>CM060115.1:28981937-30401937 GCA_030522415.1 Channallabes apus | reverse complement strand
TGTGCGTACTGTACGTGTTGTAAAATTATTTCTCTGGAAAATATTGCTGAAAGTGCAGCATGACTCAGAAATGCAGCAAAACCTGTTCTAGTGATAGCTGGCACCAGAGATGCATCGACTGAGAAATGAAACAGAAGGTTGCACTACAAACTTCACTACAAACACTGCTTACTCACACACACAGTAGCCCATATAGCTTTGTTAAATGAATCCAAATCACTTATTGTCCTCTTTCAGAGACGTATCGAAGACGTTTAGTCATTTATTACCGCTAGAGTGACTGTGACTGTCACTGCACTAACAGGGTGTAAACATCCTGCTTTTTTTTTGCTTTAACATTCTCCAAAAATCGCCTGAACACATTTAATTCACTCACGGCAAACGCTATTCTGAGTGATCGTTCTGCTATGTTGATCACGTGACCGGAAGAAGCAATATACTGTAACTGGCTAATCACTTTCTTTTTCGACTTTTGTGTCATGGCATGCTTATAACCTGGACGTTATTTGAAAATAATAATAAATAATTGAAAGTGAGTACTGTAAATGGCATTTATCTCGTTTTGCTGTGAAACCATCTGTTTACTGATTTGCTACTCTATGTTCTCATATCACATTGATTCATAAGTAGCACAAGGATTATAAGGTAATATCATTCACACATCGTTGGGTTCAATTTACATTTACAGTAATGTCTTCCTGTTGCTAATAGACAGCTCTACGTTTCCTAGGATAAACATCTGCCACCATTTACACAACAATATTTCATACAATCCCATACTTCCACTTTCCTATTCACCCTCTTCATGTTCACTACATACTGGAGATTATAATATAAGACAATAGTAATGTAACTCCTATTTACAGTAAAACAGCAACCTAAGCTCAAATAGCTGCCTAATGGAAATGAACATTTGTTTGTATGTATAACTAAACATGCAAAATATTTAAATATGCTACGTAAGGGAGAAAGCTTTCTCAGTACGGATTTCCTGCTTCAGGTCTGACGCTGGCCTCCCAGGAACTCCTTCATTTGCAAAAAATTTCATCACAAGTCCCGGTTTCACTCAAACAACCCTCATAATGTAACCTGTGAGTTTAATGCTTATACTGTACAAAGCATTGTTTCGACACAATTATGAACCGTTCTATAGCTTACAACTGTAATCAGTCTGTAAGTCTGGTTCTTCCTCAAAATTTCTCCCTCATACCATCTCAGGGCTGGGGATCTTTTTTTCCTTAGCGCTCTCACCACTGGTTTCATCATTAGGGATCTAGAGTTATATCTGAATTTCTGTATCAAGTTTTATAAAAGATATCAAAACTGAAAAAGAAAGTAACTGATCATTAATAAGCACAACCGGATTCGCGGCCCAAGATGAGGACGAGGTGAGACGTGTTGGTCGTACGGGGAGTGTGTTCCAGACAGTAGGGCGCTCTGAGACCTGACTTGCTCCCTTGATGCCCAAAGAAGGTTGGTACAAAATCTGCCTGGCTGTTCCCATGGCAACGGCCAGGTGAAGCGCCGGCTTGGGGAACACACAAGGAGAGCATACGCCTCTCCACACATTGACACTCAGACACACGCACAGACGCAGACATGCAGACATATCCTCCGTTTAAAACAGCTGTCAATCATGTGGATCTCATACTGTACTAAGCAAAATCTGAACAGAGCTGCATGTAGCCCCCTGTAGGCATGACACGAGTGTGTGCATGCACGAGACAAGCGGTATAACCACCATGGCACTAGTCTACTGTGATACATGTGCAATCTCTGCCTGTGTGTGTGTGTGTGTGTGTGTGTGTGCATCAGGGCGGGATGGAGAGGAAAAAAAGATGAGTCTGCTTCAGGAAGGAAACAAAGCGGCGTCACAGAGGCTACAGCCATGTAAAGAACATCATGTCTACTGCAGCGCATACAGAGTGAGAGAGAGAGAAGTGAGTCTACAGATCATTAGGTAGAAATCCTGAGGGATCTCAAAATCTGCCACAGTTTTTCATTCTTGATATTTGATTTCTGCGCCCTAGCGGTCTGGTTGAAATCATCAGACATAACGTATTTACATTAGTAATGTCAAGACGGATTTCACCATTTATATACTATTAAACCATTCAGAACATACACTTATTCAAAGGAAAAGCATCACACTTCAAAAATACCATTAACTCGAGAACCCTTGTGTTCCTTGATGCTGAAACTCAAACTGAAACTTGTATGGCGTTCCCTGTTGTCCTTGCAGGCAAAATTCATAACGCTTATTTAAGTTCATTGAAGTCACGGAGGTGTGTGTGTGTCAGCAGTAAGCAAAATGTCCCAATTTTATATTTAGCACTGTTAGCAGTGTCGCCTCGCACCTCTAGTGTCCGGGTTCGATTCCTGTCTCTGTAATCATGGAGATTGCATGTTCTCGCCGTGGTTGGTGGGTTTCCTCCGGGTACTCCGGTTTCCTCCCACAATGGCCAGTGGTGGCCATTGTACAGTATTTATTCCCATTTTTACAACTGTGGTAGGACTTAAGTCATTATGAACCTTTAAAATACAGGTATTTATTACTACAGATGAACAATGACCAACAAAATTATATAATTATTAACAAGAACAGCAAGAAAAACAGTCTGTTTGGATAAATTTTTTAAATAAACTGACTCTCATGAAGACCATCCCAGTAAAGCAAGACCAAAACGTACCCCTTGCTCCAGAGGAGAAGTTCATTTAGAGTCACCAGCCTCAGAAATCACCAATTAACAAACAGCACCTCAGATTAAAGCACAAGTACTGTAGCAGATACAGCTTAATATCAACTGTTCAAAGGAGATTATTGTGTATTTTTGGATAAAGATACAGCATTGTTTTACAGTGTAGAAAGAAATAAAAATCAGGAAAGACCATGGAGTTGTGTCCAAACGTTAGACTGGTTAGGTATGTTATACCCAATACAGTGAGCATATATGGGAACAGGAAGCCAGGTACGATTTGGCTAAACTGTGTGAATCATTTCTGTTCGCCTGAAGATGTGTTGAAGGTTTTTATGCAAATCAGTGATTAAAAAAAAAATTTAATCACCTTGAGGCTATAAAAACGCTTCAACAGCAGTTCATTTATCCCTCACTCACCACTCACTCACACATACCGCTTTATCCTGTATATAGGATCCGCCAGGGACGGGGTGCCAATCCATCACAAAGCACACACACAATTTGGGAACGCCAATTAGTTTAATCTGAGGACTTTGGACTGTGCAAGGAAACCCGCCAAGCACGGGGAGAACATGCACACAAACCCTGAGGTTGGGAATCAAACCCAGACCCTGGAGGTGCAAGTCGACAGTGCCAACCACTAAGCCAACATGCCGCCCTAGTGCAGTTATGATTTTTTATTATCAGAAGACACTTATGAGTAAACCCATGTGATTAATGCTGAATGAAGGAGCCTCTAAGAGCTGACCGTCCTCCCCCCCAATCATTATACATCATAAATAAAACATCTGGATAGTTAAAGGTTCTTAACATCCTAAATGCCTGAACCTTTTCTTGAAGCCATTGGTATACTGTCGACGTGTTTTTCCTGACCTTTGGGACTGCGACATACCGAGGCATCCAAATCGATTTGAAAATCAAGGAGGTCAAACACTTTGAATATGGAGTCCTTTAACTGCGCAACCACAGACATCCATCATCGTTTGAGCTTGTCAGCAAAAGTGTCACATTTTATAGTGCTCGTGGCTCACATGCGACTCTTTATTCATAATAGATGACGAGTGCATCTCCGCTCTGCATTATTTATTGATAGATTTCTGTTTGCGTCGGCTTCCATAAGCAAAGAAAAAGCTAGAGAGAGACAGAGCTAGAGAGAGTGAGAAGACGAGAGCACCGCGGCCCATTCCAGAGCCAAAGGTTTGTGTTGCCCCGGGGGCAGAGAACAGCGCCGCCCGCGCTCTCCCTCGGCATCGACTTTCAAAGGCGTACTCGGCTCAGGAAAATCCTGCAGCTCCCGGAGTCTCGTTGTGGTTTTGCAGGGATGGCTGTTGCTATTCCTAAACCGTGCCCACTATTAGATCACGATTCGGAAGTGATTTCCAACACAGGCCAAAAAACGAGCGGGGGGGTGGGGCATGTGGGGTCAGCTACTTTTAGCGTCACGTCCTCGAGTTTATATGGCCATGTTTGCAAACACGGTCGCAGGAGCGTGCATGCGGTATTTTTAGCATTCTTTTTTAATGAGGGCTCTGAAAGGAGCAGGTGGCAAAATAGGAGCTGTAAAATAGGAGCTCCTGATATGAACATGGCCTTCAGGCTGTTATGACATCATTCAGGGTGAGGAGAATGACACAGCCTTATAGAGCATGCAGCGCTAATTCGATGCATTTATAGAAACCAAGTTGAGCGTTCCCACGCTGGTCAGCGGTGTCGGAATAGGATGATCTGATCCGAAGCAGTTTTGTTTTTAAGCATGTTATAGCAGGAAAAAGAACACAATCACAATCAGTCTTTTTCTAACATATTCCTGTAGAAGGGATACGGCATGGTGCGTTCTGATGCGCCCGAAGCTCCGTCACGTCGCTCCGCATGCCGCACCACATGCGTGAATATTTTCAGACATGCACAATGGTGATGGGTCGTTCATGAATGAAACGTTCTTTTTGAACGAATCTTAAACGTGACTCAGAAGAACGAGTCGTCTCAGAGAGTGATTCGTTCATTTTCTTCTGGGCGCGCATGCGCAAAGCACCGCAAGACCTTCATAGGTTACAAACAGAAAACAGAATTGAGTGATTCTTTCTTAATGACTCTTCTACTCCGAGTCATTCGTTCTTTTGTCACGTGACGCTATACGGTGCAATAGATTCAAAAGAATGAACGACTCAGACTAGAGAATATATGAGGTGAGCTACTCATTCTGTTTATTATAATATGTCTTTAGCTGCACTGTAATATGGAACTAAAGCCAAAATTTGTGTATGTAGACATGTTGGGGGTCTGTTTATTGAAAATACAAAATTTTATTTTATTTCTGATCAAAAGAACGAAATGAACTAAATGACTCAAAAAAAGATTTGTTCATTTTGAAGAACGAGATTTGAGGAACCGAGTCACTAAAATGATTCAAACTTCCCATCACTACTGCACAACTGGTGTGTCAAATGAAGGCATCATGGGTATGAGTAATAGTAGCATCCTCGACCTTAGCAACAAATGGAATTTTTAAGAGTTCTTTAAAGGGTTAGAAGATGAAAGCTGTTAAAAAATTAAATTAATATTCACTGATGATTTCATTTTATTTAAATCAGCAGTCTAATCTTTTTCTTTCTTTCTTTCTTTCTTTTTATTTCTATTCAACATTCGTAAAAAGAAAACAAATCATCCAGTTATAACAGGGTTTTTTTTTTTCAGATATACAGTACTGTGCAAAAGTCTTGACCCCCTCCTCCCCTATTTCTTCACGTTTTGCTTCCAAAGAGCCAGACATTCTGGGCAGTTTCAGGGGAATGTTTTTTGTTTGTTATGCCACACAGTGACCTATGAATCATTCAAGCATAAAAAAAGCACAAAAAACAATCCATCCAACTGTAAGGCATGAACTGGTAAGAAAAAGGTGCAGGGTGCATATATGACAGATGATCAGATGAATGGGTGGAACAGACGAGAGGGGAAATGAGGTCGCTGCTGAGGTTGTTACATACATAAAATACAAAAATAAGGGGGGCTCAGGACATTATTGCACCGCCCAAACCCATCATTAACATTTTCCACAGTCATGCTACTGTATATCCCTCTACTTGTTTAACTTGCCAATATAATTGCAGCAACAGTATTAAATCCACCATAAATCCATCCAACTTTCAGTTCAAGTGCATTGCTAAAAATCTACCAAACTTTTTTTTTCTTTCTTCATCCCGAATGCTGTCCAGCAACTGTCACATCTGTTCCTCACTTCGCAGATCGTCCAATTATGGGTTGTAACACACCTCACAAGAACCCAACTAGCATGGCTTGCTGACTGAGGTCTTTCTCATGAACATTAAAAGAACGAGGCTAATCAGAGAATAATGTAAAGCCCCGCCTGCAGCTGGAAGGATTTTTACTAGCCGACTCAAGGCTATAAAATTTCATATTGTTGGCATATTTCAAAGGATTCAGGCTAACATACTGGAGGTGCGTTTGTTTCAAACGCTGCACGTGTTCCTAATGATAGATAAGTACTGATAATTGTCTTGTTCTCCTGTTTATTGTAAATCGTTTCCTTCTCATAAAAATGGTGAACTCTCAATCCGCCTTGAAATAAATAAAAAAAAGATAAGAGAAAAAAGTCGAGTTGTTTTCTTGTCTTCACAGCTGCATATTTTGTATTATTTTCACATCCACGGGTCAGCAACTGAGCCTTTCCTTAACCGCACCTCTTTTTCCAAACTGTTGGCTCATTCTGGTAATACGAGTAAAGGCCTAAAGTCTAAAGCAGGGTGAAGTGGAAAAAAAATAATGAAATTAGGAAAACACTACACAAATTACAGTATGTAATACATTTTATGCATTCCTTCAAAAGATTTGTTTACTAGACCTGGGGATATTTTTTTTCCAAGCAGTTCTTTCTCAATGTACCTGTACCTGTACCTCCACTTGTGTATTATAAACAGACTTACGGTACTGTTTGTGCTTAAAGAAGCGGCTCAGCAAATCGTACACCATGTTGTTCACTTCCATTTGTGGTGAGATGTAAAAAAAAAAAAAAAGTTCCTGATATAGTTTGGAACACACTGTAAATTATTAACAAACATGAACCATCTAGCTCTTTTTTTTTTTGTCTTTAATGTCCTGACCTCTTCCTTTAATAGTGACGACTTGATGTTTGACCTTGTTATTAACTCCAGCACCGCTTTTCTTTCCTAGTAACAACACAACAACCTGCTTCAACAGCACCTAACTGCAACATTCAATAACACTGATGACAGTCACAAGTCTGAAATTAATGAGACACGGGCTAAACATTTCCTGGTAATGAATCGCGCAGGCTCTGGGAGCGCTGATATGCCAGTTGGTTAAGGAGATGTCATTTCATTCGCCTCTTTTTTCACTGTCCAGGAGCACACAGAGGGGAAAATTGCTTCTTCCAGGTAGCGGTGGGCTCGGACCCCGTCGCAAGAGCCTCTTATTAAAGTGTCAGGACTGATGAATGGCTCCAAATGAGCGTTCTTCATCCTGCGAGGTTTCTCCGAGCAATAAGGAGGCACGGCTTTATGCTCCGTGTCCGCTGCTATCTCCTGATCACCTGCAGCTCCTGCCGCGGCCAAGGTGAAGAGGCTGTAGCGTGCTCGGGGGAATTTGTGCAGCTCTCAAGGTGGAAAATTGGCTCAAGGTCACTTCCTGCTTCATGAGCATCTTCTGGATGTGATGATGCCAATACTGAAACTCACACGCTGGGTGCACTAGAAGAATCGAGAGCATCCGATCATCAGTATAAAGCGCACTCTCGTGTCTGCTAATTGCTACTGTAGAGTTATAAATAGCTGGGGGAACAAATGTAAAAAGCACAGCCAGGTTTCTTTGTTCCCCTTTGTTCTTATCCGAAGTGCTGCTGCTATTTCGGTGAGAGACACTCGCGGAAATAGCCCGCCGCTAGGTCCGAGTACATCCCTGTCTGACGGGCTATAAATAGCTCCTGTCAGATATTTTCTCATACGTGCGCGGTGCATGCCGTTGGAACCGCGGGTGTATTAATATCCACAGCCAGGTCTGTCATGGCCAGGATAAGCTCATGAGATCACGTTGTAATCTGCTGGCTTTTTCTGGTGCACGTGACACTGGTGGAAAATGAATGGCATGGTTCCTGTACTGACGTTATTTCTCGTTTTTACAAATCATAATCAGTCTTTATACAGGAAGCAGCCATCGACTGTATAAACGTATACAGCTCTACTGTACTGTACTGAAAAGGAGCCGATATACTGCATTCAGTGATATTATACTATACAGTATGCAGTGTAAAGCATCAGTGCTTGATGATTGCTTATGATGATATCACCTTCCAGGATGTTATACCACGGTGGTGGGGAATTCTTGATTCTGTTAATACACCTGCTCTAATGTGTTGCTGTTTATATAGGACGTACTGTAGGAAAACCTGTCGTAGTGGTGAGCCACGAATGCACCACTGTCTTCACTTCTTCATCAGAAGTGACTCTTTGTGCTTGTAGCGACGCTTTCAGGAGAACAAATGGGTGAAAGTGAAGTCGATGAAGATCAGGTCTCTAAGGAGGATGCTTTACCACCTCAATACGAAGTGTCGACAGTGTGGGCAGAAGTGTGTGGATGATGTGCGTCGTCATGCCAGTTCACGACGCCCTTGTATAGTGGTCCTCTGCGTTTAATCACAATAAGTTTAAGCTTCAGATCTTCAATAAGCGTCTCGCTTTAACGAGCACTGTTGATTGTTGAACCTTTTTCCTGATAGTGTTCCAATACTTCTGGCCCTCAAGAGGAGCATCCCAGAAAACTGTAAGCATTGAAGAATTTTCCAGCTGATGGTTGACTTTTGAACTCTTGCTCGGTCAGTGTTTAGGATGTTCCCGTTCCGTCCTCTGCAGTTTACTCTCGGGCTCGTAGTGATGAATCCGTGTCTCATCTCCAGTAATGATTCTCTTTAAGAAACTTCTTTCACCTTCCTTAGAGTAGAGTATCGCTCCAAATTTAGTTCACAGATATCAAAACACTTCCCTCTTGCTCTTCTGAGTTGTTTCAGCACGCTGCTCTTCTTACGTGCAAATCACAAGTGGGGCGTCCGTTTTTGCAGTTATAAATGAACTGATGTAACACGTTCACACCTGGACAGCAATGACCGGATTCGTTCATTTTCAACTGGGCGCGCATACGCGAAGCATCGCAAAACCTCCGTAGGTTATGTACAGAATTGAGCGATTCTTTCTCCATGACTCTTCTACCCCGAGTTGTCGTTCTTTTGTCACGTGACTCCCATAGACGCTATGCGGTACAATAGAAAGAACTACAACTCAGACTAGAAGATATGAGAGGTGAGCTACTCATTCTGTTTATTATAATATGTCCTTAACTGCATTGTAATATTTTCATTACTGAGCTATAGCCAAAATTTGTGCATGTAGACGAGTTGGGAGTCTTTTTATTGACAATGCAACATTTTATTTTATTTCTTATCAAAAGAACTAATCAAATGTACTAATAGACTCAAAAAAAGATTTAGAGATTCAAAGAACCGAGTCACTAAAATGATTCAAACTTCCCATCACTACTGAATGTTCCTGTACCTTGTCTGTGATGGAAGGAGATTAAAAAGAGTTTGTGACTTGGGTGGGAGGATGATGGTCTCTGATGATGCTGTGTGATCTACTGTAGTGTCCAGTGTCAGAGTCCAAGACTGTACCTAATATAATGTTACTTATTCAGCTCTCAATTCTTCACACGTATATAAAAAGGAATTTTGTACCATATTTCAGTTTTAATTAATATTGCACTTGTGTTATTTGTTGTTGTTTTACTGTAAGCCAGTGAGCTTTCAATTAAGCATATACTGTACAGTAGTTATAATAATATTATAATAATACCGCTACAAAGGGCTTTTCTGGGTTTCACTTTTTGGGTGTCTAAAAAAACATCAGAAATCATAAAAGAAAATCTATTAATAAGTAATAGTGCCACTGTGATAAATTAGGACTGTGATAGATGATTGTGAGGTTAATGAACCATTATGCCATTATCATTTCATTATCTTATCAAACGTCTGATTTAATCTCCTGATCGTTTCATCTGTAAATGCAAAAATGTTAAATATCCTGAAGTCACAGTGGCTTTGTTGATGTCTGATTCGAAAATCTAATGTTTATTCCGTCGCAGGATGGTATAGTTTTGCATAATCATGCCGCTCACCCCTATATACTGGACAGTAACACTCTTTTACATCTGAATTCCAGAACCTCCTGATAAACACAGACCCCTGAAGAGGGAAACAACGCAGTCATAACAACACCGTCTGCTTTGCCTTGTTTGTGATACTCTCGCCAAGTCCAACTCCTCTCACATGTTCTACAAAAGTTCAGGCGTCTCCTGTCTACCTCGCTGGAGTCGTGTCTCCCCAGGGCACCGAAAATTAGGTGTGACAACAAAACCACTGGCTGCCGTTTAAAGCTACTGTGGCGTCTAATATTAGTGACTGGCCGACATGCACGGCTCCGGCTCGGCTCCGGTGTCCATCCCTGCCTGACTGTGGCCATTAATCAAGCTTTCTCTCGCACATACACACACACACACACACACACACACACACAGGATCTGGGCAGAGGAACCGAGCAATGACATGACGAAGGAGCTTCCAAAACCAGCTGGCACAAAACCAGTGTACAGTCAGAGGGCACACTTTAGCATGGAGCTGCTATTTTGGGAGTAAATCAAGAACCTACAACAATTTCATATTATAGACTTTAGTATTTATACAGATCACTGAGCAGCATTAACACTGTTGTATAGCTTGCATAGTTTTGAAAATAAAAGGTGGTTTGTGGTATGAGATGTTTTTATGCTGATAAAAGGGGAAACTTTCCAGCTTACAGGAAACATTTACTAACGCTCTTGTTAGGTTCTTCCGACAAGGTTCTGCTACGACATTATATATGTAACTTTCTTGAAATGTTAAATAATGAGAAAGAATGTTATGGGAAGCAAACTTGAAAAATGCACTAAATAACTTTACGGGAGCAAAATGTGAAAAAAGTTCCTCTAACAAATACTAAATAACATTAAAAGAACCACATTTTAAAAACATTCCTAGAGCCAACAATAAATAATGTTATGAGAACCAATCTTGAAACACATTTAGAACAAACAATAAACAATTTTATGGAAACAAAACAAAAAACAAATTCTTAGAACAAACACTAAATAATGGGAACAAAACATTAAAAAAGTAAAAACTTAATCCAAACTTAAAAGAATGTTCTTAGAGCAAACACTCCACAGAATGGTATGAAAACAAAACCTAAAAACATTCCTACAACAAACACTAAACAATGTTATGGGACCCAAACCTGAAAAAAAAAAAAAAAGTTCCTAAAACAAACACTAAATAACGTTATAAGAGCAAAACCAGAAAAACGTTTTTAGAGCAAACACTAAATAAGATCATGGGAACAAACAAAAATTCCGAGAACAAATACTAGATAAATTAATGGGAACCAAACATGAAAAATGTATCTCTAACGAACACGAAATAACATTACAGGAACAAAACAGGGAAAATGTTCTTAGAACAAACACTAAATAACGGTCCAGGAACAAATAAAAAGAATAACATTTCCTAGAAAAAACACTAAATAACGTTATAAGAACCAATTATGAAAAACATAGAACAAACATCAAATAGTGTCACAGACAAACATGAAAACATTCCTAGAACAAACGTTGATAGAACCGAACCTCCTCACTTGTTTCTGGATGTAATACCTTTACACGCGTGTGTTATGAAATTTTAATAAATTAAAAAAAAACTTTTAAAAATGTAATAAATAAATAAAAAACCTGTATGTTTAAATCATCACCATCACAAAACACAACTGTTGTCCTGGAATAAACATTCTCCTGATACTCTTCCCAAGGAATCGCAGGTACGACGACTTTATGAGAAGTTAAAAGTTAATTCAAGTTGTATGTTTATGAAGAAAAATATCATGACCATTTCTTGCCACCAGTGTGATGATGCAGCACTGTGTATTTACTTATATTATTTCCTAATAATTATAACAACAACAAAAAAAACTCTTTATCGTGCACGTGGTCTCAGTGAGGGACATCACACACTGCCCCCTTCAGGGCACAACTGGTCCCTGCATCTGAGAAATGGGCCTGTTTACCTACAGGGCACATGGCAACCAAGGGAATGTGATCACCACACAAGATCTCACACTGATTAGATCGTATCGCAGCTCTTTCCTTGCTCCTGTGTCTGCATGCTCAGATAGGATTTTGTCAGTAATGGCTGCAAATAGAGCGCAAAAAAGACTAGTAACAAAAACACCTGATACTGTACACTATACACACAAAGATTTAAAGAAGTGTCAGAAAGGAGGTAGAGACATTCTCGGAACATCTTTCAAAATGTGTGTGTGTGTGGGTGTGTGTGTGTGTGGGTGTGTGTGTGTTTCTGGGTAAAGGCGTCAGTGCTCAGGGTTAAAGATAAGAAATTATCTTGTTTGTGAATTAGAATGAATGAATGTGTTTGGAGCAATTAAAAAACAAGGGGTTTAACACACACACAAATACACAGAAGGGGGGGGGGGCTGTAATGGAGACGCTATCAGCTGCCAGTCTGCAGCCCTTTTGCCTAATCCTATCACAAGACCAAATATGTAGACAAATACCCGATAATGCAGATAAGGTTTGCAGCGTGTAGAGCTGAAAGCGTCGTGGCTATGCAAAAAAAAAAAATAATAATAATAATAAAATAAATAAATAAAGTGGAAGAGTTTTGGTGATTTGTTTCAGATGATTTGCCTCATAATTCCTCCTTCAATGCAAGAGTAAGACAAAACAAATATTATTCAGGATAAAGGAACGGGAACAGAAAGAGCTGCAGGTATCAGTATCAGGAAGGAAAAAGTGGTGTCGTCACACCATCTCCAAAACATGTTCATTACAGCTGACGTGTTCAATCATTAGTGTTGAAGTTTTCAATCTTTAGCATGCTTCACTTTGTCAGACATGTTCTATCTTTATGTCATTTCTTGATTGAACACATCTGGCAGTAATCAGGCCTGGATGTGGCAATTTAAATTTAACTCAGTATTACCAAAAACAAGTTAGGAAAGGGGAGAGCAATTACTTTTTCATATATCTCTCTATTTATGTGAGAGTGTCCCTCTCTCCCCATCCCAACTGCGTCCCTCACACTCTCACCCTCCACCTCTTTCTCTCTCGCGCGCGTTGGAGGTCAGGGGCCCAGGAGAGTGATGAACTCTGCACTCTGGCCCTGTCTTGTCAAAGAGATCTCCCAGTGGAATGCGCTGCCTCAACACTCCTCCGTATTTTATAGAGAAATGGAGGGGAAAAGTGACTTACAATCCTCGAATCAGCCAAGTACAGCAAAGTACAGATGGTGTATGACTGTTGTAGAGCGCACACACACTCACACAGAGTGGGGGCTTTAATAAGTCCAAATGTCTCTCAATGCACTAATAACATTTAACTGAAAATAGTTTGGTTGTGTATACTGGATACTGCATACCATGTTTATGTTTTTGTTGATTTGTTTGAGTTTCCAAATTAAGATTTGTGATCTTGGACTCAGAAATGTTACATTAGTAGTAGTAGCAGTAGAACTAGTCGTAGTAGAAGTGGAAGTAAGAGTAGAAGTAATAGTAGTAGTAGTAGAAGTAGTAGTAGAAGTAGAAGTATTATAAGTACTGTAGTTGAAGTAGAAGTAGTAGTAGAAGTAATAGTAGTAGAAGTACTGTAGTAGAATCAGAAGTTGAAGAAGTAGTAGCAGTAAACGTAGTGGTATTAAAAGTAGTAGTAGAAGAAGAAGTAGACGTTCACTCATGCACAGATGCACATACGCTGGTACTGGACACTCCTGGACATTTCACATTTGCACATACATGCACATTTGCACACTTTCTGGACATTTCCATTTATTTCTATTTTTATTTCCACTTAAGCTGCTATTTTGTCTTTTGTACATATAGGTTTTTATATTTCTTATATATTTCTCTTTGATATATATATTTTTTTATTTTTCATATTTTGTTCTATTTTCTTATAGTTTCAACTATTTATTCCTTATTTCTTGTTAATTGTTTCTAAATGTTTATAAGCATTTCACTGCATATCGTACTGTGTATGACTGTGTATGTATCAAATAAAATTTGAATTTGAAGTGGTGATGTCATACCCCCAGATTCATGACTTACATACCAGAGAATTACACTTGACCATTATGTAACTACCCAGTGGTCATTCAAACCCGCCTCTGAATCTCGTTTTTTATTGCTCACTGTCTGAATAATGAACTTTGAGTGAACTGCCTGATTACAGACACCTCATTTGAGTAACTGCGTTGCGTCCGATTGCTGTAATTGACTCAGACGGCTGTCGCTGTTTGTTTCCTTGTTTGTACGTGTGAAACTTGTGCTGTTAATCAATAACCAAAGCACAGCAGGGCTCTCCACCCAGATGTCCTGAGACAAAGTCTAGCCGCTCTGGCCACGTGAGGATCATAGTACGCACACTCGCGCATGCATGCACACGCACGCGTGCACAGCGAATCACGTTGCTTTGACACGGTTCTGCTCTGTGCTGACAGCAAGAGAACATGGAGGAAGCAGCGAGTACTCACTGTACGCACACTCACACACACACACACACACACACACACACACACACGCGCACACACACACAGGAAACCTGATATTCCTGTTCCCAGCAGAGGACAAGAGAGGCGTGAGCACAAAAAACACACACACCAACAAGAGAAAGTCCAGCCCCCATGTGGAACACAAAACTGTTCTGCACACACACATACTGATCACCATACACACCCAACTATTTCACTTGGACACCGTGTACTTGTGAGACATCAAATTAATCCTGCCTTGTCACTTTGTCATAAACCACAAAACCACACGGATTGTGATTAAAAAAACAAAAACAAAGAAGCTGAAAACAATAAATGAAATGCACATTATTACGGTTGTCCACTTAGTTAAAGATCAAGCATTAAGTCCATTTCCACCGCAGGAATGTTTCGAAGAAGCCAGGATATTCAGCAAGCATGTCTCCACCACGGGAATATTTCAGGAAGCAGGAAGTATTTTAAGAATTGAGGAACTTCAGACAGTTTTCTTTTTTTTATTTAGGGAATGTTTTCAGGAACTGAGATGTTTTGGTGTCCATGGTGAAGACATTTGTCCTTAATGCCTGTAACAAATAGATGCATTTCCTCCAGCATGTCGCCTCGCACCTCCGGGGTTGGGGGTCCGAATCTTGCCTCCAGTCTGTGTGTGTGTGTGTGTGTGTGTGTGTGTGTGTGTGTGTGTGTGTGTGTGTGTGTGTGTGTGTGTGAGAGTGTGTGTGTGTGTGTGTGTGTGTGTGTGTGTGTGTGTGTGTGTGTGTGTGTGTGTGTGTGTGTGTGTGTGTGTGTGTGTGTGTGTGTGTGTGAGTGTGTGTGTGTGGGAGGTCTTGGTGGGTTTCCTCCAACAGTCCAAAAGACATGCCCTGTGGACTGAGTGACGCTTCCAAATTGCCTGTAGTGTGTGTGTGTGTGTGTGTGTGTGTGTGTGTGCTCGTGTCCTGAAATGGCTTGGCACCCTGGCATGTGCGCTAATTTCTCTGGAATGAACTCAAGGCCCTCTGCGACCCTACACAGGACATAGATAATAAATGGACTTTTGCCAATTTGGACTTGTGTCCCTTCCCACCAAAGAAACCTTTTTTAAGAACAAAGGAAGTTTTCAGGACCTTAAGAACATTTCTATTCCAAGAACCAATAAAGTTAAGTAAAAAAAACAACAAAAACAACAACAACAGCAGAAGCAGCTGTAGTAGCAACAACAAGTTCAGGTACAGGAAATGAAATCATGCTACAAAAACATCAGGCCTTTCATGTCTTCACCGCAGGAATGTTTTGAGACGTGTTCAGTACATTCACATTACAGGAACCTTTTCAGAAGCGTAAGATGTTGTTTTTTCAGAGATGAGCATTTCCTCTACATGAACCTTTTTTCGAGCCCTAAGATTTTTAGTCACTTTAAGATTTCAGCATCCGTGGACTTTTTTTTCTTTTCACAACCTCAATAATGCTAAGCAGGTTCTCTGACGGGACCTGTGTAAGTTTCTCATGACCTCAGGAAGTGTTTCAGGACGCGTAGACAATTTTACAAACCCAGAAGATTTGGTCATGCTTCCACCACAAGAACTTATAAGGAAGCGACATTGTTCTTGAGGAACTCAAGGCAGACATCTCTACGCTTCATGGGTTTTTAAGGGACTTTCTCTAGAAGCTTTCCACCAAAGATTCCAGGACTCATTTTATTTCCGCTTCCAGAGTAAGGATGACAAAGTGTTTAGGTGGAGCTTATCGCACTGAACGGCACCGGTTGTCCAAACACAAGCTTCCCAGAATGACTAGACTTTCTTAACAAGAATTTGAAAAATGTGCCTTTAGCAAACAAATTCCTGAAGCCTGGCAAAGTGTTGTACAGTGTACAGTTTGTACAGTGATAAAAAAAAGCATGGCAAAGCAACTAAGACAACTAAATCTTATAACAGGCAGCACCATGGCTTAGTGGTTAGCACTGTGGCTTTGCACCTTCAGGATCTGGGTTCGATTCCCGCCTTGGGGTCTGTGAGCATGTTCTCGGGTTTCCTCCAGGTATTCCGGTTTCCTCCCACAGTCCAAGGTGTTCCTAAATTGCCTGTAGTGTGTGTGTGTGTGTGTGCGTGTGTGTGTGTGTGTGTGACCTGCAATGGATCGGCACCTATTCCAGTGTACTCTGTCTCCTGCCCTAAGTCTCCTGGGACAAGCTGCGACCCTGTATACAGAATAAAACAGTACAGACGATGAGTGAGACAATAATCCTAAGTTTGGAATCTCCCTCTGCACTTTTGTTATTGTGTTTTAAGGAAGCAATAATTAATAAATGATGTTTTAAGGAAGCACTTGTCTAAATATAACACTGAAAGTACCAGCCTGGTCTATACATCATCTTCTAAGGAAGCACTTTTCATAATATGATCTTTGTTACTTCCTTATTTCCCATTGTAGACACAGATCCTTTCTGTCATACATCACTGCCATCATCATCATCATCATCATCATCACCATCATTGTCCTTACCCACACTCCTGCGCTAGACATCGCTATGCACTTTGCAACATGAGCCGCTTTAAATGACGCAATAAAATGACTCATCTGTTACAGTTAAAGTTCTCGACACCACTATGATGTACTCGTCAGATCTCATTGCTGTTCGTAACACAGACACCATTAACATAACATTACAGTGCGCCTGCTGAATGCAAGAAATGCCATTTCAAAAGTGATTCAGCGTCATGATTAAATTCCCCAACAGATCTGACGAGAAGCCTCGGGCCTCATTGCAGCGTCGTGCTGATGTTTTAGCCGAACAGTGAGTCAACAGACCCGGTGACTCAGATCTGATTCACACTCCGTCCCCCCCCACCACCCCTCCCCCCTTTCCTCCATCATCCCGAAATATCAGGCCCCCTACGCGCTTCTGACCTTCTTACACCTCCATACACAGGCAGAAGAGTAAACACCGTGCCTGCTTTAGTGCACACTGCCTGAGTGGCATGATGAGATAATGACAAAGTGATTACTGCGTTATTGCATTACAATTCCTCGTTCTACTTTCGACACTTAGCATTTAGGCTTTGTCAGAACTGAAACCGATACGGCGAAGCTCGACTGACTGAAAAAGAGAAAGAGCACGGGAAGGAATGCGCGGAATCTGAATCACTCGTGCTGTAAATGCATTTTGGCCGAAGAATTCACGCAGGCTGCCAAGAAGCAGAAGAATGGGAGGCTTGGCGCAGCGCTCGGTATGCGCGTGTGAGACTTGTATGGACTGTTTCTGACTCAGTGACTAGGAAGAAGTCCGAGTCTGAGTGCAAGCTGGTGTAGTTATATAGGCACTGGAGGGTGCTGGAGGAATTAGCATAACCTACACAAAAGTATTCGGCCAAATGCTGAATTCAGGTGTTTTAATCAATCAGGCCTCTGATCCACGATCTTAACGCTTCAGCATATCAAGACATCTTGACGATCATGACTGTCCCCACAATCACTCACAAATGTCACTTGCATGTTACAGGAACTCATCTGGGAGTTATCAACACATCCCCTGTTTAGTCCTAACCTATCGTTTGGGCCATTAAAGGAGTTCCTGGGAGGCCAGCGTTTCATGTCCGAGCGCTAGTCATAAGGGGGATCCCTAGGATAAGTGCTTTAGTGTAGCAGGGGATTATACAGTATAAAGAAATAAAGTGAGTTTTTTTTTTACTCCCGTAACTGTGTTCTGTTATTCGGTAAAATCAAAAGTCTTTGAATTGAACGCCCCTCGTACATTGTACACATTGATAAGACACTCACTCATCTTCTATACTGCTTTATCCTATATTCAGGGTCACGGGGTCCTGGAGCCTATCCCAGGAGGCTTAGGGCACAAGGCGGGGTACACCCTGGAAAGGCTGCCAAGCCATCACAGGACACACACACATACACTCACACACTACGGGCAATTTGGGAACGCCAAATAGGCTAATCTACAAGACTTTGGACTGTGGGAGGAAACCAGAGTACCCGGAGGAAACCCACCAAGCACGGGGAGAACATGCAAACTTCATGCGCACAGAGACGGGAATCGAGCCTGGCCGGGTATCGAACCCGGACCCTGGAGGTGCAAGGCGACAGTGCTAACCACTACAGCACCATGTCGCCTTTGATAAGACTTGTCTACAGAAAGAAAAGTCAGTAGAGAAATTACAAGTAGTAATAGAATGTGTTCTTGTCGCTGGCGGTTTCTTAAACAACCTACATATTAGTTACTCATCCTATATAAAAAAAGGTTGATACAAAACGTTGCAGTGTATAAATCAATATTAAATAAGGAGTGTGCTGTGTCTCAGAAACAGGACTCATGACTGATACAGATTGACTCACTCACTGACCTTAATTTCCCAGTGCAGGCTGTGGTAGTGACCCGGTGCCAAATGTGACCACCTTTTGGACAGCATGTCATATGTGCCATGTGCCAGGCGAGCTGTTGGCCCAATTTAGTCATTCTGCAGTCTGCCAGGCACTGAAAACACAAGAAAGAACTTTTCTCTGTTACACAATTGAATCTGTTTAAATAAACATAGGATTCAGCATTTTACTGAAGAACAAATATGACTATTTAACTAGTAAAAAATGGTCTTTACTTAAATGTAATAAAAATACATAGGCTTTAGGTCTGTATGTATGGAGTTTGCATGTTGCCCCTGTGCTTGAGTGTGTGTGTGTGTGTGTGTGTGTGTGTGTGTGTGTGTGTGTGTGTGTGTGCCCACCGTGTGATTGGTATCCTGTCCAGAGTACCCCGTATCGTACCCCTGGCAAACTGGGATAGGCTTCAGGCCCCCACGGCTCTGTGTACAGGATGAAGCAATATAGACGATGAGTGAGTATATTTCAGGAACAGAGACCAAATAAATCTTTATCTTTATTTGAATTCTTCATTGTGACCAGTGAAAAATCTCCTTTGTTTAAGATTGCTGTGATTTGAAAATGGCGCACTGTCGCCATCTACTGGTTGCTTGAAGCTAGTGCTGAAAAATAAGCCTTATTCTTTGTTTTCAACAAAAGAAACGCAATATTACATTAATATTATAAACAAATATTTTTCTTTGATGTCTATATAAATATGCTATATATCATCAAAAGTTACAAATCGCAACCATTACTGGACAAAGCACATAAACTGGCTTAATTTCAACCAGCCACGTGCATTGAAAATTAGCAGTAAAATGTTAGCAAACGAAAGTTAACAATAAACGACATTGACTCAGACTAGAAGATATGAGGTGAGCTGCTCGTTCTGTTTGTAATATTTTCATTACTGGAACTTTAGCCAAAATTTGTGTATGTAGACGTATTGGGAGTCTGTTTATTGCAAATCCAACATTGTATTTTATTTCTTAACGAAATGAACTAAATGACTCAAAAACAAAAAATATTCGTTCATTTTCACTAAAATGATTCAAACTACCCATCACTAATGTGCACGCGCGTCACGGAACGAACCAGTCACGTGATTCCAGCAAAAAGCGTCGCCTCGGCTGTAGTTGGTCACGTGACGCACATGGGGCCTTTTTTCTCATTGAAACAATACAAAATATAATGCAAAACACATTAAATACAGTTACACAACAACAACTAAACATTAATTACCACAATCTACCCAACTTGTAAGGACTGGACTGATACACACACACACACACACACACACTCAGATAACATTCGCCTCTATAAAATTTGACTGGACTGGTCTATAATCATCCAGCATATTTTCAACAACAAACTTGAATTATTATTATTATTATTATTATTATTGTAGCTCAGTGGTTAAGGCACTGGACTACGGTTCCAGGTTCAAACCCCATGACCACCAAGTTGCCACTGTTGGGCCCTTGAGCAAGGCCCTTAACCCTCAACTACTCAGATGTACAATGAGATTAAAATGTAAGTCGCTCTGGATAAGGTGTCAGCCAAATGCCTAAATGTAAATGTACTTAGAATAGTTTTTGATAATTTATGATGTTAATTGTTTTGGCTTAGATTGTCAGCTAATTAGGTGTCCTAGTTAGCTAGTTAGTTTCTGTTACTTTTTTTTACATTTATGTAGCCCCTCGGTCCTGAAGGAACGCCGTTCATTTCACTGTGTACTGAACTGTATATGGCTGAAATGACAATTAATTCATTTGTTCTGATTATTTAAAAATGGGGGAAACCTGTAGTCTTTATTATATAAATTTTAGTACATTAAGGTTCAAAACCACAGTAAGATATTTTGGGTTGAAGGGAGGTCATTGAAGATGTTGTTTAGGAACTTTAAACTGATTCTCCTGGTGCATCTTTCAAATTGTGCAGAAGCATCTTTAGAACCTGATGATGTCACAGACCCCAAGCTACTCAACACATACAGCTCACAGACAGAGAAAAGAACACATACAAATACACACACAGAGACTTATTTTACACATTTATTTTTTACCACAAAAAGTGTTAAAATACAGGTGTGATGACTCTCCATTGTCCAGCAAACAGTAAGTTCATTATTTTACTATTGTTGTGTGAAGAAAAAAAAGAAAAAAAAACATGGATTATTAACATATACATCCAGGATGGACACATGTTCTCACCATGTTGTGAGAGTGCAGTACATTTAAAAAAAATAGTTTATGTAGTAGCTGTAGTAGGAAGAATCATTAAATATCATTAGAAATATCACTTAAACATGGGCATTGTTACCCTTCTTTTAAAGAAAGAAAGAAAAACTCTCAATGGTCACTGAAATGACTTGAAACTGGCAAAAGTAATAATAAATGAAAAAATTACTGAAAATTAACTAATGAAAGACTTGAAAGAAATCGCTTGATCGCTTTATTGCCTCAAAAGGTTGTTAAGAGTACAAGTGTACATTTTATTCAGTCCTGTCTCATCAGTTTGTTTTTAAAAAATGCCTCTGTTGAACCACCATTCAAAAGCAATGTCTGATTTTCATTACTTAATTTTTAGTCATTTTTTATTACTTTTGTTTGTTTCAAGTTATTCCAATGACCATTTTGAGTTTTTCTTTCTTTAACAGAAGTGTACTAACAATTTTGTACACGTGTGTATGGCACAACGTCCGTGCTGATTTTATGTATACATCACGGTTTGACATTAACTTTTTTGCTCACTGGCCAATGTGGCTAGTGGATTTCCGGAGTCACTCGCCATTCAGGCTTTTTACTAGCCACAATTGTGTTACCAGAAAATCGCAGTTTTTTCTTCACCATGATACGTTAATGTTTGTTATATTTAGATTTACTTATAAATGACAGCATACACTGTATCACTATAGTAGTAGTCAAGTATTCAGTACTGTTAAGATAACTCCCAATATAAAAACATGCAAACATGAACAGTATATTCTGCTTGTTGAACTTAAATTCAAGCCTCTTACCACATGAAATTGAAAAATAACAACTGAACTCATTCTGATATAAACAATACAGCAACTCAGAACATTTATCATTTTAGTGTGTTATTGTGTGTACTATTATCAGGTATTATTATTCATTATCTATTATTATATCAGAATTCTGAGTTAGGACAATGGACTCTGGTCTATCTTGTTGTGTCGACTCTATATAGTGTGAGGTAATTCAATCAATTGATGAATTTTCTATCATTCAACATGAAATCTAAATAGATTTTAATAGTGATTACTTTTTTATATATAATCAGTAAATAACCTATGCGAAAGGGACAAACATTCTCATCCTGTTGAGAAGCAATAGCCCTTTAAGGAAATTATACACACACACCAAACAGGAAGTAAAACTGTGTGTGTGTGTGTGTGTGTGTGAGAGAGACTTAGTGATGGGAAGTTCGAATCATTTTCGTGACTCGGTTCTTTGAATCTCGTTTATTAAAATGAACGAATCTTTTTTTGAGTCATTTCGTTCATTTGATCAGAAATAATTTAAAATGTTGCGTTTTCAATAAAAATACCCCCAATACGTCTACATACACAAATTTTGGATATTGTCCCAGTTATGAAAATATTACAATGCAACTAAGGACATATTATAATAAACAGAATGAGTAACTCACCATCATATCTTCCAGTCGTTCGTTCTTTTGAATCTATTGCACCACATAGCGTCTATGGGAGTAGGTCTGGGCGATATGGCAAAAAAGTAATCTCGATAATTTTTGGCCCATATTGAACGATAACGATATATATTTCGATATAAGCTGTTAATGCGGCCAGCTTTAAAAGAGAATCCCAACAATGACTGAAGCCACAAAAATTTAAATTAAAGGGTTCATTAAATTACATTTTAAAGTATAGTTTATCAACAAAAATAGATGACAGATTTGGCCTTAAAAATTAAGATACTATAGGCACATGCTCAGAATCTTTACAAGGCAAAGATTTTTATTTTAAAAAATACTTGTTTGTGATGATAAAAAGTATCTTGTGATGATAAACAACAATGAGAAACAACATTTAGACCACACACACTAGGGCCGTCTTTTTATCCCACAATTCAGAGTTAAATGAAGACTATTTCACACGGCCCCAATAAACTGACATAATGGCTTAAGCATGCAATGACAACAAAAATGGAATGAATTATGCAGCTATCAATCTGGGCCCGGACAATTTCACTTTTACTATATAGTTGGGTACCTGCTAGGTGTTGTATAGTTCATATTTGCTCAGCCAGAATGGTTTAAGCCACCAAAATAACGTTTTATTGATAAACTGCGCAGCTTTCGCCAACATGAACACTCCCGTTAGTAACGAGGTGAATAAGGAGCTAAACTTCAGCCGCAGAATGAGACGCTGCGCAATAAGGAGCCAAATGAATCGGAAGCTGCGAATAAGGAGCTAACTTCAGCCTCGTGTGCTTAGGGGCATCATATCTTTCGCTAGAAAGTTAGAAACAACCCTGGTTATATCCTTGCTCCTTTTGGAACATCTTTCATAAAGTGTAATGGCCACGAAAGACGACACGATGGATATCTGCTTTGGTACAGCCCCACTGCTAGCCCTGCTAGTTGACGGAGTAGCATCGGCCCGCATTTTCATGCTTTCAGTGTGGTCGTTTGGGTGATGCGTTCATATAACGGAGTTCATGCTACCTTTTTTTGTCGACAATTTCAACATCTTTGGATAATAACTCGAGGTTAGATACACTTTCGTCGCTGCTTCCACTAATTTTATTTTTGTCGTGCTGGTGTCAAGTTTGCTTCGCAAAGTGCGGTAGGAAATTAACATTGACCTGCACGGCACGTGCAAGCTACACACTGATTGGCTGTTGTCGTATTGTTCTGCTGTGTGATTGGCTCTTAGATTAATCCATATCGAGCAAAAAATGTCTAGAGCTTTTCATCGTTTTTAAAATCAAATAAATCGGCCCAGCCCTATATGGGAGTCACGTGACAAAAGAACGAATGACTCGAGGTTTTGCAATGTTTTGCGCATGCGCGCCCAATAGAAAATGAACGAATCACTCTCCGAGATACTCGTTCATCTGAGTCATGTTAAAGAGTCGTTCAAAAAGAATGAATCGTTCATAAACGACCCGTGTGTGCAATGCATGTGTAGAGAGAGGCATTAAATGTCCTCATTACATTCATGCACGTTTTATGCGCGTAATATTACGTTACAATGCGTTTATTATCAGATGCCTTTAGAGAAAACTACAACAAAAATATATTGTCATACCAAAGAATAAATTACCCGCCAAAGTGGCTAGTGAGACTAAAGTTATTACCCGCCACAGCCGAATTTTACCCGCATTTGGCGGGTGCCAATGTCAAACCCTGGTATACATATATGGATAGAAATTGAGGCTTATTTCTGACTGCTTAAATCTCTGAAAGTGAGCTTCCCTCTTTCTTTCTTTTGTTCAACAGCAGACTTTTTCAGTCGGTACATTTTGGGAAGTCTGCTGGGGAAAGGAGCATATGGTGCAGTCCACGCAGGAGTTCGCAGATCAGACGGGAAAAAGGTAAATATCAGCAAATATAGAGTTAACAGGCACTGCTGAATACACCACTTCAGTAATATCAGTAGATAATACTGCCGGTAATAGACAGAGTTGGTTCGCTCCATAGTGAGTTGGAAATTGTACTAGTTAGCTGAGAGCAGTGAAGCTAAATATGTAGTTCTGTGTTGCAGGTGGCCCTGAAATTCATGCGCAAACCTAGAGATGACACCTACATCACCCTCGTAAGAGAACTTACTACTTGTTTTTGTGATTTTTCTGATGAAACACGTGAAGGCTAAATGTAACACACTTTGTTAAACCAAGTTTTACTTAGCACTCATTATTAGATGACCAATCTAACTTTTGCTATCATACATTTGTCTAGTCGAATCCTAACTACAGTATATCTATTGTGTTTTTAGCCTGGGGACACACGCAGACTCCCTCTTGAGGTGGCGCTCATGAAGCTTGTGTGTGAGCCACCCCACTGCCCCCTGGTCATTGAGTTGGTGGAATGGCACCAGACAACCACACACGTCATCTTGGTCCTGGAGCGGCCCGAACCCTGCATCGACCTCTTCGATTACTGTGCAGATAAAACCGTGTCTGAATCAGTGGCTCGCACCATCACACGGCAGGTTATTCACGCCGCACGTCACTGCAGTGACCGGGGGGTCTTCCATCGGGACATCAAGATGGAAAACATTCTCCTGAACCCTCGTAGCCTCGAGATAAAGCTGATCGATTTTGGCTGTGGAGATCTGCTTAAGAACACGCCGTACACGAAATATGCAGGTAACTGTGGCTCAAAGATGAGCTGATTTGATGGGAACTCGTGGTGGATTGTTTTCGTAATCTCAGTGCAATACTTTTTCCTTTCATTCAGGCACGAAGACTTTCTGTCCACCCGAATGGATCGTCAAACGGGAGTACAAGGCGGAACCTGCCACCATCTGGGGTCTTGGCGTATTCCTGTACCATCTTTTATGTGGAGAAGAGCTTTTTTGTGAAGCCAAAGATATTGTTGATGGCCACGTGGACTTCCCTGATCATCTGTCTGAGGGTGAGAAAAATACACATGCTTTACTTTACATTCTAAACCGAACACAAAGCTGAAAAACTTCCACAGCAAAATTAAGGAACTAATTAATAAAAAACTAATTAAGGAAAAAGAATACATGACAGAGAATATAAATATACCCTCTTAAGGCCCAAACTGTTTTTTTACATGCATTTTTATTTCTCTTTGCTATTTATTGGAACCTAATTAGAATAAAACCTAAGTATCATCTTTTGATATGATGTACTTTTAGAGAAAAATGATGTCCATATACTGTATGTGGATTCATGGTCCGAATTTCCATAAAACACAATAAAGCCACCTTTGTGTAATAGAATGAAAAACTGAGAATCACTGCCATCACTTATGTTGGAAAGGCTGAGTAACAGTTGCG
The DNA here is from genome assembly GCA_030522415.1 of Channallabes apus. Classification (NCBI taxonomy): domain Eukaryota; kingdom Metazoa; phylum Chordata; class Actinopteri; order Siluriformes; family Clariidae; genus Channallabes; species Channallabes apus. Next base: position 30,376,202 of record CM060115.1, on the reverse strand, counting down.
CTCGGTTTGCAAGCACAAGAACACTTTGCAGGTCATACAACGCACTCGGGTTCTTCCAGTGCAGCCTAGTTGTCTTTGTTTGTCTTGGTCTTGACTCTTCCAAGTCATCTTCTGAGCTATCAGCCTCAATCTCTTGACTTTGACGGCGACATCCGAGAGTGCGGGATGAACCTGAACCTGTCTCTGTCCCTGTCCATGAATCTGTCAACAAGTTTTGTAAATAAGCATTTTGCTTCCAATCCTTCACCTAGCCCTAAGACCCTAACTGCATAAAATAAACAAATATCTGCTGGGTCTTTCTTGGCTAACCATTATCTGCATGTTTGTGTCCTCTGCTGTGGTCAGTGGGCTCAGGAATGCGGTCCTCATCATCACTACTGTCCTCACTTCTGCTTTCCTCCTGTGGTGATGGTTGGTAATTGCCATCCAGGATGGGATCATCGTTGTCAGACACGTCCAAATCGGAGTTGTCTCCATCAATTAACTCAAGTAGCTCCAATACCCTTTGCAAAGAAAAACGCTCTAGAAATAAAAACATGAAATTAATTTGTATTTGATTTTATCATTTATGTATGTAGGTTTTAATTATTTATTCCAATGGGATAATATGCAAGCTAATTTACATGTGAACATTTTCAACCCAACTAATTTAAGTATGTATGTACATATTTAGTGATTTAATTGTTATTTGTTTTATTGGGACCATGTACAGCTTTTTAGCTGCATCAGAGCTAGCTTTTTCCCCATTTTACATGTGTGCATGTTTACTAGCATATTAGCTGTTTCGAGGAGCATCAGTCCATAAGTACACATACGCGTACTTACAAAGATGCTAGTTTTACACTTTTTTTTTTCAAATTTGCATGTCATGACAAATATACAAGGCTTTTATAAATATCTAAATCAGAATAAGCCATGAAATATGACTTCTTACTGAACTTCTTACCTGGTCGACGTTTGTGTATGGCGCTACCACTTGAATCTTCCCTTGTGTTCGCCGCTATTTTGACCGCAGTGTGCCATAAACTTCTGGCACCACCAGGTGGCAGTGCAAGTACCCCCATACATGTCCATAGCACCAATTCAGCAGTGAATACAATTGTGGACATAAGAGCTAAAATGTGCTGTTCACGTATGTGGCCACTAAGCCCTAGGAGGATACGTATACTGTATATATGTTTTAGAAGGTTAGCAAAGTTTAACCAATTTTTAACCAATGACGTTAATGCACACACAGCTTCCTGCAGTCTGATAAGGATGTGCCTACAACGAGACCCTGAAAGACGACCAACACTCATGCAGATCCTGTCACATCAGTGGTTCTGTGTTCAGGAGGCCAGTGAGGAACAGTGACACAAAAGGAAAGAGGACCCAGAGGCAGCAAGAATTTCCTCATGTGTTGCAATAACTGTAAAAAATGTAAATATGTATACAAGGCTTTTTGTTACTGTTCAATATAAATAACGTTGTAAAATATAATAAACTTTAATTTATTTTGTATGCATTGGTATATGTTGTAATAACCGTTTATTACACTGTCAGTAGCCAGCATGAGTGAAAGGAGGTTAGTGCGGTCCGCCACATTAAGAAGAGAGCAGCTACCTGCCAAAACCCCTATTCAAAAGCAGTCACAAGAGGCATTTTCAGCAAGAAAGCACATCTGATAATATATTGTCTTAAACAACACATTTATAGCTATTAAATAGCTGCTTCTAAGTCATTTTAAAATTGTCTCAGTGTTGCTTTATTCCTGCCTTTATTCAAGGTGAGCTACAAAGACAATAAGCTTCTAACACAAGGCTGAATCCCAAATCCCTCTCTCCCCAATAATCAAGTGCACTACTTGGTGTGTTGAACAAGTGATTGAACCTGGAAGTTAACAGAGTGGATTTTATTTTACAGCAGAATAATTAGTGATATACAGAGAAACGCACAAGATCTACAGCCTCCATGGTTTATAATAGAACAATAACATTTTAATTGTGCAGTAATTGTGCCACGGAGACTGCAGAAGATTTAAAACTGATTTTCTTTATAGTATTTCTTATAGCATTTCCTAGTGCTACAGTAGTGTTGCTACTATATTTTTTAAAAAACACAATGACATTAAAACAAATACATGTCATGTTCAGCTGCCAGAAAAGGCAGAGAACAGAGATACAGAGATACACTCTCAGCATTTTGACTCAGTTTTTTTCTCAACTGTGCAATCTTAAACAATTTCATTTTGTGAAAAGTCACGCATGCTACACTTATGATCCTTTAACTTCGGAGACCTGGCAATGCCATTTGGAAAAAAAATAGATCCGTTTCTTGGGTCTCTCTGACTGTAGTGTATCTGTTGACACTCACATGCCTGGTTCCCCCTCCTCTCACAGTTCGTACTTGTTTGTAATCATTGTCTTTTCCGCTGAAATTCATACATCCAATTTCAAATCTCCTTGCCTTTCTCACTGCATTTTGGTTTCCTATTAATTTTTCGGGATGATCCAGCCTTTTAACCGCCTTACTGGTTGGAGCAGCGGCCTTTGATACTCAAATCAATCACTTTGCAAAATATATTAAAAAGTAAAATTGTTTATAATTACTGTGTGTAAAAATGGAGAGGGACATTTTGTGAATTTTCACCGTTGCACCTGGTGACCAGCAGACAAAAATGCTGCTACTTTATAAGGCTTTCTGTGTGCATTCAAAAGATTCACATTTTGGTTTTGCATAGCCATAACAAACTACTGACACAAATACACTTTTTTCACTACTTACACTGAAAAATAACTGCAAATGTTTTGTTTTTAACCTAATGTTAAGCACACTTAATTTTATTTATTTATTTTTTAAAGAATCTCAGTAAAATGGCTGTTTTTTCAAAACCATTTTGTCTCTTCATAAATTTTTACCCTGAATGTCTGCTTTGGTCAATGAAATGTGTGTTACCTTTATTATTATTATCAAACAAGTACAAGATTGTTCAGATGACATAATGTCTGTGGACGGCCACATTTCCATGTTATAACTTATTTCTCCTTGTTCTGTTACTATTGATAAGGTAAAAAGGTAAACAATAAAAAGAATGCAGCAAAGCATACATCAAATCCAAATACTAATAACAATGTAAGATTTGTAAAATTACTTTGTCATGAATTTGCTACGCATATATATATCAGAAGTCATACACTATACAGTAATGGCCTAATATAGTTTACTCCTACAGAACAAATCAGTTTTGGGGAAAAAATACCTTGTCTTTTATTTAGTTGTTGTTTATGATTTCATGGTGAATTTCATGGTCCAACAGAAACTGCAGGAAGAGGTTCTCCTCTCGATCCCTTTCATCTGTAGCATATAAATGTTTGAAAAATATTTCAAATCAGGTTTAGTAAATCTGAGATCAATAATTATATTTAATAGTTTGAAACTAACAGTTTCCATCAAATAAAATGGAGGAAAGCAAGAGGGTTCTCTGACTACAAATTAATGACTGTAATAAAATTATATAACTATCAGAATAGAATTTGAAAGATGGCATAAACATGAAGTAAACAGTAACACAGTGACTAATTTATTTCACTATTTACAATTTTTTTTCTTTCATCATCTGCTGACTCTAGATTATTGGATAACATGATCCACTGCAGCTCTACTGTAGATCCAGAGAGAAGACCAAACAAACACACACACATGCACTAACAGAATCACTGCTCTGTCAGAAAACATCTTTAACAAGATACCTCTCTAATGACACTCGCTTGTGCCTACGTCTAAAGATGCTGTGGAAATGTGACGTTGCATCGTCGTTAAACAGATTAATCTCCCGCACTGCTACAGCCCTTTTAACTTCTTCCTTCACGAGGGTCATTTTTACTAAAGAATCGTTTCTACGCTTGAGCACAAAATGAAAAAAAAAATGCTTTACACGTGCACACACACACGTGGTCAAAGCGTTATAGTAAATAGCACATGCACGCACAGATGTTGACTAAACGAGTGACGCACTGGTGCATTCCAAACGGCCTAAAGTACCCTGCGAAGTATACTTCAGTTCAAAGGTAACTGCGAACGGAGTAGGGAAAGAGCGAACAACAGGTGTCCGATTCACAGACAAAGGGAATGAAAAAATCGTCGTTGCGTTTTGCTGGAGCGTGAAAGAAAATGGAGCTTGAAAAGGCATTTATATATTTATCATCATTATTATCAAGGACGACATCATATTAAAAGGACACAAAACATTATATTTTAATTTAATCAAGAAATCCTTAGTTTTATATGGGCCAGTAATCTGTAAAAAAAATATCTGCACATCTTTAATCAAATATTATTAATCAATAAATAATTTACATTAATAATCAATTAATGATTAATCAATCATTAATTAAAGCACATCACCTCTATCCTATCTTCACTACATTGGCTCCCTGTGAAATTTCGCATTGATTTTGAAATACTACTCTTGACATATAAAGCATTAAATGGTCTCGCGCCGCAGTATCTGAGCGAACTGCTAGTGTCTTACGATCCGCCACGCCTACTTCGATCAAAGGATGCAGGCTGCTTGTCAGTACCGCATATTATGAAAACTACAGCTGGGGCAGAGCTTTTTCTTACAAAGCCCCAAAATTATGGAATAGTCTTCCAAATAGTGTTCGGGACTCAGACACAGTCTCAGTGTTTAAGTCTAGGCTAAAAACCAATTTATTTAGCCAAGCACTTTTATAAATAGACTTGCCTTAGGTAAAGGAGCAGATCTGGGGGACTCATGGACGTAGAGTATTATGGTGAACTGGTATGTTTAGATGCTGTCTTCCTCACTCTCATTTGATCACTCAGGTTTGTTGACGGTGAGGTGATTGTTTGCTTTACATCTCAGGGAGCCCTCATGTTTGTGTTTCCTTCTGGCTCTCCCTTTTAGTTATGCTGTCATACTTAGTCCTGCCGGAGTCCCTGCTTGCACTCTACAGTAAATATACATTCACATTATACATTATGTGACTGTGACCATACCTAACTGCCATCTCTCCTCTTCTTCTCTTTCTCCCCCTCTTTCTCTTTCCTCTCTCCCCCTTTCACTCTCTCTCTCTCTCTCTGTTGAGCTACACATGTCATCCCTGAGCTGCCAGTGATCCAGACTCCCTCTGCCCTCCGGACCTGTCTGATCCATCCTGATGCCCCGTTTCTGGTTGGAGGTCTCATCGCATGGATGCCCCGTGTGTCTCTTTGGGATGCGTCTGGTGTCTGGGGATGATTCTCTCTACTTAGAAGACGGTTCTGGCCTCGACTGGTGTTAGCAGCTGTTTCTCTGAGGACTTGACAATTCGATAGTTCAGGACTGGAACTTTCTACAAGTCTATCTGAGTCTCCAATAACTACCTGGAATCCATTTTAACATCAATTAACATCAACTATTATAGCTGAACTGCCACCTAACACACTGTATAAATGCAGATCATTTCCTGCTATCTGTTTCACCCAAATGAGGATGGGTTCCCTGTTGAGTCTGGTTCCTCTCAAGGTTTCTTCCTATTACCATCTCAGGGAGTTTTTCCTTGCCACTGTCGCCCGCGGCTTGCTCACCAGGGACTATCTGACCATTTTGATTCATACACATTCACATTCCATACAAACTTAAATAATTCTTTTGATTGTGTAAAGCTGTTTTGAGACAATGTCAATTGTTAAAAGCACTATACAAATCAATTGAATTTACAAGTTATATACGTATCAATAGTATGTTTTACGTATCAGTTTTTGTATCAATAAATATTCAATATTTAATATCCGTAGTGTGAAATTTTCACAGCAGAAGTGACAGGTTTTCAAGGTGCGTATGTTACCTTGGTAACGCACTGAGGAGGTGACATCTGTGTTGGTGACTTCGCAGGGTTTTCCAAATGGTGGAGTTGTATTTTTTTTTGTGGGGAAAAAACTTCCCTACAAACGGAGCAGGGAGTAGGGAGCACCCTGTGAAGTACACTTCGGAATGAAATGCAGCTTGAAACGCACCCTATGGTTCTAAGCTCGTTATGGGCTCCGTATGCTACTGTATTCACTAGCAACAGGTTGATTAGCCTAGCATAATAGTGCACAGCTAAACACATTTCTCACCACATTAGAGCAAATTACTAACTGCGTGCTTTTCATGTTACCACCACAGATTCTCAACTCTCTCAAGGGTATTTACATGTGAAAATAATAACAAAACCAAAAACAATATAACAAATCAGAAAACACAACGACATACCCATATGCAAAATGACAAATGCGAAAACACTACGACAATTCACTCAAACCTGAAAATGTAGGTATAGTTTTTGAATCAACTTCTTATCGCTGATTGGATGAGACATCTGTCACACAAGACATACACGAAGTACCATCAAGTGAAGTCAGAATAATTTTTAAAGCACATTTAACACAACTTAGTGGACCAAAGTAATATATAAGCCTAAAAGCCTAAAATACTGAAATTAATCCTTAAATGAAAATATATATATAATATATAAATGTCCGTGTGGCTGCAGTACTTCCTGTTTATTTTGAGTGACAGATGTCTTGTCCAATCAGCGGCGAGAATCAACGTGCCTATGTGTGTGTTTGGCGAATTAATTCTTATTGCTGATCTTTAGTGGCAGATGTCTCGTCCAATCAGCGGTAAGAATGTCATTCTCAAACTACACCTAGCTTTTTTGGCTCGTTAATTCTTATCGCTGATTGGACGAGACATCTGTCACTTAAAATATAGTCCGTATATATGAAGTATTGCAGCCACACGGACATTTAGATGTATTTTTATTTAAGAATTCATTTCAGTATTTTAGAATTATACAGCACTTTGGTCAACTAAATTGAGTTACATGTAGTTAAAAAAATTATTCTTGTATGTCTTGAGTGACAGATGTTTCATCCAATCAGCAATAAGAATTTAATTTGCTGAACTATACCTACCTTTTCCGGTTTTACTGAATTGTTGTTGTGTTTTATCATTTGGTATTTTGCAGTGGTGTCAAAAGTATTCACATTCATTACTTGAGTAGAAGTATAGATACTAGGGTTCAAAAATACTTCTTTAGAAGTTGAAGTATCAACCCAAGCTTTTTACTTAAGTAAAAGTTTAAAAGTACTGGTTTCAAAACTACTTAAAGTATAAAAGTAAAAGTACCGTGAGGGGGGGGGGGGAGGAGTTCGAGATGCCGTTTTTTTCTCCTCCTCTGTTTTAAAACCATGGTGGGCGAACTTTGCATATATAGCAGAGATAGCATTAAGCATATTTCACCTTCATCTTTTTCTTGGCTGGTGTGTAGCGCAAGAACCTCCCTTTAAGTATGCGCGATGTTTCATATGGTATGGCGAGTGTAAACACGTGAATCGGATATGAGTCATAGTTAAAAGAATGTGTAAACAGATGGTCAAAAAAATCAGATATAGGCAACAAATCGGAATTAAGCATCGAGACCTGGGGGGTGTTCCAGAAAGCTTGGTTAACTTACCATTTGGTTAATCTTAACCTCTGGGTTGATTAACCCCAAACCCGCATACCGAGAGTATGTCGGTTCCAAAACACCTAATAAGATTTAGTTTAATCAACCCCCTACTGGTTACCCAGAGTTAATGCGCGTGCACGGTGCCTACATAAAGACATTTTCAATGGATCGCGGATTTCACGAGTTATAATGGAACTTCCAAGTGAAATAAAGAGAGCGGCATACTTCACGGAGGCGGAGTTGGAGGTTTTAATGCTCGCTTTTGAAGAATTAAAGCCTATAATCCAGAAAAAAGCAATACGGCTGCATCGGCTAAACAAAGAGAGTTGGCTTGGCAAAAAATAACAGACAGAGTAAATGCGTGAGTATATTAAATTTAATTATAATGCTAAATATTTATAATTAATTAAAACACCCCTTCCGCATCCTTTTGACTGTTAAATCACTATGATAGCATTTACTTTTCTAGCCATTGATTTCTTTAGGTTAAAATACCAGTGTATATTGACTAGGAATATATGGTTTCTTATTTAATAAGTTGTAATCCATCTGGAGCCAAAAGAACTTTGAGCCAAGTCAAAATGAAACACAAGAACATTCTGCAAAAAGGTAATATTTGATAACACATTAACTGAACAATTTATTAAACACGGTTTAGTATATTCTTTCTGTCATAGAAAGAAGGCTGAAGCCCGTCTAACTGGCGGGGGCCCATCTGAGGAGCTGGCTCTGTCCCTTAATAAAGGGCCACCAGTGGTTGCTGGCATTCCAGGGGGCACATCACACACACCATGCACCACAAGTAACATGGTGAAATGTAAGTTTACCACTATGATTTGATTTCATTATATGATTGAATAAATTTCTATCTCTGTCACTTAAAGGCTTTTGAACATGCTTACCGTTTTTATGCAGGCTTACTTTATTTAACTGCATATGATTATGCTACTGTGACTTTTTTTTTTGATTAGTTGTATTACTTTGACAAGGTTTTTTTTCCTGCATTATTGCTTTGTCTTTGATAAAATTGAGAATTTTATGGGTTGTATTTTCTTATAGATACAGATGGAGGGATTGTATTATTGGACCCTGCAGAAATGACAGTCTGTCAGTTGTGTTTTGTTGTCAGGTACTTTTAGATCTTTATTTTTTGTCTTTTTGCCTGATAATGTATACTTGTATATTTCCACTGAAGGATGACGATGAAGAGACCATATCTGCTGTGACAGACGTGGACAATGCTGGAAGATCCACTGAGGTATGATGCATACCATTATAATGCATGCCCCCTTTTTCATTACAGTAACAGGCAATGTTCTTTCACAGTATATACCTGGGGATTTACCAACAGATGAGGGTCCTTCAATCTCAGTTCATGATCTAAGAAGTGTAAGAATTTGTGCAGTTGTCCAGATTTAAATTTTATTGTCTGACAGAATGCCATTTATGTAATTATTTTTGCCTTCCTAGTTGCCAGCAAAGGAGCTGTATAAGGTCCATCTTCAAAAACAAATAAGAAAAAGTGACATGGAGATGGACCTTATACAGTACAGCTTCAAATTAAAAAGGCTACTCTAGAAATGGAATTACTGGAGCATCGCCTTAAGGTGAGAACTTGTGTAAATATGAATCTGTTGCATGTTAAAAGTGTTGTGTATATAAAGCAATGTATTAACACCACATTTTATTTAATTTTACTTTCATTGTTTTTCAGGAAATAAAGAAATGAACCACAGTGAACAGCAGACCAATAAAAAAATTTAATAAAAGAAACTTTTATTAACTTTTATTCAAATCCTGTCTCTCAAAAGTTTTCCATCTCTATGTGCACAAATTTGTAGAGGTTCCTCTACGCTATCCTCTTCGATATAAGGAGGGTGGCTCTCTCCTCTTATCGTGGCAATGTTGTGAAGCACAACACAAGCCATTATGATGTCGCATGCCCTCTCTGGACTGACCCGGAGTCCACGCAGACACTGAAACCTTGACTTTAGGATCCCTATGGTCATCTCCACCTTTGCCCGTGTTCGGCGGTGAGCCAGGTTAAAGCGTGTCTGTGGTCCAGGTTCAGGGTAGGGTATCATTAAATAGGGCAGACAAGTGTATCCTCTGTCCCCCAGCAAGTAACCATTGAACTGTCCTGTAATGATTCAAGTGTCCTGTAATGTTTCAAGTGTACAATGCAATTTTGTAAAAATTAAAATGCATAACGCAAAACATACCCTGCTGAAATGTCTGGCATAATGATGACTCCTGGAAAATTCTGGCATCATGCACAGATTCTGGCCATTTGGCCTCAACATTAGTAATAATGTGGGTTGCCTCACATATTACCTATTTAGTGGAAAAAAGTAATGAGTTTAATGATTCTAACAAGGCAAAAAATTAAGGACACAAAATTAAGTTGTTACCTGTACATTGATGCTATGAATGGATTTCCTATTAACAGTCTCCCTCATTTATTGAAGGAGCTTTAATAGGAATGTGGGTGCCATCAATGCACCCAATTACATTTGGAAACCCTGAAATACAAAGGCATATATGCAAGGACCAAGTGTGTGTATGCAGGATGAATACATGTATATAAATAGTATATCTACATATTAAATGTGCGTCATAGATTTTACTACAAAGGACAAACCTGCCACTCTGTGGAACTCCTCTTTAATAATGTGGAGAGGTTTATGGCCAGGGACCTGCTGTACACATGAGTGTAAAAAGTGCTTAAGTGCCAGACATACTGTACGAACGGCTCTACACACAGTTGCCTTTCCCACATTCTCTGCATCTCCCACATTGTACAGAAAATGCCCTGACGCAAAAAACCGAAGTGCTATGTACAGAATATTTTCTGTGCTAAGCGCAGACCTGCGGTTTGTGACATGTACAATATGCGGTTTCAGGAGATGTGTTAAGTAAATTAACGATTCCCTTGAAAACCGATAACGCTCTTTTAAATAATCATTCGGAAATGAAAACACATCAATACGCGGTCTTATAATTCTCTCCCGGCGAAAAAAACCGCGTATAATCTGTGCCTCCACGTCCACAGGATCCTCATCAAAAGGGCGCGGCATGCTCACTAAGCTTCTGGAACAAACTTACCCTGGAACATAACCTGTTACCGAGCAGGTTATCTTCAGAGAGTAAGTTGCTATGGTTACATACATACCCAGAAAGTTACCTCCGTTTTTGGAACCGGAAGTTGAGGTTATCCACTAACTTACCCTCAAACTTATCCGGGTATGTCACATAACCTGCTTTCTGGAACACCCCCCTGCAGTGTAAACGTAGCCTTAATACGTCGTGGCCATGTGATATATATTATTTCCCGATTGTCACCAGAGGGGCTACGTACTTTTGTATTTAAAAAAGAGTGGATAAAAAATAAAGAAAACATTAAACCATTTAGCATCCCAGAACCTCATACACCTTAAATCAAGTTCAGGTAAGCTTGTTAGCAATGTTAAATTACATAATTGCACTTATATGTATACAGACTTCATTTTGAAATCATATGAATATGTAATTTAAAAAAATAATAAATAAATTTTAACTTTTTTAAGTTTTGTCATACTAAGTTAAGTCATGTTGTAATTACAGTTGGTCCAAGTTCCGTTATCACTATCCTACAGGTTTTATCGCCCGTATGTACCTAGTCTATCCATGTCTCACTATTGCACTGGATTATATTTATTAAGATTTATTTCCCCAAACAGTGATACGCTCCAGGTTTCGGGTTCAATTCCCATGTCTGTGTGTGGAGTTTGCATTCTCTCCCCGCGCTTGGTTTCTTCTGTGTACTCAGTTTTTTCCCACAGTCCAAAAATATGAATATTAAGCTTATTGTTGTTCCCAAATTGTGTGTGAATGAGCATGTGAGTGTTTGTATGTGTGTGTGTGTGCCCTGCAGGGTGTCCAGGGTGAACCCGCCTCGTGCCCTTAGTCTCCTAGAATAGACTTTTGCCCCCCATGACTCTGTATACAAGATAAAGCTTGTCGCTACAGGCGATAAATAAAAGTGAGTGATTATAAGAATGAATACGTTTGATTCGAAATGGATTTTCAATATGGCGGATGAGAAAATTCTGGAGCTAAAGTGGAAGTGACATCACGATAGAAGATCTACCATACCGCTGAATTTTGTGGTGGGGTTTTATGTTCAAATTGAAGATCTTACTGGACTTATGGAAAAAGTTCACTTTTTGTTAGTTAGTACTGCTTCGGTTTATCGAAATGATACATAAACATTCTAGCACCAATTTTGTCATCTCATGCTCCCAGAACTATTTCATAATCTGAGCCCTGGAATAAAGCTGTGCCATCAGACGATTAAAAAGATCCATAGATGTGATAATCTGGTCATTCAGTACATTCAGGTCATTGGCTAACTTCATTTTATTGCCAGATAACAAAATGCCTCTGAAAAATCCCCAGATCATCACACTGCCTCCAGAGTGTACAGCGGCATTATGCATGATGAGTGCATCTCTCCCTTCTTACCCTGATGTTCAGAAAACTACATGACCTTTTAGCTTGCATGTCCAACCTTTATGCTCCCTAACATACTAAAGCCCTTAATTCTGATTAGTTCCACTAACAAATGGTTTTTATTTTGTCACAAACCAGTTTGTTGGTACTACTGTATCTACAGAAGGATACTAACTTTTTGAAGCACTACAGTATATTATTATCCATGGTTTTCTGCCTCTAAAACGGCACAACAGGCAAAATTGTGCAATATATATTGGTTTAGAACAACCACGGATCTGCTTTTATTTCTCATTCTTTCAAGCTGTAAACTGGATTTTAAAAAAAACATATTGTCTTGTTGACTGTCAGCTCATTTCACAGGCCTCTCTTTGGCAGCAGGGAGTCGCTAACTGCCTGCGAGGCCTGCTGTCTCCCTCAAAGAGTTCAGGCTTTGAAGAGTGTTGTGCATCACTTATTCTCTTTCATGTCTGCACTATCTTGGGGAGCCACTGCAAGGGAGATTTCAAAGGGGAGGACCAGAGAAGGGCAAGACTCCAGAGACCGGTCTCGCCTTTCCACCTGGCCTGAAGGAGGAATTCCAAACACACTCAGCAGCAACAATACACATATACAGTGAGGTGGAGCAACAGAAGCTGAATTTAGAACAAAGTATACAAGGATTATAAAAGAGAGGAAATGTAATTACAGTAAAAGTTGCATCCGACAGAGTTTCTGGCTGAAGAAAAATGTAATGAAGGAGTGATGAAAAAGTATAAGAAATTGAAACATTTTTGAGAATTTTTCAATAATTCAATTTAAAAAGTGAAACTCATATTATATAGATTCATTAGACACCTACTGAGTTCAAGTGTTTATTACCTTTAATTTTAATGATTATGGCTTACAGTAAATGAAAACTCAAAATTCAGAAATCTCAGAAAAGGTAAATATTACTTAAGACAAAAGAAAGAAAAAAAGAATTTATAACAGAAATTTTGGACTACTGAAAAGTATGAGCATGTACAGCACTCGGGACTCCCTTTGCATAAATTACTGCACTGTAATTCATACACTGCCGAGGTGTTATGGAAGCCCAGGTTGCTCTGATGGAGGCCTTCAGCTCTTCTGCGTTGTTGGGTCTGGTGTCTCGCATCTTCATTCATTCATTCATTCATTCAGATAGGTAGATAGATAGATAGATAGATAGATAGATAGATAGATAGATAGATAGATAGATAGATAGATAGATGGATAGATAGATAGATGGATAGATGGATGGATGGATGGATGGATGGATGGATGGATGGATGGATGGGGTTTAGGGTCGGACGAGTTTGCTGGCCAGTCAAGCACAGGGATACTATGGTCCTTAAACCTGGTATTAGTACTTTTGTCAGTGTGGGCAGGTGCTAATTCCTGCCCACACTGACCAAAAGTACTAATGAAATCAGTACTTTTGAAAATCAGTACTGACCAGTAATAAATAATGAAATCAGCATCTCCATTAAGCTGGTCAGCAGAGGGAAGCATAAAGTTCTCTAAATCTTCCTGGTACTGTAGGTGGCTGTGCTGACCTTGGACCTGATAAAACACTGTGGACCAACACCAGCAGATGACATGTTTCCTCAAACCACAACTGACTGTGCAAACTTTACACTGGACCTGACGCAAGTTAGATTCTCTGCCTCTCCGTTCATCTGAAAAGAGGACTTTGACCCAATATGCAACAGTCCAGTCTTTAGCCCAGATAAGATTTTCTCTGGTTTAAGAGTGGCTTGACACAAGGTATGCAACAGTTATAGCCCATGTCCTGGATACGTGTGTGTGTGTGTGTGTGTGTGTGTGTGTGTGTGTGTGTGTGTGTGTGTGTGTGTGTGTGTGTGTGTGTGTGGATTCGTTTCACAATCCTCTCAAGGCTGCAGTTATCCCTGTTGCTTGTGCACCTTGCATCCATGTGCAGGATGTCAATGATTGTCAAGTCAGCAGTCTTTCCCATGATTGTATACAGTACCAGAGGGGGTAACTACACCCCATGCATGCAGTGCCAAGTTGTATGTGGATGGGATGGTCCACTGGGAGCTGTTTTTTTTATGCAACATTTAACCAAGCCCTACTGAACATCCGCCAAGGTTTAATTGGAGATATTTGGGATATTGAGATATTCTAATAAGCATGAGCATGCTTGATCGAGTTATCCTCTGTTCAAAATTTCGAATCTGATAAACCACACAAATCATGGAACAAACAATATTTATTAATTTATTTATTTATTCACTGATGTTTTAAATTTTTTTCTCATTTTCATTACATATTCTGTTGATGTTGACGTGTTGACAGTGAGTTGGTGTGGTCTGCCACGATTCACTAATTATTACAGTCAGCTACAGTCTATAAGTGATGTTAATTACAGATGTGCCAAAAGCTACCTTTTAAAAAGCAGGGTTAAATAATCATAGACAATTACGCAGTCAGATCTTCTCAGGATGATGTCATTTACACTTATTTTTAGATTCACCTCTGAATGACAAACAGCAATTCCATAATAATAAATATAACGCAGTCACAGTCGTAATTCTGTTAACATTAATATTAGTGTCTGAGTTGGGGTAATCTTAGTGTCTTTAGACTTCAGACTGTTTAACAGGTTTAATAACCAGAGGTGCTGAATTTCGACCATGATCACTGAGACAGGGGCTAAAATACGGATAAAGTTTCTCAGAGAAAGACTGGCCAGTGAAAGAATAGATGCACGTCTTAGTCTTTACATCATAGAAGGAGACGAGACCCTCCTCGTAATCCAGGAACACCCCGATCTTCTCAGGCTTCTGTTTTAAAGAGAGTGAAATCCAACGAGACTCACAAGCCTTATAATCCGTCTCCTGCCTCAAACACACAGACCAGTATCCATTCTCGGGGCAGGCTGTAATCTTCCCCTTCCTGTTAATGGACTCTCGGGCGACTCCCAAATCCCACATGGTCTTCCCTATGACCTGGACCTCGAAGTAAGATCTCCCTGAGGAGAATCCCTCCATCCCGAGTACACAGGGGCAGCGATTAAACCTCTCAGGGTTATCAGGGTAATTCTGCTCACACTCTTCACAAGTCACTTGCTTTCTATCTTCAGACAAAGTGAGGTAAGGATGAAGCGTATCAGGGTCCAGAGTCACGTCCACTGAAAGTGTAAAAATGTAAACCAATTTAATGGTTTATACTGTATGTAAACATGAGGATTTGTCTGCGGTCACGTGATCAGCAGCTCACACATGCACACATACTGTACCCACCTGCATGTTGCTGAATGTTCTTCAGTTCTGTGTGGAAAAGGAAAAATGGCCATTATTTTGATATTAGATGTAAACAGTATAGGAAAAGAGACACATACTGTAATAATAGATAATAACTGGTCATTTGATAAAAAAAAATCAATAAAAAGTACTGTTGGAAGTATTGGCACCCTTCAAGACCATGACGAACATTCATTTCCTTAATGATTGATTGATATTTAATATACATCACTAATGCACAGATGCATGTACGGATAAAAAAAGATGACAAAAATCAGATTCAAAACATTTGTTCTGGTCAGATGAGGCAAACGTTTGTACATAAACTTCAATGTCTTGCTCGGAAATGCCCCAAAGCCAGTGGATAACTGATGCTTTATGAGAAAATTGTGAAAATTTATTGGTATTGATTGGTAATTCTCTTCAAAGTACCAGGCTCTTTCAGCTGAAAAGCCTTGGCTGTAGATATTTAGGGACATTTTCTTTCAACAGGATGTTATAAATCATTTTTTAAATAATTGCAAGACACAAGATGAGTGTTTTGCAGAAGACCTTCTAGTCCACACTATTGAAAAACTTGATCTAAATTGAAGAGTAGAGGCAACATTCACGGAGGAAGAAGAATATAACGTGGTTCCGCATGGAGGATCTGGGATTCTCAATGTGTATACTGTACAATACTTTCTGAAATTTTAATTGTGGGAAATGTTTGAGCATAATTAGGGCTGTCAATATTAACGCGTTAGCGCATGTGATTCATTTAGAAATTTTAGCGCATTACTATTTTTTTAAACGCAAATTAATCATATGACCAAGTTTGACCCTATGGCGTCCCATAATCACAGCACAGTTACTGTACATGGCTGTGCGTGATAATGGTTTACGTTTAGCGCGGATAATAAGATGACTGAGGAAACATCACCAGGTGTGTTGAACGGCAAGTTCCATTATAAAAAGATTCTAGATCGAAGTTTTGATAAAACCAAAGTTGTGTAATCGAGCTACGTTCAAAGCAACCTATTTTTACAAGGATACACTAAATGCAAGATGTGGGAGTGGTGGCTTAGGTGGCTAAGACTATAGGTTGTAGATTTTCAGATCTGAGGGTTCAAGCCCTGCTGTTGGTGGGTTGTCACCCCCCAGGCTACCCCACCACTGCATGCATTGCACGTCCCATTTAAGAGATTTCACATATGATAATGTTTGAGATATTATAAAACTGCATAATCGGTTTCCTCTAACCAGTCTGTCATGCATTTATTTAATCCAACATTGCACGTTTAGAGTATTTTTCAAATTATTAATTGTGATATTTTTGCCTCTCTACTACAAAAAAAATCACTGCCTTACTAATCATTAAAACTACTTACTAATTTCTGTAAGTTTCATCATTTCCTTATTGAGATATTTCTGGAGCTCAGACAGAGCTCTGATCAGCGTCTCCCCACTCATCTCCCGGTTAAACCCGAGGCGCGTCTGGTTCCTGCTGCGTTTAGAGGATATGGATGAGCACATCTACAGTACAGTACGGGAGAGAAAAGAAATTAGTGCCTTCATGCCAAAGTGCAAAGCTCTGAGCATCCGAGTGTCTCTGACCTGCAGGAAGTGGAGATGATCATCTGTGTGTGAGAGCTGCTCCAGCGCATCGCCCGTCCTCCCCAGCTCGGTGATTTCCTCCTCCAGCTCTTTGATGAACTCTTCAGCCTGGCACTCTGCTGCTCTCTGCTTTTCCTTCAATGTCTCGAGGAGTGCAGTCAGGTTCCTCTCAACACAGCACTTCAGATCTTCAAACACCTTCGTACTGCTTACTTTGTCCTTCTCTGTGTTTCTCTAAGAGGAGCGAAAAATTTATTTACTGTACGTATGTGTCCTTGTCATAAAGCTAAGCATATATAAAACTATTCAACAAGATCCAGCTCACTTTCTGGAGTTTTACAGAGTGTTTGATTTCCTGAATCTTTCCCATTCGGTCCTGGATCATCTGCTGAACTTCTGCTTGTGTCAGCCCGAGCTGAGCCTACGTACAAAGTATGATTTATAACATTCATTATAACACACACCACGTCCTCACAGTGACGGCTGAATCACACAATGACACAACTGATGAATTCGTTCATTATAAGCTGTACAGTCTTGGGTAAGTGTGTAAATGTAAAACGTCACACCATGTTTTCTGGCAGGCTATTAAACAATCACACATAAATGATTATTTGATACATTTATTGAATTCTATGACATATGTTGTATATATTTTGTGTAAAGCACAAAGCAGAGTTACTGTTACCATCCGAACTTTACTTCCAAAGTTTGCCAAATCGAATGTACAGACAGAGAGACAGACAGACAGATAGATAGATAGATAGATAGATAGATAGATAGATAGATAGATAGATAGATAGATAGATAGATAGATAGATAGATTGATTGATCTGTGGCTAAAGGTTCATCATGTATCATACCTTAATGTTTCTCACCTTCTTTGCTTGACTCTCCTCCTCTATAGGAACAGTGCTGTGGGTTCTGTGGTCTCCCTCAGCACAGAACACACACACACACACCTGCTCCTCTCTACAGTACAGCTCCAGGGGTCTCTCATGTTTCTGGCAGATGTAGTCTTTCAGCTTCTCCACAGCATCCACCAGTTTGTGTTTTTTAAGTTTTGTAGCACTTCTGTGAGGCATCAGATGCGTGCTGCAGTAAGAAACACCACAATCCAGACAGGACTTTAGAGCCTCCAGCTTTTCCCCCATGCAGCAGTCACACAACACCTTTGTAGGCACGGAGCCGAGGTGCTCCGCCGCGCTGCTGGACTTCACCTGACCCCGCTTCCTGAACTGAGCAGCCAGTCCAGAGATCAATGTATTCACACGAAGCTCAGGCCTTGAAGCAAAGTCCTGCTTACAAACTGGACACTGACAGGGTGGACTGTTTTTCCAGCATTCCTTGAGACAGGAGATACAGAAGTTGTGTCCACATGGAGTAGACACTGGATCGGTGAACACATCAAGACAGATCGCACACTGGAGCTGCTCTTCACACAGAAAACTGCTGGAATTCGCCATAGTTGTGTATATAGATATTGGTGACCTATTTTTATATATATATATTTACTATATGTAGTTCCAAAACCTAAAAAAAAAAATGAAACTGAACTATCTGTCTGTTGTTTATTTGTTTTTATAATACATATAATGTATTTGAATTTTCAAAAATATTTCATTTTCAATCCATTGAAACACAATAAGACACTGGTGTTCAAAAAAACAACTCTACTAGTGTATATTGCATTATTATTATATATTGCATATAAAATATGAAAAGATGACATTTATCTTAAGGATCTACAGTAGTGGCCAAAAGTATTAAGACAACATATGTCATGTATTATAGCTCTCCCTATGCACAAAACAGATGATGTCACTAATAAGTTCTAGCCAAGCTCCCTCTGGCTGAAGTGTTAGGACTGAAAAACAAATTAAAATGTGACAATAGTGCTCAGCTTACATTTACATTTACATGTAGGCATTTTGCAGATGCTTTTATCCAGAGCGACGTACAGAAAGTACTTTGAAGTTTCCGTCACTGGATAGATACTTACACTGGGTTGCTAGGTTGTTAACTAAATGCCATCAGTCAAACACAGTTTGGAAGAGGGTTTTTTTGGGGGGTTTTTCTAGACTTAACGCCAATGGACAGAGGTGAAGAAAGCAGGAGCAGTCAAGAAACTGTCTTCTGTTCATGATCTTTAGGAAGCAATCAAGCAGGCATGGATTGAGCGACTGATACCCGAGTACTATAGGTGTCATTCTGACTTGATGCCCCACCAGATTTAGCAGATTTTGAAGAATAAAGGATTACTATTCACACTAAATATTGATCATTATATAACAATTTCATTCCATTAAATATCAAATTATTCTTATTACTTTTTAAAACCAATATTAAATTTCACTTTCGTCTCAATACATTCAGCCAACACTGTAAGTACAACTTGAGAAAGTAAGGTCACAAAATATAACCATGAAAATGTGGTCTATATTTATACCAGTTGGTATTTATAGCCCAAAGATTACTGTGCCAATACTGTGAATCTGAACAGTTTAGTTTATATCGCATATTATATTATCTTATATTATATTATATTTTATTATATCTACATTACATATTTTACGATTTAATCTGTGTATAGAATTTATATTTATTTTTTTATCATAAGTGAGCATGTACAGTATGTGTGCCCTGCGATGGATTGGCACGTTGCACGACTTTACCCCGTCTCGTGCCCCAAGTCTCCTGGGATAGGCGACCCTGTACACTGTAAAAAAAATAAATAATATATATATATATATATATATATATATATATATATATATATATATATATATATATATTCAATTATATATAATATATAATTCAAACTAGATACAGTAAATGTTGAATGAATTAATATTGTATTGTTGGCGCAACAATGGAATTTTTGGAGACAAACAAAACTTTGGAGACAGAGACTGTATATACTAAAAACAAAACAAAAAACAAGTTGAGCCAGCAATGTACTATGGCAACAAGAGTTTGTTTCTCAGCATGTGAATCTGAGGGGAGCGTGTCTCTCCAAGTACAATAATAATCGCTTGAATGGCTTCATAGGTGTCCATCCATCCAGTCCTATTGGAATTTAATGTTCAGAGTAGTGATGGGTCGTTCATGAACGATTCGTTCTTTTTGAACGAATCTTTAACATGACTCAGATGAACGAGTCGTCTCGGCGAGAGTTCATTTTCTATTGGGCGCGCATGCGCAAAACATCGCAAAACCTCCGTATGTTATATACAGGAAACAGAAATGAGTCTTTTGCGTGTCGTTCGTTCTTTTGTCACGTGACTCCCATAGACCCTATGCAGTGCAGTACACAGGAAACAGAATTGAACGGTTCTCCTTAATGAGTCTTCAAGTCCCGAGTCGTTCGTTCTTTTGTCACGTGACTCCCATGGACGCTATGCGCTGCAATAGATTCAAAAGAACGAACCCCAACTGCAAGATATGATGTTGAGTTACTCATTCTGTTTATTATAATATGTCCATAGTTGCACTGTAATATTTTCTTCCTGGAACTATAGCCATTGTGTATGTAGACATATTGGGGGTATTTTTATTGAAAATGCAACATTTTACTTAATTTCTGATCAAAAGAACGAAATGACTCAAAAAAAAGATTCGTTCATTTTGATGAACGAGATTCAAAGAAGCGAGTCACTAAAATGATTCAAACTTCCCATCACTAGTTCAGAGTTGAGATCCAATTACGTGATTAAAAAAAAAAAAAAAAAAGCCATCGACCCCACCCCCCTTCCCCTCGGCGGACGCTATCAAACTGCACTAGAGGGGAAGATGGTCGTTTTGTGTACTCTCTATTCAGGGTAAATATTTATGTATATATTTATTTTATATATGTATAATATATTTTTGTTAGCTTACATGTATTTTATACAGTTAACGTTATACACGTGAGGCCTATGTTTCCTCTTATTGTTATACTGAGGCTCTCTTACTGAGGTGAACTTAACTAACTTCTTACCGCACTGTACATGAGGTAAACGAGATAAACGTTCATAACCGTTTCTACTGCCCCCCGCCCCCACTTTGCCTGACTCGTGCCCAGCCACAGCCGCCCGAGCGCTCAGCTAACGAAAGTTCGAGAGAGAAAAAACGTGTTTAACAGTTCAGGAATAGCGGCGCTTCAGTACTCGGTAGGTGATATAAAAATGTCCGTGTTAGTTTGGCTTCGGAGTCGCAAATGCTCATCTACGAGTGTTAAATTAACTTATTTGTATGAAAACGGAATAAAGTAAATAACCGGTTATATTGTATATTTTTTTTATCATAAGTAGATTTCCGGTGTAACTTATGTTCTTTGTCTTTACAGGAATTCTCTTGTTCAGTTTAACCACAGCTGCTGTGGAGGAGGATTGGGGTCTGAACAAGGTGCTTGGACAAGGGCACTGTAGTCGTTGACGGTCTGGAGGACTGTGCAGCAGCTTTAGTTCTGATGTTTGGTCAGGTCTGTGCTCTGAACATTATATTCCAATAGGACTGGATGGATGGAGACCTATGAAGCCATTCAAGCGATTATTATTGTACTTGGAGAGACAATTCAGATTCACATGCTGAGGAACAAACTCTTGTTGCCATCGACTCTTTTTGTTTTGTGTCTGACACACATTGAGTAAAAGTATTCAAAAGTCAAGTCTTTGCTAGTTGATGGTTAATATCAATATAAATGAATTAGTTTTAAACAGATCACTGTTTTATCTTTGACTAGTTTTGGAAGAATAAAGTTATTTTTTTAAGTAATGTTTGCATGTTTTAATTGTTGGGGTGTTGTTAAGCCAACTTGTTTTGTAGAAAACATCAGTGCGCTACAATGGGAGACAATTTACTCTTTTGAGCAGATGAAAAGTTGGGCTGAAAAGTCAACCCTAGAGAAATGTAATTAATTGAGCCCACAACCAATCATACTTGAGCTGACTTAAATATTTAAATTACAGGTTGAATTGGGATTCAGCAATGTGAAATATTTGGTTTGGCCAGCATCTTCCTCCAAAACTTGAGTAAACTTTAAAAAGCTGTGCAACTTGTTGCTAAATCTTTTCTATGTTGAAGTGGCTTTTTTTTCCTTTCGTTTTTTTTTCTTTTACAGTGTATACAGGATAAAACGGTATAAATGGTGAGTGAGGGGTCATAAGTTTATGACTACTACTAAACATCTCTTACTTCATAAGCTCAGTTTCAATAATAAAATAAATATTAATTCTTAGAATTATGTTTATAAAAAATAAACAGTATATTGTACCTGGGTTTCTCATTATGTTTATGATTATATACAGTACATATAGAGAGAAATACAAGTAACATCATTGCTGTTTAAATTTTATATTAGATGTATTTAAATTAAAGAATAAAAGGTTAATAAAAAGGTTAAGGTTTTAATATTAACCTTTTTAAGTAGAGTAATGGACACAATGTACAATATAACAAGTAAATTATAAAATGTTATAGACCAAAGGTTGACCCTGAGTTACTAGTAAACTCTGTAAATATGCTAATATTTAACAAAAATATATTTTTGTTAAACATTTTCATTTTCCCAGTCAGTTCATTATACTGGATGCATTATCAAAGTCTTCCATGGCTATCAGGGTTTTATTCTTAATATTCTTCTTCTTATAAAATCTCTGATTGTACAACATAAAAAAATTGCAATAAAGCATACTGTTTTAACATATTCACATGTAGCCAGGGATATAGAACAATAACAGCTATAATATTTTTTTACCTTTTCCTGTTTCTTACTGTGCCTGCAGTTGCTTTAGTTCCTCATCGATGTGAATCTCCCACCACTGACCTGGATCTCTGTTTCTCTTTATAATACCAAAAGTTTCATTTCCTCTGAAACAAATCTCAGATCATTATCAGGAAGCCATGATGAAAAATATGTTAATGACATATGAGCAGGTTTGCAATAATAATTACATAAACTTAGTAAGTCAAAGGGAATCCTATGCTGGGGATATTTCATATATTTATGTCTTTATGTTTCTCTTTATAATACCCAAAGTTTCATTTCGTCTGAAATAAATCTTAGATCATTGCCAGGAAGCCATGATGAAAAAGATGTTAACAACAGAGAGCAGGTTTGCAATAATAATTACATAAACAAAGGGAATCCTATGTTGGGGATATTTCGTATAGGTTATTACGCATGAATAACTGATTTATGATGTAGGGGTAATGATTAATCAGACAGGACAAACAGCTGCAGAATGAAAAGAGGTGGTGCTGTGATGCTGTCATCCCTGATATAAATAAATAAGCAAACAGTTGAAAAAGAGACAAGGAAACAAGAAAACAGATAGATAGATAGATACTATCCTACTATGACAACTACTACTAATATTAATAAAAATAATAATACTATCAATCTATATTAGCACTGTTGCCTTGCACCTCCAGGATCTGGGTTCAATTCCTGCTGCAGATATTGTTTATTTTACACATAACATAAATAATAACGATACAATTACTATATAAAAACTTAATAAATAATTTTAACCTATACAATCATTTGATCTAAACATTTTAGACTTTATACACGTTGTAGTTGTTGATCTTATTACTTAAGCAATAATTTATTTATTTATTTGTTTGTTTATTTATTGGTAGATTGTTTTTGCTGGAGCAGTGCCTAATATTTTTCCTTAAAAATTCAGCATATCAGATGACCTGAGAAACAAGTTCAGTTTCCCAACATCACTTCCTGTGTTGTGCTTGTTCAGTGTTCCCTCCCTCAATGACAAGCAGGAAAAGAAACCACTGAGTCGCTAACTAATTTTAGCCACTTGGCAAGTTGCAGGTTTAGTGTGAACATACAAACGTCCACTAGAGGGAGACATTCACACACTGAGCACAACTATACACTGATCAGTTGAAACATTAAAACCATTGACATTAAAAACCACCTAGGTTTTAGGTTCTCTTCATGCCACCTGAGCAGCTCAGGGCATGACCCCCACTTGACCTCTAGGGTGTGCTGCAGTGTTTGGTACTGGGTTATTAATGGTGGATCCCTTGGGTTCTCTGCGTACTGGCTCTGTGGATCGAACCTGTTCGTTTGGTGACTCAATCGATGTGAGATCTAAGGAATTTGCAGGGTGGATCAACAACCTTAAACTCTTTGCCAGCCTTTTCCCCCATACACGGCAGGCTGTGGTTCACTGAGTCTTCTGATACAATTCTATCAATAGCCAGCATTGACTGTTGGTCTGCATTGGCTTTGCTCTGGGACGGGAAGGGATGAGCTGCCCCTATGCATTGTGAGTTTCTTTCCACCATCCAAAGACATGCAGGGTAGACTTATTGGCTAATAGTGTGTGATTGACTGAGTGAGTGAGATTGTGTATATCTGTGCCCTGCAATAGACTGGTACCCCATCCTGGGTGTACCCCACCTCCTGCCTAAGTCCCCTGGGATAGGCTTCAAGCCTCCAATGTCCATGTACAGGATAAGTGGTGTATAAAATGATCGAGAGTTATTCAATCCACAAAGACAAAGTAAAAACCTGAGAACTGAGATAAAACTCACACGAGTACCTGAATATTCCTGCCCGGCAGTATCAAGAGCTCAGGATCCTACGCTGTATAACACAACGAGAGGAGAATGGTCCTGAATCATTGTGAAGGACAGCGAGAAGCCATTTGGCAGAATAGAATTGTTTCTCTCTGACCCCCATTAACCCTTTAGGAATGAGGCCTGGCACTGAGCTATTTTGGCAGATGACAGAAGGATTTTTACCACTATGACTACAGGCTCGGATTGTAAAATGAATT
This sequence comes from Channallabes apus, assembly GCA_030522415.1. NCBI lineage: Eukaryota > Metazoa > Chordata > Actinopteri > Siluriformes > Clariidae > Channallabes > Channallabes apus. Next base: position 30,351,587 of record CM060115.1, on the reverse strand, counting down.
TGCAAACGTGTTTTATACAACAACATGGGACTAGTTCCAGATTTCGAACCAAAGTGATGGTAATTGCTAATTTGGTTGTATTTATTTTTGTGTTGTGTTTGTTTGTTTGTTTGTTTATTTATTTATTTATTACAGTAATTCAATTCAGAAAGTGAAACTCATATATGTTTTCAGTAAACACAGACTGATATATTTCAAGTCTTTATTTCTTTTACTTTTGATGATTATTTCTTACAGGTAATGAAAACTCTAAATTCAGTATCTCAAAAAATTGTAATATTGTGAAAAAGTTAAATACTGGAGACTCTTGGTGTCACACTGTAATTAGCTAATTAACTCAAAACACCTGCAAAGGTTTTCTGAGCCTTTAAATAGTCTCTCAGTCTGGTTCAGTAGGCTGGCTGTTCACAGAGCGCTGTATCCAAGCACATGAATGAAAAGTTGAATGGAAGTAAAAAATGTGGTACAGAAAGGTGCACAAGCGACAGGAATAACTGCAACCTTGAGAGGATTGTGAAATGAAGCCCATTCAAGAATTTTGGGGAGATTCACAAGGAGTGGACTGCAGCTGGAGCCAGTGCTTCAAGAGCCACCACACACACACGTACTGTATCCAGGACATGGGCTATAACTGTCACATTCCTTGTCATAAACCAGAGACAACGTCAGAGGCATCTTACCTGGGCTAAAGACAAAAAGCACTGGACTGTTGCTCAGTGGGCCAAAGTCCTCTTTTCAGATGAAAGTAAATTTTTAATTTCATTTGGAAATCAAGTTCCAGAGATGCAGAGAATCCGAGTTGCTTGCGGTTCAGTGTAAAGTTTGCACAGTCAGTGGTGGTTCGGGGAGCCGTGTCATCTGCTGGTGTTGGTCCACTGTGTTTTATCAGGTCCAAGGTCAGCGCACTCATCTACCAGGAAGCTTTAGAGCACTCCATGCTCCCCTCTGCTGACCAGCTTTATGGAGATGCTGATTTCATTTTCCAGTGGGACTTGGCACCTGCACACACTGCCAAAAGTACTAATACCTGGTTTAAAAACCATGGTGTCCCTGTGCCTTATTGGCCAGCAAACTTGCCTGACTTAGAGAATCTCTGGGGTATTTTGAAGAAGAAGATGCGAGACACCAGACGCAACAGCGTGGAAGAGCTGAAAGCCGCTATCAGGGCCAGGTTCGATTCCCACCTTGGGTCTGAATGCATGGAGTTTGCATGTTCTTCACATGCTTGATGGGTTTCCTCCAGGTACTCCTGGTTTCTTCCTACAGTCCAAAGACACACAGATTAGGCTAGCTGACGTTCCCATTACAGATTAGGCTAACTGGCGTTCCCATTACCTGCAGTGTACCAATGCGTGTGTGAATGTTGACAGTCGAAAAATAAATACAATGGTTGTAAAAATAAATACAATGGTCACCATCGGCTTCCACGGTTCCTAGTTGTACTACATATTATATGTATAACAACTTGCAACAGGATGCAAAGTGCCTGAAGATAAAATTGTTATAATTGGTTGTTTATGTAACAACCACAGCATCAACCTCATTTCCCCTCTCGTCTGTTCCAACCACTCAGTATTCAGTAGTTTCTCACTGGTTCATGCTTTAGGTTAGATGTTTGATAATGACATCCAAAAGCTTGCCCTAAATGTGAGCCAAATAAAGTCCTTCAGGAGGTCTGCAGAACTATTCCTCAAGCCTACATGCAAGAAAAAATACAAAAAAGTCTGACTCAGACCGAAGAAGCCACTTGGATGAGTAGTGAAACGTTTCTACTAAACCAAGTCGTCATCCAGGTGACATGACTCATCTTCCAGATAAAAACCATGCGTCTCCTCAACACTCTGTGACTCCTGCAGCTCTTACTAATAAACACGAGTTATAAATAAGGACGATCATTTGTGCGGTCACTACTGACTGATCATCAGCTTACTGGAAAGACTGTCAGACTACTAAGGGTCAAAGTTCATTCATAAACAGAGTACAGGGACACAAAGGGCTTTTCATTGTTAATCCCTGACAAACATTAACAATCCACCTGCTGCGTCATTACTTCTCCGTCTTATGCCTCATCCACAGTCAGACCACAGAGCGGCAGAATTCTTAACTTATTCTCAAATTTTACAACACATAAAAAAATAATGATAGTAAATGCATTAATGGAGCACAAATAAAGGGGTGTTCAAATCAAACCGGGACTTTTGAATTTGCAGAATTTCACACCAGAGCCATGATCAGACTGTCTGAAACGCTGGCCTCTCAGGAACTCTCTGTTGAAATGGCTTGGAGCGAGGGCATAACTGTACAGGGGATGTGGTAATAACTCCCAGCCAAAATAATGTAATGTGCAAGTGGTGTTGGTGAATGACTGTGTGTACAGTTCCCACGGACAGATGCATCTCGGGTGACAAGTTATACGAAGATCAGGAACAGGAACGACTGCGCTGGTCTCCGAGCCACATCGCCCGGGATCGTCATTCACGGACTTGAATGTATGGACTTGTTTAAAACGATTGCACCGTTACAGCTAAGAGTCACGTCACCGTACTGTGCTTGAAGTCTTCTATAGATGTCAATCACTTGTCATTTATGAGAAATTTCATCCGAAGTCCCGGTTTGACTTGAACATGTCTGTGTTGGTTTTGAAATCCAGCAACACACTGAAATATTGAGTATATAAATTAAAATAGACAAATTATTACTTTTATTCTGAGCACAAGTCGACATTCAAGCTTACATTTAAGCAACAACAAAAAACCTATATTAAGTTTATATTATAAATACAGTATATAAAGGCAGCCATTCTACAGAAACAAATAATATTACAATAATTAATATTAATAATGTTTTTTTTTTCATGAAAACATATCCATCAGTTTGTGTTCTGTTCAGGGTCTCTCTACCTTTAAATAACATGTACTGTAGCTTAGACTCAACAACATGCCTCAGGCTCCTTTGGGAACCTAAACTTCATCTGCGGATCTTGAGATCTCTGGCTTTGGGCCACAGCGTGCCATTAGTGAAGTCACTGTGGTCCACAACGTACCTGAGAAACTTGACCATAAGGAAGACCCACCATCAATCAGAAACAGGAACAACCAGATCTGCACTATAAACCCGTCTAAAAACTTTAAAGATATTAAAGATTATTAATATCTGTAGAAGAACTGTAGCCGAATTATGGATGCACATTAATGGATTGTATAAATAACTGAATAAAAATTTACTTTATTGGTATTTAACAGCAGGGACATGGAGAAGAAAAACTTTTTTTGCAGGAACTTCCCAGTGTCAGTGGTAATAAACGAGCAGGACTTTGTTCACTAGTTTGAGCGCAGTGTGTGCACCTCGTGATGCACCACAAACCTCCTGCTGTGCATCGCTCCGAATAGTCGGCACGACTCGTCCTTAACAAAGGTAACAAATTTAGGTTTTAGGAAATATATATATATATATTAGATATCAGTAAATAAGGATAGCAATAACTTTGGTGTCAGGTTGTTGATTAACACTGTATAACTTGGCTTGGATGCAAAATGTGGTGTAAGCTTAGGAAGTGTAATAACGTTTACTGACATGTTTATTCACTATGTAATACCTAATAAACAAACCACACAGATTGTGTATGTACTGTATATACTGCATGTATGTATCTTTCTCACTCTTTTCATAGTGCAAGGCTTATTAGGTGTAAACTCATTGATACCAAATCTGATCATGTGACCTGATGTCATAAGTCAGAAATCTGTAACCCATGAAGTGTGTGCAGAAGTAGGTGTGTGTAAGAGAGTGAGTGAGTGATGGAGACAAACCTGCGGAAGACCCAGTCTTTGAGATGTGTCACCACTGAGCATGCTCTGTCCTGGACGGAGGCGGGGCTAAAAGACAAGAGGAAGTCCGTCTCGCAGCTTGTGGCACAGTGAGAACTGCTTACAGTCATCAATAGCTTTTTTGAACTTTTAAAGATCAAATCTTATGATTTGATGCAAATATGGTTATATTCCAGGATCATCACATCACATATTTAAAACGAATGAACAACAAACAAACAAATAAATAAATAAAAAGAAGAAAAGATTTTCCACTAAATCCATGAACACTTCTCTCACCAGCGTTTAAAAAAAAGGTTTTAATTTATGACTAGGGATTATAAATAATAATAAACTGATATAACATGGGAACACTGATAAGGTAGAGAGTGCGGTGATAAAAGTAAAATGTTGGTTCAAAGTGTCACAAAAAATGTTGACTTCTGATTCGCTCTTTCCAGATATCAGAATGCAGTTACCGGAAAATCGAAAGCAGCGAATTCAGTGGAAAACAAGCACAAGGTGAAAAAAAAAACACTGGTAATTAATTAAGTAGATTAAATCATAATGAAAAAGAATACAACATAATCAAGCATATTGTTATAGAAAAAGAAATCATTGTCATTATCATTTTATTTATTAAAGAATGTCAAACACTACCTGGAAAAAAATCACCCACTCTAAGATTTTATTCAATTACCGTTCGATTTGTGTGAAAATGATTCTTCATGATCCATGAACCACACTCTTTCACAATTTGAGTCCTGAAATAAGCTTGTTTCATTATGGGAAAAAAACTCCTCAGATGTGATAACCCAGTCATTCAGTACATTCAGGTCGTCAGCTGACTGCATTTTATTGCCACATAACATTGCTGAGTTTAGACCTGAGCGACTGAAGCAACACCAGATTATAACACTGTCTCCAGAGGCTTGTACAGTGAGCATTATGCATCATGTGTGTCTCAATTCATGTGCTTCCCTTCTTACCCTGACGCACCCTGAAAAGGATCAGTCTAAGCTCATCAGACCACATGACCTTTTTTTCCATTGCCTCTAAGTCCAATCTTTATGCTTCCTGGCAAACTAAAGCCTTTTTTTATTAGTTAATATTTATTATCAAGTTTTATCAAGTTTTATCAAGAATCTGTTCCCCTACATGCAACAAATTTGTTAATGCAACAATAACTCATCTATTTTCTGCACTTTTCCAGCAGACGCTCCAGTTTGCCGCCGTCCCCATCACAGATACTGAGTCTAAACTAACTAAAAATAGAACGAATGCTTGGACCGACCGTAACACCAACACTCATCTCACACGCAGCAAGTCCATGGAGATTCTTCCACACCAAAGAACCGTAAGCACGAGCGCTCTCAGGGACCTCTTTGAGTCGAAGGGTTCCATGCAGCCCAAGATCGTTCACAAACCAAAGAAGCCACAAAGCATTCCAGTCACGGCCAACTGCGAGCTCAATCATAAAAGCACAGAGGACCTGCTGGTGTTTATAGACGATTACCCCACTAACGACAACAAGAAATTAGTTGAACCACTAAAAGAGAAAGAAGACAATGTGACCCCAAAGGTATTGTGTGCTGTGTATCACCAGCTATTGTAAATATTAAGAATTAAAGTGTACCTATCTACTAAGTATTCTTTTTTTTTTAAAGGTTGTGAGAGCTCCCCAAGCAGAAAGAAGAAAAACCGATAGAGTGGTATATCCTGAAAGAAGTGTTTCTCAAACAGGTCAGGAACCCAGACACAAATAAAATCACTTCTTTAATTAGTTTCATTTTTCCACTAGAAGGAAAGTTATGAAAATACGAAAACAGCCAGGTTTCTAACATTTCAAGTGTACTTTTACAGAAACACTTTCTAATTACACTGATCAGTCATAACACTTTTGACCACCTGCCTAATATTGAGTAGGTCCCCGTTCCTATTTCACCTTTCTATAAGAACCAGCATTAACCTTTTCCTCAATTTGATCTTCAACAGCGCTTCTATTGGACCGGACTACACTGGCCAGTCATCACTCCCCATGTGCATCATTAAGCCTTGGTTGATGATGAACTTGGTTAACCAGTTTTCCTTCCATGGTCCTGACCACTGAAGACTTAAGGGAACATCTGACAAAAGCTACAGTTTTGGAGTTGCTCTGAACCAGTTTTCTAGCCATCGCAATTTGGCTTCATCTAAGTCAATCAAATCCTTATGGTTGCCCATTTTTTCTGATTTCAACACATCAACTTTAGTGCCAAAAGGTTCACTAGCTGATCTATCCCACCAATTTCCAGCCACCATTGTAATGGCATATTGTAACTGCAGATACTGTGACAAGGGCCAATGTTTGATAATTAAACAACCGAATCTGGGCAACTCCAAAACTGCAGCTCTTATGGAATGTTCCTGTCCACAGTGGTCAGGACCTATCAAAAGTGGTCCAACTAAAGAAAACTGGTGAACTGGTGACAGGGTCGTGGGTGGCCAGAGCTCGCTGATGAGCTGGCAAATGTAGTCCGATCTAATAGAAGCACTAGTGTTTATCAAATTGCTGAAAAAGGTAATGCTGGCTCTGATAGAAAGAAAGAACACATACTGTAGGTCATCGCTGTTTTGGTTGCAGAAAGCGCGGGGGGGGGGGGGGGGTACTCCTTGCTGATCAGTGTATAATTTGTAAATAGGAAATAAGACTATACAAAGAGCATGCACAGCATCTGAACAGGTTCCAAGTTTGTAAGAAGCTAGGTAACATAACACAAACAATTATGGTGATGTCATATTGAGGTTGAGTTCGTGACTGGCTCAATTTAGCTTTCAGCAGTTATGATCCATCATCGTAAAAAAAAAAAAAAATTTGACAGGACTATGTACATATACAGTATGTCTGACGGAACGTACTATATTTGACAAAAGTAAACAAAAGACCTCATGCTACTGTTCTGAAAAGAGCAATGCTAGACACCTCGCATGACTGAAGCTAAAATAAAGTCCAAGTGCTTTCCAGGGTCAAGTGGCATATTGAGGGTCGGAAATAGGATGGAGTGGTGGAGTGGTGGGGGGTGGCGGTGGGGAGGGGGGTTATGGTATTTTTCACCACTATGAGCCTGACTGACTCAGCCTGGTGGGGAAATATTAGGCCTAAAATAACCTCAGCCTATGAGGGACTGGGATAAGGAGGTCAGCTGTCACCCGGAGCACAGCAGCCATGGGCACTTTGACATACACAAAGGACACACACACACACTTAGAGAAGCACACAGATCGGACACTGTGGCAGTGTAATAACTTCATTGAAGGAATTACAGGACAATCAGGAAAGAGAGTAGTCATGTAAGTAAAAGTTTAATATTTAAGCTATTATTATTGTTAATATTAATAATAGTAATATTGTGACACTATAAACATGAAGAACTAATGTTGTGTATTTGCAACCATGGTTTGGAAATACTGTTTCTTTCAGCAATGTGAACAGTAGCTTATGTATTTATTGCTTGACCTGGTCAAACCATCTTTATCATTGCCCACATAATAACATCCTCACTCACATCCCAGTGAGGAACAGATATATTTCACATCCCACACATTCTTTTTGTGTTTTTGTCATCCAAAGAGCAAAGCCATGGTAGCACGGCACAGATAGGTCCCAAACATTTATTTGGCTTTTTTTTTTAAGTTTTTTTAAAAAGTTTTTTTATTTTTAATAATCTAATGTTTTATTCATCTCTCTGTTGCACCATAGATGATAAACGGAAATCAATTGCAGACTTCAGAAGCAGCTCCACTTTGTATGGACGGGAGAAGTTCCCTATTTCTGTCAAAGCCATCTCTGCACTATATCTGTCTAAAGTGGCAGCTGCAGACCCAGCAGGGACCCTTTTAAAAACAGTTTGTACTCATTTTTGTTCCTCTGCTCAAACTGCTGAGCCAGGGGTCAGGGAAGGGGAGAACGAGTCAGGCGGAAGCAGCCGGGCCTTTCAGCCTTGGTTTCTCTAGAAATTAAAAAAAGAATATTTTTTTTAATGATTAGGAAAGAAAATATACATTTATATTTTTTTAATGGTCTTTTCTGAAATAATCCAATGATAAACGGCCAAAACACAGTATTGGTTCAGTATTTTTATTTTTTTTTTAATGTTTTTGTGCCAACTAGGCTAGTGTACTTCTGAAGTTTATGCAACATGGAAGTGACCAATCTCGCTTTCCTAAGTTTCTAACAGCCATTTTGGAGATGATTTTAAATTATACTGTCTCACCTCAAACAATAATATTTACAAATTCTAATTATTCATATTTCTTTATGAGTACAGTGTATTGATACTAAAATCAGTTTAAACTTCTAGAAGCATATGACCTGTAAAAATATTTAAATTGCTTTAAAAAAGCTGATTTTTGGTGAAAGCTTAAAAAAAAATCTGTATTGTATCATATCATCTATCTTAATAATTGTGCATTTTTAGAAAAATACACTTTTTTTTCAAGTTTATGTCCAACTTTCATCTGAATGACAATTAAGATCATTGAAAGATTTGAATTGAAAATTATGCACATTACACAAAGGTTAAAAAATTATTTAGCGATTTTATTTGCTGAAAATATAAATGTTTATGCATATTTACAAGAAACTAAGCACAGACCGGGAGATAAAAGGCATTAAGTATTATAAAACATGGTATTAAATTCCCTTTTTACATAGTTAAACACTTTTTAGCACTAATACCATGTTTTGGCCCAAAGCATAACCTTTTTTTTTTTTTACATAAATAGTACATAATACATCCATAACTATACATGTGTCCTTTTTTTGCTTTCCTTTTCTACAGAAACAAGATTGTACATCTCCAACCACAACAAAAAATTTCAAAGTAAGAAAAGAAATTAGTTCATTCACATTTTCAATTAATTCAGTTCGGATTAAGTCGTAGGATCTGTCCTAAGTAAAGGCTAAACAAGGTCACATTGATAGCAGTGTGATGCATGTAGAAATGAGTCACTGTTTTGTTGCTCTTACATTAATGTGTCAACTTACTAACCTGTAAACTGTCACTGATCATCCACCAACATGTGTTGAATGTGTTCAATGTTTATATGAGTCGGTTATTTAACAACCTTAAACAGCAAAACAGTTTTAAAAGCATGTGCCAATCTTCATTCCTTGGGTAAAAAAGTGTTAGGACAAGGTTACTGTAGCTAGGGGGTGGAAATTGGCAAATGATGCAATGCAATATCTGTAGCTCTGAATTCAATATAACGTTTAAATATCACTTCATAACATATTTAGTTCAAAATGCTAGAATATAACACACATACTAATTATTTCACCTGGCCCGCTGGAACATTTCAAACGGAATGCTAATGGAATTTCAATGGCATGCTGGTTTGTGTCCTAACAACTGGTATGTATCAAAGTTAAACACATGCATGAATGCTTGGATTGTGGACAAATCCGTTTTATTGAAGACCAAGATGATAACAGTATGTTTTATCTTAAGATGGCTGACATAACACCAAAAGACTGTGAGCAAGCTCCATGCTCCGGAGATGATTCAGCACAGCCAGACCTAACCTTTCCCATGCCGCAACCAAATTCCTGGGCTGACAGCCAGTCCCCCATTCCAACACCTCCTTCAAAAGAGGTTCTCTCTACACTGTATGAACAACGACAGAAATGTGAGTTGAGACGACTCCTGAAACACACCTGCCCTGAGCTGAAAAGCCTGGGAAATGCAGTGGAGGAGGAGTTTGCTGACATACTAAACTCTGGCATTGCCACGGATATCGAATACCAGGGCGAGGTCCAGTCAAGGCGTTGGATATTTGAGAACGGTGCCATCAACACCGAAGACCCCCACAACCAAATGCATTTGATGGAGAAGAGCATTCAAGGAGAACAGCTCTTGAACTGCTTTCAGGAAGAAGGGTCCGGTGATGAGATTCCAGAAAAAGTTGGTGAAACACTTACCCAAGAGGAGGACTTTAGGGTAAATGTTAAGGCCAAAAGAAAAATGTTTGAAGATCAGTTTATTGAAAATTCAAGAGAGGACCTAGATGATGTCTTTCCAGGGAGAATTGTTATCTCAGAAGATGAAAAAGGAGCGGTACAAAAGCAAAAGAGGGATTTTGAAACACACCAAACTGACACCATTAAAAGAAACAGTGACCTTAGCATTATAGATATTGCAGATGTAGATCAAGATTGTGGTGAGGTGTATTTAGGTATATCTAGAACAAAAGAGATTTTTGAAAAGGGGTTTGACACTGAAAGCAGCTCACCACTAAATGACAACTTTAGCATAGAGGATGAAACTCTAAAGACAAAAGTAAGGAATAGAACCCAGATGTTTGAATCAACACCTCTGGACAGAATCAACTGGCAAAATGATGCAGAATCAGAGACCATGGATGAGAACATGAAAAAATCCTTAACATCTCTTGATGGCTTCAGTGTCATTCATTCTCATGGAGCCCTCCTTGAAGCCAGTGAAGCTGGGCATGTGAGAAAGGCAAACTACAGCTTTATCCAAGAAAAGAGTCCAGAAATTCAACATGAAGAAGTGGTTATGGGAAATATGAAAGGTGTTCTGCTTCAGCTTTTGGTCAGAGTAAATCTTAACCCAGTTATAGCCTTTTTAAAAGAAGATGATCAAGGTAATGTGGAAATCAAGAACATAAACATACCAACTCACCAACTGCCATTCACAGTTAACCAAGACAAAGAGTACAGAACCACAAACTTGGTTCAGGTCATCGAAGACCTACTTGGTCAAGAAACATGTCCTGGGAAAGGAGTTTTAATACAAGAAGAAGCAACAGGATCTGTGGAGACATTAGTTTATGTTCTTCATAGGCATGACAGCCATGATGGAACTGTGATGGATCGAAATTATCAAACAATGCTGGAGCCAACAGAAATAAATCTGATGAGTAGATACTACGATACTCCACCCAAAATGTGCAGCCCACCACCTTTTACTGTGAGTGATGCCACAATTTCACGCAGACATGATGAAAACAGAATAAGCGATGTGAAACTATTCCCGAACTCCACTGAGAATGGAAATCTGGGTCATTTGAAAAGTCTATCAGATGAAGATGTGAGCAAATTTAAGCAAGGGGAGCAACATGTTGTGATTGCTCCAGGAAATCTGAAGAGTATTAAAGCGATGTTTGTTACCAATCCCCAGCATGATATGTCATCTTTGCAGTTTGAGAAACATGTCCAGAAAGAATTAAAAAACAATGTGGAAAAGATGAATGAAGGATATACTACATCAATCAATGAAGAGTTTGAAAAATGTAGTTTTAAAAGTGTAGGTGAATCTGGCAGAGGTTTATTGAGTCAAGAAGGAAAAGACAATTGCAGTGAAAAAGCAGGTGAAAATATTGCAACTCTGCCAGATGTAACCGTCATGGTGGAAAATGAAGCGTTGGCAAATCTTCAAGCAGCTATCACGAGTCTCCAAGAGGCCACAATGGAGGCAAAAGCTCTTCAACAAAGTGTTTATGAGAAGCAACACGATACCCATGTGACATCTTCAGAAAACCAATACCTCAAAGGAGCCAAGAATGAAGAGAGCAAAGAGTCTTCAAAGAATTTTGAAGATGAACAGCAACAACAAGGAACAGAAGAGACTCTTAAGGGTAGTGTCCAAGCAGCTCTGGATTCTTTGAAGAAATCTAGCTTTAATGTCACCAAAGGGGATTTTAAAGCTGCAATGATTTACAGGAACTCAGGAAAAACTCATGTTGAGAAAAAAACAATGACTAGGGAGACTGATGTTGAACAGAGTAGTGATATCGTTGTCCCCTCAGAAGGGATCGAGGCATGTCCTCCCTCACATATGCCTGAACAGGTGACTGTTGAGGCACAACATAAAGTTGCTGAAAGTAGACTGTTTCAAGGACAGCTTGCAAATAAACCATTGGTATGCTCCCCACTGACTGACCAAACACATGAACAGACCTCTCTTCAGAAAGGTAAAAAGCCTGCTGGACCAAAGCCAGCCATTCCCCCCAAACCAGACCATTTAAAATCACAGCCTTGGGCCAACACAATGGCCATTAAGTCTTCCACCAATGCAGGAGATCTAAATAAAACCAAAGCTGAACCACACTCAGCAGAACAACAATGTGTAGAGCTCACAAATCTGAAACCAACACAAGAATGTGCCTTCTTGAAAGTGCCACAGAATTATGGAAGTGCTGAAATGCCTAGTGGTCTGACCATCAGTGAAATCCAGTCAAGCCAGGATTACATAACCATGAGCAGTCATGAAGGAAATGCAGCCAGAGATGAGAAGAGGGATCCAATGCTTGAACTGAGTGGTAGTAGCTCAGAGAGTCAGGCTTCCCTGCAGAACTTTGGGATAAAGACAGGCCAAGCATTGCCACCCGTCAAGCCCAAAAGAATCAAAATGACTACAAATAGGACTGTTGTAAGTCCTGCTTTTTTGGAGCCCAACTGCAAACCAAGCAATGATGAACATGAGGAAAGACCAGAGAACAAAGTGATAATGAGGGAAAAGAAAGGTAGAAAAGAGAGTGAATCAGAACGAAGGCAAAGGTTATCAGTGCATATGGATGACATCATGAAGGAAAATGTAAATGCAGCCATGGACATTTTTGACAAGCTGAGAAAGCAAGAAGAGCTGAAAACTATCCTTTCTAAAGTGGAAGAAATTGAAGGAGAGGCCAATCAGGAAGATGGTGATATCAGAAAGATCCTTGAAAGTGTACCAAATTGGGTTGTGCCACAAAATGTCAATGCCAAAAATGGGGTGGTGGAAAAGGAAGTAGGGAGATCTGAATCTGAAATGTTGTCCTCCATGAAGGTAGCATTTGGAGACCTTGAAAAAGCAAGTGCTGCAATTATTACTTTAAAAGATCAAACTCTGGTAAGACTTATGGAAATAGAGGAAACTATTAAGAAAGCACTTTACTCCGTCTCTACCTTGAAATCTGACTCGGACATTGTAGGTCTGTCTGGTCTCTTCAAGGAGTCCATGATGGCCGGACAATATTTGCCCATCTCAGGTAATATACGTAAAATTAGCATTGGGTCAAGCAAATCTCCAAATCCACAGAGTCCGAGTCATGTCAGAGTCCCTCAGAGGACTGCTACCTCAGAAGCAGGAATGCAGAAAGTGGAGAAGTCAATGTCAGAACTCAGTCCCCCAGAAACTAAACCAAGAGCAGGATCTCCTTCCTCGCCCTCATTTATTTCAATCCAATCCACTGCCAGGAAGAACACAGAAACACCAGTATCTCCAAAATCTCAAACTTCTATCACAGCTCTGACTTGCTACAACATTCCTGCTGAAAAGGAAAAGCGACAAGTCAGTACACTGGAAGTGCAAACAGTCCCCAAGGCTGAGACGGTTATTGGCACCAAGACCATCAGAGAAAAGTACGAAGAAACAGACTGTTTTGGCAACAAGTTCTACTCTTCCACGTCCTCTACTGTGATGACCACTCAGCCTGATGATAAAACATGCTTCAGGAGACAGGTTATGCCCAGTCCAACCACCACTGAACATATTGCATTTCCAAGAATGAACACACACTCTATTAAAGGTGGCCAAGCACAGTCATGAAGAAACTGGAAAAGATCATTTAATATTTACTATACTGTACTTAGAAATAGTTTTCAACTTTTGGATTTTTATAAGTAGATATTCTTTCTAATTCTTTCCTCAAGACAGTCATTGGGTCTATGTTTTAGTGACCTGCAGAGGTTACACTGAGAAAATTATGAGGATGCTTTTAAAAGATTTTAGATTTATTATGGTTTTCAATGTTAGATAAGCTGTTAATTCCTCAAATGGTTCCTGAAGGGTGCCTGAAGGTCACTCAGGGTGGTTTAACATTCTAGCATCCTTTAGAAGTTCTATTTGAGACCTTTACAGGGAGCTAAATCTTCACTTGTAGGATTATCCACACTATCTTTAGAGGTTCCTCGAGATGGGTAAAACAAAGGAGCATTTAAGGTGCTCAGTTGAAACTTTTCATGGAACCTCAAAGTGTGTCGTTTATTGATAAATCAGTGTTCTTGTTCCACAAAAGGGAACATATTCGAACTTGAAGGAAACACAGTATTATCCAATATCTAATATACATACACACTGAAACATAATAATATTTGTTAATGTAGGCTTTTTTTGTATTGTAATGACCTTTACAGTGATAAATAAGTATTTCTTAAAAATATTTTGCCCATTCCATATAATCATGTTGTACCAACAGTCAGCTGATGTAGGACATTCTTTTTACGGTGTAAAATAAACGTGAAAAATGAAATAAATGAAAAACTGTAACTGAATAGAAAACTGTGTTACATTATCAGAGGTCACGTTAAGAAGTTGTCATAAAAATAAACAGTATGTCTTCCTTACATGCCTTTCTATGTATATTTAAATAAAAGTTTCAGATAGTATTGCATTTCTACAGGGTGTTCTAATGAAATTATTTATACAGTTACTGTAAGTGTAAGCTTGTACAATTCAACAGTACATGCTACTGAGACTCCATATCTAACTGTGAGCCACATCCAGTATACAGTACAGTATGTGTAATGTATATAGCATGTATAATGCACTGATGTGCCTGTAGTTTCAGCTGGTCACTCAGGACAGGTGCATTGCATGCCAAAAACCAGTTTACTCCATGGAGAAAATAGCAGCCGATAAACATGTTTTCCACAAAAACTGCTTCTGCTGCAAGCACTGCAAGCAGAAACTCAGGTAAGAAACGTAACTGAAACTTCTAATACTTTAAAGTAAACTAAATGAAAACAGCCAAATGTTAATCAGACTCCATAATTATGAATGAATAACCGCTATGTGTAACAATGTGTTGATTAAAAGCTACAAGTCTAATCTAAAGCCTTCTAAAGCCTCAGGACGTGATTCAAATCAATAATAATTCATTTGATATAATGGTAAAATATTATCAATCAACTGAAATCTTGACAATCAACCACTAATTACGAAATTTCACAATCAACATTTCACAAGATTTTACTCCAAAGCTTAATATTTATATGCTTTTTTCCTGCCAAAATGTTTTTACCCAACTGGTATTGTGTATCAAGTGACAAAAATACTTAAATACAACAAGTGTTCAAGTCAAACCAGAACTTTATATTGTACAGAATAACAGAACACAGTTACACTATGAGAGTTAAAACTGGTTACACAAGTGGTTCTCAAACTTTTTCTGTCATTCCCCACTTAAGGGGGTGAGCGAATTTTCAAGCCCCACTTGTCAAAAAATAATAACGAAATCGGCCAAGTTTACTGTTTATTGAAATATCAATTCCTAAACCAATACGATCAAACACCACCAAGTTAAAAAAAGATAAAAAACACGTGCAATTGTTAAAAGGCTTACGTTGTCACATATCTTTGCATAATTGCCCCCGTGTTTATTAACTGCTCAGCAATCGTTTGTAGTTTTTTTTGCACTGGCCAATTCTGTATGCAACTTTGAATGAAGCCATTTGTGCTTTGCTGTCCACTGATTCAGATTTTACCATGCGATTCTCCTGCTGTCTGTATTCTGCCAGCTTTCTTTCAAAGACGTCCAGTGGTTTATTAACGTGACTGGAGTGTGTTGTCTCTAAGTGTCTTCCTAATTTGTTGGGTCTCATGCGGTCTGCTGCCAGCGGTTTAAGACACAAAACACACACGTGTCTCTCCTCTGCCCCCACCATCCCCACCATGAATCCAAGCTCAAGATAGGCTTCATTAGGGGTAGGCGATATAACCAAAATCTTGTGCGGGGTAAAATGTATTTTGATGGTCGGCGCGGTTTATTTCTGTCAGAGTCGGACAAACTTGAGAGCGACCCACTGGGCAGCGCTGCTCAAGTTTGTTCGACGTTAAACCATTATTGTTCCACTATGGTTCCACTTTTTCTCCCGGCCCCCAACTGATGTTATTTTAAATTTACTTGTATTAATGATCCATTTATTTGTGTGTGATTGTTTAGTTTTTAGCGTACGCTCTTCATTATCAATAAAGAAAAGCATGAATTAGAATAGGTACTTTCCTGTTATTGTCCACTAATTTCCTCCCGTTCATTGCGCCCCACCTGTCATGTCTGTATTCCCCACTAGTGGGGCGCACCCCACACTTTGAGAACCACTGGGTTACACTAATGCACTTATCCCAGTGTTCAACTAGTGCTTAGATTCCATCGATGTAGAACATTCTCTTAGTACCCCGGAGCCATGTCTGAAACGCTGGCCTCCCAGGAACTCTTTTAATGGCCCAAAACCTGAAGAAATCTCTTGTCGAGAGGTCAAGGACTGACTCATATCCTAGTAATGTGCAAGTGGTGTTGGTAAATGGTTGTGTGTACGTTTCCGTTATCCGTCGATTTTGAAGGATCAGACGCTAAATGTTCACTCGCTAAATGTTTGCAGAAACCACTGCAGTGGATCATCATTTACAAACATTCTGTCTTCTTAAAATCGTTTTTACACCATTAAAACTTAATGTTGTACTGCGGCTAAGAGTTTTATCACTTTTATACCTTCATTCATGAAAAATTTTATCAAGTCCCGGTTTGACTTGAACGACTCTCTTATTTATAAATATACAGTACTCTGGAAAAATCTTAGGCATCCTATTTCTTAATACAAATTTGATCTTAATTGTTTATTTTATACCTTCTGCATTATCAAGACAATTACAAATACAGTAGATGGCAAACATAACATTCACAAAAAAATAAAAAAATAAAGTGTTACTTGCAAATGTTTGTCAGTAAAGGAAGCTACATATTACGTAATACACCACTTTTCAGACAAGAATGATCTGTAATAGTCAGATATCCTAGACTGAAAAAAGCTTTTCCAAAATACTCAAAAAATCTTATCAACTCATTTCCTTTACAAAGTGTTGAATTATTGTTAGGAAAAAGTGTCATCAATATTTAAAAATAATGATAATATTAAAACATCAGTCTTTACGTTTGAAATGTGCACAATTCTACCTATATCTATATTTGTTAAATTAATATATTCAGGTGTCAGCATTAACCAAAATCATTTCTATAGTTGAACTTCCTATTAAAAAATATATTATATATCAAAACCTGTACGTAGTATAATACTTATACAATACATTTGTCTTATTTAGTCATTTTTCTCTTGCATGACTCTAGCCTGCGTAACTACACCGTCCTCTACGGAGACTTCTACTGCATGTTTCACTACCAGCAGCTCTTCAGGAAGAACGGCAATTACGATGAAGGCTTCGGCCACGAGCAGCACAAGAAACGCTGGGTGCCAAGCACAGCGAACAACACCGACCTCTTATAAATAAAGAGAATTGTGGAAAGAGGGCTAATACTTATGCAAGGCAGTGTATACTATACTGTCTGTCTGTCTGTAAAAAATAAATATCATTATGAGGATCGTATGACATTAAATGGTATTTGATTCATCACTGTTAATTGTATTGATGATTAAACGTAATCCTAAGAACAACGCTCGGTTTTTCATAAGGAGTTTATGTAATGTGTTTTGAAAGAAAAAAAAAAGATGCATTTCATCAATCTTTGTATAATCACCAGAAATCTAACTTGACACACAAATGATTATGCAAACTGTACTGTCACTTGTTGTTATTCCAAGGAGAAAAGGGTTTAGAATAAAAAAGAAAAAGTGAAAGAAAGAAAGAAAAAGTGGTAAAGTGCTTCTGTATCTACAATATCTGTAATATGTCTATATGTTCATAGTCAAGACTTACAGCTGTATTATGTTTTAATACTGAACCTTTAGTCTAGTACATGACAGAAAAATCAATAAAACCTATTTTCAAGCTTCTACACAAGTTTATGAAATTGTTTCAACAAAAACAGCTTTATAATTTAGTGCTCCTCGGTGACTCTTTTATAGTTTCTTGTGGGTTATTTCCATTTTCAATACTTTCCTTCTTTGATGTCCTACAAATAAACAAACAAATCACAATATATTCACATATATTCATCTAACAGGTGATTTTCCATCTTGGTAATATTTCTTGACTTAATTAACAGGTTAGGTCATTAAAATGTACATACTGTATACAGTACTGTGCAAAAGTCTTTAGTAACACTTAGTAACACTTAATTTCTTTATATTAAATGAAATACAAATGTAATTATAGAAACGGAAACAAATGTTTTACTGTGACACGCTGCAAAACGTCTAAAGATACAATTTAAAAACCAGTTGTTTATGTAACAACCTCAGCAGCGACCTCATTTCCCCTCTCGTCTGTTCCACCCACTCAGCATTCAGCATCAGCTGTATACTGTACTAATCACCGGCCTTATCATCTGTCGTCATCTGAACCGGTTTCTCATTGGTTCATGCTTTAAGTTAGATGGTGATTTTATGCTTGAATGATTTATGCGTCAATGATTTGTGGCTTAACAAACAAAAAACATTCTTCGGTGATCTGCTCAGGCACTGGGACTGGAAGGGAAATGAGAGACAAAATCTTGCCAAAAATGAGTCAAAAAAGTCCTTCAGTAAGCCAGGCGAACTATTCCTCAAGTCTACGTAAAACTACAAGAAGGTCCGGCTCTTTAGAAGTAAAATATTTTAAAAATGGGATGGCTCAAGACTTTTGCACAGTACTGTAACAGTAAATGCTGTAAATCAACTAATCAAGGACGTGTCCACTCACGTCTTATCCATGAGACCATCAGTGTGATCCAGAAGCTCGGTGTTTAGGGTCTCAGGAAGCATAAAGCAAAGAGCTCCAGCAAGAAACGGCAAACTCCCATAGATCACCATTGGAATGGCGTAATGATAGACCTCCAGTAGGCCAATAAGAGGAGCTAGAATCCCTCCCACACGGGCGAACATGGCGTTTAATCCTGCCCCGTTCTGCCTGCAGAGACGAGGTCAACACTGGGTCAACCATGGCTAAGGTAAGCAAAAAAATATATACCTACACAAATACAAATACAATATGCTTTAATACCCAGGAATGTAAGCTAGCGATGATTTACCTCACAACAGTGGGGTACAGCTCAGCAGTGTACACATACACTATAGTAAAGGAGGCAGCAAGTGAGGATTTCCCCACCACCGCGATTACAGTCACCGCTATGGGGTATTCTGGAAGACAAGATTTGAAGTTTGATGATTTAGCAAAGTTTACAGTATATTAATAATGCAAAACACCTTAGTACATGCATTAAAGACAACCTACTACATCAAGGACTATAAATCCTTTTAAGATAAAGTTCTGATTGTTTTCATTTCGACATTTTTGGATAATTGAACCAATCATAAGAGCCAATCAGATCTCGAAATACAAATGAATTGACTCATCCTCAATAGCCTCTGGACTCCCAACCTGATGGGATGGCAAGAATGACGAGACATGCAGTTCCACCAAGAAGCAAAGCTGCACTCTGAGATTTCTTTCTGCCAAAGCGTTCAACAAGCGGGTAGCAGCTGAGGCGAGCAGGAACCTCTACGATGCCAAAGATGAGCTGTGTCAGGTAAATGTCCAGGCCAAAGTTTCCTACATTCAGACTGATTCCATAGTATACCAGGCTGATCACAAACCTGCCAAAGGGTTAAACTGATAACTAACGCGACAGGGGGAAAGACTAGAACACATCTCATCCTGGGCTTAATGTAATCAGATATATAATATTGTATGCAATGGAGAATATAATGGTTTCACATGGTTTAAAGTTTTTCATAAAAAGATTCGCATCAGCATTTTTAGCACTGGTTCATTTCAAACGTACCAGATATAGCACATGATCAGCGTCCTCTTTCTCAGACTCGGCACTCGGAAAAGGTCCAGCATGGTACCCGTACTGACTGTGTTCTCTGCCTCCAGCTGACAGTCCACACATTCACGTTACAAATTCCAATGAAAAAACACAGATCTAAATGTTGTTTTGCTGGGAGGCGATTCAAGTACCTTTTCCAGCAGAGAGTCTGAAACCTTCCTGCCATTGATGCGGGCTGCGTTCAGGATTATCTTCTTTGCTTCCTCTTGTCGGCCCTGAGTCAGGAGCCATCGAGCAGACTCTGGCAGGATCCTTGAAACAGAAAGAAATGAAAAGGCTTTGAAGCCATTTCAAACCATATACTGTACCTGAGCAGTTAGGGGATGAGGTTTTTCCTGGCTTCACATTAGGACATCTGGTAGTCTTGACATGAAACCATTCTGCAGAACCTTAACTACTGAGCCACCAGTTATCATACCATGCCTTCTAGTATACAGGTTGATTTATTTTGCCCTGCACATGTCTTCTTCTCATTGATTGTACAATACCACCATCCAACCCCCCCCCCCCACACTGAGAGTTTCCACAGCAATAATCGTAAAAGGCTACAGTGCAAATCGACCCACACCAACATAACATTAATGAAGGATGAACAGAGTAAAAGTCTTACCAAAAGTAGACGCCGAGGACCACGATTGGAGCGGACATAACTAATTGAAGGGTCCTCCAATTGTGGATTCCATAGGCCAACCCAGATAGTATCATCAGCCCCAGGGCAAAGTTACAGTGAGAAATGATGGTGAAGAGAGAGCGACGTGATGCACCGCACCACTCAGGGCCTACACAAAATGATTAGCCACCTCTTGAGTAATTACCCTAAATCTACCATACTGTTTATGTTTGTCACTTGTGAGGAAAAATGTCCTGCTGGGATGGCAAGAATGACGATCCCAACATTCTAAAGCGATGATGTTGTAAGGAATAATACAATACCTATGATGTTGGTAGTGATGATGATGCCGGAGATGGTGATGCCCAGCACAAAGCGGAGAGCAATGTAGACGTAGAAATTCGGGGAGAAAGCAGCACTCACGCCGAACAAAAACTGCAAGGTCAACGAGATGAGCAGAACAAAACGCCGGCCGTATCTGCGAGGGTAGAACCAATGACAAATATTTACAGTCTGACATTGACCACTTCAATGATCATTGGTTTGATCCTGGTGTAAAATATAGAACGCTAATGAACGATGTTGGGGAATAGAACCAGCTGCGTCCTTTGTCCAGGTTGAATTTTTATAGCACACATACTTGTCAGACAATGGCCCGAACACCAAAGCCCCAACGAGGAGTCCAGCCATGTAGATAGCTTGAGAGGTCTCACTTAGACTCTTATTGTCACACACCAAGTCAAACTGAAAGAGAAATGGAAAGGTCAAAGGGCACTTAAATAATACATCGTGTCCCAGAAGCCTTCTGCGTTCAAATCCATTTAACATTCTAAAGGATCTTGAAGTTGCCCTTTTGTGGGACAGTTTGATGGAGAACCCAAAGGTTTTTCTTGTTTGCCAAATGTTTGAAGTACAGTAGGAACTGGTTAATTATATATTTTTAAAAAGCCTTGAGGAACCCTCACCACTCTTTAGTCTCTTCTATTATTCTGATCTGTTTCTGATCAAACATTTTGTGTTTTTTATTTGTTTTATGTAGCATTGATAGTTAAAATGCTACATAAAACACTTTAATACCATATTTCTATATTTTTGCAATATTTTATTATGCCCTTATGCACAGTTAATTTTACAAATTTTACTAGTTAAAATTATTTCTTTAGTATTTCCTTTTTATTGATTATTTATTTTACGTACAAGATTTTATTTTCTTTTTTTTAAGGTCACTGGCGGTCGTATAAAAGCATTTCACTGCATATTATACTGTGTATGATTGTGTATGTGACTAATAAAATTTGAATTTGAATTTGAATTTGAAATGTTAAAGCTGAAATAAGCTGATCAGTGATATTATTATTTGAGGTTGAAGCTCATGTCTCTTTACATCTTTCTGTACGGCAGAACTTATTAATACAAAGCAATCACATTCTCTAAGGTTGAGTAACTTACGCCTTGTTTGGGCCAAGTTGTACTTCAGCAGTGAAAATATTCAATTCAATTCAAATTTATTTATATAACGCTTTTAACAATGGTCATTGACTCAAAGCAGCTTCACAGAAATGAAAGAAATTATTATTATTATTTTTTTTGCGTGTATGTGTGAAAAAAATAAAACAAAAAGAATGTTAAAAAAAACGTGTCAATATGAACTCCTGTATTAGTTATTAGCGTTTTTAATGAATATCTATTGGTGCAGGTGTTTGTTTACATTGAGTAAGTAGCGCATTACAGAGGTAGTTTATTTTAAAGTAGATTATTAAATCCGGAACATAACTGTTCATAATGTCACTTATACTCAACATTATGATTTCACTTATGTTGCTGGTTAAACTTAACCAGGTTGGCGGATATTTAAGTACTGCATTCGATTTAAGATGCGTCCAGAGTCTGAAGCCCGTCGCAGTATAATGTAAAAACTTCATCAGCTCACAACTTCACTTCTACTTAACATTTTGATTTCATTTAATGGTGCAGATTTAACTTCAGGCAAATACCGAAGTTTCATTAAATTCTGATAAGCCAGTTTTGCGTGATGCTGCGACAAATTCTGGCTGGACAGACATACAGACATACAGACTAAATATTTTTAAGACTTGTTTTGGTTCATTGAAATACAGACAAAACCTTCCTGTTTTAAAATAGATTTATTTCTCCTCGCTGTTTATTAAACGGATAACTATGAATTTAATCGATGTCCTCACACATGGTTTATACAGAACAGGTGCTTATATGACGATCACACAGTGATATATACTATACTGTAGCTAATGTACTTGGGAGTAAATTTCATGTCCTCATGGACATAAGAGGACATTCAGGTCTCAAGAGCCTAAAGATATTTCCATGTCAAAATTAGGTTTCCTTTTTTGTTTTTTCCTTTAACCCCATGTTGGACAACGACCATCAATTTTGGAAATCCCAGAATAAAAGTTGGATGTAACTAGTTAATTTCCAACCTAAAAAGTGTAACTATCAGCATCACAGTGTCGGTCATTAGTGGACATCAGCTGGCTTGTGTTAAGCAAGGTTCCTCGTTATCCGGTGTAAATAATGCGATCAAAGCTTACAGTAGGTAAAAAATGTAACATTTGACATTTCGTCATGAGGTTATCTGCTAACTGAATGTGCAGCGTCTGCAGCTTGGGCGGGTGTGGGAGTGATAAAGCCTGAAAACAACTGATCGAGTGAATATCTTACGGTTCTTTAGTTATTCTTTGACTACATAGAGGTTTAACTTTTCTTAAACTCAGCAGTTCGAAAAGATCCGTCCGCTGGCTGTTAGCTGGTGTGTGTGTGTGTGTGTGTGTGTGTGTGTGTAATGAGGCGAGATGCCTGATGCATGGGCATTGATCATTGTTTTTCCAGAAGGACAAACATACCATCCCGTACCATTATCAAGTAATATTGCGCAATACAATACAATATAGAATATATTTTTATATATATAAAATAAGGACTAGATCTTACTTCGGTAATCAAGGTGCTGGTTCCTTGAGGCGTTTCAAATATCCAGCCATCAGTGCATCTCTGTGTAACGTTTAATCCGTAGGCTTCAATGGTTTCAAGGTCAAGTTCAACAGGTATGAACATTTGACAGCTCTCGTACTTTCCAGCCTGGTCCTTAGGGACGGTCAAATTGAGCTGCTCCTTGTACGTCAAGTTCGGCCCCTGTTTCCGAATCCAGTTGGTGTTGCAGTTGTGTGGGAAATTCAGACCGGTAAACACCTGGCAAAACATGTGGAAAGCCGAGAAGATGCTGGGGAGGCATATGACCCCGAGCAGGCGCTTCTGGAAGGGGCCGAACTCCCCGATAGCTGATAATATCTGACTAAAGTCGATCATCTCGATTTAGGGAATAAGAAGTTTGCAGATTTAATCGTTAAACCAGTTCAGGGTGATTTAACAAACATCAGACATGCACACACACACACACACACACACACACACACATTTGTTAAGAAGTATACTGAAAAAGCAGTCAGAGAAAAACAATGAAGAGTCAAGTTAGGTATTTTCTTCTTCTTCTCGTTCTTCATGTAATAAGTTTCAAATCGAAGATAAATGCAATTACTAATAATCCCAGGGACTCTAAAGATCAGACTGCACTCTCTCTGTATGTGTGTGTGTGTGTGTGCAAGAGAGTGACAGAGATCTGTGTGGTTATCAGGGACTTTGGAGTGCACAAAAGCACGTGTGCAAGAAACTTTGACATGTAAAAAGGAAACAGGTAGAGTTAATACACGTGACTATCAAGAACTTGAATTTGGCACCTATAATAAAACATCGGTTAATTTCTATTATGCAATTAAAATATAGGAATAAAATCAGCCAAGATGAGATTTTTTATTAAATTGGCATGCTTTAACTGCAAGATTAGATCACGCCAAGTGATTATAGGTTCTAAGCAAATCCATGCATGACCATTGACAAGTTTGTGTAAAAGTTGAACACAATTCTCTCTCCAACTGTTTTTTTTCTCTTTTGGTTAGGAAAACAAAAAATGGAGTAGCGCCACCATCAGGGCTCATCTCGTCTTCCCAAGTAATGGGTGAGAAGTTTTGACCCAAACTCACAAGGTCTGATGCGTACGATATGTTTTGGAGGAGGAGGTGGATTATTATTCTACTTTATTATTCATGAGGGCCATTCAAGTCAAACCGGGACTTCTGATTGCGCAGAATACAGTAAAAACCCCCTTTATCTCTCTACATAATCCCCTGCTACACTAATGCACTTACAGTATCTCAGTGTTTCACTAGTGCTTGGACACCATCAAGGTAGAAAGTGTCTTCAGTATACCGGGGTCATTTCCTGAGAATGGAATGCCAGCCTCCCAGGAACTCCTTTAATGACCCAAATATGTCACAATCACTTGGAGGTCAGTACTGTACGAGGGATGTGGTAATAACTCCAGCCGAGTTCCTGTAATGTGCCGGTGGTGTTGGTGAATGATTGCGTTTCTAGTTGACATCCAACAGATGCATCTCTTCCACGCGTTCGTAACAACGTATCCGGCGATTTTCAAAGGCGTTCCACTTGCTGAATGTACACAAGAATGACTGCAGTGGGTTTTGAATCACCTCAGCCAGTAACAACATATACGGCGGACGGCTTTCTGTAAAACGTTTGCACCGTGCAGATGTTTTATTGTGGCTAAAAGTCTCACCACCGCACTGTGCTTGAAGTCTTACTGTATGTAAATGCCAATCAGTTTTACGCCTTAGTAATTATACAGGTCCTTCTCAAAAAATTTGCATATTGTGATAAAGTTCATTATTTTCTGTAATGTACTGATAAACATTAGACTTTCATATATTTTAGATTCATTACACAAACTGAAGTAGTTCAAGCCTTTTATTGTTTTAATATTGATGATTGTGGCATACAGCTCATGAAAACCCAAAATCCCTATCTCAAAAAATTTGCATATTTCACCCGACCAATAAAAGTGTTTTTAATACAAAAAAAAGTCAACCTTCAAATAATTATGTTCAATATGCAAATTTTTTGAGAAAGACCTGTACATGTACATTATCACAAGTCCTGGTTTGACTCGAACACCACTTGTAAGTGAGTACTGAGAAATGCTAAATTAAAACTAAACATGCAAACAATACAAAACTTTGGGTGAAGCTGAAAATATTATGAATAAATAAATATACAACAGAAATGATGGAACTAAAACAATGGAGAAAGTTTTATTTATATATTTTTTCCACATCATCAGGTTTCTTCAATTTACCCTTTTTTTTTTAGAATGGATTTTCCAATCAGATAACTTTCACAAAATTACAATCCAAAGTAGTCGTAATATAATTTGCTATAATATGCAACTATAAAATAAGACTTTTAATTTAGCATTTCTCAGTACTTACTTACGATGCTCATAATGGTTGTATGCAGATGTTTAAAATAAACAGCTCATAGGAGGTAAAAACCTTCACCAACCCTTAAAAACCCCATATTATATATATATATATATATATGGTAAATTTATAAACAATTAATAAGCTGGGAAAAAAAAGGTAAAGCTCTGCATAAAATGATTGTACAACATACACTAATAGAAGAAAACCCCAAGAATTTGGAGAACAGGGTTGCTATCCAAGAAAGTAGCCCTCGCACCAACATCAACAGCGTCAGGCTCAACTGATGTTTAAAGCTGACGACGAGGACAAAGAAAAAGCCTTTTGGACCAAAAAATTTGACAAGAGGTCTGCTTGGAGGCGTAAAGGGAAGCTTTCAAGCAGTGGTGTCAAAAGTATTCACATTCATTACTTAAGTGGAAGTATAGATACTAGGGTTTAAAAAGACTCCTTTAGAAGTTGAAGTATCGACTCAAGCTTTTTACTCAAGTAAAAGTACTGGTTTCAAAACTACTTAAAGTATAAAAGTAAAAGTAACGAGGGGGGGGGGGGGGGGAAGCATTAAGGATAAAAGCTTAGGCTGTGCCATGGGCCTATATACTGCACTAACACCTCATAAAAAAAGAAAAATGTGTTGTTTTTTTGTTGTATTTTTTAACGGCCATAGTGATTTGGGATACTGTATATGGCAATTGAAAAATAATGCATTTTAGTACAATGCAAATACATTAAAGAACCAAATAAGTGTACTGCTGAGCATTAACATGTTTTATGGAGAAGAAGATAAGATACTGTAACTAGTTGCCTATAAGTATTTTAATGGTGCAAAAAGTCAAACTTCAGAGGCGTGTAATCAGTAACCTTTATTAGAATGTAAATGTACATCCAAGCTTAGCTGCAGGAATCTGTGAGGGCAACATACAAGAAAATTAGTGTACCCAGGGCAGGCTTGTGTGTGTGTGTGTGTGTGTGTGTATATATACACATATATACTCAGCAAAAAAAGAAACGTCCTCTGACTTTCAACTGTTTTTACTTTCAGTAAACTTAATGTGTAAATATTTGCATGAACACTAAAAGAGTCAACACCATAAAACATAAACTAAAAATGTTTCACAATGTGTCCCTGAATGAAGGGAGGCTCAAAATCAGTCAGTACCAGTCAGTATCTGGTGGCCACCAGCTGCTTGAAGTACTGCAGTGCATCTCCTCCTCATGGACTGGACCAGATTTGTCAGTTCTTGCTGTGAGATGGAGGGATTGTGTGTTCCTGGTGTGACTCGGGCAGTTGTTGTGGCCATCCTGTACCTGTCACGCAGGTGTGATATTCGGATGTACCCATCCTATGCAGGTGTTGTTACACGTGGTCTTCCACTGCTAGGATGATCAGCTGTCCTTCCTGTCTCCCTGTAGCGCTGTCTTAAGCGTCTCACAGTGCGGACATGGAAATTTATTGCCCTATAGCCACATCAGCAGTCCTCATGCCTCCCTGCAGCATGCCTAATGCACGTTCACGCAGATGAGCAGGGACCCTGGGCATCTTTCTTTGGGTGTTTTTCACAGTCGGTAGACGAGTCTCTTTAGTGTCCTGCGTTTTTAGAACTGTGACCTTAAATGCCTACTTTCTGTAAGCTGTTAAGGTCTTAACGACCATTCCACAGGTGCATGTTAATTAATTGATTATGGTTAATTGAACATGCATGGAAAACATTGTTTAAACCCTTTACAATGAAGATCTGTAACGTTATTTGGATTTTTACAACATTATTGTTGAAATACACAGTCCTGAAAAAGGGGCGTTTCTTTTTTTTGCTGCGTATATACATTATATATCATTCCTGTTACCCTACTGGTGCTGTTACCTTCCTCGCTTGTGCTTGGTTGTGACATTTCGCTCGAATCTTGAGTCTCTATCACGGACATCTTCGTCTATTTATCACAACCTTATCAATCGAAAATGCTAATTTATTCAAACGTCCTTGCTGGAGTGTGTGACGTGACGTCATGTGCAATGGATCGCGTACCAGCCAACAGGGTGTCGGACTGGTATGTTTATACTTTTCATCTGTAACGTCCTTCGGTATAGAAGAAAATAAAGATCACATAGACAAACGGAGTTGTTAGTGAATGTGCCGTTTACTTTTTTTGTTCTCTCATGCGCATGCCCAGTGACAGATTACACACGCTTAGTTACCTCATCCCGCTCGACGTGCTTACGTCAGAGTCAGGATGCTGAACACAAAACTTGGAACAGAACTACATGCAAACATTACATCATCCAACCACAATCAAATTCGCTCCATCCGGATGGCGCGATTTATCCGGATGTTTTTTTTGTTTGTTTGTTTTTTGAATGACCAGCTGAAATAAAATAGGAGTAACGAGGCTATTTTTAAAATGTAAGGAGTAGAAAGTACAGATAATTGCTTAAAAATGTAAGGAGTAGAAGTTAAAAGTCGGCTGAAAAATAATTACTCCAGTAATGTATAGATACCTTACTTAAGTAGAAATTTTGGGTAACGAAGTATTTGTACTTCGTTACTTGACACCTCTGATTTCAAGTATGAGAACACAGTAGCAGCTGTTAAACATGGTGGCGGTAGCAGAGTTTTTATCTGTTCGTCTTTTGTCTGGCTAGTCCAGTGCCGTCCATTTACTTTTGGTTGCAATAAACTCTTTTGCTATTTCAGTACTTGAGTAGTTATTGATTTTGTTTGGAAAATTTACACAGTTCACAACAAATTTGCCACGACACATCACACTTTGAGGATATTTAGCTTCGAGTGGAACTTGCTCACTGCACAAATTGAATAGAATAAAAAAAAATAAAAATAAAAAAGGACTGTCAAATCTCCTCAGTGTAACCAGACTGATGGTGGGACAAAATGCGAGTGTTCAACAGGACAGCGACTGCAAAGCTGGTTGTGTAATGAATAAACTATTAAATAAAAATTTGAGCAATAATTTACAGTAACAGTTGCAAAGAACATTGAACAAATACTCAGAGAATTATGGCAGCAGCTTTTTGATGGCTATCAAAAGTATTTACTAATCTTGAAACATCTTGAGGAACATTTAACCCAAAATGAATGAGTGCAATGTGGACAGTTGAACCAAAAATAAATGTAAAAAAATCTTGTGCTCCAAATTCTTGGGGTTTTCAATCCAAGATGTGTTTTCAAAAAGGCCAGATGTAAAATAATAATAATGGATAAATCAAATAATAATAATCCATGCAAGCCTGATATTGCCATGGCTTTCACGTTCATGTTTGTGTGAAAACACCTGTAGAACACTTCTAACCTCAAAAATATTTACAGCTTAAATCAGATTTTTAGGAGTCAAAACGTATAGCTTTTTCAAATCAGAACCAGGAGAACTCATGGATGCATTTCTTGCGTGAGAGCTTTCACTGCTCAACTCGATGGCATTTGAAGGTTTAGACATTTACAGTGTTTTTTTTCTTTTCTTTCAGTTGTCCGTCTTAATGTCTTTAACTACATCACACCCATTAGGTAGAACAGCACTGGCTGAGTTTCAAAAGGTATTGATGGACAATTCAAAACCGATCAGAAAATACTACCAAATTAAGTGTTGAATTTACTTCTTCTGTTGATTTGCAATTTACTTCACCTACTACTTGTCGGCGCGTCTATTCAAGCACATTCACTGTGTACAGAGCACAAGACTACACGAGCGACACACTATAGTGTGGTACAGCGGGGCTGCGTTCAATAATGACAGTTAATATTCACTAAACATTCACGAGTGTATGACAGTTTAACATTTGATGAACCGTATCTGGATGAAATTAGTTGCAAAAATAAAAATATTAGTCGCAATCTGGAGGGTTAACTGACCTGTTTTGCTTTTTAAGTGTCAATGAAGGCATTGAATGAAATCTGCTAAATTTATGAAATCGGTCATTGTACATTCTTCTTCTAGACGCGAGTCTATCAGGTGGTTGTCCGGTCGAGCATCAGTAAACCCAAGTCTATGTAATATTTAATAAGGGCTCAATTACAGTTTTAATATATCTGATTAACCATCTCAGTGGTTAAGTCATTGGACTACGGTTCGGAAGATCCCAGGTTCAAACCCCACAACCACCAAGTTGCCACTGTTGGGCCCTTGAGCAAGGCCCTTAACCCTCAACTGCTCAGATGTGTAACAAGATTAAAATGTAAGTCGCTCTGGATAAGAGCGTCTGCCAAATGCCTAAATGTAAATGATGGATGTTTATCCAAATGTGGAGACACAGTCAACATCACAACATCAACAAACAATCTGATATGTTCATTCTTTATTGATTTTTTTAAAATAATCAGAGAAACATGCATCCAAGTTCAAAACAGACAAGAGTGCGAAATGAGCGAAATGAAAATAAAAACCTAATGCAAAAAAATAATAATTAAATATCTTATCAACAGATGTTATTGCCTGTAATAATCTGAGTGTGAAGGTCGTCTGTCCAAACACTACAGCACTGCTATAATACATTTCAGCAAATTAAAATAGACGTGTGAGGTTCGCAGCGAAACAGGGGACGATGTCGTTGATCTTGTTTGGACGAGATATTTTTTAACAATGCTGGTGAACGGCACGATAACGATTTGTTGAATATTTTATTTATTTTTCTTTTTTTTTTAAATGGAATTCATGACATCAGCATACAAGGGTACTTGATTCTAAATATTCAATTCAACATTACACTTGACTGATTCGATTATTTTAAGTGCCTGGAGTGATCGAGAGTGAATTATACTTATCAAAGGGAAAAGAACGAACAAAGTCATTATAAGGAAACTCGTACTATAAATAGGAATAACACAAATACTGGGATTTCTGCCCCAAAAACTGATACAAGAAATAAAGTGAGGGAAAGTAACGCGAGCCCTCAGTGTTGTTACGGCAGATCGGGCATCTTGTGTAATCTTTCAAATTCTTACCATTGAACACTTTTACAATTTCACATTCTGCTATGAAATCGGATGACTGAAAGAAACAAAAACAAAAGACTGATACGCATGAACGAAAATATTATTCAGTTATTACTTGCTAACTAGGTGGGTGAGGGGCGGGGCTTAAATCAGACAGACCACCTCCACACGGAAAGGAAACGGCTTTTCGCTACGATCAGGATTTAGCGTGCGAACAGCCAAAGAGCTAAAGAGCATGGTGTTCTCGGCCACAATCTGCCCTTGTTAGAGATTGTGTGTGTGTGTGTGTGTGTGTGTGCGTGTGAGAGAGAGAGAGAGAGATGGTGGGTTTCCCAATAAGTTGAAACAACCAATATAACCCAAATCACGTTATTTACAGGTGAGAGAGAGAGAGAGAGAGAGAGAGAGAGAGAGTGTACTGATTTAGCCACGTCAGTTCAAAGAAAAAAAAGGAAAAAAAAAAACACGACAGAAGCCAGTAACACCAGAAAGACAGACACATGATCTTGTTTTTGTTTTTTTAACCCACAAGGAACATCGTTTATGGTATAAAACCAATATTTTTTACTAAGTACTGAATCACATATGTGTAATATGGTGGGGAGGTTTTTCTTTTTTCCTTCTTTTTTTTTAAACTTACATTTCCACACAGGTACTGTACACAAAAAGGAGCTTTTTTTTCCCTATAGTTTTTTTCAGTGATTGCAGAGACAGAGAGAGAGAGAGAGAGAGAGAGAGAGGGAGAGGAAAAAAAAAGGAAGAAAAGAAAAAAGCGAGATAGAAAGATATAAAGAATCATACCAGTGACTAATTAACTCAAAAAATTCATTAACAGAGGTGGACAAATATTTCTGATTTGGTACGAAGCGATGTTTAAACTTGACAATCTGGATTAAAACGACCTGTGGCAACACACACACACACCACGTGACAAGTGCACACATTGTTCCAGACAGAAGAAGCTATCAAGGCTCACAAGCTTACTCGCGATGGGAGATCAGTGTGAAACGCCTACGTGAGGTCGCAAACGAGATGCTACGCGATACACTTACAAAACGTGCGAAAAGTACGTCGGGCAAAATTTGATCTTTTGTCCACCCCCGGTTAGATACAAGTGTGTCTCCAGCAGAATGTGCGCAGCGTGATAATGACCAGTGCATCACGCAGACGAGGAAATCTGCACAGCAGCTGAAAATGCAAAAAACAAAACAAAAAATAACAATAAAATAAAAGATAAAAAAGTGCCTAAGAATGTCAGCGATTCACGAGAAGCTCCTGAAAGCAGACTCGCAGGTTTCGTCCGGTCACAATAAGGCTAAGTGTGTGCTAGAGTCGGGCACTCGTTCAGTTGAACTGTGAGAGCTTTTTCCTTCAGAGCAGAGACCATTAAAAAAAAAAAAAAAAACTACATGTAAAAAGTCTGGCTAGAATAGTTATCTGTGAAGAAAAAAGAAAAGAAAAATTAAGAAATAAAAAATGAGAAGACTTTCCCCTTAGACATGCATTCAGTAGCTCTTAAGTATAAGGCATTGTTACATTAGTGAAAATTTTAGGGCGTTAGTTGAGATTGTGCAAATGTCGGGATGTATATTACAGGAAAAAAAAAAAAAAAAGAGATGGAAACGAACACAACGTGGTTGGTGTTGGAAAAAAAAAATCAAACAAAACATCCTTCTACATATACACTGTAAACTTTAGTTGACTGTTTCCTATAGATTCTGATCTCATCCTTTCACCCTTCCACGGCCGGGAGGGGCTTCGGGTTAAATCCTATGGGCTCACGACACGGTACGGCTTTTCTTTGGCAGAAGTGGTATCTCGAACGGTGGCCAGGGGACGAATGTGTCATTCTATTGGTGTGGGGTTGGGTGTTGGTGGTGGTTTTGTTTTTTTTATGTTTTTTTTTCGTGTTTGTTTTTCACATTTTTTAGGCAAGTCATGGTCCCCGTTTGGAGGCAAAACTTTAACTGATAC
Source organism: Channallabes apus (assembly GCA_030522415.1). Taxonomy (NCBI): domain Eukaryota; kingdom Metazoa; phylum Chordata; class Actinopteri; order Siluriformes; family Clariidae; genus Channallabes; species Channallabes apus. The sequence goes on along the minus strand of CM060115.1, from coordinate 30,319,087 downwards.
TGAGCTGAGCAAATCCCATGAGTTTGACATCGTCGGGAATCTCCGAGCCCTCCACGCCGGATGCCTGCAAAGACAAGAACGTTCGTGTTAGCATCGCTTTATGGGTTTATGGGTAATCTGCAGATTTCTATAGACCTTTTGTCGTCACGTGACCACCATGATGTCAGACACTTAGGCTACTAGGGATTTTCGTTGATGATTACTGCATGTTCGAGTTATACTTCATAGACAAAAATAACAAATATTAGCTGACAGGATCTCCTGACACTTTGTCACAAAGATAAATGTGTTACCTAGCAATTAATACTTCTGTTCTGCTGATTATTTTTATACGCAGTACGTTAGGGTACTTCGCAACTCGTTTAAAAGAGAAACAAACGTGTAAAAATAGATGAAGGTAATAAGGATATTCAGTTTGATTTCACTTCAGACGGTGTACAAATATGTGATTTCTCACTGGATTTGTTAATAAGACGACGCTATGAAATACACAGTGCTTAACACTTCATAAAATTATGTGCAGGTATCGTTTCTAATTAATAGCTAACTGTTTTGATGTTGAGTATAGTAAAATAATGTAAAAAGGAAAACAAGTGCCTTAGCATTGTAGAACAGAACAACATGAGCGGTTCAGAGGCAGTTCAAAACGAGTCAGACGCAATTACTGAAGAGACAAAGTTTAGTTTAAAGTGACAACATTATCAGATTTAACATAAAGAGGTAACACAGTAACACAAAGAGGTGGGCGGGGCCGTGGTGGCTAGACATCATGACATCACGTGAAAAAAAGGTCTATACAAGCAAGCAGTTTTAAACTCACCAGCTTAAAAGTGACATTTTTATTGGCTTGAGGCTCATCGACTATCTTCTGCAAGTTAGCAGCAACTTTAAAAAAAAAAAAAAAAAAGAAGAAGAAGAAAAAGGGGGAGGGGGGACAACATTAACAACATAAAATTCACTCTAACGTTTACAAAACAGATTTAAGTCACCTTTAGGGCTGCAACAACTAATCGATAAAATCGATAATTATCGATAATGAAATTCGTTGTCAACGAATGCCGTTATCGATTAGTTGGGCTGCTCACGTTATTGAGGCGCGCGACCACAAGATGCACAAATACACACACAGATACACAGTCGTTCGCGCAACGGAGGTTACAGAAGCGTTTGCAGGAAAAAGCGCGCCCCAAGTCCTCCAAGGTACGGGAGCAATTTACATTAAACACCTCTTATCGGGCGTTAAAATCGACCGTTTTTCTGCCGGTTGTAGTGTCCAGTGAGCGCGGATGAAGTGCCGAGGGTTTTCTACACATAGGAGTCAGTGAGAGTTCACACGGGCTTTGGTGACGTCACCAAAGCCCGTGTAAACACTCACCGGCTGCGCGGTTATACAGGGTAAAAAAAAGACGTTGCATGCAGCTTTTTCTTTGCGTTCAAATACCAACGAACACGAGAAAAACACTTCTAGTGCGTTTTCTTCACGTTCATTTTACACTTCGGAGGACCGGATATATCCCATAATCCTACACGCTGTACAGAGGGGAAAAGGGCAAAATAAACAGAGTGAACACTGTAGCGGCGAGTTTTTCTCTCTCCCCACGTCGCCGTATTACGAGAATGTCTAGTATTTATTTTATTATTTTTTTTTATTGAGACAAAAAAAAGGATAAAATACACGAGAGGATCGAAATAATGTATAAACCGTGAAAAGGATGTAGTAGACACTTCAATTAAAAATACCATAATCTAGAAGTCTATTCTTATTATTATTAAGTTGAATTAATTTAAGAGAATTTAAAATTTAAGTCATTCTTAACAACTGAATGTATTTTTGTTTTAAACTAATATATATATATATATATACTGTAAACTTGCCATCTGCAGTTATTGTTAAAAACAAAAATGTTGATTTACATAAAATAAGGTTTAAATGTCAAAATTAAAGATAATTAAACTATGTGGCTATTGCATTTTTTTAAAGTTTACCTTTATACATAAATAATACCCTGATTTATGGTTTTATATGGTTAAGCAAAACATCAAATTAAAGCGTCTAGCTTTTATCCGATTTAATCGATATACATATTATGTATGTATGTAGATGGCAAGTTGACAGTGTTTTATTTACATATATATATAAATAAATATAACAGTCAACTTGCCATCTGCAATTATTGTTAAAAACAAAACAACTGTTGTTATGGTTGTATATATAATTATAAGCAAAACATCAATCAAATTAAAGAAGCGCTTAGCGTTATCCGATTAATCGATTAATCGAAACAATAATCGGCCAACTAATCGATTATCAAAATAATCGTTAGTTGCAGCCCTAGTCACCTTTTCTATTTATTTTGGTTCAAATTGAAAGTTTCTTTATTTTCAAAGAAACTTTCTTGAAAGGAGCAGAATATTGTAACAATATAACATAACCGCAGCAAACAGCAAGCATGTTTTATTGCATTACAAAATATCAGAGCCAATCATATATAAATAAATAAATGTGATCCAAGCATATTATTAATACATAAAAAAAAAACGCTGGAGCTTCTGGGGCAGATTTTTATGGAGGTGAGAAAAACCATGAATGATCATGTATGAACCAAAACCGACAAAATTTTAATGAATACTTAAAGTGCAAGTTTATTTTTCTTTAAAAATTTTGGTCTAGTTTTTAATTTGTTCTGTATTTATTTTTCCTATTTCTTCCCCAATTTAATTATTTACCTATTTATTCATTTCCATAATTATTCATTTCCATATACTTATTTTTAAATTTTCTCCTTTCCACATTTAATCCATATTATATATATACACACACACATTATATATATATATATATATACACACACACACAATATATATATATATATACAGTCGGGGAAATAAGTATTTGATCCCCTACAGATTTTCTAAGTTTGCCCATTTGTAAGATAGAGATTTTGTGGACAGGTAACGTTTATACACATACCATATTGTTGTTAGGAGAACCTTCTTAAATTAATATGTGTACCACAAGAGCACATAACCAGTCTGTGAGAGGCAGAATTATTGTTGGTTGGTAGGGGATCAAATACTTATTTCCTCAGCTGTGTGTATGTACATATACACACATGTAATATATATATATATACATACATACACACACACACACACACACACACACACACACACACACACACACACACACACACACAGTCGTGGCCAAAAGTTTTGAGAATGACAAATATTAGTTTTCACAAAGTTTGCTGCTAAACTGCTTTTAGATCTTTGTTTCAGTTGTTTCTGTGATGTACTGAAATATAATTACAAGAACTTCATACGTTTCAAAGGCTTTTATCGACAATTACATGACATTTATACAAAGAGTCAGTACTTGCAGTGTTGGCCCTTCTTTTACAGGACCTCTGCAATTCGACTGGGCTGTCAATCAAGTTCTGGACCAAATCCTGACTGATAGCAACCAATTCTTTCATAATCACTTCTTGGAGTTTGTCAGAATTAGTGGGTTTTTGTTTGTCCACCCGCCTCTTGAGGATTGACATGTTCTCAATGGTATTAAGATCTGGGAAGTTTCCAGGCCATGGACCCAAAATTTCAACGTTTTGGCCCCCGAGCCACTTAGTTATCACTTTTGCCTTATGGCACGGTGCTCCATCGTGCTGGAAAATGCATTGTTGTTCACCAAACTGTTGTTGGATTCTTGGAAGAAGTTGCTGTTGGAGGGTGTTTTGGTACCATTCTTTATTCATGGCTGTGTTTTTGGGCAAAATTGTGAGTGAGCCCACTCCCTTGGATGAGAAGCAACCCCACACATGAATGGTCTCAGGATGCTTTACTGTTGGCATGACACAGGACTGATGGTAGCGCTCACCTTTTCTTCTCCGGACAAGCCTTTTTCCAGATGCCCCAAACAATCAGAAAGCGTCTTCATGTGAGAAAATGACTTTGCCTCAGTCCTCAGCAGTCCATTCACCACACTTTCTGCAGAAGATCAATCTGTCCCTGATGTTTTTTTTGGAGAGAAGTGGCTTCTTTGCTGCCCTTCTTGACACCAGGCCGTCTTCCAAAAGTCTTCGCCGCACTGTGCGTGCAGATGCGCTCACACCTGCCTGCTGCCTTTCCTGAGCAAGCTCTGCACTGGTGGCACTCCGATCCCGCATCTCAATCCTCTTTAGGAGACGATCCTGGCGCTTGCTGGACTTTCTTGGACGCCCTGAAGCCTTTTAACAAGAATCGAACCTCTTTCCTTGAAGTTCTTGATGATCCTATAAATTGTTGATTTAGGTGCAATCTTAGAAACCACAATATCCTTGCCTGTGAAGCCATTTTTATGCAACGCCATGATGGCTGCACGCGTTTCTTTGCAGGTCACCATGGTTAACAATGGAAGAACAATGATTTCAAGCATCACCGTCCTTTTAACATGTCAAGTCTGCCATTCTAACCTCGTCAACATTCTCACCCGAGTTAACAAGATGATTACTGAAATGATCTCAGCAGGTCCTTTAATGACAGTAATGAAATGCAGTGGAAAGGTTTTTTTGGGATTAAGTTAATTTTCATGGCAAAGAAGGACTATGCAATTCACCTGATCACTCTTCATAACATTCTGGAGTACATGCAAATTCCTATTATAAAAACTTAAGCAGAACCATTTTAAATTATATTTATGTCATTCTCAAAACTTTTGGCAACGACTGTGTGTGTGTGTGTGTGTGTGTGTGTGTGTGTGTGTGTGTGTGTGTGTATATATATATATATATATATCTACATACATACACATATACATATATTTTTTATCCATCCCCCCCCCCCCCATTTTCTCCCTAATTTAGTTGTGTCCAATTCCTCCCCGTCACTAGGCGGCTCCCACATTAAGGCTATTACTACCACTCAGAGGCCCTATTCTGTATAATATTTATTGAATCAATAGGGAATTTAATAAACACAATAAGACAATAACAACCAAAAAAAAAAAAAAAACAATAAAATTCAGGAGAATAATTGTCGGAAGTACATTTCATTTATTTTTTAATCTCTTAAACGAATTTATTCACTTTTAAATTAACTTGCACTTCATTTTGGTAAACAAGTCTTTATTTATTTTATTAATGTATTTTCCTCATTTTGGCAGTTATGGTCCTCTATAATTGATTAGTGGTTGCCGTTTAAAAAAAAACAAATGGCTTTACATAAATATAAATAGGAAAATAAATTGAAATGTATGAGGCGCCGTATAGGGCTTAAATCAAACTTCACTCATGCACACACATATGAAACACTCACACACACACACATATATACTACTAACTGCTCACACAACTACATATGAAATGCGCACTCACACACACATATATACTACTAACGCCTCACACAACTACATATGAAATGCGCACTCACACACACACACACATACTCTCCGCGCGCGCACACACACCTATGAGATTCTCAGTGTAACCGGAAGGCGCTTCAGTGTAAAAAGGAAGTCATTTCAGTGTAGACGGAATTTTCGCTTCATTCTCCCTGAATAGTAGTAACTGGTTTGTAAACAGCCTGCTGTTGGACAGTTTAGAAGACGGAGTAGGACAGTTTAATGATCATCACTGCTCAATCACAAGGCTTATTTAGAACTGTCCACATAATGTCTCAAAATATTGCAGCGGCAGAAAACGCAGGTGATTATTTGCAAAAAGAAAATTGAAGAATGGAATCTGTGGCTAATATAAATTACTGTTTTGTGAAATGCGTTTCCTCGCCTTCATATGTAGTTGTGTGAGCAGTTAGTAGTATATATGTATGTGTGAGTGTTTCATATGTGTGTGCATGAGTGAAGTTTGATTTAAGCCCTATACGGCGCCTCATAGAAATGTACTCGGTTGAGAAATATCATCACCTATATGATACCTACCTATAACTAAATCCCTCCCGTCTACCAGCCCGGCGGACACCAGCTCCTGGGACACACCGTCTGCTGTGTCTACAGAAAAACAATGAGAATGAGAGGAAAGAGTGTTGAAAATCAACATAATTTAATGACCTTCAAGAATTTAAATGGTAGAAACACAGCTAAAGAGCGATCACGGGATTCTACTCGTGTCTTACATTAGTTTTATTTAAATGTACACAACATATAGTGGAAACTGGCTGCTTTAGTTGGCCATAAACGTTGGACAGATAAAAAAAAAAAAAAGTAATGCTTCTCAAAGTAAGAATTTAACTAAAAACTGAAATAACAGAAGACTCAAGGCTAAAGTTTCACTTTAAATTATTTCAAACAGATCATCATTCAAATCCCTACAATCTTACAGTATACTGTCCAAGATAAACGGAACCCCTGCTTTCGAAGAACTAGAAATACAATATAAATTATAACTTAAAGGGAACCTTTTATTCAATTTATTTGAGATTCAGACAGGTCCTCTGGTGTGTGTGTGTGTACAAATAACAATAATGATAAACTTTCTTTTTTTTCCTGCTTTTTTCATATTTGTATTTGTCTGGGCTTAACATATATATTTCCGAGTTGTATTTCAGCTGATCTCACACACTTTGGAGGAGCTCTGGAACTGTGTTTTCTAAAAATAAGGGAACTTTACAACGTGACCCTCCAAGACCCAGGTAGTACGAGTTCTTTCCACTCGACACATCACAGTCATCATCACATCCTTAACAGCATCGCGCAGCAAGTACAAGTAGATTTCTTATCTACGAGGGACGTTCAAGTCAAACCAGAACACAGTTATGAGAGTAATTTCTCTATATAATATAATCCCCTGCTACACTATTGCACTTATTTAATTCAATTTTATTTATATACCGCTTTTAACAACGGTCATTGTCTCAAAGCAGCTTCACAAAATTAAAAGAAAATGATGAAAATGTGTAGGAGAAAGGGAGATCTGATTGACCCTGATGAGCAAGCCAAGGACAACTTCGCTTTATCCTGGTGTTTCACTAAGTGCTTGCATACCATATCAAGGTAAAAATTCTCTCAGAATGCCAGGGCCATGATTGGACACTGGCTTCACTAGGAAATCCTTTAATGGCCCAATAATGTGGAAATGGTGTAAAGATAGAACGGTATGAGCCGAGTATTTGTAATGCGCAAGGGGATGTACAGTATAGATGTAAAGCCTTCTTTAAGACTTCTAAGGAAAAGAGTGTAATTTCCGTTTGTAAGGTTCGATCGGTTTTAAGTTTTCATTCAGGAGAAATGTCACCACAAGTACCGGTTTGACTTGAACACCCCACATATATAAAGAACTATATTAAAGTAAAGCCTCTTTCGATTAGTCTTGCGGCTAGAGGACCTTTAAAATGTTTTAATCACAAACTTCGTACCTCGTCCAGGCATAAACTCGAATCGGATGTCGTTGAGCTCCTTCTTCAGGTTTCTGGAGAACAGAAGAGAGAAATCCTAAAGCTCACGTGTATAAGCACAGATACAGGACATTGGCATTGCTCCGGGTTATTTAATCTTTCTCGACATGCTAACCCTCTAGGATTTTTCTTTCGTTCTGCTTTACAGTCATAAAAGGGACTCCTTTAAAGATTTGGTGTTGAGCACTAGGATCATACTGAAGCCACTGGACAGTTATAACGATGGGAATGTGGGTGTAGATTTGTGCCGCACTTTACCAGCACACGGCCTGTCGAAATACAGCTCGGTCTCAAAGCAGACATACAGGCCACATACCTCAACCTCAACACCAGGCTGATGGGCAACTTGGAGCCGTCGCTGGCAGCGGCTGGAACGGGGACCTGAGGGTTAAAGGTCAAAGGCTTGAGCATTCCGGCGTGACACTGGGCAAGATACAAATACATTCAAGGTGTTTGAGGCTTGTTAAAGCTGTAGATCACACTACAGTACTTCAGTAACTCAACTGCACAATACATCCATCATTTAATCTGTTCTAGAAATTCTCTAGTTGAGGTCATGCCGTTGTGCTGAATATCAGCACAGATGTGATACCTGATTTTTTGTACAACAATTGTGATATTTTGTCACAATCTCTCCGAAGATACTGCTTAAATAATCACAACCATGCCTTAAAAATTATGAAATACAACAGAGCTGGGCAATAAAACATGAAATCACGATTAAGATGTAAACTATTATGTTAACTCCACAAACCGTTCAATCAGAAACGATGTGCACAAATATATAAAAAATAAAATAAAATAAAATAGTAAATAATTTAAAATAGAAAGGTTTACCTGGGCGGGGTTAGCAGGAGGGGACAGAGAGGACGGCATGGGCTGAGGTACATCAGGGTGCGCAGGGACACCGGCCTGGAGGTGACTGCCGAAGGGCTCCGCTGGCTGGAAAAGCTGCTAATAAATGAAATAAATAAAAAGGTCACTTCACCATATAATGCTAACAAATCAAGTTCCTTTTATATCCATTTGGATAAATATATACATCTTACAAAATGATTGAAATATTCCCCGCCAGTTTTCACTGACATTCTCTCGGTTTTAATTGTGGCCGAAGATGTGTGGGATTAAATTTCCGATATATAGTACGGCTGCTCGGCGAGGTCAAAAATCATAATCATTATCCGTGTTGTGATCACGATTATCTAAATAAAAGTCTTGAATTTTAAATATTATTCATGTGGAAAACGAATCGAATACGGTAAATAAGGCTGCAATGGATCACAAAACTAAAGGTTTGGATCCGCTCAGTTTTGAATCACTAATTAGATTTTTGAAGAAAAAAAAACATTTTGATCACAAAATTAAAGAGGGAAAAAAAATATATATATTTTGCTCTCCATTTATTACTTAGAATTCACTCAAAGCAAGGAACATTTGGCCATATTTAAAAATTAGTTTTAAATGAAACGATTAAATGAAGATGCCAAATGTTTAAATAAATAAATACTGAATTAAAATAATCAATAAAATTTTCAACACCCTTATATATTTTTTTTCCATTGTTTCAATCGCTATAGTTCAAAGGAAGAACATACAGTACAGTTTAAACTACAAGAAACTACAATAAACAGTTTAAACTAAAATAAACAATCATCGTCGTCATAATAATGACGGCTCCTTTTTAATCATTTCAGGCTGGGAAAAAACTGCCTTTGGCCGGTAATGAAAAACTTGTGTGCGCACACACATGGGCTAGTTATTTGGACAACCAGACCAGAGTTGTAGAGACCAAGGTTCATCCGTGTGATCTGGCAAAACCTGGTGAGCAGAGATTCAGAGCCAAGAAAAAAAAGGAGAACGTTGTTGTGCAACTGGACGCTGCAATATAATTATTTAACCTTGTTTAATAATTTTTAGTGTAACTGAAAGGGGAAAAAAACAAAAACAATGACTTGCACGAGCCTAATACAAGTTGTTGTTCCTGACACTGCAGATAGAGGCGCTATATATACAAATTACTGTACTCTTTGAAAGCACTTTGAAATATGAGACGCAGACATTTCCATAAAAAGCGCTATAAATATTCACATTTAAATTCTTACCTCTGAGTTCTGAACTCCCTCCTTTACTCTCGGGGACTGTAAGGAACACAGAAAGAGAGAAACGTCAAAAGTGTTGCAGAAAACTATGATAATTCTGGCCTTGATCTGATATTCATAGCGGGAGACGGGAAGGTGGTCAGGTTATCAAGCGCCGTCATGTTTATGCGATCAGTGCTCACACTTTTGTTCATTATTCACATGGACTTCTTGTGACGATTTATTTATTTTTTTAATTTAAATAAACCAATCATGCTGAAATTGAGTTTGAGATCTTGGGGAAGTTTTTCTAATGAATTTCCCAAGAAACCCAAAATTCCAAACAAAAATCATTTTGTGTAACAGGTTTTTATTCTGGAATGAGCTCAGATCAGGCCTGTATAAATAAAAATGGCTGATGTACAGAAATCATTAACAAGGTTTTAAATTGTAGTTTTAATCCCACCTACGCTGCCTTCACTCCCTAAACACGGTTCCTGTCAATCTCGGGTGTGAAAGCAATCAGCTGTTTGGCGACGCCGAGTGATTGTGAACGTTATCAGGTTGGACTTATCTAATCTAAATTATATTACTTTCTATATGAACTGATTTATTGCTGGTCACATCACACTCTTCTGAACGCTTAATCGTGATATCAAAATCATTTATGGTCTCATTCCACTCAGATGCTACACGTGAACGATGGTAACCTCCAGATACTGAACTAACCACTTTATATTTTAGTATGTTAGTTCAAATGACCTAATATTTAACTCTCGACAGTTTGGAAATCAAATAAAGAATGTTATATAATGTCATAAATTAAATTCTACTATCATACTACAGTCTATATAATCAAACAGAGGGAAAAATCTTTCCCTAAATCTTTCCCTAGATCTAAATCTTTATAATTCAAGTTCAGATTTCAGAAAACATATATTTACATTTAACTGTTATCTTTATTCTAAATGTTACCTGGTTTTAAAAAAGGTCTCATCAGGATCTGAGAGTGAACAAAGAATACGTCCCAAGTACTGTAGATTCAGATTCCAGTATTTAATTGCCGCATTAATTTCTGTACAAACACTTTAAACTGGCCATGTGATTTAATACTGTTCAAGACTTAAATCAGTGGTGGAAAAGTATCAGAATGTATCCTCATGTTTGTCTTAAACTGGGATAAATAATAACTACACAACGTTTAAAATAAACTTATTTTAGTACAGTATAAACAGATTACTAAACCTGTCAATCAAAATATTAAGCAAGCATGCGCCATGTTTTACAATTAACATTTTAAAACTTTTACGCAACTCAGTTTTAGTACTGATTTTAATATTTTATGACGTACGAGGGGTGTTCAAGTCAAACCAGGACTTGATGAAATTCCTGGTAAATGTCGCAGGTGATATTTGCAGAATTAAGACTTCAAGCTCAAAAGTCGTTGCCACGGTCATGACCTCGATCCAAGCCATGTCCACATGTTTGGGTCATTAAAAGAGTTCCTGGGAGGAATAACTTACCGAGATAACTTTCTACCTTGATAGTATCCGAGCATATAATAAATGCAATAGTGTAGCAGGGGATTATAGTAAGAAATAAAAGGACCCTCATAACTGTTCTGAACAATGAAAAGTCCTGGTTTGACTTGAACGCCTCTCGGACATAGCAGTCAGTATGTGAAATAGTACTTTATAGCACTGTGTATCACTCGACCTTATGTATACATATATCTGATCACTGCGATGAACAAAAGTGTGCTCGACTGAAGCCGGTGTGTGTTAGTGCTTGACCCTGAGGACCGTTTATTCGCTTGTTAAACAGTTAAAAGTTGGCGTGGATTTTTAAAAGGTGAGTTGTAAACACATTACAAAAACACACACGTACAGAGCGATACAAATGGCTTCCAGGAAAAACAACGTCCCAAAACATACACTGTATTATACACTTGCCGACTTCCTCCTTTAAAACTGAACGTAGTACAAAACTCTCGGGAGAAATAGTCGTTTCCATGGCGACCTGCGTGAAAGCCTGAAGGAGCGATTTCAAATCTCAAAATCTACGGTGTTCTTACTTGCAGTGAAATACTCTATATGGCCAAAAGTATGTGGACACTTGAGCATCACTTCAATTATGTGGCTCTTCATTCTTTGGGGGGGGGGGGAAGGTCGCCTAGAGCGCTCTACACGCTGTGGAATGACACAGAGAGAATGTTTCTCTTCACTGCATCTTCCAGCATGTGCACAAAGCGAGCCTTGTGACGACACGGTGCATTTTTCAATTTGATTTATACATTTACACAGATTTTATCTTCTTTCGAGTCTGTAAAGCTGCTTCAAACGAGACTCAAAAGTCAGAGTCGTTAAAATGATGCGACCGTTCCATCACTAGCGAGTTCGTCTCCCCCCTTTAATGCTCTCGAGGCAGAATAAACTGAAATCTCCATCTAGTGGAAAGCCTTCGTAGGAGCCTGCAGCTGATTATAACCTTATAGATGGATCTGAAAATATGTATATATCCATCAGCCTTCGACCATCTAGAGCATAAACCTCAGTGCATCCTGGTGAGCCCGGCTGTACACCTTTAACCACGTTATTATAAGTATTAATAGTGCTATTACCTATTAACTGATTTTAATAGTGAGATGGACTGAGGTGTGCAAAATGGACCGTTTGAGACGCAGCTTATAAAAATATATCATTACAAAGTGATAAAAAAAAAAAACATGGGAAAAACTTTATTTACATCTGACATGACGTTTTGTTCATGAAATTGATCATGAAGTGTCGGCTAACCCTGAACCAAAACACGAAGCCTTTTCATGGACTCGGGTGTGATATTCTCATACAGCTTGTTTCTCCTAGAAGGGACTGTTATTTCCTTGTTAATGGAGCCATCTGTATGTGCTGGAGAAAAAGCCCAACCCTATCCGGAGGAACTTCCAAAGGCTGAGCGAAGCGAACTTGTCGCCGGGGCGCGATAACCGACTTGGGCAACTGCTCCTTCAGGTGTAGGACACAAAACACAGATCACAAGAGACGGACATATGAACGGACACGAAAGTGGGGCTTTGAAAATGATCACAGTGCAGGTGCTGGATACAAAGAAGAAGAAAAAACACAGACAAACACACAGACAAATATTTAACAGCAACTGGTACGGCCAAGACACGGCAACCACGGGGCGTGTGTGTGTGTGTGTGTGTGTGTGTGTATATATATATATATATATATATATATATATATATATATATATATATATATATATATATATATATATATATATATATATAGAGAGAGAGAAGAAATACAGACAAACAGAGGGAGGGAGAGAGAGACAGAAAGACAGGACAAAACAAAGTGAAAAAGGAGAGAAAGAGAAGAGAGAGAGAGTCAGAGAGAAAGAGAAGAGTGACAGAGAGAGTTAGGGGGACACACAGAGAGAAGAAGAGAAAGACGGATAATAAAGACAGAGAATGAGAAAATAAGGACAGAGAGACACAAAGAAGGTTAAGGACCTGTGTGTGTGTGTGTTACCCTTAAAGCAGCGACAGCAGCCTTGCCTTCCTCACTCTCCTCGTCCAGCTCGTCATCGCTCCATTCCCACTCGCCATCTTCTGTTTTATGCAGCCTGCCGCTGGAACCGGGAACCCGCCTTACCTACACACACACACACACACACACACACACACACACACACACGCGCGCACCCACACGCGCACCCACACAGACACGCGCACACAGTGTGTGATGTTCTGCACGGTCTTACATTTTCCCGTGCTTTAAATCAGAACCTCATCATTACGTTCATTGTGTCTCACCTTTTTCGACCGTTCTGTTATTGTTGGCGCTCTCTGTAATAACTTCTCCTGCAGGAACTCATTATTCTACAGCGGGAAATAAAAACAGCAAGCAGTGAAAACAAAAAGAAACACAACGTCACTCGTGGACATGGAGGAAAAACCTCCAGGACATCAAAATCATGCAAGAAGAAGTGTGAGACTTCGAGTGTATAAAATTTTAACTGTGTAAATCCAGTTTTAAATAAAAGTGTATTGTTAAATTCCAGCGTGTACCATTAGTATCTGCAAATACAAAACATTAAATAGTAAAAAAAAAACTAAATAAACAAACATAAATAAAGGGCATAAAGAATAAAACTTTTGAAATTGAAGAATAAAAAAAAATGAAGGGATAATTACATAAAACAAACAAAATGCAATAGATTTTTTGTGATTGCCAGAAGCAGGCATTATTATTATTATTATTATTATTATTATTAGCAAACCAATAAAGGTAATAGAAATTTGATAATGAAATAATTTTATAAATATATTTTAATTCACAGTTCTTTGAATGTTTTTGGCACAAACCCAACTTGTGTTTTGTAGAAGAAGAAAAAAAAACTCATAAGTATACACTTTTCTTAGGTGTCAAATTACTCATTAACTCATCACCAGTCAGAATTAATTTTCAGTTTTGTGCTGAATCCTTCTTCCATAAGTTTTTATTTCCCTCCACCATCATTTTTTTTTACATAATCATTCAATTTGAATGAGAACAATATTTCTAATAAGTTAATGTAAAGCTAAATTAAAAATATTGCATACATCTGTCGCCCGCGGCTTGCTCACCAGGGACTATCTGACTATTTTCATTCATACACATTCACATTCCATACAAACTTAAATAATTCTTCTGATTGTGTAAAGCTGTTTTGAGAATGTCAATTGTTAAAAGCGCTATACAAATAAATTGAATTGAATCTAAAATCCCAAAAATGTTCATAAAAAGCAAAAGGCTACAGTAAAGCAAATAAATAAATAAAAAAGGCAACACTCTGCCCCCTGCTGGCCTGCAGTGGTAGTGGCTGAGTGTTACAGATGGAGTTTATCAGACTTCTCCACATTGTTAGAAAATCGTTCATGTTATTAACGACAATTGTTTGAATTAACCAAAAAAAAAAGGGAATATTCTATTCTATCAATACGGAGACGTTTCAGGAGTTCAGTAGTGACTGAGGTTTTTACCTTTGCCTTCTGGAAGAACTTGTGTTTTAACAGCTCCAATGACGTTGGTCTGGAAAGGGGGAAAGCGCAAGGAGGGGGGAAAAAAATCATAAAAAATTCAACCCTTCAATCCTTGCTGAACAGAAGCCGTCTGCCAGATCACCTGTGCAAGCTGCGAGATTATTCCTGACCTTTTCTCTGGGTCCTTCTGCAAACACAGCGAGACCATCTTCCTGAAGGATTTGCCGTACTTCTTTACCATTTCTTTATCCGTGATCCCCGTCTCCAGGGAGGGAGGGTCGTTCTGCAGGGTCAACATCAACACCTGCAAAACAACACGCAAAAGCTTGAATACTTCAGAAGGTGCTGGTTCGAACGCATGTTATGTATGTACGTTTAATCTGAATACTTAAGAAACTTAAGAAGATTAAGATACTTAATCATCTTATAGTCGTCTACAGCATGTACACGTGAGTTACAGAGAGGTGGGACCATCATCACTTACTTTCATGGGAGGGTATTTGTGGTAGGGAGCAGCTCCGGTGGCCAGCTCGATGGCTGTGATCCCGAAACTCCAAATATCTGCTTTGAAGTCGTAACCCTTTACCTAAAGACAGATGGGAAGATTTCCTGATTCATTCCTGATCATACATGCTCAGATGTTGTTTTTTATCAGGAGCAATCAAGAACTTAATAGTGAGGTCTATTTCAGGGCATTCAACCTTCATTAATTTATTCATCTTTTATACCGCTTATACTGTAAAAGCGTTGCGAGGGGCGTAGAGCCTATCCAGGAGACCTTGTGATGTAACTGGAGTACCCGAAGGAAACCCACCAAAGCATAAGATAAATGGAGCATACTTTAGCGGCCTGCTCAAGCATGTTCCTGAGGCAGCGTGTGGTAGTTTTACCTGCTCCATAACTTCAGGAGCCATCCAGCATGGCGTCCCGACAAACGTCTTGCGCACTTTATTCCTGGTGATGTCGCCACCGGTGGATAAGAAGGCACTTACGCCGAAATCTGTGCAGAGAGAGGGGGGGGGGGGAGAGAAAAGAAGAAGGAGGGGAAAAAAGACAAGAGTGTGGAATAGTCGTAGTCATAACAGATCAACTTTGGATTAGTAGATTAGCAATGGATCAAAACAGGATTATGATATGAAGTAGAAAAAATGCATTTGTGTCCTGGTTACGGAAAAACACGAGCGGTGGAGCGTACGCTGAGTGAGAAATTCGTCTGATATGCGACTGACACATTATGGAAACAAACCTAAACACAGACACACACACTCACGCCTACCACATCTTTTGATCCACGCTTGCATGTTCCAAAATCTTTGATCTTCAAAGGTTTTTATTTCAGACTATTAAAAATCCCCTCCTGTTTTTGTAAAGTTTATTCAAACTACTGATGGGAATTTCTGTTCTATTCAGCGAGTCAGATCATTTGACTCTATTATTGTCGCGATGCCACTATAGACAAACGGATCAAACCACGTTTCTAAGAAGGCACCGGATTAAATGGCACCCCAAGAGAAACCGCAACGCCAGCGCCTGTCGCCTAACCAAGGTCGTAAAAAGAGCCAAGTCGTTGAATCAGTTTGTTCGTATTGCAAATTCCCTGCAGGTGATTAAAGCTATAGTTCTTTTTTTTTTTATAGAGTCTTAACATTGCTGAAAATAAACCAGCAGATTCTCTGTCGACGTTTATCCGGTTTAATATATGTAAATTCTTTCTCTCAAGGCAGCTCATGGGATTAGAGGACAGCTTGGGTGATGCAGAGACATCAGAAAGGAGAGCGTTACAGATTTCCTCATTTTCTTCAAACATTTAACACGGAGACGCAGAATAGCTGCGTTTGCACAGACGATATTTCTTCCATCTGATTGAAATCGTTCTGACTAAATATTCCATCTCAACACGGACATGCATACACGGACGCTGAGCAGATAAGATGCATCAAACGTTTAATAAGGATAACTTTGAGCAAATGTCTTTGCACGGTCGAGTGCAGTGACGCACACAGTGACGCGCCCCCGCGCGGTTACACAGCTTAGCCGATCAGAAGGAAATGCTGAATAAATTAGCTTCATATGAATGTAATCGTAGTGGTTCTGTGTATGACATGTAAATTAAACGTGAAACTGTGTGTGTGTGTGTGTGCGTGCGTGTGTGTGTGTGTGGAAACAAACCTGTGAGTGTTAAACAATGAACTGAAAATCAGCATATAAAATTTTAAGAAAGCTAAAGTATTAAGTTAAAAAATTATATATCAAAATATGTTATATTAAATATATTAAATAGTATTAAATATTAACTGTAATAGATTAAATTGTTACAAAATATAAATTTATAAAGAAAATAATTGATTATTTTAATTTTAAACATTTATATATTAATAAAAACTTTAAGAAATAAAATAAATATTTAAAGAAATCTAGATACTAAAACAGTTTTAAAAATTAAGTCAAAGAAATAGAAAAATATGAAAAATAAAATTAAATAAAAAAAATAAAAAATAAAAAAATGTGTAAAGGTCGAGAAGAAACTAGTAGAAAGACATAAGTATTTTACTCCAACTGTGAGGTTAAATTAAGCTCCCCCTCTACACTGCTTTTATTTTTATTCATTTACTTATTTGTATATATTATTGTATTACTATTTCTAGGTTATTTGATGTACTGAGGACAGACTTTAGTTTTTTTTTTTTTTTTTTGTTAACTACATCAGATATTTTAG
The DNA here is from genome assembly GCA_030522415.1 of Channallabes apus. Taxonomy (NCBI): domain Eukaryota; kingdom Metazoa; phylum Chordata; class Actinopteri; order Siluriformes; family Clariidae; genus Channallabes; species Channallabes apus. Next base: position 30,301,881 of record CM060115.1, on the reverse strand, counting down.
AATCGTCCAGCACTTTGGTCAATTTTAAATGTGCTTTAGAAATAAATTTGACTTGACTGGATTAAATCCCGCCTACTGCGTGACGATTGGAGTTTGATTCATGATTGATTAGATGCTTTACTGGGTGTGAAATGTGAGCCAGGAACCAGTGGATGAAAGTCTGAGGTAAAGATTTATTCCAACAAAGCGGAACGATCAGAACAAGCGTTTACACGCTTAATGTTTTACCTGTTGAACAGATTATCAAAGGTTTACACCGTGATCGGGTCGGAGTGTTCCGACTGAGGTGTTTACACAGGGGGCGGGGCAAAGAGCTCTGGGCAGTGAACGTAAGCAGCGTGATGGAGCCCCTTTCCTTTCTTGACCCAGTTTTCTCGGTTTCATCTGGGGCACTGGGAAATCAGTTCCTCTTAACACCCATCAGAGATGTGTCTCTGAAACAACACACTGTCTCTGACCTAACCATAAGCTAATCATTAGCGTTTAAGCTTTCGAAGGTTAATCTTGTTGTTGTGATTCAGTCATGTGACTTGCTTGTCTAGACACCTATACGTGCCCAAGATTACGCAACTGAACTTTCAGCTTGGTTTCTCTCAGTAAGAGCACAATGACTAACAAAACTGTGTGTGTATTTGATCCAAGCAAATCATTTAAATCTAGTGTGCTTTGAGCGCTGCTAAATGACGTGAAGCCGACCGAAGAGCGACTTAAGAGCGACTTGGTTATTAAACCAAGTGACGTGGAATCATGGGAACGTGCAGGTTGGGTTATGTACCTGCAATCTGTACAGAGCCATCTTCCCCCAGCAGGATGTTTCCAGCCTTCAGATCCCTGACAACACACAAACACAAAGCAGAAAAACAGTTTAATCTTGCACATGCAATCTTTTTTTGCCCCTAAAATAAAAATATTTATGAGGAAACACAAATCTTCCTGAGTAACCGACATCACAGCTATGATCGAAAACTCTGGCAAAATATAGGCCTGAATGTTTCCTTAATTTTAGAGGAGTCTTCACATTTTTCATTACGGTTTAATCAAAAACCCTCAGTGCTATAAAAGTGATATTGCATCCCAAAAACATGCCTAAAACTAAATTCGACTATTGTACATCAAGGCATGAATTCTGTCGCTGTGGGGAAGCAGCACGTTCATCTGAGGACAGCTCTCTCTCTCGCTGTGTGTGTGTGTGTGTGGGTTCCTATAACACAAAATGGACTGTCCTGCCAGCTGTAGTCATAGCGACAGACTCCCGAGCGAGGCTGCCACTGGAGGTCACCTCAGTTCACAGTAAAAGGAATCGTTTTTGAAAAGAAAAGCACAACAAGCAAGGATGGCGAAATAGCCTGCGTGTCTAGACGGCCTGATGAACCCTCCAGCCAGCTAAAAAGTCATATTCCTTTCAATTTACTCCCACACTAAAACGTTTACAGCTAATTTAAGACGCTCTGCCTCAGCGCATGCCGTCTGTTTTCTTCCTCACCTTTCTACTATAATGGTGAAATGGTGAGGGTTTATTCTTACCTGGATGCTTTAATATTTCTAGTTCAAGTGTTTAAGTGTTAAGGCTACGGTACTGCAAATAGCCAAAATAACTCTTTACAGCAGTGGTGAGCAGAAACGCATGACCGAAATGATGACATGTTGAACCCATGACATCACAAGACCATCACGTCGGGTTTCACTTCTGTCCAGAGGTAGAAAGTACTGAGGTTTTTTTTTTTCTCGTCTCTCTGTTTTACTTTACATTCTGCGTATGTGACAATTTTTAACATCTATTCGCAGGGTGATGAAAACCCTGTACTTTTACTCTCTACATTTTTAAATAGAGACTTGTTACTTTTTCAGATGATGTTCAGACAAAAGTAATCTAAAAGTAAGCGTTTTACTTTTAGATTGTCGGAAGGACGGGGAAAAAAAACTTGTTTTTATAGACCTTAGTTTGCAGTTATGACTGTCAGGTTGTTACGAAAGCACTCATTGGTTAAGCAAACCAAAGTGATTGACGGTTGCCTGGGTAAGGTATCCCGCCCACTTGGTCTCTGAGCTGTTCGTTCTTCTGGGTCCTTTTCGAACAGATGCAATTGTCGAGGTAAGATTAGAAGCCGACTAGAAAACTAGCAAATATCTGAGCAAAAGAGTTGTGCATTATTATTGGCATGACAACACAAACCAAATGCACGTCTTCTATAACCAGTCTCTAAAGTTCTGGCACATCCATTGGCCGTATAGTATTCTGCAGGCATGCCCATGCTTACTTGGGTGGACCACTTATATTATTACAGGGTAGCTAGCTAAGCTATCGACCTAATGAAAGAGGGTACTCTTTATTCGTTTAATTAATGATATCAATCTTTACTTGACTTGCATTTTGATGTTATTAACAGCGTCAACATCAATTGTTTTTAAAATACTTTAAAATACTGTTTATTAGTAACTCGGCTAGAGAGACATGCAGAAAAATCAGTTTCTTAGTGGACTGGCTTGTACTTCTTGGACTTAAGATACATTTTAGAGCATGGACTTGATAAATGAAGCTAAAATGTGAAGCATGACTTCTACTCGTAGTGGACTACATTCTCAGGCAAGTACTTTTACTTTACTTTTACTGGTTCATGTAATCGTGTTAAAGTTCAGCTACAGTATACAGTCATTGTACTACAACAACAAATTCTGTGAACATTAGAAGAAGAAAAAAATCTTAATACAGCACTATGGCAAAAAAAATTAAAAAAAATAAATAAATAAATAAAAAGAAAGTCAGTACATACTGATACTGATATATTAATCAAACACCCACTCTTTTAAACAACTCTGAAACATACTGAGTCACATATTTTCTCCTTATAACAGAATAATTACATTTAGCTGCCTTTCATTCCAGCGGGATTGTCTTCAAATTAATTATTCAAGGATTGAATAGATGAATAAATTAGTCTTTGTGTGGATGTGGTCTAGCATTGCTCGCCACGACTGTCCAAGTGGGGGCAGCACAGGAAACGTTTTCTCAACTTGTTTAGATGAGTCACGCAGGCCGGCCATAACACAAGCGATCTCCAAGCACGAGTGGCTTCCAGTTCTGCTCTCCAGAGACACATAATTGTAAAATGTTTAGCCCTTGCAAACACACACACGCGTCTGAGGAGCCAAATTAAAGATCGGTGGAGTACAGAAACGGAATAACTCGCACTGAGTGCTTCTTTCTTTAAAAAAAAAAAAAAAGGACGTTGGGAAAAAAAAAAAATGACAATGAACAGGCATCTCTTAAAGCTCCCAGATAAATCTGATCAGGGTTTTTACTAATGTATAAATAGATAAACTGACCGATTAGATGTAAAAGATTAGAACAGACTGAGCGACAGATATAGAATGCATTAGAAGTTGAAAGGTAGATACAGAGTCTAGAGAGACAATATAGGACAGATTATCTATTATGAACAGACAAAAAAAACACAAACAGATAAGGATAGGTTACATGGATGGATATGTAGGAGAAAAGAGAAGGACTGATTATATAAATGGAAAATATATATGGAAGAGATAGACAGACTGACAAGGATAAGAACGATAGGGAACGAAAGATTATTGGTTGGATGAAATGGACAGACAGACAGAAACAAGGATAGGGAGGAACAGATTATATGGAGAGACAGATGGATGGAGAGATAAATAAATGGAGAGGGGAGAATACATTATATGGATAGATGGATGGGCAAACAGACGAACAAATGTAAAGGGAAGGATAGAATACATAAAACGAATAGACAGAGGCAAACAAGTACAGCGAGATATAGGGAAATAAGGATTATATGGATGGATGGATGGATGGATGGAAAGGAACAGGGTAGACAGATATATAGAAAAAGACAGGGATGAACAGGTTGTATGTTTGGATGGATGGTTGGACAGGAAAGGATAGACTACTATATATGGATGGATAGATGGATGGATGGATAATGAAGTACATCTTATATGGCTGGATAAATAAATGGATAATGATGTAGCGATTATATGGATGGATGGATGGATGGATGGATAATGAAGGACAGATTACACAGATGGATGGTTAGATGGATGAAGAGACAGACATCTATATAGTGGTCTATAAGCGCAGGCCAGTGGTGAGTCATGAGAGCTGGCACAGTACAGCAGGATATGCTGCATTCTGTAAATTAGACACATACTATTTGTGTCCATGATGTAATTAATCACATGATTTAGCACCTTATGCCTGTATCTACAGAAACTGCAGTTAATAAATGGAACCAAGGCAGCTCAGGAGGCTTTTCCTGTCGTTCTTCCTTGAAACTCGTGCTGTACAGACTGGAATGAAATGATGTTCCTACTACAGGACCAAAGTGTGACAACTCGGTACAGAACCTGCAGTGCGTGTGCAAACACACAAATGTGTGAGATGGTGAGATGTTGGGCTGTACACTGAAAACTATTTTGTAGTTTAACTGTAAAACCTTTAACACACAGACAGATTTCAGTAGACAGGAATGTCCTTATCATCCCCTATAGACTCCCTGATGGTTCAGCATAGGCACTATAACTAGTCTGGACTGCAGTCTGAAACACCACTGTATTAAACCCTGCAGTGCTTATATAACATGAGAACGTATGCATACATGCTCTCTCCCTCCCTCCCTCTAAAACACACACACACACAGTGTGCATTAAGTCTGGCACTGAAGGCAATAAACAGATGAAACATCTCCAGAAGGTCTCTGGGGAAGCTTGTGCTGTACGCAGCCTAATGGAGCAGTCCATCTTGTTAAAGACATGTCCCAGACACAGTTCCAGCTAGACCTCCATCAACTTCTCCATCGTAGATCTTCAGATCCTGTCAGAGCTCTTTAATGAGTTTAACACCCAGCTGTTCTCTTCTGATGCTTTCCCCTCATGTTGATCAAGAACCAGCCGAGTCGAGACTCTGCGATGCGATTCTGGAAAATTCCTCCCACTTTTATTCTGCCATGCCGTTCTCATTAAACGTCATGGAGGTATGATGCATGAGGACAAAGAAGCATTTTTCTGTGAATTCATCTTTCATGAGAAGTTAACACCGAAATGTACTGCTTTCATGCGGACCAACAAAAATAGATTGCAGACCAACCAGACTCGATAAAAGCATCATACACAAACGTTCCACTTTAAAAGTAACGTTATTAACCGGGCTAACCTTGAGCGTCTAAGAAGTAAAACGGTTAGCACAAGGATGGGATTTTTCCTGTATTGGTGGATGTTTAAGGAAGAGTTCTGAATACTTCATTGAAATTGCCCTGCAGGCTGCACATGCCGTGTGCCTTCATTCCACAAACTCAATATATCCACATATTAAATCAGTAGAAGAATTAACACTGGAACTATAACCAGACCCAAACCCGAGCCTTGAGGCACACCTGCACGGAGAATGCATTACGTTTGCCAGGTGGCTGCAGTATAACGTGTCCAGTCCTGCATTTGAACCGTTCTATATTGTAGCTATGTGATGCTGAATCACTACCTCCTTGGCTCAGTGTGTCTCATTGTGTGTGTGTGCACCAGACCTGCAACAAGCCTTCGAAAAAGAGCACAGCCTAAAATTAGCCAGTCTCAATTAACAGTTTATTCTGTATAAATTAAAAGCAATAGTTCTATGCCTTCAAGGGGACGCTGGTTGCCATGGGAGCACAGGGATTCAGAGACTTTATTTACCAGAAAAGAAATACCTTCTTTAAAAAAAATGTTTTTTTTTAAAAAGCAATCTAAAGGTGTCAGAAAGGTTTGGAAGCAAACACAAACCCTCATGAGTAAATGAGAAAGTCCAAATCAGGAATCAGTTCAGGTGTTGCTATAATATTTAGCTTAACTCAAGACTTAATTTAAAGAGTTAAAAGCTGCTTTTAAATACAATATAATAAACGAAAACATCCTGCAACATTTTAATGTTGCTGGGTTTTGTTTCTTGTGATAAATATTAGTTGCAAGTGTATTCATGGAATAGCTAATTTACAATAGTGGCGCCTGCAAGGTCAGGGTTCAATTCCTGAGTCATATCTGTGTACATGAAGTTCTCCCTGTGCTTGGTGGGTTTCCTTTGGGCTCTCCGGTTTTCCTCCCAAAGTCCAAAGACACGCAGATTAGTCTAATTGATGTTCCCAAATTGGCCATAGTGTGAATGAGCGTGTGAATGTTGGTCGCACAAACGGGAATAAATACAATGGAATCCCATTGGGCTTTATGGTCCCTAGTAGGACTACAGAGGTTGCTAGATGAATGGATAGATAGATGGATACTTTAAAGTACATTGGAATTGTTTCTTTGTATATCCAAGGTAGAAAGCTTGTGTTAGGTATGACTCGATGCCCCTGGAAGAGACAAAGTTAAGGTCCTTGCTCAAGGGCACAGCAGCGTCAAATTGGTGGAGCTGGGGCTCAAATCAGTCAACATTCTGATCAGTTACCCAGAGCCTTAACCTTAAAGAAGTTACAAGATATTGTAATTAAAACTCCGAATCATGACCTAATTATAAAAGGCTAGTGAGTTCCATCATCTTTAGAAGTTTAAGATGGATTTATTTATAGCTGCAGTCTTATGTTGTCGTCCCTGTCTTTAGATCTCTCCTCAGCTTAACGCCCCCATCTGAGTCTTTCCTCACTACTCTGTGATGTTTCCCTGACATCACCATATCATCACAGAAGCATGAAAACTGAGACAGCTCAACGGCATGACGAGACCCAGCAAGAGACAAGCGAAGCGATCTTTGAAAGCCATGATGTACTGTACTTTTGTCATTCCCGAGTGACTCGCTCGAGCTGGTTAAGCTGGGGCAAAAAAGTAAATAAATAAACAACATGAAGCTGTGAACCACATGCCAGTAATTAGCGTGCCCTGTGAAGCCGCTATGCCCGAGGTGAGAAGCTCGTCAGGTAGCTGCTAGAGGGCAAAGAAGGGGGTGGTCACTTTGAAGACCCTGCTGCTGTAGCAAAGACGTTGTTTCTCCTTATGCATACACACCAAAAAAAAAAAAAAAAAACTCCACTGGCTCTAACTGCATTCTCCTGGATCAAGCTTGAGCATCATGTGATCCCTTCGATCATAGTCGTTCACATGATCCGGCTTAGAGGGCAAATACAGGACAAATCACAGTACATGCTTCTATTTGCACTTTTAACTCAGTTTCATGAAGAGCGTGACAACATCTGCAAACTCTTGATTCACTCCATCGCTTTGAAAATGTTGATACATAGTCACAATGCGTTATTGCACAGCAGTATCGACACATGTACAGGATTTAAAGGGACATACTGTATTATGTAACATTCACTATTTAGCCATGTTTAAACATTTAGATGGTGGGGAGAAAAAAGAACGATGGTTTAGCAGGGTTTAAACAAGCAAATCAGATTTTCCACATATTGTGACCTCATACACGAAAAGACCCTCGTCATCCTCAAACATTTTTTAAAAATGACAGCAAATTAAGCTAGGCTAGCTCTTAATTAGGACAAGCTTAGGCAACCATCCATGTGGTTAGCAGGTGGCTTCTTCAGCTTGTACCCGTGTTTAAACTCTCATATCGAGGATGTCATTGTGAATTAGCAATCTTGCACATATATTTTTATTTATTTTATTTATTTATTGATTTTTCACCAAGAGACTGCAAGTTTAAAAAGTTTGAAAAGGGTGAAAGTGAAATGCTGGATAAAAGGTCGTGATCTTTTCAACTCTTAGTTATTGCCGTGTTTTCTCCAAACAGCAAGCAAAGTCAAAAGAAAAGTTGTTTCTTCTTTTAATAAATAATAATAATAATAATAAAATAATAATTCCAGAATGGAATGTTGACTATTTCGCCAACAACAAAAACAAGCCCTTATACTGACATTAAACTAAAGTGGACGGTTAGACCTACTAGTAATACAAAACCCTGCTTACAGTAAATACACAACCTGGCCAAAAAAAAGACAACTCACACACGCTAACTTTTTATTTAAAATCATCTTCAGCTTGGATTACAGCACACAACGTGGTGTCCAGTCCGTGTGTGAAAATGATTCCAGAAACACATTTTTACAATTTACAGTAGGTCCTGGAACGTGTCCGTGCTATCAGGGGAGAAAAACAACCCCATAGATGTGATAATCTGGTCATTCAGTACATTCAGATGGTCAGCTGACTTTAGTTTATTGCCACATATCGTTGCAGAGTCTAAACCTGAGTGACTCAAGCAACCACAGATCATAACACTGTCTCCAAAGGCTTGTACAATGGACACTATGCATGATGGGTGCATCACTTCACACGCTTCCCTTCTCACCCTGACACACCATCACTCTGAGATAGGCTCAATCTGAACTCATCAGATCACTTGACCTTTCTGTATTGCTCCAAAGTTCTTGCATCTTAATGCTCGGTATAAAATTTAAATGCTGTTTTCCTGATTAGTTTCACTAACAAGTGTTTTTTTTCCCCCAATCCTGTAAGTTCTCATCATATTGTGCTTGTATGGAAATGTTCTTTAATCATTAAAAACTGCCATGTTTTTTTACTTTTGATTCTTTCTTGCCATGTGACTTCACCACATCACCACACTCCATTTCATCCAAAAAGTTGACGGTTCAGCACAGACCTTCCAGAGATTGATGACGTGTTAAATGTTTCTTAACCTAGCTCCAGGAACTTCAAAATGTCTGTAGTTATTTTCCGTGCTTGATGCAATTCAGTTATTTAGCTCTAGTATTTTCTTCTCATATACAGTAATGATGGGAAGTTTGAATCATTTTAGTAACTTGGTTCTTTGAATCTCATTCATCGAAAAGAACAAATCTTTTTTTGATTCATTTAGTTAATTTCGTTCTTTTGTTTAGAAATAAAATAAAATGTTACATTTTCAATAAACAGACCCCCCAACATGTCTACATACACACATTTTGGCTTTAGTTTCAGTAATGAAAATGCAGCTGAGGACGTATTACGATCAACAGAATGAGCAGTTCACCTCTCATATCTTCTGGTCAGAGTCGTTCGTTCTTTTGAATCTATTGCACTGCATAGGGTCATACAGTAGTGCGTTCACATTGCTCACTCCGAGCTAAATGACTCTGAAATTAAGTGAAACCTGGCATCAATAATTCCACACCTTTTTTTTTTTTTTCAGTGCTCTTTAAGTTAGATACCGTGACAAAGAGGTTTCATGAGCCGCCCACTAGCGAGGTGCAGGTACTTAACCAAGCTAAAGAGCCATGAATTATTGACGCCGGCTGATTTATCTGGTCTCGGAAAACAAGAAAGGAAAAGAGCAGGATTAATATTAATAAGGGAGGAATTTAAATGAGGTTGAATTAGATGTTCTTTGCGTGGGGAGTGTTTGGGGAATAGCAACAGTGTAAAAACAGACACGTAACCTGAGTCTCCTCATTTGTGTCCTGAATAAAGTTCTTAGGATATAAATGTTCACAGATGTCTAAGATGAATTGCTTTAGCTGAGGAACCAAAAAAAAAAAAAACCGTCTCCAGATGTAGTCTCTACACGCTTTATAAATCAAACTCTACAGACTGTAGTCTAATTAAAGATTTAACAAGAGTGTTAATACAATCTTGGTACATGAAAAAATATGACTCACAGTGTGGATCACAAAGACAATTAAATAAATCAATAAACACAATATTCATTTGCAATGCCAAAACACTGACTCATGTAGGAACGACACCTCCACGCATTTTAAAGTACAGGACATCTCTTAGGATAGAAGCAGCATGGATGTTCAGCCAAGCTCTAATCATATGTATATGATCTATATCTTAAACTATATGACGTGCTGCATATCCTGAGATGCCCTTCATGCACATGGTGGCTGTACAGCGCAGTGATTTGAATAAACATAGTCTCTTCCTGTTAGCTTGTTTTTGCAATGACTTGCAAACAAATCCCACTAAGCATGCTGAACTTCTCCTCTGCTGCATAGTTCTATATTTATTTTAGCTGGCGTGGAAGCTAAAATAATTTTTTTTTTTAAAAGTAGCTAATGAATATAAAATATTTTATTAATTTTGACTTTAAAGATCACATTGTTCATTGTTGGATTTTTCTCAAGTATTAAAAATAAATAAATACTGAGAAACATTGTATAACTTGTTGTGTGTTAATCGTCTGCTCCACACTCAGGTCCAGTAGGGGGCAGCGTTTCACCAACCGGCCATAAACACAAAAGAAGAAGAAAAAAAAATAGACTTTTTGTGAAGTTTTTGTGGAACATTGCTGCATGTTTGAAGTGTATGAAGTGCATTTCGGCAAAAGCTGTGTTTTGTTTTTAAAGGATTTGTGCATTTCGTGAGTTAATCTAAATTATCTAAGAAATGTAAGATATACCCATGCTATATTTCTTACATATTACATATATACAAAATAATTTACAAATATTATTGTAATAATTTTCTTTTACTATAATGATATAAATTTTATTTCTCCATCTTCAGTTCTAGTTTTTTTATTGCATTTTTTACAGCAAAATTTAAGTTTGTAGTGTAATTTTCCTTTTTTTATGTCATAGATGGTGTAAGTGACTAATAAAATTTTTATTTGAATTTTAAACGCGAGTCGATTCATAATCAAAAACTGCACCATTGATTCAATACATTTCATTGACCTACAAAAGATCAATTTAATCGACTGCACAGCTCTAGTAGCTAGCTAATGGTTTTAAGAAAATTATTAATAAGCAACAAACAAGTGTAACTAAGTATAAGTAAAAAATTTTTTAATTGGCATTTGCGACTTGTTTGTAAATGTTTCTGCTACGAGTGGTGTAACGCATTTCCACCTGGTTAGCGTCGTTTGTATTTTCCATTTAAATGTTTTACTCAGCGGTACTGACGTTGCCGTGTTCTAATCTTTACTTTGCTAAATTCTTCTGTGGGTCTCCTCAGATAGCAGTATCTTTCCTGACGTCCACTCTGATTGGTCAATGTGCTCAGTTCAGCAGGAGATGGGTTTCTCAAACATGCACGCATTCCAGTTTGAGCACCAAATTGAACAAAAACGTCAAGAGACGCATTTTTCTCCCGCCACAGGTTATTGCATATACACCATCAGTCAAATGTTTGGAAAGACCTTCTAATGAACTATTTTTATTTTGTTATTTTTGATTTATTTTCTATATTCTAGAACAAACTGGATTTTTTCCAAAACTGTGAAATAACACACATGGCATTTTGTAATTAAGTAACCATCATAAGTAACAGTTGTTATTTTAAGACATGAAGGTTAGCTGTTCTGGAGCAGGTCTTCCAAGAACAGTATTGTGTCAAGTGCATTTGCAAAACCCATCAAGCACCATGATGAAATTGGCTCTCATGAAGACCTTCTCGGGAAAGCACGACCAAAACTTACCTCTGCTGCAGAGGAGACGTTCATTTAGAGTCACCAGCCTCAGAAATCACCAATTAACAAACAGCACCTCGGATTAGAGCCGGTATGAAGGCAGAGCATAAATAGCAGATACATCTCAATATCAACTGTTCTAATGAGTTTATTGCATATTTTGGACGCCTCCAGTATTGTTTTACAATGTAGAGACAAATAAAACTCAGGAAAGACCACTAAATGAGTTGTTGTGTCTAAAATGTCCAGAATGTCTGCTTACCTGTGAATCTGCCCGTTTTTGTGCAAGTACTCGAGTCCTTGTAAAACCTCTTTGAGTATGGTGGCTATACTCGGCTCATCCAGCACCCCAGTTTTGTGCTCGCCTCGTGAGATGATGTGTTTGATGACGTCCAGAACGGAGCCTGACGGGCACAAAAAAAAAAAATGAAAAAATATCAAAACAACGTTAAAAATGAAAACACTGAAAACAGCAGCTTAGTCAGAAAAGCATTAGTAGGCATCCCTGTCTAACATCTGCACATTGTTACGTACCGTGATGTTCTACGTTGGCGTGTACTGATGCTATTCTCAGGCTGTGTAATGGTTCAACACTGAGACGTTCATCAAGACGGTCTAATACGTCTCCATGGAGAGGTGAGTGAATAAAACTGACGTGGACAATCACGTCCCGATTAGCATGTCCTGTGTTCAAGCTTCTGTCAACCAACCAGAATGACAACTGTGGTCATCTTTGAGTTTCAGTATGCAGAAGAGGACTGTCATTAACCTGTCCTGTACCATCACATGAAGCTTAAATTCGACACAAGAGGAAGCACACGCCAGCATTCATTTTTAATAATTTTTAGAAAGTCAGTGGATGGGGACTGGCAAAAACAAATTGCCTAATGTTTTGATTGCCTCTGTCTCCGTTTGTTAAGATCGCCAGAAGTTCAGAGCGTCGTGCTAGGAAGAGCAGAAAGGGTTAAAAACCTTGCGCAAGGAATCCCAAAGTGGCAGATTGGAAATGCTGTGGCCTAAAATCATCCTCTTCTGATTTTCTGAGTCTCCACAATACTATGCTTTGAGAACGCAAACACTGATCGATCGCTCGACTATTTCATGCTGACCAAAAACAGATTCACTTTACTTTGTCGTTGCCTTTTAAGTTCACAGCTCGGTGTGAGGAACGTGTGGAAAGCCAACAAATTCCAGTTTTTCATCAGGCGTGCAATCTACAAAAACAAAAATAAAACTATCTGGCTTCTATCTGTGAAAGACTGAATGAAGCCAGGTCTTATTTAGATCGATTACCACATCCAAATCCGCTTTGCCTCGAGTTAAAAATCGCACAAACACCGAAAAATGTGAACGCGCACTCCTAGGAAAAACACACGCTTCTGACTCCGTGACATTTTCCCATGACATTTAATGGGCAAGAAGCCAAAAACATTAAATGGTAAGAGAGCGCCTTTATTACTTAAGCGCAGCTTGAAGACGAGCCAGAACCCGGAGGGCGAGGACGGGCCTGGACTGGGAGGAGAGCGCTGTGACGAACGGGCTTAAGCTCTGACTGGAATGCTGGATCTCTTCGTACCGTATAAATGATACTCTGATGAACAAAAGAAGCAAATCCCCAACAGTGGCATGTGTAATTTAGATCTGCGTCAACCTCCGGGGGAAACCCTTCCTACGCTTGCAGGTTTCTCTTTTTCTATCTGCAGAGTAAATATGCATGATGTTTGGTTTGAAACGTCTCGCCAGGTTTTAGGAGCAGGTTTCAATAAACGGCCTTGAGGCTCGATTTGCTCCTTCTGCCCCTTTCTAAATCATACGGAAGCTCCTTGATTTCCTTAGCAAGAACAGACCATTTTTGCCCCTTTTTTCTCCAACTACAGATGAACACATTATCTCGGTTCTACAGAGCTTATTATCCATTTCTTTTTTTTTGTCCAAGCGATAAAATCTTAAACGTGTCCGCAAACGAGTCAGGGCACAAGTCTCAGCCTGATCTCATCAACCCAACTGGGAAGACTCGGGGAAATTAGTACTTGCATCAGAGGACAGAAAATAAAACTTGCCGAGAGCTTGCTGATGCCGGGAAACAGCTGTGAGAAATACTATTTAATTTGCTCAGACCCACACAGAGGACATATTTATTGATGCTCTGCTTTAGTTCTCTGCTCTCAATCTCCAGTCCACTTTGTCCGACAACAGATTAATTTCGGAGCGCAGTGGGGTCAGAGAGGCATGGGAAGACCTTTTGCAGGATTAAGGAGTTCGGAGTGAAACTGGTCAGCTCTGCCTGTTTGTTATAAAGCCGGGTTCAGAGCGTGGAGTCTCTTTGATATGGTATTGCTTGAGTGCACAGTGTTAAGTTCCTTGCTGAAGGTAGCAGTGCTGGGGCTGCTACCCCCAATGACTGCTACTCAATGACTGTTGAGCCACCACTCCAAATAAAAGCGTCATGACTACATATAAAGGGAATAAAAATAATGCATCCTCTAAGCATTTTATTTATACATCTTCCTGCTGAGCTGGCAGGCAGGTTGTAGCTAAAATAAGTGCTCGTTTCACAGAATTTGCCTTGGCAACGTGAAGCACATGCTCGATTCAGAGCCTTGTGCTCTTTCCAGGCTTTCTTGGAAATAGCTGTAACAGGATCTCTCCCCAGACATCTCTCTCGCTCCGTGCCAAACGGAAAAGCAGGCCTTGCTGTCTGCGCTGCAGTTATCACAGCTTCCAAAGCAGCCAAAAGGAGCTTTTGTCCTGAAAGTTGTTGGGACTGACATTTCTGGTTTCCTGTAAGCCACGGTTTGGCATGGGACGAACGCTAACTCACGCCTACTAGGCCAAAGATCAGCGAGTTGTGCCAAGTCGGTGACATGAGGAGGATCGCTGGACACGTGAAGGCCGAATGAGGAATGTGTAACAAGCATCTGTTTACTTGTACAAGCCTAAGACCGCATTGACACGTGCGGTTATGGGACCCTGAAGCAGGAAGTGTTTATCGTCACTGGGAAAAGTCGGCTATAAGGCGTATATTAGAGGAAAATAAATAAATAAATAAATAAATAAATACATAAATAAATAAATACATTAACAGCTTCAGAGCTCTGTACTAATCCTAGTTCAATAAAAGGAGGCATGGCTTCTGTGCCTCTCAGGCCCAGTAACAAGAGGCGTGGCTTCTGTGCCTGTCAATATTAAGAGGCGTGGCCCTGTGATAGCCTAGCAATAGGGGGTGTGGCTTCTGTGCCTGTTTGTCCCACTAAAAGGAGGTGTGGCTTCTCTGCCTTTAAATCTTATTACAAAGAGGTGTGGCTTCTGTATCTGTCAATCTTTGGAAACAAAGGTGTGGCTTCTGTGTCTGTCAATCTTAGTACAAGGAGGTGTGGCTTCTGTGCCTGTCAATCGTAGTACAAGGAGGTGTGGCTTCTGTGCCTGTCAATCTTACTTTAAGAAGGCGTGGCTTGTGTGCCTGTCTGTCCTTGTAACAAGCGGCGTGGGTTCTTTGCTTGCCTTTCTCCTAGTAACAGGAGTGTGTCTTCTGTGCCTTTCCATCTTATTAGAAGGAGGCGATGATTTTTTTTTTTTAACGCACAACCTGAAATGAAGGCTGCAACATCGCAAACGCTGCATTCTCTGTACAAGTGTGTAAAATCTCCTGAGAGGGAAGAGAAGAAGAGCCTGTCTCTGCACCCAGGCCGTGTGATTTTAAGTCTGCATCAGGGAAGCACGCTCAATCTCCCCTGTCGCAGCAGCCTATAATGCTCCTGTCTGCTGATTACACCACATAAATCAAGACTGAACCGTCTCGACCGCTCTGCAGTCTGCACCGTACAGACAGACACACAGAGAAAGAGAGAGAGAGAGAGAGAGAGAGAGAGAGAGAGAGAGAGAGAATGAATAGCAGCTGAGGGTTAGAAAATGCATCACCACACTCCGTCTATAAAAATTCTTCTTCTACCATGACGATGCTAAACACTGCCCCGAGATCTGCTCGTGATAAGTACAGCTTCCTTTTCCTGTCATCTCGCGCCGTGATGAGAGCGTGGCTGCTGCGGCAGTACAGAGTCTGTGCTGTTTATTGCCTCAGCCCTGTGATTAGCACAGCAAGAGCGAGAGAGAGCGAGAGAGCGCGAGCGCTTGGCAGACACAAACGAACAGTCATGGAGAACTGCTCCACACCCCCGCAAGATCACACTCGTTACCATCTGCATTGAATCAGCTGCCACGGGTACCTGGTTTTGGTAATGAGGCTTGAAATGCAAATGTACAGCGAGGTCTGCTGTGTGACGAGAGTCCAATAATACGTCATTAAACATGACCGGTTCCGCTTTACAATATTAGCTGTCCGTTAGCTGATGATTCAGGTACTCCTGCCTTGCATCCCATCGAGTGTTCCAAGTTCACCTCCACGACTGACTCGGACTAGAAAAAATGGTTTACTAAAGATGATCCTGACTGATATTTAAAACCAGTTGTACAACTTCACATTAAGGGGATTTTCATATTAGGGGTCTTTAACCGAGTCACATGACCCCAAAGTCTGGTTCATTTCGATCAGTGAGGACACAACCGTTCCGTGTTTGAGAACCGTTTCCGGTTCCACTGGAAAAGGTGTACAGCTTACTGGAGCAGGGATCGAATATAAAAATGATAAAAAGAAGTTCTGAGAACGGAAGTAGATCGCTGTTTAGACGAGACGTTACATCAGTCCAGCGAAATCTCTGTGAAGACACGCAAGAGTGGTGCTCGACATCTTTTCATGAAACATCAACTATATTAATCATATCGCAAAAGTCAACTTCCTCGTTCTCTTCTTCGAGCTGTTAATGGCGGCAAGTAGGTTTAAGTAGGTGCATACTGCCACCTACTGCATCGGAGCATGTAAATATGCAAATATAGAGAACAATAATAATGTGAAGAAAGCCATCATATCTCGGCTGAATGCAAATCAATTCTTGCTGTAAGCTGCATCTACAGTAGGGCTGCACGATATTAGGAAAATATGCGATATTGTTGTTGAATATTGCGATAACGATATTTCTTGCGATATAACATTTCCCTAGAGAAATGCATTTTTTATTATTATTATTGCCTATTTTTTATTTATATGTAATGATCATACTAAAATAAACAGGTAATAGATATTCGTCTGATGTAATTAAATCTAATTCAGGCTGAAAAGAAACTATATGTCAAGGAAGTTGCAAATATTTAGACTGCAAAACACTATGAATGACTTAAAACCCTCAGCAGATATTTTGACTTCTGGTTTGCTGTTACTATAAACCTGCCAACACAATATGAATTACTTTCAAACATGACTTTTTATTTACGTGTAACCATACACTCATCAATAGTGTCTTAAAACAAGAACATCTTTTAAACTAAATATTCTCTTTGGCTTGCCTGTTTTTTTTTTTTTTTAATAAAAATAAATATTATTAAACAAAAATTAAATAAAAAATACTATTTGTCTCACTCACACACACACACACACACACACACACACACGCACACACACACACACACACACACACACACACTCGCTCCGCAACCGGCACTAGGACCCGGAAGTAATGCGGGCGCGAACCTGGAAGTATAAGAGGAGTAAACAAACCATCGCATAGAGCTTAGTCACTGAGTTCACCATGTCGGTTCAGATTGTTTACTTTCTGATTCGAGTGTGTGTTTATAGGACGCGGGTTAAATGTGTGTTTTTTCCTTGCTCCCCTTCTGTGAGAGTCCTTAAACTAATTCGCGTGGTTATCCTGCCTACTTGCTTGCTTCCGCGTTTGGGATTACCGTCCACACTACAAAGGGCTAACGGCTAATCGCTAAATCTTCTGATCATCCCGGGTTACTTCGCGACAGAATGAAGGATATACACACACATACATAAGCGGGTATAAACATAGTAAGGGCCCATCTGGTTGGTCAAATTTGGACACAAATGCTTGGCACATAAAGTATTTATCGCAACTCTTTGCAATATGGTTATCATGCATGCCATTATCGCGATAACGATATTTTTTCGATATATCGTGCAGCCCTAATCTACAGTAATATTATTTATAACTTTTATCCTGTTCATTAGCGATGCTGATTTGCAAAACTTCAACCAGACATGAAACGAGCGATCACAGTTCGAGTCCGCTTACTGTTTTGTGCATCATATTTCTCATTATTATTTTTACACGGGTGACTGCATTTCACTCTGATGGGGGAATTTTTTCTTTCTGTACATTTCTGGGTCTTCATGAGCTTTATAAAAATAAAAAAAGAACTCCACTTACCACCGCTGAGAAGCTTCATCACCAGCCACAACTCGTCTTTCACTACGAAGGAGGTGTAGTACGAGACGATGTTAGGATGGTGGCACTGGCTCATGGCTTGAATCTCTTTCTGCAAAGAGAGAAATACCAACACTAGATCAACATCCAGCACAATGATTTCATTCAACCAGTATCTGTGTGGAGTCATGTAAGCACACACTCATCCTGCTGGCAGAGAAGCATTCCTGATTATGTGCGTGTGTACTGTATGTGTATTCCCAGCGTGTATGTGTGTGTACTGTATGTGTATTCTGTCAGAGGGGTTTTGGAATTTGCCAGGGATAAGATTGTCTGTTACGTCGTTCATTAGACAGATCGCCAAGTACAGTAATAGCCGGGCAATATTAATGAAAATGTTTCCAGGTTCAAAAAATAAGAGAGAGACTGGTTGAAATGGGCCAGAGTGCATCGATGGACAATATAAATAGAGGTCCTGAGTCAAAGGCTTTCTGTCTGACATGAGAGGTGGCTGAGGTAGTGTTGACTCTACAGCCCAAACAATCACCCAAATCATACACTCAGGGTGCCTGGTAGAAATCTCTCTCCATCCTTGCTTCCTTGTTTACTTCCTAGCTGATAATGTTGAAGCAAGATTCTGAGCTGTTCAACTGATGAAGCGAGTCTTAATTAAGGATCATTTGACATCAACAAAAATCCTTTGATCCAAAGGGACTAAGAACTTTGTTGAAGGTATTTTTTTTCATAGATTACTAATACTCTCGGAGGGTTGGGTGGGTTTCCTCTGGTTACATCCTACAGTCTAAAACGTGACACATAGACTGATTGGCATTTCCTAATTAACCTGTGGTGTATGATTGAATCTGCGATGGTGTGCTTGTGCCATGCGATTGGTTGGCACCCCATGATTTCCCTGTGACAGAACTGTTACTAATGCAAATGCCCGATACCAATCTAAGACAACACTCCTGCTGTAGCCAGACGATGTCCTTTTGCAAATCCTGCTTTTCAAAAAGCTGTTTGTTTTTCCAGACTTGATGACTTGGCTTTGTAAGTTCAACACGATCTTAAATTCGACTAAGCACAAATTTCACGCTGAACCTGCAGATGCTGAAGAACAGAAACCCCTCCGGTTCCCATGCGCTTCTCTGACCTGCGTTAACTCGTTAGCTAATAACTATCCTTTATGGAGCGCACTGTTGTTTAATAGCTCTTGTAAAGTCTGAGAGTAATCCCAAATGTACGACTTCAACCTGGCTTTTCGCCCCGTTCGGGTTTGATATCCTGCAAGTTTCGGCCTGCGTGGTGTCGTGAGCCTGAAGATGGATTGTCTTGGGTGTTTGTTTATCTCAAACCGGTGTGTCATGAACAATCCCAGTAATCTACACACACATCTTTCAGTGATGAAACATCTTAAGGCGTACTCAGGTTTTACAATACATGTACTTCGGGGTTGCAAGGTCAGGTAAAGTAATACTTAACGCTTTACGCCTCTTGCCTATTCACCACCTGACATTGAGGAGACAAGCAGGACAAAGGGACCTCCTGGAGGGCATTGCGCTGGTAATTATGCTTGTGGAACGGATGGAAATAAAGGAAAGCGGAAAGAAAAAAAAGGCTCGGACAAAGAGCCTAGAAGTCGGGGGGTCTGAGGGAAGATGTCTTTTGACACCACCTCTCTACTTGCCCATTGTTTCTTTTTTGTGCAAAGTCAATATCATCTGGCCGTGTTGGGGGTGGGGGGACCCGCTGCTTCCCCGGACCTGGGAATGGACAGCACTGAGAGTCGTTTGTTTTTGTTTTGGCCCAGGCCTTGCTCAAAATCTTTGCTGTATTTTTCTTTAAACTTTGGTATCTAGGAGGGTGTGTGTGTGTGTGTGTGTTCGTGTGTGTGTGTGTGTGTGTGAAGCTCCAGGAGCTGACAGACTGGAACTGATTATACTGTTGTATAATTCAGTCCAGTGTTAAGGTCCAAGAAGAGAAATGTGTCTGCAAGCTCGAGCTATAAAGCCTTTGTGTCTCGTAGATTTGTGGCTCTCAGTTTTGGCACCAACATGAGCTGGCATTTGGTTGAGGCCTTTACAGGCCAGTACGAATGACATGAGTACATGCCAACTATTTTTTTTTTTTACTTTTTAAAGAGATTGGTTTAGTTCGGTTAAAAGTTTGGTCTTTATTTCCTTGTTTGTCTTAAAACATAATTGTACCATGGGTCTTGGTTGTACATTTTCCTGCTCTCTGCATCGACCCTGAAGTTCGTCTCTCAGGACGAGAGCACAATGCTTAAGTCATTGGGGAAGAATCCCAACAACCCTCGTTCCATACAAAAATGCATTCCAAAAGTCCAGCTCCCAGTTCTCAGATCGAGCTGGTGTCTTTCAAAGTGATAGTTTATTGAGTACAAATTTATCTTAGTTTTGGGGTCTTGGATAGATATATATATATATATATATATATATATATATATATATATATATGAAATTTAATTTTATTTACTATTAAATTAACTATTGTAATTAAATAATCCAATTCTTGTACCAATTCCGTGTTTTTGATGTAATATTTGAATATTTTGCTACATGTTGCCTGTTTATCTCAAACATGGACTATTAAGATGTGAGGGGGGGAAAAAAAAGTATTGTCACACTCCAAAACAAAGGTTTAATTTGTATATTGCATTTGAGGTGGTAAAATGTCACTGTCTATATAAACACAAATATAAAGACAGAAGTTTTGTCTGTACATTGGTCAAATCTGGCTCTTTTAACGTTATCTTCACGTTTCATGCATTGTTGGAAAAATTTGTCTGTCTAGACCAGTGGTTCTCAAACTTTTTCTGTCATTCCCCACTTAAGGGGGTGAGCGAATTTTCAAGCCCCACTTGTCAACAAAATAATAACGAAATCGGCCAAGTTTACTGTTTATTGAAATATCAATTCCTAAACCAATACGATCAAACACCACCAAGTTAAAAAAAGATAAAATACACGTGCAATTATTACGTTGTCACTTATCTTTGCATAATTGACCCCATGTTTATTAGCTCCTCAGCAATCGTTTGTAGTTTTTTTTGCACTGGCCAATTCTGTATGCAACTTTGAATGAAGCCATTTGTGCTTTGCTGTCCACTGATTCAGATTTTACCATGCGATTCTCCTGCTGTCTGTATTCTGCCAGCTTTCTTTCAAAGACGTCCAGTGGTTTATTAACGTGACTGGAGTGTGTTGTCTCTAAGTGTCTTCCTAATTTGTTGGGTCTCATGCGGTCTGCTGCCAGCAGTTTAAGACACAAAACACACACGGGTCTCTCTTCTGCCCCCACCATCAATCCAAGCTCAAGATACTGTAGACTTCATTAGGGGTGGGTGATATAACCAAAATCTTCTATCACGGTAGAAGCAATTTTCTAACTCAATAACACAATATAGCAATTTGTATCTGAAAATGCATAAATAAAAATGAAAACACAAAGAAATTGTTTTACATAATTTCATTTTTTAATGTAATTTTATTTAAACTGTGAATTGCTGAGGTTTGCCGCATTTTTTTACTTTGGCCATATTCGATTTGGATTTCAGATGATAGAAAAGGTTTGACGTGTTTCCACCACTTGTTAAAACAGTGCACTTATGTACCTTCCAAATCACATTCATCTCATTCGTATCACTTTTCTTCTACCCAAACCAATTCCACACCACAGACGAGGCACCTTTTTTCTTTACAATCTCCTCATTCTTGGTTTTGTCACATGTAAGCAAACTCACTGCTGCTGCACCTGTATATAGTCTGCTACAGCGTCTTCTTCCATTGTCGAAGTGTATGTGAAGTCAAACACATCAAAAATGGGACGAAACCGCGGCACCCGATTGAACCAAATATCTGCGCAAATACAGCGCAGCGCGACTATCTGGATAGCACAGTGATGATCTGGTTTATTTGCGCAGCCCGGTGGATCGCGCAGCGCCGCTCGAATCACAAACCTGTGCGACCCCCTGTGTTTTATTTAAAAACAATTTATTCAAAATGTCAGGACTGTTTAATATTGTTTCCGCCTTGCCATGCCTGGATTGTACGTGCGCATCCCAGCGGGGTTAAATGTACTTTGATGGTCGGCGCGGTTTATTTCTGTCAGAGTCGCGCAGTGCTGCCCAGTGGGTCGCGCAGGTTTGTGATTCGAGCAGCTGCTCAAGTTTGTCCGACGTTAAACCGTTATTGTTCCACTATGGTTCCACTTTTTCTCCCGGCCCACAACTGATGTTATTTTAAATTTACTTGTATTAATGATCCATTTATTTGTGTGTGATTGTTTAGTTTTGAGAGTACACTCTTCATTATCAATAAAGAAAAGCATGAATTAGAATAGGTACTTTCCTGTTATTTCCTCCCGTTCATTGCGCCCCACCTGTCATGTCTGTATTCCCCACTAGTGGGGCGCGCCCCACAGTTTGAGAACCACTGGTCTAGACGAATTTGTCTCAACAGCAAACAAATATGGCTGTAAAGAATTAAATAAAACTTTGTTATGTAGAAGGGACGTTATGTGCCAGATTACGTCACAGCATCTAAAGATTTATTAATTTTTTTACTCATTCTGCGCTTTTTCCTCTCGAGGTGGGCGTGGCTATCTATACACGTCAATCAAAGCGATAGTATCCACAGTATATGGAAGTAGCTATAGTGCACCTACTGTACAAGCCGACACTATCCAGATAAATAAAACTGTTTTTGTCTGTACATTGGTCAGAACTCATTGGTCTTTCAATTATATCTCTACGCTTTATACATGGGACGACCTGAAACCCGTCTCTAAAAGACAGGGAGACATGTGGGCTTCTAACTGAAATAATAAAAATATCAATAATTACATTAAAGCAGATCGACTATTTTTTTTAGCTTTTAACTATTTCTACAAACCCTTTAACCGACAACGACCCGTAGTAACATTAGTTCCTCTATTAATCCTACAGGTGGTGACCTCTAAACTATTCACATGTTGGTAAAAAAAGCCCAGCATCCTGTGTGGTACGTATAGTTTATTATCTCGTAAAGTTTTAAAAATTGTAACAAAAAAGTTATACGAATATGGAATGTTTATAAAATTGTGACGTTTGCCGAATCGCAATACAAAAGAATATAGCAAGCAACGGTGAGCGGGCCCAAGCACCTGCGCCATCGCCACCAAATTGTTCAGTGCAGTACTGATGATCGTACGTTGCTAAAGTCTTCGATTATGTGTTATTAAAAAATATATATATATTTTTTGGAGATAAGCAATGCAAGATGGGGCAAAGATGGAGTGTCAAAGATGACAATTTTTATTATGATTTAAAAAGCCACAAGTAATGTGCCACAGTTGACATGAACACACATCCTACAGCTGTGACCATGCGGCTTAAACACATCCACTGCAGTCTGAGTCGATCCTGAACCCTGCCGTTCGACAGCTGTGAAACAAAGGCTTTTGTGGTAACGGCCTCCTCATATGCGTCCTCATACCACTTGGTACAATAAAAGACAAAAGCACTCATTTCATTACTCTGATCAAAGCAGATAGGATCCCTCAGGCGAGCAGTGAGTTCTGCTGAATCACTTCATAAAATGAAAAACAATACGACGAATGATGAACGACGGCATGAACATCAAACATGAACAGGATCGCAGGAGATCAAATGTATTGACTTGGATTTAGCTAGGAAAGAAAAAAAAAGAAATTAAATAAATTCTTATTAAATCATCTTAAATTCATAGGAATTTAATGATTTAAAAAAAAAAAAAAAAAAAGACGTCCGTTCACAACCTGAGCCATTTTAACTCCCGGCCAAAAAGCTTTTATCACTTGAGTGGTCGAATCAGGCGAAGCACTGGCGAGCTCGTCACGTGCATCGAGAACGCCCAGGGATGATGCAAGACAGAGGGGCCACTATGGAGACGCCATTACATCATCGTTAGTCTGGAGTCTTCAGCACATGAGCTGAAGGGAGGGGCGTTGGGGGGGGGGTTTATCATGAAACTCTCATGAAAGACGAACTAAACTGATGGCACGAGTCACGAGAAATACGGAAAGGCGTTTAAGTGAAACTGCTTGTAGGGTTTTTACAGATTTACTCTGCAAAAAAAATCTGCAACTGTGAAGAAAACAGTGAACAGTGACACTGAGACAAATAACCCAAATAACAGTGTAGGGAACAAGTGAACAGTGTAGGGAACAAGTGAAAAATTAATGGTTCCTCACTTTGCCGGAAGAGGACAAGCACAGAAAAGAATCCACGAAGAGACCTAGTAGTCATTTTGTGCATCATTTTGTGCAAGGATGACAATGTTACTATTACATCATCATCATCATTTCTAAGTAAAATACATTCTAGAAATCAATACAATTTTATAGGCCTGCGACACTCACAGTATGCCATAATTCATACTCCTTTTCACTCAACTTATCATTAGCACGTGAAGTATATAGTGTTGCATCATTCAGGGAGGAATGCGTGTGACGGAATGACCTGAGAACAAAAACAAAGCCACAAACAAACCTTCTTTTCTATGTTTTTGTTTTGTGTATACATTAAAAGTCTTGAGCCTCACTCATTTCTTCACACAAAATAACTTTTTAAAATGTAGATTAGATTAAAGGAACCGCAACAAATGTTTTACTGTCACAGGCTCCAAATACCCAAAGATACAATTTAAAAATGGTTTGTTTATAGAACAGCAGCAGCAACCTCGTTTCCCCTCTCGTCTGTTCGATCACTCTCCATCACCAGTATACTGACCATCCGTCATCATGCCTTAAGTTAGTTAATAGATCACTGTGTGGTTTAACAAATAAACATTCTTTGAAACCGCTCAGGTACAGACAAGACTTCATTAAAAAAAAAAAAAAAAAAAAAAAGAAAATCTGGTTCTTTGGATGCAAAATATTTGGGGGGGGGGGTTTCAAGACTTGCATAGTCCTGTATAAACTATATAACAAGTATCTGAGGAAGGGATGACTATCAGTGATGTCGCACAGTGCTTCTGAACTGAGGGAATTCTGTTGATAGAATTAACGTCGTTAAAAGACATTCTTTCATCAAGTGGGACAGAAAGCAGTATCGAACATTTCGACCCAATTAAAGTTAGAGTATTAAATTAATGTCCCCCTTTTGGATTGTTTATATTTCCACTAGGGGCGACAAACTGGACAGTAGACTCAGTTTTTTTTTGGTCAAAATTAAAGCAGAGTAACTCTTATAGTTAGATATGTCATTTCTGTCTTGCATCAAATCTTAAATGTAAACCTTGAGACTTGACTCTCGATTTATATATTTTTTCTTTTTAGGTTAGCATTTACTATTAAACTAGTTTGTTAAAATAACTTGTCGAACATGTGCTTCAACCACGTCAGCTTCGACCTTAACACAGCTGTGTGTAATGTTCAGAGTTGCTGCGTTTAGAGGCCCAGTGCAGAATTTGTCGAAGACTGAATAATGAAATGCAAACTAAGTGGGAAGCAAATAGAAGACCTTGGGATAAAGGAAACTCCAGTGTGACCATCTGTTCATCATGTAAACTTTCCCTTAACATAAAAACCAATTTACTAATACCAATCTTTAGAATAATCTAAAGAATGCTCCTGTGCATGTTCCTAGGATTTAAGCTCCATGATGGTGTTTTACCTTAAACCTAAATGACACTAAATATTTTTCACCATTTTTGAATTTTGTTCAAAACCATTAGTTTTGGTGATGATTCGTATTCGAGTCCTAATCCCCTGACTCAGCACCAAGTTTGAAGTGGAGAGTTACTGCAGAGCACCACATGGCCTGTGAAGTGCTGAAGAAAGTTCCTGCGCGGGATTTACCTCACCGCAGATCCCTGCTCGCTTTTTTTAGTAGCAATCTGTGTTTAATTTAAAGCTTCCTCTTGGTTTAAGAGGTTGTTCAGCAGGCCATAAATGTGAAGAATGACGGAGGAGAAGCCCACATACCCGCCTCCCCTCTCGGTTTTCCATGTGGCCTGGTTGATGTTAGCGAACGCCAGGCTCAGTTCATCCCATCAAAGGCTGAGATCAGGACACGCATATGGAAGGAAAGCCTTTATTGGAAAACAAGACAAGCTGTGTGCTCGCCATGTTACGCTGCGGATGGTAATCTTCGGTATCTTCATAAACATGAGCGAATGGGTTATTTTTGCCAGCACCATCAGCAGCTCTTTAAATCCTCAGAGGATCTTCACAGATCAGGCAGCCAGTGCTGGAATGATGCATTTACTACCTACCTACAAACGATGACGTTCCCTTAAAGAAAAAAATGGGGAGAAAAATAGAAAAAAAAATGACCATATAAGGAGAAACTCACTCAGGACACGAGGCTACAGGGAGCAGAGGTAAAGAAGGTGCAGGAATTTAAGTACTTAGGGTCAACGGTCCAGAGCAACGGAGAGTGTGGAAAGGAGGTGAAGAGGCGAGTACAGACAGGTTGGAATGGGTGGAGAAAAGTGTCAGGTGTGTTGTGCGATAAAAGAGTATCAGCGAGAATGAAAGGAAAGGTGTACAGGACAGTGGTGAGACCAGCAATGCTCTACGGCTTAGAGACAGTGGCACTGAAGAAAAGACAGGAGGCAGAGCTGGAGGTAGCAGAGCTGAAGATGTTGAGGTTCTCTTTGGGAGTGACAAGGATGGATAGGATCAAGAATCATGTTAGATGTTTTGGAGATAAAGTCAGAGAGGCCAGATTGAGGTGGTTTGGACATGTTCAGAGGAGAGAGTGTGAATATATCGGTAGAAGGATGCTGAGGTTGGAACTGCCAGGCAGGAGGTCTAGAGGAAGACCAAAGAGGAGATTTATGGATGCAGTGAGAGAGGACATGAAGTTAGTTGGTGTGAGAGAAGAGGATGCAGAGGATAGGGTTAGATGGAGGCAGATGATTCGCTGTGGCGACCCCTGAAAGGGAACAGCCGAAAGACAAAGAAGATATGAATGAAGGCATAAAACTGATTGACATTTACAGGAGACTTCAAGCACAGTACGATGATGAGACTCTTAGCCGCAGTAGAACATTTGACTGGTACAAACGTTTTTAAAGAAGGCTGCATATCTATGAATGATGATCCCAACCGAGATGGCTCGGAGCCCACTGCGGTCATTTCCAGAAGCAGTCAGCAACGCCTAATTCTTGAAAATCTAGCAATAACTTGTCTCCAAAGTCTGTCTGCAAACTAAAGTTTATCTTTTTGCTTTTAATTCAATGTATGAACAATGCCTGGTATGATCCATTACATAGAAAAGGGTCAGAAACTGCTGACTCTTACTTTATGTCTGAAAAGTCAAACAAGAACTGTAACAACCTCCTCACTCACTCATCTTCTATACCACTTCATCCTGGATTTACAGTATGGTCGCGGGGACCTGAGGCCTATCCTAGGAGGCATAGGGCACGAGGCGGGGTACACCCTGGACAGGGTGCCAATCCATCGCAGGTAACAAAGGAGGTGAAGAGACGAGTACAGGCAGGTTGGAATGGGTGGAGAAAAGTTTCAGGTGTGTTGTGCGATAAAAGAGTATCAGTGAGAATGAAAGGAAAGGTACAGCACAGTGGTGAGACCAGCGATGCTCTACGGCTTAGAGACAGTGGCACTGAAGAAAAGACAGGAGGCAGAGCTAGAGGTAGCAGAGCTGAAGATGTTGAGGTTCTCCTTGGGAGTGACAAGGATGGATAGGATCAAGAATGAGTACATCAGAGGGACAACCCATGTGAGATGTTTTGGAGATAAAGTCAGAGAGGCCAGATTGAGGTGGTTTGGACATGTTCAGAGGAGAGATGGTGAATATATCGGTAGAAGGATGCTGAGGTTGGAACTGCCAGGCAGGAGGTCTAGAGGAAGACCAAAGAGGAGATTTATGGATGCAGTGAGAGAGGACATGAAGTTAGTTGGTGTGAGAGAAGAGGATGCAGAGGATAGGGTTAGATGGAGGCAGATGATTCGCTGTGGCGACCCTTGAAAGGGAACAGCGAAAGACAAAGAAGTTGTTCAGTGCTACAACTTAAAGTAGGCAATTGCATGTTGACTCATCAATTAAATTAAAATCAAAAATTATTAATGCGCGTGAATGTGTGACACGAATACAGTAGATGCAGTAGTGACACTTTTCATTTCATTCAAGTTCAAAAATAAAAAAATACATCCAACACATCTAAATTCCAGGTGGAGTAAATATAAAGCTTGCATTTTCTTTTGGAAATGCATCTCTTAAGTTGTGGTCTGTTTTTTATCTCATCACTTGTATCCACTTCAAAGATTTCTGAACAACTGTAGCTGATCGAAAAAGAAAAAAAAAACGATTTGAATAACGTTATCAATTCGTTTTAAAATTAATGGGAAGGTTCAGAGCCGGCACTAACGGGCTCTAACTCGCGTCCAGAGGTGGAAAGAGTAATAAAATTTTTTACTCAAGTACAAGTACTGTTACTTCAGTGAAATTTTACTTAAGTACAAGTAAAGTTACCATTATAAAAAATCTACTCAAGTAAAAAGTAGCTCATTAAAAAATTTACTCAGAGTAAAAGTTACCGAGTTACTTTTTTATTTTTTTAACAGCGGGGTGGGATGAGGCATTCGTAGTTCAAAAAAGATGAGCAGATATAAATCTCAAACTAGTTGTTTTTAACTGAAGGAACACCTTTGCATAATAAAGCTGTTGTCTTTCTTATGCTTGAAAATCAAAGTGGTCACTTAAATATGGTGTTACGTCCCAGTCTAGGGCCAAACAGCAAAAGAATGGTTCAGGGTTCTATTTTAAACTGTATGGAAATGGTGGTATATGGCAGAAAGAACTAGATCCAATCATTAACTGATGAAATAATGAGGTTCACACACACACACACACACACACACACACACACACACACACACACACACACACACACCCACCCACCCCCGGAGGAGGATCAGATTCAGGGTGGATCCAGGCCAAAATAATAAAACAAAATGGTATTTATATTTAGTAGCTAGATTTTACCTGCAAAAAGAAAAAAAAAAAACAACACACAAAATACAGGTACCTTCCCGGACTCCCTAAACCAAAAACAATGAAATTATCTACAAATATATACAAAGATCAACCAAACCAAAGGGACAAAGCAATAATCAAAGTCAATGGGAGGCAAAAAGTCAAACCAGAATACACAACCAAATATCAAAACGCCCAAATCACAACCTCTTTCATGCGTCTCTCTCCGGTTTATACTGTATATGGCCGCGCTAGTCGATGACGTCACTCTCAGGGCGGAAGCGACCGTGTCGAAGGTCAGGTAGCTGCCGATGTGGGGACAGTCAGAAAACCTGGAGTGGAGTCTGTAGCGGCGCGCGACCAGGACATGATACACACACGCGGCGCAACGGAGCATTTATACAAAGTATAATATTTTTATTTTATCATTTTCATTCATTTATGTTTTACTCAGTAGCGAATATGATTTAAAATGTAGCGAATTACAATACTTCAAACAAAACGTACTTAAGTAAAAGTAAAATTACAGATTTTTAAAACTACTTTAAAAAGTAGAAATACACAAAAAAGCTACTCAGTTACAGTAACGCGAGTGAATGTAATTCGTTACTTTCCACCTCTGCTCGCGTCTAACCGGCTCTACGTCAGTCCTGTACTGCTGCTCGTCTCCCTGTAAAGACGATCTAAAGCAGAGATGAAAATGAATTCAACTTCTGTGACGTGACCGACTCCTGAATGAAACTTTCAGCTCAGCGTTTTTGGACCAGAGGAAACGTCAAGTTTAGAGTCGAACATGAGTCACAAGATTGTGAAAGAGATTGTAGGAAAACAAGGAGTTTTTTATCAATCGTGTACAATGAGCTGTGTCTCTAAAAAGTGTGATTATTTTCTCCCTCAGGTTTCTTTTACCACAAAAAAAAAGAAAAAAAAAGATCCAGATCAGGCTGACCAGATTGTGTTTTTGAAGCGGGACGGATTTAATTATCAGTTGTCAGAAGACGAGTGTCAGCTCTACAATGCACGTCTTTGTCCTCCGTCTTAGGAAAGGTTGATTCATTCATACTGAGTCTGCAATGAAAAATGTGTCGTATGCATGAGGAGTGTGCGTGTGTGTGTGTGTGTGTGTGTTAGAAAGAGAGGGCTACAATCCTGCTGGACGAGTTCCACGTGTATTTCAGCGAAAATCTTTAAACGAGAACTTCACCATGGGGAGCGTTTCCTTTCCTGCTCCCCTCTACACACTCACACTCACACACACACTCACACACACACTCACACACACACTCACACACACACTCACACACACACTCACACACACACTCACACACACACTCACACACAATGAGACCTTTTCTTCCAGCCGATTCCGTTTAGAGGTCAAAATCATGAGGGCATTTAAAAAAGCATTATAAAAGTGATCAGGGGCGAGTGCACTGCAGTGTGTGTGTATGCACGTGTGTGTGTGTGTGAGAGTGAGTGTGTGTGAGAGTGAGTGTGTGTGAGAGTGAGTGTGTGTGAGAGTGAGTGTGTGTGAGAGTGAGTGTGTGTTTGCACGTGTGTGTGTGTATGCACGTGTGTGTGTGAGTATGCACGTGTGTGTGTGTGTGTGTGTGTGTGTGTGTGTGTGTGAGAGAGTGTGTGTGTGTGTGTTAGAGTGTGTGTGTGTGTGAGAGAGAGAGTGTGTGCATACACGTGTGTGTGTGTGTGTGTGTGTGTGTGTGTGTTAGAGTGTGTGTGTGTGTGTGTGTGTGTGTGTGTGTGTGTGTGTGTGTTAGAGAGTGTGTGTGTGTGTGTGTGTGTGTGTGTGTGTGTGTGTGTGAGAGAGAGAGAGTGTGTGCATACACGTGTGTGTGTGTGTGTGTGTGTGTGTGTTAGAGAGTGTGTGTGTGTGTGTGTGTGTGTGTTAGAGAGTGTGTGTGTGTGTGTGTGTGTGTGTGTGTGTGTGTGTGTGTGTGTGTGAGAGAGAGAGTGTGTGCATACACGTGTGTGTGTGTGTGTGTGTGTTAGAGAGTGTGTGTGTGTGTGTGTGTGTGTGTGTGTGTGTGTGTGTGTGTGTGTGTGTGAGAGAGAGAGTGTGTGCATACACGTGTGTGTGTGTGTGTGTGTTAGAGAGTGTGTGTGTGTGTGTGTGTGTGTTAGAGAGTGTGTGTGTGTGTGTGTGTGTGTGTGTGTGTGTGTGTGTGTGTGTGTGTGTGTGAGAGAGAGAGTGTGTGCATACACGTGTGTGTGTGTGTGTGTGTGTTAGAGAGTGTGTGTGTGTGTGTGTGTGTGTGTGTGTGTGTGTGTGTGTGTGTGTGTGTGTGTGTGTGAGAGAGAGAGAGTGTGTGCATACACGTGTGTGTGTGTGTGTGTGTGTGTGTGTTAGAGAGTGTGTGTGTGTGTGTGTGTGTGTGTGTGTGTGTGTGTGTGTGTGTGTGTGTGTGTGTGTGAGAGAGAGTGTGTGCATACACGTGTGTGTGTGTGTGTACATTACCAGAAGCTCGTCCATGCTGGTCTGGCATTTCTCCAGGTTGATGCGTTTGATGGCGACCTTCTCCTTGCGGGGAACGCAGTAAGCGGCCTGGACGACCGCCGTGGCTCCGCTTCCTGAAACAGAGCGAGGGTTCGGGTTAAAGCGGCGACGAGGCTCAGAGTCGGGACGAAGAAAGAACACCTCACTGCACACACCCGTCTCCTAAATAACCGTGTGTCCAAGTTAATGAGACCAAAGAGTCTCAGTAACAACACGATCAGCTGCATTTTTCTTTTCTCCGTGTTAGAATCGACTGACACTGAAGACTCCTTACAGAAAATCAACACACCTTTACATTAACCTGAAAATTCACTCTACAGGGTGATCGGCTGTTACTATGGAAACCATAATCCATACATTAACACTATAAATACCTCATTTACACTTTACACAGAGATGCTGTTGAGGAAAATTAAACAACATCTGACCAATGAGAAGCGAGAATTCAAAGTGATATCGGATGAAAATATGGCACATGGACGGGGTCAACTGGAGTGCCGAAGACTTTCCACATCAAAGCGGACAGTTTTTACTCCATCAGACAACACTGATCATAGGTGCGTCTTACTGTATGAGCTGTTACCATAGTAACAATAACGTATCAAAGCAAGCGCGCAAATACAAGACTATCGCTCATTAACAACAAACGCCTCCTGACCAATCAGAATCAACCGTTCGACTTCACTGTGCTATAAACCGCTATAACGGCGCTCTAAAGTTTTAATGACACCTTTTTGTACATGAATGCGTCGTCCTGGGTTTAATTTTTTTTAAAGCTGATAATTTAAACCGGTAAAACAGATACTTAGACTGCTGTGATTTATTTAATGATTAACTAATTAATAAATAAACACGTGAGTTATATTCCAGTGTAATATTCCAGAACATCTGAGAAATTATTTCCTTTTCTCACGTGCGTTATCGACGTGATATACGGTCGTTCATATTCTCACCAGGGCTGCTCTGTTGATTTTCTTTTTCTCTCTAACATTTTATTTAAGATGTATTCGGCTTGTATTTACCTCAGAGAATCTAAATAAATGGAAACTCCTGAATGCTTAAACAATGATGAAAAAATTTACTTACTTAGTAGTAAAACTTCAAGGGCTGTTTTTGATTATGCAGAAGCACAGAACAGTTGAGTGTACAAAACTCCATTTATTTCTCGATATAATCCCCTCCTACACTAATGCACTTATCCCAGGGTTTCAGTATCAAGGTAGAAATTTCTCTCAGTACGCCAAAGTCGGCCTCCCAGGAACTCCTTTAAACATGTGGAAATGGCTCAGAGGAGGTCAGGACTGTACGGAGGGATCTGGCAACAACTCACTGCCGAGTTCTTGGTGACTGATTGTGTGTACGGACAGGTGCGTCTCATCTGCAAGTTTCGACAAGTCATCATCGATTATCAAGGATCAGGCGGTCCTCTCGCTGAATGTTCACGGGAACGACTGAAGCGAGCTTCGAGCCACCTCAGCCGGGATCATCATCGTGGCACATACGGGCTTCTTTTAAACGTTGTATTAAAAGGAATTATACTTTTGTACCGTGTAAATTGTTCACACAACTTCCAAAAGGCGTGTTTTAGTCACATGACTCATCGTTGTGGTCGATTGCAAAAATTGCAAAAAACGTGAAGACGGAGTAACATAACGTTGAACACTTCAGTAAGTAAAGTTCACACAGGAGAGCAGTTTGAAAGATGATCTTACGCACTTAGAATAGATTTGCAAATATAATCTTTCAACAATACTTATGGATTCATGCAATACATCAAATACACAAATCATACACAAAAGCAAACTTTCACACGTCTGCCTTGTATTTATACCTTTACAGTCCCCCAAAATGTGTCATCTTGGGTTTCAACTCAAATCTATTTTCAAAGCTGATGTGAGAATTTAAACCAGTAAAACAGACAAACATGTTACTGTAATCAAGGGATCATCGTCACGCCTGATTCACTGCATCATTCATCAATAAATCATGATAATGCTCGACGCAGACGTGATGTCATGGAGCTGGAGAGAGAGAGAGAGAGAGAGAGAGAGAGAGAGAGAGAGAGAGAGAGAGCGAACGGAGAACCTGCCCCAGTCAGGGAACATTTAGGGCTGAATATCAGCGTACACTCAGAAAATCCTCAGTGGATTTAGGCTACAGTAAAGCCACAGTGTTTCTGAAGCACATCATTTCCCGATATAGTAAATATAAAATTTCAGTTCAATTTCAGATCTTTTTTTTTTTTTTTTTGCTTGGTGTGTTTTGATGGACACAGCTCGGTACCACGAACTACACGTTAAAAGAAATGCAGCAAGATCTGCTTTCTATGGATTTTTGTATGTTGTTTCATATTCCCAGTCAGATATTGCATATATTTTAGAATAAAATATGATCCTAATAATCGATAATCCATGTTATGTATTCAGTTAGGTGTGGACAATTCTGCCCTTTGATTTTTCCCCATCACAATCTGCTCTAGAGATTTCAGTGATTGAAAAAAATTTGTGAGGCGATTCATGTCTCGCCACACTGACTTCAAAATCTATTATTTTAATAATTATTTAAACATGTACAGTATATGCTTGGGTTTGAGGCGGTAAAATGCTGCAGTTCCTCTATAATCCTACAGGTGGCTTTAAGCTATTCACACAATGGCTTATTAAATTATTGCTAAATATGTTTAGAATTGTAACAAAATCTAAAATAATAATAATATTGAATCAGTATTTTTATAAAATTGTGATTGAATCAGAACCTAGATATAGTGATAATAGTAATCCATATCTCTGTTGATTCTCATCCCTAATACTTTCCGCCGGTGACAACTTTTCTACAAACTATGATCGTACGATTTAAAAACGTTACAAAGAATTTCTAGAATATTCAATTATTATTTTTAGAACTCTGAATAATTTCCCAAAATACATTAAAAACATATTTAAAAACATATTTAAAAACATTTACTGTTTGTGGATGCTGATTTAAATGTGTACAAAATTTTATTTAATTACTTCAATTATCTTATAAAGGGAGTAACTAAAAATTTATGCAATTTTATTTGTAAAAAAAAAAAAAAAAACATTAACAATAAAAAAAAAAACAATAACAGGCAATCATAATAAAAATTAAAAAAAATCGCAGAACAAAAACTAATTGTAACATTAAAGTACAAAATATAAACATTATATTGAAAAAACTGAACTAATAACTAGTGAACATAACTAATGTTTACTTAGGAATAAAAAAATTTTATCTTAAAAAAATGCAAAAAAAAAGGGTTTAAAAATGAGCAATGTTTTTGTAAAAATATGAATGTAAGGGCTTTTTTATATGAAAAGTTTCTTTTAATTTAAGTACTGATAAAATGGTGTCACAATATATTTTCCTGAGAGAATGGAGATGGAATTATTCAAATTGTAAAATATAAAAATATTAAGTTCTAAAAAGTTTCCAAAATTAACAATTAAATTTATTTAAAACTTGGCTTGAATAAAAGAGATATTTTGCTGACAGTTTGTGAGTGACCCTAGATATGACGATTAACTCTACTGGAATTTTTAAAAGAATAATGGTATAAAATTTAGGTTTTATAAAAATAACACGGCTCTCTCTTGGTTTTTCGAGTGCAATCACAGTTCAGTGCATTTGTGTTTTTCATCCCACAAACAGGAATTTACTTTGCTCATCCGTCATCATAGCTGAGAGCATAAAAAGCAGCCGATCAGGTCGTTCGAGATTGTCTTAAAAAAAACTTCATTAGTCAGGTCAAAAGAAAAATAATAAAAATTATAGCTTACACTATTACACTTCGACCTCAAACAAAAGACTGTGAACTTTAAGAGGAATATAAAGATCAGACTGCTTGACCCCGAGGCCCTTAGTTAATCTCTACACTGACTGAGTTTTTTTTTTCCTCAAGTATCTTAGTTTCCTTTAAAAAAAGCTTTGTTCAGAACTCGGCAGCACTTCCGAGAGCAGAGATAAGACTGTTTACTTTAATCAAACGCTGTGGATGTAGTCAGCTAAAGAAAATGCATAATGAGGGCTCTTCTGTTCGACTTTGAAGCGCATCGAGCGATCAAATGCAAAGTTCCTGTTCTGCTTCAGAATCTCCTCTTGGTTCTGGTTCATCAGTTCAGTCACGAGTCGAGGACGGTTTTCTCACTTCGAGACGTGAATCGAAACTGGCCTTTACTCAGCGCTTAAATGCAGCACTGTGCAAAAAGTCTCGAGCCCACTCATTTCCTCATATTATGCTTTCAAAGAGGCAGACTTTCTAAGATTTTTTATGTAGTCTTGAGGAATAACAGTAAAACACCTGTTCCTGTTTCTTCAAGTTTAATCAAATTCATTTATTTTAATTTAAGATGAAATGAGGGGGCGGGGCTCGAGACTTTTGCACAGTAATGTATTTTTATTCATAAAGCCTAATGTTATCTACAAGCTGCAACGCTATCTGAATCAATACAGAACTCAAATTCACATTTCAACATCAATAAACACTATAATTTAATTTTCTTAGCGTACACATCCTATAATTATAACGTGTCCTGTGTCTCAGGTCATCAATCCTCCATCCTTTGCTCGGTTCACATCAATGATTCTGATTCAGATTCCCTGATTCTCAGGAGTTGTTCAGTCGGTCCTGAAGCTTTAGAGTCTATTGTACTTCACCCCCCCTCAACCCGATTCAGCTCGTGCAAACACGCAGCACAATAAATCAACTGAAGACCAGCGGCGTTAAACAGGGAAGTCCGGTGTATATGGCAGATCGAGCCGTAAAATATACAGATACTCCTCGAGTTCAGGAAGGTTACAAACTCAAACTCATCGTAAGTGCTGAATATTCCACATCGGGGATGCGTTTAATATAATTAACCTCCTGAACATCCAGACTCACCCCAAGCCAACCTTAAACATCCTTTGAACAGTTGCATGAGCCTAAAGTTTTACACAATGTGTAATTAACGATAGTGTTATATCATCTTGTAATTTACTCTGACAACAAAGCACCTTGTAGATGATTAGTGGTTCATCCTCATGAACACGTGACTGAACTGGATTGTATGGGAATCGGACCCTTGACCCTGATGTTGCGAGGCCGCAGTGCTAACCACTACGCTACCATACCACCTAGATACTTTTAGTAGTGTTTAATACTTTAGTTGCTTGAGACAAATCGGACAATAAATTTTGGTGCATTTTATTCAAATTGTATTGAAAATCCACCTACGATTATCAGGTCTATCAGTATTTCCGCTCTCCGATACAGCAGGTGGCAGTATGCATGTAAAGAAAATGTTCAAACAAGTCACACTATGTCTAATATTGCTCTCATGAAAACTTCACATAAATCCTAGACATTTGACTATTTGTTCTCCCGCTAATAAGACTCTAGATGGACGAGGTAAATTTGCTCAAAAAAGGCTTAAAAAATACATTATATTAAAATTCATGGATTATCAAAGTAATAACAAAAATAAATAAATCCTGGCTACTTAAATCACCGATGCTAGACAACTCCTCGATTAGTCAGATATTTACTCACGTGTTTATCAGCACTATATAAAAGTCAATAAAATAATAAGCCAGACATGAGACTTCAATCAGCAGCCTAGCGCCGTGTGTGAAGGTGTTGACCGAGCTGTACAACAGGTGCTGCTGTTTCAGGTTCAAACAGCTCCCTTATCGCCTGGTTGTCTTATCGTCGAACCCGCTCGGCGTGAGAGAGAGAGCGAGAGAGAGAGAGAATTCCAGGGTGTGTTCCTTGAAAGCGTTTATGTTCGACATCATGTTCAGACTTAGTTGTTGGTTTTTTTTCTTTCTCCGCCTCTGTGGTGCAATACTTTTTTTTATTTTTTATTGAGGCCTGTTTTAGCTTCATGGCTTTTAAATCAAATAATTAAATAAGACGTTACTAGGTTACCATGTTGGAGAGGAACGGAAAAACCAGCTGACGTTATTGGGTTACGCCTCGACTGGCTGAGTTTCCTCGCCGGTTGTGCTCGTCATTCCAGAAGGCAAGAAGGTTTGGAAAGAAGTTTTTGTTGAAGTTTTTATGAGCTGCGGACGAGTAAAAAAAAAAAACAACAAAAAAAAAAAACTCAAACATGAGTGAATCTCTGCAATTGCCAACGTGGCATGAAACAGATATAACCGCTCTTTATAAACGTGGTGAGCAGAAGAGAATCTCAAAAGGCACCGTTGGGACTCGACAGCGGGTATCTTTAGGTATTTTTCCTTTACATTGAACTATCATAATTATTCACATCTTTATCATGTTGAATTCTCGATTGCAAGATTTTATCATAACAGCAGCTCTAACAGTTAAAGTCATTCGGTCTTTGATGAGACATTTACATAACGATTATGAAAGGAGTCTCCGGTGTCGGCGCTTTGTAAAAGGAAGACACAAACATGTCCACCTCTGAAGAATCGTCCATTCTCATCGCATTGTGAATTGTAGCGGTTTAGGATATCAGTATTGTACATTTATATCACATCACCGCACCATTCAGAGCTCACGCCTAGCTTTGTCCTACGCACGTCAACGAAAGAGAAGAGGGGGGGAAAAAAAAAAAAAGGGGGGGGGGGGCAGACGCGGTGCCCCGCTCATTGTTGCCAAGTCTGTAATATTTGTATGCAGATTACGTTGTGGGCTTTCTGCATACATTTCACTGATGCAGATTAAAACCTACACCAACCCAGTGTAACACTTTCACATTCACTCGTCTTTTTGCCACTAATGTGCCAATTAATTAGATCATTTTGATCATATACTGTATAATTAGGGTCATTACTAGGCCGATGATCAGTAACGTGTTAGAACAGGTTTATCACAGTGAAAGACAAATTAAACTCCATCTATCTATCTATCTATCTATCTATCACTACTGCATAGTGTATATTCACTGCAGAGTGTCAGTATAAAACATTTACTGTAAACTAGATGTTTCTGCATTTTAATGATACAATCTCAAGCGCATTTTTAAAAATGTTCAGTGATTTTCATCTGTTCAAGTTTGAAATGAACTAAAATGTTTATGTTGCCGTCGAAGTTCGCGTTTATTGAGTAGATTTAAACTGCACACTCAAACGTGATACAGTGGAACCTCGGATTATGAGCATAATTCGTTCCAGAAGCTCTTAACTCAAAACACTCGTAAATCAAAGCAAATGTCTCCATAAGAAATAATGGAAACTCAAATTTGTTCCACAGCCCAAAAAATAAATACATAAAAATAATTAGCACAAAATATAAAGTAAAAATTAAACAAATTAACCTGCACTTTAGCTTTAAGAAAAAGTATAAATAAATCCTGTCAGATAAGTGTTTCCGTTTGAGAATCTAAAGTAAGCTCCCCTCTCCCCCTTCTTGTCTTACACAGTTACCCTTCCTCCACTCTTTTCACACAAAGCGCACACAACGGAAACTGTGTCTTATCGGAAAAATAAACAAGAAATCTCACTAATGACACTTGATTGAGCGACACACTAACGGAATCACTGCTGTAAAGTAAAAAAAACACAAATTAACCTGCACTTTACCTTTACGCGACAGCAGTGTTTCGGTGTAGAGCAGAGAGAAAGATTGTGTGTGTGTCTGTGAAGGCGAAAGTAAGAGGAGTATGTGTGTGTGGCACGGTGTCCAATGACGTGCGTGCACACAAACACATAGAGCAAGCTGAGCCTTGAGCAGAGAGAGCAAAATGGATCTTTAACCTCTCTAATGAGACTTGCTTTTGCTTTACACACGTGCATACAGACACAAAAAATGTTTTACACACACACACATGGTCACAGTGTTATAGTAAACAGTACACATGTGCACGGATGTTGATTATACCAGTAAGAGACGAAACCTAAGACCCAGCAGGGGAGACGATTACCTACAATTCCGCGCAAGAGAGAGAAAAACCGTTGGCTCAGTTGTGATAACGTGACACTCTGCGTCAAAACAAGAAGCACATGCATGATACATGATACTCGGCACTCGTAAACCAAGACTTGTTCAAGTCAAAATTTATTAATAATCTATGCTCGTCTTGCGGAACACTCGCAAACCGCGTTACTCGCAATCCAAGGTTTCACTGTACTTTAAATTTTGAGATAAACTAGTCGATTTTTACTGATTTAAGGGCGTTTCACATTTAAATATCACATTAACATACACTTTAACATTTACATTTAGGCATTTGGCAGACGCTCTTATCCAGAGCGACTTACATTTTTATCTCATTACACATCTGAGCAATTGAGGGTTAAGGGCCTTGCTCAAGGGCTCAACAGTGGCAACTTGGTGGTTGTGGGGTTTGAACCTGGGATCTTCCGAACCGTAGTCCAATGCCTTAACCACTGAGCTACTACTGGCCCCATTTAACATATGTTAAAGTGCGCAAACAGTCAAACAAATAATTACAAAAAACAACTTGATCTGTTCTATTAATCTTCCTACTTCTGACTTTTACCGCCTCAAATGCAAACATTGTATATAAATATAAAAATTTACAATGTGTTGATTTTTTTAGTCGGTGTGGTGATTTTCTTTTTCTTTCCTCACCAGGGTTTCCTATAGGGCGGGGCTTCTTTCTTGGCCCTGGCCGAACGTCCTGGTTTGTTAGCTCATGCATGCGGAAGAGGGTGGATAGCTCTCTTTTTATATATATCACACACACACACACACACACACACACACACACACACACACACACACACACACACACACACACGTGTCTTCATTTACACCGAGATGCCACATTTTATATTTTTTTAATGATGTTTCATGTGTTCTTGTTCCCACTCGCTGATTGGTAGCTGTTGGATGGCGCGGTACGCTGGCTAGACAGTGATTAAATTTGGATCATGGCTCACCAACATATTTTCTACAGCTTACACGGATGGAAGACAACTCCAGGTTGCCAATGTTGCACCCTTGAGAAAGGCCATTCAAGCCCAAGTGCTGAGATACAATCGGGTGTTGAGCTGGCAACCCGACCATGACAATAACCACAGAAACGACAGATGTCTACATCTTGTCGCCTGATATATATACATCTTAACGGATGGCATTTCGTAATGAAAAATGTAGTCAAAAGAGAATTAATTAAAGCTTAAAAACGTGTGTGTGTGTGTCTGTCACCCTTCCTAGGCTGTGTGAAGTCCACATGGCCGGAGGAGGACAATGCTACCTCAGAGCAACGGCTCTCAATGGCCTCCTTCATGCCCTTTTGCGTCTCCCGTCACTCCAGATATCAGGCAGCCTATGTTACGTCTCCTCTGCATGCTTCACACACAGTCCTCGACACTCGAGTGCGACATGTCGCGTTCAGATCCTAATCGCACCGACTAGTTACATATCCCACAGTTGCTCTGAAGTGATCCCGCCGGATCCTTTGTTCTGCCACCATTTCCAGTAACAGCAGATTTTACGCTCAATCTACTGTATATTAATGCACTTGCACTGACACGGGTGTTGTTTCCATGGTAACAACTTAAACAGTTGCAGGGGATGATTATACTTACTTTGTAATGATTTTCAAACTTTGAGAAGCAACGTTCACAAAAAAAAAAAAAAGGGGACCTCAGGATGAACCATCCCATCGGTTGTTGAGTAATTTCCTATAATAAAACATCCCCCAAGTGCTTTATTCCATTTACATTATAAGACAAGGTTCATGCAATCCAGATATCACGACAGAGTCACCGGTCAGTTAGGAAACTTGTCAGGCCCCGCCCCTCAAGCAAACAAGATCAGAATTAAACATCAAATGACCTGACCGACTTCATGATTCATATCAATACATGGCCGATGTTGGTTCAAGTCCAGCCTGTAGTCTGTGTACGGACCGTGAG
This sequence comes from Channallabes apus, assembly GCA_030522415.1. Lineage (NCBI taxonomy): Eukaryota > Metazoa > Chordata > Actinopteri > Siluriformes > Clariidae > Channallabes > Channallabes apus. The sequence continues at coordinate 30,260,884 of CM060115.1, read as the reverse complement.
GCAAGAGGTACGGTATGTCTGACACACCCCCTCCCTCTCTTCATCTCTGTTATGAGAAAATTTTATCTTAATTACTTAACACTTTAACATGGTTCAAAAACTGATTAAACACGCCCTGGACCACGTGATCATTAGAGAGAATATTAATTTAAGTTATTAAAGTTTTCACCATCACATTTTCAGGGATTGACTGAACAGTTTATGATTATTGCTAGACTTCTCTTTGGAAAACTGGAGATTCAAAGCGCAAGTGCTGCGTGAAGAAACATCCTTCACCAATCATAATTCGTTCATTAATCAATCTCACTTTCTCAGACAGCTTAGAATTCAATGCAACAACCATTCCTGTTTAAATCTAACAGGTGAAAAAAACGATGAAAAAAAAACTGTCATTCTTGCGCTGTAAAATACTGACGGTATGATTTCAGGTCCAGAAGTGAAGGATTAGAGTTTAGTATTTAAAAGGAAATGTTGCGTCATGAGCGCTGCTGAGCGCCGGTAAGGCCTGTAAATACAATAAAACTCAAACTTCCAAGAAGGAGTTTTTCATTTCATCTGGAAAAATTTTAAAAAAGTGAGAGAGAGAGAGAGAAACGGAGAGAGAGCGAGGGAGAGAGAGAGAGAGAGAGAGGGGGAGAGAGAGAGAGGGGGGGGGGAGAGAGAGAGGGGGAAAGAGAGAGCGAGAGAGAGAGAGAGAGAGAGAGAGAGAGAGAGAGAGAGGGGGAGAGAGAGAGAGAGAGGGGGGGGGAGAGAGAGAGGGGGAAAGAGAGAGCGAGAGAGAGGGGGGGAGAGAGAGAGAGAGAGAAAGAGGCGCTACATAGTCCTGCTGTGTCCTGAGTTGGAAATATCCACGGAATAACACGAGCACTCGACCTGGGAAGTAACCAAAACAATGGTTTGTGCTGAGCGTGCTGAAAAAAAAAACGAGCACTCCCCCGCCCCCAACGTCCTCGTGTCCATGAGGCACAATAACGACCTGTTTATTTATTTTTAATCATGTTTATAATAATCCTAATCATCATCATCATCATTATCACTATTATATGTTAAGATACAGTATTTCTGACACATGATGAGCATCATATTTAGGTTTGCTCACAAACTATACAAAAGTGATGCAACAAAACTTTTATTTTTTTCACAAAAACTGTTTTTGATTGTTATAAATGTCATGTTTATTAATACAGATTGTAAAAATTGCATCTTTTAGATATAATATAAATGTTTTAGATTTCATTATTTATTTTATTTGTTATAATACATGTGAATAAAACTGAAAAAAGTTATTTTAATTATTAACAAAAATTATGAATTACAAATTGCTTTTTTATAACTCAAATATAATTATACATTTTATTTTTTTAAATAAATGTTTAGTTATTATAAAATATATTCATACAAATTTATTATAAAATATTTTTTAATAAACAGGTTTTAAATTGGTTTTAGAATGTTAGTCTATTAACTATTAATAAAACTGAACACAAATTGTTAATTACAAATTGGAATTTTTTAAATATAAAGATATTTACTAAAAAGATTACTTTTTAAATGTCATTTTATGAGCATCACAAATACATACAAATTAACTACAAATTGTATTTTTGTATGAAATATATTTTTAATGTTCTTTTATTATTAATAACAACAATTACAATGACATTAAAATTTTTTTTTTTTTTTTACTTTTAAATGTTATTTATATATATTTTATATATATAAACATATTTTATTTTAAACATATATAACAGATTATTTTAAATGCTATTTTATTCATTATAAATAGGAATTAACAAACTATTAAACATTTTTTATTTTTATTTAAACGTATTATATATTTGATATGAAAAATGCTATATTTAATTCATTTTGTGATTTGATTTATTTTTCATAAATCTTAATTAAGATATAAATTTTAATTAACTGCTCACACACACACTTCATATGATCGTCACCGGAGTGTTAGGAACTGTTGACCGAATCCATCCATCACGACTGCCATCGAAAGTGTATTGCTGCTGATCGTAAAACACTACGTCCTTTATTAATACTGTAACTACTGAACAGGACAGACTCAACAGGAGGAAGAATTAACCTTTGTGCAGTGGCATTTTTCTACACTCCATTGAAGAGAAGAGCATCTCTAGAGTAAGGTCTGGCTGTTCCACACTCACTCACTTTTTCTCTCACACACACACATACACACACGCAGTTAAACTGAGTGCCTGGCCTGGGTCTCAGCACGCAGGTGGAGGGGGGGGGGGCATTGTGGTGACGAAGGCCACAGCATGTAATTCACAAACACAAGACGGGCCGTGCGCACATACAGGAGAGCCGCAGGGCCATATGGATCCTATAGATAGCCTCATTATCAGGTTTCGGCTCGTTTCATTTACTCACGTTCACACACGTACACGTGGACGTATTCATAGAGCAGGAGCTTTTTTTTTTTCCTTTCCAAATGAAGGGTTAAGAGCCAGGCTCTGAGCTACTAGGGTTGTGTTGTTTTTTCCTGGCAGTCCTGGCATTCTGGCGGACACACTGCACCATTCTTACATCAGTTTATACGTCTTCAAAATTACACTATATGGACAAAATTATTTGGCCAAACCTGTTAATAATTGAATTCAGGTGTTTCAATCAATCAGGCCTCTTATACCCAGTGTTGAGCAATTCTAATGCTTCAGCATACCAAGACATCTCGTCATGCTATGCATCCAACAGTTTGAGGAAGGCCCCTATCTATTCCAACATGATTGTGCCTCAGTGCACAAAGTAATGACTATAAAGACATGGTTTGATGAATTCGTTGTTGAGGAACATGACTGGCCCGAGCACAGATCCCTGTGAACTCAACTCCATTCAGCATCTTTGGGATGAACTGGAACGGAGATTGAGAGCCAGGCCTTCTCATCCTCATAAATGCTCAACAGAATGAATGACTACCAATTCCCACAGAAACAGTCCAATATTTTGTGTACAGCCTTCCAAGAAGAGTAGAAGATCTCATAGCTGCAATACAGAACGTTATTGCAGGCTTGGCCTAATACTTTTGTCTATATAGTGCATCTCAGAGCAGCTATAACTGCTGTCAGGTTTTCAGGGTTTAAACCTGGTCCTCCATGTACCTATCCACGTCCCCTGTGTCCAACTCCATACCCTTCAAGAACTGCATGAAGAAGTGCATCATGGGTATTCTGTAACTGTGTGATATGGGATCTGACCAAGGTTCCAGTATCACACTAGTGCACTATGTGCAGTTTTCGACATTTCCTCAGCTCAGGTCATAGCACTGAATAAAGTCTTCTCTTTCAGTAAGTAGCTACGAATGCTTACACACTCGTACACACACACTTAAGATTGTGCAACGTCCTCAAACTTATCTAAGAGTACTTATCCCATGTACGGTAGTAAGGGTTTAACCCTGGTCCACCATGTCCCCTCCATTGTCCTCTGCGTCCTTACCCTCACAGAACTGCATGAAGAAGTGCATTATGGGTATTCTGTAAGTGTGTGATGTGTTTATTAAGCAGTACCAGGTGCGATATGGGATCTGACCAAATGTCCAGGATCTCACTTAGTGCACTATGTAGTGAACAGGGCGCGGTTTGAGACACTTCCTAAACCAGTTAAACACCTGAGCTCAGGTGATAAAACTGAATAAAGAGTTATTAAAAAGGCACTTGTGAAAAGTAATTCTCTATCTACGAATGCTTACACACTCATACACACACACCCTACTGAACCCACCTGCTCTCCTTTGAGCCTGAGCATTGTTTGCTAAGCTAACATACCCAAACTCAGTGTACACCCAGCTAGTTCAGCGAGTTCAAACCGAAACCTGGCTTTATTAATACAAAAACTGTTTTACATTCATGGATGTATACGCACTTTACGTTATATTGTGTCTACTATTATATTAAGAAACCAAACGATACTTTGTTTATTTAACGTAAAACGGAGCTAACAACTCCCGGAGCTAACAAGCTACCTGGCAACGACCGCGGCCGCATCATAAACGGCGGGATACTTCCTATATAGGTGTACTACCTAGAACAGAAAGAAGAATGCGTTCTAGGTGAGACCAAGTGCACTACGTTTGAATGGGAGTGTCATTCAGGATTCGGCCCACGTGAAATGCCTCAACTCTATTTCCAAACGGACAATTTTAACGTAATAACCGCGTACGTGTCAACGTTTAAAGACTCAAAGTATGAACAAATTGTGTTGATATATATTTATATCTTCAAAAACACTTACCAATGACCTCCTGTAGCTCGTAGTCATCCTTGTTAATGGACCAGGGTTGGGAGCTCAGGTCCTCCGACATGGCTTAAAGGTTGCGTTAAAGCCGTATTTTAAAGCAGATTTTAAAATACTTTCCGAATCCAAGCGTTCCAGTCTCAGGTTGCTGTTTGTTTTTCTTTCTTTCTTTTTTTTAATCAAGCCGTCCCAGCTATGGTACTTCCCTCTCCCATACAGCGCCCGCTATCATTCCCCAAAGTTTGGCACTAGCGCCGCGGCCGCCGCCTTCCACATTCCTGCGGAACACTGACGGACGCAGTGGGCGGCCATCTTGGGTGCTGACGACACAAACGCGGACTTAGTTAGACGCCATGTTTAGTGGGTAAAGCGAATGCGGACGTGGATGGCCGCCATCTTGGGGTTGTATCCCACAAACGGACACAGACCGCGGCCATCTTGGGTGTTGACAGAAAACTTTTAAGAATAATAAGCAGAAAAAGGATGCGGTGCGGTTTAAATATCGAATAGAAAAAATGGTAATAATGTTGCTATGTTACGTGGTAAATTGAGGAACTATTAATGACAAATGTTTAACTGTTACGTGGTCATACGTCAGAATGGCTTATCATGGCAACACCCATCATGGCGGAAATGAACTTCCAGTTAAAAGGACGAGAACTAGCCAAGGGGCGGTCACGTGCCACATTGTGTAAAATTTGCATCATGGGTTTAATGTTATCATTTTATCACTTTATGGGCTCTGTGTGTTGTTTATGCTCGCCGATTAATAATATTAATTAAAAAAAATCTAATAAAAGTACTATATATCCTTCATGAATGTCAATCCTTATATTTTTCTTTTATTTTTTTGTATATTCAATATTGTTTTTTCATTATTAGATAAATAGAGGATTTCTTTCATTCTCTTCTCTCTCCCTCTCGCTGCTTCTTCTTCTTTCTTTCTTTCTTTTTTTCAATACAAACCAGTATTTGGCGAGTACATAAAGCATTTTGTACTGTATCTGATGCACATAATGAATGTGCATAAGATTTTTCCCTGAATATAAACTTATATTTCTCAAAACCTATTCTAGGTGCAAACATATGGTTTATTGCATATATTATTTCAAGTATGTATTTCAATATTATAATGATTATTTATTTATTTATTTATTTTTAAAGGTTATTACTTGAATTGTTCTACATAATACCACAACATTCATGTTTGTAATTGAGATATGATTGAAGACAATCATTTAATGATTGTATGCTTTGATTTATGATTTATGGATTCCATAACTGTATTAAAGAGGTTGACAGCTAATACAGTTGCAAACTGGATTATTTCTTCTTTTTTCTTTCCTTTCCTTATAGTCTTGTTTTTAGTATTAAATGAAACTGATAAAAATGTGAAGACGTTGCCAGAGATCCTGGAATAAACTCAAATCCAAGTGACGCCAAATCCAATCCAAGAGCAGAGCTAAGCTGTGAGGGCGAGAGCATCAAGCAATTGATGCAAAAGATTCAACTCATGACTTTATAGATTCTAGCACTGATTTTCTGGGTCTGGGGCTGAATCGTTTGCTGCCATCTTGTGGTTGAGTCACAGACACACAGCATCAATATATTAACATATAAGTAGAACTCCCTTTAAACGTTTAAAGCGCTGGCCTCCCAGGACCTCCTACATTGACACAAACATGTTGAAATCACTTGGCGCGAGGTCAAGACTATATGGGGGATGTGGCAATAACTTCCAGCTGAGTTTCTTAAACGTGCAAGTGGTGTTGGTGAATGATTGCGTGTAAAGTTCCCACAGACAGATGCATCTTTGCGTCAAGTTGGCGACAAATTATCATTCAATCTTCTCCGTTGTGCTTTCTCGACCAGGATCATTATTCATGGCTGTAGTGTGTTTGTACTATTCTACATGTTTTACTGTGGCTAAAAGTCTAATCACCGTGCTGTGCTTGAAGTCTACTGTAAAAGATTGTCACCTTCATTTACCAAAAATTTCATACACTATACACTATGTATGAATATATAGTGACATATTTGTAGATATAAAGGTGGAAATATAAGGAATAAAACACTTGAATACTGTTATAAAAAAATCATCACCCACTCTGAGGTTGATTATCTTTCTATAACAGCACAGCATGAACAGTACTACTCCTTCCATAAAATTCTATGTTAAATAAACGTGTCTTCACATAATAATAATAATAATAATAATAATAATAATAATAATCTTCTTCTTTCTTTTTTGTCTTTCGGCTGTTCCCTTTCAGGGGTCGCCACAGCGAATCATCTCCCTCCATCTAACCCTATCCTCTGCATCCTCTTCTCTCACACCAACTAACTTCATGTCCTCTCTCACTGCATCCATAAATCTCCTCTTTGGTCTTCCTCTAGACCTCCTGCCTGGCAGTTCCAACCTCAGCATCTCCAAAACATCTCACATGGGTTGTCCCTCTGATGAACTCATTCTTGATACTATCCATCCTTGTCACTCCCAAAAACACGCCTTCCTCCTCTCCTTCTTCGACCAACAGTAGCCCAATTTCCACCGGCACCCTGTAAGTCAACAGCACCGGTGGCGGTCGTTGTTAACCCGGGCCACGACCGATCCGGTATGGAAATTATATTTCTGATTCGCATCATTGATTTGGCAAATGTTTTTACGTCGGATGCCCTTCCTGACACAACCCTCTGCATTTATCCAGACTTGGGACTGGCACAAGAAGACACTGGATTGCGTCCCCCCATGGTTGCATTAATTAATAATAATAATAATAATAATAATTATTATTATTATTAAAATTTTATTTGTCACATACACAGTCGTACACAGTACTGTTCATTATTATTATTATTATTATTATTATTATTATTATTATTTGTGGAGCCAGAATGATTAATATCTTTACAGATGTCCAAATTTCAGATGAATTAAAAAGACTATGTCTAATGCTATGCAGTGTTCAGTACAGTTCAGGTTCATGTGTAAGAGGAAGTTGATGTATTTCTAGTCCTCTGTTGCCAGGCCAGCTGTTTTGCATACCCAACTGTTTGCGGTTTTCCACTGTGTTTGTTCCCAGCAGGGCTTGAATCCTCGTTCTGCTGCCTTCATTTTATTTAGCTTCCAAATTAGAGCCATGACCTGCCTTAGCTTTTATTGTTCCTAAATGCCTCTGCATGGAGGAAAAAAGCATTAATCATGGAAATACGAGCGGATACCTTGATGGTATCCAAGCACTAGTGAAAAGCTTAGATAAGTGCGATAGAATAGTAAGGGATTATATCGAGAAACAAAGGGAGTTTTTACTCTCATAACTGTGATCTGCGCTATCAAAAGTCCCGGTTTGACTTGAACGGACCTCAATATTTTAAGTTTGAGAGTGTAATAATTTAAAATGCATTATATTGTATTGTTACAGAGAAAATATTCCAGGAATGACAGAGCAAGGTAAATAAAGATGGTTGCGTGCAAAAGTTTGCACTCCCCCAGTCCATCAATCTACCAGCATGTTTTTTTTAAGTTGAAGGAAACATGAGAACTCGAAGGAAACCCACACAGACATTGTGAAATCCCAGACAGGTCGTAACCCGAGCTCCGCATCGAACAGGAGAACCTGGAGCTGTTTCGCTTCTCACAGAGCCACCAGAACACATGAGGTCAAACCTCTGCACTCTCGTTGGACTGTTTGTCCATTATGTATACATCTGTGAGAGCGCTGAAAACACAATTCTTCTTACAAGAAAAATGACCTGGTACCACCATGGAGCTCAAAAGCGGCGTCTTTATTTCATTCTCACAGGTCTTTATTTACCTCAATACAGAGTATTAAAAGAAAAAAAAATTGGGAGTGCAAAAATCTTTTACCATAAACACATTATCGGGTCATCTTTTGCTGGATATGCAAACATTGCAAGAGGACCAAACTGTTTACACACTGCTTCTTAAATCCCAACATAGAATCACTTTCTATATACTGACAAATGCCAAGAGTTTTTTTTTTTAAAAAGGAAGGGAATACGTAGTCCCAGTTTGACTTGAACGCCATTGGTACAAATGAAGGACATTCAAGTCAAACTGGGATTGTGTGTGTGTGTGGGTTTTTTCTAATTCCTTACCTGCACAGCTCCTGGGATATATATATATATCAGTGCATTGCAAAAGTATTCACCCCCGTCCCTTTCTTGGTTTTGCATCAAGCAAACTGAAACTGACCTACTGTAACTTAACCTAATGGAGCCTAATATGTCATGAATCTACAGTATACAAATGTTTAAGGAGAAAGCACCAAAGTCAATAAAGTCAAAATCATTTGTTTTAAAAAAAAAAAACATATCTAAAAGAACAGCAGAAGCATGCAAAATGCACACAGCTGGATTTAATGTAGGATTCCTTTGGGTTTTCATGCACTAACAAATCTACCCTGGCCCTAGATATGACTGAGAGTGTGAATGTGGGTGTGGTGTCCTGTAACGGACAGGGTCCAGTGCATCTGCTGTGTTTCAAATTTTGTTTTCTAGAGGTTTTTTTCAGATTCTACAACAACTAACGCTCTATACCACATGGGAAGGTTGGTTACACCCTAGATTGGGTGCCAATACATCAGAATTAGCCCAACCTGCATGCCTTTGGACTGTGGAGGGAATCCGGAGAATCTGGAGGAAACCCACCATACACAGGGAGAACATGCAGCCGGGAACTGAACCAATGACCCTGGAGGTGCGAGGTCACAGTGCTAACCGCTACGCCACCGTGCCACCCGGAGATTCTGATTAAGAAAAGAAAAAGACTTGGCTGTTTCTCTATTGTTAGGATTTCCTTTTTTAACATTTGCACTTCATCCCTTATTATTAAAAGTTTAACTGGACTTAATTGCTTCAGTTAAAAAGCATTTTAAAGCTAAATCTTTTAAATCATAAAAAGAATCATATGGTTATCAGGATCAGCTGATTCTCATTTGAAATCATTTGCTAAATTAAATAAATAGATTTTCATAGACAACAGAAGAAAATAGAATAATATTTATAATTTTATTAATAAGTAAATTCTGTCATATGTGAATTGGAAAAAACCTAACTGTGCGCTCCTATTTGCATACTGGAATCTGATTGGTCTGCACATTTTGTGACTCTATAACACTTGGTGCAAACACAAAACAGAAGAATAATAAAATAAAAAATTCAACTAATTATTAATGTAATGCGTGTATTAATATTTAGCTATTTCAAGTCTGTGTGCTTCTGTTAATCATAACATCATAATTAGAATTTCATTACAAAGATGTTTGTACCACATATTATTTTATTAACAAAGGATTAAAGATTAAACAGACTACAAAAAGGGCATAACATAATTTATAAAAACAGATCACACTGACAATCACATCATCGATAAGGCACGTGCTGAAAGATTAGAAAAAATATTAGTTTTTAAAAATATATTTTCTATGCAGTAACTTAAATGATTCACGTAAAATTAATGATTTCAAATAAACAATCAGGGTTTTCTGTGCACGGGACAAATCATTTGTCGTGATATACAAGAACTCACGTAGTCATCTTTGGGCAAGTGGGTTCATGTCATGAGTGAAATGGTACAATCATCATGCAGTACAAGTGACAGCAAAAATTATTAACTAAAATAAAGTGAAATGTTCCTGTAACAACATGCAGCAGCGAAAAACTGTCAGAAGCAAAGAACACAGTTCTGAGATCATATAGATGACAGATTCATATAAATACTGTGTAAGCAATAAATTAGCGCTCATAAACCATCGTCTTTCTTCTATTTAATTGAAATAAAAGTTGACATTTGACACTTCCACTATCGAACAGATGAGTTATGGACGAGTTTTCCACAACCTCGTGTTTCTTTCCCTAGTTTACATTCATACTGATTTGAAAAATTGAGTTTCTCACAAAACTCATAATTGCTTGGTGTAAATATACTGTTAAAATACGAGGGTGCGTTCAAGTCAAACCGGGACTTGTAATGAAATTTCTAGTGAGTGAAGCCATAAAAGCAATTGACATTTACAGAAGACTTGGAGGACTTGGCTGGGAGTTATTGCCACATCCACCACACAGTCCTGACTTCGGTCCAAATCATTTCAGCATGTTTGGGCCATTAAAGGAGTTCCTGGGAGGCCAGTGTTTTTCAGATGTAAAGCAAGAAGTCTGATCATGGCTTTGGCGTACTGATAAAACTTTCTACCTTGATGGTGTCCAAGCACTAGTGAAACACTGGGATAAGTGCATTAGTGTAGCATGGGATTATATAGAGAAATAAAGGAGTTTTTATTTGGTCTCATTACTGTACTCGGAATTAAAAGTCCCGGTTTGACTTGAACATCCCTTGTATAATATATACTCACATATCTGTACTATAATTTTAAGCTTTTTCTCCCAGTCCTTCTCTCATCAGAAGTTGATTGTATTAAAATAACCACTGCATTGTGCTTAATATAAAATCACCAAAAGTATGTGAACACCCCTGCTCATTCCTAAAAATAGAGCGAAATATTCCAAAACAATTGAGACTGCAACAAATACAGGGGGATGGTATAGGGGCTTTATATTAATGCCCGTGGTTTGGGAATGTAGCGTTTAACAAGCTAATATAGGTATGATGGTCAGGTGTTCACATACTTTTGGCACACACACACCACACTACCTGTATGTGCTTAATGATCCAAATATTCAGAGATCTGCATTAGGATTTCAAACCCTCAGTAGAACACATGATGTACATTTACGTACATTCTTTATCTTTAAGCCATCAATTACGCCAGCTACAGCTGTGACCTTCACAGGAAAAGAACCACTGAGCAGCTCTGTATCTAGACACTGAGAAGTCATTTTGTGGTGACTGAAACAGGAAACGTTCAGGACGTGTAGCAGGGCTTGTAAACGATAACAAAAAAAAAAAAAAAAAGCTGTGGCAGTTTAAATGGGGGCTGGACGCACACTGCTCAGGGCTGGGACAAGGCTTTGGCTAGTCGAACCCAGAACCAGGACTGTGTGCACGGCCTGGTGTAGTCGCACACTGTCAGGAAGCGCAGGATGCTGGGGAACTGCCGCTTCATGGGCTTGTAGATCACAGGAATCAGCCGTTTGGTGCGAGCTCCTGTGTGAGGGGGAGAAAAAAAAGGCGGTCAAAACATGATATCAACACAGCAGGAAGTGGTTAAAAAGTCACAGGAAGCTTCCCTGAATCTGTGTTTCTACAAGCGGCGTTCAAGTCAAATTTTGATTGTGCTGAGTAACAGGATAAAATATTTTAAACAAATATTACAATATTAAAACTCTCTTCATTTCTCTATATAATCCCCTGCTGCACTAATGCACTTATCCCAGTATTTCACTAGTGCTTGGACACCATCGAGGTAGAAAGTTCTCTCAGATAATTGTTCTCCATGTGTCCGTCGACTTTTCAAGAATCCGGCGTTCAACTCGCTGAATGTCCACAAGATCAGCTGTACATCTTCATTCATGAAAAGCTTCACCACAAGGACCGGTTTGACTTGAACACTCTTGTATTTTACAAAAAAATCTATTAAAAATTATAAGATTATTTAACTGATGTTTAGAAACGGACCTGGGCAAAGGCTGAGAGCGAATTTAGTCTGAAAGTCACAGGCATCGCTGTCCAAGTAATCATCAGAAATGACCACCACCATCCTCTTGCATCTAGAAAACAAAATGTCAGGATACATCTTATTATATCCATCAAATCCTTTTTATTATATTACAGCCAAAAAAAAAAAAAAAAAAAAAAAAGTCAGCAGAGCCACAGCTCAAAGTATAGCTTGTGAAGATTAAGGGTGGAAATCTTTAGAGGCTTGCCTCCTCTCGATGAGCTCGCTAGTGATGGTCCACACACACGTCCCGGGCAGGACGTCACGGTCAAACACGCACAGCTTCAGGTTGTACTCGGTCTGCTCCAGATGTCGGATCATCTCGTGGACAAACTGGAAGTCGCTGTGGCAGTAGCATATGAAAGCGTCGAAGGTCTCCGGCGTGTGACCTGAACACCGGATCAGAATGAAGAAGTAAACATGTTAAAGCCATTTTCACATTAAACCTAGCTGTGAAGCAGAAAAAAAATTAAAATAAATAAATAAAAAAATAACACACACACACCATCGTTTATGGTTATGCCTCGATCCTGGTGCCTGCTGTCCACCTCAGGGACCTGGACAGGAAGATCCTTTTGCCTCTCTAAGTACTTCCTGCAGTCATCATCTGCGCACAAAAAGGGAGACATAGCACAGTTTAAACTATGACTTTACTCACATCAGACTGAAATCCCCTGGCACGCCACTTTATTAGGAACATCAGGACATTCACAGCACATTTGTGCAATTATCCAATCATGGCAAAGGAGAGCCATGAAATCATACAGATAAAGTTCAAGCTCTTCAGGTAATGTTCAAACATCAGAAGTGGGGGGGGGGGGGGGAATGCAAACTGGGTATTAGGAAACTGGACAAAAAAATAAAAACATGGTTTTACTTTGGATGGAATCTCTACCCAGTGTAGCTTGTCAGGCCTGTAGGGGTTTGTGATTTTGCAGCACATGCACTTTAAGGCTTAATATGTCATTAGATGTTTTTTTTGCTCACTGTAATTGTAAAGCGTGCTCGTATACTGTAAGTTACCTTATGTCACTGCGTTGTGCATGTTGTGCAAGTGCTTTTAAGAAGCAGCCCAGGTGTTTTGGCAAAATTTTCTAGAGAAAAAAAACAAACAAAAAACATCTCTCTATTTAATGTCAAGTCACAAGGAAAACCCAACCATGTCTTGACTTTTAATGAGTGTGGTGGATTTATTTATTTATTTACTGGAAATCTGACTCGTAGCCATTTAGCAAGGTCGGCAATTCTGGCATTTTGACAAGTTAGAATTGTGTAAGTCAAGTCCCAGTCAGAGTACCAACCACTGAAGGCTGCACAAGTTCCCAACCCTGGATAAATTAGTGCAAAAGAAAGAGCATTAAGTGAAAAACATGTACTGAATTTAACAGGTGGGCTGCTGTGGTGAGTACTAATGGAGGAGGAAGAAGAAGTAAAAAAGCAACAGAAAAATATACTGTACATATTAAAATTATGATTCAATTATTTGTCACATGTCACAGGTTTCTCGCCTGCCATGCGGGAGACCCGGGTTCAATTCCCATGCAATGGCCACATCCCAGACACTGGATGCAGTGCCAGTCCGAAGCCGTGATAAAACGGGAGGGTTGAAAGAACATCCGGAGTAAAACCTGTGCAAAGTTGCAACCGTTCGTAGGTAAGCAGCTGAAAAACTAAAAACCACCTTACAGCACAGTGACATGATTTTTTTTTCACATATCCCAGTCAGAATACAGCACCCCTGAAGGGGATGGGGTAATTAAGGACCTTGATCAAGGCCTCCTCAGGGGTAGCTCAGTGGTTAAGGCATTGGACTACGGTTCAGAAGATCCCAGGGTCAAATCCCACAACAATCAAGTTGTCACTGTTGTTGCCCTTAACCCTCAACTGCTCAGATGTATAATGAGTTTTTTTTTTTTTTAAAAAGAGCGTCTGCCAAATGCCTAAATGTAAATCTTTAACCATTTGAGCCACCAAATGTATACTGTAGTATAAATACACACACATATATAAGCTGTGAATATGATGCATTGCATGGCTGATTGGATTATTGCATGAAATTGTGCATGTGGGAAAAAGTGGTCAATATCACAATAATCCATTAATGAATATGATGTTGTCCTGTGTGTGTGTGTGTGTGTGAATCAAATCACATTGTTTAGTATAATCGTATATATTTTTTGTAATACTCCACCAGGCTAATCTCATCACTTGATTTGTGTACATGAGTAAAAATAAATAAATAAATAGAAATCAGTGAAAGTGACCTATGAGTGGTTTGAGGTCCGAGATGATGTCCTTCCTGTCTGTCTGCTCCAGGAAGCCCAGCAGTCTGGACACTGTGGCCTCGACTCGGGTCTGCCAGTCCTCCAGCAGCTTCTGCATGGGATTCTCTCGCTTCTCGTAGTTTTTAATCTCCAGGTAGGTGAACTCCATTTTCTCCGCGATGTCCGTCCAGTCTGCAGCCACCGTGTTAGTGGGGTTTAAGTACAGACCCAGTTTCTTCCTCACGCCGTAGTTCAGAGCTGTGACTGGAATCGACTCATAGTCCAGAGATGATGAGGACGAAGATGAGGATGAGGACGAGTCTGTCGCTGACGACATGATGAGCGACAAACAAGTGCTGTTTTGTCCTTTTCTTCGAATTAATAGTACTTTAAACTATTAATATACTTCCTAGCAGTGATAATAACCTACGAACTACTACTTTTAACTCATTTTAGGTGAGAAAAAAACCGATCCGTATTAACTGACGACCCAGCGCGCGCACTCCATCTAACAGTTGTCTCTAAAAGTTTATTTCCGGGAAAGAGAACGCACATATCGCTTGCGTCATCAGTGACGTTTTAGGCACACAGCAAATCACGCGCCGGAGTTTGCTCCTCGCGTTTGGAAATGTGCCGCAAAGCGATTCTGCGCATGCGCGGACTAGTTTCATACCTGGTTAAATAATATAATTGTAATATATACGTCTTATTTTCGAGGACGAGTCGCGCGGACACACATTTCAACAAGGCAGCACAAATCATCACAACACCGGAAGTGCATTTCCATCCTTGACCATATCAGACATAAAAAACTTTTACAGTTCGGTTTTAATGTGTTTTAGTCGTTTAACGTCTGCCGAAAAAAAAAAAAAACCATAATGTGTTTTAGACGACAAATTTTACAATTATGGTTTAAATAAAATACTAAAATAATAAATATCTCAAATAACTAATTCAAATAAGCAATTAGTCTAACATGTTCGTGACAGGTAATAAACATTAATTTTTCTGATAATGTATATATTTTTCTTTTAGTAATCAAGAAACAAGGCATGACTGCGTCACGGTTAGCTGGCAAACCCGGAAGTTGGTAGGTGAGATTCCCGGATGAAAGAGCACTCTCTGATTCGTCCACAGCTGCGTTGATCCGTTGGATATGTAGTTTTTGGACTACAAACATTGTCTTTTTTTTGTGCCACATTCCTATTTCTTAAATGTTCTTTACATTAGTTCAGGTTCCTAAACATTGTTAAACGTGTAGTCACTTCCCTCCTTTATATGTGTTTAAAACAAAAACAGACAAATCTTAAAGTCTAAATCTATTTCATCATCACACTGATTCGTCTTAGGGAAGTTCCTGTTCATTAAATAGATCTGAATTTGATTAAGTTTCACACCAAACCTAACTCTTTTCCTGAATTCAGTGGTGTCCTTTTACTTTAAGGTTCTGCTTTATGGATGTATTTTTTATTGAACTTATAAGGAAGTCTGCATTCACATTCAGTACAGGAATAGATACAACCATGAACATGCTTCTTCTTTTCCCTTTTCTTGTAAATAGCCACCAGAAATAGGTTGCCACAACTTCTCACTTCTCATTTATGAGCAGAACCTGTTTACACACACAGAGGGAGGGAGAGGAGCAAATATTAAACTCGCTGATTGCTCTCATTTCCTACGCCATTGCTGGAGATAGAAAAGATTTTCATGTCATAGTCGCTGCACATGTCAGCTGCATGAACTGATCAAATAAAATGAGGATAAATATGAACAAACATATTGCACCGTTTCTCACCAGCAGCTTTTCTGATTTGTCCACAATCTTTTACACAGAGTCACCTCAGACACCCTCTTCTTAAAAAGCACTTGGAAAAGTTCTTGTTGTTGAATTGTTAATTATCTTGCGATATGCTGCATTAGTGACCTGTACATTAAATGCATAGACAACAGTCTATTTGTATACTGTAACCTGATTGGCTGCTGTGTTTTATTACTCAGCTAGAGGGCAAGTCAAATCGTAGGCTTATATTATCCTTTTAATCATATTCAGTTCAGTATACAGTGAAACAAAATGTTCCTCCAGGACCATACAACACAAATTAACAACATAAAAGAACAAAATTAGCTAAAACAAAACCTAATTACCCCAAACCTAAAAATATTTAATGATATATATATTTAATTCTAATTATTTATATCTAAACTCTGCAGTAGAGTTTCTGACTAGTTTGTTTAACAAGATCTTGGAGAGAATTCCAGAAGAATGGAGGAGAAGTGTATTGGTGCCGATTTTTTAAGAACAAGGGAGATGTGCAGAGCTGCGGCAATTACAGAGGCATAAAGCTAATGAACCATACAATGAAGCTGTGGGAAGGAGTAGTGGAAGCTAGGTTAAGGGCAGAGGTGAGCATTTGTGAGCAGCAATATGGTTTTATGCCTAGAAAGAGTACATCAGATACAGTATTTGCTTTGAGGATGCTGGGGAAGAAGTACAGAGAAGGTAATAAAGAGTTGCATTGTGTCTTTGTAGATTTAGAGAAGGCGTACGACATAGTGTCAAGAGAGGAGTTGTGGTGTTGTATGAGGAAGTCTGGAGTGGCAGAGAAGTATGTGAAGAGGCGGGTACAGGCAGGTTGGAGTGGGTGGAGAAAAGTTTCAGGTGTGTTGTGCGATAAAAGAGTATCAGCGAGAATGAAACTAAAGGTGTACAGGACAGTGGTGAGACCAGCGATGCTCTATGGCTTAGAGACAGTGGCACTGAAGAAAAGACAGGAGGCAGAGCTGGAGGTAGCAGAGCTGAAGATGTTGAGGTTCTCTTTGAGAGTGACAAGGATGGATAGGATCAAGAATGAGTTCATCAGAGGGACAACCCATGTGAGATGTTTTGGAGATAAAGTCAGAGAGGCCAAATGGAGGTGGTTTGGACATGTTCAGAGGAGAGATGGTGAATATATCGGTAGAAGGATGCTGAGGTTGGAACTGCCAGGCAGGAGGTCTAGAGGAAGACCAAAGAGGAGATTTATGGATGCAGTGAGAGAGGACATGAAGTTAGTTGGTGTGAGAGAAGAGGATGCAGAGGATAGGGTTAGATGGAAGCAGATGATTCGCTGTGGCGACCCTTGAAAGGGAACAGCCGAAAGACAAAGAAGAAGAAGATTTATATCTAAACATTTCTTTTGTAGTACTTCCTACTTTCCCCTTTTTATAATATACAGAATATCTTCTAATCATTTGCACCACATTACTACGACAACTCCTTGGATGTGAAAACCTACTTGGCAAAAAAGGAAAGAAAATAAAACAGATTTTGTTTCTTATTAAATATTCATGCCTTTTTTATTAAATTTATCAATTAATTTACAGTGGAACCTTGGATTATGAGCATAATTCATTCCGGAATGAAGATGTCTATTTCAAAAAACTCGTAAACCAAATAAGAAATAATAGAAACTCGCCTCCGAGTGGCGCAGTGGTAAAGCGCTCGCCCTATCATCCGGAAATCGCTGGTTCGGTTCCCGGGTGATGCTGTAACCTCTCACAGCCGGAGGTCTAGTGAGAGCTGATTGGCCGAGCTCTCTCAGAGGGAAGGAATGAGAGGTACTTAGTGCTCCCACATTAATCACGGCTCTACAGCCAATCAGGGGCGTCTGTGAGCTCGAGCAAGCGGAGGGAGCAGATAGTGCTGTCCTCGGAGTGTGTTACGCTGCCTCCAACAGTGCGCGTGAGTGAGCAGTGCAAAAAGATGCGGTTGGCTGGCGTCAAGTGGTTCGGAGGAAACATGTGATAGTCTTCGGCTCTCCTGACTGAGTGGTAGTAGTAGGCTTAATGTGGAATTAGGGAGAAAATCGGGAAAAAAATCCAAAAAAGAAATAATGGAAACTCAAATTATTCATTCCACAGCCCCCCCCAAAAAAAACATAAAATTAATTAATACAAAATATAAAGTAAAAATAAAACAAATTAACCTGCACTTTACCTTTAAAAAAAGTTTATTTAAAAAAATTATTTAAAAAAAATTATTTTAAAAATAAATCCTGACAGATTTATTCTTCCTCTCTTATTTGAGTTTCACACACACACACACACACACACACACACACACACACACACACACACACACACACACATTAACGGAAAGACTGTTTTAACGGAAAAATTAACAAGGAACATCATTAATGACACTTGCATGAGCGAATACTCATGAAATCACTGCTGTAAATGAAAAATAAAACAACTTAACTTGGACTTAACCTTTGAACAGAGCAGTGTTTCCATTAGAGAGAGAGAGAGAGCGTGTGTGTGTGTGTGTGTGTGTGTGTGTGTAAAAGCGAGGGGAGGAGGGGTGTGTGCATGTGTGTGTGAAGGGGCACGATGTCCAATGACAAAGTGCAGGCTGATACAAAGCGAGAGAGAAAATGGAACTTTCACCTCTCTAATGAGACATTCTTTTGCTTTACACGTGCACATACAGTACACACACGTGTGTATTATAATAAACAGTACCCGCGCGCTGTATACACGCACACACATACAGACAAAATGAAATATGTTTTACTGTACACGCACATACGTGGTCACATTGTTATAGTAAACAGTACACGTGAGCACGGATGTTAAGTATACCAGTAAGAGATGTGCACTACGACCCAGCAGGGGAGACGATTATCCACAATTCCACAGCACAAGAGAAAGAAAAACCTATTGGCTCAGTTGTGATCATGTGACGCTCGGCGTCAAAACAATTAGCATGTGTGTGATACATGATACTCGGTACTCAGTAAACGAGCAAGTTTTGGTTTACAAGTCAAAATTTATCAAAAATCTTTGCTCATCATGTGAAACACCCGCAAACCGCATTATTCGCAATCCGAGGTTTCACTGTATTCCATAAATCCATATATTTATGGCAAATTTCAGTAAAAATAGTTTGACAACAAAATTAATATTTTGTGCATATTTTCGAGTCAAAGGCTGTTAAAAAGCACAAATGGCAAAATATTTGGAATAAATCGGTGTGAATTTTGTATGATTCTTTTCTTTTTTGTTTTTCAAAACGCTATAACTCCACCACCTGGTTTTGTCACAATGGCTAAATCAGCCTGCAGTTGTGTTTGAGGTTATTTAAATATGAAATTTACGATCAATACTATGTTGGTGGAGTTTTTAATAAAAAATATATTTAAAAAAAAACAACTTGTTTGTATTTTGTAATAGTGGCAGCAAATTAGATAAAGGAAAAATGTTTTGTTGTACAAAAACCCCTTTTTAATTACATGGATTGTTAAAGAACAATCCTAAAAGATTATTTTACTTCAGCTTCCTCCTCCAGTTTAAGTTTCACTTCAGTACTTGATGACAGTTCCCTACAGTATCACAGTACAGGTATGCACTGTTTAAACAACAGCTTTCCACCCACACTGCATAATATCTTGTTTTACAGAATGTATCGCAGACATTAAGCGATGTAATCTTGTCGTTCATTACTGCTGGAGTGACTGCAAAGACAGTTACAGAGAGTAAACGTCATGTCTTGGCTGCAACATTCTCCAAAAACCTTTGAACACATTCAAATCACTCGCAGTAGCTGCCACGTTGCACAGGAAGTATCCTGACTACACTGTAAATGTAACAGAGAAAAACGTCTGATGGCTTTTGGTCTCAAAACATGGAGATCGTCAACCGCATCAAATTCCTGGGTGTCCACCTGGAGAAGAACCTCACCTGGTCCCTCAACACCAGCTCCTTGCACAAGAAAGCCCAACAACGTTTTTTCTTCCTGAGAAGGCTGACGAAGGGACTGGACTGATAAACACACACACACACACACACACACACAATCACTTAGATAAACTCAACTACCTCAAAGCATCGGGACTGAACTGATAAACACAATAGTGAACAATTGTTCATAACAACCCATAATTGTTGTTTTGCGCAATATTTATTACTTATTTGCACAAAACTCTTTTCTACTTTTGCTGCTACTTTTTCTCTTCCCACTCCCTCAACTCATTACCTCATCACCACAGAGTACTGGAATGAGTCATGTTGTAGTGTTGTCACTTTGTCGCTCTTGTCTGCACATTTGCACGTACACTTTATGTTGTCTCTTTTGTATAATTCCTCCCCTTGGGAATTTTCCCATCAATTTAATTCATCATCTTACCGAAATGAAGGAGGAATCAAAAGCTTTGAAGGAAGTGCAAAAAAAACCAACACGCCCTTTTTCCATTCACATTCAGCTTCTGGCTTTCAGTCATAGGACTTGCAGCTTCCAGCTTCCACAACATCCACAGCTGTTCAAATTTCCCCTCGACTGATAAGGTTGAAAGTAACGTACTGTATATCATGGGTTAAATCACCAAACCTGTAACAGCATGCCGTCTGTTATTGTAGTTTAATCTTGTATTCTTGTTTTCTGCTTTCTCTTTAATATTCATTAATTCATTTTCTGTACCGCTTATCCTGTACAGGCTCTGAGAACATCTGGAGCTCATGTACATGAGGCGGACAGAGTGCCAGTCCATCACACAGGGGGGACACACTACATTGGAACACCGGTTAGACTAATCTGCATGTCTTTGGACTGAAGGAGGAGACAGGAATACACAGAGGAAATCCATCAAGCACAGGGAGAGCATGCAAACTCAACACACACACAGACCTGAGGTGGGAATCGAACCCTTGACCCTGGACTATTGTGTAGTGAAGGCCTGACCCCTGCTGGTCATGAAGTGCTGGTATTTCAAATAAAATAAACCAACACCTTCTGACCAATCAGATTTAAGATTTCAATAAAATCCTTCATTGCATGTTTAATAATTTGAATAAGAAAAAAAGCATCAAACCAAGTGATTTTTTATATACGTTTTTTAAACTTTCCTTTATTTATTCCAATGTACAAAATCACTTTCAGAATAAATGTGCTCTGGTTTTATCATAAAGGCAATAAAGAAGGTTTTTTTTCATTCCTAGCCTCCTTCAAAAACCTCGGAGGTCATTTTAATGTTTACTCAGAGAGGAAAAAAATGCAGCTCGACAAGTTTCGGTAATATCATGACTTAAACGTATTTGGAATATAATAAAACATCTTGAAAAAAGTGCAGTACAATCTGTACAGTGCTTACAGAAAACATAGACACCCTTTAAGGTTCGGTTCAGGTTTCTTTTCCTTTTTTTTTTTTTTTTAATCTGGCACTTAATTAAACACTTTAAGTGACAGAACTTTAACACTGTTTTTTTTTCTCTAAAACAAACCATATATAGATATTTTTTATGTTTCTCCTTCCTGTTTCTGACTAACGTATATAAGGCACAGACGTGTGCACTGGTGATGTCGTGGCGGTCCGATCCTGTTATTGTACATCATTAATATATAATACATCTACAGTATATCTGTAATAATCACACCAGAGATCAAAAGGTTTTAAGGAATTTTAGACAAAATGCGTGATATTGCTTCAACTAGCTTCATTCCATTTTTAGCCACGCCCACAGAGGGAAAAAAAACATCGTTTGTACTTAGGAAGTTCATATAGAAAAAGAACACCTGATATTTATACATAGTTTTATCAAAGGCACAGGGTCACTTTATTATAATTGCGATTATATTATATTTACCTCACCTCCGAGAGCATCTCGGTTTTTAGAATTCATTCCTCTAAAACGCTGAATAAATGTTTTAAACACCGTTAAAGGATTTCAAAAGGTGTCTAGCTTCCGATAAGCTCTGTACTCACAATACAATCTTTATCACTTTAAGCAAGTCTGTATGTCAAAAATACAGCATCGGTCACGGACAAGGACAACAGAATGCACCAATAAAAAAAAACAAAAAAAAAACAATGATGGTAGTCATTTCTGTGAAGGAAAATGAAAAAGATACAGCTCCTATGGAGAAGGCACTATAAACTGGAGGACATTTTTGTTTCTGTGAATGAATAAAGAAAACACTGCAGCAGTGACAAATCGTCCTGATTTTAAAAAAACAAACAAACAAAAAAAAAACACTGACGATGGAATTTTTCGCTGAAGGATGTCATGTCTCTTTTTCTTTTCTTAAAAAAAACTCAGATTTTCCAACCACATTCATCATGTTATAGTATAATACACTGATGAGTGAAAAGGTATGAATAATTTATAATATGCTGATTGGATAAACAATTACAATTATTTTATTTTCCTATAAATGTTACAGTCATTAATTATGACTTATGGAACACTTTAACAACGGTGCGAGGAAGACTTAACATCCCCCATTTCTAATTCAATTTCACAGATAAAACTGCAAAGCTTGTTTATGGAACAACCTCAGCAGCGACCTCATTTCCCCTCTTGTCCGTTCCAAACACTCAGCATTCAGCATCAGCAGTACGCACCAGTACACCGGCCTGATCCTCTGCACCTGTTTCTCACTGGTTTATGTCTTAGGTTGGATGTTTCTTTTATGCTTGAATGATTCATAAGTCGCTGTGTGGTGCAACAAACAAAAAACATTACTCAGAAACTGCTCAGGTACAGGGACTGGAGTGTAACAATGAATGAGAGCCAAATGAGGGAGCCTGGTGAACTATTACTTCAAGACTACATTAAAAACACAGGAAAGTCAGGCTCTTTGGGAGCAAAATATAAAGAAATGAGGGGGCTCAAGACTTTTGCACAGCACTATATAGTACGATGAAAGACATGACATCCCGCAGCACTGCACATGGAAATTAAATGACTGTCACTATTACAATTTCTTTTTTTCTGTTAAAGGTCGACATGGAGGAGATTCTACCTCCATTCCAATATACAGTCGCACCACTAATTGTAGTAAAGTTGTAAAAACAGGCCGAACCTCCAGATATATAGCTGCATACCGTATGTGCTCTTTGGTTGTTCCTGACGATAAGAATACACTCAGGTCGATACGAAAGACTGAACCTAAGTGGAATGTTCATGATTCAGTCCCACTACAGTATTCATCAGTACTATTGCTTTTTCAAATAATACATCCATAACATCCAGAATGAAATAAAAAACAAAACAAAAGAACAATGACACATATTTATAAAAATAGGATTCTTCAAATCTGATTATCTTGCACGTCAAATTGCTTAACCACTTACAGTGATCGAAATACGAGTGCTTCTAAATGTCGAATAACAGAACGACCTCATGTTTAAAAAAAAAAAAAAAGATCCACAAAGATCGGAAGAAACAAACGTCTGGTCGTCTGGATTTACCACTTTGGTGGTCGTGCAAGTGCGGCTCTGTGTCGTTTTTCTCTATTGGTTAGATTCTAACCGTCACACAGTGAGCTTAAGAGGAATTACTCAAAGAGTATCTTACAGTATCGATCCGCTCCAGGACACTGAGTCGGGGGAGTTGAAATGGACTCATGCTAAACTTAGCATCCTAATCTTAAATACTTGCACTATGTCTTAAGAGTTAGTTAGCTGTTTTTCAATGTAATCCCTATATACTGTACGCTGCCCGGCCAAAAAAAAAAGTCGCCGTTTCAGGAAGGTCAAATTACTGGCCTGTATGAAGCAGTGAAAACGTTTAAATGACTGGAATTAGAGTAAGGAGTGTCTCAGAAATTATTAAACCATGTACAGGTAGTGTGGAAGCTGTCAGAAATTTTTTTTTTAAATCAAGACTGACTGTGATGGACGATCACTTTAACACTTGGTGAAGTTGCATTGGACGGCAGAAACCCGAGCAATGCCTAATAGTGAGAGTAAGAGCACTGGGAGAAAACTGCGTTGTAGCCATAAGAACTCCACTTTTAGTGAGACTCATCAAAATTTTCTAGGATGCATAAAGATTGGATTTTGAACTATGAAAAAAGGTCATGTTACCAGATTGAGCCTATTCCAGAGCGATGGGTGCATCAGGGTAAGAAGGGAAGCACATGAAGCGATTCACCCATCATGCATAGTGCTCAAGTCTCTGGAGGCGGTGTTATGATCTGGGGTCAGCTGACCACCTGAATGTACTGAATGTCCAGATCATCACATCTAAGGAGTTCCTCTTGCCTGAAATGCTGGGACATATTCCAGGACTCAGGAAAACTGTAAACGAGTGGCTCTCCTTACGTTATCACAACTAAAGTCGGTCAAACTATATGGTAGAGTGTGCAGCTTTTTTTCTGGCCAGGCAGTGTATTATTCCCATGTAAAATGTATTAATCCAGTCTGGACAGGGCTGAAGTTCTTGCTTGTAGTAATCACATACTGTATAACTCTACAGAAAAACAGAGATTACAAAAATAAAAAGTAAGATATAGATAGATATCTATTATGAATCCAATCCAGACATAGAACTGAGCAAGCTGAGGGTCTTGTCTAAGGGCCCGGTCATGGCTCTCTGGCAGTTCTGGGATTTAAACTCACAACCTTCTAGCCACTATCACTAGCGAATGAAAAAAACAGGCGAGGTCATGATTAACATTAGTCTTACGTTGCGGATAAAACTTAATGAGCCTTCCCGCTGTGCTCTTTACTATTTCTGCAAAGCCAATTGGGTCACATGTTACTGCTGATGTGTCTGAATGTTATGTCACTGTAAACAACAGCTTCTTAGGGCCATGCCTGCTCTGTGTGTGCTTATGTGTGTCTGTGTGTGTGTGTAGTGGGAGTGTGTGAGATACACAGCCCCTGATCAGGAGTCTGCTGTGTTCTGAGTGGGCTGGCTGGAACAGGCGCCAGTTCCCCTGGACCAAGGCAGAGTGGTGATCATTAGTGGGGAGGAGTGGACCGGCACATGGGGCGTGTCTCCGGGCATCGCGGGCTCCGGAGCCGATCAGAAGCCGCCCTGGACGAACGGGTGGCTGAGCAGCACCTCCGCAGTGGGACGCCACTTCTCCTCCACGAAGACCTGGCGAAGGAAATCCCGGCACGCGTCCGATACGCACTCGGGGAGATTGGGCTTCGTGGGCTGAGTGGCGATTTTAAAGATGGCCGCCATCGCTTCGAATTCGGCCCACGGAGGCTTCTGGGTGAGCATCTCCACCACCGTGCACGCTACACTCCTGAGAGGGAACAGACAAAAGCATCTGGTTCTGCTATTGTGTTTTGGGGTTTTATTGCTCAGTGTCAGAATTTACTGTTGTATTTCTAATTTGTTGTGTTTCCGTTTTTTTTTTTTTTTTTGCCTTTTTTTTATTTGCTGTTGCTTTTTTGCAGTTTTTTGTTGTACTTCTAGTTCTTGTTGTGTTTTTTTGTTTCTAATTTGTTTTTTGGTTTAGTTTTTTTGTTTCAAAGTTGTTGTATCTTTGTTTCATGCTATTTTGTGTTTCTAATGTGTTGTTTTCTTTGTATTTGTGTTATTTTACTGTACTTCTAATTCTGTGTTGCATTTTTGGTGTGTTTTTCTGTTATTTTTTTTGTTTCTAATTAGTTTTCTTGTTTCAAATTACTTTGTTATGCTGTTTTTTGGTATTAATTCATTGTTATGTTTTTTTTGTGTACTGTTTTTAATATTAATTCGATTATAATAATAATTAATATCGATAATATAATAGAATATAATATAATAATAATTAATATCGATTTTTGGGGCTCTTACCTTGCTCAAAAACTTATGAAAAGTTTATTAAATTAAACGAGGATAAATAAGTAAGTAAGCAAAAAAAGAAAAAAAAAAACATCGATCATCAAGGTAATAAATTACTAAAAAGATCACATTTGTTAAACTTTTACTTCGATTTCAACATATTATTATTAATAATTTTAATTTTATTTATATTACAGTACATATAAGATTTTATATTTGCATCATGCCTTTAAGGGACCATATATAGTTTTCAATTAAAATAATAAAAACAATAACAATAAATTATTCCTCCATCATGAACCATAACATCAGTTGTTCATCAATTAATGGTGCGAATGAATCCTGTAATCTGTAAATGTAATGTTCAATAATGATTAAAGTAAAAGATGTAGGTGAAAGGTCATTACCAGACATCCGCTTTGCGCCCGTAACCCTCTCCGTTGATCACCTCCGGACTCATCCAGTAGGGGGTGCCAGTGACTGATTTGATGCCTGTGCCCGACATGCAGATGGTCTGAATGCGTTTGCTGGCGCCGAAGTCTCCCAGTTTCACGTTTCCGGAGGAATCCCTCAGAATATTAGCACCTGAGTGACACACACATACATGCAAACATCAAACACAGCCACCAGTAACACAATCATCAGTACTGACCATATTTTTTTAATTTCGTGTTCACAGTCACAATCACAGCTCCACCAGCCAAACCTGGAAAGCCAGCTAGTAGGCCTATGTGGAAATGCAATAACGTTATAACAAGGCGGCCATCTTGAACAAACAGATTAACTTTTTTTTATTGGTGTGGTTTGATGTCATTACATCTTCTGGAGCAGGACATGTACTGTAAAAACATCCGCTTGTACGTCCGAGACAAGACCTCAGAATGACTAATATATATAAGGTATTTGGGTTTAAGGTTCTGTTACTTGGAGTTTGAGCCGTGCTGTGCTGTCTTCCCACGCCTCCGTTCTGACTTGTTTTCTGTCGCACTGGTTTGCATGTTGCCTGTGAGATTTGTGCTTGTTTGAGCAGTGACTAATTCGCACCAGCCACAAGATCCTCCACACCCTGGGAGCAGAGCCGAACTGACGACAGAACGAGCAGAGAGAAAGAAAGTTGGAAGGAAAGTGGCACTCGGTGCCTCTCTGTTCTTCCACTTCAGTTGATATTTCCACAGGACCTGGATTTATCATGGGAATGTGAAAGACCAGCTTGCGCGGACATAAATCAATTAAATGCCTGAGGTTTAATCTTGGCATGCATGCTGCCTGATATCGCACCACGAGCGGTGCACGCTTGTCCGGTGCGTAATGGAAGCAAGGCAGGCATGGTCTGTTGGAGAAACGTGATTAATGTGATTGTCTATGGAAAAACATGTCTGATGATTTCGGAATGAAGGAATGCAGGGTTTCTCTCGTTCCTGATTCTTTTGGCCGGAGCTAAAAGCAGAATTGGTGCCTGATGTAAGAGAACGCCAAAGCAAAGATAAACAGCCTGGACAAAAAAAAAAAACCCAAAAAAAGGACTCGCTTCATGCACTTCTGTTCTTAACCATGATCTTTCTGAAATAGCGTCTTCCTGGACTCATCAGACCACATGACCTTCTTCCGTTACTCCAAAGTCTAAGCTTTATGGTTCCTCATAAACTGAAGCAGTTTTACAGATGAGTCTCACTCACGAGTGGTTTTCTTTTAGCCACACAGCTGTTTAGTCCCAATCCTGTGAGTCCTCATCACACTGTGTGTAGTTTTTCTGTTAATTTTTTAACCATGCGGCTTCACCAAGTGTTTAAGCGATCTCTTCATTATTCATTATAAATTATTATAAATTCATTATTTAGTTTTTTTTTCTTCTACAAGGCTGACGGTTCCACAAGCACCATCGCTTGAGGTTTTGATAACGTGTTGAACCCAGTTCCAGATCTCCTTAGTTGTTTTCTTTGCATGACGCAGCAGAATAATTTGAGCCTTCTGAAAAGGTGATTCTTTTTTTTTACGGGGAAGGCAGTGGTGTCAAGAGGTGTATTCTTAGCATATGGCTATGACGGTGTGATACACCAGGGAATTTCCCCAGGACGCTTGGTTTATAAACTGGAGATGCATCAGACTTTAAGGTCCAGTGTAAGTGAACAGAAGTTTCCAGATTCACACCAACGCCGTACTGGTGCTGATGCCAGGGCCAGCTTTAGGTTCTTATTTTCACCACTGGGAAGCTAAAATGTTGCAGGATTTTTCCAGTCAACAGCATAAAAGTTATAACAACCCTAAAGATGATTTTTTTTTGTATTTCTGGTTTTGAGAACCATCAAATTCATCTAATCTGAACACAAGGATGTTGAAAACATCTATATGGAAAACCATAAGAGATACCCATTTGCATGACTTTTATTTATTAAGTGATTTGTGTTTGAAATACATGATGTGTTAAAGCTCCTGATGTTACCAGGTCTTGGTTCCGAAATAAATGTATTGTTGAGCTAGAACCAAAAAGATGGAAATGCATGGACCACTTTCAGATTTGATCGGAGAACTGCCTGTCTGTCTGTCCGTCCATGTGTCTATGTGTCTGTCTGTCAGCCCATGTGTCTCTCTTTCCATGCTCCTATGGGTCTGTCCAATTGTCTGTTTGTCCATGTATCTATCTGAATATTTATTTGTCTATGTGTCTGTCTGTGTGTCCATGTAAACTGGTGCATGCCCAGGTATCTGTCTAAACATGTGTCTGTCCATGCACCTATATATTTATCTGTCCATGTGCCTACATGTCTATCTGCCTACTGGCTAATTACAGTATAAATGTGATATTATAATTGTTTGTATTAAAACATTTCCATGCCAAACTTTATGCCGAATTATTATTTATTTAATGTTTTATTGCTGCTACCATCAGCTTTTGAACCTTCGCGAGATTTAATGTCTTTTGAGACCCCCTTCAGCGACTTGTTTTTAAAAAAAGCAACTAGTGACAAATCTAGAGAGTTTTTGGACAGGGTTTAGGTACTTTCTCCAGAGAAGAGTCACTATGACTTCCCCTTAGTTGCCGGACATGAGTGAGACAGAGAAGCAGCAGCGGCGTTCAGCCAACAATACAGCCGCTGGCAAGGACGTGAATGAGATGTGCATGTGCATGCCTGGAAGCTCCTTCTTTGTTTTTATTCATTGTATTTAGTTTAATTTTTGTTTTCTTAACCTCATTTGCTATACCCCTAACAATCTGTACAAGGTTGCAGGAGGCTTGGAGCCTATCCTTGGGTACTCCCTGGATAGGACGCCAGTCCATCATAATGCACACACTCACATACCTTCACATACTACTGGCAAGTTCTGCACGTCTTTGAACTGTGAAAGGAAACCGGTGTGCCCACAGGAAACCCGTCAAGCACGGGGAGAACAGATGCAAGGTGGGAATCGAACCCTTGCCCCTGGAGGTGCGAGGCCACAGTACGCACAGTGCCGCCTTACATGAATCAACCATATGATAATACCATATATAATATAAATTTACAATAATAACTAGTAATACTAGTAATAATATCAATAAATATATTAAATATAAAATAATTTACTAAAAGAAAAACATTGGTATAGTAAAAGATCTTTCTAATTTACTACAGGTGCGTTTTATACAAGAGATTTATGACATTATAGCTGCATTAACACTTCTTTCACAGTCTGAACACTGGAGTTTAAAGAACAGCTAAAACCGACTGTAGCAACATGGCGCCAGATGCATATAGTCAGAAATATGACCCCATGTCAGTTT
This sequence comes from Channallabes apus, assembly GCA_030522415.1. NCBI lineage: Eukaryota > Metazoa > Chordata > Actinopteri > Siluriformes > Clariidae > Channallabes > Channallabes apus. The sequence goes on along the minus strand of CM060115.1, from coordinate 30,231,419 downwards.
CTGTATGCGCACTACCTTCTCCGTCTGCCGCTAGTTGCTATGCAAATACTATGTGGTGATAAAGTCGATACCCAAATCAGCGCAGGATGCCGTTTAGTGACATCTAACGACTTTTTCTGTAGGCTTTTGCTACTTTGCATTGAAAACAGTTGGCAACACTGACTGCTTTGGATCACCCGTCACTCTACCGTCCTCTGAATTGAACTCTACACCACATTATATACTGGATGTAACTCTTTCTAATGTCCTTGTAAGGTTTTGTGTCGTTTGCCGTGTCCTGGTCATTTGCTGTGTCCTGTTTTTTTTGTGTTGTTGCCGCAGACAAAACAATTTCCCTCAGGCATCAATAAACAACCTGTTAAGTCTCACTGTGAGGTTAAACTGCATGGTAACAAGAATCTGATTGGATGTCAAGAACCTGTTTAAAAATCTCGATAGTTTGATGTGTTTCCGACGTGTTCTGCAGCTGCTACCTTTGATATCTCGGTGGACGATCATGTTGCTGTGGAGGTAGAAGACTCCCTGCAGGATCTGTCTGGTGTATCTGCGCGTCACCTTCTCTGTCAGAGCCCCGTACGCCTTTAGCTGGTCTTTTATCGAGCCCTGAACACACACACACACACACACACACAAGCACAGACACTCAGTACACACATGCCAGAAAACAATGTACTTTAATGGCACAGAGCCAGGAAGTACAATCTGGTGTACAATAATGATGATGCGATTGTAGGGAGGAGTGTGTGGTGAAGCCATAAATTTACATAGATTAATAAAATTTTTCTAATAAAGAGCTGTTACTGTAACAACGAAACAATCGAGCAAACAATTAACAGCTGCTGCTGCACCACAGACCTGTCTGGTGGTACAGCATAACTGCGGAGAATGTCCTTAATACCTTATTAAATGCCCCTTATAAACCCCACCAAACCAATTCGGTGCAGATGACAAAAAGGCAGTTGGAACTATTATTGTGTGCAACATCTCAAAGTTGTGAGAAGTCACTCGCTGCTACCATTTACGTTCATCCGTTGTAAAGGTTCTTCCTTCTCCTTCCATAAATAAGTATACACCTAAATATCTTTACAGAAAACATCACTCACTCATCGTCTATACTGTCTTTTCCTGTATGCAGGGTCACGGAGGGGATTCTATCCCAGGGGATTTGGGGCATGAGGCGGGGTACACCCTGGATGGTGTGCCAATCCATCATGGGGCACACACACTCATACACTCATTCACACACTTTGGGAAATTTGGGGACCCCAATTAGCCTAATTTGCATGTCTTTGGACAGTGGGGGGAAACCGGAGTACCAGGAGGAAAACCACCAGCACAGGGAGAACATGCAAACTTCATGCACACATCGAACATGTGCCCGGGAATCGAACCCAGAACCTGGTGGTGCAAGGCAACAGTGCTAACTATTAAGCCATCGTGCCGCCTACAGACAATATCAGCATATAATATTTATGAATAAGCTTTATTTACGGAGCATCGAGTGAGTGCATCGTTTATAGGTAAAACGACATGTATTTATGTTTGTACAGTATATAATGGCCCTCCGGGGGAGCTCTATCTACTTATTGATTGGAACTGAAAAATATATTTTGACCTTGTTTAGTTTTTACATATTGACATTATGTCTACAGCTATGTTTACACGAACGATGTTTCTTCAATGCTTTTGAAATCATTCCGATGAAAGATTCCAACTTGGCTGTTTACATGGTTAATTTGGTATGGTGTGTTTAATCAGATTTTTTGATCTGCGCAGTGTTTTTCTAGTTTTTTTTTTTTTGCCTGCTATGACGAGTTGAATCTGCTAGAAATACTGTATAACAGAAAAGAAAGAAGTTTTTTTCTATCTTATAGATTAGTTTAAGATTTCTCACCTTATGTGTTATGATTGGTTACAAGAATTCTGTCTCATCTACAATTCATAAGCAATTTCCCTCAGGGATTAATAAAATTCTTTGAATCTTAAATTGGTTAGATGCTTTACTATTTGTGAAATGTGAGCCAATTAATGCTCTTGTTCAGCCAGTAGGCCTGCGGACGAAAGTAAAGGCAGGTGGGAGAGATCTGAGTTCACCCGTCAGGAATGGAAGCAAAAGTTACTACCTGGAAACTTGTCACGCCGGCTAATATTACCTTCACGTGGGGCAAACATGCGCGGAAAGAATATATTTATTCAGGTAAGAGAAAAACAATCGGATCAAGTGTTTACATGGTTAATATTTACCTATTTAACAGATTTTGAACGATTTACACCACCACTCTCAATTCCACTGAAAATGTATTCAGTCTTGAGGTGTTTTATCCAATGCATTTTTATTACAATCTGGCTATTATTCTCATTATTAGTAGAATATTAAGGTCTATGTACACGCGCCTCATATTACTGCAATAAATGAAGTTTGATTCGATTTTATGAGTTTAACATAAACACGTTATTATTTGCCATAACATATTTTGAGCAGAAATTCTGTCCTTAACTTAGAGTTAAGATGTTTATACAGTAAGAATTTATGTTATGCCGCTTTCTATCCTTCTCAAATCTCTGCCCACGGAACAATAGTAAAAAACATGTTTTCTAGCGTGCACAGTTATATATTACTTCGTACAAATATGGTTAAGGAAAAAACACATCCCATGATTTACTCTAACAGAAAAACACTGCGCTCCTGTGACAGCGCAAAACAAGAAGACAGAATCTGCCAAGACGTGTCCTTCGGCGTGTTTTTCACACGGAGCCCAGTTTCCACATGCTTACCCAGCTGGAACTGGAAGTGTGTTGAGGTGTTTGTCCAGATATAGAGCCGGTTCTATTCCCAAACCGTGTGCTTGTGTGTTTCTTTGACAATCCGATCCGAGCGGGCTAATGTGTCCCGCATTTCCTTCGCCTTCCTGTTTTCGCCCTCGTATTCTGGAAACAATGTCTCCTCGAGGTCTGTGCCGAGAAAAGCAAATTCCAGTCGACTCAGCACCTCGGCGAGCACTTAACCTCATCCCTGATCCCTTAATCTTGCTCCACGACATGATAACCTAGTTGTTTTGATATCTGTACAGTATCTATAATGCACATCTACATATATATCCTTTACTTCATTTTTTTTAAGGTATGCACCCATATTAAGCCCGTTGACTCAATCTAAAACATTAGCATTACTCTTTTTATAAATGCTACCATTCAAACCACTAAATGAGTAGCTTAAATGAAATGGCAAGAAACTGGTCTAAATCAAGATTTCCGAATAATATTATCAAGGCTCGATTTAGCCGACTAGCTAACTTGTAGTAACCTTTGTCGCAGATTGAGACAAATGGCCTTAGCATCTTAGTCTGGATTCTGCCTTAGCAATTTATTTTAACATTTGTCACAATAAAATTTTTCTCACAAATGATTATGATTAGCTAAATTAGCTAACATGCCATATTAGCATGCTAGTTCCGTTGATATAATGTGGCCATGTATTGTTTGCTAATTTGGACCTTTAAAAGATTTTTCTCCAGAACAAAACATGAATTTAGCACATGAATCAATTAAAAGCATGATTTAATTTTTTTTATTCGTCCACATTAATCATGTTAGCACACAAACAGCGAGTTATTATGCATTTGTTAACCGATTTCCCAGTTACATAATCAGTTCCCAGTAATCCCAAACCAACGGTCCCAAACAATCCAGAAACAACATTAATGAGTTAAATGAGCCTGTTAAAGACCACTGTTACTCGTTCTCCTTAAATCTGCCCTGTTTCTTCTTGTCCTACAGAATAAGCTTAAAAAAAAAAAAAAAAAAAAGATCACTCTTTTTCGTTCCCTATTAAATCTGACATCTTGTGTTCAACCACAATAGGAGCATTTTCTTGAAAAACATATAAAGCTTTCGCTCCGGGCCAAAAAGCAGACGTCAAATAAACCTCCAGCATCAAAGACATCATTTTTTCTTTTTCTTTCTTTCTTTTCAGCAGGTTCTGTCTGTCATTATGGGTTTCTATACATGAAAAATGACGAATATCACAATAAATTGGACGCTCTTAGAATACAAGTGTGTGTGTGTGTGTGTGTGTGTGTGCGCGCGCGCGCGTGTCGGTGTGCTTTACTTGAAACCACATCTTCTTCCAGAGAACTTGGTCAAATATATAATCCCTCTCCTTTTTTCCAGACAACATGAGTAAGACTCTTAAAGCGAGTCGCAAAAAAAACAGGCATGTGTCTCGTTAAAGCTCTCTTTTATTGAAAAAAAATAAATAAAAGAACTTATAAAACTGAGCTGCAGCGCTAACAAAGGTGAGGACTGCTGTTTGGGCAGGCGCACTTGGATCTTAGTCATGTTTACTTCCCGTGATCAATTCATTCATTCATTCATTCATTCATTCATTTTCTATACCGCTTACGCTCCCATGATCAAATTTTTTAATTTTTTTGCTCGTATAGAAACAAAAGCAACTCCAGCATTGTCCAGAGACTAATAATACTCATTAATGAAGCACGTGTACTAGACAGTGGATGACTAAAATGTTTTCGAAAACTCACCCGAACTATTTTTTACCTGGGTCAGAAGTTCAGTAACTATACAGTACTGTGTAATAGTCTTAGGCTTTCAGTTTTTTTTAAGTGCAATTTTTTTCATATGGATTGAATATGAATAAATCATATGGATTTATTATTGAGTTATTAGTAAATGGGCCCGTCTATGTGCCACCCCACACACCGGGCGACGGTTACACTCCACGCTAGAGATATATCCGCCATTTCTGTGACAGTTACTAACAGGGTACTACAACCTTGCTTAAGGATCCCGGCGGCATTGGGGCTCAAACCGGGGACCTCCAGAATCTGATTTTCAAACATTAGGATCCCAATGCTAAATTTTACTTGTAAGCCAGAAAAAAAAGCAGCACACTATATAAGTGACCACTGAGTTTTGATTGCCAAAAAAAGCAGGTGCACAAGTCAGTCTCTTCAGAAGAACAGTGTGTGGTTCTGCAGGATGCTCAGTAAAACTTAGTAACTAATTTCCTTATAAAACTGCACAAATTGTACCTGAGACTAAAAGATCCTCTAAGCATCATCATGCCAAATACTTATTAATTACTTTGTCTGTTTAATTACTACTAAGACTTTTGCACAGTACTACATGTACTGTTCCAACCATCTTCTAACGACCCTCACGTTGACTTGATGCTGTCTCAGCGTGTGTTAGCATACTGTAAATCATATAATATAACGATGACATACGCACCCCTGGCATGAACTCGACGAAGATGGAGAGCTTCCTCTGGTCGGCGTCACGCAGGCAGCCGTAGTACTGGACGATGCGCTCGTGACGGAGATTCTTCAAGAGCTGGATCTCGCATTCAAGTGCGTTCACTTCCTATGTAGATGACGAGAGAGTGAGAGAGAGAGAGAGAGAGAGAGAGAGAAAGAAGCAAACGTGTAAATCACGTTTAAGAGATTTTGATGAGTGAACAAGTAACATTTCGGACAAAACAGGTTTGTTGTACACTGGAGCTAAACTTTATTTTTAACATGCAAATCAGGGTGAATGTACTACAGTATACATGACATGATATGCATCAACAGGAATAAACCTGTATTCAGATACTACATAATGAAGTAGATAAAGTCAGACTGAGATACTGAACGACTCGTAGCAGGTGTATGACCTGTGCGTACTGCTTTCTTTAGCAACATCACGGAGCTCAAGATTAAACACACATATGAAGTTTTTTTTTTTTTTGCTGAGAGCTAGAGGAAGCTCGCGGTAATGTTTACCTTGCTGGTCTCCTGACAATCGGGGGCGAAGGGCACCTGTTTAACGGCAAGCTCTCTGCCAGTGTCAGCGTCGTAGCAGAGGTAAACCTCGCCAAAGGCTCCACGACCCAGCAGTTTCCCTTGACGCCAGTTCACCGGCGCCCGCGGAGCTACAGACACACACACAGAGACCACACTAACGTGAGCATAGCAGCTACGTTCCAAACACAGTCCCACAATGAACCACAAACCATTCTCAAACATAATGTCAGCTAGATTTTACCATTCACACGTCTACTTTATAACAGACCTATTGACTTTGAATTATTCTCCGTTCTACTGAACTCACAGACTGTGAATCACCCGAATGTCGACCTCTGTAACTCGGAGGAACGTCTGAAGCTGACAAACTGAACAACCGATCCCACGTTTGCTTTGTTTTTATTATGTCCGGCTGACTCAGGAAAAAAAATCCAGAGAGTTTAGTGTTTAAGACTCTCCTTAGAGCGTTACACCTAATCATTTTACCATTAATTGACAGTAAAAAAAGCTTTCTGATTTGACGGCATGTCTTTCCTGACTAGACGCAACTCATAAGCTTTCTCAGATTAAAAAAAACATTTGAAATAATATTCATTATCATAACCACTAGAACTGAAAACTACTAATTAATAGTGCTATTAGTGGATTTACTTTTTTAAGGACACTTGCATTAAAAAAAAAAATACTAAACAATGCGAAAGTTGTTTACTTGTAAAATATTGTAATAAAAATTAATCATAAATGAAAATGAAACTATGTTTATGTCAACAGAACTGAAATTTTCATAGGATTTATTTCTATTGTTGATTTCTGACTTTAAGGCATGATACAACCTTAGCAAAGAAAGTTAGTGTGTGTGTGTGTAGTTACATTTGGCAGAACTGCGCTGACTGCTTTTGTCGCTCCAGCCGAGGGTGCGCAGGTCTCCGCTGTACGCGAGCGTGCTGTCTCCGTTGTAGCTGCGTGTGCGGCTCGAAGGCACCAACTGGAACAGGTTCTCCTGCGGCATGAAGCTCCGTGGGAACGTGCTACGACCTGACGAGTACACACACACACACACACAAATCAAAATGACAACATGTTTAATTGATCAACTTTGCAGGAATGGTGCGGTGAGAATTCACACACAATCATGAAGTGAGTTCTGAGTTTCTAATCCCGTGTGACGGTTCGATCGTGATAAAAGTACCAAAGCCAGTCACAGTATCTTGAATATATTTACATTTATCTCCACTTTCTTAAAATAAGAGTACAACAAATAAAAGACAAAACTATTAAGTTTATTTTTAATAAAATGCAACTACAGTTTTAAGAAAAAAGTTCTTGTTGTTCTATTGGGAAATAATTTTGCCAACTTTTAGAAATGTACTGTATTTCTTAAAAGAAATTCAATTTCAAATTAGCTCCTTAAATGAAACAGAATTCTCCGCCAATAGAACGAGAACATTTTCGCTTGCAATTTTAGCAACATTTACCTAGAGATAAGCTTAATAATCTCATATTTCTATTTTTGTAATCTGATTTTTAGAAATTATCAGTACATTTGGCTAGATTTAAGAATATTTCAGTTGCTTAGATCCTTAAATCAGGTTCAGAAGTTTTTTTTCCTATAAAATTCAGTCACCTGCTTAAATATCGAAGCCGGTTTTGGGTACATAAAAAAGTTGAATGAATTGCAATTTTATTTCTCTAAAATCTTAAATTCTTTTAAAAAGCTTTGACTTTTTTCTTGTAATTTAAACTTTTTAAAAGATATAATTCAGACCATTCTCTCAACCTTTTTTTTTTTAATTTCTAGCAGTTAAAACATTGTCTCGTAATTCTGACTTAATTTATTTTTAACATTTCTGACAGCATTGCTCATAATTCAGAGGTTTTTCTAACAACTACAGATAAATTTCCTGCTATTCTGACTTTGTTTCTCATAATTCAGACTTTTCTTCCTGCAATGCGACTTTATTTCTCACAATTCCGATTTTTGCCATTTTATTTCGCCTCTTCTGCACTACGTTAGCTAGAAAATCCTAAATAAAGTGGGAATTTCAGGAAATAAAATTTTAATTAAGCAAATGTTTTATTTTAATTCTTTTAAAGGTGGAAACGGCTTCAATTATTATAAGGTTTTGTAAAAAACCTACTGGAAACTTTGATTCTTTTTGAAATAAAATTTTGGGAGTAAAATTTAGTTGGTTAGTCTATTAAGCAGTATTTTCCATTCAATGAACCTGAACTAGGCGTTCTACAGGTTCAGTGAAGGAGGTGTGGCCTTCTACCCTGAAACTCTGCTGTTTATTGAAGTTGGTGTGTCCTCTGATACTGACACAGGAGATGTCGTGGCCCATGGCCCTCTCCATTTTTTATTTTTTTATCTGGGACCTTTTCTGAGCTTGGATTTTCCTTCCTCTCAATCTCTGTCTCCCCTCGATGCCCCCCAACAATTATGCTACACAGGAAGTAGCTCTTGGCTTGCTGTTTTGATACAGTCAGGGGAAACACAAATCAGGAACACACACACACCACTGTTTTGATACACACAGTGCACTAACCTCAGGGGAAACACATATCAGTGCTGGCCAAGGTTATGTACTGACACACACTCGACACAATACACACTCGGCTTACATGAAGATGACTCAAGATGCAAACTTGATGTGTATCATCAGATACATAACCTATATATATATATATATGTACACACTAAGGCATGCATGACTTAAAGAGTTCGGAGCTCTATTTGGAGCTCCAGTTTAATGTGTTACCAATAGAAACAATAAGCATGTCTATATAAATCTGTCTAATATTCTGAACTACCTTTACAGCTGCTACTACAGATAATAAATCAACACCTTCTAACCAATGAGAATGAAGAATCTGTCAGTGCTGTGGTATAAAGTTAACAACTGTAACACACTGTATTTATGATCTTACCGTCGCCGTAGTCCTTGCTACGATTGGTTAAGTGGAACTGTCGTGGGAAAGTCCCGTGCTTCCCGTGTCGACCTGCAGGGGGAGCAGTGAGACACAGAGCTCAGCTAATGTACATAAACTGTAAACACTAACCATGAGCACATGGGTAAACATAGTACAGATATACACATGGATTAACACACATCATAAAAAAAATAATAAAAATTTATATATATATATATATATATATATATATATATATATATATATGACATCCTTCATTTCGAAATGTTGTGTATTAGCCAATCGGAGGTCAGGGGCGGGGCTTAAGTTACAGACTTAATCTTATTTTCAGCGTGTGCTTGATAAAATGCTAAATACAGTGGTGTGAAAAACTATTTGCCCCCCTCCTGATTTCTTATTCTTTTGCATGTTTGTCACACTTAAATGTTTCTGCTCATCAAAAACCGTTAACTATTAGTCAAAGATAACATAATTGAACACAAAATGCAGTTTTTAAATGAAGGTTTACGTTATTAAGGGAGAAAAAAAAACTCCAAATCTACATGGACCGGTGTGAAAAAGTGATTGCCCCCCTTGTTAAAAAATAACTTAACTGTGGTTTATCACACCTGAGTTCAATTTCTGTAGTCACCCCCAGGCCTGATTACTGCCACACCTGTTTCAATCAAGAAATCACTTAAATAGGAGCTACCTGACACAGAGAAGTAGACCAAAAGCACCTCAAAAGCTAGACATCATGCCAAGACCCAAAGAAATTCAGGAACAAATGAGAACAAAAGTAATTGAGATCTATCAGTCTGGTAAAGGTTATAAAGCCATTTCTAAAGCTTTGGGACTCCAGCGAACCACAGTGAGAGCCATTATCCACAAATGGCAAAAACACGGAACAGTGGTGAACCTTCCCAGGAGTGGCCGGCCGACCAAAATTACCCCAAGAGCGCAGAGACGACTCATCCGAGAGGCCACAAAAGACCCCAGGACAACATCTAAAGAACTGCAGGCCTCACTTGCCTCAATTAAGGTCAGTGTTCACGACTCCACCATAAGAAAGAGACTGGGCAAAAACGGCCTGCATGGCAGATTTCCAAGGCGCAAACCACTTTTAAGCAAAAAGAACATTAAGGCTCGTCTCAATTTTGCTAAAAAACATCTCAATGGTTGCCAAGACTTTTGGGAAAATACCTTGTGGACTAAGGTGCGTGTCCCATTACATCTGGCGTAAAAGTAACACAGCATTTCAGAAAAAGAACATCATACCAACAGTAAAATATGGTGGTGGTAGTGTGATGGTCTGGGGTTGTTTTGCTGCTTCAGGACCTGGAAGGCTTGCTGTGATAGATGGGACCATGAATTCTACTGTCTACCAAAAAATCCTGAAGGAGAATGTCCGGCCATCTGTTCGTCAACTCAAGCTGAAGCGATCTTGGGTGCTGCAGCAGGACAATGACCCAAAACACACCAGCAAATCCACCTCTGAATGGCTGAAGAAAAACAAAATGAAGACTTTGGAGTGGCCTAGTCAAAGTCCTGACCTGAATCCTATTGAGATGTTGTGGCATGACCTTAAAAAGGCAGTTCATGCTAGAAAACCCTCAAATAAAGCTGAATTACAACAATTCTGCAAAGATGAGTGGGCCAAAATTCCTCCAGAGCGCTGTAAAAGACTCGTTGCAAGTTATCGCAAACGCTTGATTGCAGTTATTGCTGCTAAGGGTGGCCCAACCAGTTATTAGGTTCAGGGGGCAATTACTTTTTCACACAGGGCCATGTAGGTTTGGATTTTTTTCTCCCTAAATAATAAAACCCCTCATTTAAAAACTGCATTTTGTGTTTACTTGTGTTATCTTTGACTAATAGTTAAATGTGTTTGATGATCAGAAACATTTTGTGTGACAAACATGCAAAAGAATAAGAAATCAGGAGGGGGGCAAATAGTTTTTCACACCACTGTATGTAGCTGATTTGATTTTTGCCTTCATATGAACAGCTTGCTCTGCTTGCAAACAACAACAAAATCTCCTGCTTTTCTCCCAAAAAACGCCCACGACAAACCAGCACCACGTTTACTGGCACACTGTCCTTGTGAAAGCAGCGTCGCTCTATGAAGGGCTTTATCACTAATGCGACAGAAAGAGGGAGAGAGCAGAGGGAAAGTGTGTGTGTGTGTGTGTGTGTGTATGAGCGCAATGCCGGCAATTGAAAGCAGCTGGCGAGTGTATGAGGCGTGTGTTTTCAGCGGCGTCTCCCACAGCAACGCAGCCGTGTGTGCATTCAGAGCGGAGAAAGGAGAGGAAAAATCGACTCATATGGCAAAATAAACAAATCAGCCTGCCTCTATGGAGATATGTTCACTGAAACAGCACAGAGTGTGTGTGTGTGTGTGTGTGTGTGTGTGTGTATATGATGGTGAGGTTTCTCTCTTGAAAAGGCCAGCAATTTGCATGTGGATGTCTGGCTGATTTGGAGAAACGGTCTTTGTGCATTTGGGTATGTGTGTGTGAGAGTGTGTGTGTGCTTAAGTGTAAGACAGAAAGGTCGCCCTGTGTTTGGGAGGATCTTATTATTAAGAATGCCTGATTTGTTTGATTCCTGTTCAAAAGTAATATTGAGAAGAGAGCGAGGAAAATGCTGATGAAAGGGAAGAGAAAAGAGGAGAAGAGTACAGAGACAAGAAGAGAAAAGAAAAGGAGAATAAATATGGGAGGCAAGGAGATAAAATATAAGAGAAAAGAAAAGACATGAGAAGAAGTGAGAAAAGAGGAGATAAGAAGAGCTGAGAAGAGAGAAAATGAAAAGACATGAGAAAAGAGGAAAAAGAGATGAGATGAGGAGAGAAGAAAGAATTTAAAAAATGAGAAAGGGATGAGGAGATGAGAATAGACTAGAAGATATGAGAAGAGAGGAAAAGAAATGAAATGAGATGAAAGGAGGAGAGATGAGAAGAGATGAGAAAAGAGGAGATGAGAAGACATAAGAGGAAAAGATATGAAATGAGAAGAGATGAAACGATAAGAGATGTGTAGAGAAAAGAGATGAAAAGCAAAGAAAAACAAGGAAAGAGAACGTGAGGAAAGTGAGAACAGGAGATGAAAACAGATATGTAAAGAAAGGTACAGAGAAAGTGAGAAGACAGAAGAACAGAATAACTGACAGGAGAAGAAAACTGAATGAGTGATAAGGAAAAAAGATCAAAGGAAAACAGACATAAGGAAAGAAAAGAGGTGATAGAGGAGATGAGTGAAGAACAATAGGGACAGAATATACAGAAAACAGAGAAGATAAAAAAAAATGCTAATAAATCATGGCCGCCATTAGCATTAGCATCCGAGCTGTGGCCTTTTACCTTTATAGTCGTAGGTGAGGTTCAGGTAATTGTTGTCGCGGTTGTTCTGGGAGAACGGAGGACTGCGAAAGGAAAACATCTAGTTAGTGCAGTTTTGTGTTTGAAATGGAATAGATTCAGGATTCTGGAGACTGTAGCCAGGAAGGTGTGTGACAGCATTACATATGTGTGTTTATGTTTATGAAACACTCTTCGTAGTTTATTCATACAGTACTTTAAAAACTGTAGAAAATATAGTTGCTTGAGAAAAATATGACAATATGAACTTAAACCAATATCATGATTAACTGATTTACCTCAATTATGATTAATGAACGATAATTTCTTTTTTACCGTCATAGTGCAATGACATTTGAAGGGGTAAAATCTCGCTGTTCCTCTATAATCCTGTAGGTGGTGCACGCCTCACCATAACTATTCACACTGTGTGGTAGAAGTAAATTATTTGCTACGTTTGGTTAGAATTTGGTTAGAAAAAAAAGTAATATTGAGTAGGAGTCTTTATAAAATCGTGACACTAATAGAATCGCAAAACGAATAGAATCAGCACGTAGCTATAATGATAATATCGCATCGGGAAATCCCATCCCTAATAAATACGCTCAACTATTAATGTTTTTATATATACAGACAGACACGGTACGTTTTATTTGAGGTTCTTGATGTCGGCTTTGATTAATTCTTGATTAATTGCCCAGCCCTACTCCAAACTGTGCTCTATGCTAGCTGTGTAAACTCAGAGACAGTCTTACAGACTCTGACTCAGTCTAAATCCTGTTGCTGATGCTCTCAAGCGTTTACATTTATTTCACCCTACTAAGTCCTGACTCGCCGTCGCCGCTCAGCCCGTCTGCTTTCTCTTTTCTGACCCGAATGCGGGTCAGTTTGTCTAAGTCTGTATGTAATTGTTTTAAAATGGACTGTGAAAAAGGTCAGAGCGGAAGGTCGCGAGCTTGCCGCGTGGATTGTCCGGCTCGGTGTTATTGCCTCCAGGCCGATGACGTCAGCGGCGTGCGGGACGAGGCCCCGGATAGCACACACACACCCGGAGAGAGGGAAGAAATTTCCATGCACTTGTTTCCTGACATTGTTCTGGAAAGCCAGAGGCCAGATAAGACTTGTGCAGGTAGCACAGTTCCAGTCTCTCTCTCTCTCTCACTTTCTCTCGCTCTCGTAGCCTGTTCTACTGTCGCTTTTATTTTATTGCAAACTGTAAAGGATCAGTGCATCAGTGTTTCTACAACATAATCACTTCCCGCTAAACTTTCTCCCTCTCTTGCCCTCTATCTTTCTCTCTCTCTTTGTTCTTTTTTTTCTCTGAACAAACGCAGCACGCAATCACTCCGGAACTCAGGCGTCCAGATAACGCTGTCGTTGCCGCAGCAACGTGAGCAACTTCCTGTCCGGCCTCTGCAGGATCCTGATTCATTCCTTCTGCATGTATATGCACACACACACACACACACACACATACTGAAAAAACATGCAGGCTTCCCCTCACCTGTCTAGAGCCTGGTCCACGGACTGGCAGCTGCTAGACAGGGAACCGTCAGCACTTCCGAAAGGATCCATGACCTACGAAGAAAAACAGTTCGGGTCACACCTGAGTGAATGCATGTGATGGATTATGCACTGTTCTACCAAACATTAGCTCATCTATTCCCGTCTCCTCTGGTGTTTGATGTCTTGGGAATGAAGGAGCCATTAGTGACTCCACCATTTATAAACACAGTTCCTCCGCAGGTTCTCAAAGCGCTCACTGGAGCTGCGTCGATCAGACGTGCGGGCGAGTCGAGGTGCTTACGTTGGGATCGGGCGTCTCGGGGATGAATTCTCCCTCGCTGTGGATGCTGGTGTAAGAGCCCTGGCGAGCGATCTGCTGCTGCTCCTCGGGAACGCTGCCCGGCGGTGGGGAACTCCTCCCTGTGTGCAGAGAGCCTGGAGAAAAATGACAGAGATGGAGAGAGAGAGAGAGAGAGAGAGAGAGAGAGAGAGAGAGAGAGATGGATAATTTGAAACTAATCCATGAGGAGATAAGAGAAGGGTCCCGGGGTTAGAAGGAATGAGAAGGAGGAGTGGATTGAGAAATCGAGAAAAGCTGGAATAAGCAGAGCTCTAGGAGAGGGAAGGAAAGAAATGAACAAAAAGCAGGGTGTAGTATATAAAGACAAAGCAGAGAGAAATCGAGAGAGAGAGAATTGAAAATCTAATTGAATTGACAGACAGAAATAGAGAGACAGACTGACAGAATGACAAAGAAACAGAGAGAAAGAAAGGTACACAGACAGACACAGAGAAAGTGAGACAGACAGGCAGACAAAAAGACAAACAGAGAGAAATGGAAACAGAGAGAAAGACAGGAAGACAAACAGAGAGAGAGAGAGAGAGAGTGAGAAACACACAAACCAAGAGAGAGAGACAAATAAATAGAAAAACAAACATGCAGACAGACATGGAGAGAGACAGACCGACAGACATGGAGAGAAAGAGAGAGAGATAGACATAAAAACACAGAGACAGGCAGACAGATAAACAGACAAATAGAGAGAAACATTAAGACAGACAGACCAAAATAGAACGATAGCAAGAGAGAGAGACAGAAACAGAGTGACAAAAAGAGAGAAACTGAGACAAACACAGAAATTCAAGAGACATCTGCATGCAAGGGCTTAACCGTAAGAAAGTAGCAATGGACGAATACTGAGAGGAGTGAGAGAAAAAAAAAAGGTGAAGATGTGCAGAGACGCTTGCTTCAGGACAGAGATAACCTGGAGCACAGACTCAGGAAGATAAGAGCAGACAAGGGCAGACAGACAGCCAGAGAAATTAAAAAGGGTCACAGGGGACATGTTTGTTCTTTTGAGTGCCAGAAATGGACAAAGTGAGACACGAGTGTTGGAGGTGCTGTCACACTTCACCCCAATTTTCAGGACAAACACTGTCCACAAATAAATACTTACAGTATGGAAACAAACTGCATGTCTTAACACTGTCTATCTACATGGGATTCTGGGAAACGTCAAAGACACAGGTATTAATAAAATCCTCCAATGTCCAGGACCCACACATGCAGAAACACCCAAAAACACACAGCAATCCCAGAATACCGCTCACCGAGAGAGACTTCCTGTAAACAAACACGCCATGTTCATGCGCCTGAGATGAAATCTGTCCCATGGGGACGTTACGCTGTTAATCAGCCCAGAGTTTACTGAGAGTTTAATAAAAACATGGCGGACAGAACTGAGACTGAGGAGAATGTTCTTCAGGAGCACACACAGACGTCTTTCCTTCTCTCTCTCGTTCTTTAATTTGCGAAACGGTAGACAAACACAGAGAAAATGAGGAGAAAAGTGAAGCTGATCTCCTGAAGCAGATGTTTAAAATTCATGTGTGCTTTGAGCTGCTCAGGTGTAAAGATGAGGAAAGAGGGGGGCTGAGAGAAGGGGGAGAGGGCAAGGCTAGAGAGAGAGAGAGGAAATGCCACACAGATAAAGAGAGAGACAAAGAGAGAGAAAAAGACAGAGAGAAAGACACACAGAGATAGAGACAGACAGGGATAGAGTGATAAGAGTAAGAGACAGATAAACAGACATACAGAGAAAGACAAACTGAGAAGGACAAACAGACAGAGATAAAGAGAGAGAGAGAGCGAGACACGTACACACAGATAGACAGACTGACAACACAGAGATAGTCAGAGAGAAATAGACAAAGAGAGAGAGAGAGAGAAAGACAGACAGGCAGTGTAGGAGACGCGTAAGAGACAAACAAAGACTGGCAAACAGAACAAGATGGAGAAAGAGGCAGACGGACAGACAGACAAACAGAGATGGACAGACGGACAGATAGACAGACGACGTGAGAGATTTCTAAAATCCATGTGTGCGTTCTTTTACTTCATGTTGCTCAGGTGTAGAAATGCGGAGAACAGAGAGTTTGGTAAAGGATTGTTTAAAGTATTGATCTATCTCTCTCTCTCTCTCGTTCTTTCACTCGCAGCTCACTTTTTGCATGCCTGTCTGTCCATCACATCACACGTCTGCTCTTTACGTAACCCTCTATTTCTTAATGTAATAGAGGATTGTGCTTTGGTGAGACACTCCTACTCATGCATACACATTTACTTACACTAACATTACATACACACATACACACACACACACACACACACAATTGCAGTAGTAACCAACCACGGACTTGTCAGTTCACATTCCCGGTCGCATGTCAAACACACTTCCTGTAGAACCTTTAATCAGGACAGACTTTGTGTCGAGAATATGAACACTACCTTCACAAATAACACACACACACACACACACACACACACACACACACACACACACAGTGCAGGTGTGAACACAATAGGAATCAGAAGTTGAGTCTACTCTAAGGCTGGAATGCAGTAGGAAGCACACAAACACCTGCTTTACACTAAATGTGTGTAGCGGGTCCTCACACTGTACTGAGCATTACGAATTAGTCAAATATGGCGCTATCTCCCTGCACCAATCCGCCTTTATTTGCATTAGCGTTGCGTTAGTGCGGCGCTCTGGCTCTGATAGTTTCAGCTCGGCGTGAATGACAAATCAGAGCTCTCTATCTCTCCATCTACACTACAGCCAGCACTCCGAGAGTGATAAACCTGCTGAGTGATGGTGGAAAAAGGTGTGCGTGTCGGTGTGTGTACGTGTGCATTACCTGTGGAGTGTTTGCGAACTCGTTCGGATCCTTTGAGCAAAGAACCTTTCAGGTCTCCCAGAGACCGAGACGACCTCATCTCACTCTGTTTATCTCTGCTGTTCACCTGCAGGAACTAGAGAGAGGGGGGAGGGGGAGAGACAGAAAGACAGACGGATAAATATACAGACAGGGAGGAACAGAGCGAGAGGGAGATAAAGAGAAACAGACAGACAGAAAAACAGATCCAGACAGAAAGACAGATATAGACAGACAGATGTACAATGAAAGACAGAAAGACAGAGACAGTGTAAGATAGAAAGACAGACAGATAGACAGACAGACAAAAAAGAAATGAGAGACAGACAGACATACAGAGATAGACAGACAGAAAGAGAAAGAAACAAAGATCTAGTCAGACAAAACAGAGACATACAGACAGACAGAGAAAGTGGAAAAAGACAGGCAGAGAAAAAAAGATAAACACAGATAGAGAGGTAGACAGACAGATAGACAGACAGAAAAAAGAGAAATGGAGAGGCAGAGCCCCTCCTTGAACCACCACCTTATCGTGGTGGAGGGGTTTGCGTGTCCCAATGATCCTGGGAGCTATGTTGTCGGGGGCTTCATGCCCCTGGCAGGGTCACCCATGGCAATCTGGTCCTAGGTGAGGGAACAGACAAAGAGTGGTTCAGAAGACCTCTTATGATGAGTAAAACCCTTGGAAAACGTTTTCCCTCGCCCGGACGTGGGTCACCAGGGCCTCCCTCTGGAGCCAGGCCTGGAGGTGGGGCCCGATGGCGAGTGCCTGGTGGGCGGGCCTGCACCCATGGGGCCCGGCCGGGCACAGCCCGAAGAGGCAATGTGGGTCCCCCTTCCCATGGGCTCACCACCTGTAGGAGGGGCCAAAGAGGTCGGGTGCAGTGTGAGCTGGGCGGTGGCCGAAGACAGGGGCCTTGGCGGTCTGATCCTCGGCTGCAGAAGCTGGCTCTAGGGACGTGGAATGTCAACTCTCTGGTGGGGAAGGAGCCTGAGCTAGTGCGTGAGGTTGAGAAGTTCCGGCTAGATATAGTTGGACTTACCTCGACGCACAGCTTGGACTCTGGAACCAGTCTCCTTGAGAGGGGCTGGACTCTCTTCTACCCTGGAGTTGCCACCGGTGAGAGGCGACGAGCAGGTGTGGGCATACTTATTGCCCCCCGGCTCGGGGCCTGTACATTGGGGTTCACCGCAGTGGACGAGAGGGTGGCCTCCCTTCACCTTCGGGTGGGGGGACGGATCCTTACTGTTGTTTGCGCTTATGCGCCGAACAGCAGTTTGGAGGACCCGCCCTTTTTGGCGTCTCTGGAGGGGGCGCTAGAGAACGTCCCTCCTGGGGACTCCATCGTTGGGGGACTTCAATGCTCACGTGGGCAATGACAGTGAGACCTGGAAGGGCGTGATTGGGATGAACGGCCCCCCCGATCTGAACCAGAGTGGTGTTTTGTTATTGGACTTCTGTGCTTGTCATGGATTGTCCATAACGAACACCATGTTCAGCCATAAGGGTGTCCATATATGTGCACCTGGCACCAGGACACCCTAGGCCACAGTTCGATGATCGACTTTGTGGTCGTGCCGTCGGATTTGCGGCCACATGTCTTGGACACTCGGGTGAAGAGAGGGGCAAAGCTGTCAACTGATCACCACCTGGTGGTGAGATGTGGCGTTGGCGGGGTAGGATGCCGGTCAGGCCTGGTAGACCCAAACGTATTGTGAGGGTCTGCTGGGAACGTCTGGCAGAGTCCCTTGTCAGGACGAGCTTCAACTCCCACCTCCGGCAAAGCTTCAACCACGTCCTGGGGGAGGTGGGGGACATTGAGTCCGAATGGACTATGTTCCGCACCTCCATTGTCGAGGCAGCCGACCAGAGCTGTGGCCGTAAGGTGGTCGGTGCCTGTCGCGGTGGCAACCCAAGAACCCATTGGTGGACACCGGCGGTGAGGGATGCCATCAAGCTGAAGAAGGAGTCTTACCGGGCCTTTTTGGCTGGTGGCACTCCGGAGGCAGCTGATAGGTACCGGCAGGCCAAGCGGAATGCAGCTTCGGTGGTTGCTGAGGCAAAAACCCGGGCGTGGGAGGAGTTTGGGGAGGCCATGGAGAATGACTTCCAGACGGCTTCGAAGAGATTCTGGTCCACCGTCCGGCGTCTCGGGAGGGGAAAGCAGTGCACGGTCAACACAGTGTATAGTGGGGATGGTGCGCTGCTGACCTCGACTCGGGACGTTGTGGGTCGGTGGGGGGAGTATTTCGAAGACCTCCTTAATTCCAATAAACATGTCTTCCGATGAGGAAGCAGAGTCTGGGGACATAGAGGTAGACTCTGAGGTGATCAAAAAGCTCCGTGGTGTCGGGGCCCCAGGGGTGGATGAGATCTGCCCGGAGTTCCTCAAGGCTCTGGATGTTGTAGGGCTGTCATGGTTGACACGTCTCTGCAACATTGCATGGACATCGGGGACAGTGCCTCTGGACTGGCAAACCGGGGTGGTGGTCCCCCTCTTCGAGAAGGGGGACCGGAGAGTGTGTTCCAACTACAGAGGGATCACACTCCTCAGCCTCCTCGAGAAGGTCTATTCAGGGGTCCTGGAAAGGAGGGTCCGTCGGATAGTCGAACCTCGGATTCAGGAGGAGCAGTGTGGTTTTCATGAACCAAGATCGCAAATACAAGCGGCCGAAATGAGTTTCCTCCGCAGGGTGTCTGGGCTCTCCCTTAGAGATAGGGTGAGAAGCTCAGTCATCCGGGAGGGGCTCAGAGTAGAGCCGCTGCTCCTCCGCATCGAGAGGAGCCAGATGAGGTGGCTTGGGCATCTATTTAGGATGCCCCCTGGACGCCTCCCTTGTGAGGTGTTCCGGACACGCCCCACCGGAAAGAGACCCCAGGGAAGACCCAGGACACGCTGGAGGGCCTATGTCTCTCGGCTGGCCTGGGAACGCCTTGGGATCCCCCCGGAAGAGCTGGAAGAAGTAGCCGGGGAGAGGGAAGTCTGGGCATCCCTGCTGAAGCTGCTGCCCTTTCGACCCGACCTCGGATAAGCGGAAGAAAATGGATGGATGGATGGAGAGGCAGAGAGAAACAGACAGAGATAGAGAGATAGACATATAGAGACAGACAGAGACAGATAAAAAAAGGGAGAGAATAAGACAAATAGAGATAAAGAGATAGACAGACAGAAGCAGACAGAGACAGAGATAGACAGACAGACAGAGATAGGGACAAAAACAGAGAGAGGCAGAGAGAAACAGACAGATACAGAGACAGACAGGAAAAGAGAGAGACAGAAAAAAACAGACTGAGATAGTGACAGGCAGACAGAGACAGAGAAAGAGAAAAAGAAAGAGGCAGACAGCGACAGACAGACAGATACTAATACTAATTCTGCTTTTGAGTACCAACGGTTCCTGTTGGTACTGATCCTAAATACTGGCTTCCTACCAGTGGCCAAAGAAGAAAAAGTATAGTACTGTGTGTGTGTGTGTGTGTGTGTGTGTGTGTGTGTGTGTACGCATCTCCACACTCACGTGGTTGTTAGTTGGAGTTTTCAGCACAACCCTCAGAACACCCTTTGCTCCTGAACCGGAGCTCAAACTCGACAGGGCTCGGTCCAGATCCTCC
This sequence comes from Channallabes apus, assembly GCA_030522415.1. Lineage (NCBI taxonomy): Eukaryota > Metazoa > Chordata > Actinopteri > Siluriformes > Clariidae > Channallabes > Channallabes apus. The sequence goes on along the minus strand of CM060115.1, from coordinate 30,211,009 downwards.
TGACACTTTAGAGCTATGAGTGTCTGTAAACACACACACACACACGCATGCACACACACACACACACACACACACACACACACACACACACACACACACACACACACACACACACACCTATTTAAGCCTATATTTACACATGCAATTTACATTAGCTAACACAAACTAGCAGTCATAACCATAAAAAAAAAGCTTTTTTCTTTTAATTAATTGACAATAGTGATAAATTTATCCCTCAGTGCTAATACAGAGTTAAAATAAACATTTTAATGGATTATTTAACACATACATGTTAGTAATTAGCATAAATGAGTCAGCAAAAACATGCTAACCACTCAAAGCTAGAGCTGAATTAGTCACTGCTAAACCTGCTAATGCAGAGCTGAATTAGTCAGTGCATTTATGCTAATGTATAATTCATTTGGAGGAGCATTTTAGCTAAATAAAAACTCCCAAAAAACATAATGTCTGACTGTTCATGCAGGTTTTAGCTTTAATTACTAAACTCCCAGACAGGAGCAGAAATATTGGAGAACAACTGGCTAAAAAGCTTAAAGTTATGAATGTTCCTGTTGTTAGCATTAGCATGTACGAGGTGGTATCAAAAATGATTAAGATTAGCTCTGTTTACAAGTGCTTTAATACTTAATACTGATTATTACTTATTAATACTTTAATATTATTAAGTTCTCTGACAATCATTGATTTCGACATTTTCAAGTGTTGAGCTCGCTGAAGGTCTTCCTGATCTCTCGTCGTCTTCCAGTGATGTTCATCCGCTCTTGAAGCTCATATGCCACTCAAAACACTTCGAATGACTCATTTGCAGCATCACCGTAAACTTGAAGAATTATTTCAAATGTTCCGAGTTTCACGCAGAATTTCACTTTTTCTCTTTGTTTGAACTTGCTGTCTATGATGAAATCGCAGATGTGGTCAGAATAGCACCGGTTGCACAATACCTTTATAAGATAGATACACAGGACGATGTCTTTTGGCACACTGACTTATGAAGATCGGTGCTCACCGTGACTCTCTGTGCAGCCTTGTGCTACCATCTGTTGGTGTGTTACAGAACTACAGTAGTCTCGAAACCTTTTGATACCACCTCGTATTGAGTGTCTGAACTGTTAGCTCTGTAAGCAAGCCACTTTTTTTTACTGTATCCCTGAAAGCTTTAGCTAGCTGCATTAGCAGACAAGATGAGACTTTGTATTTCAACATGGTTCAGTTAAGCAAGAAGGAAAGAATTTCCTTTTTCTCCTATGAGTGCAATTTATTATTATTTATTATTATTATTATTATTACTCTTTTTCACTTTTTTTTTTTTACCTCTTTATCAGTGCTGTAAAGGTCCATCTGCTGACCAAAAGCCTCAGTCACTTTCTGCAGAAGCTCTCTGAACTTCAGCGGCCTCTGGAAGGGAATGATCCTACAAGAGACAAACAACAAAAGTCAAAGATTAAAGCAGTCAACCGACACTGCCGAAGCAGGATTTGTTTTCACCTGCTTTATTATGTAAAACGCACACTACTACTGTACTATCTGGAACAGATCTTAGTGGCCATTATGCCTTATGGGTTATCCTGACGTGCCCATCACTCTGGAAAAGGGTCAATCTGACTTCATCAGACTCCATGACCCGTTCACATCGCTTCAAAGTGCAATCTTCCTGATTAGTCTCAATAGCAAGGGGTTTCCTAAATTTGAAAATAAGAATATTTCTATTTAAATTTGGAATAGCGTGCGACTTCATCAAGCGTGTGAGTGATCTTCACTCACCGTTTTTCATAGCTACATTTCTTGTGGCCAAGTTACAACTAAGTAGTTACATTTAACAATGTCAAATAGTTCCTTTTAGTTCCCTGACCAGACTCTGTTCTTCTTGAAGATAACACCACAGTTTGTCAGAGTACCAAAAAATCTGAGAATACACAAAACACCCCAGAAGACAATTTCTTAAAATACGGATACAACAGACTGAATCTAAGATTATGTGTCGTACATTAAAGAAAATTATTTGTCTTGATATATTTTTATATTTGACCTTAATAATCTTATATCTGATAAGTTTTGCTTTAAAAAAATTCTTAAAATTAGCTTAATAATCTCATATTTTTTTTATAAATCGTAACACTTTGTTGTAAACTTGTTTTAAGAAACTGTAGATACATTTAACAATATTCGAGATATTTTCACACACTAAGCTGCATTTTTCTGCAGTGTGTTCATGTGGAAAACTTGTGTATTCACCACACACACATGCAGAACAAGGGCATTGTTCTCAGCCCCGCAGGTAGAACTACTCTCAGACCTGCTGTTGCAGAAAAACAAACAATGTCTGTCACACACCAGTCAGATTTGAGAATTATCTGGCACACTGGTATAACAAAGATTACAAGCTGATCTGATACTAGGTCAGTTTAAGGAGGGAGGGACGGAGAGGGGGAGAGATATCCTCTACCGTGTGTGAATTGTGTGTGTGATTAGTGCAATGCTTGCTCAGCAGCACAAGTTCTGCACTAGTAGCCAGATTGCCGTGAGTTTAAATCCCAGGACTGCCAGCGAGGCCCTTGACCTCTAACCACTCGGCTCTATTCTTGCCCTGGATTCTACCTCGCTTGTTTGCTACTTCGGATAAAAAAGCTTCCAAATGTGAATGTAAAATGATTGTGTTTGCACTTGGCACAAGCGACTGGAACGGAGCTCTGTTTCAACACCAGCGTTCTTCACATCACAGCTCACACAAAGGCAGATACAGCTTCCTGAGAGGAAAGAGCTTTAAAAAAAAGAAGAAAAAAAAAGAAAAGAAAACACGAACAGTGTTGGCAGCAGCTTGTTTCCTGTACACTACTAAAGTTCATCTCTGCTTTGTCCCACATATCCCACAATCCTTCAGCTTATCTGCTGCTTTTTGAAATAACCCCAAACCTCCCGCACAGGACGTTCCTCGAAATCTCGTCGCCAAATTAGCCACTGTTTACTGATCGCATCTTGGCATCATCGCAACATCAAATGCCTCTTAATGGCACAGAGATGGACAGGAATTCTGGGAAATCAGTGCGCCGGGAGAAGTCAGGTGAAGGTTCTCTTTGTGTTGATCGGATATTTGATTTTCCTCTCTGCACTTCCACTTCTTCTTCTTAAGATGTTATATATATAGTACATGCGATGGAAACTACTCCAGAGATTCTTCTGAGCCCCAGAAAAAGTCAGAGGAGAAGTTGTGGCCGGAAACGGAGCACAGGGGGGAAAATACGGCTGGGAGAGAGATGAGAGGATGTGCCGAACGAGATGGCTTTCCTTCCTCGATGCGCTTAGATAAGCAGAGGCTGGCACAGAGAGCGGCGCTCGCCTTCTTCCTGTCCCACCGCGCTCGGCCGCTTACGGGGGAAAGAAAAACCTCGAGTGGCTCCAATTAGGGCACTTCGCTTGCCGAGCTGACACCAACAGAGTCTACTGATGAGGCACGACCGGATAACAGAGCGCTATTGTCAGAGTAACGTCTTGGAGAGTGGAAATTTCCAGAACGCTTGTTAAACCTGTTACAGCGCCTTGGAGTAAAGTATGCTGAAAAGGCGATACTTTAAAATTGTGATGTTTTTCCTTCCATTTCCATTTGTTGCAAATCTGATCTTTCAGGCATTTAGACAAGTCTGGTCCTTCTTTTTTGTTTTACTGGAAATTTGACGACTTCACCCAAAATCCTGGCCAAATCTTTAAATATTTGCTTAAAACACACAGTCAAGTTGTGTCAGCCGACATTTGAATAAAGAAAGAAAAAACTATTTACTGTACGGTCACCTACAGAATCATCTCATATTTCTGGTGCCAATTAAACACTGAGACATTTCGTCTAACCTACTTTTTTCCTAACCAGTCTGTTCTAAGAGTGCCAGTAATTCTGGAGATGACTGTATTTTTAATGAACACTAAAGCTGAACACTAAAGCAGTACAGTAAATCTTTTGAAAAATGAGAAGGATTTTGGGTGAGTTAGCCAAAGATCAAAGCTGCAGATGTACCGTAAGGGTCGGGTATCATTCGATACAGTTTCGATACAGAAACCTTGACTTTGATACCGGTTCCTGATGGAAAATTTTATGCAATTCAAATTTTGTAAGATCCATTTTGACAACAGTTACAGTACATGTATGATTAGTTTTATTAAGCTGCTTCATGACATAAAGAGGTATTCCAGAAGACTTAGGGTATGAGGGGGGAGGGGTACACCCTGGACGGGGTGCCAATCTATCTTAGGGCATACACACGAGATTTTTGTTTCTTTTGATTACTCTCACTAACAAGAGGTTTTCTTATGGCCACACAGCTGTTTAGTCCCAATCCTGTGAGGTCTCACACTGTGCATGTGGAAATGCTCTTACTTTCACTTTCTGCATGTTAAATAGCTGTAATTTCTACTGTAATTTTTTTGTACTAAACATGTGATCTTCATTCATAATTTATAATTCATATTTATTTTATTACATTCATTCCATGAAATTGTAGGTTCAGCACTACTCTTACAGGTTTTTGATTGCGTATTGGACAGTTCTTAACCCAGTTCCAGTAAACACCTTAATTGTCTGTTGTTCTTCATCATTTTTCTGCATGCCTTTTGGGTATGTAATCTACCAGATATGCTAATTTACTGCACAATATGTGCACTGTATTATACACTGTATATACCATTTCTTACCATATATAAATATACCTTATATATACTGTATATATACCTTATTATATATCGTTTTTACCTAATGCACCTTCTGTTTACTACAGCACATTCACTGCACAATGTTGCACAGTTACACTGCACATTACTATATCGCTATATACACCATAACTCATATTACATACCATTACTCTAATGACAGTAAAAATTTATCTAATCTAATCTAATCAGACTGGATTCTTACATGTAAATAATAGTATTATCATTCATTTAACTCCTCTTCCAATTGGCTAAGATTCTGTCTGGTAGACAGTTTTAACTTTCAGAGTCTAGCAAGAAACCACTGCATGGAGTTATTTTTATAAAAGGTGCCAATAGTTCTGTACAGCATCATTTATGGAGTACTATCTATTATGTACGTTTCTAAGTAAAGTCTGTAAAGTCTCACATCCCTTTTTGTGGGGATGATTCATCTTTCTCTAATTGGCCGTGCCACAACAGAACGTCAACGTCAATGGCGAGACAAACCCTTTTTCTTCCAATTAGGGAAGTTTGAGATGCACTCTCTCAAAATATCTGTTATCGCAAAAACACTGAGACAGTAAGCTTTCAGAAACTTCCCAGCATGCACTCGTGTCGAACGTGTCCGTCCAATTTCCCCAAATCAAAGACATTTTTTCGAGGAGGCCTGAAGGAGCGTTCCTGCTTCTCCTTAGCATGTCGGTTCCGTCACGTATTTGGCAACTCTTTCGCTTGGGAGAAAATGAGACAGACTGTGTGTGTGGGCGAACGGCTCAACTACAGGCCTCGGAGAATTAATCTGGGATGTGTCACTGAGCTCAAATATTGGCTCCCTTTCCCCCCTAAACTGGGCTGGTTTGGTGAAAACACAAAGAAAAAGCGAAATGTCAAAGCGCTCCAGGAACATTGTTTTTGGCAGAGCGTCAGTTTTCCCCCCTCATATTTTCCCCCCTGTAGTCCGGAAAAGCCGGTGCAGGCCTGGTGAGGATGTGTGGAAAGGAACGAACGGGCTCTGACTCACCGTTTCTCTCTCTCATGTTCCAGCTTCACGCGCAAATCCTGGAAAAAACAACAACACACAGAACAGGATGAGCTAAAGAAAGAAAGAAACAAATAATAATCTACAGGGAATCTCTTTATTAGCATCACTATGTACAGTACTACAATGTTACACCACACAGTACTAGATGTCAGGTACATGAAACTGGCACCTGGTACCCGTATCAGCATCCATCCTGCCTGTCTGACATCTACGTTTGTAAGTCCTTGTAACTCCTTATATTACTGAGCAGTTGAGGGTTGGGGGTCATGCTCAGGGGCCAAACAGTTGTGACAGCACGGTGGTGCTGGGGTTTGAACCTGTGACCTTCCAATCAGTAGGGGAACACCTTAGACACTAATGCCTCTTTTCCACTGCACAGTACGGCACAGCACGGTTCAGTACAGCTCACTTCGGTTCGGCTCAGTTCGGCTCGGTTTGCGCTTCCACTGCAGTTTAGTAACGCTTTAGAGTGGGCGGGATTATTCAAGTGTCGTTATAGTTGCGGCGCATCTACTGCCGTGACGTCAACGTAAACGCGCCAACAATGGAGCATATCGACGGCATGGTGTTCTTCATTCTCGGCATGTGGATGTTTTTAACAGCGAGACGAAGGAGTTTGTTTCAAAAGAGGCTGATGGCAGCCAAAGAAAATTTTTGGTTAATACAAAAAGGTGCGTCCGATCCTTCTCTGGCTGTTCTAAATATAGCGGTTCTGTTGTGTCTCGTGTCGCAAGTTCAGTGACGCAGTAATGACGATTTTCTCCGGCCAATCAGTGACCAGCAGAGTTTACATGTCACGTTTTGGTAACGGTTCGGCGCGCTTGGAACCTCGGCTGAGGTGGTACTAAAAAAAGGACCAGGTACCAGGTAAAAGTGAGTTGAACTGAACCGTGTCGTGCCGTACTATGCAGTGGAAAAGCACCATAAGCTACCATACTACTACTATTAGGTTACTATATTAGTAATAATTAATATAAATAACAGCTGATTGTTGTTGCTGTTGTTGATACTTAATTACCTAATATCTTATGTGTTATTTCATGGTTTTAAAGAAATCCAGTATTGCTCTAGAATTAATTAATAAAAAAAAAATTCTAGAAATTTGTGTCCAGACTTTTGGCTGGTACTGTATGATGTCCTTATTTGTCTCAGCACATATCATGCATGTCAATGATATCTCATGCATCATTGAAAAATTTATGCAGGTGTTAAAACGTATACAATTCTGCCTGATGCTAAATACTAGAAAACACACAAAACGCTACAGCCTATAAAAAGCACATATACTGTAAGGTGCAGAAGTATATATCCCTGCCCCCTAAACTGACCTCATTAAAATAAACAAGTAATGATATCAGCGCTTTCGAGTCTAAATAAGACAGATTGTGATTAATTGTCTATATCGCTAACTAACATATTAGGACATAGAATTCTTGCCGAATTTTACATCATTTGTGTGTTTGCCTGTGAATCCAGACTTTTGGGCCACGCTGTACTGTACACAGCAGCCGCTTAACCAAGACAAAATAACAAACCTGTCAGAGATAAGAGGAACTTGGCTTGTTACTTCTACAGTTCAAAACAAATGGATAATAAAATCATAATGTTCTTTTGAGGAATTAAAAATGTTGATGTTGGTATAATTCCTCTACTATAAGAGAAACGACTCACTGTGGGCTGTGCTGTTTTTAGCAAATAATGAACTTCAGAATGGTAACAGTACACTCCATGTCAAAAGGAAACATTTTCCAGTATCTAAATCAGAGGTCTTTCTTTATTTAAATTCTCTTCTACATTGAGATGTTCTGCGAGATATTCATGGGGTGCTCAGGGCTCAGCTAAGTCCATAAATATCATTTCATGTCATCTTTATGATATTGTTCGACAATGTAGGAAATAAAAAATTGAATTAGAAGGTGTGCCCAAACTTTAGACTGGTACTGTAAGTCTGATTCATCACAACAGCTTATCACTGATTGTTTGTCTCTGATAGCACAGCACGACGTGCTTCATTTCCCACCTAAGCAGCAACTGGTGTATAATTAAAGGTATTTCCTATCATTTCTATATTTCTCCTTTGTTGAGCTCTGTCAGGATTTAACTAGCTCACCTTGATGATGACATGATGATATTGCTATTTAGGGCTTTTTTCCCCAAAGCATTCCATTTAGATCTCATTTCCGTGCTGCGTTTTTATTTCTTTTTTTGTTACTCTTGGCTCTTGACTACAGGAAGTAGATGCTTAAGTGAGGTAATAGTGTTATGATGCAAGAGAATGAGGAAAGGCTCGGCCATAGAAGGTAATATAACTCAGCGTGTGTGTGTGTGTGTGTGTCATTCATGTTGCCCATATTTTTACACCCACACAGTACAGACTCTTCCAGTTAAGAGATGATCCCTAATGGCCTCCCTGACATCGTGGCGACGCTGTGTTAGTGTGGAAAAGCTGTTCTGTTCTGAAAGGTTTTCTTCACCTTTCCCTCATTTACACTGTCTGAGTGTCACCACGGGACTTTCAAGTGTGTGTACAGTGCTTTTGCAGGCCATTTATTTATCTTGCAGTGAAAGATTGCACAGAGAAAAAAAAAAAAACGGTGATGAAACCGTACTTGCGAGAAAACGCATTGAAAGCACGACTGCGTTACTACCGATTACTGATTCTGCAAATTAATGCAACCCACTGCTTCCTCAGTAATGCATGACATTTACTTCACATGAAACCTGCTTTCGTAGTGATGCACTATCAGCATCAGCTAATAAAATGTCAGCGGTAAATATTGTGATCTTCTAGTAGTCGGAAGAGCTTAAAATAATCCCAGGACACTCAGAGCACCACAGTCAGTTACAGCCTTGAACAAGACCCTCCTTAACTAGTCATGCAACTGGATCTCACTTTGGGTTAACGCTTGGTTCAGGCTCTATGTCCTGGTTCACCAAGTCCAAGTGTAAAGAAATGTGCCAAAAAAAAAAAAAAAGGTTTGTGGGAGTATTAAGACTGTGTCAAAAATATTGGAACACAATCAGTGTTTCCACTAAAAGTTGCAATAGTTGTAATTTGTCGAGGAAATAAATTACAAGGTTTGTTTTTGGATAAACAACACATCTAAAAGCTTTGTGAAAAAAATTTATTCCCCTGTAGAGCAAAACCACAAACTGTATTTTATATATCAAATACATTTCAATGGGTGAGACATTTCGAAACCTACAAACTCCTCTTAGAAATGTTAAAAAATAAAATGAAGTTTATTAATTATGAGACATTTCATTGTGAAACAATTTGGATGAATTTTTTGATTTTTTGAATTTCTTGCTCGGAAGTTTGTTGTTGTTGTTGTTGTTTGTCTTTCGGCTGCTCCCGACAAGGGGTCGCCACAGCGGACTATCCAGTCCGCACTACAACTAGGCACAGGTTTTACGCCGGATGCCCTTCCTGATGCAACCCTCCTATTTTATCCGGGCTTGGGACCGGCACTGTATACAGTGGCTGGGGTTTTGGGCACTGGCTGGGAATCGAACCCGGGCCTTCTGCATGGCAGGCGAAACACCTACCACTGAGCCACCAGTGCCCTATGTTAATGAAATAAATTACTATACCAGTATTTGAAAAATAGCATTGTAACATGTAATATGTTTAGTTAAACAGTAAAATGTTTACTAACAACAACAATTGTATAAAAAGCTTGCATTTCGAAACGTTCATTAATGAATTGCTCGCATTTGGTGTGCGAAATGAAAACAAGGAAATTGACAACTTTAGTGAAGCTTGAACTTAGTTGTATCTGCAACGCAAATAATCAAATGTTTCGCTACTTTACTTTGTTTTGCGGTATACAAATGCTAACTCTTTTATACATAGTAATTACAATTATATAGCTGCTTACATTATATTAGACTGTTGTTTGGACTGATGCTAACTAATAATCTAGTGCAGTGGAAATAATTTTGCAATAAACTTGCCTTGGCATTCCAAGCATTTTTGGCACACGAGCGATCAAACTGAGTCAGCCTCGCATACATCCGGGAGCCGGTAAAAACTGGTTTGTGTCAGTGGAAAGCCAAGTGAAGCGAGTTTATATATTTGTTGTGTGTTTTTTGGGGGCATTTTGTGCAAGAGTTATACAGTTATGAAGAAATAGCACCATGGGTCCCAAGTATGTTAGCAAAAACGGTAGTTTTAATTTCGTTTTTTAAAATCAGCCGGTACCAAGAGGAATCATACATTTAAATTAAGTGAAGTTTAACGTCTAAGTTTAACGTTTTTATTTATTTCATATTTTACTTCATTTACATGTCGTTTCTAGATTTTCTTTTACTGTTTTTATATGCAAAAATGTGATTATAGTGTTGGAAATTGGTAATATTTTGGGTGCGTGGCACAGATTATCTGCATTTTTCATTATTTCCTACGGGAAAATGTGTTCCGTAATACAAAATTTCGCCTTAAAAGCTCTTAACTAACTGGAAAACTGTTCATGAGGTAGTCTTAAATTTCTTTGTGTGCTGTTTTTACATAATCATCTTTCAAACTGCACGAAGATTACAAACTTGCAGACAGTTTTCCTCATGTTTTAGCTAGACAAAATTGATTCAGTTACAGTAAACTGTATTTTCGCTTTTATTAAGTTTAGTAAATTATGGATCATAATGCTCCATAATCATAGTGCTAGTAAAGTATGAATCATATTTGCTTAGTAATTAATCACAGTTACCTGTCTGTAACTCGGGGTCCTGCTTTTGGGTTTGTGGCTGGTGCTGCTGTTGAGCTGGTAACAGCGCAGCGCTGCCAGGTCCTTCATGATGGAGTTAAGGGCCTCCTCATCATCTGTAACACAAGGATAGAAAGATAGTTGGTGCAAAAACATGATACATAATTATATACGTAATTCCTTTTTGGTTATTTTTATATTAAAATAGTAAATAAATGCAGACAATTTAGGGTTACAAATTGGAACAAGAAACAAATTGACCAAGCGAAAACTTATTAATTTTAAACATTGTATTAATAAAATTCTCAAATTACAAAGTCCTCCCATTTCAGAAGTTTAAAACGCAAACCTTTCTTTCTTTTTTTTTTTAGACAATTAGTAACTAGTAAGACTCACCCTTAGGTGTGGGACATTCTTTATCTATTTATTGTTCTGGAAATCTTTTAATTGGATGTTGATGAGCTTGTGCGTAGATATGAATCATCCAAAAATTATTCATCGTGTCAAGTGTATAAAGTAGTATAAAGTTTAACAAAAGAAAAATTCCCCCCATCAGTTACTATATAGACCTGGGTGTGAATATTTACAATCGTATCGGTGACAGCAGCCTGTCCCGACGTGTTCTACCTTTTCCCTGACTGAAAAAAGGTTATTTTATGAGAATTAAAAATAAACCCAGTGCTCTCGTATGATATATAACTGCGGCATGTTTACGCAACAGCGACGAGACCGGTCTTTCCACCTCTGATGCGATCGGTGGATTTTCTCCAACAAAGCGGCTGTGTTTCCAAAACACGGTCGGCTTTGTCCTCTGAGATCATGATACCCAACATAAACTTTCAGTTATGATCTGCCTAATAATGTAGAGTTTGTTATTACCTATAGATTATCTGTCAAGTATTGTTGTTGCAATACTGTAAAATTGCCCTCAGTCAAAAAAAGAAAGTGAAAACAATGAAAAATTGTGTAAATTACGCAAAATATTACAGAAATCATCCTGTATACAGGGTTGCGGGAGGCCTGGAGCCTATCCCAGGAGACTTAGGGCAGGTGGTGGGGTACACTCTGGACTGGGTGCCAATACATCACAGAGCACATACACACACTCATTCACAAACTACGGGCAATTTGCATGTCTTTGGACTGTGGGAGGAAACCAGAGTACCCAGAGGAAACCCAGCAAGTACAGGGAGAATATGCACACAGACCCGAGGCAGGAATCGAACCCTGACCCTGGAGATGCGAGGCCACGGAGCTAACCAATAAGGCATTGTGGCATTTGTGCTTTTCAACATGCACAAAATATATTTTCTATCAGTCTGAAATAATTTCTAGTTTCATTTGAAGAAGATTTGGAGTTATCTCATTTTGCTGTCAAATCAGGTGACGCTTTCATTACATTCATTGCAGCACTGTCGGTGGTGTAGTGGTTAGCATTGTCGCCTTGCACCTCCAGGGTCCGGGTTCGATTCCCGTCTCTGTGTGCATGAAGTTTGCATGTTCTCCCTGTGCTTGATGGGTTTCCTCCAGGTACTCCGGTTTCCTCCCAAACTTCAAAGACCTTCAGGTTAGACTAAATGGTGTTCCCAAATGAATGTGCCTGTAATGTGTGTGTATGTGTGTGTGCCCTGCGATGGGTCCAGGGTGTACCCTGCCTCGTGCCCTAAGCCTCCTGGGATAGGCTCCAGGGTGGTAAACAGAGCTGGACATTCCCATCAGTGAGCCGTTTCCAGGGTGGGTTTTCCTATTAAAATGGCCAATGTGGGTAACAACTTTTAGAGTATACAATTTTTAATCAGAGAATGCCTTGAATTAATATAAAAACGAGTCACGATTGTTATAAAATGAATAAAATTTCCATTTTTCCATTCAGCGTATACTTTGACGATAGGTTTTGTTCGGCTTAGTGTCTAAAAGCTCTGTGCAAAAAACGTGTGCAAAAATAAATAAATAAAGAGGTGTTTAATAATGCAACACGAGCGCTCCGGCTTAGATAGCTGTGAGGCACGACATGCTTTAATACCCGAGGCTTCAAAGAGACGGCCATGGCGAGTCAACCGAGGCTGTTACAGCAACAAAGTGGTTTTGTTTTAACCAGCCGCGGCTATGAAGGAGCCCTAACACGCTCTCCTGCTAATAAGTTAACTTAAATAAAAGTCTGGAGGAAAAGAAAAAAAAAGACAACCAATTACTTCCCTTCAAAGCTCTGAAGACACTTTTCTGCCGAACCTGTCTCAGGCCGTGTCTTGAATACATAAACTCACAAGAGAGATTTTTGTTCCCCTCCTCCAGGCAGTCTGGGAAACATTTAAATTCGGGCATGTGTTCATCCTGGCTTGTTGGGTTTCATCCAGCGAAAGGAGAGCAATCATGCAAATAACCGCTGTGTGAATTAACATATCAAATGGGTTTAACGGAGACAATTAGGCGTTTGAGGTAGTTTTGGTCATTTAAAGCAGACTTCAGATTCGGCACATGAATCAGCATCCAACTCGAAAGCATCCTTCTGACTCATGGTTTCGGACCCGGGGACTCGATTCCAAGAACTTTGGTGTGTGACATCATTTCACACGTGTAGTCAAGCTTTTACACTCACGCAGCAAAATCAGCCTTGAATACGTGTTTTTTTTTTTTTTTTTTTTTGTACCTTTCTCACACCTCTTTTTTTTTTTTACTTTTTTAAAGTCCATGATTAATATTGTCCCCACAGCACGTCTTAAATAGACACGTGTGTGGCCTCTATGGTTTTTAACCACCAGCACCACCACCAGTCCGTCCAGAACGAATTTGTCCTTTCTGTTATTTTTTTAAAGCTGAATAAAATGTATAATACAATCCTTGCTCAAGGGCCCAACAGTGGCAACCTGGTGGAGCTGGGGATCGAACCACTGATCTTCCGATCAGTAACTCAGTGCCTTAGCCCTCTGAGCCACCACTGCCCATGCTGAACATTATGGGAAAAAAATAAACCCTCCATCTGCTCATTGATCGAGCTATAGAGATGGCTCTGTTGTTACTGTAGACGTGAGCTCCTGTGCAAATCATTAGTAGGCGCTTTACACATTTACGCCGACTATTTATCTATTTATTTTTGTTGATAAGCTTGTTTTGTTGTAGACTAAGCTAGAAATATGAAGCCGCTGGGTAATGCATATTGTATAAACTTTCTGTGTTAAGATGGCTGATGTTCTGGATTAGCTGGAAAGTCAACTACAAGGGCCTTTCAAACCGTCATAGTGGGGACTTGTGATGAAAATTGTTTTAAATGAAAGCGTAAAACTTATTGCAGATGGATAACAGTTTGGAGAGGTGACCACCATCATCCACCGAACTTCGGCTGGGAGTTGCTGCCACATCCCCCATGCATTCCTGACCTTGCTTCAAGCCATTTCCACATATTTGGGCCATTATAGGAGTTCCTGGGAGGCCGGCGTATCAATTATGAAGCGGGGAGTCTGATCATGTCTCCTAGAAAACTTTCAACCTTGATGGTATCCACGCACCAGTGGAATGCTGTGATAAGTGCAATAGTGTAGAGGAAGATTATATAGAGAAATAAAGGAAGCAACACATACCCGTGTTCTGTGCAATTAAAAGTCCTGATTTCACTTGAACGCCAATTTCTCTCTCTCGGACTCTGGGATTCGACCTTGCATTACCCAGAACTAATGGTTTGTTTGTGCCGCAGGGGGGCTTTTTAAAAGCAATGACTTAAACGAGCTGCTGGCCTGCACAGTGTGTTCTCTAAGACACTGATGTAATCCTTAGTAGCAATGCAAGTCTCTGGCGTGGTTTGCCTGGGAGTGTGCAAGCGAGTGCGTGTGTGTGTGCGTGTGTGTGTGTGTGTGTGTGTGTGCGTGCGCATTCATGAATACGTGTGTGATGTCACTGACTGATATAATGGCAGCGGCGCTCGTTCAGCTGTACTATTTGTTTGGTATCCTTGACTGCCGAGCGATAGAGTGACCATCTGTCCATAGAGAGAGAGAGAGAGAGAGAGAGAGGGTGAATATGGAAGAGATCTGGAAGAGATCTGAGCGAAGGAAAGAATGATACGGAGGAAATATAAGTTGATGTTCTGCAGCGTTTATTGCTGTGTCCTTACAGAAAGACAGATTCTTCTCTTCCTCCTGGTCTTTCTTTTCAACACCTTTTCAACAGGCTGAGTTCGATTTCAGTTACATCGTCCGTCCTTTCCTTTCGGAATTGCAACAAGCAACAGACTTACCGTATGCAACGGATTCTTATGATCTTGCATTAGGCACGTCTTGTGCACTGATGTCGGCGCTCTGTCATCATGCCGTTGTGACACACGCGGCATTTTAATTTAAAGCTGTGCCAGAGCGTGGAGGGTGTATTTTGGTATTTTTAACACTGAGATTTTGAAAAAACAACCTTCAGAGCTGAGTCTCGGTAACTTAACAGGCAAGTTTATGGTTAATATCATGGTGGTACCACCAAGGTCCGGGTTCGATTCCCTTTCTCTGGGTCTGTGTGCATGGAGTTTGCATGTTCTCCCCGTGCTTGGTGGGTTTCCTCCGGGTTCTCCGGTTTCCTCCCACAGTCCAAAGATATGCAGATTAGACTAACTGGTGTCCCCAAATTGACCATAGTGTGTGAATGCTCACCGGAGGTCCGACCAGGGTTGTACAATGATAATAAAGACAACGGTAATCGTCACTGGCTTTCACAGTCCCTTGCTGGACTACAGAGTTTCCTAGATGGATGGATGGTTAATACCATGCGCTGACAAGGCCACGCCCCTTCTCCTGACGACTCTGGCCTTTAGAGCTAGAACCACACCAAATACAGTACAATGTATTTTGCAGCCATTTTTTCCTGATAACAAAGCAATGTGCATAAAATACAAGGGTGAGTCAAAATTTTTAAGCACTCTCGGTGTAAATTCATCTTAATTAACTTTTAGAAAATGTATCGATATAATCTCCTCGCTTTTCAATACACTTTGTCCACAGTAGTCCTCTGTGTTTAATCACCAGTTTAGTCTTCAGCTCTTCATTAAGCGTCTCACCGTAACGAGCACTGCTGATTGTTGAACCTTTTCCCTGATCGTGTTCGAATACTTCTGGCCCTTGGGAATCCCAGGAAACTGTAAGCGTTGATGAATTTTCCAGCTGGTGGTCGACTTTTTAACTTTTTCTTGGCTGGCGATTGAAGATGTTTCCGTTCTGTTTACTCTCAGAGTCGCCACCAATAATGATTCTCTTTAAGAAACTTTCACCTTCCTTAGATTATCGGGCCAAATTTAATTTGCAGATATCCAAACGCTTCTGTTTATGCTCTTCCGTGAGTTTTTTTCAGCACCAGGTACACTCTCAGACCACAAAAAAAAACTAATCACTGCATGTTGCTCTTCTTTTGGCAATTCGTTTTTGCTCGCACCGCAGTTACTTTTCCAAGTATGGAACAACTATCTTCCTGTTGTAGTGCTGGAAATCATTATAAAATCTGAACAGCGCCACCTGCAGTACCGGAGCACAAGTTGTAGTATAAAAAACGCATATGAATGTGCGCAAACTTTTTGCGAACTCATCACGGTGATTTCATCTTGTAGAGAGAAACTCGTTACTGTGAGACTTTCAAAGGTCGTTCCTCTTGACAAAGCAAGTCGAAGGGCACAGCTGGAAAGTTTCTGACCGCTTTCTCTGCATTGCATCATCTCGCTGTGTGTGTGCGTGTGTGTGTGTGTGTGTGTGTGTGTGTGTGTGTGTGTGTGTCTTGTTCAGGTCGAGTGGCTTGAAGAAAAGCTGTGCGCAAGACTGAAAGTAGACACTATGGGGATTTTCCCTGAATGACATCAACACAAAGGAATTGTGCAAAACTAGCAATTTAAGCCGCGCATTAGGTCATCGTGTATCTCAAAACAATACGCATTATCATGATTATGCATGAGCGCAAACTTTCTTTCTGCCAGACACGTTCTCCATATCATCGGTCTTATCTGCTTATCCTTCTATACAGAGCTCACAAAGCGAAGTCTCAGACAATCTGGCTACACAGGAGCCCACGGAGCGAGAGAGACGAGCCAAGTGTTTAGGTGTGTGTGAGATTTTGGGGATTCTTATGGAGTATGGTTTGCACTCCCATTTATTAGGAATGGTGATTACTCATTACACAGAAATCAAAACTAAGGCTATTTTCATAATCTAAGCTTCAAATCATATCGGCCATCATATTGGCCAAAAGTGTCTCACGCAGGTGAAAAAGTGAACTTTCTGATAGGATCATAAAACACCATTTTCCATAATACTTAATGTTTCTTATCACCCGTTCCATGCTTCATTTTTTGTGAACACGAATACACATTTCATTTTTATCAGATAAAAGGAAAAATATGCGATAAATACAATTTCATGCACTTTTATGTTTGTAGTGTCTGTAACTTTTTTTAAGTTCAAATCTTTCAATGATCTTAATTGTCATTCAGATGAAACTTGGCCAAATTAGATTTCACATGAAAAGACATAAAGCTGAAAAAAGTGTAGTATTCTAAAAGTATTCTAAATTGTTAAGATATTGCAACATGAATTTGACATGGTTATGGACACTACAGATTTTTTGCTTTTGAAGCTTTTAACCAAAAACCATGCTTTAATTTAAGCAACAATTTTTACAGATCATACTATATGCTTCTAGAAGATTACACTGATTTTATTATCAATACTTTCATTTTATTCAAAATTTTAAATTATTATTGTTTGAAGCGAGACAATTTAATGCTGAATAATGTCCATTTTTAGGGGACATATGAAATCATTTCCCCAAAATGGATAAAGTTAGCTAACTGAAATTTTTAAGGAAGCAGGATTAGTAACTTCCACGTTGCGTAAACTTCAGAAGGTACATACTGTACATGTTCTGTATCATATGTGTAACATAAACGAAAATCATTTGTACATGTACGTATATATAAAACATGTATGTAAAATGCATGTCAACAGTTGTTAAACCTCAAATTGAATTATGGCAGTAATGTGTAGTATTATGTTTCTTCTAAAGATGTCAGTAGTCGCACCATTGATGCCATCATGTGATCGTCAGAAAAGAGACATATATTTTATAACGAAGCTTACACTGCGTTCCAAATTATTATGCAAATTGGATGTAAGTGTCATAAACATTAAATGTTTAGTTTTTAAATTAAACTCATGGATGGTATTGTGTCACAGGGCTCTTTGGATCACTGAAATTAATCTCAGACACGTATGATAATTAGTTTGCCAGATGAGCCCAATTAAAGGAAAAGTACTGAAGAAGGTTGTTCCACATTATTAAGCAGGTCACAGGTTTCAAAAACTATGGGAAAGAAAAAGGATCTCTCTGCTGCTGAAAAGCGACAAATTGGACAAGATATGAAAACATTAGATATTTCACGAAAACTCATCGTACTGTGAAGACATTTGGGGCTGATTCAGCGCACAGACAGGTTTGTGTAGATAAAGGCAGAATGAGGAAGGTTTCTGCCAGACAAATTCATCAGATTAAGAGAGCAGCTGCTGAAATGCCATTACAAAGCAGCAAACAGGTATTTGAAGCTGCTGGTGCCTCTGGAGTCCTGCGAACCTCAAGGTGTAGGATCCTTTTCGACTATTCGGCCCCTAATCAATGCTCACAAGCAGAAACGGTTGCAGTGGGCCAGGCATACATGAAGACAGGTTTTTAAATAGTCATGTTTACTGATGATTGTCGTACAACCCTGGATTTACATTTACATTTAGGCATTTGGCAGACGCTCTTATCCAGAGCGACTTACATTTTTATCTCATTATACATCTGAGCAGTTGAGGGTTAAGAGCCTTGCTCAAAGGCCCAATAGTGGCAACTTGGTGGTTGTGGGATTTGAACCTGGGATCTTCCGAACCGTAGTCCAATGCCTTAACCACTGAGCTACCCCTGGATGGTCCAGATGGATGGTGTAGTGGATGTTTGGTGGATGGCCACCATGTCCCAACAAGGCTGCGACGTCAACAAGGAGGTGCCGGAGTCATGTTTCGGGCCGGAATCATGGGGAGACAGCTGGTAGGCCCCTGTAGGGTCCCTGAAGGTGTGAAAATGACCTCTGCAAAGTATATTGACTGACCACTTACTTCCATGGTACAAAAAGAAGAACCATGCGTTCTGTAGCAAAATCATCTTCATGCACGACAATGCACCATCTCATGCTGCAAAGAATACCTCTGTGTCATTGGCTGCTATGGGCATAAAAGATGAGAAACTCATAGTGTGGCCACCATCCTCCCCTGACCTCATCCCCATAGATCCTCAAAAGATCTATGAGGGTGGGAGGCAGTTTGATGGCAGTTTCAAAATGCGTTCACTAGGTATGTAACCATGTTAACGCCAGTCAATGCCTTGTCTGTTACAAATACATTAAAAGCGTAGACTAGGGCTTATTAAAATTTCTGTTACCTGATAAATCAGCTTGACTGCTTCCTCAGATACAGTATATATTACCCAGAAACCCAGAGAGTAAGCTGATACTGAACACGGTGTGTAATTATGGTCGTACCACTTCCCATACAACACAGTTGGACATTTTTGTTTACTCAGTGGTTCTCAAACCTATACAATGTATGAACAACCTACAGTATGGATACGACAAGTTTGAATCGACCACAACAATAACCAGAATAACGTTCCTGGTTAAAAAGTAGAATTTATCAATACGTGACATCATACAGTATTGGGACGGAGGCTGTGCTGCTGATTAAACCTTAGAGGAGGAGAGCTACTACTCAAAAGGTTGTGAGTTCAAATCCCAGAATAAATCCTATTAGACGTCAAATCTCTTGAATATAAAAAGAGCTGCACACACCTTTATACATTTTGTTTGTGATTTACCCAAAAATAAAGGGGACAACGTTTTCATTCTTCGTATCCCACACATACCTAGCGACATGCCCACACGCCATTTGACTTTAAACATTTTTAATTTCCAGCTTACCTTTGCCATGATTATTATTAAAGCTCTGGGGAAATCCCTTAAAGGTGTCAGCATACCGTAAACCCCTCACTTAGAAACCCCATGCTTCTCCCATGCTCAATTGTATCTTGTATCTCGGCATGTTCAATCTTTACGTATATGTGCTGAATGGCCAAACAAAAAATATTGTTTAACCCGAGGTGTTGGGAGTAGTTAAGCTCATATAAAATAAAGGGAAAAAAATAGAAAGGAGCGAGTGTGACATAGTTATTAGAAGAACTCATATTCTCCAGCATGCTCAGTAAAACCTAACAGCTGTTTTACTTATAAAACTGCACGAATCTGTGTCTAAAACTCCTGATTTTAAACAATGAGTTTTCACTCCAAATATTGACTGTTTATTATATTACTCTTTATTGCTCTTTATAGAAGAGCAAAAACAACTTTTGCTTATGCCATATTTTTTATGTGCCCAAGACTTTTGCACAGAACTATAAGTAAAACAGCTGTTAGGTTTTACGGAGCTTGCTGGAGAATATGAGTTCTTTTGGTAAATTTGTCACACTCGCTATTAATTAATTAATTTTTAAGCTATATATGGAAATACTGAATGATTTTGTACATAATTATGCAGACATGAAAAACATATATAACAAAATTTGTACAGCATATAATATGAAGACTTTTGCACAGTACTGTATGTGTGTGTATATATTTTTATTATTGAGGGAGTTTGATGTTACTATCTTTGAATACTTTCAATATATTCTTTTAGTAGTTTGTAGTGTAGAACTTCTTTCCCTTGCACTCAAACCAGAGACCAGAGATGCAAGCAGGTTGAGCTGCAGGTAATCCTCTAAAATTCCAAAACTTTTCCCAGTCCTTACAAAATCATGGCATAAATCTGTGTCCCATGTTCCTTCACATGATATTAAGATCGTGATTGAGATTAAAATTAAATTATTTGGGATCACAACCAAGATACAGCGACCCTGCAGCAGATAGGGTTAAAGGCCAAGGGCTGAACAGTGGCAACTTGGCAGTGCTGGGGCTCGAACCCCTGACCTTCCGATCATAAACACAGTAACAAGCAAGAGGTTGTAGGATGGTCCAATACTTCTGGTCAGTGAATAAGGTTGTATTTGGTTAGACTTGGTTAAAGAAATGAGACCCTACCTTGCATGTTCCTGTGTTGTCCGGGCCCATTGTGAAAACAGTCATCTGAAACATGCAAAATAATCCCAGTCAGGTTTTACAATTATTCATTAATAAGATGAGGAACAAAAAACCACCACCATCAATTTAGAAAACATTTACATTTACGCAGGAGCTGCCATTTACTAAAGCATATTTTACCTCTAGTAACTATTTTTCCATCCGGTCCTTAGGTAAAAAAAAATAAAAAAATTGAAAAATATCACACACAATATCGCAGTTGAGGTCGTTTTAATAAATTTCTCATTGCAAGAGAAACTTCCTGGAACTTTGCACTTCCTGGAACCTCAGACCTAAATGCTGACTTTTGAACGCTGTTGAAAGCTTGCATACCATGTGCTAAAAAGTTTATGTTCCAGTAACGTTAATGTTCTGTACTTCACTCAGCCTTGAAAATGCCTCTGGGATGGTCATGTGACACGTCGCTGTGCCTTCCGAGGCCTCTGACAGACAGAACTGAAGACGCATGTTAAGTGAAGTGGAGTGCATATGTTGAAGATTCCTTGGGCTCCCATAAAAAAAATAATAAAAAAGCTAGCAAAACTGGTGCTTGTTATTTTTCGGCTGGGACACAGCAAATTTCCACTTCATGGAGACACGTCATATGTATAGTATGTATTAGGAGATCGTTAAAAAGTAGTATTATCAGATCATCTCGTAATACTCGTAGTACACTACCAGTCAAAAGTTTGGATGCACCTTCTAACTCTAACTTTGTTAGTAATGTGGACTCAGAGCGCAGGGGCAGCCATTATACATCTGGTGCAGATAGGGTTAAGAGCCTTGCTCAAGGGCCCAACGATGGCAGCCTGCGGAGATGGGGTTCAAACCATCGACCTTCTGATCAGTAACTCAGACACAGAACACAGTGAGACACCACATGCTCTGTAAACCGCTCTAATCTGAGGTGCTGTTTGTTAATTGGTGATTTCTGAGGCTGGTAACTCGAAATGAACTTCTCCTCTGCAGCAGAGGTAAGTGTTGGTCTTACTTTCCTGGGAAGGTCTTATTGAGAGACAGTTTCTGCTTTGATGGTTGGTGCTTTGATGGGTTTTGGTTTACGAGTACAGAGTATCATGTATCATGCATGTGCTTCTTGTTTTGACGCCGAGCGTCACGTGATCACAACTGAGCCAACGTTTTTTCTCTCTCTTGCGCGGCGGAATTGTGGGTAATCGTCTCCCCTGCTGGGTATCTTACTGGTATAATCAACATTGGTGCATGCGTGTACTGTTTACTATAACACTGTGATCACGTGTGTGTGCATAAAAACATTTTATTTTGTGTCTGTATGTGTGTGTACAGCGCGCGTGTAAAGCAAAAGAAAGACTCATTAGAGAGGTTAAAGATCCAATTTTCTCTCTTTGCTCAAGGCTCAGCCTGCTCTCTGTGTCTGTGAGCGCACGCGTCATTGGACACCGTGCCACACACACACACACACACACGCTGACACACACACTCTTTCTCTCTGCTCTACACAGAAAAACTGCTCTGTAGCGATTCTTTTCAAAGGTAAAAAGCAGGTTAATTTGATTTATTTTACTTTACAGCAGGATTTCCGTTAGTGTGTCGCTCAATCGACTGTCATTAAAGAGATTTCTTGTATATTTTTCCGATAAAACATGGTTTCCGTTGTATGCGATTATATAAGAAACACCACACACCACAACCTTAAGCTACAAAGTAGTAAGTGTAAAGTGTAACGAGTAGGGTTGGGTACCGAAACCCGGTGCCAAGACGGTTACCTATAGAACCGGTATGTACCGGACCGAAACAGAACGCGAATTTCGGTGCCTCATTTCGGTGCCACTTAAATGCCTGAACTGTCGATTGAAATATTTGTTCTCTAGATTCATATATTTTTGTAGATTAATAGTTTCTTAGATTAAATTAAAGAAATTAAAAGCACAAATCATCCGGAAATGAGAGACCATCCGAGATGCGCGTGAATGCAGCAACTAACGTTACACTCGCTCTGACGGCAGCAGGCGGTCTACCGATAGCTTAGCACGCTAAATTAAACAACTTTCGTTTAAATGCCTAAAACTAAACAGTCGAAAGTGTGGCTGTATTTCACAAGAAAGGATTCCGACACCGCGACGTGCAGCAAATGTTTCAGAGCAGTTGCGTGTAAAGAGGGAAACACGTCAAATCTAATGAAACATTCGAGGGCAGACGGAATAAAGTTAAAAGCAGAGGGAGGCACCGTGTTTTCTTGCGGACAACAGCTGGCGCTATCGGTGTGGACGACCCTCAGTCCCAGTCATACCAACTGTAGCAAAAAGGAGTCACTGATTATGATGCCGACAGCAGCCTTTCCGCAGGTTAGTAGTAGGATAATGTAATGTTAATAGCAAAATGCAAATCTTGCATTCATGCTAACAAATAGTCAAACGATTTGTAAAAAACTAATGTAACATGGATTCTGTTTATAATTATGGCTTTTCAGCTAGTACTAGTAGCACTACAACAGTGACCCCATTTACCATTGTAAAGAAGGCTATGCATGTCCTGTGTAGGGCAATAAGTCAGGAAAGGTGTCATATTTTGACAGAAAAGGCAAATATGGTGAAATTTCTGCAAAAGAATTGCTAAAATTTGAAGCTTACATATTCATATATACTTTAAACTTTTAATATATTGTTCAATTTTAAGCATAAAATTTTTTGTTCAATAAAAATAAATTCTTGAGTCATCCACTATAATTTTGTGGCTTAAAAGTATCGGTTCAGGCACCGTTTTGGCACCGGTACCGTTTTCAAAGTATCGATTTGGCACCGGTATCGAAAAAAACCCAAACGATACCCAACCCTAGTAACGAGTGATGTATATTTCCATCCATCTGTAAATCCCTCCCTCTATCCATTAAAGCCAACATCGCTCAGGGATGACCTTTGACTTTGGAGAGAGAGAGGTCACTGCTGTTTGGAGAACAGACTTTCTTCTGTACTGGCACTGAGGTGGTGGAATGAACTTCCTCAAGCTGTCTGTACACATGAGTCACTGCCAATCTTTAAACAGCATCTGAAGTCAAAGCTGTTTCTTAAAAAATGTTTGACTGGTTTGTCTAGTCAGTAATCTAGTGAACCAGATTTGTTAATGGAGAGCTAAAAGCACTAATCTAAGTTGCTCTGGATTATGGCGTCTGCCAACTGCTGAAAATGAGAAGCTACAATGCTGCAAACGATAGCCCGTTCAAGTAAAACCGGGACTTTTGATTGTGCAGAATAATAAGAACACACTAATACACTTATCCCAGTGTTTCAATAGTGCTTGGACACCATCAAGGTAGAAAGTTTTCTCAGTACGCCGGAGCCATGATCGGTCCACCCGCTTCATGTCTGAAACCCCGGCCTCCCAGGAACTCCTTTAATGGCTTGAAGCGAGGTCAGGACTGTACGGGGAATGTGGCAATAACTTCCAGCTGAGTTCTCGCAATGTGCACGTGGTGGTATGTAGTTTAGAAGTGGATTAGAAGTATAGAATGAATGTCAGATGCTGAACTCAAGGTTCTCGCGTAGGAATTTTAGCTGACATTCTCTTGAATGTGAGTTAGAAGCTTATAAGCAGTTCACACAACGGAAAGAAAATTTTTGTTTAACACGTTTTACACAAATTAAATTCCAGGGATTACCAACGAGAATTAAATCCCTTAACTGAGCTGTCTGTAAAGCTCGCGCTTAGGATTACTGTGCCATGTTTCCTGCTACAGAATGCATTCTGGGTAGCAGATGGAAAACGTCTGTCTCTTTCTAATTAGAGAAAGTGTTGAATGTGTGAAATCAAAGAGCGAGACCCTTGACGGTTAAAAAAACGAGTTGCAGAAAGGAGGCTGCCCCAGGGCCGGGGACTGTTTTTCTGATCATTTTGACATGTCGATGCGAGTGTGAAGTTTCTCCCTGGGGGGCTGCAACAGAAAGTGAGCTGTGGGGAAGCTCTGTGTGTGTGTGTGTGTGTGTGTGTGTGTGTGTGTGTGTGTGTGTGGTAGAAAATAAAGTGATGATGGGAAAGAAACCATGGGTGAAAAATATGATGAATGCCGATATACCATGATTATTATGGGATGTTTTCTGAGGGTACTGAAGGTCGTCTCGCTACTCGCTGCTGATCAGCTTGTTGCGGGTCAGCGCTCACTTATGAAATTGACTTCTGCATCAAACGTCTCGACTCAACATCTTGTTTTTCGTGCACTTTTCCGGCTACAAGATTCAGAATCTTAAAGGTCAGCTAATGTACTCGGGTTTTCGCACTTCAGCGAAGGAAACAAACACATTCGGAAAAGCTTTTAATGTAAAGTTTTGTTGGAGATTGCCATTTTAGCCGTTGAACGTGAGAAAGTGAGTAACAGCGCGCAACATACACTTCTAGTAGATATGCACAGGTCACCAGAATTGGCTGGTTCTCAGCTTACCGGCCATGACCGATCACCGATCACACCGCGAGCGCTAACTGGTATCACATGCGTTAGAGGCCGTGCGAGCCCGCTTCATTGTCAAGTTGAGATTTGAGGCATTTGATGCGGTAAAACAGCGTAGTTTCCTTATAAACCTACAGATGGCGCTCAGATCAGCATCCCACGCGGTAGGAGTGAATTAGCTGCTAAGTTTGTTTAGAAATAATAATTATGGCGGATGACAAGACATACATGCTGCTCATTAAAAATTTATTTGAAGTTAAATGTTTAACTCTTGTATTTAATGTTATTTTGTATTGTTTCAATTCTGTATTAAAGTGAGAATATTATAAGGAACAGGCTACATCTAATTACTCAGGTGGATCCAGATGTAAGTCTGATGAATAAAGTCAAGGTTTAAAACTATTGAGTTATGACAATTGTTGAAAAGATCTTACAATTGTAATAAACAAAATGTAACTAAATCAGGACTTATATTAAATCGTGATACTTATAGAATCGCAATCTAATCGGCACCTGTGTATCGTGATTATCGTATCGGCTGGTCCCTTCTGATTCCCACCCGAATAAATTTTCAGTATTAATTAACTATTAGTAACAATTTACATCAGGATGATTTCACTCATTTGTTTTCATCTTCTGTTTCTCGTACTTATTTCTGTAATCATCGAATTTTCCTATTGCAGCTCCATTACGTGGTCGCGTTCGCTCAAGTTATTTAAACAATTCTTCTCACAAAGACAGAAATATGGAGAGACAGACAGAGAGAGAGAGAGAGAGAGAGACACAGGCAGGGGGAGTGACAGAGCAGTAGACAGAAGGACAATGAAAAAGTAGAGCAGACCAAAAGAAATAGAGTATGTACGTACGCAGTGAAGAATAGAGAGAGGAAGAGAGAGAGAGAGAGAGAAGCAGAAAGATACACAAAAAGACAAAATCGTATAAAGGCAGAGAGAGACAAACACCCAAAAAGTGAGGGACATTGGCAAAAGAAGAGAGAGAAAAAGAAAAAGAGAGGGAGAGAGAGACACATGGAAAGAAAGACAGAAAGACAAAAGACAAAGACTGAGAGATGAACAGCCAAAATCTAAGACAGTCCAAAGGAATTACAGATGATGACAGCAACAGAAAGAGAGAGAGAGAGACACATTAGAAACAGAGAGAAAGAGAAAGACGGTGATGGAGACAAAGAAAAAACAGAGACAGTTCACAAGGATGGAGAGACAGAAAGAGAGAGAGAGAGAGAGAGAGAGTTCAAAAGGAAGACTTTCAAAGCCAGGGACAGAAGGAGGAGACAGGAGACAGTAATACAAGCAGAGAAAGACAGACAGAGAGAGAGACAGAGAGAGAGACAATGAGAAAGTGAGATAGAGAGAGAGAGAGAGAGAGAGAGAGAGAGGACAGAGTGTTCCTCAAACTTACCCATGTTTACGGTCATCATCAGGAAGTGGCCGTGTTGAACTCGAGCTGCGGCGCTCGACTCCTTCAGCGGGAAAACACAGACGCTTCAGCCTGATAAACACACAGACAACAGCTTTAGTCCACCGCTCTCTCTCTCTCTCTCATACACACACACACACACACACACACACACACACATACACACACACATACACACGCACACACACACGCACACACACACGCACACACACACGCACACACACACGCACACACACACGCACACACACACACACACACACATACACACATACACACGCACACTCCTTCTAAGGGCCTGAGGTTGACATAATGATTAGTGCAGTCAGTCAGTCAGTCTCCACTTCACCTAAATCTCTTTTAGAGTTCAGAAATAAAAGCTACAGTCACTGAAAAAAATGTGTTGTCCTTGTGGGGACCAGCTTCACAAAACAGTCTCTCTCTCTCTCTCTCGCACACACACACACACACACACACACACACACACACACACACACACACACACACACTCCACACCCCACATTAAACGTTACATAACACTCTGCCGAATTCACCACTTCTGCTTACGGTCAAAGTTTACCCTCAGCTTTATAGCACAGTGAACACACACACACACACACACACACACACACTAGACATAAATTAGCACACAGCATGCCTCGCTGCTTTTCTTCACCCTGACTGAACATATTTACTTAAACACAAGTCACTTTCCTTTTCAGGTGCGTGTGAACTTCACTCGCTTCTTACAAAACAACAGAATGATCTAAAAGATGAGAAAGGGGACGGACGGGCGGACAGATGGACATACAAGTGAATTTAAATCTGAATTGAGATATGAAGAGGAATAAAGAGAGAGAGAGAGAGAGAGAGAGAGAGAGAGAGAGAGAGAGAAATATAGTGGAGGAACAAACATGGAAAGACGCAGATCGAGAAAGAGGTTAAGATAAATGGATTAAAAGGTAAAATAGAAGGAGAAAGATGTGAAAATAGAGAGATGAAGACAGACAGACAGACAGGCAGAGGAAGTGACAGAAAAACAATGAACAAGATACACAAAGAGAAAGAGAACAGATGGAGTGAGAGAAACAAGAAAATAGAAATGACAATTTAAAAAAAAAAGGATGTGAAGAACAGATAAACAGAGGAGAAGAGATGGAGAGAGAAGTGATAAGAGAATGGAGAGATGCGAGGGGGAAAGAGCCAATAGGAGGAGTGAGAGAGAGAGAGTAGGAGAGTCGGAAAGACGCGCTGAAGACGATGATCGCCAGGGTGTACTGGATGTCTGGTCACGTGACCATCCTGCAGGTTATCAGTTTGGTGGAGGTGAAATCTCATAAACATCTCTGACCTTTGGCACAGCGAACAGTCCACGTGCACGTTAAACATCAACTCTCAACCCGTCCGTCTGAAGGAGTTTGCAGCAAAAATATTTCAGCTGGAAAGACATGCCTACGCCGAAGACGTCCTAAATTAAGATTCATAAATTTTGAATTATCAAAGCAACAAGTACGATATGAACTTTGACCTGTTGGGGTCAAACACTTACTTTCTCACTCATCATCTATACTGCTTTATCCTGTATTCAGGGTCTCAGGAGACGTAGGGCATGAGGCGGGGTACACCCTGGATGGGGTGCCAATCCATTGCATCGGACACACACATACACTCACACACTCAGTCACACACTACGGGCAACTTGAACCCGAATCAGCCTAATCTGCATGTCTGGGGAAGAAACCAGAGAACCCGGAGGAAACCCACTAATCACAGGGAGAACATGCACACGTGTAGAATCGAACCCAGACCCTGGTGGAGCAAGACGGCAGTGTTAAAAACTACGCTACAGTGCCGTCTGATCTACGTATATGACAGTTTTAACGCTCTATGGGGGCAGGAGGTCCCCGGTTCAAACCCCAACATCACCATTGTTGGACCCTTATGCAAGGTCCTTAACCCCAATATGCTAAGATACAAACGGGCTTTGAGCTGGCAAGTTGACCCGTATATTCGTCGCCCAATTCTACAATTTCCTCTTGTCTCCCAAAAACATTATTTGATTGAACTGTACATCAAAGGTAGAGTATTGATTTCATTTTTAGGCACTAAGTTTTTTATAGGATTTGATTCAGTGATACTAATGTTTAATATCTGGTTTGTCTCAAACGGCTACAGGTTTTCAAAACTATAAGTGGGCGTTCAAGTCAAACCGGGACTTTTGCTGGTCCAGAATGACAGAACACAGTTATGAGAGTTAAACCGGTGTTTATTTCTCCCCTACTACACTAACGCACTTATCCCAGTGTTTCACTCCTGCTTGGATCACCATCAAGGTAGAAAGTTCTCTCAGTATTTACTCAGCCCTGATCAGTGCCTGCTTTAAGTCTGAAGCGCTGGCCTCCCAGGAACTCCCTTAATGGCCCAAACATGTGGAAATTTCGAAAAGTGCGGGGGATGGGGCAACCAAGTAATGTGCAAGTGGTGTTGGTGAATGATGGAGTGTACGGTTCCCACAGTCAGACGTCGATATTGTTCGTCTGATTTTCAATGCCTTCATTCACTGAAAGTCCTGGTTTGACTTGAACGACCTCATGTATGTGATAAATGTATTTAACTAACTTCTGCTCCACACTCCAGGCAAGTAGGTGGGTGTTTTAGTTGACGATGTGAGACAGTTAAGTGTCCTTCTGGTTCAATTACTCTGAGTCATACGGAGAACACATACAAGACATGAGGTCATCACAGGTGTCTCCCCCAGACCCCAGTGTATATTAGTCCTGGTCAACTAAGAAAGTGCACGAAAAGGATGATTTCACCACATGCAAACAAACTGGAGTTATAAAAAGAGTCATTTGCTGTTAACGACTTTTAAGACATCGAGCCAAAAAGCCCATACACACAGACAAACATTCACACAGGAACCCACCCACCCAACACACACACACACACACACACACACACACACACACACACACACACACACACACAGACCACTGCAGTCTCACCCCTCTTGATTATCTGCCATGAAACGAAAGCCGAAGAGACTCTAGAGGACGATGTTAGGATCTCAGAGGTGGTCGCGTCCCCGCCATGCCTTGGGGAGGAATTGGATGAGATTTCAAAGACTATTTTAGACGTAAGTGAAAGTGTGTGTAAATGTGTGTTTTTTCACTCATACATCTGTTTACTGACACGGAGTCATCAGATGATCTTCCATACGTTTTAGCTTAAAAAGACAAATGGGTACATTCAGGTCCGAAAGCTGAGACGCACATTTGTTAAAGAGTCTGACCATTGATTTTTACTTGCGTTCCCGGATTGGATACACATTCTCACACGGTACATGTTGTATTAACCCATGAGAGCTTAGACCCGTTCCACCATAAAGGGACAGTATGGGGAATGTAACACAGACCCAACAGGTTTGGAAAGACGCCACATGGCATTTTCCCAGAATATTTCCAGTTTAAAGGGTCTATGTAGTGGACATACTGTACGCCATATTTCCTTCTTTTGTTTTTATGAATCTGATTAAGACCTGCACTCGGAACAGGTCAAACATGAGACGTTATTAACTCATTAGAACTGTTAAATAGTACGAAACGTACTTTCAGTAACAACAAGCTTTCTAAAATGACCTAGTTCCATCACATGCGCCACTCAGACACACTACCATCTTGGAAATGATGTAAGCGCTATACAAATTCACAGACAGTCACATGACGGCGGCAGGATGTCCGTTAGATGTCACTTAAGGACGGAGAAAGTTTAAATGGTTCGTGACAGCTGCGTCACCGTGGTGTCTTACAGACCATAAATGAAATGTAATCGTTAGAAGTGGGATATATTCGTCTGAGATCGACCACCTTCATCTTCAGCTCATACTGAGTTACTAAGAACAAGTGCAGATACAGCTTGTGTATGACTAATCATGTTGACCCTGAACCACAGAAAGATACTTCAAGAGCGCATGGCAAGAACGCTAAACCACTTCTGATATTTTATACATCTGACAACATCCTTCAGTCTAACCACAATATCATTTAACCCAAGAGACCCTCAGGAACGAGTCGAGGTTCACTCTAGACGAGGCGCCAATACATTGCA
This sequence comes from Channallabes apus, assembly GCA_030522415.1. Taxonomy (NCBI): domain Eukaryota; kingdom Metazoa; phylum Chordata; class Actinopteri; order Siluriformes; family Clariidae; genus Channallabes; species Channallabes apus. The sequence goes on along the minus strand of CM060115.1, from coordinate 30,180,449 downwards.
GGGGACACATTCATTTTCATACACTACGTGCAAGAAACAGGAAATTCTGTGGGAGAAAACCGGTGTACAAAAAGGAAAACCCCCAAGACACGGAACACGGACATGCGGACTCGCTGACCCGAGACGGGAGACGAATCCGCACCCTGGAGGCGCGTAGCCACAAGGTTAACCCCTACACCACAGTGCCGTCTATTATAACCAGTACTACCACCACCACCACTACTACTACTATCATTATATCCAGAAAACAGAACCCTTCATTATAGCTGAAACTTGAAACCATGTTTAACGGAAGTAAGAAGTTTCTCTTGCCCTTCTTCTGAATGCAGGAGCTACACGCAGAGAGTTAACATCAGGTTATGCATGCGTGTTTTATTCCATCCGTGTGTGGGAGCCTTCTGAGTAAAACACATGTTGAGTCAAGTATTGTGATTGTGGTTAAAATGAAAATGAAAACTATCTAGAATCAAAGCATTTTTTTAATCTTTAAGGTTAGTACTGTCGCTTTGGACCTCCAGGGGAAGGGGTCGATTCCCGCCTCAGGATCTTCGTGCATGGGGTTTGCATGTTCTCCTGTGCTTGGTGGGTTTCCTCCGGGAACTCCAGTTTCCTCCCACAGTTCAAAGACATGCAGATTGGGATACCTGGCGTTCGCAAATTGTCCGTAGTGTGTGAATGTTGAGCGGAGGTCCTACCACAGTTGTACAAATGGAAATAAATACAAGGGTCACCCTTGGCCTCCATGGTCACTGGTTGGACTACAGAGGTTCCTGGATGGATGGATGGACGGATGGATGGATGGATATTCAAGCTGGTTGGGTGAAATAAAGAAAATCCATTCTGGTCGAATGCTCACAAATCAAACTAGCATTTCCCTTCCCACTCAGCATTCCTACTGTATATTCAACATAACTGAAGGTCACTGATTTGAAGGTCAAGTTCCCAAAAAAACTCTCCTTTCTTAGATAATGTTCATCTTTTTTTCCATGCAATATAGTATAAATGCGTTATATTCTATTCGACAGCAAAGAAACCTTTTTTCCTGTTTTTAGTCAGCATTTTCTATACCTGATATTGTTTTTCAGGTTTAAAACCATGTCCACACTTGGTGGTCTGGATCCCAATGCGTCAGTCAACTCAGGTCACGTCCATCCACCAGGGCTTCCATTATTATACGCCAACGATGAACCAATATGTCGTCCCTTGAGAAACATAAAGCCAACCAAATAAAATCAACCAGCTCTTCTCACTCACTCTGAGTAAAGCGAGTATCTATCTGTAGATCTGTCTTCCGCGTTCTTAAGCTCTGAGATTCCTGGTATGGGTTAGTATCGAAGTGAGCCATCTTTCCCACTCACACAGCACAGCGACCTCAGTCCCCCACGACTCCTGGACATCTGTTTAAGGTGTTTACTGAACTATTCATGCGGAATGACAGAATTTGAGCTAAAAATACAGGCAATAAATAATCAGACCAACAAACTGTCTGGATTACAGACGCTTAAAGGAATGCCACCGGTGAATGAGAGGTCACATGGTTCAAGTCACAAACATCTCCCCAATTACTGTTGTCCTGGCTCAGTAAGGGTCTAAACCTCAAGCTGTTCTAAATGCCTCCTTTCTTCTGATTAAAAAGGTTTTATGTGTTTGTTTATGTGTTTGCGCTTGTAAAAACTGGCATGACTGTGAAGTTTCTCCAGAACGAGTCAACACAGAAAAATGCCTTGACCGAGGCACAAAGGGTTTGCTGTGATTTTTCCATAGTGTGCGCCCCGAGCAGCGAGAGAAAGCATGAACAGGACAAAAAAATCCTATTACAAGATCAACAAACACCTATTTATAACACTTTTATAAAGTGCTCCATGAACTCAAGGAACTCAATGCAACCAGTCGTTTAATTGGCGGGGGGGTGAGACATGATGAGTCGAGACATGAAGTCACGTTAAGTACGGATATAGAGTTCTGATTGATCTGTAAACATCATTCCAAGAATTCCTAGAATTATATTCCTCGCTGGGAGAGAACATTAAAACATTAATATTTTAATGTTCTCTCCCAGCGAGGAATACAGTAGAATTCTAGGAATTCTTGGAATGATGTTTACAGGTTTATTATTATTTTTCCCCCAGAGATCAATCAGAACTCTATATCCGTACTTAATCCGTACTTCTATTCCTCGTTGGGAAAGAACATTAAAACATTAAGATACACGCTCTGACAGATGCACACACACACACACACACCGGCTGACATGCGAACACGCTTGCATTAGCATGGTAAGAGCATTAGCATGGTAAGAAGTGCTTCCAAGACAGGTGGCCTTTCAAACACGGTGAAACACACACACACACTCAACTCAAGTGTTTTCTCCTTGCTGTGTCTGGCACCAGGTACACACTCCGTGGCCCATCTGCTCTGCTACTCTACTATCACGTGAGTCTCTCACACACACACTTGCGTGTGTTTCCCTGCATTCAGATCACGCTGCATTCACACGATCACTTATTTACTAGATTGCTGTATCAGTCCAGGTCACTGGTTGCACTCAATTACTGTAACTCAAAACACCATTAAATGACCAATCAGGCCAGAGATTAGGTAATGATTTAGCTATACAACTCCATCACTTCTCATCTCTCTTCCCCATTTACGGCGTTCCGCTGTCGCTCACATGACGTGTAACAAGGAGGTGGAGCTAAACGTGCTAACCAGTCATCTGATTTTATTTTTGTTACTCCATCAACCTCACACTCGCGTTGTGCTCAAGCTGTATTTCCTGCGCGTGACAACACTCTGCTCGCCGAAGTCCAGCCAATCAGAAGCTTCTGTTTTTCTTTTTTCACATTCCGACGGCCTGTTTCTGATCGACTCCCTTTGATGTGTCCGCTCGACGCGTATGTGCGAGACCGTGTAGAGGAGCTGGGCTGTTACGTTTTCTCCGCTTGCTGCGTTTATCACGACATTAGTTGACGCTGCATCTGTGTTATTTTTATCAACATATGTCTCTCTCACACACACACACATGCTAAAAACTAAAATACACACTACTGTGTCTGATCAGAGACAGGCACGTGCAGTTCTAATTATATTATACCTTAAAAGTAGTAGACAATTAAACCTGCCGTGTTGATTCGAGCCGTTACACAGAGACTCCAGAGCGAAAGCTACAGAGGAGGTTACTGGAAGTGTGTTAACTCTTTGACAACAATAAATTCTATTATTTAATTCTATTATTTAACAAAATCCTATGCATTTATTAACAGACTACCTACATTATTATATTTACCTTATATTTATTTATTTATATAATAATAATAATAATAATATAATTTAACACACTGAGGAAGTTCTGGAGTTGCACATGCATAAAATATGAATTATTTTTATGCATTATCGTTAATATTCTATTTATGTTTAACAACTTTTCACTTTATTTCCATTAAAATAGTGAAAGGTGCCTTTTATTTTAATACAGGAGAGTCGAAAGTCCTGTGCAAACAACACTTTTTTTTCTTAAGTGCAATCAACGTTTTTTGTTGGAAGAAAAAAAAAGAGAGAGAGAGAATCGTGATCTCGATTCCCATGGAGAAAAAAATCGTGATTCAAATTTGGTCATGAATCGTGCAGCCCTAAAACAAACACACACACACGATTGAAGCTAATAAATATCCCAGAACCTTAACTTTAGACAATACTCCTCGTCATCCTGCGCTACATTTTCCCTTCTTTCGAATATACCGAGCATTAATTTACTCCACATTGCACGCAAACATTTGGAAAAGTTATTCCCACATAATTATGGGCTATCCGGAATTTTTCTATAAAAACGACGGACTCATGTAAGACGTAAACACTAAACAGGGAGGTGAACTGTATTTCTCAATCCTTTCTGTAACGTCTCCAAAGATTCGACGTGACACCAGGCCAGCTGTTACTATACAGGACACGCCCACGTGCGTCAGTAAACTGTTTTTTTTTTCCTCCAGAAATCACCATGAGGATCGGTGCTCATTAAGGACCTTGAGTAATCGCTCGATTTTTCTCCACGGTCATTCCCAGCTTGGAATAGGAAGACCCTCGATCTGCATTACCTCACCTCCCTGCGTGAGCTAAGTGCCAAAACGCGTGCCAAAAAAACGAAACAAAACATGAAATAGCCGTCCTCATACTGTGACAGCGATAAGATCGCGGTGATGCCGTTCCTACGGTGAGCAAACTCAAAAGGGCAGCAGATGAGAAAAAACAGCAGGCTCCGTCTATTGTTCGCGATCCAGTGAGTCATGGGCTGCAGGAGGGGCCCAGGGGTTTCTGGGAAGCGACACAGAGGATCGAAAGGATGGAGAGAGAACGCTGTAATTTCTAGTAGCCTGCCATCTTTAAAAAGAAAACATCAAAGGTTCTTTGTGTGATTACCAGAAGTGCTATGGATCAGCAAGGAAAAGAAGACAGATTGAGTATTGTTTTACGTAACAGACAATTAAAGCAAAGAACTTTTTATAAATGGGTTTAAATAAAATCTTATAAAAACTATTAACACATAAAAGTAAATATAAGACTTAATGATTTTTTTTTTCACTATTGTTCAAAAGAAGAAGACACTGAGCATTTCGCTTTGAACAGCAATGAATAAAATGATGAGGTTACTTTTTAGCAGATGATAACAAATAGACAAATTTTAGTTTTTAAAAAAAGTACAATATTTTAGTATTTAGTAAAATATTTTATGATATAGTACTATAGTTTTATTATTATTGTTATTATTATTTTAAGAGTGCACAGTTTTCAGCCCTGACTAGGGGGGATTTCGTCAGTGTGATCTGGCAACCTCGGCAAGAAGGTTTTCAGCTCAGGAATGCGACAGTAAAACACAATGTGGGTTTCACACAACAATGGTTAAGGTGAGCGATTATCCGTGATTCATGAGTGCACCGAGACGTGGGGGACGTCCCGTATCAACTATGGTCCATTACACCGCTATTGGATAGACACATAAACCTCTTTTAAAAGACTTTCGCTAGACATGGTACGATTTCAACTGATTACATAGAAATTCAATATTTGACAAAAGCATGAAATCTGCTAGATGCTATTCAATTCAATTCATTTTGTTCAGAATGTCAGGTAGATCTAACATTAAGATGTGAACGATATAACAAAATATATATATTTTAAGTTTCATCATCTAAACCATTTCTATCAAAACATGCGTTTCATCCAAAAGCTTCAAAGCTTAAAGAAATCAAAAGTGAGAAAGCTCATTATTGTGTGCGTTTGTGCTTGCCTGTGTGTGTGTGTGTGTGTGTGTGTATATATATATATATATAGGTGTGAAAGAAGCAATGTTCCTTCGAATAAGTGACTAATTGAAGATGAGAACGTTCCAACCACACGACAGGTGAAGTGAGAACTGAAAGTTGAGTTCACATTGGGATGAAAGTGTCTGCTGTTCCACTGAAGGTATTTATCCACCACTTATGCACACACTCGAACGCATGCACGCACGCACACGCACACACGCACAATTACACAATGACACAAATGAATCACGATCTATTTTTAGAGTAGCTTATCCAGTGGCCAGGCCGACCCCCGGACGCAAATAATTCAACAAGAGACGGCGCTCGAAATAGCAACCTGACAAAGCGCGTGAAAAACTTCTTATATTAAGAAGTAAACCCAGTATATTTGTGCTTATTACTACTGTATGTAAAAAGAAAAAAAGCTGTTAAAAGTACTTTAACACTAACTGACTTACACAATTCAGTTTCCTTTTTAGTCACTTGAGCAGAAATTCACACACATGTGACACACGTGCAGGTTTAAACAGGTAACATACTGTAGATGACGCAGTTCATGCAAGTCAAGGCTGAGAAGTCTAAACAAACCTACAAGCACCAAGAGCTAAAAGGTTGAAGGGACTGGAACTTAAAACCTTCATCACGAGGACCAAAACCCAACCCATGACGAACCTGTTTATTTTCCAAACGAACCAGATCAACATTATCAACTGTATACAGTATTATTAATATAAGCTGTTAAAGGTCCCATATATTATTATTTCTTTAACACAGGTCTTGGAGCTCTAACAAAGTGTGTGTGTTAATGTTCCACTTGAAATATCCCTCGTATAATACATTTTTTTTCATACTCCATGCAAGTGCAACATTTTAATGTCTATGTACAGTAAATGAGCGTCCTGCTGAGCCACGCCCCTTTTGAGTACATTAGAGCTGGACAATGAGGACGGGGGAGGGGGCTCTTCTTATATGAGGTCACATTAGAGGGAAAATCTAATTGGCTTGTTCAAACCCCAGCCAATACAAAAAATAGAAAAAGTACAAAAAGCACGATTTTCTTTTTGGCATGTTTTTATTTTTATACGTCAAAAAAAGGCTAAAAATGTAAATTTTGCATAGCAGGTCCCCTTTGAATAACAATGCACTGTTAAGTGTATAATCAGACTTTGCTTATGGCGTATCCATAGCAACAATAAACTGTTAAAACAATTATTCATATAAATCCATGACTTGCCTTGCAGAAATGCTTTTATAGTAAATATTAACCAACACCTTATGATGGAACCTTATGACCAACTCCGGTGTACCATTGAAAAAAAGACCCCACATGAGAAACTGTAACTTGCTCAGGCTTCCTTTGATCATTAAGCCCATCACGATACACACAGCAGCGTTTGGTCGAGGCCTGAGTACCTGCGTTTGTTATCCCCGAGTCACTCGGATACGCAGGTCGTAATCAGAGGATTTCCTCCAGCCTCATTAAAGCTGAGAAGCGGCGGCGTCCACAGATCAGGACCAAATTAGATAAGAGCCTCCTGATTGCGATTTGAACTCTCATTATCCGAGTAAACAATCCCCGACTCGTGTTCATCTCAGTGCCATTACCCGTCCTCGTCAGCCAGCGGTCGACAATTACGGTCTGTTCCATTTTTGGTAGCGTTTACTCCACGTCTAATTATTCGCAGTAAAGCTTACGGAGCTAAAAAAAGCTTCTCATTGTTCTGTGTTGAAGCTTTAACGTCCTCATCCTTTCCATTTCAGTCAAACCTGTACACCATAAATCATTCAAACTAAGCGAATCTAAATCCCGATTTAAATTCTGATCTACGCTGATTTTAACCCTTAAACAAAGTCTTTGATCCGATAGAACTGGAATTTTAACTGCTAATGGTTTCGATCACATGACTGACCACATTCCATTTGTTCCAACACAACGATGCTTTTTTATTTGAAGCATTTTAAGTCCATGTGGATAAAAGCTTCTGCTAAAATGCTGCATATGTAATTAAACATGTAAGCCTTTACTCTTTGGAGAAACATTTTACTGGCATTTCGATTGGCTTTATGTTGGAAAGCAGAAACACTAATCCTTCGTCCATTTTAATTAATAACAAAGGGAGGTAAAGTGTCGTGTGTGGAGCAGCAGGTAGCAGCTAGTAACACACGCGAGCTCAGCCAAGCGTCAAAAGGTTATCACCTTGGCCATCGGGTTTGACCAATGTTTCCTGCTTCACTAGCGAGTCTATGCAGCTTGACAGAGAAGCAGGTGGTTAAGACTTGTCCAAATTTAACCATCACAAAGTGCATGTAACTGTTGAGCCCATAACTAGTGTCTAGGACTCAAGTCAAGTTGGCAGGTTTTCTGTACTGAATTGGACGTTCCTCATACATGTATTGGTATTTGCACTTGGACTTGTCTCAGTTATGGGTCTGCGTCTCTATAAATAAATTTCATGTTGTTTTTTTCTTTGTGCATGCAGGAAATGAAGTCTAGGCCTTGAGCTATGGATTCAACCCCCTTAAAACTCAATCTTGACTTGAATCCTGGTATCGACAACGTCAAACTTGACCCCAGCTGCGTCTTGTTTCGATTATAAGCCACTTTGAACAGAAGTATCATCCAGGTAGCTAATAATTTTCTCAACAACAGCTAATCAATGCAACATGTACACATAGTTCATGTCATCTAATCTGAGTTAATGAAATAGTCCAGACTTTCATCATTATTTAAACTGATATGAACAGGACCTATTACGCAAAATTCAATTTCCAGTCATGGTTAGATATTGCATCACCACATACAAAAAAAAAAAAACATAAGAAAAAAAAATCTCTGTAGATTATCTTTTTTTTGTATTGGTCATGGCTTAAACAAGCACATCAGATTTTCCCTTACTGTGACCTCATCTAACAATGGATCCTCCCCCAATTTCATTCCAAGTTCTGGTCAGTTCTGTTTAACTCCATTCTCTGGGCACCATTTTAATTGTGTTTTGACTTTATATCACTAAACACAGAGGATGTCTCCATAATTGAACAATCTTACATATATTTTCCCACTTATTTTGCTGTGAGAAGAGCTTTATAAAGTCTTGAACATGGATGCTTCCAGCCCCTGCATTCTGATTGGCTAGGAAAATTCACTTCCTCAAAGGGGTGTTCGGGGGCAGTTCGTTTAAAAGGAGTGACACCAAGTAGCTTGAATACAGGATCGGAGTTGTATTTCAGTTGGAACATTATCAGACATGTTTTGGAGACTTCTAAGTCTTATGCAAACTTGTTTAAAGAGTGACCTTTAAAGCAGATGTCTTATCCAAAGCATTTTACATTCGGGACTTGAGCACTTAAGAGTTAATGGTCTTGCTGGAGGGCTTTAAACACTTCGACAACACTCCTATTATGAATGTTTTCGGATCTGGTAAGAAGAATTTGCCTTCAGAAACATATGTTTTAACCCCGGTCCCCATTAACAAGGAATCAAAACCTCCCACTTCTGCATGTCAGCAGTGTTCCTCCATTAGTTTTTAGCATCTCATCCATCTTTGCTTGCTTTCAGCTGAGACCTCTCACTCTGTGGGTTGGCCAGCAGACCTGAGCGCGCACGGTGTGTGGGCCGATCAGGATCGACTTATTGCAGAGGAAGGGTGTGTTGCTGCCTACACTGCTGTCTAAATGACTCATTACAGCTGCTTTTAGGCGACGAGATAATGCGGCGAACTCAACGAAGGGCCAAGGTTCAGCGTGCAAGTTCTGGGAAAAGGAGTACTTGAGTTAATGAGCCACGGATGGAGCGATCGAAAGAACACAAGTTGCGATCCAGCTAAAACTCAAAAGCTTAAAGTGTCTCAAGTATATACACAAGCTATATCCAAGAGCAAAACAGGAAAATGGGATTGGGAACATCAGGGCCCACGCAGCAGACTGATTTTTTTTTGTCTTTTGTGGTTAATGACTCATGAAGGCCCAAGGTGGCGCAAGACGAAGCTGGACACTCAAGACATTAATGTCAAATCAAGTCTGAGACAGGAAACGGAAATGCACTGCACGCAAACCTGATGTATGGATGTGAGGAACATAGTTACACAGTTATAACTGCTAACAACTCTTATATCATAATTATAGAAAATGTTACCATAGGTGATGATGTAGGTACTATGACAGTCTGATGGTATCTGTACCATGATATATAGTGCCATGGTAGCTTTGACATTACCATCGTATTTATTTTCTGACATAGTATCACATGTACCACATGGGTCTATGATGGAATATATATATATATATATATATATATATATATATATATATATATATATATTAATAATGCTACATGCAAGATATGTAGGAGTGGATTTCAGTCTCGAGTTTGAATTTTATTTTGGGCTAAAGGTTTGGGTCTCAACACAATCTTGGATAACCCAGGTTTTGGACTTGACATTGGCGGCGTTCTATAAATCCATCCTAACCATCACTCTGTCCTACCTACGCGTACTGCTTTAACAGCCTGCCCATAAATCCATGCTACTATACAAGCAAATTGAACTTTAGTAATGAAACTTTTTATTATTTTTAAAGATTTTTATTCTTTGTGTGCGCTGTTTATTTAATTTGCAGGGATAATTTAACAGTTGACTAACAAATTGACATTAAATCAGCTTGTCAAAAATTGCTACCAGCGTTAATGTGATTATATTCTCATAATGTTAAAAAACGTGTCACAAAGTCCTAGCAGGATATTAGGAAGCTTTACCTCAGATAAAACCGTACTATATTTTTGCAGTGCTACAACCAGGGAAAACTACAGGTTGGATAAATTGAGAAAGTAGCACCGACTGATGCAACTATAAATTTCTGCTACTGGTAGGAAATTCTGGCAAGGTAGAAAAAAAATTTGGACTGACCAAAACCCTACTTTTACCATCTCAGCATTTCAACCGAATCCTACATAAAAAGCATCAACCAAATGTTTAAAGGAAAAAAAGAATGAACTTTATACACTAAAGTGCACTGAAACAGACTTAATGCACCAATTATTCATGTTAGAAATATATTCCTTTGAGTTGATTAGATGTAAATTTGTATATGTTTATAGATGAGAAGAATAATTAAGAAGTATAGATGTTGTCAAACATTCTGAAATGGAAAATAATGTTTACTAAAAGATGAAAAGTGTTTGTTTTGTTTTGCTTCCACATCAATATCAACAATAACAAACACTTCTAATGTGACATGATTGATTGTTCTATGTCCTATAACTCTAACCACCATGCGAATCTTTTGATGATGTTGTTGTTTTTTCATGTTATTCTAAAGACTCAGGCTTTTGTTTGAACTCAAATTAACTTGACCAATTGTGCACACTTTCTCATCTTTCTGCACTGACTCTTATAAACATACCTCCTCCTCCTCCTGTATCTCACCTTATGTGTGTGTTTTCATCCTGGGAAGAATAAAGACGCTGGATCAATCACAAGAACCGGATCTCTAATGGAAACAATGTTACTGTTGTTGCGAAGGAAAAAAAGAAGAGAGAATCCAAGTGGCAAAGATCCGGAAACTGAGCGCGAGACACTTAACAATCCAACCTTGCCAAATCTGCACGGAGAGTTTTTAATTGAATTGCTTCAAAAAATCTCCTCCAGGTCTGTAATCCAAAGAAACAAAAAAAGTTGCACCTTCAAAACCGTCCAACGCAAAGTTTCCAGTCCTGCCTCGACTCCTGTCTCTCTGACTACATGGTTTGGACTGAGAGTTTTTTTCCTTTCCACCGAGCACAAGTCAGTCTGATGTCAGCAAGAGCTCTGGGTCTGATCTCAAACAGACCCTTTTTGAGTATCTAGTGCACTAGATAGGGTGGTTAATCCATTATAGGGAGAGGTATGTTATCTAGTGAGGGCGTTGTTTAGGAGTGGCGCTTTTACAGCTACAAATAATAACGTGTTTGGCGCCCCCTGCTGGAATACTAACAGTAAAACAAGAAAAATTAACGATCCTTTTTTTAAAAACTGTTTTTAATAAAGTTCTCAAGTTAGCACATGTCTCTACGGACGTGCATTGCATTCACAAAAGAAAAACACATCATAATTATAACTTGCTAACTCGATACGATATTATCACGATACTTTGGTGCTGATTCAATTTGTATTGCGTTTAAGTATGTATCACCATTTTATAACTATCCCAATTCATTATCATTTTGTTTCAATTCTAAACGAACATAGCAAATAATTTGCTCCAACCGTACAGGATGCTGTGCTGCCTGCTTACATGTGAATAGCTTAGAGCACACCACCTATAGGCTCATATAGGAACTGCAACATATTATGACCTTAAATGCAAATATATACAGTACTGTATATTGTATATCATTTTTTTTATTGATTTTGGTGTTATTGTGGTAATACATGAACTGTCCCCGCAAAATAACTTTCTATTACTACTACTTACTACTTACTGGACTCACTACTAACTGTAAGTTCTCTCATGATGTTATGTTGTAATGTTTTCTTCATGAATGCAATCCAAAGTGTGTCTGTTAATGTGTCTGTTAATGCTCTAGGTGGAAAGACTCCTCAGATAATGCATTTTTCATACCTCAAACTCCCTCTGTATCACTCCTCCTCTGAACATGCTGTTTCAGTGTTAATCAGCTGCTGTTGAGCCATGCCCCTCCAAAGAACAGCAAAGCTGAGCAACAAGCTGAGCAACAAGCTGAGGTTCTCTTCTCATAAGAGAACAACTGGGGAAAATTTTATTAGCCTGGTTAAGACCTGAATAATACATTATTTATTTATTTACTTTGTACACACACAATGTACACTCTTCTGGATGTTTAAAAATGACTAAACTGCAACTTTTGCAGGATACAGTAGATCTTGAGAAAAGGGTACGCATCACCTGAGTCATGACGTTACTGACCTTGGCCTTCTGAAAGATGCCTTTGTGCTGTTCAAAGATCTGCTGAGAACAAATCTGTCATTCTGTACCTAGATGACTTTTTCCTCTTACAGCCACTAAAGGAATCTAAACAAAGTCTCGTTAACGTATTAAAGGCAAACATTCCTTGATATAAAATGTAACACTTTCTTGCTACATTTGCTTGTTTTTACTTCCTGCATGCCTTTGTACAATGTTTTTTCTTTTTTTGGAATGAATCTCTAATGAGTTGACTGTTTGACCTACTGTAAAACTTCTCTGGTCTAATTTCACTCTGCTTACAATTTTCTTCATTACCAACTATGGCGATATTCAAATGGACAATATTCAAATGCAATTGCGTTTCCCATATGTGGACGCACAAAGTGTGCCATAATTCATAATTCAATACAGGATAAAGCGGTATAGAAAATAGAAAATTAATAATATATTTGATAATACTCATATAATATATTTGATAATAATAATATGAATTTTTGATTGTGATGTCCTAATATATTTGACAGAGATTTTGTGGGGGTGCAATCAGTGGCAGGGGGGCATTTTAGCGCATAACACCAACTTTACAGCGGTTCACCTTCATTGCTCAAATATCCCCCATTGGTTGGCGACTGCGAGTGACGTCACTCGCCATACAATCCCGCCCCACAGTATAGACCCGCCCCTGACGCTGATTGACAGGTTTCTGTGTAACGTGTTGGAAATGCAGTTGCAAATGGATTAACGATTGCGTTTGAATTTTGGCCGTCTTGACGCGCGCAGAGAAAGTGAAAAAGCAAACGTGGTCATTGATTTTGCTATTTAAATATGACAGGTTCATGACGTGTAAGACACGGGAAATGCAAATGCAAATGGAGTTTGCTTTTTCATTTGAAAATTGGCAGTTAGTGTGCGCTTGCAAAGGCGAAACAGCAAACAGTAATGCAAGGTTTGCAATTGCATTTGAATTATGACACACTTTGTGCGTCCACATATGGGAAACACAATTGCAAATGCAATTTGCAATTGCATTTGAATATTGTTCGCGATATCGCTCCATAACCAACAATGCAATTCAACTGCCAACTAATAGCGATTTAGTCTCTCCAGCTTGGTCATCTCATCATCTATACAATCCACCCTATAACAGCTTCCACCGCAACTGCACATGTACATCATATACAGTAGCAGTTCTGCATTCGAGAAATTGATTTGGCCTGAATATCAGTGGCATTGTGGATAATAGTGGACTAAAGTATCCCAAAACATTTATAATAAGACAGTTTAAAAAAAGTTCCATTTAAAGATTCATCTTTTCACAGAAAGTGATGTTCCTGTAGATGTCAGATTGTGGAATGGAATGTGTCAAGTCTTTGAATCAAGGAGATGTCTTGATCTAAATGATTGTCATGATCTAAAGACTAACTTATCTGATCAAAAGAGGAAATTGATTAGATATTAATTAATATAAAAACATTTTTACTGGAATTGGTTCATATATTTTTTTTAATTCAAATAATTTATACACCATCTAAAACATATAATACTATATATATATATATATATATATATATATATATATATATATATATAAAATAGTATTTTTTTACTTTTGGCTCTTCAAAGCAGCTTTATGACAACTTTATTTAATGCCGTTATTAAAAGCGCTATACAAATAAAAACGTAATTGAATTTAATTAATGTTGTCACATCAGACAAAATTTTGACATACATTTAAAAAAAAAAACGAAAAAAAATGGGTGTCATGTTTTGTTGCACGCAGATACGTACGTTGGCTAATAACAATAATAATTAATTTATACTCTGTGAGAAGATGCGTGTTAATGACTTTTATTTTGAAATCCTGTCAGAAACAGTGGACGAGGAAGTGAGTACAGAGTGCAGTGTAACGCTAAAGTCTTCATTCTGTACTTCACGGCTCTCCGTCAGCTATGAACCGGATTAAAGTGGTTTCTCGCCATTTGTCACCTCCGCGCGCGGACTTTCATGCTTGTGGCGCGCGCGCTCCAGCGTCACCTCAGGATGTGGTGGTGGTTCACGGGGTGCGGACCGCCATAGGGAGGGCCAAGAGAGGTTCCTTCAAGGTGTGTGTGTGTGTGTGTCAGGTGTGGGTGATATTAAAAAAAAAAAAAAGATCATATCACGATATGGTACATCAGTGCTCCATTAAACATATAAAATAATGTAAATCTTTATCACTTACAGTATACACTATCATATCCATATACAGTACTTGGACCAGTATCAATATATTCCTAAAAAGTTGAATTGCAAATAAAATAATGTAAAACATTTGTTAACATTTATACAGGAGTATTTATTATTAAGTATTTGTTTATTATATGCTGGTGAACACCAAAATTAAACTCCAGTGCAGTTTATAATTAGTGAAAACACATCTGGAACACATTCCAACTTCCCACAGTATCCCATTAAATCCAGTGGGGATGGAAATCACCAGTCACCTCCCCATACAAAATTATCAAGATACCTAGATAAAAAAAATCTATCACTCCCTATCATCCGGAGATCGCTGGTTCAGTTCCCGGGTGATGCTGTAACCTCTCGCAGCCGGAGGTCTAGAGAGAGCTGATTGGCTGAGCTCTCTTCGGATGAAACATGTGAAAGTCTTTGGCCCTTCCGACTGAGTGGTAGTAGTAGCCTTAATGCGGGAGCCCCCTAGTAACGGGGAGGAATTGGACTTGATAAAATTAGTGAGAAAATCCACCAAAAAAATTTAATGCGGTACCTCTGCGAATATGAATTTAATCCATTTTGGAGGCGAGTTCTTACGCGAATTTTCATACTGGAAATCACATTTTCCTATAGGAAATAATGCAAATGCAGATAATCCGTTCCGGCCACCAAAAACTTTTACAATATTACAAATTTTTTAACACTATAATCATACATTTACAATCAAAACATTTAGAAAACACATGTAAATAAAATAGGAAAAAAAATATGGGATAAAGGCACAGGCTGCTTTAAAAACTTGTTTACAGTATAGCTGAGGCTGATCAGCCGATCACTTCTCACAACCGTTCAAGCTGAAAACCAGACAATTCTGGTCACTGGCCGATCAATTGGTTCATCTCTATTAGAAATGTAAAAATAGGTTTAAAAAAATTATAATCGACAAGTATCCAAGAAGACTTGCAGTTGGAGTTACACTAAAATGTGTATTGACATGCAGGGATGAATACTTCACTTTTTTTTGAAAGTCAATTTCAGTTCCAGTTTGGAACAGAGCAAATATGTTGAAGTCCAATGCGGGTGAATACTTTTTCAATGTTTACTTGTTTTTTTTGTGGATGTGGCAATACTCTACAGGACACGACTCCGGACGAGCTGCTGAGTGCAGTGATGACAGCAGTGCTGAGGGACGTGGGGCTGTCCGCGGATAAACTAGGGGACGCGTGTGTTGGTGAGTCATTGTTCCCAACCCAGTTTGTCCATTTCAGCGTCCAGGATCGTGTCCCCACACTGACACACTGTGTTCATGTCAACAGTTTATAGAAGGTTTAGTTATAGCAGGGAGACGGCCAGACGTATCCAACCACAGTATGGTATCTACTTTTTTTGTTGGATGAAGAGTAATACAATTATACATGATCAGTGATATATTTAAAAATGTGGTTTTGTGAAGCCTTCAGTTGTTGGTCCTAGCAATCTTTAGCTATTAAGAAGGGCTAGCATAGCCATTAGTGGGTACATTTAACCTAAGCTTCATCAACTCAAAGTGGTGTTTTAACTTTTATTTGGCTAAATACAGTATGTCTTTAGGATGTCTTCGCCAATTAATGGTCTCATACGCCACCCCTTAAAATGGATGGCAAATAATTTCTACAGTCTATGAATGTTTCCAATCCCTGCGTTCTGATTGGCTAGGAAAATGCACTCCCTCAAAGAGCAGCTACAGAAGCTAGACTCAGACTTTTGCGAACTTGTTTAATGAGAAGTATAATATGTGACATCTTAAATTGAACTTTGTGTAGTGTAGAACAGCTCTTTAATCTGAGTTCAGTATAACCTGATGGTTTTCATGCTCTAGGTAACGTGTTACAGCCGGGTGCAGGAGCTGTGATGGCCCGGATTGCACAGTTCATCAGGTATAACACTGCACAATATGAATTTATACAATAATAGTAGTTTTGATAACATCTCAAATATGCTTAAATGAATTTTTTTTTTTTCATTTTAAGTGGCATTCCAGAAGCTGTACCAGTATACACGGTAAACCGTCAATGTTCATCTGGACTGCAGGCACTTTTTAATGTCGCAGGTGAGAATCCAGCTCCACAAACCCAAAAGCAAATTGTCCTGTCTTTGTGTTATAGGCAAATGTAAAGACATGCGCTGTTAAAACAATAAGCTTTCTATGTTTTCTGTGTTTTCCTTATAGGTGGTATCAGGAACGGGTTTTATGATATAGGCCTCGCCTGTGGGTTGGTATTTCTTTGTGACATCATTTTTTCAGTTACCATTGATAGAGTCAATCTGCGTGAAATTACCTCAAAAGAATAATTATTGGAATAATTATTATGTATGAACATAACGCTTCGTTCTGTATTTTAACAGAATACCCCAACACTGTTGAGTTATAGATCCTGATTGGTTAAGGAAGTGTTGATTAATGAGTAGTGCTGCCTGCAAAGAGAATTTATTTTCTCCAGTATCAGTGCTTTATAACAGGCTAGGGTTATGATGTAATATTACCTCATATTTTGGGTGGGGGCTTTTCTTAACTTTAAGTAAGAAGTGAGGGACAACAGGACTAATATAACTATGCAATAATGAATATTTTTTTAAATGTACACTCCTGGGATTTGTCTAAAAATAGAAAGGCGCGAGTGTGATAAAGTTACTAGAAGAATAGGATAAAGGATCATATTCTCCAGCAAGCTCAGTAAAACCTAACAACTATTTTACTTATAGTTCTGTTCAAAAGTCTTACAAAAACATGGCACAAGCAAAAGATGCTTTTGAAAACATTTCTGCATGAAAGAAACTTCTATAAAGAGTAATAAAATAAACAGTCAATATTTGGATTCATTGCTTAAAATCAGCAGTTTTAGACACAGATTTGTGCAGTTTTGTAAGTAAAACAGCTGTTACTGTAGGTTTTACTGAGTTTGCTGGAGGACACGAGTTCTTCTGGTAACTTTGTCACACTCGCTCCTTTCTATTTTTATGCAAATCCCAGGAGCGTACTGTACATTTGAAAACTACTCTGTCTTGTACTATATGTCTTTCTTTATGCATATATTCTCCTGTAATGTTATTTATTTATACATTTTTCAGTTATATATGGAAATACGGAATGATTTTTACATAATTATGCAGACATGATAAACATATACAGTATAACAAAACTGGAACAGAATATAATATGGTGCCTAAGACCTTTGCACAGTATTGTGTATACAGTATATGTTTGCCAAGTTGCTGTGGTGTAAGAGGAATAAAACACATTGTGACATGCTGGTATAGAAAAGTAATGGTCTTCACATCACGTCACCACACAGCACGGCTCCATTACTGATTATTTTTCCATTACAGCACACCGTAAGTGTAATATTCCAATTTATTTAGTTACTCAAACGAGCTTCTGTGGAACGTATATATAAATTAACACTGGTAAATTAAAATAGTCATTTTATTACCAACAACAAAACAAATCTCAGAGCCTTTAACATACATTTCCTTTCTGTATGTGTGTGTGTGTGTGTGTGTGTGTGTGTGTGTGTGTGTGTGTGTGTGTGTGTGTGTGTGTGTGCAGGGTGGAGAGCATGTCTCTGCGTTCTGTTGGGAACCCGGGAGACCTCAGCTCCAGACTGATGGACAACCAGAAGGCCAGAGAGTGTCTCATCCCCATGGGGTAAAGCTGCTCCTAAGCCCCTCCCACCAAAGTGTCCAGTCAACACTGAAATGCTTTTATTTATTCATTCATTGATTCCTTTTTTTACAGAATCACCTCAGAGAATGTTGCGGAGAGATACGGCGTCACCAGAGAGAAGCAGGATTCATTTGCTTGCAGCTCTCACCATAAGTAAGATTGTTAGGATGTATGAAAGCATCAGATAAGACCCCGTCATCCACACACACACACACACACACACACACACACACACACACACACACTTTATTTGTATATATTAAGCAGCATCTCAATCTCTGAATATCATATTTACTGTGTAAAATTTAGCTTTTCATGAAGGGTGTCAATAATTTTGAAATTGTCTGTACAGTACATATACAGTATACTACAGGTGGGAAAGTGAGAATTCAATGTAATAAAAATGTAATAGCATTCAGTCTAATATAGTCTAAATTTGCAATATAAGCAAGTTTTGTACTTATATGTACTTTTTATCTGTTTATGGCGACATTTATGCAGCATTAGACAAACCGTCTATAGTAATCACATATAACAGAAATAAAGAGAAGATAATAATATGAATGTTGACTTTCAGTTTCTAACATCTTTAGACCAATCAGAATCACAAACACCATTCTTGTCTTCCTGCTCAGGGCAGCTCAGGCTCAGAAACAGGGTCTGTTCGCGCAGGAGATTGTTCCAGTTACCACCAAGTTTGTGGATGAGAACGGAACCGAGCGCACCATCACGGTCACCAAGGACGACGGCGTGCGGCCTGGCACCTCCATGGCGGGTCTGGCTAAACTGCGCCCTGCGTTCAAGGAGGATGGCAACACCACGGCAGGTGGGTGTGAGGATATGAGACAGAATTAGTGTTGCAGGATTACTGCTGGATTCTTCTATTGTGTGTGTGTGTGTGTGTGTGTGTAGGTAATGCCAGTCAGGTGAGTGATGGAGCAGCAGCTGTGTTGATGGGTCGCAGGTCTACGGTGGAGGCTCTCGGTTTGCCGGTGTTAGGAATTCTGAGAGCTGGTGCGGTTGTGGGAGTTCCTCCAGACGTGATGGGCATCGGTCCAGCCTACGCCATTCCAGCTGCCCTGGAGAAGGCAGGTAGGTGGGCTTTGCTGCTCTTTGTAGAGCTGCATTACTCAGAACTCTTTTCACGTCTTACAGTAGGGAAACCCTACACATGGTAAAATTCTGATATTTTCTTCTGCATATACAGTAGTTTTAAAAACTCCAAACCGTAGCAACAATAAAGAAACAAAAATCAAATCCCAAACATCAACCTACTATACGCTCCCTTTTCCGTCTTCAGGTTTGACCGTCCATGATGTCGACGTTTTTGAGATCAACGAAGCCTTCGCTAGTCAGGTGAGTAGTTTTTCAAAAACATGCTAACTCTATACATTTTCATCTAAGCATCTGCCTTCACACCTCAGGCGGTTTACTGTGTTGAGAAACTGGGCATCCCGATGGAGAAGGTGAACCCCAACGGTGGCGCCATCGCACTTGGTCACCCGCTGGGCTGCACAGGAGCTCGGCAGGTCGTGACCTTACTCAACGAACTCAGACGCAGGGGCAGGAGGTGAGTGCTGTATGGCTGCTCTGGTTAGAATAATTTATTATTCACAATGCTGGATCCTGACAGTAAACATCTTTTCGGTTCTTTCAGAGCCTACGGCGTGGTGTCCATGTGCATCGGAACGGGCATGGGAGCCGCCGCAGTCTTTGAGTATCCTGGACCATGAACAAGACGTTGAAGATGTTGTGATCATCAAGAACATGTGTTGGCTCTAATTAAACACTAACGTACTGTAGGAATTGGTTGCCTGGTTTAGTCGGAGTAAACCCTGAACAATGTGATTTTATGGACGGGGCTTGTGCATGAAATAAGGTGTGATCAGTAAGTCAAATTTGAATTGATGATTAAAATGTAGCTGAAAAGTAATTACAGGATCGGAAGAATTTACAGCCTTAAGAGCTGTCCTTATTTTGGAAATATTTGCATTTCCATACTGTGACCTGCAAGCCTGATTGTTTCTGCATTGAAGACACAAAGTCAGGCTTATTTTATGAGTCCATTTGACCTACCGTATAGTATGCTTGTGCCATTGATATTCAACATTTGAAGCAAAAAAGATTCTGGATCAATTTTAGGATCAATAAAGTCCATCCAAGCAAGCTTTCTTTCTGTAATCACCATGTATGTCCTTACAACAGGGCACTCTCTACTGACCTCAGATCAGTGAGTCACAAAAATATGGAAACATATTCCTAATAAATAACAATGATAAAACTGTCAGAGCGTGTTTTTTTCCCCCTCAGATGTCATGTGTTGGGGAAATGTATTTCTCATCCAATGATCCTCTTCCCTGTATCTGCAGAGTAAGACAGGGCTCTCCCAGAATTCCTTGCACAGTGAGTGTGGTCTGGAATGTCTCTTGATCACTTGTGGGAAACAGATTCAAGAAAAGCAAGTCTTTACGTTGCTGTAATTGAAATGCAAAAGAAAGAAAATATCCCTCAAATGCTGTGTGTGGTGTTTGTAGTACCTGGGTGTGAAGCTGATCTCCAGCGATTGTCTAGACGAGGGGATGGGAAACTCTGGTGCTTTTAAGACACCATGCACTCTCAACTCTCAACATACACACAAACCTACACTCTGAAATAAATACAACAGGATTAATACACAACATGGACTTTTACCTACAAATAAGCTTACATGTTGACTTCTCAACTCTGATTGGTCAGATGGTGATTAATAGAACCATCTGGTTGTAGGATACTGCAGTGTGTAAACGGCCAGGTTTAGCCGTAAGCAGGAAAGTGTGTGATACCTGTACATAGCTGTTGCTGTACTGAATAGTGAGATTCTCCTGAAATCTCAGGCTCCTCTCTCCCATCTTAGCACACAGCAGCGTCACAGTGGGCGGGGCTTCTGGAGACAGCTGGCTCTGATAGAACAGGAGAGATGCAGCAAGGTGAAAAGCCACCATCACCTGAAAAAGCCACCAAAACAGACACATAATTACTCTGTTGATTTCTAACCCAGATTTAGACATTTTTAGGGACTTCCGGTTAGCAGCCACATTGAGTAGGACGTGTTAGTTTGGTGCTCCGACAGTTTAGAGTTTCTTCACTCCCTTATTCGTCTCTAGATGTTCAATTGAATCCTTAGTTGACAATAACTTGGTACTCTACCCCACGGTAATCTATTTTTTTCATTAATAATGGCTACCAGGAGTGTTAAAGTCATGAAAAAGGATGACACTGCGACCCCTCTAACAGTCGAGGCTATCTCAGCGCTGTTAGAGAAACACTGTGATGTGTTAGCGGCTGAGTTTAAATCCTCGCTTAGTTTGCTAGAAAGTAAACTGGACCAAATTCAGGCCCAAGTAGAGGACCATGGACAGCGCTTACCGTCACTAGAACTCGTTACAGATGACCTGAGCCAGCGTGTGACGGAGTTGGAGAATATCTGCTCCAGACTTCGGGACAAGTCAAGGACAAGGACTCCAGACAACACCAAGTTAACGGCCAAAGTTGTAGACTTAGAAGGCCGGAGCAGGAGACAAAACCTGCGTGTCCTGGGTCTTCCGGAAGGTACTGAAGGTGGACTCCCTACCGAGTTCTTCTCCAAGTTTCTGTGCGAGGTGTTTGGGAGTGAAACGCTGCCGTCCCTGCCGGAGATTGACCGAGCCCACCGAATACCTGCATCCAAACCCGCTTCAGGACAGAGACCTCGGCCCGTCATTCTCCGTGTACACCGGCACCAGGTGAAAGGTGAAATCTCCAAAGCCAGTATTGTGTTAGTTCTTTGTACACTGTGTATTTTTAACATGTTGTTCTGTGTTTTACACTTTAAGGCTGACGTTAGGCATCTCAGTGTTATTCATGTTTATCTACCTGCATTTTCTCTCAGGGAGAATGAATAGTTCTTTAAACTTTGTGAGCTGGAATGTTAAGGGTTTAAACCATCCGGTGAAGAGAAGGAAGGTGCTCTCACACCTTAAACAACTTAACACTGCAATCGCATTTTTACAAGAAACTCACATTGGCAGTTCTGAGAATTCTCGCCTTATGTCACATTGGGGTGGGCAGCACTACCACTCAACCTTTCAGGCCAAAGCTAGGGGTGTCTCGATTCTCATTAATCCAAACATCCCTTTTCAGCATCATAATGTTATTACGGATATACAAGGTCGTTATATCATTGTTTCAGGGAAGTTATTTAATACTAATGTAGTGATGGCTAATTTATATCCTTCTTTGAACATTTTTTCTCTCTTCTACCTGATCTGAGCTCATACTCTCTCATATTAGGGGGAGACTTTAACTGCTGTTTAGATCCATCACTTGACAGGTCATCTCCCAATCCTATTCCTCTGAGTAAATCCGCCACACTACTTCAGTCCTATTTCTGCAGCTTTGGTATCTCTGACATATGACGCTTCCTTAATCCAAAAAAGAAAGAATACTCCTTTTTCTCACATGTTCATCATACTTTCTCCAGAATTGATTATTTCTTTATAGATAATCAACTGATCCCAATGGTTACTTCTTGTGCTTATCAGAGCATTGTGATATCAGATCATGCTCCAGTTGTTATGTCTATAAAACTCCCCGATCTCACTCAAATTAATAAACATTGGCGCTTTAATTCATCGTTACTGATGGAGGACGATTTTGTAAAATTTATGGAAGACCAGATAGTTTTTTTCTTCACCACAAATGAAACACCTGAAGTGTCACGTTTAGTTGTTTGGGATGCTCTGAAAGCCTACCTCAGGGGACAGATAATTTCATACACTGCAAATATGAAAAGGAAGGCATATAAAGAACGAAAAGATTTGACCAACCAAATTAAAGAAATTGACCAGCAGTATGCTCTATTTAAAAACCCCGATCTCTATAAAAAACGCGTAGAAGTGCAAACTAAGTTTGAACGTATTTCAACGCATGTAATTGAACGTCAATTATTAAAGAGTAGGAACCAATTTTACATTCATGGTGACAAATCTGGGAAACTTTTAGCTAATCAGTTAAAAGGATTTAGAGCACAGCAACAAATTACAAAAATTCGGA
This sequence comes from Channallabes apus, assembly GCA_030522415.1. Taxonomy (NCBI): domain Eukaryota; kingdom Metazoa; phylum Chordata; class Actinopteri; order Siluriformes; family Clariidae; genus Channallabes; species Channallabes apus. Next base: position 30,157,247 of record CM060115.1, on the reverse strand, counting down.
TGGAGGATGGTACCATCACTACGGACCATTCTAAAATTAATGATGCATTCAGGAATTTTTATTCTCGATTATATACTTCTGCGTTCCCAAAGGACCATAGTTCAGTTGAGAGTTTCTTGACTCAATTAGATATCCCAACACTGTCCCCTGATTCTAGATTAAGATTAGAAGAGCCCATATCACAAGAGGAAATCAGTTCAGCTATCTCCTCATTGCAATCTGGTAAGTCCCCGGGTCCTGACGGGTTCCCTGCAGAGTTTTTTAAATCATTCTCCTCATACCTTGCACCACAACTAGCTTTGGTTCTATCTGAATCTTTCAAGCAAGGTAAGATGCCTGCGTCATTTAATGAGGCTCGCATCACCCTCATAGCAAAGAAGGATAAGGACCCAACAGAGTGCTCCTCATATAGACCAATCTCTCTTCTTAATGTGGATGTTAAAATCCTTGCTAAAGTCTTAGCTCGTAGATTAGAGAATGTTCTACCCTCAATTATATCTGAGGACCAGACCGGTTTTGTTAAAAATCGTTATTCTTACTTTAACATTCGACGCCTTATGGATATCTTGTACACACCATCAGAGGAGACCCCTGAGTGTGTCCTTTCTTTGGATGCTGAAAAGGCTTTTGATCGTGTGGAATGGGAGTATTTATTTAGGGCTTTAGAAAAATTAAATTTTGGTCCAAGTTTTATCACTTGGGTTAAATTATTATATTCAAGCCCTACTGCCTCAGTTCTGACAAATGCTCAGCAGTCTCAACCATTCAGTCTCAGGGGTGTCCCCTTAGCCCACTGCTCTTTAACCTTGCCATTGAGCCACTAGCAATCGCATTCCGTAGTTGTAGAAATATATCTGGGATTTGGAGGCAGGGAGAAGAACATAAAGTTTCCCTTTATGCAGATGACCTTCTACTATTTTTATCAAATCCAGTCTCCTCTCTGCCACATGTGCTGTCATTGCTCAGGGAATTTAGCTACTTTTCAGGATATAAATTAAATTTGCACAAAAGTGAACTTTTTCTGCTAGACAATACCGCGATAACAACTGGTATGCACAATTTTCCATTCAACATAGTGAAAAATCAGTTTACCTATCTTGGTATTACAATTACAAGGAAACATAAACCTTTTTAAAGAAAATTTTATTATGTTGTTGAACCAAACAAGAAAGGACTTGGGACGATGGTCACCACTGTCCATGTCCCTGGTGGGCCGCATTAATGCAATTAAAATGAGTATTCTCCCTAAATTTTTATATCTCTTTCAGTCTGTACCTGTTTTTATTCCCAAATCTTACTTTGGTGCTTTAGACTCAATTATATCTTCTTACCTTTGGAAAGGTAAACATCCACGATTGAATAAGTCCCTACTTCAAAGATCTAAAAGAGACGGTGGCATGACTCTACCTAATTTTCGTCTCTACTACTGGGCAGCAAACATTCGATCTGTCATCTTTTGGGCTTATTTTCATAACCAACCTAATCGGCCTGCCTGGGTGGAAATGGAGATAAAGTCTGTCAAAAATCTCTCTGTCTCTGCACTCCTTGGATCTGCTCTCCCCATCCCCTCAATTAAATTAATCAATAACTCAGTAGTGGTGCATACCTTGAGAGTATGGGCTCAGTTCAGAAAGCACAGCGGTCTTCTGGGCTTTTCTCTGTCCAGTCCTATCATCTCTAACCATCTCTTCCAACCTTCTTTACATGATTCAGTGTTTCAGGAATGGTACAATAAGGGCATCAAGCTTTGCAAAGACCTGTTTGTTGACCATAAGTTTGCATCGTTTGAACAGCTTTCCGAGAGGTTTAACTTACCCAATTCTCATTTTTTCAGATATCTGCAAGTAAGACACTTCATTCGCTCTTTAATACCAAATTTCCCTGAGGCTCCTGCTGCAAATATTCTAGATAATCTCCTCTGTTTGTCCCCGCTGCGTAAAGGCCTAATATCCACTATTTATGGTAGATTGATGGCTTCGAGTCACACCCCTTTGTGTAAAATTAAAACTGCTTGGGAGAAGGATTTAAATTTGTCACTATCAGATGATACTTGGAATTCAATTCTTAAACTTATCAACTCTACCTCCTTATGTGCCGCCACTCTTTATTACAGTTTAAGGTTGTACACAGGGCTCATCTCTCCAAACTTAAACTTTCCCGTTTTTACCCAGACGTTGATCCTTGTTGTAATAAATGTAAAAGCGGAGAGGCGTCTCTTATTCATATGTACTGGACATGCCTGAATTTGGAAAAATTCTGGAGGGATGTTTTTAAGACCTTGTCCTACGTATTGAAATGCAATCTTGAACCAGACCCTCTGATTGCTCTTTTTGGCACCACTGGAGAGGAAGATAAGAGTCTAACTCCAGCTAAAAAGCGATTATCATCTTTTGCGACACTCCTGGCCAGGCGGTCTCTTTTATTCAAGTGGAAGGATGCCACATCACCCACTCACGCCCAGTGGCTGAGATATCATGTCCTGTTTGTCCCTGGAGAAGATTCACTACACAATTCGTTACTCAGACTTGAAATTTCAACAGGTGTGGGGGCCCTTCCTTCACTTTTTTCATATACATTTATAGTTTGATTCCTGTCTTATTTAATTACTTGTTTGTTTTCTTTCCCCTTTTATTCCTTTTTATTTTTTTTTTGCACGTAGAACCAAAAAACTTCCAGCTCCATATTCTTTTTTGGTTTCTCTCAATGCCTGGCGTTTAGCCTTTCTGTCACGTCGCGGGTTGTAACGGGCTGATGTTAACGCCGTGGGCTCACAAAAAGCAGGCAGAAATGCAGAGGGTTCAGGTGTAAATAATAATGTTTTTTATTTAACATAAACAAACCAAAACACAAACCAAATAAACAAAACTCTGGCTCTTTCAGCTGAACATACACACAAACTTTGTCACAATAACACAGGAAACATACTCACAAACTTTGTCAAGATAACACCCGGGACACCAACTTAAGGAACATGAAACGGGGAACTACAACCCTGTGCTCAAGCTCGAGGTCACAACACAGGTCACATGACAATCAGGCTCTAATACCCGAGACATATAACGGGGCTCTGTGTAGTGACACAGGCGACACGACGATCAGGCTCTAATACCCGAGACATAACGGAGCTCTGTGTAGTGACACAGGCGACACGACGATCAGGCTCTAATACCCGAGACATAACGGGGCTCTGTGTAGTGACATAGGGCGACACGACGATCAGGCTCTAATACCCGAGACATAACGGGGCTCTGTGTAGTGACACAAGCGACACGACGATCAGGCTCTAATACCCGAGACATATAACGGGGCTCTGTGTAGTGACACAAGCGACACGACGATCAGGCTCTAATACCCGAGACATATAACGGGGCTCTGTGTTGTGACACTCGGCTTGAGACCTACGGGAATGAAGACATGGAACAGGTAACTTGAACTCAAAACGGACATAGGGGAACCTGTGCTTCTACGGGTGACCCACACACACGCTCCAGGGAGCTAGACTCACACTAGCATACTCTTACTCAACTAAGAACACCTTCAACTCTTACTAACCTACAAGAGCTCACTCTCTCCACACTTAGGCACAGCACACACTCTCTCCACACTCGGCACACATACCTACCTATAAAAACCCACATACCTATACTCATACATGCACACATCCTCACACTCCAGCATTTCTCACACTCACCCGTAGAAAGTACACAGGCTTAGGGCATATACAAATTAAAATTTTAGTCACATACACAGTATAATATGCAGTGAAATGCTTATACGACCGCCAGTGACCTTAAAAAGAAAATAAAAGCTTGTACGTAAAATAAATAATCAATAAAAAGGAAATACTAAAGAAATAAATTTAACTAGTAAAATTAACTGTACAATAAGGGCATAATAAAATATTGAAAAATATAGGGTAGATAGAGTATATATGTATATAGAATTTATGGGGAGAGACTTTGCAAAACATGAGGGAGAAAACCAATAGAAATAAGCCAAACTAATAAGACACCACACACTCTTCACAATAAATAAAACACAGGAACATTTAAACATACACTCACACATTCAACCAAAACCTCTTGCCTACGGAGCCAGATGAACATAAATAACCAAATAAAAGAACAAACTAAAGCCCACTAGACATCGTTAATGCTCGACCCAGTTTCCCAGAGCTAACAGCTTTTTATTAGGTTTGCTAATGAGCCACCCCGGCACAGGTGACATTTAGTCGTCACCTGACCGAGGTGCCTCCTGGGAAACTGGGTCTTCCAACACAAAACTACAAAACGTGATCCTGAACACAGTGCCCTCTAGTGGCAGTCCCTTACACTTTCATATACTTGTAAAACTGGCTCGGAGTCGGGGAGGGACGGGTGGGTGCTATAGGGTTTATAAGGGGATTATAAAACCTGCATTAAAACATTACATGTTTACCCTGTTTTATCCCTGTTAAAATCAATAAAAATATTGTTGAAAGAAAAAAGATTTAGACATTTTTAACCCAGAGTTAGAGAATTTTAGCCCTAACCCCTAACGTTTTCAATCACAGAGCGGAACTTAGAAAGGAACTCAGGAAGGATCTCAGAGAGGAACTTAAAGAAGAACTTAGAGTTTTAAAAACACACCTCAGGACATGGGACCTCTGCTCGGATAGGAGTTAATATTAATAGCTAATGTGGAGTTAATGGACGACTTGTTTTCTTTGCTCTAGGCTTCTCCTTTAAGGAGGATTCTTGTAACAGTGAAACCTAAAGTCATGTTATTTTAACCTGGTTAAACATCCGAAACAATGACATACTGAGGATGGGAATCACCAGGGACCACCTGATACCCAGGTGACGATTTTTATTTATATTGAGATTCTTTTAGTTTCAAAATTTTATAAAGATCCTGATGCAATACTATTATTTTTTTCCAGATTTTGTTACAATACTTAAAAAAAAAACTTAGCAAGTCCTACAAGACCAAATACTGTGCTGACTGCCAATGTGTGGATAGTGCACCACCTGTTGGGTAACAGAAGAACTGCAAACATCAAATCCATCTAACCTCTGTAGTCCAACCAGGGACCGTAGAGGCCAATGGTGACCCTTGTATTTATTCCTATTTTTTTGATCTGGGTAGGACCTCCAGCCAACATTCAAACAGTCAATTGTTAAAATGCTATACAAATAAAATTGAATTTAAGTAAAATTTTATTTAATTGAGTTGAACGTTCACATGTGCATTCTCAGATTATGGGAAATTTGGGAACACAGAGTAGCAGCCTAATCTGCATGTCTTTGGACTGTAGGAGGAAACCCACCAAGCCCAGAGAATAGACCAATGCCTAAAAGCAAACATGCAAACTCCATCACAAAGATCCAAGACGGGTTCAACCCGGGACACTGGAGGTGCAAGGTGACAGTGCTGATAACCTCTAAGCTACGCCAATGATGGGACTTACTGTGCTGTATCATGGTTGTATTGTTTATGGCGACTGACATCATGAATGATGTTTGATTAGATTTTTTTTTTCTTAAGTTAAATGTTTGTTGTGTGCTAAAGAGTTGGGCTACAGTATAACAACAACACCTTATACAGTAGATGCTGAGGCATTTTTGTGCACTGCATGAAAATAATGAGGAAAAAGAAGGTGGATGCGGGGTGGGTAAGGTGAAGGTGAGAGAAGGTAGGTAATTAAAAATTCTACTTTAGTGACACCTTCCCATTTTTTTTTTTACCATATCTTTTAATCAACCATAATGATTACATTACAGTACATATTTCATATACTTTCAAATACACATGGATAGTGCACATACTGTATGAAATTTTGTGAATAAAACAGTAATACATTTAAATACAGTTAAAAATATACAATATAGGACGTTTAACAGCAACCGTAGTCCCTTATAAGCTTAAAAATACTACTGAAACTGCGTTTACAAGGAATTTACAATATATTGTAATAAGCTTTGAGAGGATCACATACTGCTCACATCTGCTCAAGGGAAATCTTTATCACTTACTGTATCTTTATCTTTATCACTTACATTCTTTTACCATTTGGGCTGGGGGGAGGGGGGGGGGAGTTGGTACGGTAAAGGTAAGGGTTCATTTCATTTTCGATGACGGGCCCAAGCACCCATCGCCATCCGGGCACACCACACAACCTGTTTGTCTTTTGTGCATTTTAAGACCTACAAAAAGCCATCGCCACCCGGGTGAACCACATAACTTGCACACTTCACACAATATACAGTATAGGGCTGATATCAGTTTAGGTGTGAGAGAGAGATGTGATTGTATGAGTGTTAACATTTGTAATGCTGGACAAAAAGCTGAGTTTCGTGTGCCTATGTGAAAGTCTGTATGAGCTATCTCTCAGGCATCCTAATGGCAGCAGATGTTTGTGTACTCTTTGAGGAATGCCATGAAAATGAGGCTGTTGAGCCTGTATTGCTCTTATATACTGTTTTTGTATAACCACTTTCTTTCCGTCTTACCAATAACAGCATGTAAGTCCTGTAAGACCAACGACAGCTTTCATTTGAAGTTTGACTGGATAAACTGGATTAGGAACCTTTGAACAAGTTACTTTAAATAGCCTCAGCAGTTGAGTTTGCTTAGAAAAAAAAGGTCAGTTTGATAAATCAGTAAGTAAAATATCTACGTCCCATGTGTACTTTTGAACAAGCTTTTTGTTATTGTTATTATTATTATTATTATATTTTCTAGGTTGTACTTAAAGAAATGCCTGCACGATGTTGTGAGAAGCGATACACAAATCAGTAAAATCCATATTATCATGAAGATCAGGAAAAATCAGGAACTTTATTTTTGACAGAACCTTTTCTGTCATGCAACTGCCTAATAAGCAATGAAATAATACAAAAAATGGTAAGGACAGATCTAAATTGGGACATTTTTGGGACTTTCTATCAAACGTGAGCAATTTGAAGAGATATAGTGGAATCTATGTGCATGAATATAAGGGGCCTAAAGTGTGCCAAGAAAACATCCCCCACACCATTACACCACCACCATCAGCCTGCACAGTGGTAACAAGGCATGATGGATCCATGTTCTCATTCTGTTTACGCCAAATTCTGACTCTACCATTTGAGTGTCTCAACAGACATCGACACTCATCAGAACAGGCAACATTTTTCCGGTCTTCAACTGTCCAATTTTGGTGAACTCGTGCAAATTGTAGCCTCTTTTTCCTATTTGTAGTGGAGATGAGTGGTACCCGGTGGGGTCTTCTGCTGTTGTAGCCCATCCGCCTCAAGGTTGTGCGTGTTGTGGCTTCACAAATGCTTTGCTGCATACCTCGGTTGTAACGAGTGGTTATTTCAGTCAAAGTTGCTCTTCTATCAGCTTGAATCAGTCGGCTCATTCTCCTCTGACCTCTAGCATCAACAAGGCATTTTTGCCCACAGGACTGCCGCATACTGCATGTTTTTCCCTTTTCACACCATTCTTTGTAAACCCTAGAAATGGTTGTGCGTGAAAATCCCAGTAACTGAGCAGATTGTGAAATACTCAGACCGGCCCGTCTGGCACCAACAACCATACCACGCTCAAAATAGCTTAAATCACCTTTCTTTCCCATTCTGACATTCAGTTTGAAGTTCAGGAGATTGTCTTGACCAGGACCACACCCCTAAATGCATTGAAGCAGCTGCCATGTGATTGGTTGATTAGATAATTGCATTAATGAGAAATTGAACAGGTGTTCCTAATAATCCTTTAGGTGAGTGTATCACAGGCGGTGTTATGCAAATTAGTCTTGCAATGTTTAAAATCTTTGATGCCTTTATTTTTTATTTAATATAATTTTTACAATATAATTTGTCATGTATTAATTATACAGTGCAATCCTTTTTTATTTAATATGATGAGTAATTTTTTTTCACCGTTGTTGTGAAATGTATTATGTTTAAGGGTCCATGTGTACAGTCGTACAGTACAATGATATGTTTATGTATTGACATTCTATTGCAGTGAGAAAGAAATGCTTTTAATAATGTGCGCGTGGCCCTTGAAGATGAAGACCTGAAAAACTGGTGTGGTGCTGGGTGTGGATTAGCACTCATTCTGACTTGTGTTTTAACTCGGTTGCCCAGGCTGTGTTTAAAGGGAATTGCTGGAACAAGTAATGGAGATTGATGGAAATCTCGGCAAACACGGTAAGTGATTAAGGGTCCCAGAGGAACTCGGGTGCGAGAAGCTCATGCTTATGTTGAAGGAAAAGTGAAAGGATGAGATTTAAATATGTACAGTTAAGACTTCTTTATCCCTGAATGCGAGTGCGAGTGGCTGATTCTGATGGTCTAATTTAATATGTTTAACTGTCAACAATGCTGAATTATGTACTGTCTTACTTGTCAACTTGCTTATTAGTTTTAAAAGCATATATTGTAGGTATGGTATTATGCATTAGGGCTTTACATGAAATAAGTTTTTTTTTCTTCAAAAATCATAATTTTAAAAGTGCACTCATTTTATGTTGTTATATAGGAGAAAACATGTTTAAATGTTTAGATGATTTCTGGGTGTGAATAATGTGTATTTTATTTCCCTTCCATACATCTATAGTATACTATAGTCTCGGTATATTTTCAGTTAAATTTGAATGTACTTATTCATATGGACTTATGCATTATATTTAGTGCACTTCCCTGTTTTGGTTTTGAAGAGAAAGTGTTTGAACTCCCTCTTCTGTGCGCTTAATATCATGCAGTTAGACTCTACAACCATTCCAGACAACCAGAGACTAGAGTAGGGGCAACACCAGCCAATCAGAAACTGGCAGATTTGGACTGTCTGGATTCTGATTGGCTGGAAGCTGCATCATTGCTTGCATTAGTTCATATCATTATTATTTTCTTTTCACCAGCCTAAGGTAAATTTCATGTTTTTTGTTACTGTAGGTAGTTTATAATAAGGCACATAGTTTAAACTATATAATGCATTGTCTAATGTGTTGTTGCTAAATCTTATGTACTTTGCTTCTGGTATAATACTCTATAGCTCTCGGCCTGTTTTCAGTCTCTGTGTAACAGCTAGAATCAACACACCAGGTTTGAATTAATACTGTACCTGTATATTCTAATACTGATGTCTGTTTTTGTTTAAACAACAATTTTTTGTAAGCTTGTGCAAATTAAACCTGTTGAGGCCTCAGAGTGGCGCAGTGGTGAAGCGCTCGCCCTATCATCCGGAGATCGCTGGTTCAAACCCTGGGTGATGCTGTTCTCCTCTCACAGCCAGAGGCACAGAGAGAGCTGATTGGCCGAGCTCTCTCAAGGGGGAGGGAGGAGAGGTACTTCTACAAGCCAATCAAGGGTGTCTGTGAGCTCAGATAAGCGGAAGGAGTGGATAGCGCTGTCCTCCGAGTGTGTTACGCCGCCCCCAACGGTGTGTGAGCAAGCATTTAGAAAAAAATGGTCGGTGACGTCACGTGGGTCGGAGGAAACACATGGGCGGTCTACGGCCCTCCCTACTGAGTGGCGGTATGAGCTTAATGTGGGAGCCCACTAGTGACTGGGAGGAATTGGACACATGTTTGTTTGTGGCGCGTTTACGATGACGTCACGGCAGTAGAGGGGCCGCAACTATAACGACACGTGAATAATCCCGCCCACTCTAAAGCGTTACTAAACCGCAGTGGAAGCGCAAACCGAGCCGAACTGAGCCGAACCGAGAGTTGTGAACAGTGAGTTGAACTGAACCGTGTCATGCCGTACTATGCAGTGGAAAAGAGGCATTAGTGTACTGGTAACACATTTGTAATACAGTATTATAGAAGACTGTGTGTACTGTATAAAAGAAACAATATTAAAGACTTCCAGTAAAGGCATAAGTATTTGTGTTTAAAGGTTTGTCACATCTTAATAGACAAAGATACCAGTTAAGCCTACAGATAAAAGTGTGTGTGTCAGTTGTCATTCATAATGTTTATTAAATGCATAAAGATACCAGGATTGATCAAGATAGAATTTTTGTCTAATCGGATCAAGATTTTTCCTCATCAAATATGTCCGATTTGCCAATTTAGGCTTTCTCTTTTATATATATATTTAAGAAATGTCCATTGCTTATTTGACCAAAAAGTGTGTGTGTGTGTGTGTGTAACTCAGGTCTGGAGGGTGATGCACTCGTGCAGTTCCTGACCAAGGGCGGTGAGCTAACTGCGGTGAAATCCAACAAATGGAAAAAGAAGAGCTTCTACAGGCTGATGGAGGACGGCCGAACCATGAGGCAGGAGAGCTTCATAAGAGACAACACCTGTAAGCACAACCACTTTATTTATTGTTTTTAAACAGGAAATGGAATAGGATATATAAAAGTGGTGTTCAACAAGGAGGGCTGTATAGTTAGCTTATAATTTCACACTCCCAAAACTACCCCACGGTCTAAGTTGTTATAAAGTAGGCGTGATTTCTTTTGTGAGGTTGACTTTCTCCCTGATTTAACCAGCCATGGGGGGCAAAGACTATTGCGCGCTTCCTCCAAGACATGTGACACCAGCCAACTGCTCCTTTTTGAACTGCTGCTCCTGCAATGTGGGGAAATGGCATAACACAATCAGAGGAAAGGGCTTATCCAAACCTTCTGCATGCTCACAGAAACTATTACTGTATGTGTCCCGAATAGCAGTCCCTCATTCATGCACTAGAAGACATACTGTAGAGGAGAATGTCTGGGAGAATCGATGAACATTTTATATACAGTATATACAGTATAAACATAAAAACAAAAAAATGGTCAAGTTTAACAAGCTACTGCTGGAATAATAATATATTCATAGTAGTGTACAGTATATTATATGTCTAGTTGTAACACAGTAAAAAATCACTGTCAGGTATGTACATTAGTACACACACATTAAGTATACTTTTTCCACTTCAGCACACAAAAGTAAACTTAATATACTTAAAATTGTGCTTGTATATGTCATGTCGTCTCCGATAAGTACACACACGGGAGAACGCAGGTGCAGGAAATATAATCTTTATTGAAAAAGTCCCGTTTTTGACTTGAACAACTGAAATCTTTTATATAAATAATAATGACCCCAAGGGTCCTTCACCAGGGACGGTCTGCAGGCGGAAACACAAATGAAACCCCGACTTCACTCGAAGTCTTAACCTTGAAAGGAATGGAGAACTGCCACGGAACCGGGATCCGTCCGAACGCGAAAAAGCCGTCTCGCTTTCGCTACCTCGCCTGCAGATACCGTCTTAAACCTGGGAGAGAGAGAGAGAGAACATAATAGTAAACATACGAGGTGTGCACAACGGTGACCAGACAGTGTGGTGTGGGTTCGGCTGGGTTAAATAGTGAGACACACAAGGGTAGACAGGTGAATTCACTCTCGTGTTGATGACTGACAGTGACATACGCAGACACACTAGGGGGAGACAAAGACTACGGCTCAGTAATCCGGTGAACCTGATCTCCGGGGCTGAGGCAGATCGGATGTTACATTACCCCCCCTCCCAGGACCGGCTACCTGAAAGAGAGGTGGGCGCTCCCCACTAGGTACCGAAGGGGTCTGGGACCCACCGGCCTGATGGAATTGCCGGCGAGCGGGTCGGCCTGGAGGTCGTGGCGCAGGACGATCCGGTCGAGCTTGATGAAACTCGAATATGAGTTCTGGGCTCAGGATGTCCTTTGCCGGGACCCAGCTGCGTTCCTCCGGTCCATACCCCTCCCACTCTACCAGGTACTGAAGGGAGCCCCCTCGCCTTCGGGAGTCCAGCAGTTGCTGGACTCTGAATGCTGGGGCGCCCTCAATCTCCACAGCCCCAGGGAGTGAAGGGTCTACGACACCTCCGTCTAGTGGTCCCCGCATTACTGGCCTGAGAAGAGAGATGTGAAAGACAGGATTAATGCGCATGTGTGAAGGGAGTTGCAATTTAAAAGAAACAGGGTTGATTTGGGAGATTATAGGAAAGGGACCGATGAATCTGGGGGAGAGCTTACGGCAGGGGAGGTTGAGAGAGAGGTCCTTTGTCGAGAGCCAAACCCGATCTCCTACCTGGAGCGGAGGACTTTCCCGTCGCCGCCTATCGGCGAAACTTTTGAACCGGCGAACTGCTTGGGAGATACTGGCATGCGCCCCCTCCCATACTTTTTCCGCTTTTTTAAACCACTCATCTACCATGGGGATATTGGTGGGAGTGGCATCCCAAGGACATAGCGGTGGCTGATGTCCGAGCACACATTGGAACGGCGTTAGGCCGGTTGAGGAGTGTCTTAGTGAGTTTCGCGCATATTCCGCCCAGAATAAACAGTCTGCCCATTCATGTTGCCGACTACTACAATATGCGCGGAGGAATGTCCCGAGATCTTGGACAGTCCGCTCTGCCTGCCCATTAGACTCCGGGTGATAGCCTGACGTTAGACTAACAGTGGTCCCCAATTTCTGGAAAAAAGCTTTCCAGACTTTTGCGATAAATTGGGGACCACGATCGGAAACAATATCCTCCGGTATGCCGTAGTAGCGAAACACATTGTTGAATAGGGTTTCCGTCACCTGGGAGGCGGTTGGGAGGGCGCAGAACGGAATAAACCGGCAACCTTTTGAGAAGCGGTCTACAACTACCAGGACGGTCGTGTACCCTTTAGACACTGGCAGGTCCGTCACAAAATCCACCGCTAGGTGGGACCACGGTCTGTTAGGTGTAGGTAAGGGCATTAATTTTCCAACTGGCAACCCTCGAGGGCTCTTGGTGGTTGCGCAGGTAGCACAAGACGAAACGACTGTTTTCACTGTTTCCCGCAAATTTGGCCACCAGAACCGAGGTTCTAGTAGTTGACGTGTTTTTAGTTCGCCGGGATGTCCTGATGATAAGTTGGTGTGTGCCTCTACGATCACTCGTTCACGTAGTGACTCCGGCACGTAGGTTCGATTCGGAGGACAGCCCGGCGGCACGGGTTCTGACCGTGTCGCTCGGGCTATCTCCGCATCGAGGTCCCACGTGATCGGTGCCACCACGAGCGACGGGGGCAAAATGGGTTCAGGCACCTGGGGTCGGTCCTGCGTCGCAAAACAGCGGGATAACGCGTCCGCCTTTAAATTCTTCGAGCCGGGGCGATAAGTAATACTAAAATGGAATCGAGTGAAAAACAGTGCCCAGCGGGCTTGTCGGGGGTTTAGTCTCTTTGCTTGTTGGAGGTACTCCAAGTTCTTATGATCTGTGAGTACCGTGAATGGATGTTCCGACCCTTCCAACCAATGCCTCCACTCCTCTAACGCCGCCTTTATTGCAAGCAGTTCGCGATTTCCGATATCATAGTTGCATTCAGCAGGTGTCAGTTTTCGCGAGAAAAAAGCACAGGGGAATAACTTCTCCGGGTGGCCATGGCGCTGTGACAGTACCGCTCCGAGTCCTACCTCCGACGCATCGACCTCCACTACGAAGGGCTGGTTAGGGTCGGGCAGTTTTAATATAGGCGCGGATGTAAAAGCTTGTTTTAGGCGCCGAAACGCCACGCGCGCGTCCAGCGTGAACTGGTGTAACTTGCGCGGTTTACCCTTTAGTAAGCTAGTGAGCGGTGCTGCCAGTGTACTATAGCCCCTAATAAAGCGCCTGTAAAAATTGGCAAACCCGAGGAAGCTTTGTAGCGCCTTCACTGTTGTTGGCTCCGGCCATTGGAGTACCGCTCTGACCTTGGCTGTGTCCATCCTGACCCCCAGTGGCCCTATGCGATAGCCCAGGAATGCAACCTCTGTTTTATGAAATTCACATTTCTCAGCCTTCACATAGAGCCCATGTTCCCTCAGTCGATGGAGGACGGCGGTCACATGCCTAACGTGCTCTTCGTATGACCGAGAGTAAATTAGGATGTCATCCAAATAAACTATCACGAACCGGCTTAACATATGTCGGAGCACGTCATTCATGAACCCCTGAAACACCGCAGGAGCGTTCACCAGTCCATAAGCCATTACATTGTATTGGTAATGACCTGATGTAGTGCTAAACGCTGTCTTCCACTCATCTCCCTTGCGAACACGAACGAGGTTATAAGCGCTGCGGAGGTCAAGTTTGGTAAAGATGGACGCGCCGCGGAGCAGATCGATCGCGGCCGGAACCAGGGGCAGCGGGTGCTTATATTTCACTGTGATGGTATTGAGCCCTCTATAATCAATACACGGCCGAAGGCCCCCGCCTTTTTTCTCGATAAAAAAGAACCCTGCCGATGCGGGTGACGTGGAGCGACTAATGAGCCCCTGCTGGAGAGCCTCTTTCACGTATTCCTCCATGGCCCGTGTTTCTGGCATGGACAATGGATAAATCCGCGAGCAGGGCGGTGCTTTCCCCGGCAGGAGGTCAATAGCGCAATCCCACGGGCGGTGAGGGGGAAGTCGTGCAGCTGCCTTAACACTAAAAACGTCTTTAAATTTCACATACTCCGATGGCACTAGGGTCGAAACTAGGGCGCTAGGACTTTCTACTGTAGTCGTTTGGGCCATCAATGAGGTTGGCATACAGAGTTTCGCGCATCGGGGGGACCAAGAAAGGATGCGAGTACTTGCCCAATCAAAATTCGGGTTATGAGAGCTAAGCCATGGGAGGCCGAGCACGACGGGCTGACTCACCTGGGATATTACATAAAATTCTAACTCCTCAGTGTGGTTAGGGAAAGTTAACCGTAGGGGCACGGAGATCATGTTAACAGGCGATTGACTTAATGGGTTGCCATCGAGAGCGTTAATCACGATCGGGGTTGGTAGCTTCGACACTGGAGCGTGCAGCGAGGAAAGTAAAGAAAATGAAATAAAATTCCCAGCCGAGCCCGAATCTATGAGGGGGGAAACAGAAATCACATGGTTATTGTATGCCAACGTCGCATTTACACAAAATGACCGGTTGGTTCGTGGTGGTGTTGGCAGTGTAGGTGTTTGTTCAGTTTGTGGGGGTATGTCCGTGTTTATGGTTTGTGTAGAGGTGTTCATGCGTGTGGTTTGTGGTGAGGTGATGTCTGTCTTTACGTTTAATAATGGGCATTCTCGGATGAGGTGCCCCCCACCCCCGCAGTACAGGCACAGTCCGGCCGTAATTCGGCGTCGTCTCTCCTGGGTGGACAGCCTGGACGAGCCTACATCCATCGGCTCTGTCGTTGGGGACTCGCGGGGACCTGGTGGGCTTCTGCTGGGGCGAGGACGGTGGTGCGACTCCACCCTGCTTCCTGCCGACCGGGCGGGGTTTTGCCTTCTCTGACTGCGGAGGTGTTGGTCCAGCTTAATGGCGAGCTGGATTGTTTCGTCCAAGTCCAGCTCTGCGTCTCTGCACGCCAACTCCAGCTGGATGTCGGGCTGGAGCCCGTCCCGGAAGCGGGCGAGAAGGCTCTTCTCGCACCACTCACTCTCCGCAGCCAGGATCTTGAATCGCACGGCGTACTCGGCGACGGGGGTGGACCCCTGCCTAATCCTCAGCAGCTGTTGCTCCCCAGTCCGGCCCTGATCCGGGTGATCGAAGACAGCGCGGAATGCGCGGAGGAAGCGAACAAAGTCGATCATGTCCCGGCCTCCAGCACTCCACATAGCGGTGGCCCAGTCCATCGCTGCACCTGTGAGCTGTTGAGTGACAAAACTTATTTTCTGGCGTTCGTCGAGACCGGGATACTCGGCCAGGTACAGCTCACAGGCGAGGAGAAATCTTCGGCACCCCTCTGGGTCACCAGCATATCTCTCGGGGGGGGCGGCCCGTGGTGGAGATCGGGATGCGTGTATCGGCGCTGCCGGTGGCGGTGACTGTCTCGCCGCGATGTCACGGACACTGTGGGCCAGGTCATTAATTGCCCTGGCCAGGCTGTCCATCTGCCCCTGCTGTCGTCGAATGTAGTCCATCATAGGGACCGTAGTGTCACGTACAGGTGTTCCTGCTGCGTTCTGGTAAGAGGTCTGGTCATCTGTCATGTCGTCTCCGATAAGTACACACACGGGAGAACGCAGGTGCAGGAAATATAATCTTTATTGAAAAAGTCCCGTTTTTGACTTGAACAACTGAAATCTTTTATATAAATAATAATGACCCCAAGGGTCCTTCACCAGGGACGGTCTGCAGGCGGAAACACAAATGAAACCCCGACTTCACTCGAAGTCTTAACCTTGAAAGGAATGGAGAACTGCCACGGAACCGGGATCCGTCCGAACGCGAAAAAGCCGTCTCGCTTTCGCTACCTCGCCTGCAGATACCGTCTTAAACCTGGGAGAGAGAGAGAGAGAACATAATAGTAAACATACGAGGTGTGCACAACGGTGACCAGACAGTGTGGTGTGGGTTCGGCTGGGTTAAATAGTGAGACACACAAGGGTAGACAGGTGAATTCACTCTCGTGTTGATGACTGACAGTGACATACGCAGACACACTAGGGGGAGACAAAGACTACGGCTCAGTAATCCGGTGAACCTGATCTCCGGGGCTGAGGCAGATCGGATGTTACAGTATACAATTTAATTTCAACTTAAATAATCTTAGTACAAAATTACTTGTTTCAAAATAGCAAAGTTTAAGTATATTAGTCATTAGTCAATGCTTTGGCATGCTAGGATTTAATATACTTAGCCCAAGTAAAAAAATAAATAATAATAAAAAAGTATGCTATCATAAAAAGTTGTACTGTATGCTTCATATAGTCCCAAATAGAAATCCCCCATTCAGGCACTAAAGGAGATACTGTAGAGGAGAATGTCCGGGGGAATCGATGAACATTTTATATAAAGTATATAAACAAAAAAAAATGTCATTTATCATTTTGAACTTAACAACAAGGCCTGTGTAGGAATCGGGCTCAAAGTCCATTATAATATAAAATATTCATAAAATATCAGTTTATGAGCCCCGTGTCACTTAGTACATGCATCACATGAACACTCTCTCCTTGTTAACCCCTTTATGCAGAAATTATTTAAACACGCATAGTCACACTTTTTAGATTTGCTTAGTTTTTAGTTCAAATTGATGTATGAATTACGAATGAATTCTGTTTAAATATTAAAAATAAATAAATAAATATTCCAGGGGCCACAATTTTCAACATTCAGGTTTGTCCAGTGACTGGGGTTTGGGAATTGATCCTGGGCCTTATTTTTCTTTTGGAACAAACAAAATGTAGTAAATGGGTGAAGAAACATGTTTTAAATGTTATTTGTTATGAAAAATGTTTGACATTTAGTGGGACACTTTTTTTTACCTACATTTATTTATTTATTCATTTATTTACTGTAGAAAGTCAGTTAATATTGAGAATGACAAATGATCTAAAGTGTACATGTCATGTTGCGTTAGTCACAGGGCGGACGCAGATGCAGGCTTCAATGACTTTCCTTTATTTAATTTGTACACAAACTCAAAAGTACTCAGAAAAACCGTTTAAACAAAAATGGAGGACATGGAAGTCACTCTCTCTCTCTCTCTCAGCAGAGTTCGGGTAATCACCGTCTTCGCTCCTCAGGATGTTCCTTCCTGAGGGATATGGAAATAGTCTTTTTTACTGTTGTCTTGGTGAACAAGGTGTGTGCATCTCTTGACTAACCGTGAGGGTGGACGGACAGGTGGCTATGGGGTCGGCTGGTTTAAATAGACAGACACAAAAGGGCACACACGTGACATTCATTATATGATAACAGGGGGAGACATACTCACGTAGACACACCAGGGGGAGACAAAGTGACGGCTCAGTAGTCCGGGGAACCGGATCTTACTCCCCGAGGCTGTGGTGGTCCAGATGTTATAGTACAATAACTTACCGGAATGCTTTCATGGGATTAAAAATAGTGTGTGTGTGTGTGTGTATGTATGTATATATATATATATATATATATATATATATATATATATATATATATATATATATATATATATATATACTTAGCAAAAAAAGAAACGTCCCCTGACTTTCAACTGTTTATACTTTCAGTAAACTTAATGTGGAAATATTTGTATGAACACTAAAAGAGTCAACACCATAAAACATACAGTAAACTAAAAATGTTTCCCAACGTGTCCCTGAATGAAGGGAGGCTCAAAATCAGTCAGTACCAGTCAGTATCTGGTGGCCACCAGCTGCTTGAAGTACTGCAGTGCATCTCCTCCTCCTCATGGACTGGACCAGACTGTCAGTTCTTGCTGTGAGATGGAGGGATTGTGTGTTCCTGGTGTGACTCGGGCAGTTGTTGTGGCCATCCTGTACCTGTCACGCAGGTGTGATATTCGGATGTACCCATCCTATGCAGGTGTTGTTACACGTGGTCTTCCACTGCTAGGATGATCAGTTGTCCTTCCTGTCTCCCTGTAGCGCTGTCAATTTATTGCCCTAGCCACATCAGCAGCCCTCATGCCTCCCTGCAGCATGCCTAATGCACGTTCACGCAGATGAGCAGGGACCCTGGGCATCTTTCTTTGGG
Organism: Channallabes apus; assembly: GCA_030522415.1. Taxonomy (NCBI): domain Eukaryota; kingdom Metazoa; phylum Chordata; class Actinopteri; order Siluriformes; family Clariidae; genus Channallabes; species Channallabes apus. The sequence goes on along the minus strand of CM060115.1, from coordinate 30,138,834 downwards.
TTTTCACAGTCAGTAGACAAGTCTCTTTAGTGTCCTGCGTTTTTAGAACTGTGACCTTAAATGCCTACTTTCTGTAAGCTGTTAAGGTCTTAACGACCATTCCACAGGTGCATGTTAATTAATTGATTGTGTAAACACTGTTGAGTTATAGATCCTGATTGGTTAAGGAAGTGTTGATTAATGAGTAGTGCTGCCTGCAAAGAGAATTTATTTTCTCCAGTATCAGTGCTTTATAACAGGCTGGGGTTATGATGTAATATTACCTCATATTTTGGGTGGGGGCTTTTCTTAACTTTAAGTAAGAAGTGAGGGACAACAGGACTAATATAACTATGCAATAATGAATATTTTTTTAAATGTACACTCCTGGGATTTGCATAAAAATAGAAAGGAGCGAGTGTGATAAAGTTACTAGAAGAACTCATATTCTCCAGCAAGCTCAGTAAAACCTAACAACTATTTTACTTATAGTTCTGTTCAAAAGTCTTACAAAAACATGGCACAAGCAAAAGATGCTTTTGAAAACATTTCTGCATGAAAGAAACTTCTATAAAGAGCAATAAAGAGTAATAAAATAAACAGTCAATATTTGGACTCATTGCTTAAAATCAGCAGTTTTAGACACAGATTTGTGCAGTTTTATAAGTAAAACAGCTGTTACTGTAGGTTTTACTGAGTTTGCTGGAGGACACGAGTTCTTCTGGTAACTTTGTTAAACTCGCTCCTTTCTATTTTTATGCAAATCCCAGGAGTGTACTGTACATTAGGCTTTTTGTTTCCATCTGAAAACTAGTCTTGTACTACATATGTCTTTCTTTACAGTCATGCATATATTCTCCTGTAATGTTATTTATTTATTTATAAATTTTTCATTTATATATGGAAATACGGAATGATTTTTACATTATTATGCAGACATGATAAACATATAACAAAACTGGAACAGAATATAATATGGTGCCTAAGACCTTTGCACAGTACTGTGTATACAGTATATGTTTGCCAAGTTGCTGTGGTGTAAGAGGAATAAAACACATTGTGACATGCTGGTATAGAAAAGTAATGGTCTTCACATCACGTCACCACACAGCACGGCTCCATTACTGATTATTTTTCCATTACAGCACACCCTAAGTGTAATATTCCAATTTATTTAGTTACTCAAACGAGCTTCTGTGGAACGTATATATAAATTAACACTGGTAAATTAAAATAGTCATTTTATTACCAACAACAAAACAAATCTCAGAGCCTTTAACATACATTTCCTTTCTGTGTGTGTGTGTGTGTGTGTGTGTGTGTGTGTGTGTGTGTGTGTGTGTGTGTGCAGGGTGGAGAGCATGTCTCTGCGTTCTGTTGGGAACCCGGGAGACCTCAGCTCCAGACTGATGGACAACCAGAAGGCCAGAGAGTGTCTCATCCCCATGGGGTAAAGCTGCTCCTAAGCCCCTCCCACCAAAGTGTCCAGTCAACACTGAAATGCTTTTATTTATTCATTCATTGATTCCTTTTTTTACAGAATCACCTCAGAGAATGTTGCGGAGAGATACGGCGTCACCAGAGAGAAGCAGGATTCATTTGCTTGCAGCTCTCACCATAAGTAAGATTGTTAGGATGTATGAAAGCATCAGATAAGACCCCTTCATCCACACACACACACACACACACGCACTTTATTTGTATATATTATGCAGCATCTCAATCTCTGAATATCATATTTACTGTGTAAAATTTTGCTTTTCATGAAGGGTGTCAATAATTTTGAAATTGTCTGTACAGTACATATACAGTATACTACAGGTGGGAAAGTGAAGAATTCAATGTAATAAAAATGTAATAGCATTCAGTCTAATATAGTCTAATATTGCAATATAAGCAAGTTTTGTACTTATATGTACTTTTTATCTGTTTATGGCGACATTTATGCAGCATTAGACAAACCGTCTATAGTAATCACATATAACAGAAATAAAGAGAAGATAATAATATGAATGTTGACTTTCAGTTTCTAACATCTTTAGACCAATCAGAATCACAAACACCATTCTTGTCTTCCTGCTCAGGGCAGCTCAGGCTCAGAAACAGGGTCTGTTCGCGCAGGAGATTGTTCCAGTTACCACCAAGTTTGTGGATGAGAACGGAACCGAGCGCACCATCACGGTCACCAAGGACGACGGCGTGCGGCCTGGCACCTCCATGGAGGGTCTGGCCAACCTGCGCCCTGCGTTCAAGGAGGATGGCAGCACCACGGCAGGTGGGTGTGAGGATATGAGACAGAATTAGTGTTGCAGGATTACTGCTGGATTCTTCTATTGTGTGTGTGTGTGTGTGTGTGTGTGTGTGTGTGTGTGTGTGTGTGTGTGTGTGTGTGTGTAGGTAATGCCAGTCAGGTGAGTGATGGAGCAGCAGCTGTGTTGATGGGTCGCAGGTCTACGGTGGAGGCTCTCGGTTTGCCGGTGTTAGGAATTCTGAGAGCTGGTGCGGTTGTGGGAGTTCCTCCAGACGTGATGGGCATCGGTCCAGCCTACGCCATTCCAGCTGCCCTGGAGAAGGCAGGTAGGTGGGCTTTGCTGCTCTTTGTAGAGCTGCATTACTCAGAACTCTTTTCACGTCTTACAGTAGGGAAACCCTACACATGGTAAAATTCTGATATTTTCTTCTGCATATACAGTAGTTTTAAAAACTCCAAACCGTAGCAACAATAAAGAAACAAAAATCAAATCCCAAACATCAACCTACTATACGCTCCCTTTTCCGTCTTCAGGTTTGACCGTCCATGATGTCGACGTTTTTGAGATCAACGAAGCCTTCGCTAGTCAGGTTAGTAGTTTTTCAAAAACATGCTAACTCTATACATTTTCATCTAAGCATCTGCCTTTACACCTCAGGCGGTTTACTGTGTTGAGAAACTGGGCATCCCGATGGAGAAGGTGAACCCCAACGGTGGCGCCATCGCACTGGGTCACCCGCTGGGCTGCACAGGAGCTCGGCAGGTCGTGACCTTACTCAACGAACTCAGACGCAGGGGCAGGAGGTGAGTGCTGTATGGCTGCTCTGGTTAGAATAATTTATTATTCACAATGCTGGATCCTGACAGTAAACATCTTTTCGGTTCTTTCAGAGCCTACGGCGTGGTGTCCATGTGCATCGGAACGGGCATGGGAGCCGCCGCAGTCTTTGAGTATCCTGGACCATGAACAAGACGTTGAAGATGTTGTGATCATCAAGAACATGTGTTGGCTCTAATTAAACACTAACGTACTGTAGGAATTGGTTGCCTGGTTTAGTCAGAGTAAACCCTGAACAATGTGATTTTATGGACGGGGCTTGTGCATGAAATAAGGTGTGATCAGTAAGTCAAATTTGAATTGATGATTAAAATGTAGCTGAAAAGTAATTACAGGATCGGAAGAATTTACAGCCTTAAGAGCTGTCCTTATTTTGGAAATATTTGCATTTCCATACTGTGACCTGCAAGCCTGATTGTTTCTGCATTGAAGACACAAAGTCAGGCTTATTTTATGAGTCCATTTGACCTACCGTATAGTATGCTTGTGCCATTGATATTCAACATTTGAAGCAAAAAAGATTCTGGATCAATTTTAGGATCAATAAAGTCCATCCAAGCAAGCTTTCTTTCTGTAATCACCATGTATGTCCTTACAACAGGGCACTCTCTACTGACCTCAGATCAGTGAGTCACAAAAATATGGAAACATATTCCTAATAAATAACGATGATAAAACTGTCAGAGCGTGTTTTTTGCCCCCTCAGATGTCATGTGTTGGGGAAATGTATTTCTCATCCAATGATCCTCTTCCCTGTATCTGCAGAGTAAGACAGGGCTCTCCCAGAATTCCTTGCACAGTGACTGTGGTCTGGAATGTCTCTTGATCACTTGTGGGAAACAGATTCAAGAAAAGCAAGTCTTTACGTTGCTGTAATTGAAATGCAAAAGATAGAAAATATCCCTCAAATGCTGTGTGTGGTGTTTGTAGTACCTGGGTGTGAAGCTGATCTCCAGCGATTGTCTAGACGAGGGGATGGGAAATTCTGGTGCTTTTAAGACACCATGCACTCTCAACTCTCAACATACACACAAACCTACACTCTGAAATAAATACAACAGGATTAATACACAACATGGACTTTTACCTACAAATAAGCTTACATGTTGACTTCTCAACTCTGATTGGTCAGATGGTGATTAATAGAACCATCTGGTTGTAGGATACTGCAGTGTGTAAACGGCCAGGTTTAGCCGTAAGCAGGAAAGTGTGTGATACCTGTACATAGCTGTTGCTGTACTGAATAGTGAGATTCTCCTGAAATCTCAGGCTCCTCTCTCCCATCTTAGCACACAGCAGCGTCACAGTGGGCGGGGCTTCTGGAGACAGCTGGCTCTGATAGAACAGGAGAGACGCAGCAAGGTGAAAAGCCACCTTCACCTGAAAAAGCCACCAAAACAGACACATAATTACTCTGATTGTTGATTTCTAACCCAGATTTAGACATTTTTAACCCAGAGTTAGAGAATTTTAGCCCTAACCCCTAACGTTTTCAATCACAGAGCGGAACTTAGAAAGGAACTCAGGAAGGATCTCAGAGAGGAACTTAAAGAAGAACTTAGAGTTTTAAAAACACACCTCAGGACATGGGACCTCTGCTCGGATAGGAGTTAATATTAATAGCTAATGTAGAGTTAATGGACGACTTGTTTTCTTTGCTCTAGGCTTCTCCTTTAAGGAGGATTCTTGTAACAGTGAAACCTAAAGTCATATTATTTTAACCTGGTTAAACATCCGAAACAATGACATACTGAGGATGGGAATCACCAGGGACCACCTGATACCTAGGTGACGATTTTTATTTATATTGAGATTCTTTTAGTTTCAAAATTTTATAAAGATCCTGATGCAATACTATTATTTTTTCCAGATTTTGTTACAATACTTAAAAAAAAACTTAGCAATTAAATTGCTCCTACAAGACCAAATACTGTGCTGACTGCCAATGTGTGGATAGTGCACCACCTGTTGGGTAACAGAAGAACTGCAATATTTTACCACATCAAATCCTTCTAACCTCTGTAGTCCAACCAGGGACCGTAGAGGCCAATGGTGACCCTTGTATTTATTCCTATTTTTACGATCAGGGTAGGACCTCCAGCCAACATTCAAAACCATTCAAACAGTCAATTGTTAAAAATGCTATACAAATAAAATTGAATTTAAGTAAAATTTTATTTAATTGAGTTGAACGTTCACATGTGCATTCTCAGATTATGGGAAATTTGGGAACACAGAGTAGCAGCCTAATCTGCATGTCTTTGGACTGTAGGAGGAAACCCACCAAGCCCAGAGAATAGACCAATGCCTAAAAGCAAACATGCAAACTCCATCACAAAGATCCAAGACGGGTTCAACCCGGGACACTGGAGGTGCAAGGTGACAGTGCTGATAACCACTAAGCTACGCTAGTGATGGGACGTACTGTGCTGTATCAAGGCTTGTATTGTTTATGGCGACTGACGTCATGAATGATGTTTGATTTGATTTTTTTTTTCTTAAGTTAAATGTTTGTTGTGTGCTAAAGAGTTGGGCTACAGTATAACAACAACACCTTATACAGTAGATGCTGAGGCATTTTTGTGCACTGCATGAAAATAATGAGGAAAAAGAAGGTGGATGCGGGGTGGGTAAGGTGAAGGTGAGAGAAGATAGGTAATTAAAAAATTTTTTACCATATCTTTTAATCAACCATAATGATTACATTACAGTACATATTTCATATACTTTCAAATACACATGGATAGTGCACATACTGTATGAAATTTTGTGAATAAAACAGTAATACATTTAAATACAGTTAAAAATATACAATATAGGACGTTTAACAGCAACCATAGTCCCTTATAAGCTTAAAAATACTACTGAAACTGCGTTTACAAGGAATTTACAATATATTGTAATAAGCTTTGAGAGGATCACATACTGCTCACATCTGCTCAAGGGAAATCTTTATCACTTACCGTATCTTTATCTTTATCACTTACATTCTTTTACCATTTGGGCTGGGGGGAGGGGGGGGGAGTTGGTACGGTAAAGGTAATGGTTCATTTCATTTTCGATGACGGGCCCAAGCACCCATCGCCATCCGGGCACACCACACAACCTGTTTGTCTTTTGTGCATTTTAAGACCTACAAAAAGCCATCGCCACCCGGGTGAACCACATAACTTGCACACTTCACACAATATACAGTATAGGGCTGATGTCAGTTTAGGTGTGAGAGAGAGATGTGATTGTATGAGTGTTAACATTTGTAATGCTGGACAAAAAGCTGAGTTTCGTGTGCCTATGTGAAAGTCTGTATGAGCTATCTCTCAGGCATCCTAATGGCAGCAGATGTTTGTGTACTCTTTGAGGAATGCCATGAAAATGAGGCTGTTGAGCCTGTATTGCTCTTATATACTGTTTTTGTATAACCACTTTCTTTCCGTCTTACCAATAACAGCATGTAAGTCCTGTAAGACCAACGACAGCTTTCATTTGAAGTTTGACTGGATAAACTGGACTAGGAACCTTTGAACAAGTTACTTTAAATAGCCTCAGCAGTTGAGTTTGCTTAGAAAAAAAAGGTCAGTTTGATAAAGCAGTAAGTAAAATATCTACGTCCCATGTGTACTTTTGAACAAGCTTTTTGTTATTGTTATTATTATTATATTTTCTAGGTTGTACTTAAAGAAATGCCTGCACGATGTTGTGAGAAGCGATACACAAATCAGTAAAATCCATATTATCATAAAGATCAGGAAAAATCAGGAACTTTATTTTTGACAGAACCTTTTCTGTCATGCAACTGCCTAATAAGCAATGAAATAATACAAAAAATGGTAAGGACAGATCTAAATTGGGACATTTTTGGGACTTTCTATCAAACGTGAGCAATTTGAAGAGATATAGTGGAATCTATGTGCATGAATATAAGGGGCCTAAAGTGTGCCAAGAAAACATCCCCCACACCATTACACCACCACCATCAGCCTGCACAGTGGTAACAAGGCATGATGGATCCATGTTCTCATTCTGTTTACGCCAAATTCTGACTCTACCATTTGAGTGTCTCAACAGACATCGAGACTCATCAGAACAGGCAACATTTTTCCAGTCTTCAACTGTCCAATTTTGGTGAACTCGTGCAAATTGTAGCCTCTTTTTCCTATTTGTAGTGGAGATGAGTGGTACCCGGTGGGGTCTTCTGCTGTTGTAGCCCATCCGCCTCAAGGTTGTGCGTGTTGTGGCTTCACAAATGCTTTGCTGCATACCTCGGTTGTAACGAGTTGTTATTTCAGTCAAAGTTGCTCTTCTATCAGCTTGAATCAGTCGGCTCATTCTCCTCTGACCTCTAGCATCAACAAGGCATTTTTGCCCACAGGACTGCCGCATACTGCATGTTTTTCCCTTTTCACACCATTCTTTGTAAACCCTAGAAATGGTTGTGCATGAAAATCCCAGTAACTGAGCAGATTGTGAAATACTCAGACCGGCCCGTCTGGCACCAACAACCATACCACGCTCAAAATTGCTTAAATCACCTTTCTTTCCCATTCTGACATTCAGTTTGAAGTTCAGGAGATTGTCTTGACCAGGACCACACCCCTAAATGCATTGAAGCAGCTGCCATGTGATTGGTTGATTAGATAATTGCATTAATGAGAAATTGAACAGGTGTTCCTAATAATCCTTTAGGTGAGTGTATCACAGGCGGTGTTATGCAAATTAGTCTTGCAATGTTTAAAATCTTTGATGCCTTTATTTTTTATTTAATATAATTTTTACAATATAATTTGTCATGTATTAATTATACAGTGCAATCCTTTTTTATTTAATATGATGAGTAATTTTTTTTCACCGTTGTTGTGAAATGTATTATGTTTAAGGGTCCATGTGTACAGTCGTACAGTACAATGATATGTTTATGTATTGACATTCTATTGCAGTGAGAAAGAAATGCTTTTAATAATGTGCGCGTGGCCCTTGAAGATGAAGACCTGAAAAACTGGTGTGGTGCTGGGTGTGGATTAGCACTCATTCTGACTTGTGTTTTAACTCGGTTGCCCAGGCTGTGTTTAAAGGGAATTGCTGGAACAAGTAATGGAGATTGATGGAAATCTCGGCAAACACGGTAAGTGATTAAGGGTCCCAGAGGAACTCGGGTGCGAGAAGCTCATGCTTATGTTGAAGGAAAAGTGAAAGGATGAGATTTAAATATGTACAGTTAAGACTTCTTTATCCCTGAATGCGAGTGCGAGTGGCTGATTCTGATGGTCTAATTTAATATGTTTAACTGTCAACAATGCTGAATTATGTACTGTCTTACTTGTCAACTTGCTTATTAGTTTTAAAAGCATATATTGTAGGTATGGTATTATGCATTAGGGCTTTACATGAAATAAGTTTTTTTTTCTTCAAAAATCATAATTTTAAAAGTGCACTCATTTTATGTTGTTATATAGGAGAAAACATGTTTAAATGTTTAGATGATTTCTGGGTGTGAATAATGTGTATTTTATTTCCCTTCCATACATCTATAGTATACTATAGTCTCGGTATATTTTCAGTTAAATTTGAATGTACTTATTCATATGGACTTATGCATTATATTTAGTGCACTTCCCTGTTTTGGTTTTGAAGAGAAAGTGTTTGAACTCCCTCTTCTGTGCGCTTAATATCATGCAGTTAGACTCTACAACCATTCCAGACAACCAGAGACTAGAGTAGGGGCAACACCAGCCAATCAGAAACTGGCAGATTTGGACTGTCTGGATTCTGATTGGCTGGAAGCTGCATCATTGCTTGCATTAGTTCATATCATTATTATTTTCTTTTCACCAGCCTAAGGTAAATTTCATGTTTTTTGTTACTGTAGGTAGTTTATAATAAGGCACATAGTTTAAACTATATAATGCATTGTCTAATGTGTTGTTGCTAAATCTTATGTACTTTGCTTCTGGTATAATACTCTATAGCTCTCGGCCTGTTTTCAGTCTCTGTGTAACAGCTAGAATCAACACACCAGGTTTGAATTAATACTGTACCTGTATATTCTAATACTGATGTCTGTTTTTGTTTAAACAACAATTTTTTGTAAGCTTGTGCAAATTAAACCTGTTGAGGCCTCAGAGTGGCGCAGTGGTGAAGCGCTCGCCCTATCATCCGGAGATCGCTGGTTCAAACCCTGGGTGATGCTGTTCTCCTCTCACAGCCAGAGGCACAGAGAGAGCTGATTGGCCGAGCTCTCTCAGGGGGGAGGGAGGAGAGGTACTTCTACAAGCCAATCAAGGGTGTCTGTGAGCTCAGATAAGCGGAAGGAGTGGATAGCGCTGTCCTCCGAGTGTGTTACGCCGCCCCCAATGGTGTGTGAGCAAGCATTTAGAAAAAAATGGTCGGTGACGTCACGTGGGTCGGAGGAAACACATGGGCGGTCTACGGCCCTCCCTACTGAGTGGCGGTATGAGCTTAATGTGGGAGCCCACTAGTGACTGGGAGGAATTGGACACGACAAAATTAGGGGAGAAAATCGGGCAAAAATTGGGGGGAAAAAATTAATGAAATCTGTTGAACTCATGAATAAAATTTGCGTCATAATTACTGATGTAATGTTTTTCAAAAACATGTTATAGTGTAGAAAATGCATTTAGCATTTGTAAATTATCCTAAACACCTTAATGGCGCTTTTCCACTGCATAGTACGGCACGACACGGTTCAGTTCTACTCACTTTTGGGGTGTTTTCCATTGGGAACAGTACCTGGTACCTGGTCCTTTTTTTAGTACCACCTCAGCCGAAGTTCCAAGCGCGCCAAACCGTTACCAAAACGTGACGTGTAAACATGGCTGGTCACTGATTGGCCGGAGAAAATCGTCATTACTGCGTCACCGAACTTGCGACACGAGACACAACAGAACCGCTATATTTAGAACAGCCAGAGAAGGATCGGACCTTTTTGTATTAACCAAATATTTTCTTTGGCTGCCATCAGCCTCTTTTGAAACAAACCCCTTCGTCTCGCTGTTAAAAACATCCACATGCCGAGAATGAAGAACACCATGCCGTCGATATGCTCCATTGTTGTGTGTTTGTTTGTGGCGCGTTTACGATGACGTCACGACAGTAGAGGCGCCGCAACTATAACGACACGTGAATAATCCCGCCCACTCTAAAGCGTTACTAAACCGCAGTGGAAGCGCAAACCGAGCCGAACTGAGCCGAACCGAGAGTTGTGAACAGTGAGTTGAACTGAACCGTGTCATGCCGTACTATGCAGTGGAAAAGAGGCATTAGTGTACTGGTAACACATTTGTAATACAGTATTATAGAAGACTGTGTGTACTGTATAAAAGAAACAATATTAAAGACTTCCAGTAAAGGCATAAGTATTTGTGTTTAAAGGTTTGTCACATCTTAATAGACAAAGATACCAGTTAAGCCTACAGATAAAAGTGTGTGTGTCAGTTGTCATTCATAATGTTTATTAAATGCATAAAGATACCAGGATTGATCAAGATAGAATTTTTGTCTAATCGGATCAAGATTTTTCCTCATCAAATATGTCCGATTTGCCAATTTAGGCTTTCTCTTTTATATATATATTTAAAAAATGTCCATTGCTTATTTGACCAAAAAGTGTGTGTGTGTGTGTGTGTAACTCAGGTCTGGAGGGTGATGCACTCGTGCAGTTCCTGACCAAGGGCGGTGAGCTAACTGCGGTGAAATCCAACAAATGGAAAAAGAAGAGCTTCTACAGGCTGATGGAGGACGGCCGAACCATGAGGCAGGAGAGCTTCATAAGAGACAACACCTGTAAGCACAACCACTTTATTTATTGTTTTTAAACAGGAAATGGAATAGGATATATAAAAGTGGTGTTCAACAAGGAGGGCTGTATAGTTAGCTTATAATTTCACACTCCCAAAACTACCCCACTGTCTAAGTTGTTATAAAGTAGGCGTGATTTCTTTTGTGAGGTTGACTTTCTCCCTGATTTAACCAGCCATGGGGGGCAAAGACTATTGCGCGCTTCCTCCAAGACATGTGACACCAGCCAACTGCTCCTTTTTGAACTGCTGCTCCTGCAATGTGGGGAAATGGCATAACACAATCAGAGGAAAGGGCTTATCCAAACCTTCTGCATGCTCACAGACACTATTACTGTATGTGTCCCGAATAGCAGTCCCTCATTCATGCACTAGAAGACATACTGTAGAGGAGAATGTCTGGGAGAATCGATGAACATTTTATATACAGTATATACAGTATAAACATAAAAACAAAAAAATGGTCAAGTTTAACAAGCTACTGCTGGAATAATAATATATTCATAGTAGTGTACAGTATATTATATGTCTAGTTGTAACACAGTAAAAAATCACTGTCAGGTATGTACATTAGTACACACACATTAAGTATACTTTTTCCACTTCAGCACACAAAAGTAAACTTAATATACTTAAAATTGTGCTTGTATACAATTTAATTTCAACTTAAATAATCTTAGTACAAAATTACTTGTTTCAAAATAGCAAAGTTTAAGTATATTAGTCATTAGTCAATGCTTTGGCATGCTAGGATTTAATATACTTAGCCCAAGTAAAAAAAAAATAAAAAAATAAAAAAGTATGTTATCATAAAAAGTTGTACTGTATGCTTCATATAGTCCCAAATAGAAATCCCCCATTCAGGCACTAAAGGAGATACTGTAGAGGAGAATGTCCGGGGGAATCGATGAACATTTTATATAAAGTATATAAACAAAAAAAAATGTCATTTATCATTTTGAACTTAACAACAAGGCCTGTGTAGGAATCGGGCTCAAAGTCCATTATAATATAAAATATTCATAAAATATCAGTTTATGAGCCCCGTGTCACTTAGTACATGCATCACATGAACACTCTCTCCTTGTTAACCCCTTTATGCAGAAATTATTTAAACACGCATAGTCACACTTTTTAGATTTGCTTAGTTTTTAGTTCAAATTGATGTATGAATTACGAATGAATTCTGTTTAAATATTAAAAATAAATAAATAAATATTCCAGGGGCCACAATTTTCAACATTCAGGTTTGCTGAGTCCAGTGACTGGGGTTTGGGAATTGATCCTGGGCCTTATTTTTCTTTTGGAACAAACAAAATGTAGTAAATGGGTGAAGAAACATGTTTTAAATGTTATTTGTTATGAAAAATGTTTGACATTTAGTGGGACACTTTTTTTTACCTACATTTATTTATTTATTCATTTATTTACTGTAGAAAATCAGTTAATATTGAGAATGACAAATGATCTAAAGTGTACATGTCATGTTGCGTTAGTCACAGGGCGGACGCAGATGCAGGCTTCAATGACTTTCCTTTATTTAATTTGTACACAAACTCAAAAGTACTCAGAAAAACCGTTTAAACAAAAATGGAGGACATGGAAGTCACTCTCTCTCTCTCTCTCTCTCTCTCTCTCTCTCTCAGCAGAGTTCGGGTAATCACCGTCTTCGCTCCTCAGGATGTTCCTTCCTGAGGGATATGGAAATAGTCTTTTTTACTGTTGTCTTGGTGAACAAGGTGTGTGCATCTCTTGACTAACCGTGAGGGTGGACGGACAGGTGGCTATGGGGTCGGCTGGTTTAAATAGACAGACACAAAAGGGCACACACGTGACATTCATTATATGATAACAGGGGGAGACATACTCACGTAGACACACCAGGGGGAGACAAAGTGACGGCTCAGTAGTCCGGGGAACCGGATCTTACTCCCCGAGGCTGTGGTGGTCCAGATGTTATAGTACCCCCTCCTCCAGAACCGGCTTCCGGAGGAAGGCGAGGGCGCCCCCTGCCTGTTGTCGGAGGGAGCAATGACCCCACCGTCTGCTGGTTTTGTCGGCGGGCGGGACGACCCGGTGGACGCGGCGCTGGGCGGTCCGGCCGTATTCTGTGGAACTCAGTGATCAGTTCTTGACAGAGGATGTCTTTTGCTGGCACCCAGCTCCGTTCCTCCGGACCGTAACCCTCCCACTCAACCAAATATTGTAGAGCCCCCCCCCCACCCCCCCTTCTCCGTGAGTCCAATAGTTCCTTGACTCGGAATGCAGGGGCGCCCTCTATCTCCATAACTCCGGGGAGTGCAGGTTCCGCTCCTCCCTGGTCCAGTGGACCCCGGACCACCGGCCTAAGAAGAGAAATGTGAAAGATAGGGTGGATACGTAGGTGAGAGGGGAGTTTTAATTTATATGAAACAGGGCTAATTTGTGCTGTAATTGGAAAGGGACCGATGAATCTGCGGGAGAGTTTCTTGCACGGGAGGTTAAGACGGAGGTCCCGTGTCGAGAGCCATACCCGATCGCCTACCTGGAGCGGATGACTTTCCCTCCTCCGTCTATCGGCATGTCTTTTAAATCGTTGTACTGCTTGGGAGATCTTGGTGTGTGCATCCTCCCATACTTTTTCCGCTTTTTTGAACCACTGATCCACCATGGGCACATCGGTGGGAGTGGCATCCCAAGGACAGAGTGGGGGTTGATAACCTAACACACACTGAAACGGCGTTAGGCCGGTTGCGGAGTGGCGCAGTGAATTTTGTGCGTATTCCGCCCAGGTTAAACAGTCTGCCCATTCCGGCGACGGATAACAGCGGGATAACGCATCCGCTTTGATGTTTTTAGAGCCGGGGCGATATGTAATCTTAAATTGGAAACGCGTGAAAAAAAGTGCCCATCGGGCTTGACGTGAGTTGAGTCTTTTTGCTTGTTGGAGGTACTCCAGGTTTCCATGGTCTGTGAGTACCGTGAAAGAATGTTTCGCGCCCTCCAGCCAGTGTCTCCACTCCTCTAATGCCGCCTTCACTGCTAGCAGTTCTCTGTTACCGATATCATAGTTTCGCTCGGCAGCAGTGACGTGCGGTGAGGGTTGGGGTTGGTGAGGCACTGACTCAGAGTCAGATTTACAAACGTACTGTATGACGCTAAGGCACTGACTCACAAGTCAGATTTACAAGCATACATGGTTGTTATCCCATTCTTGATTAAATTTAATAACATTTTAAACACACCACTGTACATTTAAACACACCACTGCAGTATTCTTACCTTTACTTGTAAATGAAGTTTTGAAAAATTTCTTATCTTCGAGATTATATCCTCCATTTTCAGGGAAAATAAAGCCAAATAGCAACGCGTTAGCACCGAATGTTGGTTGTTTTTCTTTTCTTTTTTTTCTTCTTAATTTACTCTCGCATTTACTCGTGTCGTGAACTATTAGCCGCAGGCTCACTATCGCCCCCATCTTTGAGGCAAAGGTACTGGCTGCCTCAAGGCCTGTATTTTCCCGCTGACTGCAAGCACGCGCCGTTTGCACGCGCTCAGTACAGTGTGTGAGTGGTGCACACTCTCACACGCACGCGCTGAGAGGCACTACCTGTCACTGCCTCAGCCTCCATGATTCTCGTCTCTTCTTGTTATTTGAACAAGAAATACAGCTATTTTGACTATGAAAATGATCCAAATGTATAGGAAACACACCAAAATTGAATTAAAAGCATAGACCACAGGACAGATATTATATTATGTTTTATTATATTATTCATTTTTTAACAACTTATGGTGACAGCTAAGGAAACCATGTTGAGCCCTTTACCGCCCCTGGTGGCAAGGTGAGGCACTGCCTCACCTGCCTCCTATGAGTGCACGTGCCTGCTCGGCAGGTGTTAGTTTCCTAGAAAAGAAAGCGCAGGGATGGAGTTTCTCAGGGTGGCCATGGCGTTGTGACAGCACCGCCCCTATGCCTACCTCAGACGCATCGACCTGTACTATAAAGGACTTTTCCGGGTCGGGTAATTTTAATATAGGCGCAGTGGTGAAAGCAATTTTGAGGCGATGAAACGCATTTCGCGCTTCCGCTGGGAACTCGTGAAGGCATTTCGGTTTCCCTACTAATAGTGATGTGAGGTGCTGCCACCGTACTGAAGCCCCGAATAAACCGCCTGTAAAAATTGGCAAACCCTAGGAATCTCTGTAGCTCCTTAATTGTCGCCGGTTCCGGCCATTGTTGTACCGCCTTGACCTTGGACATTTCCATTTCGACCCCCCGTGGTCCTATGTGATAGCCGAGGAATGCCACCTCCTGTGAAAGGTGCATTTCTCCGCCTTCACATAGAGCCCGTGTTTGCGCAGACGACGAAGGACGGCGGCTACATGAAGGACGTGTTCCGAATATGACCGTGAATATACCAGGTAAATTATAACAAAACGGTTAAACATATCCCGAAACACGTCGTTCATGAACCCCTGAAACACCGCAGGTGCGTTTACCAGACAATATGCCATTACGTTATATTGATAATGCCCAGATGTTGTGCTAAACGCTGTCTTCCATTCATCGCCTTTACGCACACGAACGAGGTTATATGCGCTGCGGAGGTCGAGTTTGGTGAAGATGGAAGCGCCTCGGAGTTGGTCGATCGCGGCCCACTTTGCACCAGGGGGAGACAAAGTGACGGCTCAGTAGTCCGGGGAACCGGGTCTTACTCCCCGAGGCTGTGGTGGTCCAGATGTTATAGTACAATAACTTACCGGAATGCTTTCATGGGATTAAAAATAGTGTGTGTGTGTGTATGTATGTATATATATATATATACAGTATATAAAAATCACTGTCAGGTATGTACATTAGTACACACACATTAAGTATACTTTTTCCACTTCAGCACACAAAAGTAAACTTAATATACTTAAAATTGTGCTTGTATACAATTTAATTTCAACTTAAATAATCTTAGTACAAAATTACTTGTTTCAAAATAGCAAAGTTTAAGTATATTAGTCATTAGTCAATGCTTTGGCATGCTAGGATTTAATATACTTAGCCCAAGTAAAAAAATAAATAATAATAAAAAAGTATGCTATCATAAAAAGTTGTACTGTATGCTTCATATAGTCCCAAATAGAAATCCCCCATTCAGGCACTAAAGGAGATACTGTAGAGGAGAATGTCCGGAGGAATCGATGAACATTTTATATAAAGTATATAAACAAAAAAAAATGTCATTTATCATTTTGAACTTAACAACAAGGCCTGTGTAGGAATCGGGCTCAAAGTCCATTATAATATAAAATATTCATAAAATATCAGTTTATGAGCCCCGTGTCACTTAGTACATGCATCACATGAACACTCTCTCCTTGTTAACCCCTTTATGCAGAAATTATTTAAACACGCATAGTCACACTTTTTAGATTTGCTTAGTTTTTAGTTCAAATTGATGTATGAATTACGAATGAATTCTGTTTAAATATTAAAAATAAATAAATAAATATTCCAGGGGCCACAATTTTCAACATTCAGGTTTGCTGAGTCCAGTGACTGGGGTTTGGGAATTGATCCTGGGCCTTATTTTTCTTTTGGAACAAACAAAATGTAGTAAATGGGTGAAGAAACATGTTTTAAATGTTATCTGTTATGAAAAATGTTTGACATTTAGTGGGACACTTTTTTTTACCTACATTTATTTATTTATTCATTTATTTACTGTAGAAAGTCAGTTAATATTGAGAATGGCAAATGATCTAAAGTGTACATGTCATGTTGCGTTAGTCACAGGGCGGACGCAGATGCAGGCTTCAATGACTTTCCTTTATTTAATTTGTACACAAACTCAAAAGTACTCAGAAAAACCGTTTAAACAAAAATGGAGGACATGGAAGTCACTCTCTCTCTCTCTCTCAGCAGAGTTCGGGTAATCACCGTCTTCGCTCCTCAGGATGTTCCTTCCTGAGGGATATGGAAATAGTCTTTTTTACTGTTGTCTTGGTGAACAAGGTGTGTGCATCTCTTGACTAACCGTGAGGGTGGACGGACAGGTGGCTATGGGGTCGGCTGGTTTAAATAGACAGACACAAAAGGGCACACACGTGACATTCATTATATGATAACAGGGGGAGACATACTCACGTAGACACACCAGGGGGAGACAAAGTGACGGCTCAGTAGTCCGGGGAACCGGATCTTACTCCCCGAGGCTGTGGTGGTCCAGATGTTATAGTACCCCCTCCTCCAGAACCGGCTTCCGGAGGAAGGCGAGGGCGCCCCCTGCCTGTTGTCGGAGGGAGCAATGACCCCACCGTCTGCTGGTTTTGTCGGCGGGCGGGACGACCCGGTGGACGCGGCGCTGGGCGGTCCGGCCGTATTCTGTGGAACTCAGTGATCAGTTCTTGACAGAGGATGTCTTTTGCTGGCACCCAGCTCCGTTCCTCCGGACCGTAACCCTCCCACTCAACCAAATATTGTAGAGCCCCCCCCCCACCCCCCCTTCTCCGTGAGTCCAATAGTTCCTTGACTCGGAATGCAGGGGCGCCCTCTATCTCCACAACTCCGGGGAGTGCAGGTTCCGCTGCTCCCTGGTCCAGTGGACCCCGGACCACCGGCCTAAGAGGAGAAATGTGAAAGATAGGGTGGATACGTAGGTGAGAGGGGAGTTTTAATTTATATGAAACAGGGCTAATTTGTGCTGTAATTGGAAAGGGACCGATGAACCTGCGGGAGAGTTTCTTGCACGGGAGGTTAAGACGGAGGTCCCGTGTCGAGAGCCATACCCGATCGCCTACCTGGAGCGGATGACTTTCCCTTCTCCGTCTATCGGCATGTCTTTTAAATCGTTGTACTGCTTGGGAGATCTTGGTGTGTGCATCCTCCCATACTTTTTCCGCTTTTTTGAACCACTGATCCACCATGGGCACATCGGTGGGAGTGGCATCCCAAGGACAGAGCGGGGGTTGATAACCTAACACACACTGAAACGGCGTTAGGCCGGTTGCGGAGTGGCGCAGTGAATTTTGTGCGTATTCCGCCCAGGTTAAACAGTCTGCCCATTCCGGCGACGGATAACAGCGGGATAACGCATCCGCTTTGATGTTTTTAGAGCCGGGGCGATATGTAATCTTAAATTGGAAACGCGTGAAAAAAAGTGCCCATCGGGCTTGACGTGAGTTGAGTCTTTTTGCTTGTTGGAGGTACTCCAGGTTTCCATGGTCTGTGAGTACCGTGAAAGAATGTTTCGCGCCCTCCAGCCAGTGTCTCCACTCCTCTAATGCCGCCTTCACTGCTAGCAGTTCTCTGTTACCAATATCATAGTTTCGCTCGGCAGCAGTGACGTGCGGTGAGGGTTGGGGTTGGTGAGGCACTGACTCAGAGTCAGATTTACAAACGTACTGTATGACGCTAAGGCACTGACTCACAAGTCAGATTTACAAGCATACATGGTTGTTATCCCATTCTTGATTAAATTTAATAACATTTTAAACACACCACTGTACATTTAAACACACCACTGCAGTATTCTTACCTTTACTTGTAAATGAAGTTTCGAAAAATTTCTTATCTTCGAGATTATATCCTCCATTTTCAGGGAAAATAAAGCCAAATAGCAACGCGTTAGCACCGAATGTTGGTTGTTTTTCTTTTCTTTTTTTTCTTCTTAATTTACTCTCACATTTACTCGTGTCGTGAACTATTAGCCGCAGGCTCACTATCGCCCCCATCTTTGAGGCAAAGGTACTGGCTGCCTCAAGGCCTGTATTTTCCCGCTGACTGCAAGCACGCGCCGTTTGCACGCGCTCAGTACAGTGTGTGAGTGGTGCACACTCTCACACGCACGCGCTGAGAGGCACTACCTGTCACTGCCTCAGCCTCCATGATTCTCGTCTCTCCTTGTTATTTGAACAAGAAATACAGCTATTTTGACTATGAAAATGATCCAAATGTATAGGAAACACACCAAAATTGAATTAAAAGCATAGACCACAGGACAGATATTATATTATGTTTTATTATATTATTCATTTTTTAACAACTTATGGTGACAGCTAAGGAAACCATGTTGAGCCCTTTACCGCCCCTGGTGGCAAGGTGAGGCACTGCCTCACCTGCCTCCTATGAGTGCACGTGCCTGCTCGGCAGGTGTTAGTTTCCTAGAAAAGAAAGCGCAGGGATGGAGTTTCTCAGGGTGGCCATGGCGTTGTGACAGCACCGCCCCTATGCCTACCTCAGACGCATTGACCTGTACTATAAAGGACTTTTCCGGGTCGGGTAATTTTAATATAGGCGCAGTGGTGAAAGCAATTTTGAGGCGATGAAACGCATTTCGCGCTTCCGCTGGGAACTCGTGAAGGCATTTCGGTTTCCCTACTAATAGTGATGTGAGGTGCTGCCACCGTACTGAAGCCCCGAATAAACCGCCTGTAAAAATTGGCAAACCCTAGGAATCTCTGTAGCTCCTTAATTGTCGCCGGTTCCGGCCATTGTTGTACCGCCTTGACCTTGGACATTTCCATTTCGACCCCCCGTGGTCCTATGTGATAGCCGAGGAATGCCACCTCCTGTGAAAGGTGCATTTCTCCGCCTTCACATAGAGCCCGTGTTTGTGCAGACGACGAAGGACGGCGGCTACATGAAGGACGTGTTCCGAATATGACCGTGAATATACCAGGTAAATTATAACAAAACGGTTAAACATATCCCGAAACACGTCGTTCATGAACCCCTGAAACACCGCAGGTGCGTTTACCAGACAATATGCCATTACGTTATATTGATAATGCCCAGATGTTGTGCTAAACGCTGTCTTCCATTCATCGCCTTTACGCACACGAACGAGGTTATATGCGCTGCGGAGGTCGAGTTTGGTGAAGATGGAAGCGCCTCGGAGTTGGTCGATCGCGGCCCACTTTGCACCAGGGGGAGACAAAGTGACGGCTCAGTAGTCCGGGGAACCGGATCTTACTCCCCGAGGCTGTGGTGGTCCAGATGTTATAGTACAATAACTTACCGGAATGCTTTCATGGGATTAAAAATAGTGTGTGTGTGTGTGTGTGTGTGTGTATGTATGTATATATATATATATATATATATATATATATATATACAGTATATAAAAATCACTGTCAGGTATGTACATTAGTACACACACATTAAGTATACTTTTTCCACTTCAGCACACAAAAGTAAACTTAATATACTTAAAATTGTGCTTGTATACAATTTAATTTCAACTTAAATAATCTTAGTACAAAATTACTTGTTTCAAAATAGCAAAGTTTAAGTATATTAGTCATTAGTCAATGCTTTGGCATGCTAGGATTTAATATACTTAGCCCAAGTAAAAAAATAAATAATAATAAAAAAGTATGCTATCATAAAAAGTTGTACTGTATGCTTCATATAGTCCCAAATAGAAATCCCCCATTCAGGCACTAAAGGAGATACTGTAGAGGAGAATGTCCGGGGGAATCGATGAACATTTTATATAAAGTATATAAACAAAAAAAAATGTCATTTATCATTTTGAACTTAACAACAAGGCCTGTGTAGGAATCGGGCTCAAAGTCCATTATAATATAAAATATTCATAAAATATCAGTTTATGAGCCCCGTGTCACTTAGTACATGCATCACATGAACACTCTCTCCTTGTTAACCCCTTTATGCAGAAATTATTTAAACACGCATAGTCACACTTTTTAGATTTGCTTAGTTTTTAGTTCAAATTGATGTATGAATTACGAATGAATTCTGTTTAAATATTAAAAAATAAATAAATAAATATTCCAGGGGCCACAATTTTCAACATTCAGGTTTGCTGAGTCCAGTGACTGGGGTTTGGGAATTGATCATGGGCCTTATTTTTCTTTTGGAACAAACAAAATGTAGTAAATGGGTGAAGAAACATGTTTTAAATGTTATCTGCTATGAAAAATGTTTGACATTTAGTGGGACACTTTTTTTTACCTACATTTATTTATTTATTCATTTATTTACTGTAGAAAGTCAGTTAATATTGAAAATGACAAATGATCTAAAGTGTACATGTCATGTTGCGTTAGTCACAGGGCGGACGCAGATGCAGGCTTCAATGACTTTCCTTTATTTAATTTGTACACAAACTCAAAAGTACTCAGAAAAACCGTTTAAACAAAAATGGAGGACATGGAAGTCACTCTCTCTCTCTCTCTCAGCAGAGTTCGGGTAATCACCGTCTTCGCTCCTCAGGATGTTCCTTCCTGAGGGATATGGAAATAGTCTTTTTTACTGTTGTCTTGGTGAACAAGGTGTGTGCATCTCTTGACTAACCGTGAGGGTGGACGGACAGGTGGCTATGGGGTCGGCTGGTTTAAATAGACAGACACAAAAGGGCACACACGTGACATTCATTATATGATAACAGGGGGAGACATACTCACGTAGACACACCAGGGGGAGACAAAGTGACGGCTCAGTAGTCCGGGGAACCGGATCTTACTCCCCGAGGCTGTGGTGGTCCAGATGTTATAGTACCCCCTCCTCCAGAACCGGCTTCCGGAGGAAGGCGAGGGCGCCCCCTGCCTGTTGTCGGAGGGAGCAATGACCCCACCGTCTGCTGGTTTTGTCGGCGGGCGGGACGACCCGGTGGACGCGGCGCTGGGCGGTCCGGCCGTATTCTGTGGAACTCAGTGATCAGTTCTTGACAGAGGATGTCTTTTGCTGGCACCCAGCTCCGTTCCTCCGGACCGTAACCCTCCCACTCAACCAAATATTGTAGAGCCCCCCCCCACCCCCCCTTCTCCGTGAGTCCAATAGTTCCTTGACTCGGAATGCAGGGGCGCCCTCTATCTCCACAACTCCGGGGAGTGCAGGTTCCGCTGCTCCCTGGTCCAGTGGACCCCGGACCACCGGCCTAAGAAGAGAAATGTGAAAGATAGGGTGGATACGTAGGTGAGAGGGGAGTTTTAATTTATATGAAACAGGGCTAATTTGTGCTGTAATTGGAAAGGGACCGATGAACCTGCGGGAGAGTTTCTTGCACGGGAGGTTAAGACGGAGGTCCCGTGTCGAGAGCCATACCCGATCGCCTACCTGGAGCGGATGACTTTCCCTTCTCCGTCTATCGGCATGTCTTTTAAATCGTTGTACTGCTTGGGAGATCTTGGTGTGTGCATCCTCCCATACTTTTTCCGCTTTTTTGAACCACTGATCCACCATGGGCACATCGGTGGGAGTGGCATCCCAAGGACAGAGCGGGGGTTGATAACCTAACACACACTGAAACGGCGTTAGGCCGGTTGCGGAGTGGCGCAGTGAATTTTGTGCGTATTCCGCCCAGGTTAAACAGTCTGCCCATTCCGGCGACGGATAACAGCGGGATAACGCATCCGCTTTGATGTTTTTAGAGCCGGGGCGATATGTAATCTTAAATTGGAAACGCGTGAAAAAAAGTGCCCATCGGGCTTGACGTGAGTTGAGTCTTTTTGCTTGTTGGAGGTACTCCAGGTTTCCATGGTCTGTGAGTACCGTGAAAGAATGTTTCGCGCCCTCCAGCCAGTGTCTCCACTCCTCTAATGCCGCCTTCACTGCTAGCAGTTCTCTGTTACCGATATCATAGTTTCGCTCGGCAGCAGTGACGTGCGGTGAGGGTTGGGGTTGGTGAGGGACTGACTCAGAGTCAGATTTACAAACGTACTGTATGACGCTAAGGCACTGACTCACAAGTCAGATTTACAAGCATACATGGTTGTTATCCCATTCTTGATTAAATTTAATAACATTTTAAACACACCACTGTACATTTAAACACACCACTGCAGTATTCTTACCTTTACTTGTAAATGAAGTTTTGAAAAATTTCTTATCTTCGAGATTATATCCTCCATTTTCAGGGAAAATAAAGCCAAATAGCAACGCGTTAGCACCGAATGTTGGTTGTTTTTCTTTTCTTTTTTTTCTTCTTAATTTACTCTCACATTTACTCGTGTCGTGAACTATTAGCCGCAGGCTCACTATCGCCCCCATCTTTGAGGCAAAGGTACTGGCTGCCTCAAGGCCTGTATTTTCCC
The DNA here is from genome assembly GCA_030522415.1 of Channallabes apus. NCBI lineage: Eukaryota > Metazoa > Chordata > Actinopteri > Siluriformes > Clariidae > Channallabes > Channallabes apus. The sequence goes on along the minus strand of CM060115.1, from coordinate 30,115,922 downwards.
GCTGACTGCAAGCACGCGCCGTTTGCACGCGCTCAGTACAGTGTGTGAGTGGTGCACACTCTCACACGCACGCGCTGAGAGGCACTACCTGTCACTGCCTCAGCCTCCATGATTCTCGTCTCTCCTTGTTATTTGAACAAGAAATACAGCTATTTTGACTATGAAAATGATCCAAATGTATAGGAAACACACCAAAATTTAATTAAAAGCATAGACCACAGGACAGATATTATATTATGTTTTATTATATTATTCATTTTTTAACAACTTATGGTGACAGCTAAGGAAACCATGTTGAGCCCTTTACCGCCCCTGGTGGCAAGGTGAGGCACTGCCTCACCTGCCTCCTATGAGTGCACGTGCCTGCTCGGCAGGTGTTAGTTTCCTAGAAAAGAAAGCGCAGGGATGGAGTTTCTCAGGGTGGCCATGGCGTTGTGACAGCACCGCCCCTATGCCTACCTCAGACGCATCGACCTGTACTATAAAGGGCTTTTCCGGGTCGGGTAATTTTAATATAGGCGCAGTGGTGAAAGCAATTTTGAGGCGATGAAACGCATTTCGCGCTTCCGCTGGGAACTCGTGAAGGCATTTCGGTTTCCCTACTAATAGTGATGTGAGGTGCTGCCACCGTACTGAAGCCCCGAATAAACCGCCTGTAAAAATTGGCAAACCCTAGGAATCTCTGTAGCTCCTTAATTGTCGCCGGTTCCGGCCATTGTTGTACCGCCTTGACCTTGGACATTTCCATTTCGACCCCATCCATTCGACAGCCATCCTGTACCTGTCACGCAGGTGTGATATTAGGATGTACCCATCCTTTGCAGGTGTTGTTACACGTGGTCTTCCACTGCTAGGATGATCAGTTGTCCTTCCTGTCTCCCTGTAGCGCTGTCAATTTATTGCCCTAGCCACATCAGCAGTCCTCATGCCTCCCTGCAACATGCCTAATGCACGTTCACGCAGATGAGCAGGGACCCTGGACATCTTTCTTTGGGTGTTTTTCACAGTCAGTAGACAAGTCTCTTTAGTGTCCTGCGTTTTTAGAACTGTGACCTTAAATGCCTACTTTCTGTAAGCTGTTAAGGTCTTAACGACCATTCCACAGGTGCATGTTAATTAATTGATTGTGGTTAATTGAACATGCATGGAAAACATTGTTTAAACCCTTTACAATGAAGATCTGTAAAGTTATTTGGATTTTTACAACATTATTGTTGAAATACACAGTCCTGAAAAAGGGGCGTTTCTTTTTTTGCTAAGTAGAGTTTACGTCTTATATTTTCATTAAACATATTTTCTGTATTTCTTCTCCACAGTCTCCATCGATGACATCGAGTCGATCCGTAGTGGCCGGCAAACCGAAGGCCTGCAGAAGTACACGGACGCCACGCTAGAGAAACACTGCTTCTCCATCATCTTTAAAGGCAAACACAAGAACCTCGACCTGGTAGCGAGCAGCAAAGCGGACGCTCAGAGATGGGTGATGGGGCTGGAGAAGGTCATCGCCAACATGGAGAACCTCAGTTCACAGCAGAAAAGTGAACAGTATCCTTTAAGAGAGATTGATTCATACTGTAATACTGTACAGAAAATCCTGAAACATCTGGAGTGTGAAAATGGTGTAGGGTTATTACTATTATTCGATTAACTGCCATGAGGTATCTGTGAACTTAATTTTACTTCTGTGAACTCGTGTCTAAAATTGGCCTTACATCAGAGTCAAAGCTGGATCATCAGCTGTATGAAGAAGGCGGACAAAAATGGTGATAACATGATGACCCTGACGGAGGTGATGAGCTTCCTGCACAAGATCAACATCGAGATGGATGACACGCATGTTGCTAAGTTGTTTGATGTAAGAAACATTAGATATATGATTTTGAAAACTTTTTACTGAACCTGTGATAAATCAAACTAAAATTTTTTTAATTGTGGGACATTTTTTTTGCACAGTACTTGTCATGAACATGGTGAGTTCTGTATGTTCACACGACAAACATGGATGCAGAGAAACTTCCATTACCAGGACGTACACCCCAAATTACTAATCAACAACATCTGACATCACGTACAAACACTCAACATGATATTCAATTAAATTAAATTCAATTTTATTTATATAATGCTTTTAACAATGGTCATTGTCTCAAAGCAGCTTCGCAAAAATGAAAGAACATTTTTTTAGAAAAGAGAAAAATTGGAAGTGTGTATGTGTGGGAGAAAAATGTGTTTAGGTAATAATGAGATGAATGAATGATGAATGAAATGTCTCTGATAAGCAAGCCAAGGGTGACGGCGATGGTGGCAAGGAAAAACTCCCTGAGATGGCATTAGGAAGAAACCTTGAGAGGAACCAGACTCAACAGGGAACCCATCCTCATTTGGGTGATAACAGATAGAAATGAACATCATGTGTGTTGTGCAGGTCAAAGTTCAATAAGACAGAAATTCTTTAAGTTGACATGAAGACCAGTCCAGCATAGGGACCTAGAGTCAGTAGGTGCAAAGGGCAGATTCAATTCAATTCAATTCAGTTTTATTTGTATAGCGCTTTTAACAATTGACATTGTCTCAAAACAGCTTTACACAATCAAAAGAATTATTTAAGTTTGTATGGAATGTGAATGTGTATGAATCAAAATGTTCAGATATTCCCTGGCGAGCAAGCCCGAGGGCGACAGTGGCAAGGAAAAACTCCCTGAGACGGTAATAGGAAGAAACCTTGAGAGGAACCAGACTCGACAGGGAACCCATCTTCATCTGGGTGAAACAGATAGCAGGAAATGATCTGCATTTATACAGTGTTAAGTGTTAGGTTCAGCTATAATAGTTGATGTTAATTGATGTTATAATACTTGATGTAAAATGGAGTCCAGTAGTTATTCGAGACTCAGATAGACTTGTAGAAAGTTCCAGTCCTGAACTATCGAATTGTCAAGTCCTCAGAGAAACAGCTGACCACACCAGTCGAGGCCAGAACCGTCTTCTAAGTATAGAGAATCATCCCCAGACACCAGACGCATCCTAAAGAGACACACGGGGCATCCATGCGATGAGACCTCCAACCAGAAACCGGGCACCAGGATGGATCAGACAGGTCCGGAGGGCAGAGGGAGTCTGGATCACTGGCAGCTCAGGGATGACATGTGTAGCTCAACAGAGAGAGAGAGAGTGAAAGGGGGAGAGAGGAAAGAGAAAGAGGGGGAGAAAGAGAAGAAGAGGAGAGATGGCAGTTAGGTATGGTCACAGTCACATAATGTATAATGTGAATGTATATTTACTGTAGAGTGCAAGCAGGGACTCCGGCAGGACTAAGTATGACAGCACAACTAAAAGGGAGAGCCAGAAGGAAACACAAACATGAGGGCTCCCTGAGATGTAAAGCAAACAATCACCTCACCGTCAACAAACCTGAGTGATCAAATGAGACTGAGGAAGACAGCATCTAAACATACCAGTTCACCATAATACTCTACGTCCATGAGTCCCCCAGATCTGCTCCTTTACCTTATGGCAAATCTATTTATAAAAATGCTTGGCTAAATAAATAGGTTTTGAGCCTAGACTTAAACACTGAGACTGTGTCTGAGTCCCGAACACTATTTGGAAGACTATTCCATAATTTTGGGGCTTTGTAAGAAAAAGCTCTGCCCCCAGCTGTAGTTTTCATAATACGCGGTACTGATAAGCAGCCTGCATCCTTTGACCGAAGTAGGCGTGGCGGATCGTAAGACACTAGCAGTTCGCTCAGATACTGCGGCGCGAGACCATTTAATGCCTTACATGTCAAGAGTAGTATTTTAAAATCAATGCGAAATTTCACAGGGAGCCAATGCAGTGAAGATAGGATAGGGGTGATGTGCTCATATCTTCTGGTTCTAGTGAGGACTCTCGCTGCTGCATTTTGGACTAGCTGAAGCTTGTTTATGCACCTAACTGAACAACCAGACAGTAAGGCATTACAATAGTCCAACCTAGAAGTGATAAAAGCATGAACTAGTTTTTCTGCATCATTTAGCGACAATATATTTCTTATTTTGGCGATATTTCTAAGGTGAAAGAATGCTATCCTGGCGATATTATCTACATGAGCTTCAAATGAAAGGCTGGAATCTATAATCACGCCGAGGTCTTTTACTGTTGCACTTGACGGAACAGAAAGGCCATCTAAAGTTACGGTGTGATCTAAGATTTTACTTCTAGCTGTATGCGGTCCTATGACTAGAACTTCTGTCTTATCCGGATTAAGCAGAAGGAAGTTAATTAGCATCCAATTTCTTATGTCCTGAACACATTGCTCAACTTTAGTAAGATGGTTTTTCTCATCAGGTTTTGTTGAGACGTATAGCTGTGTGTCGTCAGCATAACAATGAAAACTAATACCATGCTTACGGATTATGTTGCCCAGAGGAAGCATGTAAAGGGAAAAAAGCAGTGGGCCTAAAACTGAACCCTGCGGAACGCCAAACTCCACTAGAGAACATGCAGAATAATCACCATTTAAGTCTACATACTGATAACGATCGGTCAAATAGGATCTGAGCCAGGAGAGGGTTGTACCCTTAATTCCTACTAAATTTTCTAATCTGTGAAGAAGAATAGCATGATCAATAGTGTCAAAAGCTGCACTGAGGTCGAGTAATACAAGCATAGTTACACAACCCTGATCAGAGGCCAATAGGAGGTCATTTACTACTTTAACGAGTGCTGTTTCTGTGCTGTGATGAGGCCTAAATCCTGACTGATACAGTTCATGTATGCCATTTCTATGTAGATATGAGCATAGCTGCTCCGCTACTATCTTTTCCAGAATCTTAGAGATAAAGGGGAGGTTTGATATTGGCCTGTAATTGGACAGCTGACAGGGGTCGAGGTCAGGTTTCTTAATTATTGGTTTAATAACTGCTACTTTATTTTGGAACATAACCAATGCTGAGTGAGGAATTAATTATTCTCAACATCGGTTCTGTTATTACTGGTACTATCTGTTTAAGAAAATGTGTCGGTATAGGATCTAATATACAGGTTGATGAATTTGCAGAAGAGATGAGTGAAATTAGTTCATTCTCTTCAAGAGGAGTAAAGTATTCTAGGTTTGAATCTGACATGGCTAGGTTAACATCAGTATCAATTACATTGTTTGGTTTCAAAGCCTCAATTTTATGCCTGATATTTACAATTTTATTATTAAAAAAGTTCATGAAGTCCTCACTATTGCATGATGTTGTTGTGGAGATTTCTGTAGTGGTCTTATTTCTGGTTAATTTGGCTAGATTAAATAAAAATCTAGGATTATTTTTATTTTCTTCTATAAGAGTGGAGAGATACGTTGATCTAGCTACACTAAGAGCTTTCCTATAGTTCAGGATGCTCTCTTTCCATGCTATTTGAAATACCAACAATTTAGTTTGACGCCATTTACGCTCTAATTTCCGAGCAGTCTGTTTTTGTTAGGGAATCAGAACGGACACAAGTGCAGGTCTCCTTCAAGATTTTATTGGTTGCAGATATGCCTTGACTCAGACAGAAAAGGGAAAAAATAAATAAATAAATAAATAAATAAATAAAAATACAAAAATAAGATCAGGAACAAGCTGCACTGCTTTCTTCTTTTCTTTTCCTTTTCTTTAAAGCAAAACCCAGGAGCGCCAACGTCCCAAAAGGGGAAAAAACAAAAACCACTCCGTAGAGGAAAAGGGGCCTTAACCAGGAGACGAGGCTGTAGTTCCTTTGGCGGCCAGCAGGGGGCGATAGGACCGAAGTCCGCTGAACTGCACGGCCGCGAAGAAGAGCAAGAGCCGGCCGGCTGCGGGATGGGAAACTGCAGTGCAAACTCAGAAAAGAAAAACAGGATCCAGCCTGGGTGCAAAAGGACAAAAACCACGGGAGAGAGGAGGGAAAAAATAGGTGGAAAACAGGACCGACGGATACTGGCTTGGAGCCAAAATAAACTCTACATACAGGACTAGACAGAACAAGAAACGGACAGGCGATACAGCTAGCGACATGGGACAACGATCTGACACAGGACGATGGACAAGAGGGAATAAATAGGGCGACTGATTACAACGAAAACGAGGGGAACAGGTGAGTGAAATCATCTTGATAGAGTGATAGGGAGGAAGTGGGAGGGATGGTGGTGATGTCACAGACACGAGCACATGGCGAAGGATCAAAACAAACACCATGTGCTAGAATAGACATGTAAACACTGGGAGAGAGGAAAGGAGAAAAGAAAAAAGATTTAAATCTTAAAGATCAGACCGGGGTCTTGACAGTACCCCCCCCCCATGGGCGCCACTAGGCGCCCCCAGGGAGGGGCTCACCTCGTCGTCGACAGAGGTCCACGACCAGCGCCCGATCCAGAACATCCCGGGCCGGAATCCAACTCCTCTCCTCTGGACCATAGCCCTCCCAGTCCACTAGATACTGAAAACCCCGACCTCTGCGACGGACGTCCAGCAACCTCCTAACAGTGTATACTGGGGAGCCATCCACTAGACGAGGGGGAGGGGGGGTCGGAGCAGAAGGGGCAAGAGGGGAGGAATACACAGGTTTAACCCTAGAAACATGAAATACTGGGTGTACCCGACCAAGCGTGGAAGGAAGCTTGAGCCGGATCGCCACTGGGTTCAAGACCTTTGTGATCCGGTACGGACCAATGAACTTGGGAGCCAACTTGCGCGAGACCACCCTGAGAGGCAAGTCCTTGGTAGAAAGCCATACCCTTTGACCACAAACATAGTTAGGGGCAGGAGTCCGGTGGCGATCGGCCGCGGCTTTGGTCCGTCTACTAGTCCGGGCCAAGACCTCCTTAGCCTTTCTCCAGGTGCGCCGGCAACGTTGGACAAAAGCCAAGGCAGACGGGACTGCCGCTTCGGGTTCCTGTGAAGGGAACAGAGGGGGTTGATAGCCAACAGAACACTGAAATGGTGACATACCTGTGGCAGAAACCGGTAGAGTATTGTGGGCATACTCTACCCAGGACAACTGTTGACACCAGGAGGTCGGATTGTGGGATGCCAGGCAGCGGAGAGCACGTTCCAAATCCTGGTTAGCCCGCTCAGACTGCCCATTGGTCTGGGGGTGGAATCCAGATGACAGACTCGTTGAGGCCCCGATCTGTCTGCAAAATTCCTTCCAAAACCGAGAGACGAACTGTGGGCCCCTATCAGAGACCACGTTTACCGGAAGACCATGAATCCGGAATACTTGGTCAACCACCACCTGAGCAGTCTCTTTGGCGGAGGGGAGCTTGGGGAGAGGGATGAAGTGGGCTGCTTTGGAGAAGCGGTCCACCACCGTGAGAATGACGGTGTTGCCCCTTGACTCGGGGAGGCCCGTGACAAAATCAAGAGCTAGATGTGACCACGGGCGGGCGGGGATGGGTAATGGGCGAAGAAGACCAACGGGAGGCGAAGGTGAACTCTTGTTCTGGGCGCAAACTGAGCAAGCTGCCACGAACTGCCTGACATCCTTGGTCATGGTGGACCACCAAAATCGCTGACGGATGGAGGCCAACGATCTCCGAACTCCTGGGTGACAAACCAGTCTGGATGAGTGACACCACTGGATGACTTTGGAGCGCAGTCTCAAAGGGACATACAGCTTGCCCGCTGGAACCCCTCTGGGTACACGGCACTTCTGCAGGGCCTCCTGAACCTCCCTCTCGACGTCCCATGAGAGCGCAGCCACCACCATGCCCTTGGGCAGGATGGTGTCGACGGAGGTCTCCTTCTCAGGGGTCTCAAATAGCCGAGAAAGGGAGTCCGGTTTGGTGTTTTTAGACCCAGGCCTGTAAGAGAGTGTAAAATTAAAACGGCTAAAGAAAAGGGACCAGCGGGCCTGTCTGGAATTTAGTCTCCTGGCCGAGTTGATGTATTCTAAATTCTTGTGGTCAGTCCAGACCATGAATGGTTGGACTGCGCCCTCCAGCCAGTGACGCCACTCACCCAAAGCCAGTCTGACTGCCAACAACTCCCGATTACCTATGTCGTAATTCCGCTCAGTGGGGTTCAGGCGGTGGGAGAAGAAGGCGCATGGATGCACCTTCCCATCCCGAAGAGAGCGTTGTGACAGGACCGCACCAACTCCAACATCTGAAGCGTCCACCTCAACAATAAACTGTAGTTCAGGATCTGGAGTAGACAAGACAGGAGCAGAGACAAACCGGGACTTTAATTTATCAAAGGATTCCTGGGCCTCATTACTCCATTTAAACAGTACCTTTGGAGAAGTGAGCGCTGTTAAGGGTGCAGCCATCTGACTGAAGTTCCGGATGAAACGCCGATAAAAGTTGGCGAACCCCAGGAACCGCTGCAGAGCCTTCCGAGAGTCAGGAGTTGGCCACTCAGCTACCGCCCTTATCTTAGCAGGGTCGGCTCTGATCTCACCCGCCGAAATCACGAACCCCAGGAACGAAACCGACCTTGCATGGAAGACACACTTCTCCGCTTTCACGAATAGTTGGTTCTCCAAAAGCCGTTGCAACACCTGGCGAACATGCTGAGTGTGTACCTGCAAAGAGGGAGAAAATATCAGGATGTCATCTAGGTACACAAAGACAAATTGATTTACCATGTCTCTCAGCACATCGTTGACCAGGGCCTGGAAGACAGCAGGAGCATTGGTCAGACCAAACGGAAGGACCCGGTATTCAAAGTGTCCCGTGGGTGTGTTGAAAGCTGTCTTCCACTCATCTCCCTCCCGAATGCGGATAAGGTGGTAGGCATTGCGCAGGTCAAGCTTGGTGAAGACCTTGGCTCCCTGCAAAAGTTCGAAAGCTGAAGACATAAGAGGGAGGGGATACCTGTTCTTAATGGTAATGTCATTCAGCCCACGATAGTCAATACAGGGACGCAGGGAACCATCTCTCTTCTTGACAAAGAAGAACCCCGCACCCGCAGGAGAAGAGGAGGGGCGGATGAGGCCGGCTTTGAGTGATTCGTTAATATAGGTGTCCATGGCCTCTCTTTCCGGACCTGAAAGGGAATACAAGTGACCCTTGGACGGAGAAGTGCCTGGGAGGAGCTCAATGGCGCAGTCATAAGGGCGATGAGGAGGCAAGGACATGGCCCGGGACTTGCTGAACACCAGCCGCAGGTCGTGGTACCCCGCCGGGACCCCGGACAGATCAGCAACCTCCACCTGCAACACAGGACAAACAGAACCAGAAAAAGGGGCAGGACCAAGACAAGAAGCAAGACAATTTTGGCTCCAAGACAGGACAGAATTTCCAGACCAATCAACGTGAGGGCCATGTTGTACCAACCAGGGGTGCCCCAACACTATAGGAGCACTAGGGGAGTCCAGAAGGTACAACGTGGTCTCCTCACGGTGATTGCCTGAGACCACTAGGCTAACTTTGGGTGTCTGGTGAGAAACAGTAGTAATTAAGGTCCCATTTAAGGACCGGGCAGGGATAGGTTCAGGCAAGGGAATAGCTGGAATACCCAAACTTGCAGCTAACGAGCTGTCCATAAAATTGCCCTCAGCCCCTGAATCGACCAAGGCCGAGCATGACTGTGAAGTCTCCCCAAACTGAACTAAGACAGATAAAAGTGTGCGAGAGGAGGGGGATTGTAAAAAAGGAATAGCGCTCACCAGGATCCCCCGCTTCACTGGTGAGCCTTGGCTTTTGCTGGGCAGGCTGCGGCAAAGTGGCCTGGCTTGCCACAATAGAGGCACAGGCCTTTGGTCAGACGCAGTTGTTTTTCCTGGGGTGTTAGACGGAGGCGTCCCAGCTGCATGGGTTCAGGTTCTGGCAGGTCAACGGTCGCCACAGGGGGCTTAGAACCCTCCACCCTGCTAGAAGAACGGACCATCCGGCGCTGGTGCCGACGACAGAGACGAGCCTCGATGCGGAGTGCCAGGTCGATGAGGTCTTCAAGGTCGTGGGGCAGGTCATGAGTGGCCAGTTCATCCTGGATATCCTCCTCGAGCCCTGCCCGAAACATTGCCCGACAGGCGGCCTCATTCCAGTCACAGGAGGCTGCTAAGGTCTTGAACTGAATGGCAAACTCTGTGACTGAGCGACCTGCCTGACGGAGCCGTGCGAGCTTGTCCACTGCTTCCTGTCCTCTGACGGACCTATCAAAAAGCTTCAACATCTCCTGTCGAAGCTCGTTAAATGAGTCACAACATGGGGCTCTGGACTCCCAGACAGAAGTTCCCCATTCACGGGCCTTGCCTGTAAGAAGAGTCAAAACAAATGCCACCCTTGTCTCTTCTGCTGCAAATGTGCGCGGCTGGAGGGCGAACACTACCGAACATTGTGTCAGGAAGGCTCGGCAGGAGTTAGGGTCCCCATCATAGGGAGGTGGGTTGTTGCAGCGGGGCTCATGATCGTGACGTGAGGAGAGGTGGACAGAACCTGCTTGAGCGGCCTCCCGCTGGAGTTCCTGGATGCGCGCCGTGAGGTCTGCCACCTGGGTGGCGAGGAACTCGACCTCTCTCGTGGTGCTGGTCAAGCGGGTCTCATGCTGGCCTAGGAGTACCCCCTGTTGGGCTACTGCTGATCTGATGGGGTCTGGACCTGCTGTGTCCATGCTGGTCAGATCGTTCTGTTAGGGAATCAGAACGGACACAAGTGCAGGTCTCCTTCAAGATTTTATTGGTTGCAGATATGCCTTGACTCAGACAGAAAAGGGAAAAAATAAATAAATAAATAAATAAATAAATAAAAATACAAAAATAAGATCAGGAACAAGCTGCACTGCTTTCTTCTTTTCTTTTCCTTTTCTTTAAAGCAAAACCCAGGAGCGCCAACGTCCCAAAAGGGGAAAAAACAAAAACCACTCCGTAGAGGAAAAGGGGCCTTAACCAGGAGACGAGGCTGTAGTTCCTTTGGCGGCCAGCAGGGGGCGATAGGACCGAAGTCCGCTGAACTGCACGGCCGCGAAGAAGAGCAAGAGCCGGCCGGCTGCGGGATGGGAAACTGCAGTGCAAACTCAGAAAAGAAAAACAGGATCCAGCCTGGGTGCAAAAGGACAAAAACCACGGGAGAGAGGAGGGAAAAAATAGGTGGAAAACAGGACCGACGGATACTGGCTTGGAGCCAAAATAAACTCTACATACAGGACTAGACAGAACAAGAAACGGACAGGCGATACAGCTAGCGACATGGGACAACGATCTGACACAGGACGATGGACAAGAGGGAATAAATAGGGCGACTGATTACAACGAAAACGAGGGGAACAGGTGAGTGAAATCATCTTGATAGAGTGATAGGGAGGAAGTGGGAGGGATGGTGGTGATGTCACAGACACGAGCACATGGCGAAGGATCAAAACAAACACCATGTGCTAGAATAGACATGTAAACACTGGGAGAGAGGAAAGGAGAAAAGAAAAAAGATTTAAATCTTAAAGATCAGACCGGGGTCTTGACAGTTTTAAAGTGCGCGTGTGATCGTTATACCAGGGAGCGAGTTTCTTATCTCTAATAATTTTTCTTTTAGCTGGAGCTACATTATCTAAGGTACAACGAAGTGTCGACTCTAAATATTCAGTCGCCTGATCAAGTTCTGTGGGGTCAGACAGTGGCCTAATCGAAGTTGGTAACTCTGGGAGATTACTGATAAAACTCTGTGTGGTAGTTGATGTGAATGTACGTTTAATACGGTAGCGCGGTACTGTGCGTACATTATCACTGTGACACACTTGAATGGAGACAAGATAGTGATCTGAGATAATTTCAGACAGTGGAATTGTGAATACATTTCTTATAATTAATCCGAAGAATATTACTAAATCTAAAGTGTGACCTGCTTTATGAGTGGGTCCTACTACACACTGATTTACACCTACGGAGTCCAGTATGGATATAAATGCTGTTCTCAGAGGGTCTTCTGGATTCTCAAAATGAATGTTAAAATCTCCAGCAATTAACACTTTGTCTACAGAAATGACCAGGTCTGAGATGAAATCTGCAAATTCACTAAGAAATTCAGAATACGGCCCTGGAGGTCTGTAAATTATAATTAGTGGAATCAACTGAGCTGATTTAATATACTTAAATACACTTATGTTACTATAGAGAATTTCAAATGAGTTAAATTTGTGTCCGTGTTTTTGTACGATAGACAGATTATCATTATGAATAACTGCGACGCCTCCTCCTCTACCAGTTAACCGAGGCTGGTGTATGTAGCTGTATCCAGGAGGACTAGCTTCATTTAGAGCTACATACTCGTCCTGTTTAACCCATGTTTCAGTTAAACAGAGTATATCAAACGCCTGATCTGTGATAATTTCATTAACAATAACTGCTTTTGATGTGAGAGATCTAATATTTAACAATCCTAGCTTCAGATCAGAGGTGCCGGCTGCGCATTCAGTATGATCTGAGTTTGTGGTCTTTATGTTAATTAGATTATTGAAACAGACTTTCTTTTTGGGTCTTTCTACATTTTTGCTTAGATCGGGGAACAGACACAGTCTCAATATGGTGAACCCTGAGTGACGACTCTATGCAGCTAGCAGACGGTTGGTTTAGCCTGTCTGTCTGCTCCCTGGCCTGGGCTCTGGATTGTCACCGATTAACTAGACCTATACTGAGACTATGAGCTATACTACAGGAAATGAGAGCAGCACCTTCCCGAGTGGGATGGACACCGTCCCGCCCTAACAGGCCAGCTTTGCCCTCAAAGGTCTTCCAATTATCTATGTAGCCCACATTATTTTCGGAGCACCACCTGGACATTCAGCGGTTCAGCGACCATAACCTGCTGTAAGCTATGTCGCCACGTCTCATTGGGATGGGACCAGAGCATATTACTTCATCGGACATCCCCTTCGCTAATTTAAACACCTCTGTAAAGTTACTCTTACTAACCTCTGACAGACGAAGGCGTATATATCATTAGCTCCAGCATGTACCACTATCTTAGAGAACCTATGCTGTCCTAGAGCCCTAAGATTACCTGCTATGTCCGGTGCTCTGGCTCCCGGGATACACCTAACCACTGCCGCTGGCGCCCCTAAAGGTCTAGCTAATGTCACGTGTCTCAGTATAGAGTCTCCTATAACCAGAGCTCTTTCAGGTTTCTCAGCGGGTGCAGCACTGAGGAGAGCAAACCTGTTGGACACGTGAGGCGCAGAGGAGGTGTGCTCCGGTGGGCTAGCCTTAGCGTTAGCTTTGGCTGAACGAGTATGCCGCCGAGTCGTCACCCACTCGCCCCGCTGTGAGGGCTCTAATGCCGGAGTCGGGGGCTGTTTATCTCCGCCTGTGGCACCCAGACTGTCCGCTACAGGAATAACGCTACTCTCACACTGTCTAACCCTCTCTAAAGTCTGGATGCGCTCCTCTAATGCTGATATCTTCTCCGTCAGAGTGCTCACTAACACACACCTATCACAAATAAAATTATCACTAATGACGGAGGAAGAATGTCTAAACATCCTGCACTCTATACACTGAACAAGCTGAACGGTAGACATTATAACGTACCTCTGTGTCGGAGTTTTAGTTGTTTGGAGATGAAGTCCGTTTGTTGTTTTTAGACGAGGAAACTCGCGCGTTGCGAAACTTTCGCGGCAACAATACGAAAACAGGAAGCTACGTCACCAACAGAAATCACAGCAGAAATCCAGATGAGGTCTGGATCACTGGAAGCACAGGAGCAGCATGTGTAGCTCCAAACCATCATGAAGCTGAATCCAGCTAGAGCTGGTCCTTCTCTGGATGCCTCAGAAACCTCGCAGGGTCGGCCTTTGTCTACTGGAGCTGACACAATCTCCTGATGCCTCTGGATGGGAAGAAAAATACAGAACAGATGGGGAGAATTAGTGTAGTTGCCATTCAGAATAGGTGTACAGGAGTATGAGATTATGGGATGATGGGATGAGTTACGTGAATGCCAGATTAAAAAGATGCGTCTTGAGTCTACTTTTGAACTGGGACACCATGTCTGCTCCCCGAACACTGTCTGGAAGGCTATTCCAAAGCTTTGGAGCTAAATATGAAAATTCCCTACCCCCTTTTGTAGATTTTGAAATTCTGGAAACTACCAGGAGTCCGGAGAGGTCCTAAAACTGACCCTTGTGGGACCCCATATTTCACTGGCATTACACCAGACTGTTCTCCATTCAGATCTACAAAATGGTATCGATCAGACAGGTACTGTATGATCTAAACCATTTTAATGCCTGTCCCTGAATACCTATATGATTTTGTAAGCGATCTACTGTATGAGAATATTATGATCTACAGTGTCGAATGCAGCACTAAGATCGAGCAGGACTAGCAATGGGATGCAGCCTTGGTCTGTAGCTAAAAACAAGTCGTTTGCAATCTTAACTAGTGCAGTTTCTGTACTATGATGGGGCCTGAAACCTGACTGAAATATTTCGAGGATGTTGATCCTGTAATTTGTTATTTCATTCGTGTCCAAATTAGATTTTTTAAGAAGCGGCTTAATAACTGCCAACTTGAAAGGTTTAGGGACGTGACCTAGATATAATGAAGAATTAATAATGTTTAGAAGCGGCTCTCCAACCGTAAGCATCACTTCCTTTAAAAATCTGGTTGGGATTGGGTCTAACAAGAACGTTGTTGATTTAGCCGAGGTAATAAGTTTATACAGCACTTCCTGTCCTAGACCTGTAAAGCACTGAAAATCTAAATGTGAAGCTTTAGGCTGAACTGGATCGTGAGATTCTATTAGAGATTGAACCTCCGTTATTTTCTTCCTGATGATATAAAAGTACTTTCTGCTCACTCACTTGGTGCCAAGTAAAAGCTCTGTATCCTTGTAGCCAGTTTCATACCAAGGTTTCTACAAGTATAAAAATTATAAAAAGTCTATAAAAAGTAATTGACCTGTAATGTCAATGTTTAATTTAACTATAACTTGGTCACATTACTGTGAACTTACGTCTTACTTATTATACTGGTATTCATAATAAACTAAACAGAACCCACTGCTGTACAACTGTCTTATGAGATCAGGCACTGAAGTCAACCGTCATGTACGCAAAACATTTTTCCTTCTCTTTTCTCTTCCTTCTCTCCATCGCTGCACATATTCCAGTCATAAACATAACCGAACTTGTTAATATTGCAAGTTGATTGTTAAATAATATTATGGTGTATGCCACATGTATGGAAGTCAGTCTAGCATTAAAACATTAGATTACATTAGATTAGTACATTTGTAGTGCTTTATGAACATTCCTGCATGATGTATGTACAGTAAGGAAGAACACATGATAAACCAGACATGCCTACACACCCATGTTGGTCTTTTTGCACAATACTACAGTATATGTTACCCATAATGCTGTTCACTTGGCTTCATCTCTATGTCAAGAACGTCAGCATTTTCTCCAAAAGTTGACACTATTTCTACACTGATGTTTTTAAAAAAAATTTTAAACGCCATACATTTCCTTCACTTAAACTGAAATACTCTCACTGCAGGAATAATACAGCATCAAGCAACAAATTAGCACCAGAATCACTAAACACATCACAGATATTTACATCTACTGTAAACATAGATTTAATACGCTGCGTTAACATCAAAAACTCATCTGCCCTTTCAAACGTATCAGTTCCTTTCAAATGATTGTCATATTGTAATCGTTTTTTATAGGAATGTGACACATCAAAGTCAGGAACTCTGGAGGGAGCAGAGATTAAGACATTCATTGACCTGCTAACGCAGCGTTTGGAAATCAACGACATCTATGAGAAGTACGCTGTAACCAGTGGTCAGATGAGTGCAGGAGATCTGCAACATTTCCTGCAGAAGGAGCAAAAGGAAAACGTGTCAGTGGGGTATGCGCAGAAGCTTATAGACAAATACGAGCTTGATTTTACAGGTAAGAGCCTCACCACATCTGCCAGGGCATTCTTCTGTGTATACAGTGTATATATACTACTATTCTAAGTGGCCACTGCGATGTGACTTTCTGATTGAACTATGCATGTATATAAGTTTGGATTTATTTTTTACATTCTAGAACAATACTGGATTTTTTTAAACCTATGAAATAACACAGATGGCATTAGGTAATTAAATAACAACAACTACAACAACCTTGTCAGCCTTTCTTGAACAGTTCTTCCAAGAACAGTATTGTTCAAGTGCATTTGCGAAACCCATCAAGCACCATGATGAAACTGGATCTTGTAAAGATGATCCCATGAAAGCAAGACCAAAACTTACCTCTGCTGCAGAGGGAAAGTTCATTTAGAGTCACCAGCCTCAAAAATCACCAATTAACAAACAGCACCTCAGATTAGAGCCATTATGGAGGATTTACAGAGCAGAAGTAAAAGTGCAATACAATGTAGAAAGAAAGAAAAAATCAGGAGAGTCAGGAGAATTTTTTGCTTCCAACCAAACCTTACTGTGTGTGTATGCATGAAAATAGGTATACAGTGCCGATGGAAAGTTTTCAGACACTTTTAACTTTTCCACATTTTGTTTTCTCCTTAAACTGGAATCAAATCATTTTCTTCCTTATCATCCAGCCAAGCAGAACGAACGCATGACCAAAGATGGCTTCCTGATATACTTGAACGCTACGGAAGGTTTGATCCTCAACCCCGCCCACATTAACATTTACCAGGATATGACGCAACCACTCAATCACTACTTCATCTCCTCATCTCATAACACCTACCTGATGGAAGATCAGCTCAAAGGGCGAAGCAGTACCGAGGCCTACAGCAAGTAAGATCTCACATCTTCTCACTCGCTAAGGACTACAGTAATAAAGGCTTTATATATTGAATTATAGAGTTTTTATAGAAAGGGCATTTAGGTCAACCTGAAACTTATGATAAAATTTCTCGTGAATGAAGGCATAAAACTGATTGACATTCACAGAAGACTTCCGGGATGGTTATTAACTGAGAGCAACAATCTTTGAAAATCGACGGATAACTGGTCTGTGGGAACTGTACACACGATCATTCACCAGCACCACTTGCACATTACAAGAACTCGGCTGGAAGTTATTGCCACATACCCTGTAAAGAGGCGTACTTTATGGTATCCAACCACTAGTGAAAAACTGGGATAAGTGCATTAGTGTAGCAGGGGAATATTTAGACTAATTAAGGGAGTTTTTAGCTCTCATAACTGTGTTCTGTTACTCTGCACTATCAGAAGACCCTATTAGACTTGAACACCCCTCCTAATTAATTAATTAATTAATTTATTCCTTAAGCCATTTCTAAATTCTGGCCATGGGAGTGGCTTCAGACTGTGTAGGAAATCAAATCGACAGGGTGGGCAGTTACTGGAAAGTTATCAAGGACATGGTGGTGTTATGGTCAAGACATTATAGACAAGGCATTATAAATTCTAAATGTTGGATGCAACTGAGTTCAACGGAGAGAACTGTCATCACCTCATCATTATATCTGACAAGAAACATACAAGTACAAAAAAATTATTAACTCTGATTTAGTATTTTTACATACAAAGTACTTTTGTGACTTTTCTATGACTATTCTTTTTTAAATTAACGTGTTCTTTGATAACTTTTCCTGCATCATTATCAGGCCTACGAAGCCAAAAAGCCAAGTAATTGAAGAATTCCTGTGTCTGGCAGTTTTGGTGTGCAGAGTTCAGTAGTGCCTGCCAGAAGGGAGGAGGTGAAAGAGGTTGTGTCCTGGGTGTGAGGGGTCTGTGGAGATTTTTCCTGCCTATTTCCTGGTTCTTGTAGAGTACAGTACAAGTCAACAGCTGTTTTCTGCAGTCTGTTCATGTCCTGCTTGGGTTTAGAGAGGTCTGATCCTCATTGGAAAGCTCAGGATCTTCTTGAATTCAAAGCTTTAACTGCGACTGCACTGACAATTGTTGGTTCTCTAAAGTAGTCCCGGGGAAGGCAATGTAAGAGCGTACCACTTCTATTACCAAAATTAGTACCAGAAATCAGACCATATGAAATTACTATAATTTGACCAAAGCTAACAGATGATAACATCTCCTATGCCCTCTGTCCTCCAAACAAGGAAGACTTCTTGTCCTGCTCCTTGGCTATCCTATGTACTGTATTGCACAACAGCAGAAGAGAATCAAGAACTGCAGAAAGAAAATGGAAGAAATCGCAGCTTGATGCAGATCTTGTCTCTTACCGGACTCTTCTCTCCAAATTCTCATGTGACGTGATTTCTGTCAAAACTGCCTTCTACAGGGAAAAGCTGGAAGCCACTGCACATGATCCTGGCAAACTCCACAAACTCTTCTCCTCACTACTCAACCCACCAACTCCTCCTGCCCCTTCCTCTCTGACAGCTGATGACTTTGCCACATTCTACGACGGGAAAATTGCAGCAATCCGCCAGTCTTTTGCTCCCATCCAAACTCCTACACAAGAACTTCAGCCTCCCCCCCTTCTCCCCCAGCAGAATTCTCAGTCTGATGAGATTCAGCAGATCATCTCGTCATCCGATCCCACCACCTGTTCATTAGACCCAATCCCTTCCACAATGCTCCAGACCATCTCACAAGACCACCTTTCCCTTCAGCACAACCATCATCAGCCCTTCCATGGTCATATTCCTGCTGCTTTTAAGAAGGCAAGGGTTATTCCCATCCTCAAGAAACCCTGCCTGGATCTAGCAGATGTCAGCAACTATTTCTTCTCTATTTTATTTCCAAAATTCTTAAAAGGACTGTTTTCAACCAAATGTCTCTTTATCTCTCACATAACAGCTTTAATGATCCCAACCCATTCGGATTCAAAGTGGCACATTCCACAGAGACTTCCCTTCTGACTCAGTTTTCTCATGGACATTTTTTAGAGCGCTGTTAAAGAGCTGCCGCTGCGTGGAGCTGGACTGTTGGGACGGACCCGACGGAAATCCGATCATCTATCACGGACACACCCTAACATCTAAAGTGCTCTTCGAGGACGTCATCAAGGCCATCAAGGAGAATGCTTTTAAAGTAAGTGAAGATACACTGTAAAGAAACACAGATTCTAAGGTGGCTTTCTTATTACTGTATATGGTATGCGCCAAAATATACAGTACTGAAACTCGTGCATGGCTCCAGCCACACATGCTTCCAGCAGTGAAAAGGAATGCAGTTGTTGATTCAATTCAATTCAATTTTATTTATATAGCGCTTTTAACAATGGTCATTGTCTCAAAGCAGCATCACAAAAATTTCAGAAATTAAAAAATATATATAATAATAATAATAATAATAATAATAATAAATAAATAAATAAATAAATAAATAAAATAATAATAGAAAATAAATAAATAAAAACAAATAATAATAATTATAGAAAAGAAAATAATTGGAAGTGTGGATGTGTGAGAAAAATGTGCAGATAATAATGAGACGAATGAATGAAATTTCTCTGATGAGCAAGCCAAGGGTGACGGCGACGGTGGCAAGGAAAAACTCCCTGAGATGGCATTAGGAAGAAACCTTGAGAGGAACCAGACTCAACAGGGAACCCATCCTCATTTGGGTGATAACAGATAGAAATGATATAACATCTTGTGTGTTGTGCAGGTGAAAATTCAATATGACAGAAATTATTTAAATTGACATGAAGACCAGTTCAGCATAGGGACGAGTCAGTAGGTGCAGAGGGCAGATGAGGTCTGGATCACTGGAAGCACAGGAGCAGCATGTGTAGCTCCAACCATCATAAAGCTGAATCCAGCTGGAGCTGGTCCTTCTCTGGATGCCTCAGGAACCTCGCAGGGTCGGCCTTTGTCTACTGAAGCTGGCAAAATCTCCCGATGCCTCGGGATGGGTAGAGAAATACAGAACAGATGGGGAGAATTAGCGTAGTTGCCATTCGGTATAGGTGTACTGGAGTATGAGTACTGGGATGAGTTATGTGTATGCCAGATTAAAAAGATGCGTCTTGAGTCTACTTTTGAACTGAGAAACCGTGTCTGCTCCCCGAACACTGTCTGGAAGGCTATTCCAAAGCTTTGGAGCTAAATATGAAAAAGCCCTACCCCTTTTGTAGATTTTGAAATTAATCAGTTGAGTTGAGTCAGGAATGACGTGGAGGAAGATGCAAGTGCAGGTAAAAAAAGGCAAGATTTATTAACTTAGAATATAACCAAAACACGGGTAAGCAGTAATCGTGGTCAAGAAACAAGCAAGGGTCAGTCGACTGGCAAATCTCGTAAACTAGGGGAGACAAGGAATCGGAAACTCAGTACACGAATCAAAGTCATACATAATAAGGCTATCACAAATAATCATCAAGGCTTGTTAACGTCTGGAAAACTAACGGGAGCATATACTGTATTTCGCGAAGTCTCTCCATTGCTGAGTCATATTTAGGCACCTGGTTCATTGGGTGCAGGTGTGCTAGAATTCAGGTGACTTGGAACGTGACGGTTGGGAGTTGTAGTTTGTTTCCGCCATGTTTGTAGGCGGATATGGTTTTGCTAGTTTTGCAGCTTTGGCTGGCCTGACATGTTGTTGGAAATGTGTCTCTCGATGGAGGAAAAAATATTCGTAGTTGGTCGTGAATGGAGACTAAGTTTAAAAAGGTGGCAGAACTATTCCAAAAGAGATTAATTAATACGGCACCATGTAACACAGTTATGCTGTCTATTGATACAAAATGTTGCCGTTCAGGAAGCATACCATGTCAACATTATGTGAACTTTGTGCAGGGGTCTGCAGCAACCTTTCAACCTTTGATTCTCTGAAATGGTTTAGTGGTAAACACTGTCGCCTCGCACCTCAAGGCTCAAACCTCAAGGTTTCCTCCTGATTTAGGAGGTCCAAAGACATGCAGATTAGGTCAACAGCATTCCCACAGTGTGTCAGATTGCCCGTAGAATGTGTGTGTGTGTGTGTATGCATGTGTGCCCTGCAATGTAATGGCACCCCGTGCAGGGTGTACCCCGCCCTGAGCCCTTTAGTCTTTAGTGAAAGACCCCAGGCCCCCCGTGACCCGGACTAGTTGATCATGAAAAGAAGGAAACTAGGAAACATTTATTGTTTTAATAATGTAAGTAAAACTGAATACCTCAAAATGATCTTTAATTCTTTTCTACCTACATGATTTTTTTTAAGGGGGCGGTACCAAAATTCATGCAAAAGTGGACATAACTTTCATTCCAATTCTAGCTGCATCTCAATAAATTTAAATATAATTTAATCAACAGTTGATTAATTTCATTAATTCAATTCAAAAAGTTAAACTTGTATATTATATAGATTCATTGCACACTGACTGATATACTGTATTTCAAGTGTTTATTTCTTTAAATTTTGATGATTATGACTTGCTAATAACAACATGTTAGAAATGTGTCTCAGAAAAATAGATTATTATTATTATTACTGTTGGACTACTGACAAGTATGAATGCGTACAGCACTCAATACTTCTTCGTTACATGAATTACTATAGCAAAGTGGCAAAAAGGACTGGACTGTTGCTCAGTGGGCCAAAGTCCTCTTTCCAGATGAAAGTAAATTTTGCATTTCATCTTGAAATCAAGGTCCCAGAGTCTGGAGGAAGAGAGGAGAGGCAGAGAATCCAAGTTGCTTGAGGTCCAGTGTAAAGTTTGCACAGTCAGTGGTGGTTTGGGAAGACATGTCATCTGCTGGTGTTGGTCCACTGTGTATTTTATCAGGTCCAAGGTCAGCACAGCTGTCTACCGTCTACAGCTTTACAGAGGTGATGATTATATTTTCTAGCAGGACCTGGAACCTGCCCACATTGCCAAAAGAATTAATACTTAGTTTAAGAACCATGTGCTTGATTGGCCAGCAAACTCACTCGCCCTAAAGTCCATAGAGAATCTATAGGGTATTGTGAAGAGAAGCTGCGAGACACCAGACCCAACATAAGCGCTGAAGGCCGTTATCAGAGACACCTGGGCTTTGACAATAACAGAATACTGATGTAACTACATGATTAAAACAATAATGTTTTTTGCTAGAGTCTCCTACCTTTCATGGTCAACCAGTTTTACTCTCCATAAAGTGTTAAATAAACACTGGGGATTTGACTATGTACTGTATGTTGAGTAATATCTTTTGTATGCTTTCATAATGTTAAGGTATCAGAGTTATATACAGATAAGCCACAGTGACATCCGTCAAGTCTCTACCAAACTTCACATATACAGTACAAGCAAGAGTATTCAATTAAAGGTGTTTCATTTCTTGTTTTTCTCCTGGCAGACGTCTGAGTATCCAGTAATCCTGTCTCTGGAGAACCACTGCTCAGTGCAACAGCAGAAAGTTATGGCTGACCACATGACGGAAATCCTGGGTGATGCTCTTCTCACACGCCCTCTGGGGACAGAGGTTCCCACCTGCTTGCCTTCACCTGAGGTCAGCAATATTTACTTACACTCTCGCACTGATGTTAGAAAACCGCTGTTTATATAAAAAGTATGGATACTCGGAGAAACCCATGCACCTGATCTTCTATTACTATAAGAAGTAAGGTACAGTAGCATATACCAAAATTCCCCAGTTTGCTTTCAGTCATCATTATGAAATAGTAGTGTATAGGGATTTTGTAGTGTGTACAAATAATAGCCTGGAAAACTAAACTTTAATAGCATTAAAGAATTGTTTAAATGTTTTTGCCGGCAGGAATTAAAGAGAAAGATCCTGATCAAAGGAAGACGCCTTAACAAGCTGGAAGCAGCGTTTAACAACAACAGCACGGAGGACGTGGGCACCGTATCTGAAGAAGACGAAGCTGCCGAAGCCAAACCGGAAGGAGAACATGAGGCCAAACATAAGGACCATAAGGTGCGTCTCCTACATTCTGTCACAGGACCTGTTTATGGAAAGGTGACAGATCTGTTATGCGTGTAAAGAAGCTGAGCTTTCCCAGGTTTTCAATCGCTATCCCTATGCTCTCTCATATTTCATTTCAGTAGCAATCCACGACAGCACATCTGCATTTATTTTTAACATATAGTTTTATATGAAATGTTTACTTTTTATTCATTTAGAAAAAAAAGATCAATCTTGCTAAAAAGCTGTCTGACCTGGTGATCTACTGCGAGAGTGTCAAGTTTACCAGCTTCGAGCATTCATGTGAGAAACAGGCCTGCTATGAGATGTCCTCCTTCAAGGAAAGCAAAGCCAAAAATCTGGCAGAAACTTCAGGTAGTTTGGTTGATGTGCTGTATATAAACTAGGACCTGTGCTTTTATTGATGACAATTTTTGCAAATGTTCCTACTATACCCTTTTACACCACCTCTAAATCAGACGTCATGTAAGCATCATACAATGTTGATTTTTTATTTATTTTTTTGGTAACTCCAGTATTTGTAACTTTATTTAATATAACTTATAATAACTCAAAAATATAATAAAATTTCTTAAACGATCTGATAATTTTTTTGCATTTCAGCAACCGGATTCATCCACCACAACATGGAGAAGCTGAGCAGAATTTACCCTGCGGGCTCCAGGGCAGTCTCGTCCAACTACAATCCTGTGACGATGTGGAACGCCGGCTGCCAACTCGGTGACATTTTACTGCATTTCATTTATCTTCTGTCATCAGAATTTAAAATATACAGTATCTCTGTGATCCCTGATGTTTTCTGCTGAGACTTTAGGGAATTTGTAGTAATTTAAGAGACCACTATAGTGAAGCTGTCACACTCTCTGCTCACCAGTGGCGGCTGCTCTAAGACTACAAGGGAAGCTCCGCTTCCTCTACTACATCAGAAAATAAATGCTCACA
Organism: Channallabes apus; assembly: GCA_030522415.1. Taxonomy (NCBI): domain Eukaryota; kingdom Metazoa; phylum Chordata; class Actinopteri; order Siluriformes; family Clariidae; genus Channallabes; species Channallabes apus. The sequence goes on along the minus strand of CM060115.1, from coordinate 30,092,246 downwards.
TATGCGCTGTCGTAATTATATATGTTTTAATAAAAGTGCACTAGAACGTGTTCAACTTCATGACTAGCTCGTTCAGAATCAGGTATTTATTGTAGATTGTTTGACGCGATTTTCTTGTCATACATTTCCGTGCAGCACAGCGCGTTAAACCCCCCTGAAGCCCAGCTTCACTGGATCTCTATGGGCAGCACAGAGAAGCTTTTTTCACTGCAGAAAAGCTGGACGGTAATTGGATAAATGCACCAAAATCGTCACTTCCAGGGAAGCTCAGCTTCTCTGGGAGTGAATGGAGAAGTGGGCGGGACAGGACGCTGCGCTGCTGCATGATGATTGGAGGAGCTGTTTAAAGGGCGGAACCCCTTTTTTGATTGACAGCAAGTATACATCAGCGCTACATAGATTCGAGTTCAGTCCCATGCGGATTTGCAGGTGAAATGGTACGACGAACTGCTGCACTCTGTATTGTTTGCTGGTGATATAAACCATTTTTGTTTGTACAAATCATTCTTTAAATAATTTTTTAAAAACATATTATAGCATTCTTGACTTTTCTCCTTGTTAGTTAGTTCATTCATATAATTAAAGTAGCTTGTGGAAGGGGAAACTAGCCAGAATTTATGTACAAATAACATAATGAATTTCATGATGAAGGCCTAATATGAGCTTCCCCTGTTTCAAAAGCTAGCAGCCGCCACTGCTGCTCACTCACGCTGTTCTATGACCACTTTCACCTTTGACATTTCATTTCCATCCATTTCTGTCCCACGCTGCCATGTCTCCTCACACGCCCCAGACCGCCCCACCTGCACACCCGTTTCTCATCCCGCGCTGATTTCTTCCGGCTTATCTCGTTGATTATTGTGCGTTTATTCACCTCAATATTCTTGTGTTTCGTTTCACGTTATCGATCTTGCTTTGGTTTCTCGTTTTCCCGTTTCTCGTCTCACGATTTGGATTCATTGTTTCGCCCCGATTTTAGAGCTTTTGAACTCTAGCTCTTGTTTCCTCGACATCGGCTCTGCTTAACGTTTTTGCTCTATGCCCTCGCTGATGGATCTCATGACTTTGAACTCTCGCTCTTGTTTCGTCGATGACAGCCCAGCTTCATGTTTTGGCTCAACAACATCGCGGACGCAGTTCACGGCTCAGATCTCATGCTTCCGCCTTCACAACCATGGCTCAGTTTAACGTCTTTGCACTGTTACATCGCGGACGGGTTTCACACCTCTGATCTGATGCTTCCGCTTTCACGACGACGGCTCAGCCTCACGTCTCAGCGCTGCTATAACGCTAGGACAGGCACTGGAAACCAAGGGGCGCTCCTCTGTAAGCACCAGGAAGACCTCATCGTTTCTAGTTAGTCATTCCTCTCACAATGCTCACTGATTTTCGAGCTTTAAGCTTCCACCTTCTTGTCAGAACGTTCCCTGGTGGCCCACGTCATCACTCTACTTACTGGTAGAGCCAGAGAGTGGAGCACGGCCCCCTGGGAAGCTCATGACCCATGCTGTGAGAACTTCTATGTAATCTCCAAGGAGATGAAAAGGGTTTTTGACTGTTCTCGCGTTGGAGACTAGGTTATTGAGACTTCGTCAGGGATCCCAGTCATGCCCGGTGAAACCCCAGACATCTCCAATGTTCCCACTGAATACCATGATCTCAGACAGGCCTTTAACAAGACCTGAGCCATGTCACTTCCGCCGCACCGACCATATGACTGTCCTGTTGATTTCCTCCCGGGCACCTCCCCTCCAAAAGGCAGACTTTACTCTCTGGCACGCCAAGAAAGGGAGGCCATGAATAAGTACATCACATCGCCGACGGAATTATCCGTCCATCCTCCTCTCCCACTGGGGCGGGTTTTTCTTTGTCAAGAAAAAAGAAAAGAATTTTCTTTGTCAATCCCTTCATCCATGCATTGATTACAGAGGGCTTAACGAGAGAAATATGGGCCCCGAGATAACTGTCAGGAATTGCTACGTGTTACCGCTCATGGCCAACTTCTCCTGGGAGCAGACATCTTCACCAAACTCGACCTACGAAATGCTTATCACCTTGTCCACATCCAGGAGGGTGATGAGTGGAAAACAGCCTTTAACACCCCTACTGGGCAGTATGAGTATTTGGTGGTTCCGTTCAGACTGACCAACACCCCCGCCGTATTCCAGGTCCTCATTAACAACGTCCTCCGCAACTTTCTAAATTCCTTCGTGTTCATGTACTTGGATGATACTTTTTTCTCGAGGTCTGGAGGTCTGCACCACGTTTGGCAAGTTTTGCAAAGGCTCTTAGAGAACAACCTCTTCGTTAAAGCCAGAGAAGTGTGAGTTCCATAAAACTTCGACCACGTTCTTAGGTCTCATATTTTTTTCGACTTTGTCACTGGCCTACACACGGCAACACCTGCAACATAACCATTGTTGATCGCTTCTCTAAGTCTGTTCACCTCGTTCCACTTCCCAAACTACCCTCCGCCAAGGAGACAGCGGAACAACTATACTTCACGGCTTCCGACTTCATGGCCTTCCCACTGATGTCGTCTCAGATCAGGGCCCACAGTTCACCTCGTGCTTCTGGAATGCCTTCTGCAAGCTCATCGGGGCCACTCCCAGCCTGTCCTCAGGATTCCACCCCCAGTCCAACGGACTGAATCAGGCACTGAAGGTGACTGAATCAGGCACTGGAGGTCTCTCTCCAGTGCAAGACCACTCGGGACGCTACCTACTGGAGCAAGTTCATTCCGTGGGTTGAATACGCCCACAACTCCCTACCATCTACTGCCACAGGGCTGTCCCTGTTTCAGTGGTGCCGAGGCTACCTCCGTCCCCTTTTCCCAGCACAAGAGGTGGAAGTGGACATCCCTTCAGTTTAACAGTATGTCCACCGCTGCAAATAAACATGGTTACAGGCGAGGCACCGCCCAGATAGCACACACACATCGTGGAGACGTCTATGCGACGTCGTCTTTTTCATCTGGAAGATGTCTGGCAGAGGGCGTTTGCTCATCTGGCAGACGTCGCTGAGACGTCCGTGCCCGATGTTAGAATGACGCTTAGCCTACGTATTTAATACGTAATTACTTAAGACGTAAATGAATTAAAACGCCCCTGATCCGCTCTTTATACGATGTTAATCAGATGTTCATACATCTGCCAAATGTCTGATTCATGTCGGATAGATGTCGTTTTATTAAAACACCCCCTCCCATTATTTTAATTAAATACCCTCGGTTAATTATAATTAACTATGGTCAACAGAATTCTGTGAAGGAAGAAAGCATAAGACAAACGGGATAAAACGGAGATTTTTATTTTATATTTAATGTTTTACACCAGCAGCAACTTGACAGCAAATGAGGTCTCAATTTGAAAAGATGTACAAAACATAAAACACCACAAACAAGTATTAATCATAGAAAAAAAATTTAAACACCAACAGAAACATTTTGTACTTCGTTATGACTTTTAAATATGACCGTTAGATCCGGTTGGTCAGGAAACTCTTGAAGTCAGATGCAGACACGACACTTTCAGTCACAAACTGCTGTGAAAAAATATAGAGATAGATATTCAATTAAAATTCAAGATACTTAATTTAGCAAATGAACAATATTTATACTTTGTTCATCTCGCTTCACAACTCATGAGAACAGACTGAAACCAGAACCAAACCGCAGATTAAGCACGCGCATATAACCGTCTGTATTTTAAGTGTGATTTAAAATACAAGAAATAGCTTAAACCAAAATAACGTGACTAAACATCACTAAACAGCGGGTGACATTTATGTTCAGTATTTCGTTTCTATTTAGAAAGATATGTGGTTGCTAACGCTAGCAACCTAACTAAATGCCTGCATCATGCTAGCACTACAGTTAACAGTTTAGTGTTCATTCATCACTTCACCATCTTACAAACATTTTACAGAGAAAGCTAAAAAGCTCAGACATCTTAGCCGTTTCTTTCATACACAGGTGGGGTTCTTTAGCTAGCAGCTATTGTCAGCTAAATTATCATACAGTACCTCAGACCAGCCAGAAAGTTTGTGTGTTAACATGGTAACAGTAATAAATGTTACATATAGTAATACTTTTTCAATCATATGTGACTTAGGTGAGTGAACATGTGTATACAGACCTTTTTTTAACATCATTTTCCCTTAAATGCCTGAGGAGGATGAACCGTCATCAGCGGTGTGGGAGCTCAAGAGAGACACGAAGCTGACTGACAGCCGCTGAATACACCAGTGAACTTTGGGGGAGGGGCCAAGCAAACTTTAACCCAGCAGCTGGGTTACAAAAAACTACCCAACTCTCTGTAAATAACCCAGAAAAATAACCCAACAGCGGCAACCCAGCGTTTGGGTAGAAAAAACATCCCAGGATTTTTTAGTGTGTATATGTGTGGCAACGCCGTGGTAGGGCAAAGGAATATAAAATTTGGTAGACCCGATTACGCCACCCCGAGGTTGACCGGGGAAATAACCCAACTAAGGGACACAAGTTCGCTTAGGCTAAGTGAACAGAGAGACAGGGGTACAAATGTACAAAGCTTTATTGCAGTTCACAATAAATATATTTAAACATTTAATCACAGACAAGGCTGGGAATCACATGGTCACATAATAAAAACATGGGTTAAAACTGTGTACTCACAATATCATGAAATAAAGCAATACAAAAAAAATAAGAAACACAGAACAATTTCAGACACAGGCTGCTCAGCGGCAAAGGACAGGCTAGATGAAATACAGGCTTTACAGGTGCACTTCATACACATCCACACATACTGTAGTGAAACATAAGCACAAACGGCACTGCAATCCCCACAATTCTACTACCACCAATATTACAAGTTAGCTAGCTTTCCAGATCAGCAGTGCCGAAAATTAACACAATATAACAATTAACCAAAAACAACATATGAAGGGGGCAAGAATAAAGAGAACGAAGTTCTCGTTACCTAAAACCCACAAAAGACAAGACCAAATATAACAAACTAAACAACCAAAAAAAACAATATACCAAATAATAAGATAACTCAGACGGTTCACTAAAATGGTCACATCTAGTTTGGAGCTCTCCTCAAGCTACATTAAGACACAATACACTCACAGATGCAACTAGCCAAAGAGCCCGAACTGGCCTTCAGGTCGTAGCGGGGCAGCTCGAACCACTAGTACCGTCCCAAACAAAGATATACATACGTATACACATATAGAAATAGAAAAGCCAAAAATAACTCAAAACAACCAAAGGAGAACAGGAGAAGAGACAGCAGAACCGTCCTTAGTCAAATGCGACCATCACGGGGCCCACCGGCACCACATCGGACACCTGTAGATCGTTACCCGGGCGACTCGTTGCGTCACGCGAGTTGTAGCGCTGCTCACAGCTCGCAACGAACCATACAGGATAATGCATGCCGGAAGACGGCTCCACGGCCGACAATGAAAGGACACAGTCTGACTCAGCCAGATATCAGCTAGCCAACGCGCATACTACTTCCGTCCATGCGCACACTGTGAAGGCGGTCCCAGTCGTGACGTATCCCAGGTAAGGTAAAATCCAGCCTTAAATACTATCGGGAACCATTCTAATAGGCTACCATGGGTAACAAGCCACCTACCTGTAAGCCAATGGGACAATCCCATTGCCCACATTGCCACAATCTATCCACAGCTCTTGAATCGTCGGCCCGACGATTACCCAATTAACCCAAGCCCTGAACGGTACAGACAAATTTAGACGTAGCATCAAACGGCCTCAACGCCTAGAGAACCAGGATCAATCCTGGATAATTGACTTACGGCACCCTGTCCTGATAATCCAGGACCCACGGGGGCCTTGACTGTAGCATCTGCCCCAAAACACCCATGAACGGGTGCCACAATGAGTCCCCGGTGTCACCCTAAATCGGTCAGGTCAACACACATGCTCGGACTCCTGCCCTTTTACCGGACAAGTACTAGGGGCAACACGAACTGCAGCCTTCTCCAATAACGTTGGCTTCTAGATGCTAACTGACATATGACTTAACTACTTCGTATTCTAACGGCGAAATTCGCCTATACCGCTGATGAACCGACACTGAATCCAACAATGGTCTCTCATGCGACATCAAATCTAACCGATATCGCCATAACGCCCTGACCTCACTTTACTCTTTGAGACAGAACAGACAAATCAACAGCTTCAATTTGAGCTTGGATTGGAGTAACTGCTTCCGTGACTTAAGGACACATTGACGCCTTCGCTGGCTCGTCCCCAGGACTGTACCAAGGGCAACTCTAATGAACACAGGCGAAACCAGCAGTCCCGCTGGCGACCCGGATACCAGAGGCTCAAACAAAACGGTCCCCTCTGCATACAATGCAGAGCATACAGTATGGCAAGTACAACCTCTAATATCCCACCTGAAATACGACACGACTTACGACCCCATATTCTGACCTTCCCCGTATCTACTACTGAGAACTGACCCTCAGCTAGATGGCAGTGTTGCAACGCCTGCAGAACTAATTTTGGGGCCCCCAGTAAAGAGGAACAATCAACCAAACCAGGACCATACTGACCAAAAGGCTCCTGGTAGCGTCGACCAATCAATCGATTACTCCTCTCAATGTTCAATTCCAGGCAGCCGCTGTACAAAATTGACAACCCATTACTGTACAAAATTGCCAACCCATTGGCTGCATGGAGCTGGAACCACGGACATAACTTTAACCGACCTACACCCCATAATCGAACGTGCGTTTGAAAGCAACTTTCGGTAATGGTAGACACTATAGACCCAGTGTCAACCAAACAAGGCAATGGAACACTACCAATACGGACAAGAAGATGTGGGCAAGACGATAACCCACGAGATAAAACAATACCTGAGCCATTGTCCAATCCAACCGTGCTTCGACTCTGCAACGCGGTGGGGACTAGTTTCCCGACGGCACAAGTGAGTCAGACTGTGCACTAGTGGTTCGCGTTGTAACAGTTAACAGAAGACGAGCAGGTGCACGCTCCCCATCGCACCCTCTAACGAAATGGTCTGCTCTTTGCTGAGCTACCATCTCCCTTAATTCATGCAAACCCTCCTCCATCCTTGCAGCACAAACCTCACTCACTGCTCGAAGGAGGCACACCGGATGATGCTGCTGTCTCTTCTCCGACTCAATGTCTCCACAAAGTCAATCCTAAAAAACACTAACGAAACAAAAAATTGAGTACACAGAATTATTATTATTATTTTTTTTAAATATATATTTATATAAATGCGTACATATGCACCCACGTCTCTCAGAAAATAGAAGCCTGATCCTGCCGATTACGCCAGAATGTGGCAACGCCGTGGTAGGGCAAAGGAATATAAAATTTGGTAGACCCGATTACGCCACCCCGAGGTTGACCGGGGAAATAACCCAACTAAGGGACACAAGTTCGCTTAGGCTAAGTGAACAGAGAGACAGGGGTACAAATGTACAAAGCTTTATTGCAGTTCACAATAAATATATTTAAACATTTAATCACAGACAAGGCTGGGAATCACATGGTCACATAATAAAAACATGGGTTAAAACTGTGTACTCGCAATATCATGAAATAAAGCAATACAAAAAAAATAAGAAACACAGAACAATTTCAGACACAGGCTGCTCAGCGGCAAAGGACAGGCTAGATGAAATACAGGCTTTACAGGTGCACTTCACACACATCCACACATAGTGAAACATAAGCACAAACGGCACTGCAATCCCCACAATTCTACTACCACCAATATTACAAGTTAGCTAGCTTTCCAGATCAGCAGTGCCGAAAATTAACACAATATAACAATTAACCAAAAACAACATATGAAGGGGGCAAGAATAAAGAGAACGAAGTTCTCGTTACCTAAAACCCACAAAAGACAAGACCAAATATAACAAACTAAACAACCAAAAAAAACAATATACCAAATAATAAAATAACTCAGACGGTTCACTAAAATGGTCACATCTAGTTTGGAGCTCTCCTCAAGCTACATTAAGACACAATACACTCACAGATGCAACTAGCCAAAGAGCCCGAACTGGCCTTCAGGTAGTAGCGGGGCAGCTCGAACCACTAGTACCGTCCCAAACAAAGATATACAGCAGAACCGTCCTTAGTCAAATGCGACCATCACGGGGCCCACCAGCACCACATCGGACACCTGTAGATCGTTACCCGGGCGACTCGTTGCGCCACGCGAGTTGTAGCGCTGCTCACAGCTCGCAACGAACCATACAGGATAATGCATGCCGGAAGACGGCTCCACGGCCGACAATGAAAGGACACAGTCTGACTCAGCCAGATATCAGCTAGCCAACGCGCATACTACTTCCGTCCATGCGCACACTGTGAAGGCGGTCCCAGTCGTGACGTATCCCAGGTAAGGTAAAATCCAGCCTTAAATACTATCGGGAACCATTCTAATAGGCTACCATGGGTAACAAGCCACCTACCTGTAAGCCAATGGGACAATCCCATTGCCCACATTGCCACACATGCATAACAAATAACCAAAAATGACATCCCCGCTGGGGTCAAGCAAAGGTAATCTTTGATGAATTTTTCAGCATCCAATTTTGTTGGAGACTGAAGGATTGGATTCCTCATAGCTGAAGCCGTAAGTTAAGAGAAACAATTACAATAATTTAATAAATATTAACCAGTCTTTTCCCAATTACACTTAATTAACGTCAGATATTTTTTCTTCATGTAGTTCTTCTGAATAAACCTATGGAAGCCGTTTCCGCCACTAAAAAAAAAAAATAATAATAATAATTCTCGTATTTGCCTTTACGTAAATCATTCAAGTCATAGCTGATGCTGCAGCGGATGATAAAGATACGTCGTATAGACTTCGTATAGATGTCAAGACGATGTATCATTTAACAGCTGAAACAGGCGATCTACAGACGATCAAAATACGACTAAAAAAAAATGAACGCGATGTTTACCAGATGATACGCTCTTTAGCAGACGTCTCAGGAGTATGGCACAACTGTAAACCTACCAAGACAAGGCCGTCCACCTAAACTCACAGGCCGAACAAGGAGAGCGCTGATCAGAAATGGAGCCAAAAGGCCCATGGTTACTCTGGACGAGCTGCAGAGATCTACAGCTCAGGTGGGGGAATCTGTCCATAGGACAACTATTAGTCGTGCACTGCACAAAGTTGGCCTTTATGGAAGAGTGGCAAGAAGAAAGCCATTGTTAACAGAAAACCATAAGAAGTCCTGTTTGCACAGCAAACATGTGGAAGAAGGTGCTCTGGTCAGATGAGACCAAAATGGAACCTGTTGGCCAAAATGCAAAACGGTACAGTATGTGTGGCGGAAAACTAACACTTCACATCACTCTGAACACACCATCCCCAATGTCAAATATGGTGGTGGCAGCATCATGCTCTGGGGGTGCTTCTCTTCAGCAGGGACAGGGAAGCTGGTCAGAGTTGATGGGAAGATGGATGGAGCCAAATACAGGGCAATCTTGGAAGAAAACGTCTTGGAGTCTGCAAAAGACTTGAGACTGGGGCGGAGGTTCACCTTCCAGCAGGACAACGACCCTAAACATAAAGCCAGGGCAACAATGGAATGGTTTAAAACAAAACATATCCATGTGTTAGAATGGCCCAGTCAAAGTCCAGATCTAAATCCAATCGAGAATCTGTGGCAAGATCTGAAAACTGCTGTTCACAAACGCTGTCCATCTAATCTGAATGAACTGGAGCTGTTTTGCAAAGAAGAATGGGCAAGGATTTCAGTCTCTAGATGTGCAAACCTGGTAGAGACATACAGTGGTGTGAAAAACTATTTGCCCCCTTCCTGATTTCTTATTCTTTTGCATGTTTGTCACACTTAAATGTTTCTGCTCATCAAAAACCGTTAACTATTAGTCAAAGATAACATAATTGAACACAAAATGCAGTTTTTAAATGAAGGTTTACGTTATTAAGGGAGAAAAAAAACTCCAAATCTACATGGCCCTGTGTGAAAAAGTGATTGCCCCCCTTGTTAAAAAATAACTTAACTGTGGTTTATCACACCTGAGTTAAATTTCTGTAGTCACCCCCAGGCCTGATTACTGCCACACCTGTTTCAATCAAGAAATCACTTAAATAGGAGCTACCTGACACAGAGAAGTAGACCAAAAGCACCTCAAAAGCTAGACATCATGCCAAGATCCAAAGAAATTCAGGAACAAATGAGAACAAAAGTAATTGAGATCTATCAGTCTGGTAAAGGCTATAAAGGCTTTTCTAAAGCTTTGGGACTCCAGCGAACCACAGTGAGAGCCATTATCCACAAATGGCAAAAACATGGAACAGTGGTGAACCTTCCCAGGAGTGGCCGGCCGACCAAAATTACCCAAGAGCGCAGAGACAACACATCCGAGAGGCCACAAAAGACCCCAGGACAACATCTAAAGAACTGCAGGCTTCACTTGCCTCAATTAAGGTCAGTGTTCACGACTCCACCATAAGAAAGAGACTGGGCAAAAACGGCCTGCATGGCAGATTTCCAAAGTGCAAACCACTTTTAAGCAAAAAGAACATTAAGGCTGGTCTCAATTTTGCTAAAAAACATCTCAATGATTGCCAAGACTTTTGGGAAAATACCTTGTGGACCGACGAGATGAAAGTTGAACTTTTTGGAAGGTGCGTGTCCCGTTACATCTGGCGTAAAAGTAACACAGCATTTCAGAAAAAGAACATCATACCAACAGTAAAATATGGTGGTGGTAGTGTGATGGTTTGGGGTTGTTTTGCTGCTTCAGGACCTGGAAGGCTTGCTGTGATAGATGGAACCATGAATTCTACCAAAAAATCCTGAAGGAGAATGTCCGGCCATCTGTCTGTCAACTCAAGCTGAAGCGATCTTGGGTGCTGCAGCAGGACAATGACCCAAAACACACCAGCAAATCCACCTCTGAATGGCTGAAGAAAAACAAAATGAAGACTTTGGAGTGGCCTAGTCAAAGTCCTGACCTGAATCCTATTGAGATGTTGTGGCATGACCTTAAAAAGGCGGTTCATGCTAGAAAACCCTCAAATAAAGCTGAATTACAACAATTCTGCAAAGATGAGTGGGCCAAAATTCCTCCAGAGCGCTGTAAAAGACTGGTTGCAAGTTATCGCAAACGCTTGATTGCAGTTATTGCTGCTAAGGGTGGCCCAACCAGTTATTAGGTTCAGGGGGCAATTACTTTTTCACACAGGGCCATGTAGGTTTGGATTTTTTTTTCTCCCTAAATAATAAAACCCCCTGTTTACTTGTGTTATCTTTGACTAATAGTTAAATGTGTTTGATGATCAGAAACATTTTGTGTGACAAACATGCAAAAGAATAAGAAATCAGGAAGGGGGCAAATAGTTTTTCACACCACTGTACCCTAAAAGACTGGCAGCTGTAATTGCAGCAAAAGGTGGTTCTACAAAGTCAGGGGGCTGAATAATTACCCACACCCCACTTTTCAGTTATTTATTTGTAAAAAATGTTTGGAATCATGTATGATTTTTGTTCTACTTCTCACGTGTCCACCACGTTGTATTGGTCTTTCACGTGGAATTGCAATAAAATTGATTCATGTTTGTGGCTGTAATGTGAAAAAATATGGAAAAGTTCAACGGGGCCGAATACTTTTGCAAGCCACGTAACTGCCCATTAACGGCTTTGAACTGTCGCTCTCGTTTCCTCGATGATGGCTCAGCTCCACGTTTTGGCTCAAACGCAGATCTAACATCGCAGATCTAACACTTCTGCTTTCACAACTATGGCTCAGCCTCATGTCTCAGCGCTGCTACAATGCTACGGATCCCACGGCTCTGCTCCAACGCCACCACTCTCATTATTGTGGTACCACAGGAGATCTGAAGAAGCTCGCGACCTGCACCTACACCTGCACCTGGATCTATATCCACAGCAGACGATCCCCGTTTCTCTGACAGAAACGTTTGTTTTACAATACTGAAAGACTGACATGTGTAGTGATTTTGCGACATCGTTAGCTTGACAGCTGATTCAAAATTCAGACAGCAGGCATGTATTTGGTGTTACCATTCCACAAATTTGCAACCAAATCCACACCAATGCAAATTCATTATGACATCATGAGTCAAGGAAGAATTGATAAAAAAGAAGGGGCAAAGAGAAGAAAAGAAAAACTAAAGACTTCAAATATAAATTGGGATTGTGCTGCATGCTTGTTTGTGATTCTCTCTTTTTTTTTTGCGATTTTTCCTTAATCATGTTTGTTATAATATTAGTAGTGCTACAATATGAAACTCGATGCAAGTATTTATGTTTTTATGCATTTGAATGTCGATTTATTTTATTTTGTCAATCTGTTCAGCACTATTATGATGGTTTTAATTATTATCTCTTCTTTTGCGTGTGATTGATGACTTATGCAGCTGTACAGTAAATGTGTGTTGACCTGATTAATATTTCTCTTCACTTAAAGAGAACAAAGGGGCGTGGCCTCACGCTGGTGCACTCCTGCCGCAGTATACCTGTGTACAGTATGTAAGAGTGCAGACAGGATTATTGGAATGTACCATTCCACCAGTGTCTATAGGTCAGTGTCGCCATTAATGGGACGATATGAGGTTGTTATCATATCGTTAACACCTCGGTAAAAGTTCATAATAGTCGGTAGCGTAATTTAAATTTCGCCATATATCGGTAGCAAAAGTATGGTTCCCTTTCAAAAGCTACACTTGATGCTGCGTGAAAACGCTATGGGAACATCTTTCTGTGTTGCCGGTTGTGAAGCATGTGTGTATCAAACAGGCCAAATTTTGGCATATATAACCGCGGTCAGGTGACGTCATCTGATGAAGCACACCTGCAGGTTATAAATAGGAGTGAACCGGAAACATTCCTCAGATCTCTTTGTCTTCAGTATGTTTTGTGTGCGCATGTGTGTGTAAAAAAGCGAAATAAGAAAGTGTTTAACTCACCGATATGGCTGAGTTTCAAGCGAGATGTGTCTCTCTGTGTGATTAATCCATCCCGGAGGGGTGATCTCCATACTTACCGTTTCGATTAAAGTGCTTCGCGTGCGGCTCGCATTCTTTAAAGAGAAGCTACGAGCCGTGGCGCATTCCTGGGGCTTAAAACGATGTGCATCCGGCAGAGGCGGATTTTTCCTCCTTTCTCTCATCGGATCAGGAAATTCCTCCATCCACTTCTCAAGCGCGCGCTGGCATTCTTGTGAAATGGTCAGGATAGACATTTTCTGTCGCTTCCGCAGAGATGGAAATAGCCTCCAAGCACTCGAAATTAGACGACAGGTTTCTGTCGGGGGACCGGGGGGCGGAACCGCAATGACGCTCTCTCCCTTTCCTTAGCAACCTCCACAACATGTTAACCCTTTCATGGAGTAAGCTTTATTCATCCCGTGTTTTCGTGCCATCGACGAGTTGATGTGGAAGCGCAGGGTTATATGATGACGCCCCAGATAGAAGAGACGCTTGCAGGCTATCTCTCTCCTGGGACATCATCCTCCCTGAAAAGCTAACACTTCCTTCCAAGCTGTGTAGACTTTCATCTTCCCTGGAGGGAAAAGCTTTTCAGGCAGCAGATCAGGTTGGTGCTCCACTGCACATCATGACGGTTTTGCAAGCCTGCCAGGCTGACCTGCTGAGAGACTTGAGCACTGGCGGGGCTCTTTAAGATAGGGCGTTCTGGAATTACACCGAGCCACAGACCTGTCAATTCGTGCAACAAAGCAGATGGCTCATGCTATCGGCCGTTTTATGGCTGCGATGATTTCCGCGGAGAGGCACTTGTGGCTTCATCCCACGGGCATCAAGGATAAGGATCGTGCATTCCTCCTTGATGCCCACATCTCGCCTTCTGGCCTGTTTGGCGACGCCGTTAACTCGGTCACCACTAGGTTCGTGAACCGAAGTTATATGAACAAGCAGTTGTGAAATTCCTTCCTCAAAGAAGTCGGACCGGCATACTGTCTTCTTCACAAAGAAGTCCTGAGGCTTATGTGCCCAGGGTGGCCCCCCAATGGGGAGAGGCATGTAGAATTCCTTTCGAGAATGAAGTGTTCTCCCTGGCACCCCCAATTGGTGGCCTCCAATAAAATGTTAGTTCTTTGGGCTCCTGCCATGTTTCAGGATGTCGAACATGCCCCTTTAGGAGAAACTGGCAGCGTGGAACCTACTGCCAAGTATATCTCCTTGGGTACTAAGCACTGTAGAGAGAAGCTACAGTAATTCAGTTCTCACATCGCCCTCCGCGTTTCAATGACATGGTCTCCACTTCCGTGAAATCTGCTGACTCTGGAGTTACAGACGTTGCTGGGAAAATGGGCCAGAGAACTTGTTCCCCTACCAGACAGAGAGTCAGGCTACTACAGTCGGTATTTCTCGGTTCCCAAGAGGAACGGGGGGCTACAGTACATCCGATTTTCGGCGGGCTTAACCGCTATCTAAAAAATAAATAAATACAGGTTCAAAATGTTGACTGTCAAAGTGATTGTTTCTCAAATCCAACCAAGGGATTGAAGGACGCATACTTTCATATAGATAGAAATATTGCCACAACACAGGAGGTTCCTGAGGTTCGCTTTCGGGGCCGAAGCTTACCAGTATCGGGTCCTTCCATTTGGTCTAGCTCTCTCCCGCACATACACAAAATGCACGGATGCAGTTCTGGCTCCTTTACGACTCCAGGGCATCCGCATTTTGAATTACATAGACAACTGGCTGGCCCAGTCTCAGTACAGTAGCTAGCGCCTCGACATCGAGATGTCGTCCTAACTCATCTTTGTTCATTAGGATTGAGACCCAACGCCATGAAAAGCATGCTCTTTCCTTTTTTGGGTGTCACATGAGATTCGATTCTGCAATTCTGCAAAGATGAGTGGGCAAAAATTCCTCCAGAGCGCTGTAAAATACTCGTTGCAAGTTATCGCAAACGCTTGATTGCAGTTATTGCTGCTAAGGGTGGCCCAACCAGTTATTAGGTTCAGGGGGCAATTACTTTTTCACACAGGGCCATGTAGGTTTGGATTTTTTTTCTCCCTAAATAATAAAACCCCTCATTTAAAAACTGCATTTTGTGTTTACTTGTGTTATCTTTGACTAATAGTTAACGGTTTTTGATGAGCAGAAACATTTAAGTGTGACAAACATGCAAAAGAATAAGAAATCAGGATGGGGGCAAATAGTTTTTCACACCACTGTATAAACCGCCAGGGCGGACTGTGCTTGCGCCGCTTGAATAAGCTAGCGCACCAGGTTCTGCTTTGGGCACAGGACAAGTTCCTGTCCCTCAGGGCGATTTACATTCCAGGGCATATGAATGTGGGAGCAGATTTGCTGTCCAGTCGAGCTCTGACACACGGGAAATGGAAACCCCACCCCGAATTAGTCGGGGAGAAATTCCATGTAGCAGAGAAACAGCAAAAGTCCTCTTTACTACTCTCTGACTCTTCCAGCTCCCCTGGGTTTTGCTCCCCTTCCAGCTTCCCCTAGATTTTGCCCCTGGGCTGGTCAAAGCTATTCTGCATCCTCACCTGAACTATCTTCTGAAAGTTCCATTCTCAACCATGCACCCATTTGTTTTCGAAGCATTCTGTCCTGTGCCTTTTACAGCTCTGGAGCAGGAAAGAATTCACTTACTGTGCCCAGTACGTGCTCTTCAGATTTACATAGTCCACCGCACTAGCCAGTGGCGTAAGTCAGAGCAGCTTTTCATATGCTACGGGGACCGCAACCGGGCGGCAGCCACCACTACAAGTTGTCACATTGGGTGAGAGATGCTATTGCCCTAGACTAAGAGGCGCGTGGTCTCACTTCGCCTCTAGGAATCAGGGCTCATTTGACCAGGGGATTTTCCTCATCTATTGCGCTTGCAAGAGGTGTCCCCCTGCAGCAAGTGTGTCATGCGGCAGGTTGGTCCTCTCCGCACACATTTGTCAGATTTCATATTCTGGATGTTCATGCTACTCCAGGCTCACAGGTCTTCGAGTCAGCCTCCCAGAGCTAGCTCTGAGACCTCCTTGGCCTTTGTGCGCACACGCTACACAACCTTGGGGGTCCAGGCACTTGCAGTGCGGCGGCGTTGGTATTCTCATTCCCATATCGTTTTCATGCAGCATCGAGTGTCGACTGCTTTTGAAAGGGAACGTCTCAGGTTACTTTGCTGTAACCCTGTTCCCTGAAAAAGCGGGAACGAGATGCTGCGCTCCAATGCCACACTGCTTGCGTGACTGGACGTCATTTCAGACAAAATTGATCTGAGGAATGTTTCCGGCTCACTCCTATTTATAACCTGCAGGTGCGCTTCATCAGATGACGTCACCCGACCGAGGTTATATATGCCAAAATTTGGGTTGTTTGATACACACATGCTTCACAACCAGCAACACAGAAAGATGTTCCCATAGCGTTTTCACGCAGCATCTCGTTCCCGCTTTTTCAGGGAACCGGGTTACAGCAAAGTAACCCGACACGTTTCGTTACCAGTTCTTTAGGGTTCAGTATAACATCATTAAATTCCTTAACGACTCGCTTTTGAAACACCATCACGTCCATAAGGCTTCGTTACTGCCTCATGTCAAAATACACTGTAGAGTCATTTTCTTGTCCTTACGAATTTTAAATCGTTAATAGGTGGGTTGCTAGGCTTGAAAAGTCAATCATAAAAATTTTTTTATAGCATATATTTTATATGTACAGTGGTGTGAAAAACTATTTGCCCCCCTCCTGATTTCTTATTCTTTTGCATGTTTGTCACACAAAATGTTTCTGCTCATCAAACACATTTAACTATTAGTCAAAGATAACACAAGTAAACACAAAATGCAGTTTTTAAATGAGGGGTTTTATTATTTAGGGAGAAAAAAAATCCAAACCTACATGGCCCTGTGTGAAAAAGTAATTGCCCCCTGAACCTAATAACTGGTTGGGCCACCCTTAGAAGCAATAACTGCAATCAAGCGTTTGCGATAACTTGCAACGAGTCTTTTACAGCGCTCTGGAGGAATTTTGGCCCACTCATCTTTGCAGAATTGTTGTAATTCAGCTTTATTTGAGGGTTTTCTAGCATGAACTGCCTTTTTAAGGTCATGCCACAACATCTCAATAGGATTCAGGTCAGGACTTTGACTAGGCCACTCCAAAGTCTTCATTTTGTTTTTCTTCAGCCATTCAGAGGTGGATTTGCTGGTGTGTTTTGGGTCATTGTCCTGCTGCAGCACCGAAGATCGCTTCAGCCTGAGTTGACAAACAGATGGCCGGACATTCTCCTTCAGGATTTTTTGGTAGACAGTAGAATTCATGGTTCCATCTATCACAGCAAGCCTTCCAGGTCCTGAAGCAGCAAAACAACCCCAGACCATCACACTACCACCACCATATTTTACTGTTGGTATGATGTTCTTTTTCTGAAATGCTGTGTTACTTTTACGCCAGATGTAACGGGACACGCACCTTCCAAAAAGTTCAACTTTTGTCTCGTCGGTCCACAAGGTATTTTCCCAAAAGTCTTGGCAATCATTGAGATGTTTTTTAGCAAAATTGAGACAAGCCTTAATGTTCTTTTTGCTTAAAAGTGGTTTGCACCTTGGAAATCTGCCATGCAGGCTGTTTTTGCCCAGTCTCTTTCTTATGGTGGAGTCGTGAACACTGACCTTAATTGAGGCAAGTGAGGCCTGCAGTTCTTTAGATGTTGTCCTGGGGTCTTTTGTGGCCTCTCGGATGAGTTGTCTCTGCGCTCTCGGGGTAATTTTGGTCGGCCGGCCACTCCTGGGAAGGTTCACCACTGTTCCATGTTTTTGCCATTTGTGGATAATGGCTCACACTGTGGTTCGCTGGAGTCCCAAATCTTTAGAAATGGCTTTATAACCTTTACCAGACTGATAGATCACAATTACTTTTGTTCTCATTTGTTCCTGAATTTCTTTGGATCTTGGCATGATGTCTAGCTTTTGAGGTGCTTTTGGTCTACTTCTCTGTGTCAGGTAGCTCCTATTTAAGTGATTTCTTGATTGAAACAGGTGTGGCAGTAATCAGGCCTGGGGGTAACGACAGAAATTGAACTCAGGTATGATAAACCACAGTTAAGTTATTTTTTAACAAGGGGGGCAAACACTTTTTCACACAGGGCCATGTAGATTTGGAGCTTTTTTTCTCCCTTAATAATGTAAACCTTCATTTAAAAACTGCATTTTGTGTTCAATTATGTTATCTTTGACTAATAGTTAACGGTTTTTGATGAGCAGAAACATTTAAGTGTGACAAACATGCAAAAGAATAAGAAATCAGGAAGGGGGCAAATAGTTTTTCACACCACTGTATATCTTTTTGTCTGTTTGCACAGTGGCTCTGAACTTCCAAACTGGTGGAGAAGAGATGGATTTGAACCAAGGACGATTCCTGCCTAACGGAAAGACCGGCTACATCCTGAAGCCTGAGTTCATGAGAAACCCAGATTCTCAGTTTGACCCCAACAATCACTCTAAAGGACTCTGGTTCAAGAGGAAGATCCTCCAAGTCATGGTCTTTATCAGTTTTATTTACAGTACATAATGGATATATATAGTATATTTTTTATGTACAGTATTTACCATTTAATTACGCTATTCCTCGTACTGCCTGTTTTGTTCAGCAGATGCTGTGTGTTAGTAAAATCTCAATGTCTGCACATCATCTACATTTTCACACTCATAGATCTTTTCCACATTTTAGGTTACAACTTGGAAGTGAAATTAAAAGGTTCACAGACATTTTTCTGTGAAAAGTCTATTTCAGGTGTAGATCGTAACATTAAAATATGTGTAGAAATTTAAAGGGGTGTGTATACATTTGCACTGGAAAATCCCAAGCTTTTCAAAAGATCTTGGTAATTTGTTGCTAAAAAAAAATGTCTTTTTTTTTTTTTTTACTTTAATGCCATTCTCCAAAGTTTTTTTTACTGTATTATAGCTACATGGCTATATTACTAACAAGGAAAGCAATATCATAACTCATGACCAGCGATCAAAGCAAGCTTCAACCAAATGTTTCCAATGTTCAGAATTATGTCTTAAAGTGGGGAACATTTGACTTCTAGGTCAATATAAACTGTGGACCCTGCACTGTTTCCTCTCAGGTCATCTCAGCACAGCAACTTCCCAAACTAAAGTCCATAGTAGACCCTTATGTCAGGGTGGAAATCTTTGGAGTGCAGGCGGACCAAACCAGTGCCCAGACGTCCCACATCAATAATAATGGCAAGCGTGATTGGCAAATCTACACTGAGATGTTTTATACTGTATTGCATAAGTTGCATTTATTCATGAAGTTTAACTTCATGTTTTCTGTCTTCAGGCTTCAATCCAATGTGGAATGAAAACTTCGAGTTCACCGTTCGGGTGCCGGATTTGGCCTTAGTGCGCTTCCTGGTGAAGGATCATGACACTGTGTTACATAAGGATTTCATTGGGCAGTACACGCTACCTTTCATCAGCATGCAGAACGGTGAGCTCATAGTGAATTCTTTTTAGCGTGGTAACTTAAAAAATTATATTTTTTAAGTATTCTGTTATTATTGTGACAAAGGTAAACACTGGACCTTTGTGATTAAATTGATTATGCGGTTTAATCAATATTTGATTGGTTGATTTAATTAATTAATTTACAGGTTTTAAATTCAGGATCAATTCACACTTTTAAAAATTACTGTATTTAAGTAAACCTACTATCATTTTTAAAAGATCACAGCTTCTGCAGAAAATACAATCTGTTTGCATCTTCCAAAAGGTACTTTT
The DNA here is from genome assembly GCA_030522415.1 of Channallabes apus. Taxonomy (NCBI): domain Eukaryota; kingdom Metazoa; phylum Chordata; class Actinopteri; order Siluriformes; family Clariidae; genus Channallabes; species Channallabes apus. The sequence continues at coordinate 30,072,457 of CM060115.1, read as the reverse complement.
TCTAGTTTTTTGAGATTATTGCATATTGCATCTTTTAATTCTTTTTTTGACTAAATGTGCAGTTGGTTAAATACTGTCACTGGAGTGTGTATAGCAGAAGACAAAAGAAAAAAAATGTAATGAACTAGACATGACATTTAAGTCATGCAGCATTTCGGCATAATTAGAAATATACAGTATCTCACAAAAATGAAATTATAGGTGGCGCTATTGAGGGCCTAAAAATGTAATACAATCAAAAGTTTTCCTGCGACTCACAGCTCTAGTAATCACGTTTTCTCTGACAGAATATATATATATATATATATATATATATATATATATATATATATATATATATATATATACTTTCTTACTGTAGCTGCAGAATTAATGGCAAACTTAAAAAAGATGGGTTAAAAAAAGGTTATGAAAAAAATCTACATTATTACTTTATAATTTAAAAAAATGTCTTAACGTTACAAAAAAACTGTTGTGTTGCACTTTACTGAAAATACTCATGAATAAAATTTTGGTATATACTGTACTGTATTTCCTTTTGTAATTTATTTTCAGCTCACTTTAATGTTAAAGAAGATTTTCAGTCATCCATGACATTTTGTTACACAAGTGTGTAAAAACTTCCTGTTTGACTCAAACTGGTGTTTCTACACCCTGACCTGGTGGCCTTAAAAATGGCCTTTATCTCTCATCAGCTGTATGCATTAAAGGCGTAGTTTGTAAAATTCAAAAATATTTTTTACACATCAGACAATGTACAAAATTGACGAACTTTGCAAATCAGTATCAAAACAGTTATGGTTGTTTTTCTGTCCCTATAATTAGCTTCATTATCACCAACTTTATTCCTCTGAATAGCTTTAAAAGTTTAACAAAGTTTGGCAAAGTACAGTATAATGGGTTGGGTTGCAAGACAGCAGAGAGATCTAAAAATATACAAATATACAATATCTAAAAACTGCTCCTGTAAATATTAATGAGAAGCTAATTAATATGTGCAAGTTCTATGTGGAATGTCATTCACAAATGCCATTCAATTTCCACAGGATACCGCCATGTTCCTCTGCTTACAAAAAGCGGCGACGTCATGCCTTCAGCAAAGCTCTTTGTGCACATCATGGTTATAGATCCTTAAAGCAGATTGAACAGCCTCAGAGCTTATAGATCACTCCACCAAAAGCAGACCCTCCAATACTGAACAAGAAAGATGTGTGATGTAGAGACACTGGGTTCATGAAGATGTTCCGAACTGAGCAAGATTAAGCGATATTGTAATGAAACTCATAGAAAATGTATAGATAAATGATGAAGGATTTTTTTTAATTTGTCATTTTCTTGTTCGGACTAAAGTTTGACCCAGTTTTTCATATGTACGTGGTGAGCATCAAGTCTTTCCGTGATTTCCAACATATATTTATAATCAGATATGATTGTACCTAATCTGCAACCTAAGTTGCGTTTTACCATATTGGTGTAGTGGTTAGCACTGTTGCCTTGCACCTACAGGGTCCGGGTTCGATTACCGTCTCTTTGTGTATGGAGTTTCCCGGGGTTTGGTGGCTTTCCTCTGGGTTTCCTCCCACAGTATTAGGCTAACTGGTATTTCTCAAATTGCTGTGAGTGTGTGTATGTGTGTGTGTGCCCTGCGATGGATTGGTATCCTCGCCTCATGTCCTAAGTCTCCTGGGAGAAGCTCCAGGCCATCATGGAAGAAATGTGGTTTAAAAAAATGATCATTATCACATAAATGCATGATGAAGTTGTATTGTAAAAATTCAACAGTAGAAATCAGTGCAAAACACAAAGGAACTCACAGAATTGGCAGTAAACAGAAAACCACTTATTAGTGATACTAATCAGGTCCTCCAAGGACTCACCTTTGAACATACTTAAGTACCAAAAGTACTGAATTAGTATTAACTTATATTCATCTTTACATGGTAGTAAAAAATCTGTCAGTCTGTCTGTGTCTCTCTCCCGCTATACTTCCTGACTATGGACATTCTGTTTTGTCACTGTCTGCAACCATCACCACTTTGAATCTCGAACACCTGCTACATTATTAAGCATTTCATGAAGGGAAGGCAAATCACACAAATCCACATATAATACTCAGCAGGTGTGGTTATCTAACACGACGGCATGCAGAAAATTTGCTATTTGCTGTAGCATGTACTAGAGTAAATGTGATGGGTATCCTCTAATAAAACTATTCAAGTACAGATACATGAGATAAGTACAGTGATAAAATACTTATACTTACCTTCCCCTACTAAATATCGCATTTCTTATTTGACATTTTGTTCAAACTAAAGTTTAATGGCAGAAATATCAAATCTTGCAGAAAGATCTTTTCTGCAACTTTATTTAGAGGAATCATTCATTCATTAATCTTCTATACCGCTTTATCCTTCTATTCAGGGTCGCAGGGGGCCTGGAGCCTATCCCAGGCAGCTTAGGGCACAAGGCGGGGTACACCCTGGACAGGGTGCCAATCCATCGCAGGGCACACACTCATACGCACATTCACACACTCATTCACACACTATGGTCAATTTGGAAACACCAATTAGCCCAGTGGTTCTCAAACTTTTTCTGTCATTCCCCACTTAAGGGGGTGAGCGAATTTTCAAGCCCCACATGTCAACAAAATAATAACGAAATCGGCCAAGTTTACTGTTTATTGAAATATCAATTCCTAAACCAATACGATCAAACACCACTAAGTTAAAAAAAGATAAAATACACGTGCAATTGTTACAAGGCTTACGTTGTGACTTATCTTTGCATAATTGACCCCATGTTGTTGATTGCTCAGCAATCGTTTGTAGTTTTTTTTGCACTGGCCAATTCTGTATGCAACTTTGAATGAAGCCATTTGTGCTTTGCTGTCCACTGATTCAGATTTTACCATGCGATTCTCCTGCTGTCTGTATTCTTCCAGCTTTCTTTCAAAGACGTCCAGTGGCTTATTAACGTGACTGGAGTGTGTTGTCTCTAAGTGTCTTCCTAATTTGTTGGGTCTCATGCGGTCTGCTGCCAGCAGTTTAAGACACAAAACACACACGTGTCTCTCTTCTGCCCCCACCATCCCCACCATGAATCCAAGCTCAAGATAGGCTTCATTAGGGGTAGGCGATATAACCAAAATCTTCTATCATGGTAGAAGCAATTTTCTAACTCAATAACACAGTATAGCAATTTGTATCTGAAAATGCATAAATAAAAATGAAAACACAAAGAAATTGTTTTACATAATTTCATTTTTTTAATGTAATTTTATTTAAACTGTGAATTGCTGAGGTTTCCCGCATTTTTTTTACTTTGGCCATATTCGTTTGGATTTCAGATGATAGAAAAGGTTTGCCGTGTTTCCACCACTTGTTAAAACAGTGCACTTGTGTACCTTCCAAATCACATTCATCTCATTCGTATCACTTTTCTTATACCCAAACCAATTCCACACCACAGACGAGGCACATTTTTTCTTTACAATCTCCTCGTTCTTGGTTTTGTCACATGTAAGTAAACTCACTGCTGCTGCAGCGTCTTCTTCCGTTGTCGACGTGTATGTGAAGCCAAACACATCAAAAGTGGGACGAAACCGCGGCACCTGATTGAACCAAATATCTGCGCAAATACAGCGCAGCGTGACTATCTGGATAGCGCAGTGATGATCTGGTTTATTTGTGCAGCCCGGTGGATCGCGCAGCGCCGCTCGAATCACAAACCTGTGCGACCCCCTGTGTTTTTATTTAAAGACAATTTATTTAAAATGTCAGGACTGTTTAATATTGTTTCCGCCTTGTCATGCCTGGATTGTACATGCGCATCCCAGTGGGGTAAAATGTATTTTGATGGTCGGCGCGGTTTATTTCTGTCAGAGTCGCGCAGCGCTGCCCAGTGGCTCGCGCAGGTTTGTGATTCGAGCAGCTGCTCAAGTTTGTCCGACGTTAAACCATTATTGTTCCACTATGGTTCCACTTTTTCTCCCGGCCCACAACTGATGTTATTTTAAATTTACTTGTATAAATGATCCATTTATTTGTGTGTAATTGTTTAGTTTTGAGAGTACACTCTTCATTATCAATAAAGAAAAGCATGAATTAGAATAGGTACTTTCCTGTTTTTCCTCCCGTTCATTGCGCCCCACCCGTCATGTCTGTATTCCCCACTAGTGGGGCACGCCCCACACTTTGAGAACCACTGAATTAGCCTAACCTGCATGTCTTTGGACTGTGGGAGGAAACCGGAGTACCCGGAGGAAACCCACCAAGCACGGGGAGAACATGCAAACTCCATGCACACAGAGATGGGAATCGAGCCTGGCTAGAGGAATCAAGGAAATGAAAAAAAATGTTGATTATAATAAATTCAAATCACATTTCTGACAAGTAACAAATTGGAATAAACTTTTAAAGTTCACTCATGTAACAAGTCATTTATGTACTGTACAACTGCTCCTAATTAGTTATTTTTGTTGTGATTTCTATTTAAATTGCATACAAATGACAAAGGTTATGGTTATGGACAGGGTTAGTGTTTTGCATTTGATTTGTGCATATTTACACCTTCATTGTCAGTTTTAGCCTAAGCTGTGAAAAAGATCGTCCTCTGACAAATTGAGGACTTAGACAAATATAGTACAAGTTTTGCTTAAATATTTTTATATTTGTATGTTTCATATAGTCTTTTTTCTTCAGCAAAGATAAAACAAAAGTGTTTGCATTTACACAGAGCACACATTTATTCTCAAGCAAAAATATGACATAGTGTGGGAGATTTCTCTCTAACATTAGTTAATGCTAGATTTCTAGGCAAGTACACTAGAAGTAAAATATAAAGTTTTGGAAAAGTATACAAATAACAGGTTGATCTAGAAGTGTCAGGTCAGACTCCAACACCCGTTCAAGAGCAGAATGACCAGCCGTTCAATGAACACTCCTGATATATAGTTCACAGAGGGAGGCACTCAATCCTGAGTCTTTATCAGAGCGATGGTGATGACGTCATAATCACGTCAGCATCGTGCTGATGTGCTGATAATGCTTGGGCCCTAATAATAAAACTGTCAGAGTGTGTTTTGTTTCCCTCAGATGTCATGTGTTGGGGAAATGTATTTCTCATCCAATGATCCTCTTCCCTGTATCTGCAGAGTAAGACAGGGCTCTCCAAGAATTCCTTGCACAGTGAGTGTGGTCTGGAATGTCTCTTGATCACTTGTGGGAAACAGATTCAAGAAAAGCAAGTCTTTACGTTGCTGTATCTGAAATGCAAAAGAAAGAAAATATCCCTCAAATGCTGTGTGTGGTGTTTGTAGTACCTGGGTGTGAAGCTGATCTCCAGCGATTGTCTAGACGAGGGGATGGGAAATTCTGGTGCTTTTAAGACACCATGCACTGGAGCGACTTTGAACACTTTGTTCTCTTCTTCAGCATCTCCACCTACAACAACAATAAAATAAAACAAGTGTCTGTGTGTGTTTGTTCAATAAAGTCATCAGGAAGTTCATATAAACACCTGGAGCGACAGTTGTACCTAGCAATACGGTCCAAAAACTGCTAGAGCCGCCATGATTGGACAAGAACATTTCTTTAACTCTGGTCTGTCCCACGTAACAGGTGCCAAAGTCGACACTATCGATGGAGAGGTGCAGCATGGGTAATGCCACATGAGCACACAAACCTACACTCTGAAATAAATACAACAGGATTAATACACAACATGGAATTTACCTACAAATAAGCTTACATGTTGAGTGATCAGATGGTGATTAATAGAAACATCTGGTTGTAACTGTTTTCATAATCTAAATTTCAAGACAAAAAAGAAACGGACTTACGGTTTAGCCATAATTAAGGAAATGTGTGATACCTGTACAGAGCTGTTGCTGTACTGAATAGTGAGATTCTCCTGAAATCTCAGGCTCCTCTCTCCCATCTTAGCACACAGCAGTGTCCCAGTGGGCGGGGCTTCTGGAGACAGCTGGCTCTGATAGAACAGGAGAGACGCTGCAAGGTGAAAAGCCACCTTCACCTGAAAAAGCCACCAAAACAGACACATAATTACTCTGATTGTTGATTTCTAACTCCTAACCCTAACCTAGCTTAATAAAGTCAAGTCACCAGTGTGTCGGTGTGGGTGTGTGTATGTGTGACTGCAGACCTGCATGTTGTGTTTAGGTGGCAGCAACAGTGTGTGCTGTCTCTCAGCGTGGCCCCCAAGCTTGGCCCGGTGTGTGTGTGTGTGCTGCAGGACAGAAAACGGCCACTGTGTAGCGAGTGTGAAACTCAAAGGAACGTCAGTGCTGTTGATGAGCTGCAGCGTGCGAACTGTCACACACTCCTGTAATAAACATAGCCTTTGATCAGAGAGAGGAACTAAACGAAGAACTCAAAGAGGAGCTTAAAGAGGAACTGGAAATATTCTGATCTGTGAAATAGAGTTTGATTTAAAGAACCTTTTTGAGATTGTGACCTTCAAGTAAATCACTGGCAGTAGCGCTGAACTGCAGAACATCTTCATCCACTTCCTCCATCTGGACCGTCAATCTGCACACACACACACACACACACACACACACACACACACACACACACACACACACACACACACACAAATAGTGAGAAAAGTTATTCAAATCTGCTAGATGCTTAGGGTGTGTTTACTTTTACACTTAATGTATCCTATAATCATTTACATACAATCAATTCTCTCTCTCTCTCTGCTTTCTACTTTTTTTTGTACAGTTTTTTCTCAAATTTTCTCTCTATTCTCCCTAATTGTTTTCTTTGATTCTGCCTTTTTAATTAAATTTTTAGTTTCTAAATTTCTATCTTTCTTTTATCATCCTACTTTTCCTTCTTAAAAACTTCATCATTGTATGTTGTGTGTGTGTGTGTGTGTGTGTGTGTGTGTGTGTGTGTGTGTGTGTGTGTGTGTGTGTGTGTGTGAGACTCACATGGCTGGTTTAATAAACGCCAACATGTCCAGTCTCAGAGGTTCCAGCTCATAACCCTGAGCTCTAGCCACTTTACCCATAATACTCGGCTCCACCTGGACATCATCAACAACAACATCATCATCAGGACCTCTGCGCTGAGGACCTCACTTTTTCTTGGACCACTTCCACATTGAATAAGCTGAAAGGAAGTGTACCTTTGAGTCCAGTGACATGAAGCCCAGAGCGTAACCAACACACGCGTGGCTACCAGCTGGATCCGATAGTGTGAGAGGGGTAAAAGACACATGAATGGTACTACTACCCCCTGCAGGGACAATCTGAAACAACACAAAACATTGGCTTGGTTAGTGTGATAACAACAGGTATTTAAAATGGGGTCCTCAGATTGCAGGCACACACTCATTTGGAAATGTCAGTTAGCCTAATCTGCATATCTCTGTACTGTGGGAGGACACCGGAGTACCCAGAGGGAACCCGACAAGCAATGTCTACATAAACAGTCCATGAGCACAGAGTCAAGATGAGAATCAAACCCAGACCCTGGAGGTGCAAGGCGACAGTGCTAACCATTAAGCCACTGTGCCACCTGTCACCATTTCAGAAGGGTCAAATTATTGGGCTCCATCAAGCAAAGAAACCAACTAAGGAGATTTGAAACAACTGGAACTGGGATGAGATCCCTTTAACACATTATCAAAACCCAAAACGATGATACTGAACTGTCAACTTTGTGGAAACAATATTGTCAGAAAAAATGGTAATCACTTACACACTTGGTGCTTGGCAAAAAATGAGCATTAAAAGCCATACTGTAGCTATGTTTAATAATGAAAGTGAGAGCATTTCCATACGCACACACAATGTGATGAGACCTCACAGACTTGGGACTAAACAGCTGTGCGTCCATAAGAAAACCAGAAATAATAGTACTACGTACACACATTGAGAGCTGTGTAAACAGTACATTGAACATTATACTGGACATACAGTATATGGAATAAAAATACATACTATCTGCTGTGGAGTGATGCAGTATGGGTAATCTGAAACATATCCTTCATGCGGCTGAATAAATACAGAAAACAGTTTCCTTGATGATGCCAGAGAAACTAGTGCCTGTTGCTCCTCTTCCTCACTTTGTTCTTCATCAAAGTCCTGGAAAGAACACATTAAAGCACACAGATGCACAAACCGTACAACAGCAAATTGACTCCTAAACTGAAAAGACGGTATGTTACATGTCTGTCTATAAAGAAAGACAAGAGAACTAATTTCACATGTCGTCCATCTTAAAACATGTTCGAACATTTACTCACTGACGTCTCCGATGTGGTTCTGAGAGAGGAGTCGCTTCCTTCCATGCTGGGAGTTTGATTTCGATTCAATCTTGGCAAAAAAGCCATGTGGGAGTTTGGACCTCCGATAACCTCGTTACCGTCAACGTCCTTAAGAGGAAAAGGTTCCCCGTATGCCACAATCAAGTCTATTAACTTCCTGACTTCGGCCTCTTTGTTGTACGTCAGCCAGTCCACGCGGATGTCTGAAAGAGAGAGATATCAGACGAACGTGAGCTATACAAAGGATAATCGCAATAATCTCGAGAATGTCATATTTGCTCTCACTGTATGGGCTTGGGTTGTTCAGACGGAGAGACCGTGACACCGTGTCTCCTCCAGAAATATGTGTTCCAAATCTGTGGAGGAAAACTCTTATTAATATTAATGCATAATATTTAATATGTCATGAATTGCACACAAAACAGGGTTCAAATTATAGCCAGAGTTGATTACTTTCCCATAACAGCATATACATGCTGTATGTATCAAAGTGTCTTATTGCTTTAATACAGTACAATAACATATTTATCTGTTTACATTTACATGTAATTTGAAATGGTAATGAATTATAACGACAGCCTTAATCGAAAGAGAAATTAATCGACACTTTCTGACCATCAAGCGGTCAACAGCAATGTGGTATAAAGTATATTATACAACAGAGCAATCTGATTGGACGCAAGACATTCCAAGAGTGGTGATAATGCACAGTAACAGCACAGGGATGTTTAACTATATGTACTGTATCATTCCGTATTCCAGATGTTATATCAACCATTAATTACACTAACTGTCGGTCTCAGCATGGGTGAAAGTACATCTGGACGGTCTGCAGTAGTGCCTGGCACATTCAAAATCAGTCACTTTTAGCAAGAAAACACATCCGATAACATTGTCATCTGTAAAAAACACTTTGTATCTTTAATAATTGCTTCAAAGTCATTCTGATTTGCCTCTGAACCTTCTTTTATTTACGGCTACAAAGCTAGCTAGTTTCTAACAGAAGGCTAAATCCCAAATCACTCTCCAACCCCTGATCTAGCGCACTAATTGGTATGTGAAAAGGGATTGTACACCCTACATAGTGTACTAGCATTCCATTTAACACAACTTAATATTTAACCTCTGAACCCAGAAGTAAAATCTGAATAAGTGGAAATATAAAGGAAATCTTGTACATTTCTCAGGACTGTCCATGTTTTATTTTACTCAACTTAATGGTTATATAGGATGGTGTTTGTGGCAATGTTGTATACAGTAAAAGCAATATCAGACTTGAGGTCATGCTTTAATACCTAATCCTAATCTAAATCTTTGCTTAAGCGATATCACAGGAGCGGGAGTGCTGTTGTGATGAATATCAGCACGGCTATGATGCGTGTGTAGCCGTGCAGATATTCATCACAACAGCACTCCCGCTCGTGTTTTATTGCTTAAGCAAATATTTAGATTAACACCTGAAACATTCAGTGTCTCTTTACCGTATAATTGGGCCTTGATTCTGATTCTCAGGCTGTGGTCCGATGATCTGGAAGTATAAAGGGCAACCTTTCACAGACATCCTCATTGGAATGAGATCTGGCTCGAGATCACCAACCTGATTAATGAAGACATTATCACTGTCAGATCCTTTATGTATATTGGGGAAAAAAATCCCAATTATATAATATAAATATAGTTATATTGTATATAATATACATATTATATAATTATATAATATTTTGTTGCATGTACTTTGCAGATGAGGTGGTCTTCATAATCGCCCCACATGTTGCTATGGGCAATGATATTAATGGTGACGTTTTCAAAAGGCCCAAGCTTTCCTTTTTCTGGCTCGACCAAGAACGAGACACCTTTACCGTGAGCCAGAAGTCCTTGTACAAAATCTGTTCCAGAGACACAAGAGACGATCTTAAATCATCTTATATGTATTCATAGGCTGGATACATGACAAACAAGAAACGTTTATACCTTTGTGTTCCTTCTCCTCGATTTTCTCTAAATGCATAATATGAAGAGGCGACTTCATATGAAGACTTCTAATAAAATAAAATAATAAATAACAAATCACATGGACATTTCACTCATTTATATACTGATTTATCCTGTGAACAGGGTCACGGGGGCCTGGTGCCTATCCCAGAAACTTAGGCCAGGAGATGGGGTACACCATGGACAGGGTGCCAATCTATGACAGGGCACACACATACAGTATACACACTCACACACTATGGGCAAATTTGAGAACGCCAGTTAGGCTAATCTGCATGTCTGTGGGAGGAAACCGGAGTACCAGGAGGAAACCCACCAAGCATGGGGAGAACATGCAAACTCCATTCACACAGAGGTGGGAACCCGAATCCTGGAGGTGCAAGGTGACAGTGCCCAGATGGACATTTCTTTTAAAATATTTTAGTGTGATTTCAAATCTTTCAGGAAATTAACAACAACAAACTAAGAACAACAAAAAATACAAATCAAATCCTATTCAAAATGTATTCTTTTTCAATCAGTGGAATTTCATTTAATAATCCATTTTTAATAATCCTTTATTTAAATAATGAATATAGTGAAACCTCAAATCGAGTAACGCAGTTTGCGAGTGTTCCGCAAGACGAGCAAAGATTTTGAATAAATTTTGACTTGAAAAACGAGCAAGTCTTGGTTTTACGAGCACCGAGTATCATGTATCACGCATGCGCTTCTTGTTTTGACGCCGAGCATCACGTGATCACAACTGAGCCAACGTTTTTTCTCCTTCTTGTGCTACGGGTAATCGTCTCCCCTGCTGGGTCTTAGTGCTCGTCTCTTACTGTTATAATCAATATCCGTGCACGTGTGTACTGTTTACTATAACACTGTGACCACGTGTGTGCATGTAAAACATATTTTATTTTGTGTTTGTAAGCCCGGCTTCACACACACACACACACGCACGCATACACACGCACACACACGCACACGCACGCACACGCACGCACACGCACACACACGCACACACACGCACACACAAACTCTGCTCTGTCGCGATTATTTTCAATGGTAAATTGCAGGTTCATTTGTTTTATTTTTACTTTACAGCAGTGATTCCGTTAGTGTGAGCTCAGACGAGTGTCATTAGCGATGTTCCTTGCTGATTTTCTGACAAAACAGTCTTTCCGTTAATGTGTGTGCGTGTGTGTGTGTGTGTGTTTGTAAGAAATTCAAATAAGAGAGGAGAAAGGTTTACTGTTTAAGATGAGAAGGGGAGACAGGAGTGGCTGATTCCTTCTGTCCTCTTACTTTAGATTCACACAAACACACACACACACACACAACGCCTACGCGCATAAACGGAAACACTTATCTGTCGGCATTTATTTTCACTTTTTTTTAAGGTAAAGTGCAGGGTAATTTGTATTATTTTTACTTGTATTAATTATTTTTATTAATTATTTGTTTGGGCTGTGGAATTAATAATTTGAGTTTCAATTATTTCTTATGGGAAAATTAGTTCTGGTTCACGAGTTATGCTCGTAATCCAAGGTTCCACTGTAATTAAATATGGTAATGCCACAGTGATTCCACAGACTCTATGAATATGCAAATGTCTCCCAGTCTACTAGAACATGATTGGCTGTTACATTTTACGATGCATTAACAGAACACACAATATGCAGACCTAGAACCATACCCATGTTTAGATTCTGTGACTCTTTCTTTGGGCCGGGGTCCACTGAAGACCTCTACCTCTATGATGAAAGAGGTTGAAATTGCGGTGCGATTGGTTATCAGCAGCTGTCTGTCTGTTGATTTGCCGATCATGATCGGACTGTTCTCTGTGAAATCCAGCACAACCGGCCGCTCATCACGAACCTCTGATGCAGCACTAAAGGCAAAAAAGGAAAGGATCAAATTATAGACATAACACATTACAGTACGTCTAAAATGAATGCATATGTTTGGGACTGTACCGGTTTGTGCTGGTCTGAGGCAGAGAGTAGGACACGCTCAGACTCTTGGCTTTGCAGCAGAAGTTGAGCACAAGGGGTTTCTCCATTGCATCCACCTCACACACAGCTGTTACGTTCTTCAGCTCCTCCTGTACATACAGATACACCAGACACATTATAAAATTTTGCATGGGTGAATGTTTTTATGCATGCCATGTTATGCAGACTAACATCAGTGTGTGTTGTAAAGGACACGCTGATGTCCAGGTATGCGTTGGGCCCCAGAGTGCCTGACGATGGAGTAATGATGGCAGAGCAGAGATGAGCCTGATGGCCCTGGAGCTGCCAGGGGGACGAGAAAACACAGAGATGTGTATACAGGAAAATGAGAAAAGCAATAAAGTACCGATCTACTGTAATGTAGAACCAAACTATATATTTTTTGGTGCACTTCTTTCCTACCTTATTCCATGTGAACTGTGCTGGGAGTAGGGTTTGGTTAAACAATGTCGCTTTGCCGGTCTGTGGAATTCCTACATACAGGATAGGCAGCACCATCTCTGTGCTCAGCAAACACACTTGAGGAGACCGGACCTCTGCTCGGATAGGCAGGTGACTGAGAAAACACACAAACACACGCTGTCAAGAGTCAAATACTGTCACTTTTCCAAAGATGTCCAAGTTGTTTTTTTTTGTTCTTACCATCCGGTGCCATTCAGGACAGCGAGCCGCAGGACAGACTCAAAGCTCTGACAGCACATGGCTCTGAAAATCACGCTCACACTGCAGGATGATAAAGGAGCCAGAACACCCTGACTGGGCTCTATGATCACCTGAAACACACAAATACAAGCATACTGTAACATACAGTATAAGGATATGCAACAATATAAATGCATTTTATAAAGCTGAAACCCATACAACCTTTGGATGATGAAATAGAGCCTAAATGATGTTAAAGTAATAAAATAGATATATTAAAGGTACAATGTACAATATGATAGAACATACAAAATACTAAATCTACTGTATAATATAGTGAAGTTTTAAAAAACTTTAACCCTCAATATCTCCATGCAATAGATCTGTCTGGTTTCATGATTTCAGGCTTCAGAATTTATTGTTTAAGTTCTAGAGGTTTTCTTTAAATAACATCTTACAGACCAAACATGCTGTAGTGTTTCAGCAGATGCAATGGAGCCAATGTGAAGTTAATCGACCACTTGTTTTCTTTGCTCTAGACTTCTCCTTTAAGGGGGATTCTTCTAACAGTGATACCTAAAGTCATATTATTTTATACTAATACACTATAATATATGCAGACACAAGTTGTTTTAGCTAAATAGCATGTAACTGTTATGATATGCACATGTTTAACCTGGTTAAACACCCGAAACAATGATATACTGAGGATGGGAATCACCAGAAAATACCTGATACCTGTAAGGGACTGCCCCTAGAGGGCACTATGACCATGATTATTTTTTGTTTGTGTAGTTTTGTTGGTAGACTCAGTTTCCCAGAAGGCACCTCGGTCAGGTGATGATGAAGCTCACCTGAACCGAGGTAGTTCATTAGAGATGTTATAAAAAGCTGTTAGTTCTGGGAAACTGGTCGAGCATTAATACTGTCTAGTGGGGATTTGTTTTTTGTTTTGTTTAAATTGTAATTTGTGTTAAGCTGGCTCTGAAGGCATGTTTTCTGTGTTGTATGTAGTTAAGTGTATATTTAGTTTGAACTTAATATTATGTGAGTATTGTTTTAGTGTGTCTCTTGTCCTCTTGTTTCAAGTTACTCATGTTTATTGTTTCTTCCTCTTGGTTCTAGGTTTTCCTTTTGTCTCTAGGTTCTCCCCGAGCGCGAGAGTGTCTGTGTGCCGCTCGTAGGAGCGCGAGACTGTCTGTGTGCCGCTCGTAGGAGCGCGAGACTGTCTGTGTGCCGCTTGTAGGAGCGCGAGACTGTCTGTGTGCCGCTCGTAGGAGCGCGAGACTGTCTGTGTGACCGGGGGTGTTATGCTCAAGAAGAGCCTGTGTGTGTGTATGTGTTACGCCTAAGGAGCCGATGTTTTGTTTATTTGGTTTAAGTATGGTTTGTTTTGAAAAAAAGACTCTTTGTTATGAAAACCCTCTGCGTCTATACCAATACCCAAATACCAGGGAGACCTATACCAATGCCCAAATGCAAACATGCAAACTCCATGCACTCAGACCCAAGGCAGGAATCAGACCAGGAACCTGGAGACGCAAAGCGACAGTGCTAACCGCTAAGCCACCATGCCGCCACCATGTCAAATGCAAACACACGTAACTTAAAACAATAGGTTACTTGCGTAACCCCGGTTCTCTGATAGCATTAAGTGAGGTGTCTCACTATGGGATACGCCCCTTCCGCGTATTCTTCAGAAGCCCTATTACATTACGCCAGCCCCAATTGGCTGGCAGATGTGACGTCGTGTCCTGGCGTGGCCTTCCCCCCCCCGTATAAAGGGGGCAGCACGACGTCACTTCGCTATTCAAAACAAGCAACCTCTTCCTCGCTTCACACAGCAAGGAGGGTGATCTGGTGAGACACCTCACTTAATGCTATCAGAGAACCGGGGTTACGCAAGTAACCTATTGTTCTCTTTCAAGCATACGTTTCGGTGTCTCACTATGGGATATCCTAACTCCCGTATTGTCAGATAGCCTGTCTTGAAGTCTGCCAACCATAACCAACACATTCAGGGCTGAACGAATTTAGTTTGTAGATTCTGTGCTTACACTCAGTACTGCGTGAGCTAGAGTCTGAGCCGTAACATCTAATTTATAGAATCTGGCGAATGTGTGCGGCGATGACCAGTTCGCCGCTTCACAGATATCCTGTAATGTGACTCCTTTAAATAGAGCCCATGAACTTGACATTCCCCTTGTTGAGTGCGCGCGTAAACCAGTTGGGGGTTCGAGACCCTTACTGGAGTATGCCAGCGAAATAGCCTCCACTATCCAATGCGATAAACGTTGCTTAGTGATCGGCTTTCCCGTGCGAGGTTTCACCCAAGAAACGAACAGCTGATCGCTCTCCCTTAAACCTCTGGTTCGCTCTGTATAGATGCGTAAAGCGCGCACTGGGCACAGTGTATTCAACTTTTGCTGCTCTGATGATGCAAAAGGGGGAGGATGGAAGGCCCTCAGCTCAAGAGGGCTTATAGCATTAATGACCTTAGGCATGAATGCGGGATTAGGTTTCATAACTACTCCTGCATCTCCAGACATGAACTGTAAACATGCTGGATGCACAGAAAACGGATCTCACTCACGCGCTTCGCTGAGACCAAGGCAGTCAATAGCGCAGTCTTGAAGGACAGTGCCTTGAAATCAATCTTGTCTAGCGGTTCAAATGGGGACGTGGATAATGCATCAAGCACCAATCCCAGGTCCCATGATGGGGTAAGTGGTTTTGACACTGGCAGGGCGCGGCGCGCGCCCTTCATGAATCTGCATATCAAAGGATGTTGGCCCACCGTTTTATTATCCCAACCGATGTGGCACGCAGATATAGCAGCCAGAAACACTTTTATGGTTGAGAACGCTCTGCCTTTCTCTATCATTTCCTGCAGAAATGAGAGAATCACTGCCACTGAACACTGAAAGGGAATCTCATGCCTAGCTGTGCACCAGCACTCAAACACATTCCATTTGCAGTCGTAGAGAGACCTAGTCGATGCTGCTCTGGCGTTCTGTATAGTCTTGATGACGCTGTCAGGCAGGCCAGTCTTACTTAAATTGGACCACTCACCGGCCAGGCCCATAGTGCCAGTCGTTCCGGGTGAGGGTGGAAGATCTCCCCCCCCTCCTGTGACAGGAGGTCTCTGCGCTGCGGGAGAGACCACGGTTCGCCGTCTAGCATATGCATGATCTCCACAAGCCAGTGTTTCCCTGGCCATCTCGGAGCTATTAGTATTATTTTCAGACCTTCCTCTCTTACTCTGCAGAGAGTTGGTGCTATCAGCGCTATTGGCGGGAACGCGTATAGGAGAGTGCGAGGCCACTCGTGTGCTAGCGCATCTGTCCCCAGGGGCGCGCTCCGGTCCTTCAGGGAAAAAAACAGGTGACATTGGGCGTTGTCTTTGGACGCGAACAGATCCACTGTTGCTCTGCCATATATGCTCCAGATCTGTTCGATCACTTCGCTGTTCAGTTTCCACTCCCCATAGGAGGGATTTCCCCTGGACAGCAGATCTGCGCCCCGATTCATCACACCCTGTACGTGTGTCGCTCTCAGGGATAAAAGGTTGACACTGCCCCATAAAATCAGTCTGCGTGCTAGCGTGTGCAGCAGAAGTGATCTGAGGCCCCCCTGACGATTTATGTACGCTACAACTGTAGTGTTGTCCGTTCTCACAAGAACATGATTTCCTCTCAGAAAAGGAAGAAAATGTTTTAGTGTCAGAAAGACAGCTAGCATTTCCAGATAGTTTATGTGAAGATTGGTCATGTGCTGACCCCATCTCCCATTCACTATTCTGCCCTCGTGAATGCCCCCCCAACCGGATAACGACGCATCCGTTGTTATCATCTTTCTGTGTCGGACCACGCCCATGGCAACCCCTTCGATCAGGAAATTCGGGTGTCTCCACTGGCGTAGTGCTAGAACCGCCTCTGACGTCACTCTTACCCTTCTCCGTGAGTGACGTGCTGGGTCCAGCCCCTGAGACGCCACCCAGCGTTGAAATTCCCTCATATGCAGTCTGCCTAGGGGAATAACCATCAGGGCTGATGCCATCAGTCCTAGTAGTCTGAGGCATGTGCGAAAGCAAACTTTGTGTTCTCTCTGAAATTGTGTCATGCAGGAGGTGAATCTTTTCACCCTGTCTGTGGAGAGTCGTGCTCTGAACTTCACTGAGTCCAGCGCCAGTCCCAGATACGTTATGGATTGTGTGGGAATTAAAACACTCTTTTCTGTGTTTAATCTTAGCCCCAGCTCCTGTATGTGTTCCATAAGCATAGCTGTGTGTTCTCTCGCTTCCTGTTCCGAGCGGGCTGTCACGAGCCAGTCGTCTATGTAAGTAGCGAGACGAATGCCTTTTTCTCTGAGCGGAGTCAGTGCCGCTTCTGTGCATTTCACAAATACTCTGGGACTGAGGGACAAGCCGAATGGTAGCACCAGATATTCGTATACCACACCAAGGAAGGCAAATCTCAGAAACTTCCTGTGGGGTGGGTATATGTTTATGTGAAAATATGCGTCCTTCAGGTCGATCGATGTAAACCAATCTCCCTGGCGCACTATTTTCAGGAGTGTAGAGTGAGTGAGCATTCTGAACTTGTATTTCTTTAGGTATACATTCAGCGCGCGCAGATCCAGTATCGGGCGGAGGGTTTGAGTCCCTTTCTTTGGAACGAGAAAGTATCTCGAGTAAAACCCGCTGTGGCTCTCTTCGGGTGGAACCACTCTTATTGCCCTTTTGTTCAACAGAGAGGAAATTTCCTCTTGAAGGACCTGTTTCAGTTCCCCTCGCACCTGGGAATGAATTATCCCTCTGAAGGCTGGGGGGGAAACCGCGAATTGCAGTCTGTACCCGAATTGTATTGTTTTCAATACCCAGCGGGACTGTGTGCATTTGCGCCAACTGCTTATCTGCAGTGTTTTGGCGCCATCGTGCGGCTGAATCTTGAACTGTTCCGTGGCCTGTACTGCGCATGCGCGAGCACTTAGCGCTGTGACAGTGTCTGTGCGCCCCATCGCCTCTGTGAGAGCGAAAGCTCCCCGAGGCGATGTTATATTGTGCTTTATTGACATGTTTTTCAACATTTTTTGGGGAGATATTTTTTGTAACATATTGTTTGGGGGGTACAGTGAAAACTTTATTTGGTTTTGAGTGTAGCCTGTGCTTGTGACACATTGCTGCGTGCACACCGCTGCACTGTCCCATTTCCTCTTCACTGTCACTCTTCCCTTTGCCCTGCCGGGCTCTCCCCGCCACACAGAACAATTGCGGACTCTGGAACTTGTCCTTAGAACTTTGTGAGGGTCGGGAACTATCGAACTGTGTTGCTGTTGGTTCCCTCCCTGACGAAAGACCCCGTCAAACGGCCTTCTTCTTCCTCCTCACTCCCTGAAGTTGGGGTTGAGGGTGAGGCTGAGGCGCAGGCTGGGTCGTTTGAGCTGCCGCTGGCTGATAGCTCTTTCTCTGCCAGGGAGCTCTCTGCTCCACGACCCCGGTTTGGCCAGCTGCACTCGTCGTCGGTCTCTGCCGTTTTGGAATGCGATAGCTGGGGGGAGGGCGGGCTGTGACCTGCGCAAAGGACTGACGAAACAGCGGGGGGGGGTGCTGCCTGCGTCTTCCTGGGCATGCAGAGCTGTAGCGCTTCGTCATCCCGCTTCTTCTCCTCGCATCTCTTCTGCATGCGGCTTAAAGCCGAGCCGAAGATGCCTTCTGCCACCACCGGTGCATCCAGGATTGACTCTTTCTCTCTGTCAGAGAGATTTGTCAGATTGAGCCACCGTCCTCGTTCCTGGATGACCATAGTGGCCATAGCCTTCCCCGCGGCTTGCACCGCACACCTCTGAAGCCTCAGGGAGAGATCCGTAACGACACAGATCTCCTCCCAATGTTTCTGACCTGGTGTGGTCGAGGCTTCGTCCTGCAGCTCCGCCTGGTAAGCGGTCAGCAGGGAGGTTGCATTTAGGGCTCTGGCACAGAGCGCGACTGCCTTGTATGCGCGTTCAGTCATGCTTGACTGAAAGCGCTCTGCCTTCGATGGCAGCGACGGATTTACAGCCGCCGCGTGTCTCGGGAGCAGGTGCGCAGCCACTAGCTGTTCCATGGGGGGCATCCTGAAAAGTCCTGCCTTTTCCATCCCGTCCACGTCCAATGCAGACCCTCCCTGCACTGGCACCTTGCTAGTGAAAGGTTTATCCTTCCATGTCACCGCGAGCTCCTCCAAGAGCTCTGGGAAGACTGGAAGGAGCTGCCGTGCCGCCCGTTTCGCTCTCGGCAGCCTCTTGCCCTCGTAGCGAGACTTTGCAGTCTCCACTACCACGTTTGGCCACTGGATGTCGAGCTTCTCCGCGGCGCGTTTGCACACGTCCTGTAGGTCGACGCTAAGGACCGGGGATGGTGCCCCGTCCATAGCTCCAGCGGCTCCCGTCGTGGCAAGAAGTTGCTCCGAGTGCACGGGTGGGAGGAAAGGGGAGTCCTCGAACTCCTCCTCCTCCTCCGATAGGAGAAAGTCGGACTGGCCGTCTTCCTCAAACTCGAGCTCGCCTTCCTCCTCATCAGTGCTGAGCACACCGGGCAGAGGAGCGCAAGCGTCGAGCTGTTCGCCCCACGATAAAGCTGCCGTGGTGGGCAGCTCTACAGGGATGGATACCTGTGGGGTGGTAGCTGGAGTGGGGCTAGGCGAAAGAAGCGGGTCGAGGCCTGACAGGCTAGCTTGGCGCGCTAGCCTGCGACGAAGACTCTTCTTCGTGAAGCGCGCGCAGTGCTCGCAGGCACCGGGGTTGTCGACTGCCAGTTGGGCGTGTTTCAGCCCAAGACAAGCCGAGCAGACCTGGTGTGAGTCCTTGCCCGATATTTTATTTCCGCAAACACAGAGTCGCGCGTCTCCTCCTTCCCTAGCCGTAGCCGTCTGCATTGCTGCAGCCATTATAAAGATAGGCTTCTGGTGTGAAGCGAGAAGAGGTTTTTGAATAGCGAAGTGACGTCGTGCTGCCCCCTTTATACGGGGGGGGGAAGGCCACGCCAGGACACGACGTCACATCTGCCAGCCAATTGGGGCTGGCGTAATGTAATAGGGCTTCTGAAGAATACGCGGAAGGGGCGTATCCCATAGTGAGACACCGAAACGTATGCTTGAAAGAGAACTAAATTTTGGAGCCATTGTGGCAACACATGTAGTTGCCGCAGGGGGCAGGGGTAGCTCAGCATTGGCCACTGATCATCCCAGAACATCCCAGGTTCAAACACTAAGTTGTCACTGTTGAGCCCTTGAGCCCTTAACTGCTTAGATGTACAGTAATGTATGATGCAATAAAAATGTTGCTCCGGATAAGGGCGTCTGTCAATTGCTGTAAATGTAAAATGCAACACAAAAGGATCATCATACAGAACTGAATCAATCTTTCCCACATCCCATTGAGCAACTTTCAAACTTCAGTAAACTTACAGATGCAATGTTGACTGCGAGGTCATTGGGCAGCTCTTTCAGGCTCCACTGGGCTTCTAAAGGGCTGCTGTTGCTAATCTGTAGAGTCGAGCAGACTTCTTTACAAAGCTGCACAATCCCCAGATCCACACTGGGCACGTTTACAGACACGTCCGGACCCTGTCGCAAAAGGAAGTCTGTTCTGTTACACTGAATTCTGCTACAGTAAATGTACAATATACTGTATATGTACTGTACTGCGTTGGAGTGCTTGGAATGAAACACAGCCTGTTCTCACCTTAAACGTGGCCTCTATGGGCAAGACTATAGGGTCTGAGTGGTGCTGAATGTCACAACGAAGTTTGGTGGTTAGGCAACCGGGTCGGCCTCCAATCAGAACCAGATCCATATCAAGACACTCGTTCGTTTCTGCATTCAAGCACATGATGCATGTAATCATGTGAGATGAGCTTTTAATGAGCTGTTAAATTCTTGATTCTTATTGGTTAAAAATAAAAGTGAATTCCTACTTTGAAATCCTACTTTTAAGCATTTAAGTATATTTATTTAGATTGGTGTGCTCTTAGCTAATATTGAAGATGTCACCTTTGTAGCCATTTGCAACAAACATAAATTTACATTATAGTCAATTGTAGATTATTTCATTAAACTGATTTTTTTTTTAAATCTTACCTATTTGCCCTGACAAGGGCTCAACTTCAATACTGTGACAGTCACTGATACACTCCCATTGAAAACAAACTGATGACTTGCTGTGATTCCACATCTGCAACACACACATTATAAAAAGAAAAAAGAAAACAGATTAAAAAATCTTTGGCAAATAATTCCAAGCCTCTTAACTGCATGTTACCTTAAAGCTCTTGCGGATGGTGGTGTGTATGTAGTTCTCTCCTGGTATAAAGAGGGCATAAGGCTCTAGCAGGATCCTATACGGCTCAGTGCAGCCTTTAACTTCAAACTCCATCACGATCACGTCACCAACCGGGTCCTGGTGCTGCTGAGAAGCATGACTTGAGCAAAGGGGGGAAAAAAAGATCAAAACAGTTTATCATTTATGTTTTGGGAAAACTTATTAATATTAAAATGATTTTTCCATGACATGACAGGTTACCTATTCTGCAGATTCGGGACGTTCATTATGACCAAGTGACACACACTGTGATAATCCCTCAACTAAGACAGGAAGAAAAATACACCACACTAACGAATTGCATTTATGTCTCCGTGTATGTACTGTATGTGTGTGTGTGTGTGTGTGTGTGTGTGTGTGTCTTTGTACTGTATATGCGTGTACAGTAAGAGTGCGTACCTCTTCTGGACAGAATGTAAGGATAAACACAGACTCTTGCGCAGGAGCGAACAGGCCAGTCTGTGGATTGATGCTGAAGGCGTTGTCTGTAGCAGTGTGATGCTGGATGCATGACGGATCTGGAGTCTCTCCAGGCAGCAGATACTGCAGGTTGGGCTTCATGATCTGCCACTGGAACGGCAGCTCCAAATGCCTGCCATGCATCATAAATATACCAACATTTAACCTGATAGAACTGCCAGCATTCATGACAATTTAAGATGGATGTACTTACGTATTATTCTTGATCATCACTTTTTTCTGAAGCACAGACTGCACGTTGGTCGAGTCAAATCTTATAAAATGATCAGCAGTCAGGTCACGCAGTTCCCCAAGTGCAGGCAGATCCTCCCCACCCTCTAATGCCACCAGCTCCAGCATGACCACCTGACCTGTACCTGCCATGCACACAATTCATATTTAATACTAGATGTGTCTTAGTTCGCTTGGAATTTGAATGCACACTCATGAGCATATTAAAAAATGCACAGCGAGATCTGTTGAATTTTATCATTTTTTTTCAAGGTTGATTTTCTTATGAAATTTTCCATTTAAATTTCAAAGTAGCATATCTTCTCTTCCCGTGGGCCGATTGCGATGAAACAAAGTCTATACGTTACTTCAAGCACAGCCAAATACATCTTTGGAAACCCCATTAAAAATTTTTGCCAGTTTTTATGTGATGCGTGCACAAACAAACAGACAGACAGACAGACAAAAATTCCAAAAACAATCTTGATGTGTTCTGTTGCTCATCTTACGTCCCCTAGTTATTTTTTCACAAATATCTTCAATGTACACACGCACAATACAGTATTATTATACTGTACTGTATGTATAGATTAACTACCTGAAGCTGGATGAATCTGTTCTCTTCTGCTGGATGAAGTTTTCTTAAAACTTGTTGCTTGTTGCATTAACAACATAATTTGCATTACTTGTTTGTGAAATGACCTTTGGGGTAAATGTTTTTTCTTAAAAGTCTCATTACCTTGTATAGAGAAATCCTTGACTTGACAGTTGTCACACACGATGGTGAAGCTCTGAGTGAAGGTTTCGGCAGTCGTGGGAAAGAAAACGACCTAACCAGCAAAACAAAATATATGTCTCATAGAAGTAAGGCAAAGGCTTCAGTCTGTTCAGGTGTGTCCAGTATCTAACAGAAGTGGTGTGTGGTCTTTGTTCAGCAAAATGTAAGATTCATTTCTGCATTAAAGGTTACTAAGGTATGCCAAAATGTCCAGTGACTAAGACTCATTGGGGACATTAATTAATATTTATTACGGTAATTAAACTCATACCTGTATGACCTCGGCCTGACCTGGGAACAAGTTGAACAGAGACGGACTGATTGCAAACGGAGGCTCTTCTGCAAAGCAGGCTTTTACTGCAGACTGAGAAACATTAGGTATAAAATATCAAAAAAAAAAAAAAAAGGAAAGGAAAATCAACCACATCAGCAGGGTGAAGAATCACAGCAGCCTGTCCTTGGTTTTTAGATTGAGTTGAATTTAAACTACCTTGAGTACAAGCAGTTTTACTTAAGAGCAATTACATACATCCATGCCACAAATAGCTTTATCACTATATAACATTAATATAAACAGTATAACATTTATATACTGTACAGTATATGCACCCTGTGTTAGTTCATATTTTCCTATGTATTATTATTATTATTACTATTATTATTATTATTTTAAGTTTGCATGTTCTCCCCGTGCTTGGTGGGTTTCCTCCGGGTACTCCGGTTTCCTCCCACAGTCCAAAGATATGCAGGTTAGGCTAATTGGCGTTCCCAAATTGCCCGTAGTGTGTGATTGGGTGTGTGAGTGTGTGTATGTGTGTGTGCCCTGCAATGGATTGGCACCCTGTCCAGGGTGTACCCCGCCTAGTGCCCGAAGTCTCCTGGGATAGGCTCCAGGTCCCCCGCGACCCTGAACACAGGATTAAGCGGTATAGAAGATGAATGAATGAATGAATTATTATTTTAGTATTCCAATGCAAAATTCACTGTAAAGTTACAAAATACTTGCATGCCAGAAAAGAAATCAGCATATTATATAAGCAGCCACTTCTCAGACAAAAAAAACTAATGGAAGAAAGGAAGAAGCATGTGCAACAGTCAAAGTTCTCAGAAGAACAGTGTGTGGTTCCTTATAAAACATAAAACTGCACAAATTGTATTTGAGACTAAAAAGTCCTCAAAGCATTGTCATGCCAAATATTCATAAATCAGACTCTATATTCAAACCATTGAATAATATACAGTAATGTACAGTAGCCACACCTCATTGTTTCATATTTTTCTTCCAAAGAGCCAGAATTTCTTGTATTTTTAATGTAGTCTTGAGAAATAGCTCTTCTGAAGCACTTTTTTGCTCTCATTTTTGGCAGGTTCTTGTTTATCATTTTCAATCCAGTCCCTGTACCTAAGCAGTTTCTGAGGAATGTTATGACCTATAAATCATTCAAGCATTAAAAAACACATCTAACTAAGGCATGAACCAGTGAGGAACAGGTGCAGATGATGACAGATGATCATGCTGGTCATTAGTATGCTGGTGATGCTGAATACTGAGTAGATATAGAATAGACAAGAGGGGAAATGAGGTTGCTGCTGAGGTTCCATAAACTACCCATTTCCAGATTGTATCTTTAGGCACTTTGCAGCGTGTCACAGTAAAACATTTGTTCCCATTTCGTTAATTTAATTGACATCATTTAAATGAACTTAATAAAAGGTGTGGCTCAAGACTTTAACACAGTAATGTAAGTCAATATTCAGCCATTGTGGCTCTGTTCTCTATAAGTGTTACTTTACCCTGAGGTTGGAGGTAGGCCACTGTCCTTTGGGCATGATGCAGAAAGTTCCAGCACTATAACCAACATTATGGCACACCATCTTCATGGTTTTCACCCCTCCAACCAGGCAGTAGCCTAAATCCAGAGCAGCAGGCACTGGTGGAAAAATCAAATACATGGGCAGATTAACTCAAACAAACAACACGTACAGTGCAATGAATAAAAAGTCACTTTAAAGTACATCAAATATTAGCAGTACAATTTTAGTCTTAGTTTTCAGGTCATTTTTAAGCAGAATCTCTTTAATTTTTATCTTTGTCACAAAAAGAAATCATAATAATCATATAATAATCATAAATTATAATCCTAGTTGATGACTATTTATACTCATTAGATAAAATGAAAGTGTTGTTGGAAAAGAAATGAAACTCTTTTGATTGACCTACGTGTGAGTACCGGTGGGGGTCTGTGGGCCTCCAGTGGTATAATCAGAGGATGTACTGACAGTGACTCAACCACCAGGAAATCCTCAAAGTCAGCCAGAGAGTCAGGGGCAAAGCGCACAGTGTACTGACAACTCATACCAGGAGCTACGATGCCTCCTTCACCAGGGAACTTGCCTGAGAAACCACATTCCTGTTAGACGCATGTTCTACAAATATATATTAATAAAAACTGAATAAAATTCTATGTCAAATAAACAGGACTGTAATAAATATACTGCAACTACTGTAGGTAAAGCTTGTAAACATTTTTTTCGGCTATAGATGGCGCTGTTTTCTTAAAATAACCAGCTGATCAGTCGAGGGTTTTGAAACATTGTGCAACCAAGGATGAGTATGACAGTAAAATAATATCTCAGTACACATGACACAAAAAGTTATTTAAAAGCAGGCAAATTATATTTATATTGCCTAATTATTAGTGCTGTAGAGCTTTTGATCCCTGAACCTTCAACAGACAGCAATCAAGTCTTAATCAAGTTTTAGATTGTTTCTAGTTTCTACCATATTTAAGTTACTGAGATTAAGTCAATTCAGGTTAAGTGACCAGACAAACAGGATAATAATAATTTTTACCATTTTAAGAACCACAATTATAGCATTTGTGATTTTATATTATTGCTTTGGTCACATATACAATAAGTTTACATTTTCACAGTTTGGTTCTAAGTTAAAACACAAATTGTACCCCCAGGGTACCAATCCATTGCAGGGCAGAAAGTGTGGACAATTCGGAAACGCCAGTCAACCTAATCTGCTTGTCTTTTACTGTAGGAGGAAACCGGAGAACCCGTAGGAAACCTACCAAGCATGGGGAGAACATGCAAACTCCATACACACAGACCTGAGATGGGAATCGAACCCAGACCCTGGAGGTGCAGGGAGACAGCGCTAACTACTAAGCCACCATTCTGCCTTGATTAGAGATGTTTAAAAAATTTGACTGAAATATTTGTTTTTTTATTTGTTTTAATAAAAAAAAAATTATTTTATCTGAAGCAGTACATAAGTGGCAGGACATTGTATTTTGATTCTTACCTAACCCGATAGAAAAGTGTGGAGTGGTAGGAGGGATGACGCGCACATGACGGCTGGCGGCGGTCATGTTCCTCAGTTCCACTGTAGTCTATGTACAGAACATAACCATTAAAAAAATTAACTCCAACAACAGTAAACGCGTGTCTCACTGGTGATGGCCATGTTATCATCAGTAACCTGAGGCCTGTGATGATAAAGAGATATCAATTCAAAGTAAAAACATAGCACTTTAACTTCATCTTCCAGTTCAGGGCTTTCATACAGTAGATATCAAACTATTTTGAAACACTTACTTTGCCAGTAGATGACACTTTTGGCATTCATTCAGTGGAATCAATCGAATGCTAATGAACCTCGACACATATATTGCTTAAATAAATTGTGGTTCAGTTTCACTGTAGAGTTTATAGAGCGACACAACTTGCTCCATTGTACCTCATAGACGTCTCCAATTTGGTATTCAGTGAACAGGACTTCGGGCGGGTTGGCGATGAAAACCGGCACCAGCTCTTCAGGGCTGGAGCTAAAGTGGAGTGAAATCAAAACTCTGCTTTATTGCCACGAACAATACAAGGAAAGGATTTAATGTTCAGCAGAGACAAAGCCAGCTGCAGGTTTTTCAAGCAGGACCACAAGAGCAAAACCCACAAAACAAACAAAGCTGACTAAGTCAATAAAGTAAAAATAACATATACTGTATGGGAGCAGCTAGACTGAGGTCATCGGATAAAGTGGTCTAAACATTCATCTGATTTAAAGGGGAAATTATCTTATTTATCTCATATGAGGCAGTATAGTCAGATATGATTACTGGGTAATTTACTAAAGGCTTAGTTGTTTCTCTGGAATGCCACAAAAATTAACTGTAACTACAGTATAACTGGATACAGATTTTGACGTAGTATCTTTTAATTTTTTGTTTAAACATTTTGCCAATATATTGTTAAATTAAATGAAAATATTTATATAACAATATATGCTGAGATATGCAAAGAAAGAACTCCACTGTGCAGTAACGTATATGTGACAAATAAAGGCTTAACATAGGCGTGTTGTTTAACGTCATTCAACCCTCAAAGCTCAAGCATGGACAGATCTGTGTCGGCAACACAGCATACTGTAGGTCAATGACGATTAAAAAAAAGGTGTATTTGTGCTTATATGGAAGCCTCGCTGGTGTGTGCGGGGAGGCGTCCAACTTTAAACTGTGCATTTGGGGTTTTGAATATGTCAGGTAGAACAAAAGTTATTATTACCTTTATTATGTTTTTTGTTTCTGTTACAGGAACAACCGAAAATGAATCGAAATGTGTATCTCTGCCACTTATTGGCCTAAGTGACCAATTTTTTTTTTTCCTGAGTCATGTTTGTATGCTAAAGTTCAGTTTATTATATTGCCTAGGTATATTGCTATGATACAGTATGTCACTCTATACTGAACAATCCTGAGCCATATAGATGGCCATTAAAAAACTAAACAAATAATGGCTAAAATGCGCTGAGCTTTACGCAACACGGTCACAATGTTGTGCATGAAACAGGATTGCTGTTGTGTTATCATGAATGCTATGCGATGCATTAAGGAGG
The DNA here is from genome assembly GCA_030522415.1 of Channallabes apus. NCBI lineage: Eukaryota > Metazoa > Chordata > Actinopteri > Siluriformes > Clariidae > Channallabes > Channallabes apus. Next base: position 30,044,793 of record CM060115.1, on the reverse strand, counting down.
CTTGGATCAATATTTACACATCTGGGTTTCTATTCATGGACAGAAATGAAGAGTTTTCTATGATGGGGTATCAGATACAGTAGCAATGACCTGCCAAGTACCTGCGGATAATATTAGAAACAATAAAATATTAAATGATAAGAAGGTATAAAACTATAGCGTATAAGTGCAGTTAATGCAGACCCCTTCAAATGTATTGGAATGGTGAGAGCAATTCTGTTTTCTTTCTTAATTATTTTTTGCTGTACAAGACAATTGGGTTTGAGACAAATAAATGCATATGAAAAAATAAATAATTATTTTAAAATAAATATTTATTTTCTATTTCCTTAGTTATAATATTTTTATCATAATCATAACAACATATTATAATATATGATCATATATTAATATTCTTATATTATTATTATTATTATTATTATATGTTAATATATAACATGTAGCAATACATTTTGTATTAAAAATATACAAGTTTTACTTTTTCTTAAGTGTGTATAAATTAGTTGTATATATTTACTGTACATATACATATATAATCTGCTCATTCTTTGACCCTTGCAATGACTGAAAACAGCAGGTGCTGCTTTAAAAATTAAGTCTAGACATTATGTTTAGTGTATTGTACTGTACATGAACTAATAAAACAATAACACAAAGTTTGCCATGAAACCACTGAGCAAACAATGCTAACAATGTTTTTCCATCATGAAAACTTAATAATAACTACATAATAATTTACACATCTGTTTAAAATGCTGTATACGATGGAAGGTTTTGGCGTTTGTCATGAACAACTAGACTCCAGTAGACTCCAAATTTATCCAGCAGTTGGACTAAACATGTCTCCTCTCACCCACAAACTGCATACAGTATGTTGTGGCTGGATGAAAATGCCACATGCATTATATAATGCTCTCATGCTTAGCAAGATTTAACATAATATACACAATAATCAATGGTGATTAGAAATAGGTTATTATGAACAATGATGATTAGCTATTCGTCGTTGTGAACCCTGGTGATCAATGTTTATAGAGCTCTTGCAATCATGTGATCAACAATCCACCATGTTGTCTGCCCAGCACAGACAATACTGCCAGAGCAAATTAGGATGAATCCCCGGCTAAATTTACACCCGTGGATTTTATTGAACACAATAAATGTGTGAAGTCTTTGATGATTTTATTAAGCTCCTGCTGTTCTTTACAACACTTTCAAGGACAGTGCACTGGCAGATTTACAATATGATTATATCTACAGTACAGTTATCTCATAAGGTAAGATGTAATGGAAAACTATAATGTAGTAAAATTGAAGCATTGTTTAACCTTTTAATTTCATTTCATTTAATTTTGTATTCCTTTTATACCTTAAAATCCAAGCAGCACATATCTGTGCCAGCAACACAGCATAGGTCAATGACGAGTGTAAAAAATATATGTGCTCATATTCAAATTTTTCTTCTCAGTCATATTTGTATAGTTGGTTCCATCCATCCATCTAAGAACCTCTGTATTCCAACTACGGACCGTGGGCCAATGGCAACCATTGTATTTATTCCCATTTTGTACGGCCGTGCTAGGACTTTTGGTCAACGCTCATACAACCTGGAGGAAACCTACCAAGCATGGGGAGAACATGCATTGAGTTTGCTTGTTCTCCTTGAGCTTGGTGGGTTTCCTTTGGGATCTCCAGTTTCCTCCCACAGTCCAAAGACATGCAGAACTGGTGTTCCCAAACCGAATGAGCATGTGAGTGTATATATTTGCCCAGCAATGGATTGGCAACCTTTGCATGGTGCACCATGCCTCATGCCCTTAGTCTCCTGGAACAGGCTTCAGCCCTCCCGTGACCCTGTATACCGGATTAAGCGTTATAGACAATGAGTGTGTGAGTGAATATCTTGTAAAATCACCCCTTACCTTTCTTTCTTGTCCTTTTCTCCTTTCTCCACCTGCACGATAAGAGATTTCCCCCCTCGTCGATGAGTCAAGGGCTGAAAGTGAGGGTTGCGCAGAAAGTTTTGGCACTTTTTAAGCTTCTGCCAAGCAGCATCGTCTTCTGAGCTCGGCTTTCCCTTGCATAATTTTTTGGCTTGCACCTGACGGACCTTTGAAAGGGCAAAATCACCAAAAATATACATTATAAGACTTGCACTCACTGCGAGACAGGTTACGTTCAAAGAAAGATCATAAGACTTTAGTGGTATTGTAATAAAAAATTGAATCAGAGGGACCTGAGAGGAATCACTTCTGATGGAGAAGGTCTCCTGTGAGGAGGGCAGAGTAAGCGTCCCTTCCGACTCCTCCAGCAGACTCTGGGCTGTAACAGGCTCAGGGATTAGTGTGTAGCCGTTGTCCTGGGGCTGTGTGGACGAATGCATGGTGAAAGGGGCAGTTGACTGAGCAAACCGATGAGCAGATTTCCCTGGAAATAATGTACAGGCAACAATTATGCAAATGACTGCATGTCCATAGGGACATTGTATTGCAAGAAATTTGTAGCAAAAATTAAATTACATATTAGAATTTTTTTTATTTTATTTATTTTGATAGATTTCCCAAGAAGTTAGGAATAGATATAGTACGTATATATGTGTAAATGTAGCATTACTTGGTGGAGCTTTAGCATGTGGCATTTGCTCTCTTATGTAGTCCTCAGGGCAAATCAGGTTGTGACTCTTGAGGAGACTGTTGTCCACACACCACTTAAAGGTAGACTTGACTACAAGACACAGTGTGTAATCATACAGGAAATGAAAAACATCAGATCTAATGTAATCCCAGAGCTGATATTTTCGGTGAAAGTACCTGGAGGTAAGCCAAGCTGATGGTAGGCCTCTCCCACATCCTCCATGAGCTGAGACTGGACATGCTCCTCTTTATCACTGGCCTTCTGCCGGGCCTGAATGATGTGCTTCTCCAACATCTCAGCGTCTTGAATCCGTCTGTCATACTCCAAATGAACCTGTTTGTAAAGCAATGTGAATGTAAATAACAATAATGTGGAAACTTATCAATATTAGTTAAGTACGAAACTTTTATTCTTGTTGATAGAAGGAAATGTAGGTGGTCTTCAAAAGTCACCTGGTGAAGTGCTTCCACGTATTTGGAGTGATGATCCTCTCCTTTCCTGTTCGATTTGGTGAGACTGGCAACAGTGTCTTTTCCGATGACCTCCGTTGTGTACAGGTCTTTGAATATACTCGCCAGGACATGAGAAATGTCCTGTCAGGTAGAACAAATATACAGTATATCATTAATAAGACACTGATACAAAGCGACAAAAAGGTCTTTTGGCTGTTAGCTTCTATCTACAAATGTCACTTAATAATATTTTCAATGTAAGAGTTTAATATTGAATATTACCACTTGAATAGGAAAAGGAATAAACCTGTAAAATGTAATTTTAACTGTGGTTTATAAGGTGTATAAAGAAAAATGACATGTATATCATAAAGATTTCTGTAATGACACATTAACTAATAACTCAGGAAACAAGATTTTTCTGAGTATGTGAGTTCACTGCGAGGTGGGTGTGGTTTAGACAATGCTGTGATAATGAATGCAGTTAAAACGTTCATTCATTACCAAAGCATTCTATAAGCCACACCCACCTTGCAGTTGAACGCTGTTAAAACATTCATTCATTACCAAAGCATTGTATAAGCCACACCCACCTTGCAGTGAACCCACATACTGAAAAATATCTTGTGTCATTACAGAAATCTTTATGATATACATGTCAAAGTTTTAATAGATAGATAGATAGATAGATAGATAGATAGATAGATAGATAGATAGATAGATAACAGAGTGGCATGACTGAGTTGTATGTAATGTCTTATGTCTTGTATGTAAAATTTTAATTACAGTGCATGCAAACCTCTCAGCTGTCTGTTTGTACGTATGCTGGTTCACAATACTTCACGTGGCTACATAATGTTACAGTAAAATGACACCCCAAGCCCTAACCCTCTGAGTAACATTAGGTCATCATGGTGTCATTTTTGAGCAGGTGACAACATACAGTCATAACAGGTTGCCAATCCTGTCTAATCTGCATGTCTTTGGACGGTGTGAGGAAACACACCAACCACTGGACGAACTTGCAACACAGATCCTGAGGTGGATATCGAACCCTCAACCCTGGAGGTGTGAGGACACAGTACTAACAAACCACCATGCTGTCACAGTTCACACTTTTTTATTATTATTAATTTATATTATTACCAATGCATGGGAAGATATACTATAGATGTCATTTATTTATTTATAACAATATATTCATAATTCATATACATCGTCGTTTATACCTGTCCTGTCTTTGCAGGAAATATCAAATTAATCACTTACCTGAGTTTTCTCTGACGCTGGTGTGGGTCGGTTCATGGAGGGTTCGATGCCATTTTCATATTTTTGACCTGCTTCCTCCTGCATTATTATTATTATTAGTAGTAGTAGTAGTAGTATTATTATTTGTTAACAGCACTGATTGCAAAGTGCGCAATGTTTACGTTTCATTTGTCGCGTTGTACCGATGCTGTCTGTTGGCATGGCAACGAACCGGAAGTATTAGCCTCTACAGTAGCACACAGTAGCTAGCGTATTATCGGCTTGGGAACGTCAATAACATTTACAAACACAACTGTTAACTTGTTAAACGCTTGTGTTGGGGGAAAAGTATATAGATAAATATGTGAGTAATAAAACATAATAAATGTTAAGGAAATTGTAATGGAACCGCGCGCTGTCTTGACCTAGCCGCCGTGTTTGCAAACTTCATAGTAACGCTGAGCCTTAAAGGGCGCGTGATGTCTGCTTAAATAGGTAGCACGCGCAACCTCATATTAGAGCAAATATCAAGAACTAACTAACATTAAACAAAACGGATTTAAGATTAAATTACGTCACAGAGGTTAGTAATAGTTTATTCTTTATAGTGTACACTATGGCTGATAAAGAGCCATTTGGCTAAACAGACCATTAATTAATTAACTGGAATTTCAGAGATATATGGTGGAATACACTTATTAATTAATTAACTCATTCATTCATTCATAAATTTACTTGCCATCCATCTAGGAAACCCAGAAATACAACTAAGGCCAATGGTGATTACCACTGTATTTATTCCCATTCTTATACCTTTGGTAGGACTGCCAATCAACATTCACACACTCAACTTGGAAATTAACCTAATCTGCATGTCTTTGGGCTGTGGGAGGAAACCGAATTGCCTAGAGGAAACGGGATCCCAGGTTCAAACCCCACAACCACCAAGTTGCCACTGTTGGGCCCTTGAGCAAGGCCCTTAACCCTCAACTGCTCAGATGTATAATGAGATAAAAATGTAAGTCGCTCTGGATAAGAGCGTCTGCCAAATGCCTAAATGTAAATATGAAGTCACATGGTGGCATAACCTGACATGGGAAGTTTTACAGACTTGATTTGTTTTCTTTTTTAGTATGTTTTTTCTCCGGGGTGACTTCAGCTTCAACAATTTTAGGTTTAGGATCTTTTATACAGAGAAATATACTCACTGTACTCCCTATTTACTCCTAATGATATTACTAAGTGTTACTGACAGGTTCCCTTATAGATCTGCCAATATAATAAATGTTAAATGTGATACATGTATGTTTTCTGTAAAAGATAGGTACAGCAAGCTGCATTAGAGCATAAGTCAAGGTTAAGCACAACTGTTTTTGTATAAGCACTTTCTCCTGTGTTACCAACAACCAACAACAGCATGTAAGGTCAATGCTAGCTTGCAGGAGAAGTCTGACTGGATAAACGAGACTAGGAATTTGTTGAACACGTTACTTTAAATAGTCTCAGCAATTTGAAAGAAAAATCTGTCAGGATGATATTTAAGTTCCATTTGTACAGTACTTTCAAACAACCTTTTTTTTTTTTTTTTTTTTAGATTGTACTTAAAGAAACAACTCAAGCTCTTGGCCAGTGAATGCATTGTGCTGCTTTCCCATAATTGGTTGATTAAATAACTACATAAGTGTTGATGACTGTAAAGGAGCTTGTCCTGCTTATACTACTCTTAGCCTATTATAAATTGTATTATTTTGCAATCTAGAAGCAGAATTTCATTTATTGTTGGAAGAGCTTCATTTGTGAGTCACATTGAATAAAAGGGCCTGTAAATTATTAAACATTTAGGTAAATGTAACTTGGCATGTTTTGTGTCTTACCTCAAGTTCACACAAATATGAAGTCACATGGTGGCATAACCTGACGTGAGAAGTTTTACAGCCTGCCTTTACAACCCCACCTTGATTAGATTTTTTTTTTTTTTTTTTTTAGTATGTTTTTTCTCCTGGGTGACTTCAGCTTCATGATTTGAGGTTAAGGATCTTTTATACAGAGAAATATAAACAGTCATATTGGTTTATTTCCAACATACAGTATCAGTTCCTCTGGGCTTATGAGATGTGTGTGCTTTAGACTAAGATTTCGCTTTATCTTCAAAGCTGCAAAATTATTTTGATTTCATTTCCTTAAAGAAGACATTCAACACTTAACGCACACTTGGGACAAGCCTCCATGACCAGGCTGAATATCCGGTATTCCCAGATGAATATAATGCGACAAAGATTCCCATTCAGAGGCAACACATCAACACATGATTGTATAGATAATGTCATTATTTATAATTGCAGGGTGTGGAAAGAAAAAAATTTGTCCAAATAATACAGACTAACATATATGATGATAGCACAGCATTGCTATAAGATAATTTTTTTTAAAAGATTCTTAAACCAACTACTATCATACAAGAGGCATAAAACACTCCAGCATATGCAATTATGGAAAAATAATCAACTTCAGGGTGAAAACAGTAACACCACCCTACATGGATAAGCAACATACTACTTCGTTTTTGATTATTTTTGCATAACACCATAGCCCCTAGTCTTTATTGTACTGAATATTATCTTGTTTTCAATAAACGCACAACTGATCATAATAAGAAAAAAAAGAAAAAAGAAATGATCTAGTTCTGGTAAACTCAAGGAACCTGTCAGTAATATCTCCAGCTCCAGAGTCCCTGATTCGATCCTGAGTTGGTCGTACTGTTTATAAGGAAGTTTACATCGTTTCTTTGGTTCTGTGTGGGATTCTCTTGATTCTCCGGTTTCTTTCCACCTCTGAAAAACATGCAGCTGTAGTTATACCGGTTATTGCTCATGTGCTGATGTTTTTATGTTCTTGTTTCAGTCTTATACCCAAATTGTCAGTATTGCTGTATTAGTTCTCGCTTTACACTGTAGTGTCTGGAAAATGGGGGGAGCAGCTACCAAAACCCACATTCAAAACCAGTCAGGGAAACACTTTGAGCAAGAAACAACACCTTCTATCCATCCATCTAGCAACCTGTGTAGACCAACTAGGGACTGAGGAGGCCAGTGGAGACTATTATAGCTTTATTCCCATTTTAATGTCCTTGGTAGGACGTCCAGTCAACATTCACCAGCTACAGTCAATTTGGTAACGCCAATTAGCCTAATCTGCAGGTCTTTGGGAGGAAACCGGAGAACCCAGAGGAAATCCACCAAGCACAGGGAGAACATGCAAACTCCATGCACATGTGGGAATCAAACCCGGGACCTGGAGGTGCAAGGCGACAGCGCTAACCACTAAGCCACTGTGCTGCCAAACAACATTTTATCTGCCTAGTAATTTCTACTGAACCATCCACTATGTCTAATTTATGACTAGAACTAGCTTCTAACACAAGGCTGAATCTCAAATCTGCCACCAACCCCTGAGCAAGGGCACTACTTAGTGTGTGGAACAAGACATTCCAACCTGCACCCTACATACAGTAGTGCACAAGTTGTCCATTTAACACAATTTGAGGGATTCAATCCCGTACCCTGGAAGTAAGCTGATATTCTAAAGTGGAAATATAAAATACATTTCTTAGGACTGTCCGCCACCTCCATGTTTTATTCTCTTCAAATGTTCTCTACATAGTACCAGTTTGACTTTAAAACTATTTTAATTACTCTTATTTTAATTACATTGTCAGTTGCTAGCTGTCGGCCGCTAACTCCGCCAGTCATGATTAATTAGTTCCCTAGGGCGTGGATGGCTATGTGTATGCAAACTAAGTGGTTAAATAGAAAAACAAATTATAATCTGCAGATAATAAATGGTGTTTGTGGAACTGTTGTATAAAAGGAAAATTACACTCGAGGCCGTGCTGTTATGTTGTATATCAGCACTCCCTGATCGTGTAATATTGCTTAATCGTGCTTTTCAAAGATGTGATGTTGGGTTTCTAATCACATCCGTGAAACCTCTGAATATTGCATTACAGCATAGTGGCAGTTATCGGCCAAAGAGACAGAACAGTGACCCATGTAGACACGTCAATACAATTGAACAAATGTAGACAACTACAATACATCTTACAGGCTTAAACCTTTGTTTGTCAAACACTCTGTGTGCCTTTACATGGCATATGTTTTTTTTTTTTTGGTTTTATTTCCATTGTGTTTTTTTCTCAGTGCACGCCGTCACATATGAATGTTTACGAGGCACTTCACTCTTGCACCACTGCATGTAATCTGTGAAGCAAAGGTGTGTGGGTTTTTTTTTTTTTTAGTTACGCTCTTCCTGTAGACAAAGTGAACCAATCATGTTCACCCAGATAAGAATTCTCCAGAAATAATTAATAGTTTTTAATTTCAGCATTTCAGAACTGAACTGCTTTCATAACAGCACAACTACTAAAAATGGAAATGAAGACCTGAAAAACTGGTGTGGCACTGGGTGTGGGTTAGCACTCATTCTGACTTGTGTTGTGATTTAGTTGCCCAGGCTTTGTGCTTATTCCTTCTCATGAGTTTCTGATAGCAGGCTGTGTACAGAGGGAATTGCTGGAATAAGCAATGGAGCTTAATGGAAATCTCGGCAAACACGGTAAGTGTTAAAGTGTCTCAGAGGAACTCGGGTGTGAGAACCTCTTGCTTAGGTGGAAGGAATAGTGAGAGGATGAGATTTACAGTAAACATGTACAGTTAAGACTTCTTTACTGAATGTGAGTGTGAGTGGCAGATTCTGATGGTCTAATTTAATCTATTTCAATAGTTTGCAGCACTTACAGAAGTTAATACATTGTTTAATTGGTTTACTGTACAATTGCTCATAATTGTGCGGCTGAATTATATATTGCCTTAATTGTATCAAGTTGTTTATGCATGACTGTCATAAAGTACTATTAGGTTTTACATTATAAATGTTGGACACTGGGGTTGTAATGCCAAGGGTGGAAAAACTTTTAGAACTAGAACCACATCGACACTTGTAACGTGAGAACAACAAAAGATCAATGTTTAATCCCTTTTATACCACTTTTTAAATACTTTTTTAAAAATCACTTTATAATTAAGTTTAACGTTCTAGAACATCCAAGAAACAAGACAGTTGATGTTATAATGATGTTATGCACAGTCGCTCACACCTCCGGAGTCAAGGGTTCAATTCCCAGCTTTTTGTGCATGGAGTTTGCATGTTCTCCCTGTGCGTGGTGGGTTTCCTCCAAGTGCTCTCGTTTCCTCCCACAATCCAAATACTTGCAGATTATGCCAATTTGCATTTCCTAATTGCCCATAATTGCCCTGCAATGGATTGGCACCTTATTCAGGGTCATAACCCTGCCTCATGGCTGGAAGTCCCCTGGAATAATCTCCAGGCCCCCCATGACCCTGTACAGGATAAGCAGTATAGAGTACGGGTTAGTAATAATGCGACATTAATGCTATTTAATCATAGGGTATAGACAGTGCACCCATGATTACAATGACTTAATAGATAGCTTTTGGGGCTGATTTAGACAAACCTAATGAAAACAGTACTTTTGATATTTCTTTCTTCTTTTTTTAAAGCTTTTATGGATTATGCTTACACCTATTGTATATCAGACTGAATGGTTTTACTACAGAATAGGCTACACTAGATTAGATTAAAAGAAATGTATTACAGTGTACTGCTCTGTAACATGGCATTGACCTTTCACACGTGGAATTTGGTAAATCTTTCCATACAGTATTATAGTGGACTAATGGTGCATGTTAAAAATTAACCATTTAAAACCATCCAACGTGACCATGTCTAGAGCAAAATCGATAGATTTTTTTTATTCATCCCTCAGGGGGCCTGAACCAGGAGACTTTGTGCACAAGGCAGGGTACACCTGGTATAGGCACCAATCCGCCCGCGATAATGTATACAGATGAGGAGTGTGAGAGAGTGAGTGAGTGTGGAAGTGTACATTAGTGTTCTTTTTCAGCGGATCTTTAACGTGACTCAGAAGAATGAGTCGTCTGGTAGAGTGATTTGTTCATTTTCTACTGGGCGCGCATGCGCAAATCATCGCAAATCCTCCGTAGGTTACGTACAGGAAATAGAATTGAGCGATTCTTCCTCAATGACTCTTCTACTCCGAGTCGTTCGTTCCTTTGTCACGTGACTCCCATTGACGCTATGCAGTGCAATAGATTCAAAAGAATGAACGACTCAGACTAGAAGAGGTGAGCTACTCATTCTGTTTATTATAATATGTCCAGCTGCATTGTAATATTTTCATTACTGAACTATAGCCAAAATTTGTGTATGTAGACGTATTGGGGCTCTTTTTATTGAACATACAACATTTTATTTTATTTCTGAAATAAATGACTCAAAAAGAGATTCATTCATTTTGACGAACGAGATTCAAAGAACCGAGTCACTAAAATGATTCCAACTTCCCATCACTAGTGTACATGAGAGAATTGAATTAGGATATTGCAATTCTGTGATTGCACCGACAGATGGCGACATAATTTAATACATTTGGCTCAATGCTCAGGTTCCACATAATAAACACAAGCAGTGAAGTTCAAACACATGGAAAAATGAGCAAATAGCAACGCAACACTTTGGAGTGTTTTTTTTATTTATTTTATTTATTTTATTACAATTGTCTAAAGAAATCACTCTAACGCAGAGTTCATGTGTGTGTGTGTGTGTGAGAGAGAGAGAGAGTGAGTGATTTTTTCTTTTCTGAACACGCCCCACGTACTTAGTAAAGCGGGTAAACGTCATGGGTTTCCAGTGTCATCTTAGTTTGCCGGAAAAAAAAAACTCTAACTTTATTCTCGAGCCTGAAAAGTGAGTTTGGGAAATAAACTGCATCATGTCTGGAGAAAATAACATGCAAGAGTCACGTGGCCGGGGCAAGAAAAATGGAAAACACATAGGTGGGTAAAGTTAAAGGTATCACGTTTGTGTTGTGAGAGTTTTTGGACTTGGGATGGTTCGGACGTGAAGTGTTATCCTGTGTATCCTGCGCGCGCGTGTGTTTTCTTAATTAGACAGTTAACCTACGACTTTTAAACATGAAGCGCAACGTTTGAAAAAATTCCATCCTTGTTTTTCCCAACAAAAACATATGAAAGTTTGACATGTACTTGTTAAATGCGGTGTAAATAGATGATATAGAGCTGTTATACTGCTTATCCTGTTTCCATGACAATGAAAGCGCCTCGAGGTGAAAACAGATTTGAAATGTCGCAAAAACTTACTCGATTTCCGTTTTTTATTATTAATTTGCATATTAATCGAGCTCCTCCAATCACAGCTTAAGTCTCTGTTCCACTACCAATCACGACTCACTAAAGCTCTGCTTCACATATTAATTAACTGGTGTGATAAGTCTACATATACTGTATAGATATCACAGTGTATGTGGGAGTTTAATGTAAAGTTTAGGGGAATTTAGTAGAGAAGTGAGGAAGAGAGTGCAGGCAGGGTGGAACTGGTGGAGAACAGTAGCAGGAGTGATCTGTGACCGAAAGGTAAAGTTTACAGGAGAACCTTTAGGGAGACGAGCGATGTTGTATGGTCTGTAGATGTTCCCACTGACACAAAGACAAGGAGCAGAGCTGGAGGTGACCGATCTGAAGATGCTGTGATTTACTTTGTTAGTGACTGAATTATGAATGAGTATATAATTAGATGGACTGTGCAAGTAGGACAGTTTGGGGGGAAAAGTTATAGAGGCCAGATTGCGATGCTTTGGACATATGGTTTATGGGTGTGGTGAGGGAGGACATGCAGGAGGTGGGAGTAACAAAGGAAGATAAGTTAGATAGATATCTTGATTTTCATAGCCGATAATACTACTACTTCTGCTCTGTAAATCCTTCATAACGGCTCTAATCTGTGGTGCTGTTTGTTAATTGTTGATTTCTGAGGCTGGACTCTAAATGAACTTCTCCTCTGCAGCAGAGGTAGGTTTGGTCTTGCTTTCCTGGGAAAGTCTTTATGCCAGTTTCATCATGGTGCTTGATGGGTTTCGCAAATGCACACAACAATAATGTTTTTGCATGAACAAGTCCAGAACAGCTGACCGTCATGTCTTAAAAAAACAACTGACTGATGTTGTTGTTGTTGTTGTTGTTACATAATTAACTAATTCCGAATGTGTTATTTCATAGTTTTGAAAAATACAATATTGCTCTATAATGCAGAAAACAAATACCACAAACATTGAATTAGGCACGTCCAGACTTTTAACTCGTACCATAGGTTCTCCCCCAGGTTGGATTCCGAGCCAACACCCAAACCTCAGGAAGTTGCAAGGTTGCTTCAGGAAAGGCTTCTGGTATAAAACCTTTGGCAAGTTGTGCGTGGATCGGATGGTCTGCTGTGGTGACCCATTGACAGGAGCAGGCGAAAGACAGACATCAATATTATTATGGTGAAGAATATGAACACAACTGTCTGTATAACACTGACCCTGTGTGGCATAACCCTAAATCCTTTCAGTTGACCTCTGCAGTTGCTGGCATGTTTATGAATGCCTCCATCCCTCTAGTCATGAATGAATTGATTGTTTCAAGTTGTTTTGTTTTAAATTAGTCAAAAAGCACTTGAATTTCTTCCACGTGTACTGATATAATCTTGACTGAAAAAATAAGGCGTGTTGTTTGGGAGGGTTGATAACATCAGGCATTTGAGGGCCATCATGAAAAGTAATAGGCATCAAACAGGAAGTGTTTCTCCCAGCCATCTGCTGCTTCGAAACAGTTGTCTTCTCATATACTTTTTCCTGCAGTGATTAAATGTGCATGAAACATTACTTTGATGATTCAAGTTTGAAAGTCCTCAAACATACCAGGACAATGGAGCAATTTTAATGGAAGCATGTTTTTCAGTGGCAAAGAACAGTAAAAAAAAAAAATTATAGAGAGAAGACCTCGTCCCTGAGATCAGTGAACCATAATGAGTCATCTCCTGTCGATGCATAGCCTCTACTTGCATAAAAGCTTCCTTGTCCACATTCCAGAGCTTATGAAAAACCGAAAACAGGACTGCTTAGACGTCTCCAGTTTTAAATAACCTCCTTGTGCTGTACGCTGGGAGCAGCAGGACCACTATACATAGCAGGATGGCACCTTCGAGTTGGTTTTGTCGATTTCTCCCAAAGACACTACAACATACAGAAAAGTCCTCCCATCTTGGCAGGAAGAGAAAATGATTGGAGTGAGCTGTAAGCACCAAACTGCAGACACAGGCTGGTACTCGGTGAGCTTCATAGAGCCTCCATAGAGCTGTTATACTGAACTTCCAGTCGCACACAGTATAAATGCAGATCAATCCCCGCTATCCGTTATAACCCAGATGAGGATGGGTTCCCTGTTGAGTCTGGTTCCTCTCAAGGTTTCTTCCTATTACCTTCTCAGGGAGTTTTTCCTTGCCACTGTCGCCCTCAGCTTGCTCATCAGGGACAGTCTTATCATTTTGATTCATACACATTCACATTTCATACAAACTTAAATTATTATTTTGATTGTGTAAAGCTGCTTTGCGTCAATGTCAATTGTTAAAAGCGCTATACAAATAAAACTGAATTGAATTGAATATGGTGCGCATGATGGATGATGGCAAGAAAAAGAAAAAAAGAAAGAAAATAGCTGTCTGATAATGTTATTCTACTTTGTTTTACGGTTACTTTAAAACATCATTGAGGGTCTAAGTAAGGACCAGAAAATACAGAATTATCGTGTTACCTAGGTATTGATTCAATTTGTATTGCAATTCATTAAGTATCATGATTATATATAAACTTAGCAAATTGCTTGCCCTTACCTCATATGTGAAGAGTTTAGATCACACCACCTGCAGGAGTGGCGTGGCCAAGTAGTGCAAAAAAAATTACAAAAACAAAATGGCAAATTCAAAAACAAAATAACACATTTAAAAACAAAATAACAAATTTAAAAACAAAATAACAAAACCGAACACAAAATAACTCATTTGAATAAATAACAAATTCAAATAAGTTACTTGATTTTGGGGGAATCTTCTTCTTCTTTGTCTTTCGGCTGTTCCCTTTCAGGGGTCGCCACAGCGAATCATCTGCCTCCATCTAACCCTATCCTCTGCATCCTCTTCTCTCACACCAACTAACTTCATGTCCTCTCTCACTGCATCCATAAATCTCCTCTTTGGTCTTCCTCTAGACCTCCTGCCTGGCAGTTCCAACCTCAGCATCCTTCTACCGATATGCTCACCATCTCTCCTCTGAACATGTCCAAACCACCTCAATCTGGCCTCTCTGACTTTATCTCCAAACATCTCACATGGGTTGTCCCTCTGATGAACTCATTCTTAATCCTATCCATCCTTGTCACTCCCAAGGAGAACCTCAACATCTTCAGCTCTGCTACCTCCAACTCTGCCTCCTGTCTTTTCTTCAGTGCCACTGTCTCTAAGCTGTAGAGCATCGCTGGTCTCACCACTGTCCTGTACACCTTTCCTTTCATTCTCGCCGATACTCTTTTATCGCACAACACACCTGAAACTTTTCTCCACCCATTCCAACCTGTCTGTACCCACCTCTTCACCTCCTTTCCACATTCTCCGTTGCTCTGGACCGTTGACCCTAAGTACTTAAAGTCCTGCACCTTCTTTACCTCTGCTCCCTGTAGCCTCACCGTTCCTCTTGGGTTCCTCTCATTCACAGACATGTATTCCGTCTTGCTGCGGCTAACCTTCATTCCCCTGCTTTCCAGAGCGTACCTCCACCTCTCTAAGTTTTCTTCCACCTGTTCCCTGCTCTCGCTACAAAGCACAATGTCATCTGCAAACATCATAGTCCATGGAGACTCCTGTCTAACCTCATCTGTCATCCTGTCCATCACCAGAGCAAACAAAAAGGGGCTTAGAGCCGATCCTTGATGCAGACACACCTCCACCTTGAACTCTTCTTTCACACCTACAGCACATCTCACCACTGTCTTAGCACCCTCATACATGTCCTGCACCACTCTAACATACTTCTCTGCCACTCCAGACTTCCTCATACAACACCACAGCTCCTCTCTCGGCACCCTGTCGTACGCCTTCTCTAAATCTACAAAGACACAATGCAAATCTTTATTACCTTCTCTGTACTTCTCCATCAGCATCCTCAAAGCAAATACTGCATCTGATGTACTCTTTCTAGGCATGAAACCATATTGCTGCTCACAAATGCTCACCTCTGCCCTTAACCTAGCTTCCACTACTCCTTCCCACAGCTTCATTGTATGGCTCATTAGCTTTATGCCTCTGTAATTGCCACAGCTCTGCACATCTCCCTTGTTCTTAAAAATCGGCACCAATACACTTCTATTTTGGGGGAATGTTATTTTGTTTTTATTTAAAAACTTTTTGATAAAATTTTTAATTTGTTCTTTTGTTTTCAGTT
This sequence comes from Channallabes apus, assembly GCA_030522415.1. Taxonomy (NCBI): domain Eukaryota; kingdom Metazoa; phylum Chordata; class Actinopteri; order Siluriformes; family Clariidae; genus Channallabes; species Channallabes apus. The sequence goes on along the minus strand of CM060115.1, from coordinate 30,029,031 downwards.
TTATTATTGTTTTTGTTATTTTGTTTTTGAATTCATTTTGTTTTCGGTTTTGTTATTTTGTTTTGTACTTCTCAGCCACCCTTGATTATAGAACAACTACAGCATGCAACATGTTTGTTATGCAAACATAAATTTTTTTTTTTTTTTTTTTTTTTTAATTCATTTTTGACTTCATTTTTGTATAGTGCGACTATACATGAATTGCCAAATATAAAAACTGTGATCTGTAACTGAATGAATCGATTTTTTCCCCCCTAGAGGAATTATCAACTAACTGAAAGTTAGTGAAGTAAAATGCTAGGAACTGAAACAAGATATTAAAGGAATAAAAAAGTGGTGCATTTTCATTATAGCTTATGAGTAAATACCAATATATACTCAAAATAAATGTCTGTTTTACTCCATATACATTTACGGCATTTGGCAGACGCCCTTATCCAGAGTTATTTACTTTTTTGTTAATCCTATTACAGTCATTTATTTTATAGCAGTTGATGGTTAAGTCCAACACCTTAACCACTGAGTCATAGTTACCACATAATAATAACCAATTTCCCATTTCTCATGTATTGTCCTAATGTCTATTAACACATGCTAGTATTCCTCACATAACTTGGCTTGTGTGTTCTGCATTCTGGTACTGGTTTATCATCCCTTAAAAAGTGTCCTGAAATGTCCTTCTGAAGTCACTGAGGTCCCCAGAACATTACTTAATCCCTTCTCCCGCTGCTCCTAAACAGCCTCAGTGGCTGGAGTGTGTTGGGTTAAAATGCCTGTAGTGTTGTGGCTGTCGACACCCCTGAGCTTGAGGATTGGCACAAGCCTGGAATGTGTTTTACTACACACACGCCATCCAAGTCCTTCACTTGAGCTGGAACAACACGATGACTGTTGGGTTTATACTGAATGGCCATAAAAGTCAGGAATGAAACAGGATCAGTGATCTACTGTACACGTCCTTAACATAGGATTACAATCAATGAAATATATGCGATATAGAAGATGATGCGTGAGTGAAATATACGATTATTAAGCTTATTTTCCATTTTTTTAATTATTAAAGTTGTTTTGATTACATTTTTAGGAACATTTGACTAGACGTATGCTTAATAATCTTATATTTTGCTTGTTGTTAACTTATTATATATAGTCATGAATTTGGCATGTTTGTGATGTACTGCATTAGTGTGTATCAGGAAAACATGAGTGTAAGCAACACAAAACAGTTAATGGAGATTTCTGATCAATGTAAGGTCCGTGCTAAACACAGAAATCCTGCATGCTGGCAGATTTTGACCGTCACACCCTGCCTCGAAATATAGTGACTCATCAAAAAAAAAAAAAGCTTACACATAACAGCAGGTTACACTCGTGTATAACCTCTTGCATGGCAATACAGAAAAAAATAGTTTTTCCATGGTTTAATACAGGTTGGATCATGCTGCTAATTAATAGAAATAAAGAAATAATTCCAGTAAAGGCTTAAATCTTGTGTGTTAAAAGTTTGTCTCAATATAATACCTCTAAATTCAAGGCAAGGATACCAGTTAAGCCTACAAATAAAGTGTGTACGTCACTAGTACTTCATAATACTGAACGTATTGTAATATCCATGTTTGACACACATGGTTTGATATGTGTGTGTGTGTGTAACTCAGGTCTGGAAGGTGATGTACTCCTGAGTTTCCTGACCGATGGAGGGGAGCTGACCAAGGTGAAATCCAACAAATGGAAGAAGAACCGTCTCTTCAAGCTGGAGGAGGATGGCCGAACGCTTCGGCAAAAGACACACAAGGGCTTCAAGAGACACCGCACCTGTAAGCATGACACACTTGAATTTATTTATTTATTTTTAGACAGGAAATGGATACACAGAATAGAATGCACAGAGGTGGTGCAGTGTTCACAAGGAAGACGGCATAGAGCCAAAAGCTTCCGACCTTCACGCTCCACCAAAGTACCCCACAGTCTTATGATGTCATAAAGTATTTGCAATTCTTTTGTTGGTGGGATTTTCTCGGAATTTCTCCCTGATCAGGAATGATAAAGACACGTGACACGAGCCTCTTTTTGAACTGCTGATCATGCAATGTTGGGGAGCGTTGTGACACACGGAGGAAAATGCTTATCCACTTCTGCTTGTGTGAGCTCACAGCCTCTAATGATTTGCTAGTGGATCTATGATTGATTTTAGAGTACAAGAGAGAGGATGTGAAATTTTGCCCACTATCCATATAAAAGTAAGTCCAAATTATAATAAAGAACAGATGTTTCCTTAGTTTTGAGTTGTGTTTATTTCACATTCACGCTATAGAGAGATAATGACCTTTAGCCGCCTATTTAATATTTAAAGCAATATCAAGCCTAAGGTTGTGCTGAAACAGTTCCACAAACACCATTTTTTAACAAACGCATTGTGATTTGTGTGTGTGTGTGTGTGTGTGTGTGTGTGTGTGTGTGTGTGTGTTTTTTTTTTTTTTTTTTTTTTCCCGATTTTCTCCCTAATTTAGTCGTGTCCAATTCCTCCCCGTCACTAGGGGGCTCCCACATTAAGGCTACGACTACCACTCAGTCGGGAGGCCGAAGACTATCACGTGTTTCCTTTGAACCATGTGACGCCAGCCGACCGCATCTTTTCAAACTGCTCGCTCACGCGCCGTTTGGGGCGGAGTAACACACTCGGAGGACAGCACTATTCGCTCCCTCCGTGTGCGCGAGCTCACAGACGCCCCTGATTGGCCGTGATTAATATGTACTAAGTACTAAGTTCCTCTCATCCAGCATCACCCGGGAACCGAACCAGTGATGATAGGGCGAGCACTTTACCACTGCGCCACTCAGAGTTTTGTGATTTGTGCGTTTATTTAACCATTTGTTTCATAATTTTTTTTTATTTATTAACTAACTGACCGCGACTGGCAGAGCTGGTGACCGACAGTTAGGGTATTGAACAGGCGTGAAAGTGGTTTTCAATTCTTAGCGATACTACTGTATGTAGCCAAAAGTTGAGAAGAATAAACCATGGAGGTGGTGGACAGTCTTGAGAAACTTTGTAATCCTGCGATTTACTTTATATTTGCACTTATTCCACTTTAGAATATCAGCGATCTTCTGGGTTTCTGGGGTTGAATCCCAAATAGGATAAAATTTTAAGCTGGCACGCTATATTGAGGCGTACCATGTACCTCACACTAACCCTTGATCAGGGGTTTTGGATTCAGCCCTGTGTTAGAAGCTAGTTAGCCGTGAAGCACAACACGGACAGTTCAGAGGCAATTCAGAACGACTTAAAAGCAACTATTAAGTAGACAAAGTGTTGTTTAACGTGACAAAATGTTATCAGATGTGTTTTCTTCCTGAAAGTGCTTCCGGGACTAGTTTTGATTGTAGGTTTTGGCAGGAAGAAGCTGCTCTCCCCTCTTTCCAGTACCACAGACCGATCTACTACAGATCTACTTTCACCCATGCTGGACACCTACAGAGGTTAAATTAATGGGAAGCAACGATCATATTTTCAGAGCTTTAAAAGATTAAACATTCATTCCTCTGTGATCATCAGTGTGTAATATGGTGTACAACCTCAAGGCGAGAATGGAAACTAAAACAAAGTGTTGATAATCTCTAGAGAAAAGGGAGAGGTACAGGGAGGGTATATAACCCACCCTTTGAAATCGTTTCCCACACAATAGCTGGCGTCTTGTCCACCTAACAGCTTCCTGTCCAGCTCAAAGGACCCAGATCAAGCCTGGCTTATCTCCTGATTTCCAACCCACAGCTGGCTCCAGATGTGTGTGTGTATATGTGTTATCGATATCTAAATGGGAAACAAGTGTTTCTATACTGATAGGGAGAGGTGAAAATCCTAGACAACGTCTGTTTAAATGAAGACAAAAAAGTTAAGCAGAGTTGTAAAGATGACCGCAGGAAAAGAAATGGTGTTCAAGATTTGATTTCTGCTTGACCAGGCATTCCATAATACAAAAAGCAAATGTTTAATTGTCTTCCCGAGCCTCCAATGGTGCCAAGTACGTCAGCCTTCAGTTTTTACAGCACTAATTCCTCTTGTGCAACAGCTGGAGGAGAGTCAAAGGCAGTAACCCATTACATAGAGGAAAGACAGCTGGGTGTCGTATTGTGTACTCTTAGGAGACAACAAAGACAACAAAAAGTTATCTATACCAAACAGTTAAGTAGTGCTTTAGGTTCCACATACATCATGTCATTTATCATGAGCAATATGAATGGTAAAAGTGTATCTTTATTAATGAATGAAACACTTGAGAACGGAAAATGATCAGTGAATTAGAGGTTTGATGTGCCTCAGGACAAAGTCAAGTTACTGGAGGTGTCCTGACGTTGATTATTTTGCAATTGTGGTTTGCTGTTTTCTTCTTATACCACTGCAACATGGCAATTGCCTTTTTTATCACTGAAAGAATCACACATTGTACTTAAGTCTCTTCTGTGGAGGAAGACCTGCCATTACAAAGCACTGAACACTGGACACTCCTTCCATTAACATGAGACAAATCGACTCATGGTTTGGAGGAACTCACTAACCCCGACTGCAGGAGCTAGAGACCGACAGTTAGCGCAATTAACAGAGGTTAAGTTACCTTTAGCCTTTAACTGTCACATATACATTATTGCAGAGTGAAATTCTTTCTTTGCATACCTCTTGGGTCAGAGTTCAGGCTCAGCCATGACACAGCAGTTCTGGAGAAGATAGTGTTAAGGGCCTTGCTCAATCTGGTGGACCTGGGGATTCCTTTGGTTTCCCCATTAGATTCCGATTAGTAAATCAGTGTCTGTACAGGAGAAAGTTTTTTTAAATTTATATCAGTACTACTGTATGTAGCCAAAAGATGGGGAGGATAAACCATAGTAATCCTGAGAAACGTACAAGATTTACTTTATATTTCCACTTATTCCAATTTAGAATGTAGTGAGGTTCAAATACCAAATAGCCTTAAATGGAAAGCTAGTGCACTACTGTAAGTAGGGTGAACTATTCCTAGTTCCACACCATAGTTAGCTTTGTAACTCACGTTAGCTGTGAATAAAACAACACAGGTGGTTCAAATGCAAATCTAAACAACTTGCGAGTAATTTCTAAGGAGACAAGTGTTGTTTAAGATGTTTTTTTTTTTTTTTTTCTTTTTAAAGATTTTCTCTCTAATTTAGTCTTATTCAATTCCTCCCCGTCACTAGGAGGCTCCCACATTAAGGCTACTACTACCACTCACTCGGCTATCACGTGTTTCCTCCGAACCACAGGACGCCAGCCGGCCGCATCTTTTCGAAGTGCTCGCTCACGCACCGTAGGAGGCGGCGCAACGCACTCGGAGGACAGCGCTATCCGCTCCTTCCACTTATGTGAGCTCAGAGACGCCCCTGATTGGCTGTAGAGCCGTGAATAATGCACTAGTACCTCTCATCCCTCCCCTCTGAGAGAGCTCGGCCAATCAGTTCCTCCGGTTGCGAGAGGTTACAGCATCACCCGGGAATCGAACCAGCGATCTCCAGATGATAGGGCGAGTACCTTAACAATGCGCCACTCAGAGGCCTAAAATATGTTTTCTTGCTTGAAATGCTTCCACGACTGGTGTTGAATGTGGGCTTTGTTTGGCAAAACCGTGCTCTCACCTCTTTCTAGTACAGCGGACAGTATAGACCAGGGCTTGACATTAACTTTTTTGCTCACTGGCCAATGTGGCTAGTGGATTTCCAGAGTCACTCGCCATTCAGGCTTTTTATTAGCCACAATTTTCTCACCAGAAAATCGCAGTTTTTTCTTCACCATGATACGTTAATGTTTGTTATATTTAGATTTACTTATAAATGACAGCATCCACTGTATCACTATAGTAGTAGTCAAGTATTCAGTACTGTTAAAATAGCTCCCAATATAAAAACATGCAAACATGAACAATATATTCTGCTTATTGAACTTAAATTCAAGCCTCTTACCACATGAAATTGAAAAATAACAGATTCAGTACAACTGAACTCTTTCTGATATTAAAAATACAGCAACTCAGAACATTTATCATTTTAGTGTGTTATTGTGTGTACTATTATCAGGTATTATTATTCATTATGTATTATTATATCAGAATTCTGAGTTAGGACAATGGACTCTGGTCTATCTTGTTGTGTCGACTCTATATAGTGTGAGGTAATTCAATCAATTGATGAATTTTATATCATTCAACTTGAAATCTAAATAGATTTTAATATTGATTACTTTTTTATATATAATCAGTAAATAACCTATACGAAAGGGGCAAACATTCTCACATTCTCATATTGAGAAGCAATAGCCCTTTAAGAAAATGATACACACACACACCAAACAGGAAGTAAAAGTGCGCAATGCATGTGTGAACATGTGTAGAGAGAGGTATTAAATGTCCTCATTACATTCATGCGCGTTTTATGTTCGTAATATTACGTTGCAATGTAAACGTTTATTATATCGGATGACTTTAGAGAAAACTACAACAAAAATATATTGTCATACCTGTAGTGTTTGCATGTAGTTCTGTTCCAAGTTTTCTGTTCAGCATCCTGACTCTGACGTAAGCACATCGAGCGGGACGAGGTAACTAAGCGTGTGTAATCTGTCACTGGGCATGCGCATGACGGAAAAAAAAAGTAAACTGCACATTCGCTAACAACTCCGTTTGTCTATGTGACTTTTTTTTTCTTCTATACCGAAGGACGTTACAATACCAAAGAATAAACTACCCGCCAAAGTGGCTAGTGAGACTAATGTTATTAGCCGAATTTTACCAGCATTTGGTGGGTGGGCGGGTGCCAATGTCAAGCCCTGGAATAGACCTACTTTCACCCAACAATTAGTGTAACATTCAGTGTAATTAACGGTTATTAGGACATCTAACTAGGACACCAAACATTCACATGCTCTCGATCCAGTTATCAATAGGTTTAGTCAGACAGTATGTCCACTGTCATCTCAGGAGCCAGCCATGACCACACCTTTTTTTTTTAACTTCTCATCAGTTAAAGTGTACATTTTTGGATTGTTGGTTCATTTATTTATTTATTAAAAAGATTCTGTCCCCCGTGTCACCGTAAACCAGAGACATATGCTATATAAAGGACTGAAGCGCGCACACACCCACAGACTAAGCCTTGAAGCACTGACTTTACTTAGGAACCCGAAATAAAGTGTCAAGTAATCATTACCTCGAAACCTGTTGCAAAAAGGAGGTGGTGCTCTTATGAAAGACGATCGCTCTGACAAATTTCATCCGCTCGCAGCTTTTTGTGTTTAGTCACGGAAAGGTTGTGTGTAATGAGAATCGGTTTGAGCGGGAAAAAAAATACCTGCACAGGATGTGGTTATAAAGCATGCCACTGAGGCCGAGCACTCGAGAAGGAATACAGAAGGAAGGAGAGAGAGAGAGAGAGAGAGAGAGAATAGAAAGTGTGTAAGATCAGATGGGATGTAAAGACAAAGATTAGTAATGTTTATTGTTTAATGTTAATATTATGTATATGTGATATTGATCATTTATAGATGCTCTGATGAACATAAGAACTTGTTGCAGTGGTAAAAGACCAGATCCTGACTTAATATGTCTATTCTTGCAGCAGGTTTGATAAGAATGTGGAAAATGCTGGTTTCGCAACAGGATAAGTAGTTTGCATTTCTCGACTCTTGACTGTCTTGGACCTGAATGTCTCTTTGATCTTTTGTTATTTAAATTTTTTTTGTAGTTTCCCCAGAAGTCAATGCAGGTTTACTCTTGGCTAAACCACTGATTCCTTTAATTTCAGCATTATTAAGTGACTAATGTTGAAAAAATATTGCAGAAAGGTTGCAGATTTGTTTGATGTAATTTAGTGTCCATGTACCTACAAGTAAAATTGCTCTGAAAATATTTGATCTGCTGTAGTGTCGTTCTACGTCTCAATGCTATCTGTGTGTTGCTTGAATTGAATTCAAGTTAAAAAATTGCAGCATTGTCGTGTTCATGTTCCTACAAGTATAAAACATTGAAGTAATGTTCGATTTTGTCAAACTGAGAATGTTAGACAAAAGAGGCATATGTAAGCATGTGCAAGATAAAATGGCATAGAAAATGTCGTAAAAACCTTGCAGTGTTCCCATTTCTACAATTTGAGTAATGTGGTTGCTACGATTCCACTTGTCTCACTCATCTTCTATACCACTTTATCCTGTATTCAGGGTCACGGGGACCTGGAGCCTATCCCAGGAGCCTTGGGGCACGAGGGAGGGTACACCCTGGACAGGGTGCAAATCCCTCGCAGGGCACACACACATACAAAACACACACTCACACACTACGGGCAATTTGGGAACACCAGTTAGCATAAACTGCATATCTTTGGACTGTGGGAGGAAACCGGAGTACCCAGAGGAAACCCACCAAGCACCGGGAGAACATGCAAACTCCATGCACACAGAGACGGCAATAGAGCCTGGCCGGGAATCGGACCCTGACCCTGGATGTTGTCACTATTACAATAAAAGTAAAGTAAAAATGTTGCAGTTACGTATGTTGTATAATTGACGCTGTAATGTTGTGTTAATGTTTCCATTACGTTATCTTTTATCTGATAAGTTTATAGAAACATGAATAGTAAAGTATATCCTGTTCATGTTCCATCACATAAGGTAAAACCATTGCAGCAAGGCTGTGAATTTTTTATTTATACTCCTATGAATGCGAAGAAAGAATTGCACTGTGCAATAATGTGTACAATATGTGACAATTAAACACTAACTGTCGGTCTCCAGCTCCTCTAGTCGCGATTAGTTAGTTCCGCCAATCACAGAAGGATACGTGTTGCTGGACAAAGTTACTGGTTAAATCGAGAAAAAGAATTTACTAAGTAAAAATTAAAAATTGTTGCAGGACAGCTTCCATGACATCAGCTTTCTCAGTAACTAAAATCAGTGCTATTGTTCCTACAGCAGTAATGTTACAGCAATCAGTACAGTATATCGAATCATTTATTGTTCCCATATTTATAACATTTTAAAATTATTAATACTAATAGTGTTATCCCTGATACTATTCTGACTACTGATACTTTTACAGATCTGAGAGACAACGCATGACAGGCTGACCTTAAAAATAACCCATAGCTGCCTGATGTGAAGTGGATTATACCGATTGTTCGCTATACAAATCCTTGTAAAGGTGTTACAATAAATACATGTCACTTCAGTCACACCCTGACCTATTAAGAGAGCTGCTGTGATAGATAATAAAACCACACCTCCTGACCCTGGTGCAGTTCTGGTAGAAAAATTTTTTAAAACTGGTGACGTGATAATTATTAGTCATTATTATGTGACAATGTATTGTAAATTCTGATCTACGCCCAGCTCTACACTGATATCTGCACCAGTAGGCTAGCTTTAAGATAGTGTTTGGGTGAGGATTGAGATTAACAATCACTTGCATCATACACACTGGATATACATTAAGCAGTTAATGCAGCAAACCAGACGACGTGTCTGAGGAACTGAACAGAAATAGAAGTTCCGCTTTTTTTTTTTGTTATCTAAGAGCAAAGGCCGTCTAAGTCACCGGACTGAACCAGTGGCAATGTACATTATCAACACAACATAATGTCAGTCCTTGATTTATCACCCCTATAAAGATTTTTATTAATAATCTAATTAAAACAACAAGGTTGTGTAACGAAGATTTCCAAATCATGGCTTAGAATGCGAGAGTGAAGGTACAGTAGTATACAGTAGTACTGCATACTGGAGGCATCTTAGCTAATCCTTACACTATACAGTAGGAGTTGAATATGAGTGTAATGCAGCGGCACAGCAATAACAAATCATCTGCATATTGTATGAATATGGAATTAGAAATATCCCAGAGTCTGCATCCTGCTGCCCTTTTTTGTTTGTTTGTTTTTGGGTTTGTTTATTTATATTTTATTTATTTATTTAATCCTAAAAACAAATGTATAGATTTTTAAATGGTTTTACGAAACTGGGAAGAATTTCCTAGAAGGATCCAAAGGATACAAAGATCATCATCAAATGGTGTAAAGCATCACATTGAAGACTGCGAAGCATTTCATGCATAAATTATTTATACACACACATTCAGTTTCTTTAAATTTCCTCAGTTGTTTTTTTAAAAAAAAAAATTTAATTGCACAATAAGCAGTATACTGTAACTTTTGAATGAATTCTGTCTAAATATCAAATCTTAAAATAAATAAATAAAAGTCAATGAAAGTAAAAAATCTGCATGCTTGAAAAATAAATAGATAATAAATAAATAAATAAATATTCCAAAGGCCACAATTTCCTAAATCATTTGACGATAGTCTTTAATATAGAACGCAAAAGATATATTTTATTTCTCAACAAATAAAACTTACTGTTGCATGATGCAAAGATTTTAAATATTATTTGTTATGGAAATTTAACACTTTTTTTAAATGTAAATTTATTTATTTATTTATTTATTTATTAGTTATAGGAAATCAGTTAATATTGTGAATGTAAAATAATTTAAGGAGCGATTTACAGTAACCTCAAACACATTTAATATCGCTACTTTTGTCTGTTATTTTTAGTAATATAATCCAATTTCTTCAATTCTTTTCATTTTATTATCCTCATATTTTTTGATCCCATTAAAATTCCTCCGTCCCCTTAAATCTCCACAGTCTCCATCGATGACATCGAGTCGATCCGCACTGGCCGGCAAACTGAAGGCCTGCAGAAGTACACAGAAGCCTCCAAGGAGGATCGCTGCTTCTCCATCATCTTCAAAGGCAAACGCAAGAACCTCGACCTGATGGCGAAGAGCAAAGAGGACGCCGAGAGCTGGGTGACGGGGCTGCAGAAGGTCATCGACAACATGGAGAACCTCAGTTCACAACAGAAATGTGAACAGTATCCTTTAAGAGAGATCGATCCATAATACTGTACAGAAAATCCTGACAATTAGGAGACCTGAAAAGGTGTGGAATTATTATTATTACTACATGTACTGTCATGTAGAATCTTTAAACTTCTGTCTAAAATTGGCCTTAAATCAGAGTCAAAGCTGGATCATCAACTGTATGAAGAAGGCGGACAAAAACCATGACAACATGATGGACCTGAACGAGGTGAAGAGCTTCCTGAAACAGATCAACGTCGAGATGGATGACGCATACGCCGCCGAATTGTTCGCGGTACGAAGCGTTTGTTATTTTTAGCCTTTAAAATAACATCTACAGTATGAACTGTTTATCTAGGCTGTGTTTTTTTTTATTTAAACTCGTCTGGTAACTGTCTAAATAATATTTTATTTGATATGGTTGACAGATTGCTGTAGGTGACTCCTGTGGGTAGATGTGTTTATTTATTGATGCAGGTCTTTAGCCAGCTTGGAAACTTTTTTAAACTTTTTTTTCCTTCTTCTTTTGTTGAGTTAATCTAGCGCTGGACGATATAGCAAAAATTTATATCATGATATATTTCTTAATTTTGGTCGATATCGATATGGGCCCGGTTTCTCGAAAGCTTCTTATTGCTAAGTAGTTCTTAAGTTGTACCTTAACCTCTCTCTTAACGTTATGGCGCATTTCCCGAAACGTTCTTACGCTAAGTATCTCTTAGCTAAGTCACACGTTCGTAATGTTGGTCTGGACCAACCTTAACTCATACTTAGCGTAGTTTCAGCTCAAGACGCTAGTCGCCGCCACTGAGCAGCAGTCTTTATAAACCAGCGGTGTATGGAAGCACATTATGGCACGTTATCAAAGTCGTATTAATGATGGAATATACTGTAGACCTGTTTAAGAATTTTATTTTATTTGATATCAGAACTAATAGAGGTGACTTTTAGCTTTGTTTTTAAAAATTTTCTTCTATTCGTTATCTTTTTACTTCCTGTATTCATAGCTCATGCATATAGTGCACTAGAAAGTTGCATCACCTGCACAGGTTTGCGTTCAGTTCAAAAGTCATTTTAATTAGCCTATTTCATAATGTGACTAACGCATTAAAATTGGCAATCACTATTAATATTAAACAGGTGGCGAATAATTTGGTAGCGAGTGTGGTGTTGTGTTAAACTGAAGACGGCGCGGTCCGCGGAGCTGTGTAGGTCATGTACATTTTTCCTTTAGACAAAACTTCAGCCCTTTTCATATTTTCCCCATGGTCGTTATTAATAAAAAAAAAGTTTTGCCTTCCAAGGCAACAGATTATGGAGCTTCTTGAGCTGCTCAGACCTGCACTTGCCAGGCCAACGCGTCGTACTTACACTCTACGTCCCGATGTCCAGCTGCTCGCTGCTTTTTGTTTAAAATATGTTTCATTGATCATTAGCCATTATCCATAACTTTATGGGCTTTTCTTTATGGACACATTTTATTTTTATGAAATTTGATTTAGTTAAATGAGAAAATAACCTTGGGAGTTTCAGACCGCGCATCCATTAATTTTTCTGGGTGATTGTAATGTTTAATACCCCTATTCACTTACAGGTATGCGGTTTGACTCGCTGTGGGATGCGGTGTTATACCCCTATCTCACCTGCGCAGTCTCGCGCTGTGGCCGTAAGTAGGGTTCATCATGATTCACCCCGAGTTTTTGCGCTGTGCAGTGGTGTCAAAAGTATTCACATTCATTACTTGAGTAGAAGTATAGATACTAGGGTTCAAAAATACTTCTTTAGAAGTTGAAGTATCAACCCAACCCCAAGGGGTTTGCGCGTTCTGATCATAAAAATAGAGTAATGAGGCTATTTTTAAAATGTAAGGAGTAGAAAGTACAGATAATTGCTTAAAAATGTAAGGAGTAGAAGTAAAAAGTCGGCTGAAAAATAATTACTCCAGTAAAGTATAGAAACCCAAATTTCTACTTAAGTAAGGTAACGAAGTATTTGTACTTCGTTACTTGACACCTCTGGCGCTGTGATTACGTTTCTATCTTTCCGCGTGAAAAATTAAACGTTTAATTTTTTTGCTGGTCCTCGCGGAAGCTTGCAGAACTTCGCGGAAAGTTAAAGGAACGTCGTAGGCAATCGCGGCAGCTCACGGAGATGAGTCAGGCCACACAGGTGAGAGAGGGGTATTAGGCACCGTGAGCCGCCTCGAATGACTGGCGCCCAATGGTCCGCAAAGATCCGCAAGGTCCGCGAGCTTCCACATGTTAAACGTTTATTTTTGTGTGGTAAAATGGAAACGTAATAACAGCACCAAAACTCGTGCTGAATCATAATGGACCGCACTTATGGCCCCGCGTGTGAGATAGGGGTATTAAACCTCCACTCTGTCATCTCATCGTATTCATTCCATAAGTGTGCTATACAACCCCAACAACTGACATGTTTCACATTGTTTCTGAAGCTGGTGAAGAGTGTTATCAGCTGTTTGTCCATCAACTATGATTGTAAACCCGGTTCGTTTCACGGCCACATGTTACATGAAAATATTAGCGACAGTTTGGTGATTTAATTTATATATTTGTCTATTATGGCATGTTATTGATAAGTTAACCCATGTCGAATTAAACGCTATTAAAAGAATCTAGTGCAATGTTTAATTTGCATAGAAAGTGCCGTCTTTCTTAACGCTGTCATGAAAAAGGAGTCAAAAATCGATTCCTGAGCCACCGATGTCCGCTAATTCAGGACCTTCACTGTAGACAGCGCCGCGTAACGTCGGACGTAAGAGGCAGCGACTTAAGAAGACTCCTAAGAGACAGTTCGAGAAATACACTTAGAAAAGTTATCACTTAACGTAAGATATATCTTAAGAGTCTTCTTAGCGCGCGAATAGTGTGCGTTATCGAGAAACCGGGCTATGGACAATACTAAAAAGCCTCAGGAAAGAACTGCCGAGGACACACAATGGATGTCTGCAAACTGAATTTGCAAAGTCTATAATACCTCCAGGCTCCTCCTATTAAAATGCTATAATTTTTTTTAAATAAAAACAGTACAGTAAGGTTCACTTTTTATTTGTATTTAGCCTTTACAAACAAGAAATGTGAAATAAACTATCAAATAAATAAAACTCTCAGACTCCAACAATAATATATTTCCATTTAAACTAGAACAGGCTGATTATTCATATACAGCGGAACCTCGGATTACGAGCATAATTCGTTCCTGAAGCAGGCTCGTATTCCAAAACACTCGTAAACCAAATAAAATTTTCCCATAAGAAACAATAGAAACAAATTATTCGTTCCACAGCCCAAAAAAAAACCCCATAAAAATAATTAATACAAAATATAAAGTAAAAATAAAATAAATTAACCGGCACTTTACCTTAAAAAAAAGGCGCTGTGTGTGTGTATGTGAGTGTGTGTGTGTAATGTGCGTGTGAAAGAGACGGAAGAATCGGAAGAATTAGCAAGGAAATTCGCTAGTCACAAACAAACAAACAAACAAATGAACCAGCACGTTACCTTTGAAAAGAATCGTGACTCTCTGCCTTACACACAAAACTCCGCTCTGTCGCGAAACACGAGAGGAGAGGAAAAATGGATCTTTACCCTCTATGAGACTTGCTTTTGCTTTATACGCACGCTGTACAAACACGCTAACAAACACAAAATTAAATATGTTTCACACACACACACGTGGTCACAGTGTTATAGTAAACACAACTCGCGTGCACGGATGTTGATTATACCAGTAAGAGACGAGCACTAAGACCTAGCAGGGGAGACGATTACCTACAATTCCGCAGCGCAAGAGAGAGAAAAACCGTTGGCTCATATATTCAAATGTACATCGAAATATCGGAAATCTATTTAAAAATCGTATCACCGTTATTGAAAAAAATTCTATCCCGATATATATTGATATCGAAATATTGTCCAGCCCTAAGTTAATCATGCAATAGTCATTTGGATTTTTAAAACAATTATGTCCCAAGAAGGGCGGCATTGTGGAGTAGTGGTTAGCACTGTCGCCTTACACCTCCAGGGTCCGGGTTCAATTCCCGGCCAGGTTCAACTCCCGTCTCTGTGTGCATGGAGTTTCCTCCCACAGTCCAAAGACATGCAGATTAGGCTAATTGACGTTCCCAAATTTCCCGTAGTGTGTGTGTATGTGTGTATGCCCTGTGATGGTGTACCCCGCCTCATGCCCTACAGTAAGTCTCCTGGGATAGGCTCCAGGCCCCCGTGACCCTGTATACAGAATAAAGCAGTATAGACAATGAGTGAGTGAGTGTGTCCCAAGGACGTTTGTCATGAACATGCATCTTGGCATGACTGCAGCACGCAATACACAGACATGGATGCAGAGACACAGACACCGGATCTCAGTTACAAACCCTCAATACACACACGATATATAAAAGGACTTCCTGCTGATTCACCCAGTACAAAGTACTGTAAACACTCTGTGTACTTTGTATTCAGCTGTATTCCAAGCTGTGGTTTACATGAGAGGCGTTCAAGTCAGACTGCAGTGATCTTCACGTGATCCTTGAAAATCAACAAATATGAGAGAGACGCATCCGTCCGTAGGAACCTTACCCACAAGCATTCGTCAACACCATTTACACATTACAGGAACTCAGCTGAGAGTTATTGACACATCCTACATACAATCCTGACCTCTCTTCAAACAATTTCTACATATTTGGGGTATTAAAGGGGTTCCTGGGAGGCCAGCGTTTTCAGATGTGAAGCAGGCAGTCATTGATGGTATCCAATCACTAGATAAGTGCATTAGTGTAGCAGGGGATAACAAAGAGAAATAAAGGGTGTTTATAACTACAGGATAACTATAGTCATTATAAGGTTAAAATAAAAATTAGGAGCAGAGTCTTTTCTTATTTAATATGTTAATAATAATAATCAATTTAAAACACAGAGTGGCATCACTGCTGTACAGTTTTCTTTAGGGTCAGGCGAAGTCAACTGTCAGACACACAAAACTTTCCTGCCGCTGGTTTCTGTGACTCAGAGTGGAAGAAGCCCACGTGTAACATAAGCTTGCCGCACAAATTCCAGTCCTAAACATGACCAAACTCGTCACTCTCGCAAGCCGATTGTAAAATAAAGAACACCTCGGCTTAAACCTTTGTTGATGCAACAAAAACCGTACAGGTCAAGGGCAGCGACTGAACACAGTGTGTAATTAGAGAAAAGGAAGAACTGGATGAGCTGCCCTCATTGCGTAAGGCTCGGTCTCGTCAAACAAAGACCACAACAAGCAATTTCGGGAGTGAGTCAGCTGAGGTGTGGCTTCAGTTTGGGCTCGGCATGTGACTGAAACTTATTTTTGTATAAAGCAACCCTGAAAAATGTAATCCCTATCTAAAAACTATTTTTATCCTTATTGCTATAGTGCATGTCATCTGTGTGGAAATCAGTCTCAGATCAAAACATTAGTTTGGAGTAGATTATTACATTTGTAGTGCTTGATGAACACTCCGGTATGAGCACATGATGAACCAGCCACGCCCACACACTATTTGCACTACACATTACAAATAATGCAGCTCACCTGGTTTCATCTCTACACCGAGAACATTGCAGCTGTCGTTTTCTATCATGTCCAAGTGCAAGCGATGCATTCTGGGACAGCGTTTTCGGCACCAAGTCTACACTGAAATCTTCCTTCATCTAAACACATCCCAGATATTTACATCTAAACACAGCTTTAACGCGCTAATAACGTCACAAACGTGCCTGCCCTTTCAAACATACTGTACCAATTACTTTCATTCTATTGTCATGTTGTAATCTTTATTGTAATGTTTTTTTTTATTTATTTATTTTTTATAGAAATGTGACACGTCAGGGTCAAACACTCTGGAGGGAGACGAGATTAAGATATTCTATGACCTGCTAACAGACCGTCCTGAAATCAACACGATCTACAAGACGTACGCTCAAACTGGTGGTCAGATGAGTGTAGGAGATCTGCAGAAGTTCCTTCAGAAGGAGCAATTGGAAAATGTGTCAAATGAGGATGTGAAGAAGCTCATAGACAAACACGAGCCAGATCTTACAGGTAACAGCCTAAACACAGCTGCCAGGGCATTCTTCTGTATATACAGTATATTATCAGCCATAACATTATCATTGTGACCAGTTGAATAATCTCAATTGGAAGAGCGTTGGATAGAACAGCCAGCATTTTGAGAAATGAACATTTTCAATTCAGTTTTATTTGTATAGCGCTTTTAATAATTGACATGGTCGCAAAGCAGCTTTGCACAATCAAAAGAATTATTTAAGTTTGTATGAGATGTGAACGTGTATGAATCAAAATGATAAGACTGTCCCCGATTAACGAGACGAGGACGACGGCGACAGTGGCGAGGAAAAACTCCCTGAGATGGTAATAGGAAGGAACCTTGAGAGGAACCAGACTCAACAGGGAACTCATCCTCTCATATGGGTGAGACGGATAGCAGGGATTGATCTGCATCATACTATGTGAGACTGGAAGTTCAGTATAACAGGAGATGTGTTTAAGTTAATATAGAGTCCAGTTCGTTATTGGAGGCTCAGGTAGACTGAACTATCGAGGGACTGAAGTCACAAGTCCTCAGATCCTCCTCATTTTGTCCCTGATGTTGATGTGTTGAAAGCAGAAAAAGTGGGCAAGTGTAAAGCTTTTAGTGACTTTAACAAGGGCCGATAGAGTCAGAGCCACTTCAAAACTGCAGCTCTTGTGAGATGTTAAAGGTCTTCAGTGGTCATAATGTTACGGCTGATTGTGGATTGATGTGTGTGTGTGTGTGTGTGTGTGTATATGTACATACATGATCATTGCATGATTTGCCTTGTTTTCACACAAATCCAGCCAAGCAGAATGAATGTATGACCAAAGATGGCTTCCTGATGTACCTGTACGCTAGGGAAGCTTTGATCTTCAACCCCGCCCACATTAACATTTACCAGGATATGATGCAACCACTCAATCACTACTTCATCTCCTCATCTCATAACACCTACCTGATGGAAGACCAGCTCAAAGGGCCAAGCAGTACCGAGGCCTACATCAAGTAAGATCTCACATCTTCTCACTCGCTAAGGACTAATAAAGGCTTTATATTGTATAATGAATAATAATTTTTAAAAAATCATACGATTGATGTTTGAGTCAATCTGGGACTTGCACAACACAGGAACTGTGTTGTTGAGAGTTATTGCCACATTCCACCTACAGTCATGACCTCACTCCACATGTTTGGGTTTAGCATTAAAGCGGTTCCTGGGAGTTCAGGCAGGCAGTCCTATAACGGCTCCGGCATGCTGAAATCTACGGTACTACATAAAAAATCTTTTAACCTTGATGGTATCCAAGCCCTATTGAAACACTGGGATAAGTGCATTAATGTAGCAGGGGATTATATACACTTAATTATTTAATCATTTATCCATGAAATGGATACAGTAGCGCGTCTGCTAGTCCATGTGATTATAGTTTCTATAGTAACAGCTCAATCATTTAGTAATTTAGTACTGCGGAAGTGTCTGTGAGCACTGATGTTATAGGAAATCAATAATCACCCAGGCAGATGAATAGCTGAACAATATGCCGGGGTGTTAAGACTTGTCAAATGAGTCACTGTGTCAGAACCATGATTGGTTTTGAAATATGACATCTATTGCATAAGCCAGGGTTAAGTGTAGGTCACTTGCACGAAGAGTCAACTTTAATGCTGAAACACAAGCGTTGTTAAAAATGACGAGTTGTAAAAGAATCTCATTGCAAACTCTGTTGCATGTACAGTAAGCCAAAGACAAGGACGTGTTTAGAGGTTTTATATTCCTATCAGACTCCACTTCAGTTCCACTTCCTTTTCAACAAAAATTCTTCATTTGACAAGAATTTCATTCTATCTAGGAATAAGCAAAATGAAAAAGAAAAGGCTGAATTTAGCCAAGATTCTCCAAAATATTAAAAACGGTAGAAAAACGTTTCTCTACATACAAAGACAAGATGTGAAGAAGAATGATAAACGATGACGTCGTGGAGATGATAGCTCATTCTATTTGGAGAAAGAAATTAAAGATATTTTCAATTTAATTGAAGCAACAACAATCCGCAGTCACAGGACGTTTTTGCTGAAAATGAAACACAAATTAAATAGATTAAGGAATGTTGATTAACATTTAGTATGTCACTGCGTTGTTCTTTTCTTTTACTTTTTAGTCAAGTTTAGTTACTGTATTTAGATGCATCTCCATTGTGCATGTCCAAAAAAATCTAATAGTAATAATAATTAAAAAAATTATTAATTATTATCTTTTTTCCCTATTTGTATTAGCCAGAGTTTAAAGAAGACAATTCTCTTTTTCCCTAATGTGACCTCATATAAGAGGTTCCCCCTCTCCTGGCCTGTTGCCGAGTTCTGCTGTTCTCTGGAGAGGCGTGGCTCAGCAGTAGCTCATTTACATAAGACAGAGTCATAAACAATGCATTTTCCTGAGCTTTGAGACCTGTGTTAATTAGTTGAAATAATAGTAAAATACAGGACCTTTAAGCTATCGTCAAGATGTTCACATGACCAAAGAAATTATGTTTCCTTTCATCCAACTTTTTGGAATTTTGTTTTGACTGAGAGCTCAATTTGTGCTACTGGGCATCATACTGGTCAGTCCTGGAAAATCACCTCTTTTTTTGTGTATTTGTAACAAGGATAAGCGGAAAATGTACAGTATTTGACAGGTTTGTTGTAGTACTTGTAGATGTAGTAGTTGTGACTCTGTTTTCCCGTGGACGTCTTTAGAGCGCTGTTAAAGAGCTGCCGCTGCGTGGAGCTGGACTGCTGGGACGGACCAGACGGAAGGCCGATCATCTATCACGGATACACCCTGACATCCAAAGTGCTCTTCGAGGACGTCATCAAGGCCATCAAGAATTACGCTTTTAAAGTGAGTGAAGACACGCACACTTTATCTACCAGCCTACTACTGTATATACTGTATATAGAGCAGGTCTGATTCTCAGATCCAGTCTGTAGTCGGACAGAATCCAACAGGAAAACAAGCCACAGTATGGAGCTGTGGTTTAGTAATAATGAGGCTGGGTATAATGAGTGGATTGACAAAAAAACACACGGCATTACAGATTTAATAAACTTGGTAAATATGGAGAGTAAGACTGATTGGCCATGAAAATTATGACAAAAAAAAAAAAGATTAAAACAACAGATGAAACTTATATATATATTTTTTTCTTTAATCTGGCTGACACATAACTACTAATAATCATGTTTTTAGTTTTATTAAATCTTTATTTATTTTAAATTTTTCCCCCCGATTTTCTCCCTAATTTAGTCGTGTCCAATTCCTCCCCGTCACTAGCGGGCTCCCACATTAAGGCTACTACGTGACGCCAGCGAACTGCATCTTTTCGAACTGCTCGCTCACGCACCATTAGGGGCGGCGCAACACACTTGGAGGACAGCGCTATCCGCTCCTTCCGCTTGCGTGAAATCACAGATGCCCCAGATTGACTGTTGAGCCGTGATTAATGTGTGAGTCATGAAGTACCTCTCAGCCAATCAGCTCTCTTTAGACCTCCGGCTGTGAGAGGTTACAGCATCACCCGGGAACCGAACCAGCGATCTCCTGATGATAGGTCGAGCACTTTACCACTGAGCCACTGGGAGGCCCAAACTTTACATGTATCTTTACAGTATCTGAATGCACTATTGTTGAACCTAACTTTCGAATCCTCTTTGAAAATCCCATTTGTCGCAATCTGCAGTCTCCCAGTGTGCTCAGAGGTGACACTGTGACCAATGTACAAAGACGGATGAAGAAGTTTAAATAAGGAGAAACCAGCATTTGAAGGCAAACCACACAGTGCGAGACTTATCAACTGCAACAAAGGGGATGTTTAAAGATGTTTGGACAGTTGTACAAACAGTTGTGCAAATGCATTGCTTTTGATGGAGGCTGCAGAGCGAATTAAAAAAGGAAATTTAAGTAAATAAAAATGAGAATAATTAAAAGTAAGTACAAATTAAAAAAAATTATTTATTTCTAAATCGTTTAGGTGAAAAACATTTTCATGATGTTCATAATGTTGAGGTATCAGAGTTATATGTTATTAGCTGAAGCACTCATTGTTGACATGAAAAGAGTTTGTAAAAATAGTTAAAAGGTTAAGTTTTACTTCTTTCGTCGTCAGCCAAATACACTCCCTGTTCGGGAATCGGAGAGTGAACCACAGATGAGAAATCAAATAAAAAAAAGTAGATCGGATAAAGATGAAGTTTTGTCTTAAACAAACTCCAGTTGGTTTTAAACTTCCTGCCAGAAGAATAAACATGCCTTGATTTGTCCATTCATCTTTGAATGTTCGGTTTTTATAGTCTACTTTCCTTTTTTATGGAGTAAGCCTCAGTCTGTCGTGCTTTCATTTCTGTTTCTTGAGAATTTTGGCAGCTTTCTGGGACATTACCGTCATTTCTGTGTCTTCAACATGATGATTATCTCTGTTGAATGACACATACTGTATAACCACACCCACTAAATTAAATAAAAGATATTATTGAAAGAGCGAGTTCTATGTATAGACGAATCCTTTCTTTTATTTACTGTATATAAATAAACCACAGTGACATCTGTAAGAGTTTCCCAGATACACCTAAGTAGTTACCAATCTTCAAAGAAAAGATACCCAGGAGTATTCCATCAAAGGTGTTTAATGTCTTTTTCCAGACGTCTGAGTATCCAGTAATCCTGTCTCTGGAGAACCACTGCTCAGTGGAACAGCAGAAAGTTATGGCTGAACACCTGAAGAACATCCTGGGTGGTGCTCTTCTCACACGCCCTCTGGGGACAAAGGTTCCCAACCGCTTGCCCTCACCTGAGGTCAGCAATATTTATTTACACTCTCGCACTGATGTTAGAAAACTGCTGTTTATGCAAAAAGTGCAACTACTCAGAGAAACAGGGCCCTGCTGAACAGAAGCTGTAGTGTAACTCTTTGTTCATAATTTTTATTCCAGGGTAACAGGGCAAGAGAATAAAATCTTATAAAAGCTGAGAATGTGCAGAGGGGAAGATGAATCCTGACATATTACTGGTTAATAATATTTCTACACCAGGATTGTTGATTAGTTTTCTACATTAGGAGCTCTGAGTTTTTTAATTTGCGAGTATTGTTGTAGAATGTAGAAAATAGATTACTAAACAAAAATAACTTGAACAAAGTAATTTGAATATACAGTATGTATTATATATATATATTTTATATTTGCTACTGCTTTACATTATGTTTTGTAGTAAAATAGTGTATTTAAACAGTGTATTTATCAGTTACTTTATTGCATGTTTTACTACATGTACATGCGTTCTATAATAGAAATCACAGCTACATGCCTTTTTTTCTCATTTCTCCTTATCTCTCATTTTTTAAAACTGTGACTTGAATGGCCTTATTAATTAATAAAAATGAAATGTATTTATTTATGACAAAATTCAAGACATTATGCTCCCCCTCCCCCATACAGTATGTAATCATTAATGAATTAAAGAGTACGTCATAATTCTTTATTAAATCTAAAATGTAATTGTTTATTTATTGCTGTTGTTTAGAGGAAGTAAACACACACTGTTACTGTACAGTAAAATTATCAACTTGTTCTCGGGTAACAGTTCTTCATTACACAGGCTGATGTGTCTCTGATTATCTTATACTGTGTACCCGTACGCTCTGAATATTCTTTCAGAATCCAGCGAAATTCATTGGATTATCGTGGAAGAAAAACAAGACAGCAGAGAACCATGTTGTTTTTCTGCAATAAAATTGTTGCGTGTGTGAGATTGCTCACAGCTTGGGAACACATGCCTGGTTTTATTAACTTGTGTATTTTCAGCCTCATTTCTGTAAATTCAGTGCAGACACAATGCACAAGGTTTACTTTACATTTCCTAAATCTGTAATATTCAATAAGATCTGTTAAAGTAGACATTAATAAGTCTCACTATAAATCTTTACTCCTGTATATGATTGTTTGTTCGATTTGAGTATTTGGATTGTGGTTAGCACTGTACTGTACCTCAGACGCCAAACCTTTCCTGTCCCCGACTTCCTACTGTCCTCATATGGCTTCCTCATTATATTTCCGAACTTCCTGTTTCTTTAAAATCCTTAATTTGTATCATAACCCTCAGTGGAAAGATTGATTCTCGAACCCGTATAAACAGGAAAAAACAGCTCTATATTTGGTGATATTGTTGTAGTTCTAAAAGATTATTATTATTTTAAAAATGTCAGACTGCTGGGTAGTTTACAGTATGTAGAAAAACGTCGACTTGTGGGGATCGGTCTTTTCAGTTCATGTATTCCATGAGGTTACAGGCTTGGATAGAGTTTGGGTCGCTCTAATACATGCCATGTTTTATTTTATTCTCTCTCTCTCTCTCTCTCTCTCTCTCTCTCTTGTGTAGTAAAACTTCAGAGGGACTTTCTGGGCCAGAGTGAGTTCTGTTAGTTGGAAGTAGTCCTGCATTCTTACTAATTTCCCTCAGGGGTTAGGGTGGGATTGGAATGCTCTTGCAGAAGAAAAATAAAATGAGGCTGCATGAACACACACGGGCTTGAGGAGGAGCTCAGAGTTATCTTTCACGCCACCATTTAATTCATTACCTTTAAAGATGAGAACAGAGGTTTTTTAGTGATGAAGTGATGAAAAGACTGCCTAAAGATACAATATTAAATGTGTATGTGCAGTAACAACCTCGGCAGCGACCTCATTTCCCCTCTCATCCGTTCCAACCACCCAGCATTCAGCATCACCAGTACACTAATCACCGTCCTGACCGTCTCTCATCATCTGCACCTGTTTCTCACCGGTCAAGACCTTAAGTTAGAGGTTTTTTTCTATGCTTGAATGATTCATAGGTCACTGTATGGCTCTAAGCAATGCATTGTGGGAATTCATCAGAGCTCTGGATAGTCTCAAATCTGCTTTCAGGCAACACTTATGAAGTAATAGTGTATAAGGAATCTGTAGTGTGTACAAATAATAGCCTGGAAAATAAAACTTTATTAACATAAATGAAATGTTTTTTTTCCGGCAGGAATTAAAGGGAAAGATCCTGATCAAAGGCCAACGCCTTAACAAGCTGGAAGCAGCGTTTAACAACACCACCATGACGGAGGACGTGGGCACCGTGTCTGAAGAAGATGAAGCCGCCGACGCCAAACCGGAAGGAGAACATGAGGCCAAACATAAGGACCATAAGGTGCGTCTCCTACATTCTGTCACAGGACCTGTTTATGGAAAGGTGACAGATCAGTTATGCGTGTAAAGAAGCAGAGCTTTCCCAGGTTATAAGATACAATCACTATCCCCATGCTCCCTTAAATTTCATTTCAATTGCAAACCACGACTGTGCATCTGTGCATATCTTGTTTATTATATATAGTTCTATACAAATACGTTGTTGCTTGTTGTTTCTTTAGAAAAAAAAGATCAAACTTGCTAAAGAGCTGTCTGACCTGGTGAACTACTGCAAGAGTGTCCATTTTAACAGCTTCGAGCATTCACGTGAGAAACAGGCCTGCTATGAGATGTCGTCCTTCAAGGAAAGCAAAGCCAAAAATCTGGCAGAAACTTCAGGTAGTTTGGGTTGATGTGCTGTACAGTATATAAACCAGGATGCATCATTTTCAGTTTTTAGCATATTTTCCATCTGTAACTTTTTAACTCCACCCTGAATCCATATCAGACATATCACAGAAGCGTCCAGTATTGACTTAACTTTTACATAGGTGAGAATTTTTATTTTGTTTAAAGAGAAATATTAATCTTTTAATTAAGCGAACACTGCATGACTAAAATTGTAATCATACTTAATTAAACTTACAAGAAATTCTTTTTGAGCCGAAAAAGAATTACATTGATCAGTTTCGTTCTGATATACTGAAGTAAATTACTTTAAGTAAATAGAAAATATGAACAGATACAGTGGTGTGAAAAACTATTTGCCCCCCTCCTGATTTCTTATTCTTTTGCATGTTTGTCACACTTAAATGTTTCTGCTCATCAAAAACCGTTAACTATTAGTCAAAGATAACATAATTGAACACAAAATGCAGTTTTTAAATGAAGGTTTACGTTATTAAGGGAGAAAAAAAGCTCCAAATCTACATGGCCCTGTGTGAAAAAGTGATTGCCCCCCTTGTTAAAAAATAACTTAACTGTGGTTTATCACACCTGAGTTAAATTTCTGTAGTCACCCCCAGGCCTGATTACTGCCACACCTGTTTCAATCAAGAAATCACTTAAATAGGAGCTACCTGACACAGAGAAGTAGACCAAAAGCACCTCAAAAGCTAGACATCATGCCAAGATCCAAAGAAATTCAGGAACAAATGAGAACAAAAGTAATTGAGATCTATCAGTCTGGTAAAGGTTATAAAGCCATTTCTAAAGCTTTGGGACTCCAGCGAACCACAGTGAGAGCCATTATCCACAAATGGCAAAAACAGGGAACAGTGGTGAACCTTCCTAGGAGTGGCCGGCCGACCAAAATTACCCCAAGAGCGCAGAGACAACTCATCCGAGACGCCACAAAAGACCCCAGGACAACATCTAAAGAACTGCAGGCCTCACTTGCCTCAATTAAGGTCAGTGTTCACGACTCCACCATAAGAAAGAGACTGGGCAAAAACGGCCTGCATGGCAGATTTCCAAGGTGCAAACCACTTTTAAGCAAAAAGAACATTAAGGCTCGTCTCAATTTTGCTAAAAAAACATCTCAATGATTGCCAAGACTTTTGGGAAAATACCTTGTGGACCGACGAGACAAAAGTTGAACTTTTTGGAAGGTGCGTGTCCTGTTACATCTGGCGTAAAAGTAACACAGCATTTCAGAAAAAGAACATCATATCAACAGTAAAATATGGTGGTGGTAGTGTGATGGTCTGGGGTTGTTTTGCTGCTTCAGGACCTGGAAGGCTTGCTGTGATAGATGGAACCATGAATTCTACTGTCTACCAAAAAATCCTGACGGAGAATGTCCTGCCATCTGTTCGTCAACTCAAGCTGAAGCGATCTTGGGTGCTGCAGCAGGACAATGACCCAAAACACACCAGCAAATCCACCTCTGAATGGCTGATGAAAAACAAAATGAAGACTTTGGAGTGGCCTAGTCAAAGTCCTGACCTGAATCCTATTGAGATGTTGTGGCATGACCTTAAAAAGGCGGTTCATGCTAGAAAACCCTCAAATAAAGCTGAATTACAACAATTCTGCAAAGATGAGTGGACCAAAATTCCTCCAGAGCGCTGTAAAAGACTCGTTGCAAGTTATCGCAAACGCTTGATTGCAGTTATTGCTGCTAAGGGTGGCCCAACCAGTTATTAGGTTCAGGGGGCAATTACTTTTTCACACAGGGCCATGTAGGTTTGGATTTTTTTTCTCCCTAAATAATAAAACACCTCATTTAAAAACTGCATTTTGTGTTTACTTGTGTTATCTTTGACTAATAGTTAAATGTGTTTGATGATCAGAAACATTTTGTGTGACAAACATGCAAAAGAATAAGAAATCAGGAGGGGGGCAAATAGTTTTTCACACCACTGTATAAGAAGAACACTTTGATGCCGTTTGCGGATCAGCACCAACACATTGTTTAAAGTGAATCTGCTCTAATTTAATTCCCTGAACAACCTGCTTGTTTTTTTTTTTTGTTTTTGTTTTTTTGCATTTCAGCAACCGGATTCATCCACCACAACATGGAGAAGCTGAGCAGAATTTACCCTGCGGGCTCCCGGACAGACTCGTCCAACTACAATCCTGTGACCATGTGGAACGCTGGCTGCCAAATCGGTGACATTTTACTGCATTTGATTCATCTTCCTCCATCTTGTACACTTGTACACAGTGTCTCTGTGCTTCACTAATGTGTGTGTGTTTGGTGTTTAGATTTTGCTATAATGGGATAGCAGTTTAGCATTGTGCATGCTACAGTAAATCATCGCACTCGCCTTGCTCAGAGGACTTTATTTTATATATAATGCATATAATTTATTGTAATGCTACAGGAAGCTAATCTTGCAGCAAAGTTGTTCACGAGCTCAGGATTGAGAATAGATTTTCACTGGGTGCCACGTCAAGAAGCTTTCCAGGTCAAGCTGTTGATGAATAGAGAAATTTGTCTAATCTTTATTGCTGATTTACTTGTGCAGTTCAAGAGAGTAAAATCCCATATAGCTTATTAATTTACACATGACACGCCTGAATATGTGTTATAACTTAAAATCGGTCTTTTATATTACTTTGCAAAATATATTGAATATTGACTTTTTCGCACCAGCTCTTTTGTAAGTTACAAAGCGATTCTTGTGTCGTGCAAGTTATGTGAACAAGTTATCTATCTGATGTTTAAAGGTGTGCCAGGCATTTGCATGAACTCCATGGGGGTACGCTGCGTTCCATTAACACTTGGTCGATTTTCAAAGTGTATCTGGAACATGAAGGTTTTTATCGCTTCATCTGATCACTTAATTTGCTTTGCTTGAAGAAGTGGAGCACAAGATTTTAGCAAGAAAATAACTTGTTCCAACAAAATAATAGCACAATATTAAATAATCACAAATTATTTATCTCCCATTACTTGTTCACATCGTTTGCATGATATACTGCAGCTGAATCACAATTCAGACATGCACTTGGTGTAAAGGAGACGATGGTTAAATCAACTTTTTGAGCAACTTACAGTAGCTCTTATGTATACTGAGATTAGCAGAGTGTAGATAGATAGATATATAGATAGATACTTACTGTACAGTGTACAGTATATACTTATGTACGTGCATACTGTACATACAATACTTACTTAGGTTATTACTTTTCTTTCTTTCTTTTTCTTACTTATTTACAAACCTACATACTTTTTTCTTTCTTTCTAACTTTTCTTTGTTGTCTTTCTTTTTTCATATTTACTTTATTGATCGATTGATTGATCCCAAAGAAAATTCCATATACTGTGTATTTAATATCTACATTTTTTGCCTGTTTGTGCAGTGGCACTGAACTTCCAAACTAGTGGCAAAGAGATGGATTTGAACCAAGGACGATTTCTGCCTAACGGAAAGACCGGCTACATCCTGAAGCCAGAGTTCATGAGAAACCCAGACACTACATTTAACCCCATCAACCTCACACAAGGAAGATGGTTTAAGACCAAAGCCCTGCATGTCATGGTCTGTAATAATTACATAATGAATATATATTTTTTAAACCTATGTACGGTATTTACTGTACGTTTTATTATGCCATTTTTGTCATGTACTGTCTATTGTGTCCAGCAGGTGGTGCTGTTTGTTAGTAAAATCTGAATATGGTTTCACACTCGTAGATCTTTTCCATATTTTATGTCACAACCAGGAAGAGAAATGAAAGGGTTCACAGGCTCTTTTTTTTGGCCTCGTAAATTTTTTATATAGTGTCACTTAAGTCTATTTCCAGTGTACGTTGTAACATTATAATATGTGCACAAGTTCAAAGGGGTGTGTGTACATTTGCACTGCAAAGCTGCTTTTCAAAAAGCTATTGCTGGTACTTTACTTGATAAAGCAAATTTATTTTTAATGCTGTAATGCATTTCTCAAAAAATCTTTCACTGTAGCCTCATGGCTGTCTGACATCCCAACCCTGAACTGTTTCCTTTCAGGTCATCTCAGCACAGCAACTTCCCAAACTGAACATAGATAAAGCCAACTCCATAGTGGACCCCTTTGTCACGGTGGAAGTCATCGGCGTGCCAAGGGATCGGAAAAGCGAACAGACGCCCTACATCAACAACAATGGTAAGCGTGATGAGCAAATCTACACTGGGATACATGTTACAGTATACTGTATTGTATACAGTATGTCGCATTCAGACATTTAACTTTCTGCATCATGTTTTGTGTCTTCAGGCTTCAATCCGATGTGGAATAAAAACTTCAAGTTCACCGTTCAGGTGCCGGATTTGGCCTTAGTGCGCTTCCTGGTGATGGATCATGATACTGCGTCACATAATGACTTCATTGGGCAGTACACACTACCTTTCACCAGCATGCAGAACGGTGAGCTCATAGTCACTTCTTTTTAGTTTGGAACCAACTTATGGTTGTGACTTTATTTAATTCAATTTCCCCACCATGAGTTTTAAAATATTTTATCGCTATTAATTGGTCCGAGGTAAACACTTAAGCTGATTATAGAGTTGATTCCCAACTAGGTTCGATTCCTGTCTCTGTGTGCACGGAGGTTGCATGTTCTCCCCGTACTTGGAGGGTTTTCTCCAGGTACTTCGGTTTCCTCCCACAGTCCAAAGACATGCAGATTAGGCTAACTGCCGTCCCCAAATTGCCCATAGTGTGTGAATGAGTGTGTGTGTATGTCAGGATTGGCAACCTGTCAGGCTGTACCCTTCCTCATGCCCTCCTGGGATAGACTTCATGCTCCCCGTGACCCTGTATACAGGAAAAAACGGTCTAGACGATGAGTGAGTGATTGATATTTTATGGGTCAATTTAATAAACTGATTGAATGGGTTTAAGTTTAGAATAATTTCACAAACTGGCTTCCAAAAAGTACTTGAAAAATATTCTTGTTTTCTGAGATTATAAGTCATCAATTTATATGCGATTCACAGATCTCAACATTTCAGAGATCTGTTAACATTATCTACATGCGCTTAGCTGCAGAAATAATGGCACCCTTGATAATAATGGGTTTAAAAAAAGAATTATGTAATTTTTTCCTATTCCTGGAAGCATGAACGATGAGAGATCAATTCCTGTCTCCAGTCTGTGTGCATGGAGTTTGCTGTTGTTTGCGTGATGTTCTCGCCGTGCTTGGTGGGTTTCCTCCGGTTACTCTGGTTTCCTCCCACAGTCCAAAGACATGGAGATTAGGCTAATTGGCGTTCCCAAATTGACCGTTTTGTGTGTGAGCCCTGCGATGTCCAGGGTGTCCCTGCCATGTGCCCAAGTCTTCTGGGGTTTAAATATATATAAAAAATATATTATGTTGCATATCACTGAGAATAAAATCTAGGTAGGCTATATATTTACTTTTATTGCTTTATTTTAAGCTCACTTTACTGTTTTAGGGAATTCTCAATCTGTCATGGTTTCGCTAAACTGTAAATACTTCCTGTTTTACTCAAGTTGGTGTCCCTAAACCCTGACCTGGTGACCGTGAAAACAGTGTTGTCATTCCCCAGTTATAAGCATTTAAGGTGCAGTTTGTAACATTTAAAAGTCTTTGTAGACATCAGACAACAAGGTTTGGCATTTTTTATGCTTTTTAAAAATTTTTATGCTTTTATTTATGGCCATGTACAGTAATTAGCTCCACCATCACCACCTTTTGTCAGCTGAATAGCTTTAAACGTCTCAGCATGTAGAGTGAGTCGGGTTGCATGAGAGCAGAGAGCTCTAACCATATTCCTTTATATATTGCTGGTCTGGCACATGAATGAGTGCGAGTTCAATGTGGAATGTAACTTACAAACGTCTTTCAATTTCCACCAGGATACCGCCACATTCCTCTGCTTACAAAAAGAGGTGACATCATGCCTTCAGCGAAACTCTTTGTCCACATCATGGTTGAAGATCACCCCTGAAGAAGATCGAACGGTCTCTACCACTCACCTGTTCCACCAGAAGCAGACCCGCTCATACAGAACAAGAGAGACGTCCATGTGTGTGATGACATTCTGACCTGAACGAGATCAAGAGACAGTTCAATGTATATATAAAATGTGGACAAAAGGGTCACTTTTTTTAATTTATTTTTTTTATCTGTACACTGTACTTTTTTCCCTCCTAGATACACATATACAAATGTAAAGATTTATTATGAAAATCCTCCAACTGACTGTGTGTGTCCGGTTCATGTGCAATTTTTTTTTAAATGTTATTTTGAGTTAGGAATTAGATTTTAATATAACTTTTATAAAGGGGAAACATGTGACAGAGCTGTCTATAAATGTTTGTTTATTTCTTTAAATAGGATAAATACAGAACACAGGAACATTAATTATTTGCAGGTATATTCAGAAACATTATGTATAAAAAAAATGAATTTGACATGGAAAATTTTTATTCCCTTTTTGTTCGATAATCATTTTTAGTGCAAGAAATATTTCCTTTTTAAGTAAAACTCTAAATTATGCATGTTTGCTCTGTTAATTATGGGGTCTTTAGTTTACATGTAATTTATCCTGAAATCCTGTTTTTATATATATATATTCATTTATGATTTATTACTTTTATCAGGGGCCAAATGATGTTCTCGTGCAATGGTTATTATGAGTAAGCACTCTGTTCCTCTGTTTTCATGTGTGAGCAGTTTAAGGTCTGAGAATTTTATAATCGTTATTGTTGTTGTTGTTATGTTACTGTGCATTGTCGAACTGTAATATAGTACTTGTTTCGCTGCCTGACTTTATATTATTCCATTGTTTTCTGCTAAATGAGACGATAACTCAGCCTAAATTTTTAACTTCTAAGTTTCACTGGAATAAAACCAAACCAAGTCAGATCGATCAACACTAATGAAACATACTTCACTACTCTTTGACAAAAGTTAATAAAATGTAAGAAGGATCTTGTGCACAGTGGTTTTTGTTCCTGAGTCTTTGACCGAATTGTCATTATCTTAAATAGTTGGCGAGCAGGAAGTCTTTCCCTGAGTTCTAACATATATTTACCATCAATAAATCATCCATTATCTTTGCCTTTAAAGTTTAACAATATTAATATCTGCTATAGTTTTTAAGATATGATTTTACTTAATCAAGGAAGGACTTTATTGAGGGTCAAATTATTGGCCTACATTAAGCAAAGAAAACAGATTTAAAATTACTTTCACTGGGTGGAG
Source organism: Channallabes apus (assembly GCA_030522415.1). NCBI lineage: Eukaryota > Metazoa > Chordata > Actinopteri > Siluriformes > Clariidae > Channallabes > Channallabes apus. Next base: position 29,997,180 of record CM060115.1, on the reverse strand, counting down.
AAACACATTATCAAACCCTCCAACTTTGTGGGAGAAATGTGGTTGGATAAAGAATCCGAAACGATTCCTGATCACTTGGACAGTAGAAATCAGAGCTACAGTATGTTTAATCGTTAAAGTCACCTCTGTGTCCCTAAGAAAACCACTTGTTAGTGAGACTAATTATTAAGACAGCTTTTAATTGGCTAGGGAACATAAAGACAATGGAAAATGTCATGCGGTCTGATGGGTCCAGGTTTGTTGCAATCGCATTTTACTACTGCTGTACTTCCACAACCATGTACAGTGGTGTGAAAAACTATTTGCCCCCTTCCTGATTTCTTATTCTTTTGCATGTTTGTCACACTTAAATGTTTCTGCTCATCAAAAACCGTTAACTATTAGTCAAAGATAACATAATTGAACACAAAATGCAGTTTTTAAATGAAGGTTTACGTTATTAAGGGAGAAAAAATACTCCAAATCTACATGGCCCTGTGTGAAAAAGTGATTGCCCCCCTTGTTAAAAAATAACTTAACTGTGGTTTATCACACCAGAGTTCAAGTTCTGTAGTCACCCCCAGGCCTGTTTACTGCCACACCTGTTTCAATCAAGAAATCACTTAAATAGGAGCTACCTGACACAGAGAAGTAGACCAAATGCACCTCACAAGCTAGACATCATGCCAAGATCCAAAGAAATTCAGGAACAAATGAGAACAAAAGTAATTGAGATCTATCAGTCTGGTAAAGGTTATAAAGCCATTTCTAAAGCTTTGGGACTCCAGCGAACCACAGTGAGAGCCATTATCCACAAATGGCAAAAACATGGAACAGTGGTGAACCTTCCCAGGAGTGGCCGGCCGACCAAAATTACCCCAAGAGCGCAGAGACAACTCATCCGAGAGGCCACAAAAGACCCCAGGACAACATCTAAAGAACTGCAGGCCTCACTTGCCTCAATTAAGGTCAGTGTTCACGACTCCACCATAAGAAAGAGACTGGGCAAAAACAGCCTGCATGGCAGATTTCCAAGGCGCAAACCACTTTTAAGCAAAAAGAACATTAAGGCTCGTCTCAATTTTGCTAAAAAACATCTCAATGATTGCCAAGACATTTGGGAAAATACCTTGTGGACCGACGAGACAAAAGTTTAACTTTTTGGAAGGTGCGTGTCCCGTTACATCTGGCGTAAAAGTAACACAGCATTTCAGGAAAAGAACATCATACCAACAGTAAAATATGGTGGTGGTAGTGTGATGGTCTGGGGTTGTTTTGCTGCTTCAGGACCTGGAAGGCTTGCTGTGATAGATGGAACCATGAATTCTACTCTCTACCAAAAAATCCTGAAGGAGAATGTCCGGCCATCTGTTCGTCAACTCAAGCTGAAGCGATCTTGGGTGCTGCAGCAGGACAATGACCCAAAACACACCAGCAAATCCACCTCTGAATGGTTGAAGAAAAACAAAATGAAGACTTTGGAGTGGCCTAGTCAAAGTCCTGACCTGAATCCTATTGAGATGTTGTGGCATGACCTTAAAAAGGCGGTTCATGCTAGAAAACCCTCAAATAAAGCTGAATTACAACAATTCTGCAAAGATGAGTGGGTCAAAATTCCTCCAGAGCGCTGTAAAAGATTTGTTGCAAGTTATCGCAAACGCTTGATTGCAGTTATTGCTGCTAAGGGTGGCCCAACCAGTTATTAGGTTCAGGGGGCAATTACTTTTTCACACAGGGCCATGTAGGTTTGGATTTTTTTTCTCCCTAAATAATAAAACCCCTCATTTAAAAACTGCATTTTGTATTTACTTGTGTTATCTTTGACTAATAGTTAAATGTGTTTGATGATCAGAAACATTTAAGTGTGACAAACATGCATAACAATTAGAAATCAGGAGGGGGGCAAATAGTTTTTCACACCACTGTATGTGACAAATACAATTATTGGTTGACCTTAATACAGAGCAATTGGTGCATCAGAGTAAGACGCCAGTCTCTCTCTTTTTCTCTTGCACACACACACACATGCACGCAAATCATCAAATTACTATTATGGCATTTAAAAATCTTAATAAATTACATTAATACAGAGGGGATGTTTTTTGTCATGTTCTCCAGCAGAGGGTGCTATTCCACTGCATACGTCTATGGGTGTCACGTGACAAAGGAACGAACGACTCGGAGTAGAAGAGTCTGAGAAAGAATCGCTCAATTCTGTTTCCTGTACATAACCTACGGAGGTTTTGCGATGATTTGCGTATGCGCGCCCAGTAGAAAATGAACGTATCACTCTACGAGACAACACGTTCATCTGAGTCACGTTAAAGATTTGTTCAAAAAGAATGAATCGTTCATGAATGACCCATAACTAAAGGCCAAAACCGTTGCAAATTTCATTGCAACGGTTTTGGCCTTTCGTCCACATGCAAATTGTTTATTGAAAACTGAGCTTTTGAAAACTCCCTCCAAAGCGAAGATTTTACCGAAACTTTGTTTTCAGTGGTGGTGTGTGGACAGGGGACACAGAGATTTTGGCTTGTTGTAACGTCACCTTGTGCGCCCATGATGTCATTGTGTGCTAGTCTCCTTGATTTGACTTCAGCTTTGTTTATGAGGATATTTTGTTCAATGGTGGACTTGCGTACAGTGAACTAGTGACTGTGTTAATGTTGCTTACTGGACTTTTTACATGTGTATACATACACACATTACGTTAACACATTAGGCTAATAAACAGAAGTGTCTGAATGTAGTACGAGGCTCACTGCTGCTACATACAAAACTCCAATGACACAGACCCCGCAGACAGCGACGGCAGTTTTGGACAAGACCCATCAGACATCTTAAAAGGACCGCAAGAGGTAACGTTTTGTCTAGGCTTCAGATTGGCCCCCTGTTGGCCCCTGGGATTCTCCTAACAGAACTTGACAGGACGTTTTGCGTTTTTTCATGTGGACAAAGATATTTTTAAAACTAGATTGTGTGGACAGAAATATTTTTAAAAACAAAGGAGAAAAATCTCAGTTTTTACAAATTCCCGGCTACGTGTGGACATGGACTAAATCGCAAGAGGAATCCTTGACGCCATTTTGTCTAAGCTGTTTTGCACTGTATTGGACTGTGAAATCTGTTTTGTTGAGGATTTTCCAAAATTAGGATTATTCACCATCAGGACAGCTTTACAGGACAGTTATTCAATACAATCCATATTCATACAATATAATGGACATTAGACATTTTATACATTCGCTAACACACTGAAAATGTTGTATATAATTGTAAATACAGAGCAACCCCAGGTTGCGAGTAACACGGTTTGCAAATGTATCACGCATATGCTTCTTGTTTTGACGCAGAGCGTCACGTGATCACAACTGAGCGTGCGCTCATGAGAGTGTTCTTAGCAATGTTCATGCAAATTTTTCAGATAAAAATAGTCTTTCTGTTAACGTGTGTGTGAAACTTAAATAAGAGAGGAGGAAGGTTTACTGTGTAAGATGAGAAGGGGATGAGGGGGGTCTGATTCATCCTCTCCTCTAACTTTAGCTTCACACACAAACACACACACACACACACACACACACAGCGCCTGCGAGCATAAACGGAAACACTTACAGTATCTGTCGGGATTTATTTTTACTTTTAAAATGCAGTTAAAATGCAGGTTAATTAGTTTTATTTTTACTTTATATTTTGTGCTAATTATTTTTATGTATTTATTTTTTTGGGCTGTGGAACGAATAATATGAGTTTCCATTATTTCTTATGGGAAAATTTGCTTTGATTTACGCGTGTTTTGAAATACGAGCCTGCTTCCGGAACGAATTATTTTTGTAATCCAAGGTTCCACTATACTGGTACATGTATCTGGTGCACTGCAGTGTCAATTTTTCATACAATACACGCGAGCTCCTTCCACTATTGAACCGGAAGTAGAAAATGCGTAACTTGAATGTTTGTAAGTTGGGGACTACTGTACCTGCAAAATGATGTCAGCTGATGACCTGAATGTACTGAATGACATGTTATTGCAACAATACACAAGTTTTCCTTCTCTCAGGGCACAGCCATATTTCAGGACTTAAAGTGTGAAAGGGTGGTTCTATGAAACTGAAAAGTGCCCTAAGGTCTTAAACAAACTTTCAGCAACAGTAAAATCTAGAATTGTAAGTCATATATATTTTTTAGCCTTTTATTAATTTATCTATAATTTGTGTTTAAATTACAATTGTTGTAGTTATGGGCAGGGATATCATTTAACTTCTGTGCATAGTATTTTCATATTAACATCTTCACAATGACATTTTTAACCTAAGGTGTGAAAAAAATAATCCTGTAAGATCGAAAAAATCAGACAAATACAGTACATGTCTTAATATTTTTTAAAACTTGTCATCATATACAGTTATTTTTCTTCAGCAAAGATGCAAAGAAAATAGTAACATTTACACAAAGCACAAATTTATTTTCAAGCATACTGTAAATATGTCATACCTTTAAAAAAAAAACATATCAAAGGCATTCCTGCAAGTAAAAATGCATATCTATTTCATTTATATTGATTTGATATAAGTCGCAGGAATATGATCAGGTGTTTCTCTAAAAAGCATTTTAAGAATGTTTGTAATGTATTATTTTTAGTTTTATAGCCAGCTATTCCCATTAGAAGAAAAATGTTCCTTTTGAATTGTTTAGTTAAATTATAAAAGCCCAGCTTTCTTTTTCAGATCGCTTTGGCGCCACTTTGGCAAACGCTGGAAATCATTTCTCGTGCAGCCGAGGAGACTCTCGAAGTCTGGATCGCTCAGATACTCCTGAAATGTACACAGAACACAGTGGAAAAATCATCTTTTATAATATTTTTTTAATTAAATACTTTTTCTATAATACATATTTCTATCAAATTACCTTTGAACCTGGTCTGTGAAAAGATGTTTGGGCTAATACAAAACTGGGCTTTTTATTCTAGTAATATTACTAGTATACAGTTACATCTCAATAAATTAGAATATCATCGAAAAGTTGATTTATTTCAGAAATTCAATTTAAAAGGTGAAATTCATATATTACTGAATATACTGTAGATTCATTACACACAGACTGATATATTTCAAATGTTTATTTCTTTTCATGTTGATTATGGCTTACAGCTAATGAAAGCCCAAAATTCTGTACGTCAAAAAAAAAAAAAATTATTTAAGACCAATAAAAAAAAGATTTTTAACACAGAAATGTTGGACCACTTAAAAGTATGAACATGTGCAGTGCTCAAAACCTGATCGGGGCTCCCTCTGCAGGAATTACTGTAGCAATGCAGGTATTAGTTTTTTTGGCAGTGTGTGCAGGTGCCAAGTCCTGCGGGAAAATGAAATCAGCATCTCCATAAAGCTGGTCAGCAGAGGGAAGCATGAAGTGTTCTAAAACTTCCTGGTAGACAGCTGTGCTGACCTTGGACCTGATAAAACACAGTGGACCAACACCAGCAGATTGCATGTCTCCCCAAACCACCACTGACTGTGCAAATTTTACACTGAACCTCAAGCAACTTGGATTGTCTGCCTCTCCTCTCTTCCTCCAGACACAGGGACCTTGATCTCCAAACTAAATGCTAAATTTACTTTCATTTGAAAAGAGGACTTTGGCCTACTAAGCAACAGTCCAGTCCTTTTTGTCCTTTGCCCAGGTAAGATGCCTCTGACATTGTCTCTGGTTTATGAGTGGCTTGACATAAGGGATGCCACAGTTGTAGCCCATGTCCTGGATACGTCTGTATGTGGTGGCTCTTGAAGCACTGACTCCTACTGCAGTCCACTTCTTGTAAATCTCATTTAAAGGTTTAGGAAACCTTTGCAGATGTTTGGAGTTAATTAGCTGATTAGAGTGTGACACCATGAGTCTCCAGTATTGAATTTTTGACAATGTAAAATTTTTTTGAGATACTGAGTTTTGAGTTTTCATTAGCTGTAAACCATAATTATGAAAATTAAAAGAAATAAACACTTGAAATATATCTATCAATTTCATTTTTGAATTGCTGAAATAAACCAACTTTTCAATGTTATTCTAATTTATTGAGATGCACCTGTATATATTGTATATATTTGTTGGACTTACTATAAATGATTTAGATCTTTAAAATTTTTTTATATTACACAAAGATACTGTAACCTGGTTAAATACAAAATGTGGTTTGTAAATGATGCTTTCATTTAATAAGGGAAAAAAATCTGTCCAAACCTACCTGGCTGGCCTACCAAAATTACTCCAAGAACACAATTCCTCCAGGAGCTCATAAAGGAACCCAGAACAACATCTAAAGAACTCGAGGCCTCAATTGTTTAAATTAAGGTCAGTGTTCATGATCTAACTATAGGAAAGAGACTGGGCAAAAATGTCATCCATAGGAGAATTAAAAGGCAAAAGCCAGCGCTGACCAAAAAGACCACAAATTCTCATCTCAGATTTGCCGAAAACCAAGACTTTTGGGCAAATCTTCTGTGGTCTGACAAGACAAAGTCGAACTTTCTGGAGGGTGTGCATCCTGTTACATCTGGTCTAAAACAAACACAGTGCTTTATAAAAAGAACATAATAGCAATAGTCAAACATGGAGGTGGCAGTGTGATGTTCTGTGATGTTCAATTGATAGAACCTTGAATTCAGAGCTCTAACAGAAAATCCTGAAGGAGAACACCAGGCCATCAGTTCATGACCTCAAGCTTAGGCTCACATGGATTCTGCAGCCGCAAGTAGCACGTGCAGTAAGTAGGTTTAGGGGGCAATTACTTTTTCACATAGGGCCAGGTAGGTTTAGACAGCTTTTTTTACCCTTAGTAAATGAAATACTGTTCTTTCTCGAAACTCATTTAGTCTTGATTCCTTGTACCACAATATCTTTACACGAGAAAGTCTGAGGTCCAAGTAATCTGATTTACTACAGTAGCTCAAACATTCTCGTTCCTCTTTACCCACCTCTCGCTTGCTGGGGTCGAATCCCTGAGGAAGCTCACTGGGATTCTTATTGATCAGCTGCTGAGGACTCAAAGTAGCTGAGCTTGGAGATTTTACAGAAGGTGCATCACCACGCAGGGGTCGAAGATTCGGGGGTTTGGGAGACTGAGAGGAGATTTCAATGGGTCCACCAGGGGCACTGCTGAGCGATTCTCCGCCCATCGACTTCCTGTTCAAGGCTGTGTTGTTCATGTTCTGCAAGGAAATTTAGTTGAGGTTTATTTTAGGCTTTTAATCTGAAGAGCACCATTTAAAAACTGTGAAGCATGATGGTGGAAGCATCATATCATGGGGTGTTTTGCTTTAAAAGGGACTTGTATAGTGAAAAGTGATGCCCTCATGAGGAAGGAGGATTATGTAGAAAGTCTACGGAAAATCTTCAAGATGTCGACCATAACGCTGCAGCTGGGTCTTCAAGCTAAATCTCAATCCTAAAATAGATCCACAGTGAAAGTATTACAGTGGCCATCACAAAACCTACCACCGTGATCTGTGTAACTGATCCAGAGGCAGCCAGTTTACTCTTCATCTCCTCATACGACTGTCCTCCCTGAAATAAACACAAATTCAGTTATTACAGAGTACAGCACACTCACAATCGTTGAAGTTTACACAACACGTATGCCCTCTAGTGGCTGGTTACTGTTATTTTTCACCCACTCACACTCCATTTGTAAGTGTCCCAAGCGTTGAACCACCCTGTGAATGTAGGAGGCTCGTAACCCTGTTTCACCAAGATGATGGGGGTATCAGGGTCACGGCCTGCTGGATGGGTCCTCAGATAATCTAATGCACTGTTTTGTGACTCCAGGATCTCAATCTGGTTGGCAGAATTGCCAAACCACAGGAAAACCTGGCGAGATTATGATGAGCATTAACAATTGTGTTCTGACCGGTTCAGTTATTATCTGTCTGTGCTAAAATGCTAAGAAGATCTTATAAATGATCAGAAATACAATAAATGATACATCTTGTGTGTGATTTTTTTTAGTTGTCATCCAAAGCAGAATACAAACCAACCTCATCCCAGGTATCGAGCATCATGACATCATCCTCATCCAGGTCATCCTGGGTGAAATGAGCTACCTCGGTCATACGAAATTGGCCCGTCTGGTTAGAACACTCAAAAAGACGGGGAGTGTGCATGGGCGTCTCCTTCTCAAGCCTGGTTTAGGTGAAAGGTATTAAAACAGGGTTTTATAAGCAACCTAATATGTATGCCTTTGGAGCAGAAGTAAACACAAAGGTTCCTAGATGGTAACAATATGTTAAGTGATGTCATGAGGTACCTCTTGTCACTGGCGTATGGTGCTTTCCCACCCAGAGCTACCCAGAACTGTGCCGGCTCTTGGCCTTCCATCGCTGGCTGCTTGTCCTCCTTTGAAAGTACGTCAGCCACCATCTTCCCCATTTCACGCTCATCACCACTGCAGCCCTATTCATACACACAAAGACAGACATGATAAACAAAAAAACAAACAAAAATATTGCAGTACCATTGTTTTGAATTCTTGAATCTGATTGGTTGGATTCACTTTGGGCCACATAACACCACCCCATTATTCATCATTTTCCTATAATAGCTCACCCTTTCACAATGAGAAGTAAATGAAATACTTGCCTTCCCGTACCATATGTACGTCACACTTTTCGTTTTCAGAAGAAAGACATCGTTGCTGTTGAGAGAAGAGGCTCTTGCTGGCACCTCTGTAGCCTTAGTATTCATGTCATCTGTTCCTCTAACCTGGAAAAGCCTAGCACCGGGATCAGGGTTTACCACGCCCGGTTTGCCTGTTCCACCCTTAGAACAAACCGAAATACCATTAAAACATCTGATGTAGCTCTGTATCATTTTTCAGAGCTAAATATCATTTGGATATTCAGTATTCTATAGGGACAAGGGTATTTCATCATTTTATATATATAATAGCTGAATTTGAGGTTCAATTTGATTTTAATTTGATTTGAATTTATTTTGCCAAACCTGTTAATTATTGAATTCGATTGTTTCAATCAGGCCTCTTATCTTCAGTGTTGAGCAATCTTAATGCTTGAATATACTGTACCAAGACATCTTGGTCAATGCTACTGTATGCTTCCAACTTTGTGGCAACAGTTTGGGGAAGGCCCTTTTTCTATTCCAACATGAGTGTCCCCCCAGTGCACCAAGTAAGGACTATAAGGACTTTGTTTGATGAGTTTGGTGTGGAAGAACTTGACTGGCCCGAGCACAGTGCTCTGACCTCAACCCCATAGAGCATCTTTGGGACGAACCGGAACGGAGATTGCAAGCCAGACCTTCTCGTCCAAAATCAGCACCTGAGCTCATAAATGCTCCACAGAATGAATGAACATGAATTTCCATACAAACTCTCCAAAATCGTGTGCACAGACTTCCAAAAAGAGCGGAAGCTGTTATAGCTGCAAATGGGGGACCAATTCCATATTTAAGTATTGAGTTATATATGTATTTGGATACAGTATCCCTGCAGGTTTGGAATAATACTTTTGCCCATATGGTCTTTGTTGTAATTAGCAGGGTGAAACATGCTTGTCATGATTCTTACATAATTAATACAATTTCCATTAAAATGTATGCAGTTCGATATTGTATATTGTTCCATTCTACGGTTGACAATTGCATGGAAATTGGAAATAGGCAAATATGCTGTGCAGTTATAGAAAATGGTTTTATTATATAACCAAATAAATATAATTTACCTCATAGATGATGAGTTTCCCTTTAAAGACGGCCAGAAAATGGCGCGGCTCTTTGCCCATGGTCACCCTGACCTGGACTGGAGCTCCATTATATTGATTATCTACATTCACTGCTTGGTATGCACATGCAGTTATCTCGTCTTGTGTGGCATGGCGACCCTGGATAACACATTACCACATTTTGACGATCATACATTTCATATAAGCTATATAGCGATTGATTGGCATTTTAGAATCCAGTCCACAGAAGACTCTGCATACAAGTGAAGAGATGTCAAGTGTATATTCATCACATTATTTGTATTTGCTTACCAGCCACATGTAGAGAATGTACTGCGGCTTGCTGGCTCTGTTGTAGGTATAGAACACTAAATAACAGTCTCCTCCATAAAACTGGCCATAAGTACTGCGGGGTACCTCCTGAAGCTCCAAGTGCTCTATTCGCCAAATCTGAGTAAAGTTAATGTTATATAGTAAATTGCACATGAATTGTTTTAGTATTGTGGTGTGGTAGTGTTTGTGTGTATTACTTGGCACCTGCACTTCTCCAGAAGCATCGTCCACCATCCGCTCCTGCGCGGCCAGTTTAGGTTCAGCATGTAGTTCCATGACGTCAAATTTCACCTGGTCTACTTTAGCTATAATATACAATCAATACAAATTAATACACAGGCCCAGATAGCACTAAATCTGTGACAAACGTTTGGGAGTGATGGACTAGGTACCTATCTTTCCCCTGGTGTAAGTGTTCCCCAGGCCCTGGGATTGGCGTGCTTCTTTCCAGGATTTAAAGAGTTGTTTAAACATGGCAGACTCTGCACCTTCATTCATCACTTCCACATGAGTGCTGGGGGGATAGTTTTTGGCTTTTATAAATCCCTGAAAGAAAGAGTTTAACAAAGTTGATTTTGGTTCTTACTGTATAGGACAAGTCTTGTTGCAAAATTATGTACAAATGCACATCTACAGCATTCACAGCTTTTGCCATGACATGCAAAATTGAGATCAGGTGCACCCACTTTCCACTGATCATCCTTGAGATGTTTCTACAAATCGATTGATGTCCACCTGTGGTAAATTCAGTTGATTGGACATGATTTGGAAAGACACACACCTGCTTATATAACATCCCACAGTTGTTGGTGACGTAGCTTCCTGTTTTTGTATCGTTGCCGCGAAAGTTTCGTGTTTGTATCAGCATTTAAATTACATAGCTTTATACAATAACAATATTAATAGCAACTAGCTTTTACGGTACATCTCATTACTATTCGGCTTCGCCTTTTTTCTGCGATTTTTGGAGAACGCGCGAGTTTCCTCGTCTAAGAACAACAAACGGAATTCATCTCCAAACAACTAAAACTCCGACACAGGTACGTTTTCATGTCTACCATTCAGCTTGTTCAGTGTGTGGAGTGCAGGATGTTTAGACATTCTTCCTCTGTCATTAGCGATAATTTTACTTGTGATAGGTGTGTGTTAGTGAGCACTCTGACGGAGAAGATATCAGCATTAGAGGAGCGCATCCAAACTTTAGAGAGTGTTAGACAGTGTGAGAGCAGCGTTATTCGTGTAGCCGACAGTCTGGGTGCCGCAGGCGGAGATAAATAGCCCCCGACTCCGGCATTAGAGCCCTCACAGCGGGGCGAGTGGGTGACGACTCCGCGGCATACTCGTTCAGCCAAAGCTAACGCTAAGGCTAGCCCACTGGAGCACACCTCTTCTGCGCTTCACGTGTCCAACAGGTTTGCTCTCCTCAGTGCTGCACCCGCTGATAAACCTGAAAGAGCTCTGGTTATAGGAGACTCTATACTGAGGCACGTGACATTAGCTAGACCTTTAGGGGCGCCAGCGGCAGTGGTTAGATGTATCCCGGGAGCCAGAGCACTGGACATAGCAATCTTAGGGCTCTAGGACAGCACAGGTTCTCTAAGATAGTGGTACATGCTGGAGCTAATGATATACGCCTTCGTCAAGTCAGAGGTTAGTAAGAGTAACTTTACAGAGGTGTTTAAATTAGCGAAGGGGATGTCCGATGAAGTAATATGCTCTGGTCCCATCCCAATGAGACGTGGCGACATAGCTTTCAGCAGGTTATGGTCCCTGAACCGCTGGATGTCCAGGTGGTGCTCCAAAAATAATGTGGGCTTTATAGATAACTGGAAGACCTTTGAGGGCAAAGCTGGCCTGTTAGGGCGGGACGATGTCCATCCCACTCGGGAAGGTGCTGCTCTCATTTCCTGTAGTATAGCTCATAGTCTCAGTAGAGGTCTAGTTAATCGGTGACAATCCAGAGCCCAGGCCAGGGAGCAGACAGACAGGCTAAACCAACCGTCTGCTAGCTGCATAGAGTCGTCACTCAGGGTTCACCTTATTGAGACTGTGTCTGTTCCCCGATCTAAGCAAAAATGTAGAAAGACTCAGAAAGTCTGTTTCAATAATCTAATTAACATAAAGACCACAAACTCGGATCATACTGAATGTGCAGCCGGCACCTCTGATCTGAAGCTAGGATTATTAAATATTAGATCTCTCGCATCAAAAGCAGTTATTGTTAATGAAATTATCACAGATCAGGCGTTTGATATACTCTGTTTAACTGAAACATGGGTTAAACAGGACGAGTATGTAGCTCTAAATGAAGCTAGTCCTCCTGGATACAGCTACATACACCAGCCTCGGTTAACTGGTAGAGGAGGAGGCGTCGCAGTTATTTACAATGATAATCTGTCTATCGTGCAAAAACACGGACACAAATTTAATTCATTTGAAATTCTTTATAGTAACATAAGTGTATTTAAGTATATTAAGTCAGCTCAGTCGATTCCACTAATTATAATTTACAGACCTCCAGGGCCGTATTCTGAATTTCTTAGTGAATTTGCAGATTTCATCTCAGACCTGGTCGTTTCTGTAGACAAAGCGTTAATTGCTGGAGATTTTAACATTCATTTTGAGAATACAGAAGACCCTCTGAGAACAGCATTTATGTCCATACTCGATTCCATAGGCATAAATCAGTGTGTAGTAGGACCCACTCATAAAGCAGGTCACACTTTAGACTTAATAATATTCTTCGGATTAAGTATAAGAAATGTATTCACAATTCCACTGTCTGAAATTATCTCAGATCACTATCTTGTCTCCATTCAAGTGTATCACAGTGATAATGTACGCACAGCACCGTGCTACCGTATTAAACGTACATTCACATCAACTACCACACAGAGTTTTATCAGTAATCTCCCAGAGTTACCAACTTCGATTAGATCACCGTCTGACCCCACAGAACTCGATCAGGCAACTGAATATTTAGAGTCGACATTTCGTTGTACCTTAGATAATGTAGCTCCAGCTAAAAGAAAAATTATTAGAGATAAGAAACTCGCTCCCTGGTATAACGATCACACGCGCACTTTAAAACAGACCGCTCGGAAATTAGAGCGTAAATGGCGTCAAACTAAATTGTTAGTATTTCAAATAGCATGGAAAGAGAGCATCCTGAACTATAGGAAAGCTCTTAGTGTAGCTAGATCAACGTATCTCTCCACTCCTATAGAAGAAAATAAAAATAATCCTAGATTTTTATTTAATACCGTAGCCAAATTAACCAGAAGTAAGACGACTACAGAAATCTCCACAACAACATCATGCAATAGTGAGGACTTCATGAACTTTTTTAATAATAAAATTGTAAATATCAGGCATAAAATTGAGGTTTTGAAACCGAACAATGTAATTGATACAGATGTTAACCTAGCCATGTCAGATTCAAACCTAGAATACTTTACTCCCCTTGAAGAGAATGAACTAATTTCATCTCTTCCGCAAATTCATCAACCTGTATATTAGATCCTATACCGACATATTTTCTTAAACAGATAGTACTAGTAATAACAGAACCGATGTTGAGAATAATTAATTCCTCACTCAGCATTGGTTATGTTCCAAAATCTTTTAAATTAGCAGTTATCAAACCAATAATTAAGAAACCTGACCTCGACCACTGTCAGCTGTCCAATTACAGGCCAATATCGAACCTCCCCTTTATCTCTAAGATTCTGGAAAAGATAGTAGCGGAGCAGCTATGCTCATATCTACATAGAAATGGCATACATGAACTGTATCAGTCAGGATTTAGGCCTCATCACAGCACAGAAACAGCACTCGTTAAAGTAGTAAATGACCTCCTATTGGCCTCTGATCAGGGTTGTGTATGCGTGTATTACTCGACCTCAGTGCAGCTTTTGACACCATTGATCATGCTATTCTTCTTCACAGATTAGAAAATGTAGTAGGAATTAAGGGTACAGCCCTCTCCTGGCTCAGATCATATTTGACCGATTGTTATCAGTATGTAGACTTAAATGGTGATTATTCTGCATGTTCTCTAGTGGAGTTTGGCGTTCCGCAGGGTTCAGTTTTAGGCCCACTGCTTTTTTCCCTTTACATGCTTCCTCTGGGCAACATAATCATTAAGCATGGTATTAGTTTTCATTGTTATGCTGACGACACACAGTTATATGTCTCAGCAAAACCTGATGAGAAAAACCAGCTAACTAAAGTTGAGCAATGTGTGCAGGACATAAGAAATTGGATGCTAATTAACTTCCTTCTGCTTAATCCGGATAAGACAGAAGTTCTAGTCATAGGACCGCATACAGCTAGGAGTAAAATCTTAGATCACACCGTAAGTTTAGATAGCCTTTCTGTTCCATCAAGTGCAACAGTAAAAGACCTCGGCGTGATTATAGATTCCAGTATATACTGTATAGTCTTTCATTTGAAGCTCATGTAGATAATATCACCAGGATAGCATTCTTTCACCTCAGAAATATTGCCAAGATAAGAAATATATTGTCGCTAAACGATGCAGAAAAAGTAGTTCATGCTTTTATCACTTCTAGGTTGGACTATTGAAATGCCTTACTGTCTGGTTGTTCAGTTAGGTGCATAAACAAGCTTCAGCTAGTCCAGAATGCAGCAGCGAGAGTCCTCACTAGAACCAGAAGATATGAGCACATCACCCCTATCCTATCTTCACTGCATTGGCTCCCTGTGAAATTTCGCATTAATTTTAAAATACTACTCTTGACATATAAAGCATTAAATGGTCTCGCACCGCAGTATCTGAGTGAAATGCTAGTGTCTTACGATCCGCCACGCCTACTTCGATCAAAGGATGCAGGCTGCTTGTCAGTACCGCGTATTATGAAAACTACAGCTGGGGTCAGAGCTTTTTCTTACAAAGCCCCAAAATTATGGAATAGACTTCCAAATAGTGTTCGGGACTCAGACAGTGTTTAAGTCTAGGCTAAGAACCTATTTATTTAGCCAAGCATTTTTATAAATAGATTTGCCTTAGGTAAAGGAGCAGATCTGGGGGACTCATGGACGTAGAGTATTATGGTGAACTGGTATGTTTAGATGCTGTCTTCCTCACTCTCATTTGATCACTCAGGTTTGTTGAAGGTGAGGTGATTGTTTGCTTTACATCTCAGGGAGCCCTCATGTTTGTGTTTCCTTCTGGCTCTCCCTTTTAGTTGTGCTGTCATAGTTAGTCCTGACGGAGTCCTTGCTTGCACTCTACAGTAAATATACATTCACATTATTCATTATGTGACTGTGACCATACCTAACTGCCATCTCTCCTGTTCTTCTCTTTCTCCCCCTCTTTCTCTTTCCTCTCTCCCCCTGTCTCCCCTTTTCACTCTTTCTCTCTCTCTCTCTCTGTCGAGCTACACATGTCATCCCTGAGCTGCCAGTGATCCAGACTCCCTCTGCCCTCCGGACCTGTCTGATCCATCCTGATGCCCCGCTTCTGGTTGGAGGTCTCGTCGCATGGATGCCCTGTGTGTCTCTTTGGGATGCGTCTGGTGTCTGGGGATGATTCTATCTACTTAGAAGACGGTTCTGGCCTCAACTGGTGTTAGCAGCTGTTTCTCTGAGGACTTGACAATTCGATAGTTCAGGACTGGAACTTTCTACAAGTCTATCTGAGTCTCCAATAACTACTGGACTCCATTTTAACATCAATTAACATCAACTATTATAGCTGAACTGCCTGCCACCTAACACACTGTATAAATGCAGATCATTTCCTGTTTCACCCAGATGAGGATGGGTTCCCTGTTGAGTCTGGTTCCTCTCAAGGTTTCTTCCTATTACCATCTCAGGGAGTTTTTCCTTGCCACTGTCGCCCGCGGCTTGCTCACCAGGGACTATCTGACCATTTTGATTCATACACATTCACATTCCATACAAACTTAAATAATTCTTTTGATTGTGTAAAGCTGTTTTGAGACAATGTCAATTGTCAAAAGCGCTATACAAATAAAATTTAATTCAATTGAATTAAAGGTGTATGTCAGAGAACAAACCAAGCCATGAAGTCATAGGAATTGTCTGTATATACTGTATACAGGTCCTCAAAAAATTAGCATATTGTGATAAAGTTCATTATTTTCTGTAATGTACTGATAAACATTAGACTTTCATATATTTTAGATTCATTACACACAACTGAAGTAGTTCAAGCCTTTTATTGTTTTCATATTGATGATTGTGGCATACAGCTCATGAAAACCCAAAATCCCTTTCTCAAAAAATTAGCATATTTCATCCGACCAATAAAAGAAAAGTGTTTTTTATACAAAAAAAGTCAACCTCCAAATAATTATGTTCAGTTATGCACTCAATACTTGGTTGGGAATCCTTTTGCAGAAATGACTGCTTCAATGCGGCATGGCATGGAGGCAATCAGCCTGTGGCACTGCTGAGGTGTTATGGAGGCCCAGGATGCTTCGATAGCGGCCTTAAGCTCATCCAGAGTGTTGGGTCTTGTGTCTCTCAACTTTCTCTTCACAATATCCCACAGATTCTCTATGGGGTTCAGGTCAGGAGAGTTGGCAGGCCAATTGAGCACAGTAATACCATGGTCAGTAAACCATTTACCAGTGGTTTTGGCACTGTGAGCAGGTGCCAGGTCGTGCTGAAAAATGAAATCTTCATCTCCATAAAGCTTTTCAGCAGATGGAAGCATTAAGTGCTCCAAAATCTCCTGATAGCTAGCTGCATTGACCCTGCCCTTGATAAAACACAGTGGACCAACACCAGCAGCTGACATGGCACCCCAGACCATCACTGACTGTGGGTACTTGACACTGGACTTCAGGCATTTTGGCATTTCCCTCTCCCCAGTCTTGCTCCAGACTCTGGCACCTTGATTTCCGAATGACATGCAAAATTTGCTTTCATCCGAAAAAAGTATTTTGGACCACTGAGCAACAGTCCAGTGCTGCTTCTCTGTAGCCCAGGTCAGGTGCTTCTGCCGCTGTTTCTGGTTCAAAAGTGGCTTGACCTGGGGAATGCGGCACCTGTAGCCCATTTCCTGCACACGCCTGTACACGGTGGCTCTGGATGTTTCTACTCCAGACTCAGTCCACTGCTTCCGCAGGTCCCCCAAGGTCTGGAATCGGTCCTTCTCCACAATCTTCCTCAGGGCCCGGTCACCTCTTCTCGTTGTGCAGCGTTTTCTGCCGCACTTTTTCCTTCCCACAGACTTCCCACTGAGGTGCCTTGATACAGCACTCTGGGAACAGCCTATTCATTCAGAAATTTCTTTCTGTGTCTTACCCTCTTGCTTGAGGGTGTCAATGATGGCCTTCTGGACAGCAGTCAGGTCGGCAGTCTTACCCATGATTGCGGTTTTGAGTAATGAACCAGACTGGGAGTTTTTAAAAGCCTCAGGAATCTTTTGCAGGTGTTTAGAGTTAATTAGTTGATTCAGATGATTAGGTTAATAGCTCGTGTAGAGAACCTTTTCATGATATGCTAATTTTTTGAGATAGGAATTTTGGGTTTTCATGAGCTGTATGCCTCAATCATCAATATTAAAACAATAAAAGACTTGAACTACTTCAGTATATGAAAGTCTAATGTTTATCAGTACATTACAGAAAATAATGAACTTTATCACAATATGCAAATTTTTTGAGAAGGACCTGTGTGTGTATGTATATATATATATATATATATATATATATATATATATATATATATATATATATATATATATATATATATATATATATATCGCTCCCGTTCCACCACATCCCAAATATGCTCTGTTGGGTTGAGATCTGGTGACGGTGGGGGCCATTTTAGTACAGTGAACTTATTGTCATGTTCAAGAAACGAATTTGAAATGATTCGAGCTTTGTGACATGGTGCGTTATCCTACTGGAAGTAGCCATCAGAGGATGGGTACATGGTGGTCATAAAGGGATGGACATGGTCAGAAACAATGCTCAGGTACCCAGTGGCATTTAATTGGCAGTAAGGGGCCTAAAGTGTGCCAAGAAAACATCCCCCACACCATTACATCACCACCACCAGCCTGCACAGTGGTAACAAGGCATGATAGATCCATGTTCTCATTCTGTTTACGCCAAATTCTGACTCTACCATTTGAATGTCTCAACAGAAATCGAGACTCATCAGAACAGGCAACATTTTTCCAGTCTTCAACTGTCCAATTTTGGCGAGCTCGTGCAAATTGTAGCCTCTTTTTCCTATTTGTAGTGGAGATGAGTGGTACCCGGTGGGGTCTCCTGCTGTTGTAGCCCATCCGCCTCAAGGTTGTGCGTGTTGTGGCTTCACAAATGCTTTGCTGCATACCTCGGTTGTAACGAGTGGTTATTTCAGTCAAAGTTGCTCTTCTATCAGCTTGAATCAGTCTGCCCATTCTCCTCTGACCTCTAGCATCAACAAGGCATTTTCGCCCATAGGACTGCCGCATACTGCATGTTTTTCCCTTTTCACACCATTCTTTGTAAACCCTAGAAATGGTTGTGCGTGAAAATCCCAGTAACTGAGCACCAACAACCATGCCACACTCAAAATTGCTTAAATCACCTTTCTTTCCCATTCTGACATTCAGTTTGGAGTTCAGGAGATTGTCTTGACCAGGACCACACCCATAAATGCATTGAAGCAACTGCCATGTGATTGGTTGATTAGATAATTGCATTAATGAGAAATTGAACAGGTGTTCCTAATAATCGTTTAGGTGAGTGTATATATACAGTATATATTGCTCACACATACAGTACAGTACAAAGACCTTACCACCGCGTTTTGAAGGGCTGAACGCTTCTCCTGATCGGTAGCCTTCTTTCCTTTCCACACTGCCAAGGAGACACCTCCATTATCTACAATGTAGCAGTCCTAAAATAGACATAAGAAAGACTTAGTGCATGTAACACACAGAAGAGATGTACAGTATCTGAAATAGAGAGATGGTCTTGCTCACATCAGAATGCAGAAGGTTTTGGGTCAGTGGATTAGCGGCCACCTCCTGTATTACCAGCTTACCACTGGAGTCTGATACCCTGTGAATACAAGTAATTATGCAATTAAAAAACATGTGCAAAAAAGAATAAACGTGAGCAAGAAACAACCCAGTAGGTCTTGTCACATTTAGTGATTCCACCCTCTGGACAAGCCAAGTTATGGAGACTTTCACAGGTTCAAGGGGTTTTGTCTTTCCATTGTAGAAAACCAGAGATACACACTTCTGAAAGAACAGGACTATTAGCTGGTGGAAGATTATGGTCTTAAGGAAGGGCAGGGAAATACTCTCCTTTGGATATACAGTACCATTGTAAAAGACTTTTTTAAAAAAGTACCATTGCGCGTTCTGATCATAAAAATAGAGTAACGAGGCTATTTTTAAAATGTAAGGAGTAGAAAGTACAGATAATTGCTTAAAAATGTAAGGAGTAGAAGTTAAAAGTCGGCTGAAAAATAATTACTCCAGTAATGTATAGATACCCAAAATTTCTACTTAAGTAAGGTAACGAAGTATTTGTACTTCGTTACTTGACACCTCTGCTTGTGGAAGCGATTGAATATAACCTTGTGGTAGAGATATGTATATAATCTTTTTATAGGCATTGGATATACCATCATGGAAGAGGTTGTATACACCCTTGTGGAACAGCATGAAAATGCCTTCATTAAAGATCAGGAAGCAGAATTTGATGCCTTTAACCTGTTTTGTGTTGTGTTGTGTTGTGTTGTTATTCCATCACATATTCCTACACTCACATCAAGTACAAATCAGTAATTAACATCATTAAAAAATAATAATGATCATGCTTACTGGTAAAGTTTGACATTAGCACTCTGAAATTGATTGGGTGTGTCATCAGGGATGGGATTTTTCAGTTGTCCAGTTCTCTGGCCCAGTACAGATATCATGACCTTCATCAGTTCAGGAGAGGCTTCCTCTTTATCCCCCTCTATTATTCCGATCTGTGTTCGCCCTCCTCTCTCTCTGTCCCTGATGTCCTGAGCTAGCAAACATCCCTATGGAATAAAAATTAAAGAAGTAGCATAAGTATTAAGGCGATTATTAAAATATATTAACCAGGACCGATTCACAGCAGTGTACAGGTTTGTTACATGAACACAGAGGTGACATGAATCTAGCTTTCCTACCTTCAGTCTCTCCTGTCTGTTGCTCTGAGGGCCGTTCCACTGCACAATGTTTTTACCCATGTCCAGCAGAAAAACGTCCCCAGTGTTGAAGCTCGTCCACGACACCTCAACCTACAGGCCCAAGGAATTAAACTGAGCTTAAATACTGTTTACGCTCACATTAATAATTAAACACAATTAAATACAAGTAGAATAAAGCACAGTCTGGCTGCTAATCATTTCATTTGCCCATGCCAGTACAATAAGACTTATTAATGTTCTACAATTAATATGGAATAACTGACTCACAGTTTCCATCGCCAGGGGCAGAAACACACAAACACAGCGAAAAAATACATTTTCCACGTATTGTTTTGTTTTGAGTTTTTAAGCTTGTTTTGTGTCTCAGCACATGAGGGCAAACAGACAGCATGCTGACACTGGTTACCACGCACAGATTCACTCATACTGTACGTCTGTCTGTCTGTATTTCTGTCTGTACTGTATGTGTGTTTGTACTGTATGTCTAGTCAAGACAGATTTTATCATAGCATCACGCAGAACTTGCTGAACTTTGCCAGTCCTTCGGTATTTGCCTGAAGTTAAACCTGCGCCATAAATGAACTCAAGGGACATTATGAGCAGTTATGTGCTACTATAGATTAAGTCACAGCATCTAGCATTTATTTGGATGAATATCCTGTAGAGCTAGTTCCCTGAAGGTGGGCGTGGCTATACGCAACACTTAACAGAGCCAATCGACACAATATTTTGTAGGTGTTTCGGGGAATTCAGTGTCCCTATATTGCGCGCGCCGATGCAATCATGGGGAACATATTTTCCTGGGCATCAGGAAAATCTGTTTCCCCCCTCCCTTCTAGCTGTGGAAGTATCATGGAAGTCTGAAGTTTACTTCGAGACATGTGTACATGGGGCACAGGTAACACAATGCACAGAATGTTTTAAAAACACTGTCTTTTAAATTTAAGTAAGGGGAAACGTATTTTCCTGGGCATAAGAAAAATCGGTTTCCCCCTCCCTACTGGCTGTGGAAGTATCAGGGATGTCTAAAATTGACTGAGAGACATGTGTGCCGTAGTAAAGATAAAATAGTGATCAGAATGTTTTTTAAAAAACGCTATCATTTAATTGAAGTATGGGAAACATATTTTCCTGGACAGGAAAATCCGTTTCCCCCTTCCTACTTGAGGGATTTCTAAAATTGACTCAGAGACATGTGTGTAATGGTAATACAGTGAGATGTTTTTTAAAACACTGTAATTTAAACAAGAGACTCCGGGAAGTCAATTCATCCAGTTAACATAGGTAATAAATTTCAAGCTTTCATACTTTGTGAAATTAAAGAAAGATAATCCATTCAGATACATTATTTAATGTAAAAATGCTATTATAATATGCGCTGTGCCAATAATGTATGTCTGTTTTATCATGGGTGACGATACAGTATATCATGGACTCATCATTACTTATTCCAACAACAACAACAAAATGGTGCATGCTTTATGAAAACTGAACTTTGTGCCATAAATTACATCACAATGTTGAATAGAAGAGAAGTTACAGTATGTGCCAGTTGCTGATCAGCTTATTTTTAGCGTTTAATTACTAACGGTACTAATGGTAGTTTGTAATAAAGCCGATGTACAGTAAGCTTTAACTAAAGGTTTCATGTGTTCTGTGAATTTCAGTGGAAAAGAGATCTTTTAAATTTGAAGCATCTACAGTACGTTCTTGTGTTATGTGAAGTAAATAACTTGAACATTTTTGCAGAGTGTTTATTTAGATACTGTACGTATTTGCAGTTTTACCTGAGTAAGGATTATTAATCAATCATCAATGCTATCTCGTAATGAATTCTTTAACAGTAAAATCAGAAACCTCCATGGCGGTGACATCCTTCCGGCCTTTGACGTGCAGGAGACGCAGAATGTCATAGACGTTGGTCTCGACGTGTTTGAACCCTGACGCCACACCTCCTTTTTTATATCTGAGGATAAACATGAAAGCATGGATTCTAAAACATGAAAGAATGTCTATATCTAAATGGAACTAGGATATTCATCTGCTTGTTAAAAATTTACCCACATTATGCCATTTTTGAAGTAACCTTTAAACTTGGCTGATTCACTGCCCTGAACCTCTCGGTACTGCACTGGGCTGCCGCCCAAACTCTCATCCAGCTGCGTTACGTAGATCGCCGCGGCACCCTGCTCATCCTGAGACGAGTCGTTCCCTATCCAGTAATGAATATCCATGGAGCGAATATTCTCTGGTCCTCCCTACATCACACACACACACACACACACACACACACACAGAGTATTTAGTGACAGGCTGCAAAGCCAGTAAAGTCATTCTGACATTTCATCACACATCTGGCTTCTTTTCAAAGCCTCCTCGCCAAACTTGAAGAAGTAGTAATACAGCATCTTCTACAGATTAAAAAGAATATGACATGACTAGTCATACGCACATAGAGAACCATGTAGCAGTCTCCTTCAAAGAAATTCCCGAAAGCCTGCTCTGGCACAGAGACCATTTTCATTTCCTTGGGCAAAACAGAGACACTCGACAAGTTATCATTAACTCCAGCAACAATTTCAAAAGACGTTATGGTCTATATATATATATATATATATATATATATATATATATATTATATATATATATATATTATATATATAAATAAAAAAGAGTCAGTGTTTCTCCTACATTTATAGTCCATATCTGTAGGCCAGGTTTGTATTTGACGTCCAGCAGTTTTTCAGTCATCTTGCTGTACTCTGAGAAAAAACATCAATGGTTAAAATGTACATGAATTCCCAAAGAAACAATGCATAATTGTTAAATTTTATTCAAATTAATTAAAAAAAGACTTTTTTCTTTGCTTGTTAAGCCACACATGAATCATTCAAGTGTAAAATAAAAAGAATTCTAACTTAAGGCATGAACCAGTGAGAAACTAGTGATACTGAATGCTGAGTGGTTGGAACAGATGATAGGGGAAATGAGGTTGCTGCTGAGTTTGTTACATATATTTATTTTTATTTTTTCCCTATTTCTTTAAATGAATCTACATCATTTTATTTCATTTTATATAAAGAAATGAGTGAAGGTTCAAGACTTACGCACATAATAATAATAATAATAATAATAATAGCAGTTTATTTTTGTTATCGAGACACTACAATAAAACATAGTGTTAAGGAAAGGTCCAGGCACTCAGGCTTGACCGCTGCCTCTTACTCACATCAGCTGCTAATAAAATGGTTGACATATTAAAACAAAATATGTGTCATTTGCCGAGCAACCTATCAACCGATGCTTAACAGGGCTGGGCGTATATATAATATGCTACACTGCACCTCTAACAGGATCTACTAGACTCCGCCCCAAATTCATTGGAAGGCCAGAGCAGATAAAAGGTTTACTCTCAATGATCAAACAAACACTTCTGATACCTTATAAATAATTTATAATAATATTGGACTAATTAAATAAGCAGAGATGATTGGATTGGATTCTAGGAGAAGAAAGGAATGTACTGTACATCATATGAATATGAACAAAATATTAATTTATTGCACAGTAACCTCATACGGTATAAGACAGGTTTGGTTTATCGCTTGGGCTAAAAGGTGCACCACCACTCTTTAAAAAAAAATAAATTCGCAAAGCAATTGACAAAAAAAATTGTGAATTCTGTAATAAGAAAATGATTCAAAGCATATAAACTACATAGTGTATGAACGAGCAAGAATAAGGTGATATGGGAAAGACATGTATTGTTTTTTATAATATATTTCCAACATTTCATTATTATCAAATTGTTAAATTTCATTATATTACATCCAATTATATAAATATCGTCTTTTTGAAAAATTCACAGCATGAATTTAAGACTTTGGCTAACTGGCTGAACTTTATCTATCAGGATAATCGTCTTGAATTTATAACTACAGTAGGTACCACCTTCTTTAACACATGAAGAGATGTGTCATGTTTCATTAAATACACCGTTCTGTTGCAGGCTTTTCTGAATCCGCAAACACAAGTTCTTTGTACACCAAGCCTAGAAAGACTGGTTTTGCCTTTTAGTTAGTCAACACCGTATATTGACATAGTGCCTAACAATAAAATTTACATGCATTTTTATAAGCATAAATGAAGTACAGTACAGTACATGGCGTAGGTTCGTATTAATGGCACTTTCAAAGAAAAATATTTTGTGTGCATAAACCGTTACTGGTTACTATAAACAATAGAAAAATCATGTTTTAGAAATACTTTGGATAAAATGTAGGTAAAGACAAATCATTTGTGTACAAATCCCAGGTAAAAGTATTACAAAGTCAAATCAGTAACACACTTTATAGGTAAAGCATGACATAGCTGTGTCGTCCAGCATATCAACATCATCAGACACCCAAAGCTTTACATGTTATCAAGCATTTCATTCATTATTTTTATTTTCTTTCATTATTTTTATTTTATA
This sequence comes from Channallabes apus, assembly GCA_030522415.1. NCBI lineage: Eukaryota > Metazoa > Chordata > Actinopteri > Siluriformes > Clariidae > Channallabes > Channallabes apus. The sequence goes on along the minus strand of CM060115.1, from coordinate 29,972,472 downwards.
AATAAATTTACACCATCATTATAAAATAATGTATTGCATTTTTTAATATTTTATATCTCACAGTATTTCTTACCTTCTCAACACTGTCCGCTTCAGATATACAGTCTGTGTGTTAATCGGTTTTTAACTAACCACTTCCTCATCCCTGTGTGTAAACCTGGGTGTGTTTCTGTCCATTACTCCACCCAGGTGCGCACACACCACAAACACACTGCTCGCTTAAATGTCTTTATATGGATGTCGGCTTGAAACCCTATTGTCCTCTTTGTATAGACAACAGTGCTCATGTAGGCCTCCATGACACAAACCTCCAGGCATTACTATAAAACATTTATTGTGTTATTATACAGATGTGCAAAAGTAGCATGAGCAAGTCAAACTAGAAGACAAATAGAAGGCAATGCTTGTGCTGTTGTGCATCGAAAAGTTGCTTATGTCCAGTTTTTTTATTTCTTGGTTATAATTGCATTCATTTGTCAATTAGACTATTAGGACTATTAGTTACAGTTCTCTAACGGACCTGCTATAATAGAGATACCAGAAACATTAGGTGTGGCCATATCAACAATTTGGTTTGTGTTGATCTGTGTAGGAAAATCTCTTACAACATCACCTACCAACCAAGAACACTCTGGAGGAGGAGGTACTGTAGGAGTCTTCAAATCAAGAGATGCCTTCGTTAATGTACTGTAAATGCAGAGGGTTTATTTCAAAATGTAAACCACTTGTAATATGATCCACATCATCTGTCAGTCATGGTGAAGGCAGTGTTATGATGGCACGAGTAAAAGTATGGCTGCTGTTAGAACCGGGTCACTGGTGTTTATTGAGGACGTGACTGCGGATAGAAGTTGCAGGATGAATTGCATGACGTGTACAGAGCCCTACAGTACTTTAGCTCAGACTCAGTCAAATGATGCAAAACTGCTCGGACAGACCTGCACAATAAAGATAGATAAATAACACTATTTAACACAAATTAGGTTCATGAATAGTTATTGAATAGTTAATAGATATTTTTTAATTGCAAAAGTAGACGAACTGGCCAGTATTCTATTTACACTTTGATCTTAAGCTAATTGGCGTTCCCAGATTGCCCATAGTGTGTGAATGTTGACCGGAGGTTCTACCACTGTCTAAAATAGAAATAAATGCAATCGTACTCACGATTACTCACGGTTCCTAGATAAATGGATGGATAAAATATAAAAGTTTACAAGTGAGGAGCGTCTGTAATTATGTTTTCATTATAATGTACGCTCATTGGTAGTGAACATCCAGTATGTTGAAATAATGCCTTGTAGGCTTCACACATTTTTTTGCTTACATCTTTATGCATTGGCCAAATCCATAGCAAAAAAAATTAATAAATCTAAACTGTTCCTTTAAGTTCTAGAACATTCTAGAAAGTTCTTGGAAATTCTTGTAGGTTCACAAAAATACTCTATAAGCCACACAGCAATCTGTCTGGAATATACTGTAGATGTGTGACCAAAAATAAAATCACATTTTAATTATCATTGAATAGAGCTAGAAAATACCTTCTAAATGACACCATGTTTGTGAAAATACCTTTCGGCTGCTCCCGTCGAGGGGTCGCCACAGGGGACCATTCGGTCCGAACAACAACTTTTTACGCTGGATGCCCTTCCTGATGCAACCCTCCCATTTTATCTGGGCTTTGGACCGGCACTGCATCCAGCGGCTGGGGTTTGGGTTTGACTAGGAAGTCATATACATTTTCTCCCTTTTTTTTTGCTCTGCCATACTGTACAGTAGATTCCTGAGATTTTTTGCAGACATATCCAAAACTTTATCATCCAAGAAATAGTTACCTAACTTGCTCCTATTCTGAAGAGTTTGTTGATGGTATTGGAGACATTGAGTGAGAGCTATAAGCGGGTCTTTGTCACTTACTGTTCCTATGGAATGTTCAGGAAAATATTTGTATATTTGAAATATTATATGTATCTGGTATATTTGGTATTCTAAGATTTCATTACCCAAGTCACAAAAGCAAAATTTGAAAAGATAAATAGGTCTTTTCCATTTACATTAGGACTAAGCAACTGGAAAATCAGGTTCAAGTTCAAGGATCCGCAAAAATCAAAAATCCCACTTTCTCCCAAGGAACAAAAAATATTACTAATATCAATGACAGTTAGTTTGTCCAATTACTCATGAGCCTGTGAAATTGTGAGACTAAACTATCTGTGATCCCTGAAATGCAATATTTTTGTTAAACCGCTTGAATTAGAACCACCTGATGCTCCACATAATTCTAATAAGAAGCCAAGTACAAATTGAAGTAAAAAAAAAAAAAGACTTCAGGGCCTCTAGTTATGCTTTCTGGTTTCTAAGTAAAATGATTATAATATTTTTTTTCCGAGAACAAGAAAGACAATAAGACAGAATGACAGGTGAAATAATGACAGATTTATTGCTGCTACAACATAAGAAAGAAGAACAGGAACTAATTTGTCTCACAGAAATTCAACAGCATTAAGTTTAACTGACAGCTAAGGGCTAAGTTAGCTCTTAGCAGTTAGCCGCTAACCTAAACTTCTTCAGCTCTTAATTGTTTTTTAACTTTTATATCGCAAAGTATTGAAGATGTCATGGTGAATTAATGATATTACTGTACAGTACATATATTTTCCCCTTATTTTCTTCATCAGATATGTGTGTGGGGAAAAGCCTGAAAACGGGTTGGAACTGTAGGATACTGTAGCATTAAGACATGGACGGTTCCGGTTCCAGCATTGTGATTGGCAAGGAAAATGCACTTCTTCAAAATGGGTACAGTTCAATTCAACAGTTCAATTCAAGCTACAGACACTGAAAACGTGTGTTTGAAAAGGAGTGAAAGAAAAGAAAATCAAGCCACCAGAATGTTGGTTTGAACATTAATACACATTTTTTCTGGCGACGTTTAAGACTTATGCAAGCTTGTTTTAAAAAGAGAAATTTTTTCATTTAAATTTAACGTAAACTGAAAATTGTGAAAATATGATAGTTTACTTAGAATGACAAGACCATTAAAAATTCATTATAATAGAATGAATATCAAAAATATGTTAAAACACTGAACCCCTTTATGGCTACACAAAATGGATACCCGACTCACTCCTTTAGCAAATAAAAATCTACTCTTCTGTCCACAGACCAAGTTTAATGACATTCACACCAGAACAAATAAGGAATCTGATTAAATCAATCTGTTAAACAATGACACAATCTGAGATACCAGGTACAGTTTTAACTGTTTAACCCACCTTGGCAAGCAGACATGGTCTGACACACGTCTCTAAACTTGCAAGGACAGTTGAACTGATTTGGGAATACTATCAAAAATATAATCGTATTATTAAAAAAACAAAAACAAGAATTAAACAATAGGAACGAGTATAATCATTATTGTGACAATGTTTTTCTTACATTTACAGAAGGAGTCTCCAGTGTCAACACTTAATTTTCAGGACAATTTGTGTAAATGACTGGTGTAATTTTGTGAACTTATTTCATGTACAGGCATGTGAAAAAGTTAGTCCCCTTCTATTCTATGTGTTTTTGTGTAAAAACATAATAAAAATCATCTGATCATAGCAGGTCTTATTTATAGGGAAATAAAACCTCAGATGGACAACAGCATATACAGTACTGTGTATTTTTTCACAATGCTGTTATTTATTTAACAAAAATTCACCCAAAAATTAAATAAATGTGGAAAATACTAAGTACCCGCTTACTGCTTCCACAGCATTTAAGAGGGTAAGTTGCAGCCAGGTGCTGCTATTTATTAGCACTTGATTAATTGATCAACAGCAGGTGTGAAGACCTCTAGAAAGCTTTGGTCGTTTGCTGTTTTGGAGCATTCGGGTCTGTTTTAATAAAATGCCAAGAGGGAAATGCATAACCTTAAAGAAGCAATCTTAAAGAAGCAATCGTTGCAGCTCATCATACTGGAAAAGGTTATTAAACCATTTCCAAACAATTTGGAGTTCAATGCTTTCGACCATGGGCAATAAAAAAACACCTTACAGACGTCACTGAGCATGTTAAATATTAAAGTCCATGGCAGCACAATTAGAAGAAGACTGAACAAGTACAGTTTGTTTATAAGGGTTGCCAGAAGAAAGAGTCTAAAAAGAACACAGAACTGAGGTTAGCAAAACTTTATCTAAGCAAACTACAAGACTACCACAAGTTTGGACTTGATGGCCAGCGAAATTTTTGACAAAAAACCCCCCAAACAACATTTTAGCTGAAATATCTCATGCCCACTGTTAAGCACAGTGATGGAGGGGTTTGATTGTAAGGTGATTGATCCACAGGACCTGGGCAGCTCGCAGTCATTAAGTCGACCATAAACTGCTCTATATACAAGAACAAGAGTATTCTAGAGGCAAATGTGAGTCCGTCAGTATGAAGCACACCAGAAAATCTGCATCATAATGGCTGAAAAAAAATATATATATATTTTGGTATTGGCCTAGTCAAAGTCCTCAGGCCTCAATCCAACTGAAATGCTGTGGCGGGATCTTAACAGAGCTGTGCATAAGTGAATGCCCGAAAAACCTTAATGAAATAAAGCAATGTAGTAAAAAAAAATGATGAAGTCATACAGGAAATGATTACTTCTAGTCCTTGCTGCTGTAGGTGGATTTACCGTACTAGCTATTGAATAATGGTGGGTACTTAGTACCCGCTTGTTTTTTCTTTTTGGGTATATTTTGGCTAAATAAATAATGACATGATGAAAAAAGTTGTTGTTCATTTTAGGCTGTATTTGTCTAATATTAAGACCTACTACAATCAGGTGATTTTCATTATGTTTTCAGACAGAAACAAATAGAAGTATAAGGGGAGGTGCTACCTTTTGCATAATTGTAAACATAATTGTACGTTCAACAGCTACGAGGTGCGTTCAAGTCAAACCGGGCCTTCTGATGAAATCAGATTTCTGTTAACTTTTTGTAAAAGTGTAACAAAATCGAAATAAATTATTACAATATTAAATTGGGAATTTTATATTTATAAAACTGTGATATGAACCGAAGTGCAATACAAATAAAATTGCACCTAATTATTGTGATCATATTGTATCGTCTGGTCTCTGGTGATATCCATCCCTACTCAAAACTGTGTTCGATTATCCTGTATCACAAGTCCCGGTATGACTTGAACACCCCTCATGTATATCTAAATATAAATGAATAAAATTAACTCTAAATCAATTTACTTACGTATGTATTTATTTGTTACATACAGTATATATCTGTGTGGTCTTGTAAGATTTTATTATTATCTTTCGAATTTGACGTGTCTTGCTTGCTGCTTCAGCAACTGATGAACGAAAAACAAACAAACAAACCCAAAGATAGATGATATCGATTGCAACATTTATTTTGATTCTGATAAATGCTCATAAATATTCCTACTATATTGTACGTGAGTTAACAGTTTCCATGTCACTTACTCAAACTGGAGTTAGATGCTAATCAATGTTTTTCTTATCAACACAATGCTTACATAATTTTTGCTTTTTTTTTTTTTTTCAAAAAATAAAACCAGAGAAAGGTCTATCTTTTTCCAATCACAGTTCATTTAGCTTGATGAAGACTGGTGGCAGATCAATGGGGAAAAAAATGTATAATAAATAAACAGTGTTAAAGGCTTGTCAGTCCACTCGGGTTTACAGCAAATATTTGTTTAAAGGTCTGGAAATGCGCAGCATATAAAAAAATTTGTTTATATGTTCATAAAAACGTTCAGAAGGCACTTTTTTTTTAGGTAAGAGAAAAATCACAGTTGGGGAGACTGCTGTTTGAGAAATGACTGTCTGCATAGCATGAACCGAAGGCTCGAGTCGCTACAGCGTCTTCCAAACCGTCTATGGTTTTCTGTGCAGTTGTCTCTGGGTGGGATACAGTCCAATAAACTTCAGAATGCACATGAAGGGTTTGTCCACTTAGGTGTTTGAGGTCCATCCGTTCTCCCGTGTGTGAGAAAAGACAGTAGCGCCGTCTAGAAGCGACAGCTTCGCCTAGAGCGTGTGTCTTGTAGAGCCGTATAGTCTCTGCGTGTCAGTGCTACCTGGCCCTCAGGCTCTGTAACACACTGTAAACATCCTGCTCTCTGCTCAGACCCTCAAACAGAGGCAGAAGATCCAGCAGCTCAGTGTCTGTCATGTCATCAAACCATGATTGCACCGGGACCTGAAAAGGACAAAAAGTACAAAACTAACACTCTAAAGATAAATAACAGTCAACTCAAGTCAAGTCAAGACGGAGCTGTAAGAACATGACAGAATTCTAAACAATACAACAAACTAAAAAAAAATGTTGATTCATTTTCCAACAGTTGTTTTGACAGTAGTTACTGTTGTTTCATACGTTAAAGGACAAACTATATACTGTACTAAACTATATAGCACATGGGTTTCCCAGAGTATGCATTTTTTTTTTTGGTTGGTTTCCAATTTTCTCCCCAATTTAGTCATGGCCAATTCCTCCCCGTCGCTAGGGGGGCTCTCACATTAAGGCTACCACTACCATTCAGTCGGGAGGGCGAAGACTATCACGTGTTTCCTCCGAACCGCGTGATGTCAGCCGACCGCATCTTTTCGAACTGCTTACTCACGCACCATTATTAGCACTAGCCGCTCCTTCCGCGTGCGTGAGCTCACAGACGCCCGATTGGCTGTAGAGCCGTGATTAATGTGGGAGCGCAAGTACCTCTCATCCCTCCCCCCCTGAGAGAGCTCGGCCAATCAGCTCACTCTGATTTCGAGTCACCATTTCATTTTCACCCGGGGTTCGAACCAGCGATCTCCAGATGATAGGGCGAGCCACTCGAAGGCTATTCAAAGTAGGCATTTATAAGGCTTATGGAAGGAGTCTCCACTTTTAAACAGTAGGTTTTGCTCCTACTTTAAAGTCTACAAGAAAAAAAACCTTTAAAATTTCTCAGTGACATGACGAGCTTTATTTTTTTTTCTGCCTCATTAACTTCAAGAGAAAAACGAAAGACAGACTGCTGAGGATGTAATGTAACAGCTGTAATGCAAGTCCTAACAGGAAATTACCTGTTTTGACACTGTTACATAACATTGCAACTAATTATAATTGTGCTAAAATGTTTGATGCTAATAAATACAGTAATAGACCTAATTTAAAAAAAAGAAGAGCTTTGAAAGTGATGTTATCTATTAATTATACTTCTTAAGAGTTTTACTCTGGCCTATACCATCATAAATTATTTCCCCATTCCAGCACAGCCTGTTGCATTTTATTCCACATGTATTGTTATAATCAATACAGGTAAAGGCACTACAGTAATTAGATACATTTAAGCAACATCTCAGATCTTCCATCACTCAGCATCAGGTATGCCGTTAAAAGAAAGGAATGAATATACATTAAAGCACTGAACAGCGAGCGTGAGCTTGACATGGCCTTCACAGTCCCTGCTGTGATTTATTATGAATAAACCCTCAAGTTTCAGTTAAGTTCCTTCACTAGGATGCAGCGCTGTTCATGGTTCTTGGTTATGTGATGAAGGATGTGTGGGCGAGTGTTAGAGAGGTCCTCACTGACTTTTTCAGAAGTGATAGCTTGGAGGCATCGTGTTAAACCATAGAGTCTGAAAGTCTGAATGTACGACCAAGAGCTGTTATTACATTACTTACTACTGTATAAAACAATCTAGAATAATACTCAAACTTACAATTTAATTATGTTTCATTTGAAGAGGACTTATTACACAAAATTCATTTGTTAGTTATTTTTAGGAATTCAGATTAATCTTCAGGGTATTGACACAAACAAAAAAATATGAGAAACTAAAATTCCTTCTTTATAATCCTTTCTATATAAATCTTGTTTCTCTGCTCTGCTAGATAAATTTTCATTCAATTTTAAATTAAGTAATTATTACTTTAACTAATTATTATTCAAAAAAGCTCTGTTTTTCTACCTGTAGCATGTCAGTCTACACTTGTTTTTAATAAAGATTTATGGAATATTGCTTGATTAATAAGAAACACAGTTCTTGACAGCAGACTCAGATTTCTTGGACTGCATTGTTCAAACACAGATAGCATGTCTGATTATGAGAATTCAGGTTGAGACGTACAGCGTTCTCGGGGTGGAAGATGTACGAGGCGGGTGAATTGTCCACTATAATGACTTTGCTGAGTTGTCGGCCCAGCCGGCTGAGGTCTTTGACGTAGTTCCCTCGGTGGAACACGCAGGATTCCCTGAAGAGACGTGCACGAAACACGCCCCACTGATCGAGCAGATCTGCCACGGGGTCAGCATACTACACACACACACACACACACACACACACACACACACACACACACACACACACACACACACACAAACTTAGAGAATATACGCATAGCCTACTCAAACACACCAATACTTAGTAACTGCCGATGGGTTTATAATGAAAACTGATAGTTAACACACACAACATACAATATTTAAAATACAAAAACAGGCAGATTTAAATAGTTTTGTTTTTTTCCATCATATTCCTGATACTGCTCAAGTCTGAACTTTCTTACACTACATTTGTTTCGAAATAATAAAATCTGCTGTGTATGACTTTTCATATAGTACTTTTTGTCAAATATTCAAATCAGCTCAGTGCCATATTTAACATTAAAATGACCAAATTGTGTACTTAACATGCGGTCTAATATTAACTAGTCTAGTTAATATATTAACTAGTTTCCATAAAAGTATTGGTACTTGACATTCCCAAACAGACTAATGTGACTAAGTAATTCCACCTGAGGAAGAAAGACTTCACACACATACAAGACTGTGCAAAAGCCTTGAGCCCCCCTGATTCCTTTACAGTATGTTAAATTTTTATTAAAGGAATGAAAACAAAAAACTGATTGTTTATGGAACAACCTGAGCAGCAGCCTCATTTCCCCTCTTGTCTGTTCTAACCACTCAGCACTCAGCATCACCAGTACACTAATCACCCGCCTGATTATTTGCACCTGTTTCTCACTGGTTCATGTCTTATGTTAGATTTTATGCTTGGATGATTGACAGGTCACTGTGTGGATTAACAAACAAAAAACAGGTACTGTACAGAGACTGGGCTGTCAAGCAGAGCAAGAAAAAGAGGGCCTTAAGACAGTTTTGCACAGTACTACTGAACATTTCAATTATAGGTGTACTTTGGGTTTAATACTGTACATGTACCATACAAGTAAATACAACACATGATCAAATTTAGATTTTGCCATGAGCTTTCTGTACAGATTAAAACCCAATTTATTATGATTCTCTTATAGTCTGGCTTGAAGTTATTTCAATTATAAGTACTGTACTGAATTTCTCATGCACATGACTAATATCAACTATACTGTACCTTTAAACAACACAATAGCAGAACATTCTCTACGAATTCTCTTGTTGTGTGTACGCTATGTGTGTTAATGAATCTAACCTTAGCTAAGCTGGCTGTGAAGAGCACACATTCGAACAGTTCACCCATCTTCTGCAGAAACTCGTCTACATGAGGTCTCTTCAACACATAGACCTGTCGGGCAAAAAAACACACAATACAACTGGTGTTCAGCAACACATATGACTGTTTTGCCAATCAAACTCATAAACCCTGATACATTCTTCATTCCTCACAAGATGTACAAGATGTTTAGTCACTGCAACCCAGTACAAGTAATCAAGAACAGGCCGACACAGATACACAGAGCCTATCCTGGATTACTTGAACCAGGTAACAGTCATCGATACAATGGTGACAAACCATGAGTGATGGTTCTGGTGCATTGTACTTCTCATTTAAAAAAATCAATAATAATAATAATAATAATAATAATAAAATAAAATAACATTTCCAAGGCAGACTTGTCTAATGCAAGCTATCTGAATGAGTTGACACTTTTTTCTACAGTAGCTACATGATATCTAAAATCCAAAATGGCAACAACCCAAATACTAACATCCAATATGCTAGTCAATAGCACTGACAATAAACAGGAAAGATAATAAATATTAGCAAAGACAATAAAGAGAATTGTATACATTTTAACAGAGGTGTCAAGTAACGAAGTACAAATACTTCGTTACCTTACTTAAGTAGAAATTTTGGGTATCTATACTTTACTGGAGTAATTATTTTTCAGCCGACTTTTTACTTCTACTCCTTACATTTTTAAGCAATTATCTGTACTTTCTACTTCTTACTTTTTAAAAATAGCCTCGTTACTCTATTTTTATGATCAGAACGCGCAACCCCCCCCACCCCCCGGTCGCATGATAAGAACGCGCACAACGCGCACAACGCCCCCCCCCCCCCCCCCCCCCCGTCACGTCACATGATCAGAACGCGCACAACGCCATCACCCCCCCCCCCCCCCCCCCCCCCCCCGTTGCTTGATCAGAAAGCGAGACCTTAATGCTTTTGTCGCCCCTCACGGTACTTTTACTTTTATACTTTAAGTAGTTTTGAAACCAGTACTTTTAAACTTTTACTTAAGTAAAAAGCTTGGGTTGATACTTCAACTTCTAAAGAAGTATTTTTGAACCCTAGTATCTATACTTCTACTCAAGTAATGAATGTGAATACTTTTGACACCACTGCATTTTAACCATTTCAAATATTTAATGTAGCATATTAAATTGTTTAATATGTTTTTATGATAAAGAAAAAAACATAACTATGCAAGATAGACAAATTAAAACATTTTATCTTCTCTGAAACCCATAGCTAATCTAGTTGGCTAGTCATCTGCTAGAAGGCTAGCCCACCTTTGTCATATTTGATAAATGAAATGAAATAGCCACATAATTTAACATTTAAATATTTAACAGTGCAATAACAAATACAATTATGTAACAGTACTGTAGTTCAATTTAAACAAAATATACCAAAGCATGCTCAACACTAATATTAGCAAAGCTAGCTTGTTAGGCTAGTTTATCTGTTCTGTGGCTCAAAAAATGTAATAGCATGTAATTTATTTCATTTCATGTTTTTTTTTTAATACTGCTGAATATATGAATAAAAAAGGTTTTGTCTATACATTGGTCAGAAATAACTCTTTCAATGATATCTTTACATTTCATACATTAGAGGACCCGAAAGTAGTCCCAGAAAACTTTCTGACTGGACAGAATTTAATAAACCTTTGGCAGTATTTTCTTTTGCCTGAAGTTTAACCTGCATCATAGATGAAATCAAAATGTTGAGTAGATTAATTAGAAAATCTAAACTGTATATTTTTACTGGGATTAGGAACAGGGAGTGTATTTGGCTGATGACAAAGAGCATAAATATTTTCCTCTGTTTCCCATTAATTGTAATAAGATGAAATGACAGTAGATACAAAATCTTTCTGTGAACTAGGTGACATTTGTACAATTTCTAATACTTAGCTACCAATCCAGAGGAAACCAATAACACATACTGTAATGCTGTCACACCAAACAAAACTACATGAAATAACCTATGGGGTTTATCTTTGAACCTGAAATAATAGTATCACTAATTACATTAAAGATAAGCTTATTTTTAGTTTAACCTTTTAACTATTTCTCCAAACTCTTTACTAACACTAGTTTATGATATATTTTAAAATCAAGCACTAATTCGGTCTTTGTGTGTAGCACCATGTACCCCTCTGCAGTAGACTGTATTGAAGTTGATAACCACAAAATCATTCGTGACAGTTTCCGATGTCCACACTGACAGACTTCATGTTACCTGATGGACTGTTCCATCGATTTCCACAGGAACGATGAAATCTGCATTGCTGATGGGCTACAGGAACAGAACACACACACACACACACACACACACACACACACGTTCAGGTTAAAATCACTAGCAGAACAGACACAGAAATATGGGCCTCTAACTTCATGCTTTACAGATTGTGCACACAAATTCTTAACCTGATAGTAACAAGGATTATGAGGATTGTGGGGATTATGAGGATTATAACCCTAAGGGTTTTAGAGGATGCTTAGTGTGATGCTCATTTTAACTATTTAACAATGAACGTTGATAATTCCTACAAATACAGTCAAACAATGTGGAAAATGTCCAGTAGGGGGCGTATGAGCTCTGCGCTCCATGTACACAAGGACTTTCTGAGATTTCAGCTTCCAAGAAATTACAACCCAAAACAGGACACTTCTCCTCATTTCTGGATTTTTTTTTCATGTTAAAATGTACAGTATGTGCTGAAACCGTCCTATGAAAATAAATCATACGAGAAACGCAAAGCCAGGAAGCTACGGTTAATCCTTTAACCTTGGATTGACTGAGATGCAAAAGTCAGTTTTTGTATTCTGATATTTCTGACCTTTTATTAAATGCAATGACCGATACCACACACACACACACATACACACACACACACACTCAAACTTCTGTTGATCCATTTTTTTTACAGGCGTTTCCACTTCTCTGCACTGATTTCCCTTGAACTGTACAGTACTGTACGTTGCGGTTCCATGTGACCTTCAAGTGAACAGGCACAAAATCGACTCAATTTGTGGCATTCAACAGGCAATTATTCAGCAAGCTCAGACCACACTCCAGTCGCTGGAAAAAATAACCCTGATTTTTCTGGGGGCATGGGTGTATAAATGTGCCCTCATGTTACTGTCAAGTACTGTATGCCTCAGACACGGACACACCCTTGGGTACAATCCTCTGCACTCTTTCATGTAATGTGTGTGGGTGGCAGAATGGGCGTATTTGTACATGTGGTGTGTGTGTGTGAGGGCGCGAATAAGCATGTGTGCGCGCACAAAGGCATGCATCTCTCGCTCCTTCCCTTTCGCCGAGCCTCTCTCTTCAAGCCAGCGCCTCCCTTCTCTTGCCTAAGCAATGAGATGAACTGCCAGGTGGACATTTTAAAAGACATACTGTTGTTAGAGAAAGAACTTTACTTTCACACACACCCTCTACAAACACTACAACACATGCGCGTGTTTATATGGCTGTCTGTATAATGTGTATGTGTGTATCTGCACGGGTGTGCATGAATGGACTCAAAAACACGAGACACTTTTGCCTACTTCCTGCTTTTGGCTGTAAAGTGTGGACACACATCTCTCTCCCTATCTAACTCTCTTACACTTTTTCAATCTCTATCGGTCTCTTTCACATAGATGGTAATGGCCACTTCAATAGAAACAACTCTTATTATTCTATCAGCCAATCACATGTCAGCAGTGCACAGCAGACAGTAAAATCTCGGAGAAATGTCTTCATTCAGTCTAGTAACATCATTAGCTGGTTGTTCATACGAGAGGTCAGAGAAGAAGTTTTGATCTGACAGTGTGCCTGAAATAAGCACACATTCCATCAGAGGTGAGCAGAAAAACGTTTCAAAATACAAACCAGGTGGGTGTTTCTACAACACAAGAAGATCACATAAGGTTTCACTCCTTCCAGACAAGAAGCTGCAATAGGCACAGACTCACCAAACCTGAACAGCTGATGTCAGATTGTCCTTTCCAAATCTGGGCTGTTTATATACCGTATATGGGTGTGAAAATCACATTAACGTTTATTAGATATATGTACATCCTAATACGTACAAGGTGTATGTACAGTAAGTACAGCAGCTCTGTAGCGAATTAGGTCACTGGTGCAAGCAGGTGCCTCCTGAAGGAAACCTCCTTTATGTCCCGTACTGGCAGTAAATCTAAGCAGAAGATTTCAGTTGGGCTGGGCGTTTTAATCTCACGCTGAGTGCTAAACACACACCGTTTTCTGTGTCTGAGCCTCGGAGCACTCGGTGGAGTAGAAGCGATTGTGAAATATTTTACTGTAGCTCAGTGATGAGCTCATACTGTAGCTTGCATTCCATATATCAAATACATTCGAGTGCAAGAGTTTGCATCCCCCAAGCATGGTCTCCGAGTTCTGGAAAAGAAGACAAAAGCATATCTGTTTTACAGTTTTTGTTTCTAGTACCATTTTATGATACACTGTTTGTTCATGTTTTAAGGAATGTTTAAGGAACACGGTAAAGGTCTTGGTACAAAATGCTGTTTTTTGTCCTTGGGGTATGCAAACTTTTGTTCTTTAATTGCTTTAATACATGTTTTTGTAATAATGCATGCTCAACAACAACTACATCAACTATAATGATGATGATGACGATGGTCAAAATGATTATGCAAACTCCTTGTGGAAAGACATTTTGTCTTTTTGGTTCATTTCATAACATTCCGAAAGAATTTACGGCTGCGTCCCAAACCGCATCACGTGGTTAAATAGGAAAGTACTGTACGGCTTAACAGGAAAGTTTCAATGGTGTACTGAGTTCAATGGTGTACTGACAAAAAGGTTTAGTATTAGTATTACACACAGATACTCTATGACTGTATGAGCCAATTTCAAACAAAGCTCTGTATACCTTTAAAGCCCAAAAACACAAACCATTTTATTAACTCCTACCTACAGTAGATATAGTTTCTAAAATGCTAAAATCACACTCTGTCCTGATCAGCTTCCTGTCCCCACGGAGTCGCACTTCTTTCATTTTAAAAATGAGGGTCGTTATAACAAGATTCATTTATTTTAGCAACCTTGCGGCCACTTCACCAGGGATCGTATATGTAAAATCTGAGCTGCTGTTTAGAATAAAGGGGCCTAGTGTGAAATTCTTCCGACAAAACACTGTGTTAAAGAGAGTTCGGTTTACCTTAAAGGAGCTGTGCACCAGGGTCTCGTCAAGGTCGATCACCACACAGTTCTTGCCGTAGTCGGGGATGCTGACTTCAGGTAAGAGGTATTTGGCTGGAGACTGAGGAGCGGAAACGAAGCGTACAGGACCCGAAGGACAGCGGAATGAAAAGGAGAAGACAGAAAAGGAGAGAGAAAAAAACATGGTGATTTATGATCAGAGAAAGAATCAGAATAAGAGTTAGTCATAACGAGATCAGAGTGGAGTTCAAAGTCGACGGGTGTCAATGGTGCGAACCATGACAGCTTTATAACTTTCGTTTCAGACCCGAGTCACTCTTGACGTTGGCCTGCTGTTACCTGCTGTTATGTTTCTATGCCTTGTGTTAAAAAAGGAAGGGGTTCTGAGGCTTTCGGGGGGTACAGACTAATCAAGAAGATTATGATAATGGTGTTTCCCCTAATGTTTGCCTTCTTTGCCAAGTCATGGTGATTAAGCATAATCTGCATGTATAATTAAGAAGGATAGTGAACATGGGAGCGAGAGATGGAGAGAGAGAGAGAGAGAGAGAGAGAGAGAGAGAGAGAGAGATGTGACACCTAGCACTAATGTCCTCTGGTATGAAAAGCACACAGATGGCTTCACCTGAGGGGGTGAACACGCACAGAAACACACACACACAATTGTTCTCTGAATCTACTAGCAGGGATGGATAGTAATGAACTACATGTGATTTTATAAATACTCTAAATACTAGACTTGACTACATTTTTGTCTGAAAATAAAAAGTAAAACACAATGGGCGTTATTTATCATTTTCATAAATGTGTAAATGTGTAATCATGTACACTTTTGCGTAAACCAAACTGAAGTAAATTTTTTTCCACCAGATTTTTGTTCAAAAAGTTTCAGAAAAGCGTTTCTGACACAGCTCATTTGCATATATATATATATATATATATATATATATATATATATATATATATATATATATTATAATAATAATAATAACCAGGTGTATTCCATCAGCTGAGGCATTTATTGTGTTGCTTACAGCCAAGGGGCAACCTCTAGTTGCGAAAAAATTAAGCCAACACATGCAGTTCCTCATGTGTCCACTGGGGGTGTGGTCCGAATGCAAGTCTATCCCCATAGACCACCATGTTAAAATGTCTGATACAAAAAAAGTACCCTTCAATTTATGAAGAAGAAATGTAGTTGACTCTGGGTGACATGTAGGGTACGGATGACGAAGTTCGATTAATTGCCTTAGTGTATAAATTAACATTAGCAACCATAGCATTTAACTAAGCTAACTAAGCTAAGCTTGCAACCTATGGAATGTACTTGAGATTGGTAGGTGGGTTCCAAAGAGCCAGGCCTCGTTCATTTTGCCCATCTACCCATTTACGGATTATCTAGGGATTAGGCGGAGTCAGCTTGTGGAAAGATGGTGATGATGACCAGAACTCCCACTGTTGAGTTCAAAATCGTTCTTCAGAAACGTATGGGTGACGTGACGGCAGGTTTGTCCAGTCTAGTTTGTTCAGTCCTATTTTTATCTGTCTCCATTTTGAAATTAAATTGAGCAATGTCAACTGAGAGGGAGCACTGTTATGATGAATATCAGCACGGTAGTGATGCCTTCGGCACATGGGAGATATTCAACACGACAGCACTCCCTTTCGTGATAGAGCTTTTATACAACAGTTCCACAAACACCATTTATTATAAAAAAGATTATGATTAGTTTAACCAGTTATTTTGCTCTACCAACACATATCCTTCCATGAATAGCTGAACTAATTAAGTACAACTGGCAGAACTGGTGATTGACGGTTAGTGTATTTAACAGGGTGAAAGTACAGTAGTTTTAAATGCTTATAAGTTCGATACGTATAGTAATTTCCCTTTTGCCATTCAGAAATGGGCGGGACCTGATATTTTGAAGTCACGTGTAAAAGCTCTATACAGTATAAGCCAGTTGTGCACGATACTTCATTCATTAGTTACATTCAATTCATAGATATCAACATTTTTGTGTAAAGAAAATAATCCAATCGTATCCTGTTAAACAAGTTCCTATATGAGCAAATATTTTAAGTAGTTCATTTTCAGAGCCCAAAGCATATTTTCCAACACATTTGCAAATAAGTGATTATCCAATATTTACCCATTTTCAAATCGGCAGATGAGAATGTGCAATTACCCAAGTGGTTTTTCACCATACAGTATGTCAGTTTCTTTGACTTGAGTAGCTCTGTTCATCAAGTAGATTACTACTAGCAATATTTTTTACTTAAGGAAGTGTGAATTGTACTCAGTCGGCTTGGTGTACATGACATTATATCCTCAAATCATTACATGGCACAGATGTTACAGTCATTTGTGCAGTGTGTGGGTTTAATGTTAGATGTGTCTCTGTTTGTCTGTGTTTGTATGCAGAAGTACATCATTATGTGTAAGAAGCAAAGGCAACGAAGGACAAACTGCATGCTGTGTGATGTATCTGTGCCAGCGATGAGGACCGTGGGGGGTCCTGATCCGCCACAGTCAATAATTAGCATACCAGTTTTAGCTGAGGACATGTGAAAGCCTGATATGCGGGAAAGATGCATTTGTCCTGTCTAATATTCTTTCTGCTATAAATGTAGAATATTAATAGCCAAAAATGACTGATTTTATGTTTTTACTGATTTCACTCCTTGATTCATTTGGAAGCCCAATCCACTCAATCAATATCAAGATCCAGCTGCGATGTATAAAGATTCATCCATCATTCTGAAAGCTATTTATGTGGATATATTGCATAGGCATGGTTCTGTGGCTTTTCAACAAAGTCACATATTGGGGGTGTGGCTTGGCGTGTTTGTGTACAAGAAGGGGGAACGAGATGGCACACCCAAGCTATATCTATATACAGTGGTATCTCAGAAAGGCGAAATTTCATATTGTGAAACGCATTTTCCCATAGGAAATAATGCAAATGCAGATAATCTGTTCCAGCCACCCAAAAATATTACCAATATTACCAATTTCCAAAACTATGGTCATATTTTTTCATATTAAGACAATCAAAACTTTTAGAAAAGAGTGATTGAAATGAAATATGAAATAAACAGACAGTGAACCTCACTTAACCTTAATTTACGATTCCGTTTGACTCTGGCTGCTTTAAAAACGAAATTGAGAGTGGCTCTGTTTTCTTTTTCCTGCCATCTTTGATAATATTGCAAAAATGCAAAAATGAAAAGAAAGAACGCTTCATAGGATGAAGCAAATTTCTTGCTAAATTATAGATAAGGCGAAAATTTGCATGGTGTATGTATCCAGAGGTACCATTGTATATGATTGACGAGTGGGGCTGGAACGCTGCCCATAACCCTAAGCTCATGTGTACACTTTGATCCTTGGTCTACTAAATGCCCTGTGTGAGAACAGGTATTTCAATGAATTTTTAAATACTAAAGCATTGAAAGACTTTGCGATTTGGTTTCAACCAGTTAAATATTCACAATTCACATACGTATAGAACTAACACTTACAGCTCCTAACAGTCTCCGTATCCTTTTACCTGAACATGACCTTGACGTTTACTGCAGCACCAGAAAAACAGATGGCCATTAAAACACTCGCCTACTGTAAATGAGGTTAATCTAATGTTTATTCAGTCGCTCTGGTGTTTTGTTTTGTTTTGTTTTGGATTTTTTTTTGTTCTGCATATCAAGTACAGAATTCAGATGGAAGTTTGCAGAAATGACGGCAATTTGCATTATTTCATATCAAAACTGCTGCATCGTTATTTTGTTACGCATCATTAGCTATAATTACAAAATATAAAAAAAAAAATCTGTTTGGTATTTAGCTCCTGTTAGTACATAAGCAGTTAGAGGTTTTTTTGTTCCTCAGGCAACAAAGCGATCTGAGAAAAAAAATAGCTGTCCAAAGTCTTCTTAGATCAATACAAAATGGATAAAACACACAATCTAAATGAGTTATATGACTTGAACAGGTTGTCATAGAAATGTTAATAATAATAATAATAATAATAAATTAATCTGAGCTACAGATAGAATGTTGGCATGGAGTGTGTATGTTATAAATAAAATGCAGTGTACAGTATATGACTACAGTTGATTAGAATTATATTCTGAACACCACTACACATTGTTTATACAAAAAATTTTGACACGTACAGTATTGTGCATGAGAGAATCTTTTTTTGTCTCTCATTTTCAGTCCCTGTTCCTGAGCAGTCTCAGAGGAATGTTTTTTGTTTGTTACACCACACAGTGTCCTATAAATCATTAAAACATGAAAAAAACATCTAACTAAAAAAAACAGGTAGAGATGATTAGTATACTGGTGATGCTGAATGCTGATTGGTTGGAACAGACAAGAGGGGAAATGAGGTCGCTGCTAAAGTTGATGTGTAAACAATCAAATTTTAATTATACGTTTCGGCACAATTTCTTTAATTTAATCTACATCATTTCATTTCATTTAAGTTAATATTAAGAAATGAGGAGGGGTTAAAGACTTTTGCGCAGTACTGTATTTAC
Source organism: Channallabes apus (assembly GCA_030522415.1). Classification (NCBI taxonomy): domain Eukaryota; kingdom Metazoa; phylum Chordata; class Actinopteri; order Siluriformes; family Clariidae; genus Channallabes; species Channallabes apus. The sequence goes on along the minus strand of CM060115.1, from coordinate 29,953,209 downwards.
TATACAGTACATATACAAAGTTAGCCAAAAAAATGTATACACACTATAAGAATAGAAAAACTACATTTATTGCTATATGGTATATATGATGATAATACTAATAATATTATATTAATATAATATACATCCTACTGTTTTTCTTTTCCTGAAGTCTTTATGCATTTCATTGACTGACTCTGTATATACTGTAACACCTACAGTACCACAGCTTCTGTACATGATGCAACCATACCCCAGTACACATGACCCCTATAATGACATTCTTTATATGCCATAAAGACATCCACAGTTCTTTTATAAATTTTCCAGCAAACAGTTTGAGAACAAATTTATTTTCTGTTCGAGAAATGAGGCCTGTTGTGCATCCAGGTCTAAAACTAAGACCTTTTCTAATGAAAAAAAGGAAATAATTCTGCAGCATGATGTGATTCGAATAATAGGATTCTTATGTCGTGATTAAAAAATATTAATGGGTTAGGAGGCATGAATAAATATTGGGATGTAAAATGGTGAAAAATAAGATCAGATGCAGGCACAAGCAGGCAGGTATAGTGAGGAAGATATACATACACTGGGGATAGGGATGACCTGGACTTGATCACACTGAGAGAGACAGAGAGAGAGAGATCAACATAAACACTTGGAGAATGTAAGCAGCAAACAACATTAAGCCGCTTATAGCTACAGCTCCGCCATGAACAGACGCCCTGTACTGGAGCGTAAACTGATTCCCTCTCTTTCAAGGTTCACAAAGTTCGCATGAATTTATGTGCTCCTTTTTTTTTTTTTAAAAAAAGAAGGTGGTCTGAAACAAGGTTAGCTCAGAGCGTGTGCACTTGTAAATCGGTGGGACATTCCGCTGCAGAACGCGAGGCTTTTGCGAGTAAACACCACTCGGTAACGTGATCCCACTTGCGCCCATTTATAGCTGTGTGTACCTGCCTTGGCAGCATTCGTGCATGTTTGTGGAGGAATTGGGAATGTACCCTATGCACGGGGTTGCTCGGCTGCGTGTGTGTCTACAGTACTGTATGTGTGTGTGTGTGTGTGTATGCGCATGTGTGTGTGTGTGTGTGTGCATAGTAGACAGAAGAGAAGAGGAATGCAATCACTTAAAAAAAGTTAAGGGGCGCTGAGCATGTGATCATCTGGAACACAAGGGCCATTTTATGGGGACTGGAGAGAGTATGTAAGGGCGTGTATGTGTGTGTGGGCGGATATTGAAGAATGTGTGTGTAGGGAAGCATGCCCATCATTTCTGAGGCTAGATGGTAAACATCAGTGTGAGTTCACTGGGTTCGGAACAGCTGGAACACTTTGCGGTGAGGATGGAGAGGCCGAGAGCACGGAGTGTACACAAGAGAGGAGTGAGGCGAGACGACAAACAAATCTTGTACCGAGATGGTGGTCATAACAACGTCAATTAAAAGCAATATATTTTTAATCGAGCCGTCGCGCATGCATTAACGACAAACACGCGTGCGCGCTTACCTTAGGAGAGCCTGTGTTCTCCTCGGCAGGTGGCGAACACGTCTTGTTGTTCTGAAGCGGCGGGTCCACATTGTAGTTGCGGAAGCAGCAGAAGAAAGGGCTGAAGATGCTCCTGCTCCTGTGTTTCTTTAAGCTGCTGTTCGACTGCGAGACTGCAAGCAAGAAAAACGGTCACTGCAACATCTGCACATTCACCTTCTCTGCCCTGCAACTCAGAACACTGTTGCCTCACATCTGTTTCGCTCACTCGGAGGAGGTCGGAGCAAAGAGAGGGGGGGGAGAAAAAAAAAACTGGAAAAGTTGTCAGCACGGCTGCCACACAGGGCAAACAGGACCTCCTGTATTAATGTATACAGAACATGTTTCCATGGTATCCGTGTTACCTTTGCCCCGTACCCTTGTATGCGTTCTGTCTGAGCGACGACTCGTACATGCATGTCATTAGTCAACAGTAATGGGTTCGGGGAAAAAGAAGTTACGCAACCCACAGAGAAGCAAAAAAGAAAAAAAGAACATGACTACTCCCCAAACCCTCTTCTAAAATGGACTCTGTGCAGATACAGCTAAATCATACAAGAAAATATTTAAACAAATAGGCATGCACTTATAGATTTATTGTGTAATGTACCTACTGTAGCTAAAACATCTGTCAGAGTGACAGTAAATAAAAGTATGAATAAACTCGTTCTGATAATGACAACTCGTTATGTGATGTTAAGTGATGTGAAGAGACGTGGAGTAGAGTTAGTTAACTAAAGTAATTAGTTGAGTTAAGTTGAGTTGTTATGTTAAGTAAAAAAAAATTCTACAGTAACCTAAAAATTTTAGATTTAGATAGATAAATTTCTATTTACAAGCTAACATTTACTCACAAGATACAGTTCTCACAGTTTAAACAGCAGGCTCTCACACACCCTCAGTGGGACTGTGGGTTCACATTAACTGTTCAACATCACTGTAAAAAAACACAGCTATTCCAGAAGAACATAAACATAAATCTTTTCATATTTTCTTGAAAGATTCATATTTGACCTAATTTACAGTAAATCAGTTAAAGAGATTTGAATTCTTGACATTTGAATTTGTGAGATTTTTGTTTAATTTCGTAGCTAAAATGTTTGAGGTAAAAATAAAAATTATTTTGAAAGTTAACATTTAAAATGTATTATTTTTTATAGTAATTATTTGAATTTTTTTATATTTTGATTAGATTTTTCACTTTTTTAATATATACACTTGGGATATTATATTTTAAATTAAATTTTAAGAGTTGACATTTTTATTTTAAATCTTTTTTTTATTTTTTTTTATTAAAGTTTTACATTTTCGATGTTTTCATTTTTGATATTTTATTTTTCTGATGTTTAATATTAGTTTTTTGCTTCAGTTTAATGTTTAAATTTTTTATATTTCTACATTTTAATAAAAAATGTTAAATATAAAACATTCTAATAATGTATTTTTTAGATAGTTGTACAATTGACTTTTTGTTTTGAACCTTTGTGGTTTAAATGTTAAAAAAATTTCTATAATTTTAATGTAATTTTAAGTTTAATGTAATTGTTATATTTTTTACATTTAAATCTTTGTGGGTTTTTTTTTTTTTAGAAGTTTAAGATTTTCAAGTTTAGTATTTAAATTACAGTTTTATTAAGGTTGAAATTTATTATTCGTGATAATTTTTTTGTCCTTTTTTAGATATTATTTTTTAAGATTTTCATTCTGAATTTTTAAGACGTAAGATGTAATTTTGACGGTATTTTTAATTAGTTATAATTGTTTCTAGTTTTTCTTCTATGTTTGAGATTAATATTTTAGCAATTTAGATTTAGGGTTTTGCTTTTTCATACTCACCTACAGTACTGAACATGTGACCGATAGTTTCTATTCCTATGTCTTAGAACATTGGCATATATGGATAAAATCCAACACCAGGAACAAATCTGTTTTTATAAATGATTTTCAAATATAAAAAACATAATTATTTCTATATTATATTGAAGTCGAATATTTATATACAACTGACATTTTGTCATCCTTTAGGCACCATAGCAATGTTTCATTCCTTTTTACACTTTAATTAAACATCCACAGCTCTGAAATGCCACATAGCAATATAGAATTACAATAACATTGTTGTATAACAGAGTTTTATCTCATGCATGTGTGAAAGTGGATGCGAGTGCTTAATGGGTAAAATAACTTGCAAAAAATGACCTGAATTCAAAATTTTATCTTTGAGCTTTCGGTTCCCTTCCTAAAAAGAGACTCGGAGCAGTCTGATCTACACCTAATCCACGTCTCTCAGCTCAGTATGAATCACAGTTCAGTCACCAAAAATCAACACATCCTTCCATCCGACAGCATAAATACTGTTACTATCAATTATAGGAAAAATATTATGCAATGATCCCCGGGATGAAATTAGTGCATTTGTAATTACCACATGCTACAGCAGAGGGTGTGATGTCAGCTCCTCAAGGCAACACACTGTACTAAAACAAAAAAACTAACATTTCCATTGCTGCATTATGGCGTTTCTCTGCAGACTATCAGAGAAAAAGGGGAAACGGCAATGGGGAGCTGGCTCTGGACGTCCAGCAATATTGTGACACAATCAATAACAAAGTGATGCTCTTACTCATACATTAGCATTAATAACTGATTTATTAATTTTTCACAATAAAGCTGCTTTTAAATATGTGAATGTTAAAAACTCCATGGAAAAATATTTATGAACACATTTAACAGTGTTTTTCCCAACGTTATAGACAGGCAGATCAAATCACAGATCAACCACCAGACTAAAAGACAGACAGACGGTCAGACAATCAAAACAAACAAACAGATTAAAAAAAAAAATACAGACAAACTGATCAACAGATGTAAAAACAACCAGACGATCTGTAACGCAGACAGACAAACAGACAGAGACTGAAAGAGTGAGGACAGACAGATTGACAAATAAACAGACAGACTAGGGCTGGACAATATTTCGATATCAATAGAAATCACGATAGAATTTTTTTCAATAACGGTGATACGATTTTTAAACACATTTCCGATATTTCGATGTACATTTGAATATATGAGCCAACGGTTTTTCTCTCTCTTGTGCTGCGGAATTGTAGGTAATCGTCTCCCCTGCTGGGTCTTAGTGCTCGTCTCTTACTGGTATAATCAACATCCGTGTACGCGTGTTCTGTTTACTATAAGACTGTGACCACGTGTGTGTGTGTGTGTGTGAAACATATTTAATTTTGTGTTTGTTAGCTTATTTGTACAGCGTGCGTATAAAGCAAAAGCAAGTCTCATAGAGGGTAAAGATACATTTTTCCTCTCCTCTCGTGTTTCGCGACAGAGCGGAGTTTGTGTGTAAGGCAGAGAGTGTGTGTGTCTATGTGGGTGTGTGTGTGTGTGTGTGTGTGTGTGTGTGTGTGTGTGTGTGTGTGTACGCGCGCTTCGCACACACATAGACACACACTCGCCTTTACCTGAAAGGCGTTGGGGGTGGGAGGGGGGCTGTAAATGCGCACACACACACACACTCCTGAGAGTTTTATTTATTTGATAGTTTATTTCACATTTCTTGTTTGTAAAGGCTAAATATAAATAAAAAGTGAAACTTATTTTTTTTGTACTGTTTTTAAATATATTTTTTTATATATAATTTTAATAGGAGGAGCCTGGAGGTATTATAGACTTTGCAAATTCAGTTTGCAGACATCCATTGTGTGTGTCCTCGGCAGTTTTTTCCTGAGGCTTTTAATATTGTCCATATCGATATCGGAATTATATCGTATCGATCAAAATTAAGAAATATATCGTGATATAAATTTTTGCCATATCGTCCAGCCCTAAGACAAACCCTGAGACAAACTGGCAGATTTATGTTGTGTTTTTGATTAATAAAGAATCCTCAGACATCACAGACAAGCCAGAGGACTTGCTGGTGGACAGATAGACAGACAGAACATCAGGAAGACTGACAGACATATAGATCAACGGACTGACAGACAGAGCAACAGATTAAAAGACAGACAGACAGAATGACAAACAAACTAGCAGACTGACAGCCGGATTGAAAAAACAGGCCAACAGACAGATACAGACAGACTGAACGACAAACAAATAGACCATCAAACAGTGTGTGTATATACACGGTATATATATATATATATATATATATATATATATAGTGTATAGAGTATATATATATATATATATATATATATATATATATATATATATATATATACAGTGGTGTGAAAAATTATTTGCCCCCCTCCTGATTTCTTATTCTTTTGCATGTTTGTCACACAAAATGTTTCTGATCATCAAACACATTTAACTATTAGTCAAAGATAACACAAGTAAACACAAAATGCAGTTTTTAAATGAGGGGTTTTATTATTTAGGGAGAAAAAAAATCCAACCCTACGTGGCCCTGTGTGAAAAAGTAATTGCCCCCTGAACCTAATAACTGGTTGGGCCACCCTTAGCAGCAATAACTGCAATCAAGCGTTTGCGATAACTTGCAACGAGTCTTTTACAGCGCTCTGGAGGAATTTTGGCCCACTCATCTTTGCAGAATTGTTGTAATTCAGCTTTATTTGAGGGTTTTCTAGCATGAACCGCCTTTTTAAGGTCATGCCACAACATCTCAATAGGATTCAGGGCAGGACTTTGACTAGGCCACTCCAAAGTCTTCATTTTGTTTTTCTTCAGCCATTCAGAGGTGGATTTGCTGGTGTGTTTTGGGTCATTGTCCTGCTGCAGCACCCAAGATCGCTTCAGCTTGAGTTGACGAACAGATGGCCGGACATTCTCCTTCAGGATTTTTTGGTAGACAGTAGAATTCATGGTTCCATCTATCACAGCAAGCCTTCCAGGTCCTGAAGCAGCAAAACAACCCCAGACCATCACACTACCACCACCATATTTTACTGTTGGTATGATGTTCTTTTCCTCAAATGCTGTGTTACTTTTACGCCAGATGTAACGGGACGCGCACCTTCCAAAAAGTTCAACTTTTGTCTCGTCAGTCCACAAGGTATTTTCCCAAAAGTCTTGGCAATCATTGAGATGTTTTTTAGCAAAATTGAGACGAACCTTAATGTTCTTTTTGCTTAAAAGTGGTTTGCGCCTTGGAAATCTGCCATGCAGGCCGTTTTTGCCCAGTCTCTTTCTTATGATGGAGTCGTGAACACTGACCTTAATTGAGGCAAGTGAGGCCTGCAGTTCTTTAGATGTTGTCCTGGGATCTTGGCATGATGTCTAGCTTTTGAGGTGCTTTTGGTCTACTTCTCTGTGTCAGGTAGCTCCTATTTAAGTGATTTCTTGATTGAAACAGGTGTGGCAGTAATCAGGCCTGGGGGTGACTACAGAAATTGAACTCAGGTGTGATAAACCACAGTTAAGTTATTTTTTAACAAGGGGGGCAATCACTTTTTCACACAGGGCCATGTAGATTTGGAGTTTTTTTTTCTCCCTTAATAACGTAAACCTTCATTTAAAAACTGCATTTTGTGTTCAATTATGTTATCTTTGACTAATAGTTAACGGTTTTTGATGAGCAGAAACATTTAAGTGTGACAAACATGCAAAAGAATAAGAAATCAGGAAGGGGGCAAATAGTTTTTCACACCACTGTATATATATAAACTAGGGCTGCACGATATTAGGAAAATATGCGATATGCGATATTGTTGTTGAATATTGCGATAACGATATTTCTTGCGATATAACATTTCCCTAGAGAAATGCATTTTTTATTATTATTATTGCCTATTTTTTTTTTTATTTATTTATATGTAATGATCATACTAAAATAAACAGGTAATAGATATTCGTCTGATGTAATTAAATCTAATTCAGGCTAAAAAGAAACTATATGTCAAGGAAGTTGCAAATATTTAGACTTCAAAACACTATGAATGACTTAAAACCCTCAGCAGATATTTTGACTTCTGGTTTGCTGTTACTATAAACCTGCCAACACAATATGAATTACTTTCAAACATTACCTTTTATTTACATGTAACCATACACTCATCAATAGTGTCTTAAAACAAGAGCATCTTTTAAACTAAATATTCTCTTTGGCTTGCCTGTTTTTTTTTTTAAATAAAAATAAATATTATTAAAATAAAATATTATTATTAAAAATTAATAAAAAATACTATTTGTCTCTCACACACATGCGCCCGGCACTAGGTCCCGGAAGTAATGCGGGCGCGAACCCGGAAGTATAAGAGGAGTAAACAAAACAATAGGTTACTTGCGTAACCCCGGTTCTCTGATAGCATTAAGTGAGGCGTCTCACTATGGGATACGCCCCTTCCGCGTATTCTTCAGAAGCCCTATTACATTACGCCAGCCCCAATTGGCTGGCAGATGTGACGTCGTGCTCTGGTGTGGTCTTCCCTCCCCCCGTATAAAGGGGGCAGCACGACGTCACTTCGCTATTCAAAACAAGCAACCTCTTCCTCGCTTCACACAGCAAGGAGGGTGATCTGGTGAGACACCTCACTTAATGCTATCAGAGAACCGGGGTTACGCAAGTAACCTACAGTATTGTTCTCTTTCAAGCATACGTTTCGGTGTCTCACTATGGGATATCCTAACTCCCGTATTGTCAGATAGCCTGTCTTGAAGTCTTCTGCCAACCATAACCAACACACTCAGGGCTGAACGAGTTTAGCTTGTAGATTCTGTCCTTACACTCAGTACTGCATGAGCTAGAGTCTGAGCTGTAACATCTAGTTTATAAAATCTGGCGAATGTGTGCGGCGATGACCAGTTCGCCGCTTCACAGATATCCTGTAATGTGACTCCTTTAAATAGAGCCCATGAACTTGACATTCCCCTTGTTGAGTGCGGTTTCGTCCAAGAAACGAACAGCTGATCGCTCTCCCTTAAACCTCTGGTTCACTCTGTATAGATGCGTAAAGCGCGCACCGGGCACAGTGTATTTAACTTTTGCTGCTCTGATGATGCAAAAAGGGGTGGATGGAAGGCCCTCAGCTCAAGAGGGTTTATAGCATTAATGACTTTAGGCATGAATGCCGGATTAGGTTTCATAACTACTCCTGCGTCCCCAGACATGAACTGTAAGCATGCTGGGTGCACAGAAAACGCATGAATCTCACTCACGCGCTTCGCTGAGACCAAAGCAATTAATAGCGCAGTCTTGAAAGATAGTGCCTTGAAATCAATCTTGTCTAGCGGTTCAAATGGGGACGTAGACAATGCATCAAGCACCAATCCCAAGTCCCATGATGGGGTAAGTGGTTTTGAAACCGGCAGGGCGCGGCGCGCGCCCTTCATGAATCTGCATATCAAAGGGTGTTGCCCCACTGTTTTATTATCAAAACCAATGTGGCACACAGATATAGCAGCTAGGACCACTTTTATGGTCGAGAACGCTCTGCCTTTATCTATCATTTCCTGAAGAAATGAAAGAACCACTGCCACTGAAAGGGAATCTCGTGTCTAGCTGTGCACCAGCGCTCAAACACATTCCATTTGCAATCGTAGAGAGACCTAGTTGATGCTGCTCTGGCGTTCTGTATGGTTCTGATGACACTGTCAGGTAGGCCAGTCTTACTTAAACTGGACCACTCACAGGCCAGGCCCATAGTGCCAGTCGTTCCCTGTGAGGGTGGAACATCTCCCCCCCCTCTTGTGACAGAAGCTCTCTGCGCTGCGGGAGAGACCACGGTTCGTCGTACAGCATATGTATGATCTCCGCAAGCCAGTGTTTCCCCGGCCATTTCGGAGCTATTAGTATTATTTTCATACCTTCCTACCTTACTCTGCAGAAAGTTGGTGATATCAGCGCTATTGGTGGGAACGCGTGTAGGAGAGTGCGAGGCCACTCGTGTGCTAGCGCATCTATTCCCAGGGGCGCGCTCCGGTCCTTCAGGGAAAAGAACAGGTGACACTGGGCGTTGCCTTTGGACGCGAACAGATCCACTGTCGCTCTGCCGTATATGCTGTTCAGTCTCCACTCCCCATAGGGGGGATTTCCCCTGGACAGCAGATCTGAGCCCCGATTCATCACACCCTGTACGTGTGTCGCTCTCAGGGATAAAAGGTTGACACTGCCCCATAAAATCAATCTGCGTGCTAACGTGTGCAGCAGAAGTGATCTGAGACCCCCCTGATGATTTATGTAAGCTACAACTGTAGTGTTGTCCGTTCTCACAAGAACATGATTTCCTCTCAGAAAAGGAAGAAAATGTTTTAGTGTCAGAAAGACAGCTAACATTTCCAGATAGTTTATGTGAAGATTGGTCATGTGCTGACCCCATCTCCCATTCACTATTCTGCCTTCGTGAATGCCCCCCCAACCGGACAGCGACGCGTCCGTTGTTATTATCTTTCTGTGTCGGACCACACCCATGGCGACCCCTTCGGTCAGGAAATTCGGGTGTCACCACTGGCGTAGTGCTAGAACCGCCTCTGACGTCACTCTTACCCTTCTCCGTGAGTGACGTACTGGGTCCAGTCCCTGAGACGCCACCCAGCGTTGAAATTCCCTCATATGAAGTCTGCCTAGGGGAATAACTATCAGGGCTGAGGCCATCAGTCCTAGTAGTCTGAGGCATGTGCGAAAGGAGACCTTGGGTCATGCAGCAGGTGAATCTTTTCACCCTGTCTGCCGAGAGTCGCGCTCTGAACTTCACTGAGTCCAGCGCCAGTCCCAGATACGTTATGGATTGTGTGGGAATTAAAACACTCTTTTCTGTGTTTAATCTTAGCCCCAGTTTCTGTATGTGTTCCATAAGTATAGCTGTGTGTTCTCTCGCTTCTTGCTCCGAGCGGGCTGTCACGAGTCGTCTATGTAAGTAGCGAGACGAATGCCTCTTTCCCTGAGCGGAGTCAGCGCCGCTTCTGTGCATTTTATAAATACTCTGGGACTGAGGGACAAGCCGAATGGTAGCACCAGATATTCGTATACCACACCAAGGAAGGCAAATCTCAAACTTCCTGTGGGGTGGGTATATTTTTATGTGAAAATATGCGTCCTTCAGGTCGATTGATGTGAACCAATCTCCCTGGCGCACTATTTTCAGGAGTGTAGAATGAGTGAGTATTTCTTTAGGTATACATTCAGTGCGCGTAGATCTAGTATTGGGCGGAGGGCTTGAGTCCCTTTCTTTGGGACGAGAAAGTATCTCGAGTAAAACCCGCTGTGGCTCTCTTCGGGTGGAACCACTCTTATTGCCCTCTTGTTCAACAGAGAGGAAATCTCCTCCTGAAGGACATGCTTTAGTTCCCCCGCACCTGGGAATGAATTATCCCCTTGAAGGTTGGGGGGGAAGCCGCGAATTGCAGTCTGTACCCTCGGTACAATTGTATTGTCTTTAATACCGAGCGGGACTGCGTGTATCTGCGCCAACTGCGTATCTGCAGTGTTTTGGCGCCATCGTGCGGCCGAATCTCGAACTGTTCCGTGGTCCGTACTGCGCATGCGCGAGCACTTAGCGCTTTGACAGTGTCTGTGTGCTCCATCACCTCTGTGAGAGCGATAGCTCCCCGAGGCGATGTCATACTGTGTTTTATTGACATGTTTTGCGACATTTTTTGGGGAGATATTTTTTGTGATATATTTTTTGGGGGGTACAGTGAGAACTTTATTGAGGTTTGAACATAACAAGTGCTTGTGACACATTGCTGCATGCACACCGCTGCACCGTTCCTTTTCCTCTTCACTGCCTCTTTTCCCCTGGCCCCGCCGGGCTCTCCCCTCCACACAGAACAACTGCGGACTTCGGAACTCGTCCTTTGAAATTTTTGAGGGTCGGGAACTAGCGAACTGGGGGGCTGTTGGTTCCCTCCCTGACATTGCTGCATGCACACCGCTGCACAGTTCCTTTTCCTCTTCACTGCCTCTTTTCCCCTGGCCCTGCCGGGCTCTCCCCTCCACACAGAACAACTGCGGACTTCGGAACTCGTCCTTTGAAATTTTTGAGGGTCGGGAACTAGCGAACTGGGGGGCTGTTGGTTCCCTCCCTGATGAAAGGCCCCGTCAAACGGCCTTCTTCTTCCTCCTCACTCCCTGAAGGTGGGGTTGAGGATGAGGCTGAGACGCAGGCTGGGTCGTCTGAGCTGCCGCTGGCGGATAGTTCCTTCTCTGCCAAGGAGCTCTCTGTTCCACGACCCCGCTTTGGCCAGCTGCACTCATGGTCGGCCTCTGCCGTTTGGGAATGCGATAGCAGGGGGGAGGGCGGGCTGTAACCTGTGCGAAGGTCTGACGAAGCAGCGGGGGGGGGGGGGGGGGGGGATGGGTGCCGCCTGCACCTTCCTGGGCATGCAAAGCTGTAGAGCCTCGTCGTCCCTTTTCTTTTCTTCGCATCTCTTCTGCTCTTCAGGGAGAGATCTGTAACGACACATATCTCTTCCCACTGTGTCTGACCTGGTGTGGTCGAGGCTTCGTCCTGTAGCTCCGCTTGGTATGCGGTCAGCAAGGAGGTTGCGTTTAGGGCTCTGGCACAGAGAGCGACTGCCTTATATGCACGTTCCGTCATGTTCGACTGGAACTGCTCTGCTTTCGATGGCAGCGACGGATTTGCAGCCACCGCGTGTCTCGGGAGCAGGTGCGCAGCCACTAGCTGTTCCATGGGGGGCATCCGGAAAAGTCCTGCCTTTTCCATACCGTCCACATCGAGTGCAGACCCTCCCTGCACTGGCACCTTACTGGTGAACGTTTTGTCCTTCCAGGTCACCGCGAGCTCCTCCAGGAGCTCTGGGAAGACTGGAAGGAGCTGCCGTGCAACCCGTTTTGCTCTCGGCAGCCTCTTGCCCTCATAGCGAGACTTTGCAGTCTCCGCTACTACGTTCGGCCACTGGATGTCCAACTTCTCTGCGGTCCACACATCCTGCAGGTCGACGCTAAGAATCGGGGATGGTGCCCCGTCCATAGCTCCAGCGGCTCCCGTCATGGCAAGGAGTTGCTCTGAGTGTACGGGTGGGAGGAAAGGGGAGTCCTCAAACTCCTCCTCTTCCTCCGATAGGAGAAAGTCGGACTGACCGTCTTCCTCGAAGTCGAGCTTGCCTTCCTCCTCGTCAGTGCTGAGCACACTGGGCAGAGGGGCGCAGGCATCAAGCTGTTCACCCCATGATAAAGCTTCCGTGGTGGGCAACTCTACAGGGATGGATACCTGTGGAGTGGTAGCTGGAGTGGGGCTAGGTGAAAGGAGCGGGTCGAGGCCTGACAGGCTAGCTTGGCACGCTAGCCTGCGACGAAGACTCTTCTTAGTGAAGCGTGCGCAGTGCTCGCAGGAACCGGGGTTGTCGACCGCTAGTTGGGCGTGTTTCAGCCCAAGACACGCCGAGCAGACCTGGTGTGAGTCTTTGCTCGCAATCTTGTTCCCGCATAAGCAGAGCCGCACGTCTCCTCCTTCCCTAGCTTTAGCCGTCTGCATTGCTGCAGCCATGATGATTTAAGATAGGCTTCTGGTGTGAAGCGAGAAGAGGTTTTTGAATAGCGAAGTGACGTCGTGCTGCCAGCCAATTGGGGCTGGCGTAATGTAATAGGGCTTCTGAAAAATACGCGGAAGGGGCGTATCCCCATCATCTCATCATAGTGAGACACCGAAACGTATGCTTGAAAGAGAACCACCGCATAGAGCTTAGTCACTGTGTTCACCATGTCGGTGCAGATTGTTAACTTTCTGATTTGAGTGTGTGTCTATAGGACGCGAGTTAAATGTTTGTTTTTCCCTTGCTCCCCTTCTGTGAGAGTCCTTAAACTAATTCGTGTGGTTATCCTGCCGACTCACTTGCTTCCGCGTTTGGGATTACCGTCCACGCCACAAAGGGCTAACGGCTAATCGCTAAGTCTTCTGATCATCCCGGGTTACAGAATTAAGTATAAAGATATAAATAATAAATATATATATCTATATATCTATAAATCTATCTATAAATATATATATATATATATATATATATATATATACATATATATATATATATATATATATATATATATATGTATATATATATATATACTGTATATAAGCGGGTATAAACATAGTAAGGGCCTATCTGATTGGTCAAATTTGGACACAAATGCTTGGCACATAAAGCATTTATCGCAACTCTGCGATATGGTTATCGCGCATGCCATTATCGTGATAACAATATTTTTTCAATATATCGTGCAGCCCTAATATAAACTGACAGATAAAGTCAAGAAAAAAAGTAATAAAATCACATTTGTATTACACATCGCCAGCTGTGATGACATATTTTCACTATAACACCATTAAGAAACACTGGATTGCTCATCAAACGATCCGCGAGTCCGCACAGATTTACGGCCTTGTCACGGTCTGTGCTCTTAAAACTGACCGCCAGATCCAGTGACACCATTACGATCAGGGAAACTGTGCATCTTTAAATCTTTTGGTAACATGTGTATGGACACCATACCGAGCGCACACGGTTTGAAGAGACTTCAAGAGATGTCAGGCATGGCCTTTAACATTTCATTCCACCATGTGACATTTTCCAAATTCCTTTCTTTATCAGCTAACAGTCCAGAAGAGTACAAAAAGAGACTTTCACCAGAGTCGGCTTCAGTTAGAGGGTCGAAGTCGCTCTCATGCGGATTATGTTGCACATCGTGTTTATGACCAAACACTCGATAACGGTGTCAAGGGGACAAGGAATCAACTCATTAAATGCCCCACTCAGTGTTAATCAGGGTTACAATGTACACAGTTGTACAGGGTGTTTGTACATACAGTATAAGCTACCTTCATGGATTTTCTTACTAGGTCAATGAAACCCATAGGACGGAAACAATGGTAGCTTTATTATCTACATAATTACTGATGTTGGTTTTGTTTGTTGGTTTATTTATTTACACACTTTTTTAAATGCCAGTATTTTCGCTATGGAGCCCCTAAATGAGAAAAAAATCAGATAAAGGAAAGAAAAAATCGAGACCATGTGACTCATACTATCATGGGCAGTCTTCCAGCACCAAAATACAGCCCGGCGCGTCTGTGTGCATGGAGTTCACATGTTCTCCCTGTGCTTGGGGGTTTCCTCCCACAGACCAAAGACATGCAGATTAGGCTAACTGGAATTCCCAAATTGTCGTTAGTGTGTGAATGAGCGTGAGTGTGTACTGCTATGGATTGGCACCCTGTCCAGGGTGTACCCCGCCTCATGCCCCAACTCCAGGCCCCTGCAAGCCAATCACACAAGCGGAAGGAGCGGATAGCGCTGTCCTCCGAGTGTGTTACGCCGCTTCCAACAGTACGTGAGCAAGCAGTTCGAAAAGATGTGGCTGGCTAGCGTCATCTGATTCAGAGGAAACACGTGATAGTCTCCGGCCCTCTCGAATGAGTGGCAGTAGTAGCCTTAATGTGGGAGCCCCCTAGTGATGGGGAGGAATTGGACACGACTAAATTAGGGAGAAAATCGGGAAAAAATCCATAAAAAGGAAAAAAAAAAAAAAGTCAACTGAACCTGTTAAGCTTTTTAAAGCTGACGTACTCCATTCAAACTCTATTTATATTCCTCGACACCATGCAGCATGTTCCCATTACACGTAAATCAGGGGGGAAAAATGCCAAGTTGCTCCGAATAACTCTAATAATATTCTCCAAACATGATTTGATACACAGGCTCTGGAGTTTAAAGGTCCACTATGTCTTTAACAGGTTAACACTCCCCCAAGGTGTGTATGTGTTACTGCTCCAGCTGAAATACCCCGCAGATAAGAGGGAGTATAGTGTATACCTTAAACTCGCTCTGTTTTACTCCTCCGCCAAATGTACCGCTTCACTGTCTATGTAAATGAGCTACTGAAAAGCCACGCCCCCGCAGCAGAGTTGAGCATAAGTGAGTTGGGGAGAGGGTTTCTCTTGTATGAGGTCACATTGGTGGATCTAATTGGTAATAGGATGTCCTTATTTCATCTTTTATTTGTGAAGATATCTGAATGTCTAAATATGACTAAAATGATACGTCCCCCTTAAACTGGTTGTATTCTTCAAGTGTTTTGATGCAAAAAATAAATAAATAAATAAAAAAATAAATAAATAAATAAATAAATAAATATATATATATATATATATATATATATATTTTTTTTTTTTTAAATTTTTTTTTTTTTTACTTATTTTATTAAAATAAGAATAACACGTTCAGTTCGTATGATTTATTTATGAACTGATCTATGTCTTTTGTGTGAAACTCCCATCCACATACAGTCATTGTTCTACTGTATGTCAGACCTCTTCCTCCTTTATGTCGCTGGTCCAAGTATCAGATGTTTGCTTGCATCACTGCATGGAGCGACTGCTTCACTCCCGGTTGTGCATTTCTCAGTGGTTTTAGAAAGAGCAACATTAAAACTTTAATCAAATCTCAAGAATTAAAGCACCCGTGTTCTCGTTTAATTGTCTTGGGTGTAAAACGCTGCATTCTGGTGGAAAAGCTTATTGTCCATGAGGTTGGAATCCATTGTTAATGGGTATACACACACACACACACACACACACAGACACATTCACACACTCGTACTGACCGAGAATCGCCAATTCGTTGGAATGGCATGTTTTTGGGAGGTGGAAGGAAACTGAAGAACACAGAGTCAAAAAAAACAAAAAAACATACAAAACCATCTTAGCTCAGCTCAGGATCAAACCGGGGACCTGGTGCTTGTTTTTACGCTACTCATGTTAAAGGAAGTAATCCATGAACAGGTCAATACATTGACAGTACACAGGTTTTTAATAGTTTAAAATACACGACCAGCATTTTTTTGAAGTTCCAAAGTGTATGATAGCATTGTGATATTTGTGGAATTTGACTATAGCATCTGAAGCTGATTTCGAAATGGAAACATTATTAGTTCCAGATTTTTGGACAAAGTTCAGCCCATTATTTTTTGGCACTTTGGATCTGGCTTATTTATCTTACATCTTGGACCTTACCCATTATTCATACAGCTTTTTTTTTATTTATTTTTTTTTTACTTGCCTAACGCGTCTTCCAAAATGAAGAAATCTGTACAGTCCTGTTTTCCTGCTCCAGTGCTGATATTTGATATTTGAAGTGTGCGTATGGAAAAGGGAGGGGACGAGGAGGAAGGAGGCGGGGAGCAGGGCAGCCAGTGTGGAAGAGCCTGGTCTGAATCCTGCCTCTTAACCACAGCATACAAACTGTGCTTTCTCCCTGTCACAAACAACAGTGCAGAGAGTTTGAGGCTTGAGACACACACACACACGCACACATGCACGCCTAGAAACATATTCTCAGGCTGCCCGCAGGAATGCGTCTGGAGTCAGCCTGCATGGCGATGCCATTCTACCCTCCCTGTCTGATCCTGAAGATTATGCCGTGTTGCTAAACATTAAACTGCAACGTTTTCCATTAAAGCCGCACGCCACTGAGCAAACACGTTAACGCAGTTGTAAAAGCAAAGCTGGCAACATGGAGTTGTTTATCGAGTGAAACACACATCCACATTTTGCATGTTGTCTGGTCGGTCCTTTCATCTAGTCATTTTTACTTTCAGTCAAGTGCAGGACCATTTAAGAATTCATTTTAAGAAGTGCTAATGTTCAATGCTCTGACTGTTCACGAAGTAGTCCGTCAAACCACAAATGATATAAATCTTGCAAGCCGAATACATATCTGGATAATCCTTTACCCAGAATCACTGGGTAAAAGTGAAGGGAAATGGCATTGCATTACAACCCCCTTCCCACACACACACACACATACAGTACACACACACACACACCAGTGTAAATGTTCAAGTGCTCTCAAATCTAAAGGTCAGGTCTATTAGTTTGTCCCTCTGGGGGAACTTTTAAAGGATTTACCCATACAGTATAACCCAAGAGCAGAGCGTTTCCCTGTCAGAAATGGTTCCTGTTAAAAAAAAAGGCAAAGATAAAAGTCAAGAAAAGCCTTTTAAGAGCTCTGACTACACAAAACCACCTGCTGAAGATCCCTGAAAGAGGCCTCTGAGCATAGAGCCCTGACTGCTCGACATCAGATCAAGCATGTGTAGTGTAGTGTCATTATTTTCAACATCATACAGTATTTTACGCGATGTGTCCCGCGCAATGACTGTACTTAAAGATTGAATCCAACTGTCTCTGAGGCCCTCCGGTGGTTGGCTGCAATACAGTTTTTTAAACTCCACTCACAATAGTAGACCTTTTATGCGTGACGTCTGTCTCCTGCGGTCCCGTCACGAGCACACTCGGGAAGAAAGCATATCTGATAATGGGGTGTTATCTTAAACAACACTTTGTCTCCTTAGTAACTGCTTCCACGGCGAAGTGCTCCTGAACCGTCTGTTTTGTGTTCTTCTAACAGTTCACAAGGCTGAATCCCAAATCCCTCTCTAACCCCTGAACAAAGGCACTGCTTGATGTGTGGAACAAGGGACCCTACATCCTACATAGTGCACTAGTTTTCCATTTTACTCTAGTTGGGTCTCAACCCTGAAACAGTTAGTTAGCTATTATTTAGGAAGCTTGAAATGTCAGCATTTGCTAACTGCACATCAGATAATGAGGCGTAAAGCACATCATATTCCATAGCAACAGAAGCACTGAATGATATTGGCCACCCAAATGAGGATGGGTTCCTTGTTGAGTCTGGGTCCTCTCAAGGTTTCTTCCTATTGACATCTCAGGGAGTTTTTCCTTGTCACCGTCACCCTCGACTTGCACTGATCATTTTGATTCATACATATTTTCTCACATTTCATACACATTTTTTATTCTGTAAATCTGCTTTGCGACAATGGCTGTTGTTAAAAGCGCTATACACAGCAATCCAATCTTATTGGTTAATGGTGATCACAGAAATTGAATCAATACTGGGTTTTGAGATTGATCATAGCTTTGGTACTATATACTTAGGAAACATACAAACTGATTATAATGCACAAGACAAATACCTTCTCAAAATACTGTTAATTGCTAGTAAAAAAGCAATAACCAAGAAATGGTTGGAAGAGATTCCACCGAAAAAGGATGAGTGGATAGCAATTGTAGATAATATGTTTGAAATGGAGAAACTCACTTTTTCCTTAAGATTAAACAAGGCTAAATTTTATAAAAATTGGTCAAAATGGTCTATATATAAGAAAACAGATATCATATATTTTGTTAGGAAATTTTTTGCAATGATTGCGAACCCCCCCTCCCCTTACTTATATTTACTTATGTGTGTGTGTGCGCGTGTGTGTGTGTGTGTGTGGATGTATGTGTATGAGTATTCTTTTTTTCAATATATATATACATGTACATTATATATGGGAATTATTTTAGTTGGACCGTACATTACAGATTTCAAAGGACTGAATCATAAGGACTTGAAGGAACCTATGTTGGTGTTTATGCTTATAATACTGTACCCTTTGCGGGGCGGGGTGGGGTGGAGGGATAATGGTAGAGTAACCTGCACTATAATAACGACTGTATAAGAAAAAAACGTGATAGTCGTATGTGATGCCTCTGGTGATCTGTTTGTTCTGTTACTTAAAAAAAAAAAAAGCGCTATACAACTCCAGAGTGGCGCAGTGGTAAAGCGCTCGCCCTATCATCCGGAGATCGCTGGTTCGATCCCCGGGTGATGCTGTAACCTCTCACAGCCAGAGGCCTAGAGAGAGCTGATTGGCCGAGCTCTCTCAGGGGGGACGGATGAGAGGTACCCAGTGCTCCCACATTAATGACGGCTCTACAAGCCAATCAGCGGCATCTGTGAGCTCACGCAGGTGGAGGGAGCTGATAGCGCTGTTCCTCCGAGTGTCTGTGGCCCTCCTGACTGAGTGGCAGTAGAAGATGATGCGGGAGCCTCCAGTGTACTGGGAGGAATTGGACACAACTAAATTAGGGGAGAAAATCGGAAAAAAGAGGGAATTTTTTTTTAAGCGCTATACAAATAAAATTGAATCTAATGAGCTAATGCAATCAAAAGCACACAATGGGACTCAATTATACCATGTTGTCCATTCATTGGTCCTACTCTATTTAAAGATTAAATTCTTTCTGATAGACAGAGGTAACCTTTAAGTGCAACTTCTTGAGGTCACACCAAGGGCTGAAACATACAGTACAGTAGGGCTGACTCCAAGAGCGCTCCAGTGGTGGAAAAAGGTTTATCTAGAACCGTTTGTGATTCTTTAATGCCTATGACGATTTAACACTATTTAGTATGGAAGAATATGATTAATGTTTTTTTGACTTTGTTATTTTTGTGCCACAATGGACTTATTTTTTTTACCCTTGTTGGTATGAAACGTTTTTTCTGTTCCATAAAACATTCACACCAACAATTCAGTATGTAATTTAAGACCATAGATAGGATTTATTTATTCATTTATTTTATTTATTTTTGCAAATACATGTTACTGCCCTCTTTTGGTGGGAAGTTCAAATATTATATAACAAATTTATGAGGTCAAATTTCGTATTGCAAAATGCATTTTTCAATGTCTTCACTAAGTCTTACACAAAATGCCAAAAAAAACAACAACAAAAAATGTAATCTTGCTTCACTTGGATGCAAACAAGTTTTGAACGGCTTCCAGACGTACGCATAACATACCCGGTGGTTCGGCTCGGTTCATTCCTGGTATGCCAAAAAGTATGCTAAGTATGCTAAGTACTCTTTCAAAATTTCAGGTTTTAAGGCGAAGGTTTAGGAGGTGGTTTGTGCGTGTTCTTTATACCATAGATCTCGTCAGCCAGACTTACAGTAGGTTCTCATCCTGACAAATGGATGTCCTGCGACTGTAGTAACTCACAAAGACGCACTATTTTGACCATTAATATGTAATGTAGCGCTTTATTAGGATAATTTTTTCAAATTTGTTTATGAAAACAGACTACACCCCGATCTGGTGCGGAGATTTCTTCTTGCCTCCTGCACAGACACACACCATATGTTCACGTCAAGCATCAGCTGCTGTACTTGCAGTGTGAGGACGTGTTTCTTATTCAGTGCTAGCTCTTTAAAATGAGCTTGACGCATTCATGTCTTATGTGTTATGGCGTTTCTTGAAGGCTGTAAATGAACCGACGAAGTGAAGGAACCTTGGCAATTTATTTCCATCGATTCATGCCACAGTGGAGAAGCAGAGCTACTGTACTACAGGCCAATATGGCAAGAGGAAACACTGAGCAGCGCTGAGAAAGACATGTAGAAAATCTGTTAACAAGCTACACTTGGCTGACAGCTACGCTTTAGTGCCCAACAAAAACATCATGTTAATTCTGAGATTATTCACTCTTACTCACTTACTCATGGTCTACACCGCTTTATCCTTATACAGGGTTGTGGGGGGCCTGGAGCCTGTCTCTGGAGACTTGGGGCACGAGGCGGAGTACACCCTGGATGGAGTGCCGATCCATTGCAGGGCACATACACACACATATACACAGAACTTACATGCTCATTGACATGTTGTTGTTGGTCTTTCAGCTCATTGACATACTACGGCAAAGTAGCCTTACCGGCACGTCTTAGGACTGTGGGAGGAAACCGGAGCACTCGGAGGAAACCCAACAAGCATTGGGGGCGGGGGGGGGGATACTCCACTCACAACAGACCCCGAGGTGGGAATCAAACCCAAGCAACAGTGCTAACCACTACTGCCCATTCTGAGATTGCTTATTTTATTTTACAAATAAAATCCCAGTAGTACAATGAAAACAACATTTAAGCAGGTCATTTTCATGAAGGACAACGTTTCCCACACTATGAAACCTTGGAAGTGATGTGATGACAGGCTGTCACACAGACAGGGCCTCTCTGAGTCCCGGAAAGAGAGGAAGCGCAGGAAATTCTCCACATTCCTGACAGGAAGAGATAATAAGCTTCCGACCAACAGTGCGGGAAAAATAGCCATCAGGAACGCAGCAGGGCTCCTGAGGCAGGAGTTCACACACAGCGTGCTCACTGAGGGATGCCTGTATCCAAACAGAGACAGAGAGAAATGCTAGGTGGTGCTAAAGGTGTGGGGAAAAGTGAAGGTTCTGCTGCAGTTTAAATAATTCAGATGGAAACACCGCTGGTCCTGTGTAAACACCCGCAGAGCTTAATGCTAAGAAGGTCATCTACTGCATCGGAGCCGAGGCTGTACAGTAATCACTCACAAATCAGTTCTCCGTGTTTAGATAAGGCAGTTACAAACACCAAGAAGTGTAAAGGAAAAAAATTACTTAAACTTCCACAAAAAAAAATGTTATTCTACATAAATGAACAGAGGCCGTTTCACTTAAAGACTGACGTAATTGCTTTTTCGAATAACCACACTGCTTCACTCTAACACTTCTCGCGCTATATACTGTATTAGACAAACACAGAGACTCCTTCAGCGTATGATGTAAAGTGGAAGACATCGCCGAGTTGAGCCAGCTGTCTTTCATTTCAAGTCTCTTGTTGATCGTTTTCATGATCGTATATATATTTCCCTATATCAGGATGTCGAGTAAGCACATGTCTGAAACCAGTTTATCAGCAAAAGTGCTCTGGAGATAACACTTCTGGCTTTAATAGCATGCAGCCTGACATTAATCGAGAACACAGAGACATTTTCTTGTCTCAACAGAGCTTCACAATCAAGGCAGCCGGGGCGTTTCACACGCTCGCAATAACATCTGAGGGGAGACCAGGCGAGACGCAAACCTATAATTCAGCATTCCAGCTTCGCGCTGCGTGAGGATTCACTTAAATAACAGCGTCGAGAGTAAAGAGAAGGCGAAAGGGTTTCAGGCAGTGCACTTGGGTGCATTAGGTGTTTATTAGATATTAAAAATAAAGCCGTTTGGAACAATTGTAACACACTTGTGTGAAAATTTATGGCATCCTTAAACCACCCTACCATGAAAAAAAAAAGTAAAGAATAGAAAAGAGTATTGATATTAATAATAATAATGATAACTAGAAATATTATAATTATTATTGTTATTACCATACAATAATATAGGACTCAAAATGGCATCATAGGGTCCCCAGGGATTTTTTTTTTCAGTCAACTGGGGGGTTTTGGGGGCCTTAACATGAATATCAGCACACAGGCTGAAATCTGCTGGCATTACGACACCTGAGTGGCTGCCCCCTGAGCGTGGCACTGGGCTTTTACAGGAGATTTTGCTGTGTAGCTCATACACACTCACACATATAAATGCGAAACATGGTGCACATTTAGATATCATGGAATTGGCTCTGCTAGACAGTAAGTCAGTTATTTTAACGTGTTTGCAAACGTTCCGAATAGAATTTGATATATGATCTCAAATTGTTCCGCTGTGGTGATGCATTAAACTTATGCCGAAAATTAGCTAATAACTTCCTGAGTCCTTGCGACGCTTATTGTTGAAGAGCTGGCTTGTTCTTCTAAGGATTTTTTTCTCTAGTAATTTTTTGGGCTTTTGGGGTTTTTATCATGCTTAAAATATCATGAAAATGCACACAGGTTGGGTCTGCTGCCATTAGGATGCCTTCGCCTTCACACAAGATTTTGCTGCGTATTATTATTATTATTAATCTTTTTCTTTCTTTTTTTTTGTAACCTCATAGTAAGAGGTTCCACCCTTTGCACGGACATGGGGTGAGGTCCTACAGAGAAAAGGGTAATTTATTTAAGGAAAATGGGGAAGGAAAGGGTTAAAGGAGGGAGGATGGAAAGAAAGAGAAGGAAGAAATGTGCACGTGCAGATCTGGTGGGCAGTGCCCCGCTGGTGAGTGGTGGGCACGGGCAGAGTGGTAGCGTGGGCCCGCTCGGACAGCAGCTCCTGCCTCAGTCCGCTCGCAATGACAGTGAGAGAGCTCCGGCAGCTCCAGAGATCAAAGGTGCACCAGCCTCTTTGAAGTCCCTGGGGATTGTTCCATTGCCCCTCTAGCTTGCCGCTCTTCCGTGTTTTAGCCCGCACATCACACTCTTCGCTCTAGAAGGTTCAGTATCCCAACAGACCTCGAGCTACACTCTCCGCTGTGTTTCATAGCGTGGGGAGAAGCCCGGGATTATTACCGTAGATGGCTCACCAGCCGTGCCTAATTCCGCGGCCCTGCTCCTTCGCAGACCTGCAGAAGGGGAGGCTGTCTACCTAGTGAGCGAGGAGTGAACGAGGAGCAATATTGGATTTGGGCGCATGGCCATCACAGGCGCACGCAGTGACACTCGAACACACTGTGAAATACGGTAGACATTTAGATTTTATTAAACTGAACAACTTTCACCATGCATGTAATGGGCTATACTCACTTCTACCAAAAAAGGCATCAGACCGGGCCTATGTGATCTCAAGACAAAAAAATTGCAATGGGATTTTTGATATCTCAAATGTTTCAGCCGTAGCAAGGCCTTAAACTTATGGCAAAAACTGGATAATAACTTTTTTAGTTATATATAATTATGTAGTTATATATTATGCCATGGCGGCCCGGTGGTGTAGTGGTTAGCACTGTCGCCTTGCACCTCCAGGGTCTTGGGTTCGATTCCCGGCCAGGCTCGATTCCCGTCTCGGTGTGCATGGAGTTTGCATGTTCTCCCCGTGCTTGGTGGGTTTCCTCCGGGTACTCCGGTTTCCTCCCACAGTCCAAAGACATGCAGGTTAGGCTAATTGGCGTTCCTAAATTGCCCATAGTGCGTGAATGGGTGTGTGAATGTGTGTATGTATGTGTGCCCTGCGATGGATTGGCACCCTGTCCAGGGTGTACCCTGCCTCGTGCCCGAAGCTTCCTGGGATAGGCTCCAGGGCCCCCGTGACCCTGAATATAGGATTAAGCGGTATAGAAGAAGATATTATGCCATAATGGTATTGGTATTTCCCCTTTAAAAGCATGTACCCACTGTGCACACTGTATTTCTGGAGCGGTACACCACATGCACAGGTGCTTGGGCCTGATCATTGTTGCTTTGCAACTATATTTTTAATCCAGATTTTTACTATCCGTTTATTATTTGTATTTAAAAATCGATGATAATTATTAATTATGAAGAAATAAACATTTATAATTTTTTAAGGTTTTAATATATTTTTTTATTTTGATGTTGTTGCAATTCGCTACATATTTTACCTTTTTAAACAATTGCCAGAAATAACTTTATGCATCTATACAACAGCTGTAAAACACCACTGTAAAAAACTTTTTTTTTAAAGTCTTTCCAGGTATATAGAGTGTAAGAGCGCCCCGATTTTCTATTTAAAGCAGCAGATCGACAGCAAATCTCCGCCAGGTTCTAAAAAGTGTGTATCAGGATCATGACGTTACATAACAATCTTAGCATTGTTTTGGTTGCTTCATACATACAGTATCTGACTCAAAGAGGATTGGAGGATTGGATGCATCCAAACACAGGCGTCTCAGCATCAGATGCACTGAGGCTGAAAACATGAGTGAGGAATTAAACACACTGTGAGCTCACTGGATAGAGAGAGCATGGTATCCTTCCTCTGTTAGTCCTGTATGGAGATCTTGGTGGCTCGAGGTCACACAAACAAATCTCCGGAGTGTGGCAGGATAAACGACGGGCATGGTGCGATTAAGTGCGAAGAGCTCAGCCAAAAACAATGTGAGAGATTCGACTAGCGAGGCTTGTTACGTAACACAGCAGCAACCGCAGCCCACGTTGTTTGGAAAGGAGGAGGTTTGCAGAGAGATGTGTGTGTGCGTGTGAGAGAGAGAGAGATAGAGAGAGAGAGAGAGAGAGAGAGGATGAACACATAATAGAAAGGAACTAGCAGAAGATCCAGCGCACACTAAAAAGTAAATGTCACACACAATTACCCGTGCTGTTGTTGGACAATTTAGACAAACACTGGCAAACGAGCCGATATGATCTCAAGGATGCAAAATTGCAATGGAATTTATAATATCTCGAATGTTTCAGCCGTGGTGAAGCCTTAAACCTATGGTGATTTTTTCCCCCTGTAAATGATCATCATTGATATTTTCTATGAAGGTTTTTTTTTTTTTTTACAGGTGAACTCGGGCGTATTGGTTTGCTGTCAGGTCTGTATGCATGGAGTCTGCATGTTCTCCCCGTGTTTGGTGGGTTTCCTCTGGGTACTCTGATTTCCTCCAGAGTCCATGCAGAAAGACATGCAGATTAGCCTGAATTTCCAAATTGGCCGTAGTGTGTAAATAAGTGTGTATGTGTGTGTGTGTGTGTTTGTGCCATGCAATGGAAAGTTCTGAATAGATGCTGGATAATTATTGCTACAGGTTATCATTATTGTTAACCAACAGATTCATGGATTAATCAGAAGATAAATGTTTAAAAATAGACATTTGATTAATCAACTAATCTAAGGAGACAGATTATTCAATCTGAAAATATATAGTTAGTTGCATCCGTAGTATTAATCCAATGTGTATTCTAAAGTCAAACCAGCACTTTTAAATTTTTTATATGAATGAAGGCATAAACATCAGATGCAGTATTTGCTTTGAGGATGCTGGGGGAGAAGTACAGAGAAGGTAATAAAGAGTTGCATTGTGTCTTTGTAGATTTAGAGAAGGTGTACGACAGGGTGCCGAGAGAGGAGCTGTGGTGTTGTATGAGGAAGTCTGGAGTGGCAGAGAAGTATGTTAGAGTGGTGCAGGACATGTATGAGAGCTGTAAGCCCCTTATTGTTTGCTCTGGTGATGTTCAGGATGACAGATGAGGTTAGACAGGAGTCTCCATGGACTATGGTGTTTGCAGATGACATTGTGCTTTGTAGCGAGAGCAGTGAACAGGTGGAAGAAAATTTGGAGAGGTGGAGGTACGCTCTGGAAAGCAGAGGAATGAAGGTTAGCCGCAGCAAGACGGAATACATGTGTGTAAATGAGAGGAACCCAAGAGGAACAGTGAGCATACAGGGAGCAGAGGTAAAGAAGGTGCAGGACTTTAAGTACTTAGGGTCAACGGTCCAGAGCAACGGAGAGTGTGGAAAGGAGGTGAAGAGGCGAGTACAGACAGGTTGGAATGGGTGGAGAAAAGTTTCAGGTGTGTTGTGCGATAAAAGAGTATCGGCGAGAATGAAAGGAAAGGTGTTCAGGACAGTGGTGAGACCAGCAATGCTCTATGGCTTAGAGACAGTGGCACTGAAGAAAAGACAGGAGGCAGAGTTGGAGGTAGCAGAGCTGAAGATGTTGAGGTTCTCCTTGGGAGTGACAAGGATGGATAGGATCAAGAATGAGTACATCAGAGGGACAACCCATGTGAGATGTTTTGGAGATAAAGTCAGAGAGGCCAGATTGAGGTGGTTTGGACATGTTCAGAGGAGAGAGTGTGAATATATCGGTAGAAGGATGCTGAGGTTGGAACTGCCAGGCAGGAGGTCTAGAGGAAGACCAAAGAGGAGATTTATGGATGCAGTGAGAGAGGACATGAAGTTAGTTGGTGTGAGAGAAGAGGATGCAGAGGATAGGGTTAGATGGAGGCAGATGATTCGCTGTGGCGACCCCTGAAAGGGAACAGCCGAAAGACAAAGAAGATATGAATGAAGGCATAAAACTGATTGACATTTACAGGAGACTTCAAGCACAGTACGGTGATGAGACTCTTAGCCGCAGTAGAACATTTGACTGGTACAAACGTTTTTAAAGAAGGCTGCATATCTATGAATGATGATCCCAACCGAGATGGCTCGGAGCCCACTGCGGTCATTTCCAGAAGCAGTCAGCAACGCCTAATTCTTGAAAATCTAGCAATAACTTGTCTCCAAAGTCTGTCTGCAAACTAAAGTTTATCTTTTTGCTTTTAATTCAATGTATGAACAATGCCTGGTATGATCCATTACATAGAAAAGGGTCAGAAACTGCTGACTCTTACTTTATGTCTGAAAAGTCAAACAAGAACTGTAACAACCTCCTCACTCACTCATCTTCTATACCACTTCATCCTGGATTTACAGTATGGTCGCGGGGACCTGAGGCCTATCCTAGGAGGCATAGGGCACGAGGCGGGGTACACCCTGGACAGGGTGCCAATCCATCGCAGGTAACAGACACTACCGAAAATTTGGGAACGCCAATTAGCCTAATCTACATGTCTTTGGACTGTGGGAGGAAACCGGAGGAAACCCACCAAGCCTGAAAAAATGGTAATTTATTGTACTTAAATTTCTTCTATATGTATACAGTACGTGTAACTGTTCATAAATCAACCACAAAATAAACCATAAAAATAAAAAATAACCACACTGTGCCTGTCTCTAGATTGCACACATCTCCTAATATTATTTAAATGTATACTTTGGACAATGCGAAGTCTTACAATATATAATGTGTGTATTGTAAAGTATGTTACATATGACATTTACAAAAGGATTACAACTTGACTTATATTTAAATGCAATAAGTCTAAAAGGTTGGAATCAGCAGCTACTGTATAGCCAGAAGGAAAATATTGATTCAAATGTCTGACAGTAGTTCAGTGTGTAAGTGGTTTTTAAAAAATAAGCATTGTCACATACAGGCTCCAAGCAATAAGAAAATGCTGATATATTTCTAGGTTTAATATTGTGGCTTTAACATACAGTATGATATTAGCAGTTTTCTATACAGACATTTTCCCTTATTTTAATCCTTATTATATAAAGTCGGATATACAGTAAGATTTAGATTTTTTTAGATCTACCTGCAGAGGAAATTCACACTTTAATCACAAATTAATCACAATCCAAACTGTATAATATCCCGCAATGTACTGTACAGTATACTATATGCTTCCTCAAGTTCCCGAAAATAAAGGGTGCATCTGTGTGTGCTTCACGTCACAGCATATCCTAAGATTCTTTACGAGCCATTGAAAAGAGCGGAAAAGATTATGGCAGAGGCTGGACTCGAGGATATTCAAAATAAATCATATTATAGAACTAAAATGTATAGATAAAAAGAAAATGTTTTTAAAAAAAAAAAAATTTACGTGAAATCCGCTCCAGGAGAGACAGGTATCGTTAAAATCATGTTTAAGTGTTACAAGACATTAACCGGTGGCACCTCGGCTCCGTAGACCAGACCCTCTCATTTCGGTTTGGCCTTCATGGTCTACGCAGTCAGCAGAGACCACGTAATCTCCGTCCCCCAGAATGAAACACACTCAACCACAGGAACTGTGGAACGAGGGAGGGACAAGATGAGTGCAGAAAGCGAGGAAGAAAGTGTCAATAAAAAGGACAGATTAGCTCGGCAGTGTGGCAGTTTTTCACGCTCTGACCGAGATCAGAGTACAGGGGTGTAAATTGTGTAGGAGCCCGGCCAAATACAAGGGACGGATTTCACTTGCAACATTGCATTTTACCGTTAAAGAGTTAAAGAGTTTATATGTCTAACATTTATTGCATCTTCATCATGCAATTATATTCATATATATTTATATACCAGTTGATTTAACTTGCTTTCATATTTCTTTAATTATTAAAGGTGAGTACCTGTCTCCTTCATGGTGGGTTCCCCTACGGATACTCCGGTTTCCTCCGATGGTCCAAAGACATGCAGATTAGGCTAACTGGTGTTCCCAAATTGCCTGTAGTGTATGAAAGAGTGTGAGTATGTATGTGTGTGTGTGTGTGTGTGTGTGTGTGTGTGTGTGTGTGCCCTGTGATGAATTTGCCCCCCCATCCAGGGTGTACCCCGCCTTATGCCCTAAATCTCCTGGGATAGGCTCCAGGCCCCATGCGACCCTGTATACAGGATAAAGTGGTAAAGATAATAAACAATCTGTCCATCACAGTGCGGCTTAAAAAAGAAATGAATTAATAAATTGATATAATTAATCTTTTTTACGCTGCTGTTTATTAAAAATATAACCTTGTAATAGCTCATTAAAAATTATCACTAATTATTGGACGAAAAATATTGTTTACTGTATATAGATTTTTCTTTTTTTTTGCCTTATCGCCCAGCCATACTGTACAGTAGGTGTGTAACAGTTCTCAGACCAAATGAGCTAGAATATACTAAAACAAAACACAAGCTACTGTATCACTGTGCACTCCGTCTTCAGTGACAGTTGTTTTCTGCACAGGAATACACGCCTGGTATTAGACATGAGGGTTAAGTAAAAAGTGTGGCACTGAGAAACCAGATAAATCACTTAATTCCTCATAACACTCAATTTAATTTGATAGCAATATCCACATTGGAAAGATTCTCCTGCGAATACGGGAACCACACCGGTTCAAATCCCTCCACACCTTCATGATAGGGATACAGTTAGAAACGCCTCTGCAAACACCTTGTCTAGAGTTGTAGAGCTGCAGGCTGATAAATTACAGAGTTCTTATGTCAAATGGCACACATGGTGTTACTATGTGAAAAGAGAGTGTTATTGAGACGGTGCTTTTACACCAGATGGTCTGCCACTACATGGTGTGATAACAAATCCCACTTTTCGTTGTTATTTCCATTGCCAAGTGATCCAGACTGTACCTGTGTGGACATGTGCTGGTACAGGCTCCAGATCGAGCGAGCTAAAGTAGTTACTGATGATGAATAAAAGTAATGGATATCAGGGGTGTTCAAGTCAAACCGGGACTTTTGATTGCGTTAAATAACAGAACACAGTTATGAGAGTAAAAATCTCTCTATGTAATCCCCTGCTACACTAAGGCACTTATCCCAGTGTTCCACTAGTGCCTTAAATACCATCAAGTTCGACAGTTTTCTCAGTATGCTGATTTTCTCTGTTTGGATCTCCACAGAGAGAACCTCAGTATGGAACTCCTTTAATGGCCCAAACATGTTAAAATGGTTTGTAGTGAGGTCAGAACTATGCATGGGAGACGGCAAATAACTCCCAGCTGAATACCTGTAACGTGCAAGTGGTGCTGGTGAACGATTGTGTGAATAGCTTCCACAGAGTTGGCGACAAAATATCTGCCAGTTTTCAATGATCAGGCGTTACACTTCTGACTGCTCACGGGGACTGCGGTGGACTTCATCTGTGAAAAAACTTTAGATCAGATGTTTTTCTGCGGCTAAGATTCTCATCACTGTACTGCACTTGAAGTCTTCTGTAAATGCCAATCGGTTTTATATCTTCATTCACCAGAAATGTCATCACAAATCCCGGTTTGACTTGAACTTCACTTGTATTAGCTGACAATCTGCCTCCATCCAGCAACCCGAGGACCTGCTTTCATCGCTACTGTTATGTAATGTGACACAGACACATGTACTCAACCTGAATACGGATAGCTCTGGATTCTCATCTCAGTGACTGTACTGTGCCGTGCCAAGAAAACTAATTTGAGACACTCCGAGAGTCATGAAGGTCAGATCTGAGAAGATGAGAGGAATATTGTTTACTACTGTATTAGCTGTAGCTCAAGTGTTATGGAAATGATCTAACTGCACTGTATGCATCATTGTGACTGTCACATTTACAGAGTGCCTGATGAAATAATTTTCCATATTGTGCTTTCATAAACACTATATCACTAACACAATAGACATGCCTCCTAAAAATTACAATTACTCTGTTATTTGATGCAACACAGACAAGTACTAATCAAGTCCTGGATATTCTAATAATAATTGTAATTTGTTACAAGATATCGTGTACTAAATGAGCAATAGGAATGAAGGCGTAAAAGCACTTGACATTTATTGAAGACTTCAAGCACAGTGTGGTGATGAGACTCTTAGCCGCAGTAAAACACTTGAATGGTGCAAAAGTTTTAAAGAAGTCCATATGTTTATGAATGACAATTCCAGCTGAGATGGCTCGGAGCCCACTGCAGTCATTCCTGTGAACATTCAGGAAGTAGAACGTCTGATCCTCGAAAATGTCGCCAACTTGCAGAAGGGATGTGTGAACTGTGAATACACACAATTATTCATGAATACCACTTGCACGTTACAGGAACTCGGCTGGCCACATTCCCCGTACAGTCCTGACTTCGCACCAAGAAAATTCCACTAACAGAATTCCTGGGACGCCAGCGTTTCAGCCGTGAAGCAGGCAGTCTGATCATAAAAAACAATGTCTACCCTGATGGTATCCAAGCACTAGTGAAACATTTGAATAAGTGCATTAGTGTAGCAGGGGATTAAATATAAAGAAATAATGGGAGTTTTTACTGTTATTCTGTACAATCAAGTCCAGGTTTGATTTGAACACCCTCATGACCATTATATATCGTACATTTCCAATTCTTGGATGACAATGTAGCTTGGATTTAGAACAGATGAAGCAGTGACTCTGAACCATTCTCCAATAACATGCACACACAGTTTTTGTCCCATTTAGGGACTCTCCCCAGAGACACACTCACCATTAAATGAACTTCATCCTAAACCCTGAAGACTACGCCTATGTCCCCATGGAGTGAGCCATTTTTAAAAATGTGCTACAAGACAAAAATACAGTTATTCAGTCATACTTAGGACATATACTGTACCACAGCAATCTAATGTCTAATTTGATTTGTTGTAAGGTGTTGATTAATAACGTTAAAGGTAAATAAACTGTTAAAAGGTATGAAGTTCGGATAACACCACATAGCCCCAACTTGTGTTTTCACAAGAACCAATCTTTATGACTAAATAACAAGTCTGTTCGAATTAGAAAAGGTGGTTCTTCAAGGGTTCCCCAGATAGTTATGAGCTCTACAGCCCAAATTCTTAAAGGAAATCCATTTGTTTTAAGATTCACAAAGAGTTTCCAAACAGGGACAAATGGAAGAAAGTGTGAAGAGTGTAGTCAAGACCTGGTCCTACAAAACATCTTGAATTATTTAAAATTCTTCACAGACAAAACATAGAATTATGGACACGAATTATGATGAAGTCTCATCTGGACGGGCCTCCTCTGTTTGGATCTCCACAGAGAGAACCTCGCTACATCATGTCTCAGTCAGCCTCCAGCCTCGCGCACACCAGCAGGGTTATTGATCTGTTTTGACAACCTCCTGTTTGCCGGCCGCTCAATTAATCCTCAGTTGGTGGGGAGAGCGTTTGTTCTTGCTGAGTGCTGCCATTAAATACAAGTTAAGAACTGTACGGTGGGAAATTAAACACAGGGAGAGGGGAACTGATGCCGGAATCCTTGAGGCACAGCCATAATGACGTGCAATCTCGTCCAATAGGATGGATGATGGACAGCTGTCCTACAGCGCTGTTTATCTGTAATACAGCACTCAGTCACTACATCCTTTTATCTTTTCCTTGCAGAAACGCTTCAGGTTTATCAAATTGTAATTACTGTACGTCTCCTTTGAATATTTCCTCAGATTTCTGATCCGGGCTCTGAGTGGACCATTGCTAAAAATTTTTCTTCTAAGCATTTCCTTTGTTCAGTTGTTCAAGGATTGGTGCTTGGGGTCACACTCTGGCTGAACTGAACTTCATCTTTAACTGTCTAAGTGTGACCTGCAGGTTTGTGCTAAAAATAGATTGTTATTCTCAGCTTCTGACTAGACTTGACTAGGATCGTGACTAGAGTGCCAGTTCCAGCTGTAGAGAAGCAGCATGCTGCCACCATCATGCTTCACCATACGTACTGTTGAGTATGGTATTGTTTAGGGGAAGAGGCTTTCTTGTTCATGCACCAAATATATCTTTTAGAATTAGGACTTAAAAGGTCTACCTTGGTTTCATCAGACCGTAACATGGTTTAAAGTGATGTGGGCAGGCTTAGATGTGGTTTTTGTGAGAAAAGGCTTTTGTCTAGCCACCATGCTCTGCAGCAAAGACAGGTGAAGAATATGAAAGAGTGTTGCCTGATGATTGCCTCATAATCCTGCGGCTCCTTATTTAACAGCTCGAGCACTTATTTAACGGTGGATATATGATAATTTTTATTTGAACACGAGTTTAAATGTGCTTGGTTCATTCTGAAGACTCAAATGCCCCCTTATAAAAGGCTGTGAACATTTCTGCTACCAGGTTGTTGTTGTTGTTTTGTTTTTACCTTCTTTTCCCTAAACAATTTTTTCGTCACATTCAATTAGTTTCTAGGTCACATTAAAGGTGGGAAAAGACATGATTAATATACAGTAATGTAATTTTTTTAACGTGGGACATTCAAGTCAAACTGGGACTTGTGAAAACT
Organism: Channallabes apus; assembly: GCA_030522415.1. Lineage (NCBI taxonomy): Eukaryota > Metazoa > Chordata > Actinopteri > Siluriformes > Clariidae > Channallabes > Channallabes apus. The sequence continues at coordinate 29,919,674 of CM060115.1, read as the reverse complement.
TCAAGCACAGTATGGTGATGAGAATTTAAGCCACAGTAAAACATTTGAGTGGTGCAAACGTTTAAAGAAAGCTGTATGTAGGCCCCCAGATGTCTGTGACTGATTACTTGCAAAAAAAAAAAAATGCATGTGTCTGTGTAAACTATACACACAATCATTCACGTACAGACAATAAGGCAGGCAGTCCGATCAGGCCTCTGGCATACTGAGAAAACTTTCTACCTTTATGGTATCCAAGCACTAGCGAGATGCTGGAATAAGTGCATTAGTGTAGCAGGGGATTATGCAGAGAAATCAAGATAGTTTTTATGCCGCACAGTCAAAAATCCTGGTTTGACTTGAACACCCCTCATACATAAAAAAAGAACCTGAAGTGGGTTGTGTAAAAAAAATTTAATCCACTGTCTAGCTCTGACAGTGTGGGAAAATAAATGACAAAAATATATTTCGGTAATGCAGGATGTGATATGATTTGCAAAACAAAACGGAGGAGGGGGGGGGGGGAGGGGGGTAATTTCCGGACAGAAAAGCACCTTCAAATGATGGGAATTGCCTCAGGTCCCTGTGTAATTTAGGATGAGATGAAATGAGAGATTACTGGCGTGGTGGCATGAAGGAGGGTTTATTAGGGGGTGGAATTGTCAGTTAAAAGGAAGACTGCTCTTTGTTCATATTTTCGAGTCATTACGTAATTTGTGTAGGCGATCGTCAGGTATGAAGAAGTTTGTGTGTTGTTTTAGGAGCGTATCCAGTGTGTAGGGAAGGTGTAAGGAGTGTGTACGGCTTTCGGGGGAGGAATTAACTGAATATGTCTTTTGCATGTTCTTAGCTGCTATACATACAGTAAGCATCCTGACAGGGATATGTTTTTTCTATATTCTCGTCCTTGATAAGCACTCATACAGTACACTCCAAATGCAGCGGATGTAACCTGCTTTAAAAGTGTAATTAAGACTGCATTATTTATTCTGCATCTCAGCAAACAGACAGTTGAGTACAAACATTTGCAGCTGTATGGCCATAAATGCCTACACACACCTACACACGTTCACAAGCACCTAGACGAGGGAGTTTTTTTGGAGCGACTACATATCATTACTTTTGCTCAAAGCGCGCACAAAAGGAGACTGTGCGCTCTATTCGGCCGACCCTGGCTGATTCGACCCAAAGATGAAGTGCTGTGTTTTCCACTAGGACTAATCAGTGAGTACCTGAAACTCTACACACCCACTGTGTTCTCTGTTAATTGACTTCTTTACACTCGCTGCCTAAGTGTCATTCTCTCAACCCCAGCCTCCTGGACGTGTTGGACGCATCGTCAGGAATAATTGGCTTAAAATTTAGACACTCCAGACGCTGGAGGACACTGTTCAGATTTTTAGCTTGTTTAGTTTATTTCTGAATTGTTTCAGAGTCTCATGGACATCCTAAGCACTGGACAGGTCCACTGGAGGGGGCGTAGCTTATGTGCCTGTCAGTCATACAGAACACAGCCTTTCTGCCTGCTACAGTAGTTGTCAGGAGGGAGGGAGGGAGGGGAAAAGGCTGGTTGGTCTGTCAGTCGTACTGGAGGAGGTGTGGTCTTTGTGCCTTTAGAATACATTAAGGCGTGGCTTATGTGCCTGTCTGCTGTACTTATGAAAGTGTAGCCAATATCTTTATAAAATGCAATAATCCTGAAATGAATAGAGAAACCAGATGCTAAAATATTAATATTTATTTTTATGCCACATGTACGCATGCATGTGTGGCCTCTGGTGCTGTCAGTCAGAGTAATTTTTCTGACTGACCTCTGAGTGTGTCAGTCAGATTAAAGGAGGTGTGGCCTCTGTGAGTGTCAGTCAGAGCGAACAAGGTGTGGCCTCTGTGAGTGTCAGCCAAAGTAAAGGAGTTGTGGCCTCTGTGAGTATCAGACAGAGTAAAGAAAGTGTATCTGTTAATAGGATTGTTTCCAATTAATCACATTTCCCACAAATATAGACCAATGAGAGGTTGCATGCTATGTGCAAAGTAGTATTTATCAAATTGTTTACATCTAGATATTATACTTTATCATAATAAAGATAAAATTTGAGTAAATAAAATGCAAAAAGAATGAATCGTTCATGAACGACCCATCACTATACTCTAGACCTCAGTCTCACAGGCGTAACAAGCAAACTCTTTTTACTATTCTGTGTCACATTATAACAACTGAATCATATATGATGAATCATTCACTGTAATAAACGGAATGGTTAAAAATGAATGTACAATCACTCGAGCGGTATCTACACTGTAAGACATCAATCAGACATCTGTGTCCACAACAGCTCAATTCCCAGCGTACCTTGGCAGCTTCACAGCACACCGAACCGACGGCTGCATTTCTCAATGAAGACGGATGATTTCGCCAGCTCAACAAAGATGCTCAGAAACAAATCAGTCAGTGATCCAATTTGTTTAACATCTGGTGGGAACCAGTGGATACAGAAAATGTTTCAATAGCAACAGAAAAGTAGAGAGCAGATAGATAAAATAAGCTAAAATGGGACTAGAGGGGGAAAAAACACCTCCCACTACCTATTGGTTTATTTAAAAAAAAAAAAATTATGCATTAGAAAAATCCGAAGAGACTCTTTTTGGGAAAATCTGTACTGTAACATGAATGAGTTCATGCAGCTGGAATTACCGATGAAGAGATTTTTTTTGTAAAATCTGATTTAGTCATGACTCATAAGTCCACTGAGTTGGGATAAACTTTCCAGCTCAGCCCCGTAGTAATCTGGTTAGAGTAAACGATACCTGAACGATTAAAAGATATTAGCACGACGTCGTCCAGCTTGTGTGTAACACGATACAAATCAAGCTATAATGCACTGAGTATACAACACTGTAGTAATCTGATTGGATGAGGGGCATTCCATGAGTGATGATACTGTACGGTAACAGCACTGGCGCCTTTAGCTATATGTATTATTCCGCATCACAAGTGCTCCACAATCGTTAATTACACTATCAGTCTCAGTAGGGGGTCTCAGTGAGGTCTGTACGGTCTGCCATACTGACGAGAGAGCAACTGCCTGCCAAAACGCACATTAAAAACCATTGATGCATTTTAGAAGGAAAACACATCAGATAACACTGTCATTTTAAACACTTTGTCTAATTAATAATTCCTTGTAAGTCATTCCAAATTGCCTGCATGTTGTTTTATTTATGCAAGAGAGCTAATTCGCTTTTAACCCTGTCACTGTGTAAGACCTAATCAAGGGCACTATGTGTGGAACAAAGGAGTGTACACCCTAGCACACTCCCTTTTTTGTGTGGTTTCTTAATTATATTTTAGTTCTATTAGGGTTTTTGGGCTGCTTTCATGTTAAGTGTTTTTTTTTCCAGTGGTTAGTTAGTATTTTACATTTAGTCCAAGCAGATGCAATGTGTGCTGAATGTGTCAGGTTTTTATTTATTTATTATTATTATTGTTTTTATTTTTTATTGTTTGTATTTTGGGGTGGGGGTTTATTGTTGTTTTTTTGCATGTTGGCTTCCATAAGGTGAAAAACATGCTGTGAATTTATCTTTTTCAAAGATTGGGGGCTGTTGGGGCAAATAAGAAACAAATATAGTGCAAATAATGTTTTTTTTAATTCCACTTACTGGTCACTTCAATAGGATCATTTCATGGATTTCTTCCAATTAATCAAAGAGTTTCCAGAGAATGGTGCGAAAAACTAAAAACATCTACATCATTCTCTTCTATCGTCCGTGTTTAAGCATTGTAGTTAAATCTTCCCCAAAAGGGCAGGTCAGTAGATTATCCGTAATGTGTCATATTAAATATTATTTAATATCCTTGGACAAATAAGCCAGCAATGAGCCAGTAAATAAAGCTGAACCAAACCATTCTACAATGTTGCACAGGACGACCCGGAAATAATCAAGATATTAATGGTGTATCCATTTCCCTGATCTCATCTTGTCCTCCACACAGATCCATATTTATCGCCTGTGCTATCCCTGGAGTGCTTGTTCGCAAACCCTGAGCGATGACTTCCTGATGTTCACCTCATTAAACCCCATCCATAATGCAAGCACAGAAAATCTATAAACACTCACAGAGGGAGGTGTTTAAATACCCGACTCGTATCTCGTAGTCATGCCGTAGTGTTCCAGAGGAAACTGATATGGCTCTGGAAATAGCCTTGTGCAGTTCTGAAATTTTTAGGGATTGAAAAGCCAAAAAAAGGGTTTGAGAGGATTAGGATTGTCATGGTGGAAGATCCAGAGCATCAGATTTCATATACTGTAGTAAGATCAAGAAGTGTGTCACCTGATTAGACTGGTTTCAGTGGACATGGTGTTTAAATCAAATGTTGGGATGTAGGATACTTAAACAGTGGTTCACAAGTTCACACACTGGTATATATTTACTGTATTGATGTTAGGCCACTTCTGCTCTACTCTTAAAAGCATCACAGGATTCTGCTTACTGTAAGACTTCAGTACTGGTGCATAAATCTTCCTCATGTGTCGGCCATTTTGCTTATGATTTCATACTCAAAGTTGGAAATGGGCAAGTCCCGACAGGTTAAAAATGAAATAAAAAACCTCAGCTGTTTTCCACATTTCTGAAAACAAGTTAGTGTGTCCTTGGAAGTAGTGCTTGATGATATGACCTGAAATTAATATCACAATCAATTTAACATTTACCTTAATTATGATTAATAATTTTTTTCCCTTTAGTCCACTGAAAATAAGGGGGAAAAAACAGTTTTTTAGTCTTTTTCAAATGTTTGTATTAGCCAGGGTTAGCCAATTAGATTTCCCCCCATCCGACTTGTTGCTTAGCTCTGCTGTTCTCTGGGAGAGGGGCGTGGCCCAGCAGAAGCTCATTTACATAGACTGAAATGGTGTGTTCAGAAGAGGAGTTTGAAGTATAAAAATGCATTTCAGATTAAGTATATATTAGGGCTGCAACAACTAATCGATAAAATCGATAATTATCGATAATGAAATTCGTTGTCAACGAATGCCGTTATCGATTAGTTGGGCTGCTCACGTTATTGACGACCACAAGATGCACAAATACACAAAGACACACAGATACACAGTCGCTCGCGCAATGGAGGTTACAGAAGTGTTTGCAGGAAAAAAGTCCTCCCAGGTATGGGAGCAATTTACTGTACATTAAACGCCTCTAATCGGGCGTTAAAATCGAGCGGTTTTCTGCCGTTTGTAGTGTCCGGTGAGCGCGGACGAAGTGCCGAGGGTTTTCTACACATAGGAGTCAGTGAGAGAGTTCACACGGGCTTTGCTGACCTGCGTTTGTCCGGCTGCGCGGTTATACAGGGTTAAAAAAAACTTTGCATGCAGCTTTTTATTTGCGTTCAAATCCCAACGAACGCGAGGAAAACACTTCTAGTGCGTTTTCTTCACGTTCATTTTACACTTCGGAGGACAGGATATATCCCATCATCCTGCATGCTACAGTATACTGTACAGAGGGAAATGCGGAAAAAGGGCAAAATAAACAGAGTGAACCCAGTAGCGGCAAGTTTTTTTTCTCTCCTTACGTCGCCGTATTACGAGAATGTCTAGTATAGCAAAATGGTGTGTGTGTGTGTATAATTTTTTTTTCTTTTTTTTCTTTTCTTTATTGAGACAACAAAAAAAAAGGATAAAATACACGAGTGGAATAATGTGAAAACCATGAAAAGGATGTAGCAAGAGACACTTCAATTAAAAATAATATCATAATAATCTAGAAGTCTATTATTTTTCTTATTAAGTTGAATTATTCATTCATTCATCTTCTATACCGCTTAATCCTGTGTTCAGGGTCGCGGGGGACCTGGAGCCTATCCCAGGAGACTTCGGGCACTAGGCAGGGTACACCCTGGACAGGGTGCCAATACATCGCAGGGCACACACATACACACACTCACACACCCAATCACACACTACGGGCAATTTGAGAATGCCAATTAGCCTAACCTGCATGTCTTTGGACTGTGGGAGGAAACCGGAGTACCCGGAGGAAACCCACCAAGCACGGGGAGAACATGCAAACTCCATGCACACAGAGACGGGAATCGAGCCTGGCCGGGGAATCGAACCCAGACCCTAGAGGTGCAAGGCGACAGTGCTAACCACTACACCACCGTGCCGCCTAAGTTGAATTAATTTAAGAGAATTTAAAAGTGAGCTCATTCTTAATAACTGAATATGTCAGTGTATTTTTTAAACTAATATACACACACACTGTCAACTTGCCATCTGCAATTATTGTTAAAAGCTAAAATGTTGATTTACATAAAATAAGGTTTAAACATCAAAATAAAAGATCATTAAACTCTATGTGGCTATTGCATTTTTTAAAGTTTACTTTTATACATAAATAATACCCTGACTTATGGTTTTATATAGTTAAGCAAAACATCAAATTGTTTTTCGCTTAGTTTTTTTTATCCGATTAATCGATTAATTGGAAAAATTTATCGACCAACTAATCGATTATCAAAATAATCGTTAGTTGCAGCCCTAGTATTAATATGCAGACACAGCTTGTTAGCCCAAAAAAATCCCATATCCGGGAGAGTTACGGTGTGAAGAAGCCCCAAAGACGCGTACCACCCAGAATGTTGCATGTCTAGAGTGAAGCATGGGGCTAGATGTGCGCGTATACTTGTGCTAGATGGGCGAGTCACTGCCAAGGACTACCAAACCTTTCTGGAGGACCATGTTCACCCAATGGTTCAAACATTGTATCCTGAAGGCGGAGCCGTGTATCAGGATGATAATGCACCAATACACACAGCAAGACTGGTGACAGAGTGGTTTGATGAACACGAAAGTGAAGTTTAACATCTCCCATGTCCTGCACAATCACCAGATCTAAATATTATTGCGCCACTTTGGGGTGTTTTAGAGGAACAAGTCAGGAAACGTTTTCCTCCATCAGCATCACGTAGTGACCTGGACACTATTCTGCTAGAAGAATGACTCAAACTCCCTCTGGCCATCGTGCAGGACTTGTATCTGTCATTCCCAAGATGAATTGATGCTGTATTGACCGCAAAAGGAGGCCCTACACCATACTAATGAATAATTGTGGTCTAAAACCAGGCATTTCAGCTTCTTTGTCCAATCCCTGTATCTAAAATGTCATATACTTCTCTTGAAAAACATTGTTTCGAGTGAATTATTATATGTGTGACACATTTATATGTACGCTACAAACACCATTCATGCGAATGGTTACAAAAGGTGTACACTTAAGGGAAGCACCGCAGAAACAAGCAAAGACAAAGTTAACTGCATTGTAAAGTTTACTACATAAATATAACTTGGTAAATCAACTATTAAAGCCTATTAAAGTTTGATTATCACAGGTTTAATTAGACGTTTACTAATCACCGACTGTACCTTTAAATGGCAAGTGCTGATGCAAGCGATATATCTCATTCTACAACGGCACTGAAATGCTCGACAGGATCGTCAAAGACGATTAGTTCGTTTCTCATAAAAACATTTTGGCAGGCAATTATTACAACTGATACTATATATAACCAGGGAGGCCCCTTTACTCCGATTAATTAGGGCAGCTGTATTCAGCTTGGTCTCATCGTGTTTGTGTGTGTGTGTGTGTGTGTGTTTGTCCAGTACACAGCAACTGCAACATGATCCCGCATGAGTATTGATTCAAGATCTGCTGTTCAAGGACGGATGTCGAGCGGAGGCTTGCTTTCTATTGTGAGATAGTGTGCTAGATAAAAAAATTTATGAAACAAAAAATTTTCATTGCACAAGTGAGTAGAAACATAATGGTATGTCCAATTGGTTTTAGTGTACCAAAACAAGAATTGACAGGCAACAACAATGGTGTTTCTTTCTCTCTTTTCTCTTTCTTTCTTTCTCTCTCTCTCTCATGGTGATGACACCAACACAAGCACACACAGAGGAATGAGCTCCGCTTTGTCACATGGCGCCTGTGTTCATGGTTGGGGAATCCTCTAATCCGCCTTTTTGTTCCACCACTGGACACACACTGAGACTCAGAGGTCAGTTCATGTTCCCAGGCTCCCCTGTCCTCTGCTACACGCTCATGCCATGTGCGCTGCCATCTGTCTGAACTCCTTAAAGCAAAGGAATCTCTTTCTAATGAAATCATATCACGTCTTTGCTTTGCTCACCATAGAACATGCGTCCTACTATATGATGTAAAAGAGAAAAGAAAGACAACATAGAAACAAAAGTAAAGTTATACTCTGATATGTAAATCTTCTTGTTTACTCCCACTCTACTTTCCTACACCTAAAGCTTCAAATGTGGCACTGGTGTCTTATCAGTGAAGCCTGTGAGTTTAAATCCCAGGACTGCCACAGAACCAAAGTTAAATCACTGATTAAGACATTTTAGACACCAGAATCTACACTGTATGAGATCACAAGAAAATCTTAACTGAAGTCTATAACAGACTGCGCCAAGTTTTATAAAAATGCTTCCATGACAATATGATGATGATCCACTAAAGATAGCCCTTTGATTATAGACTACGACTGCGTACCCGATCAATTAGCATGATTCGAGCCTGAGCACAAAACATGGTTGCGTAAACACAGGCATTTTTCTTTCAAAGTGAGCTCGAGGCAATGAATTGAATCATGACCAGTGTGTGTCTTTACATCCCTCATTAAAAGAGATGTAAAGATGCTTAGCCAGAACACTGAATCTATGATCTATGTAGAACCCAAGAAACAGAGGGTTAAGTTTTAAAAAAAGGCTCCATGTTGAAAACTTTAAGAACCATTCTGAGAACCAACAGGAACATTTTTCTGGTTTAGAGTGCACTAGACTATACAATGCTAATTATTAAACTATGAATGTCCTTGTGTGTCCATAATGCATTAAGCTTATTATTATGATTATTATTATTACATATGTGTAAGGCTGTGGGAGGGCTGGAGCCTATCATTATTATTATTATTATTATTATTATCATCATTATTAGCACCATTATTATTATTATCATCATTATATTTTTATTTTAAATGCTGTTGCACAAAGCAGGGACACCCTGGATGGATTACCAACCTATTTCAGGGCACAGGTATACACACACTCACATATCCAATCATTCATGATGGGCAATTCGAAAACATGAATCAAAATGTCTTTGGACTGTAGGAGGAAACTGGGTACCTGGAGTACCTGGAGTAACATGGCTTCTCCACACACACACATACACACAAAAGGACTATTATTATTTTGAATAAGAAGAAGAAGAATGTGGATAATAATAATATTAATATTAATGACAATAATAATAATAATAATAATAATAATAATAAACCTTCGTACCTACTGTATCCTGGTCAGGCTCAATGTGAATAGCCTATTCTGGGAACATTGTCAAGGAAGTGAGAACATACCATGGATGTGACACCAATCCATCACAGAGTATCACACACACGCACACATATACAGACACACAATCATTCATATCTAGGGTCAAGTTACAGAAGCCTTGTTAGTCCAGATGGATCGAAGGAACCAAAGGAGAAACCAGACAGTAGCCAAGAGCTTAGGATTAAACCTATAACCTGAAGGTACCTGCTGTGCCACCATGCCTCCTATTATTATTATTATTATGGCTATTTATTGCATTTTAATTGTCATTTTGTTTTATTTATTATTAGTATTATTATTATTCTTGTGGTTTTTGTTGTTATAAATTCTATTAGCAGTAAGTTATTAGTAGTAGTATCAGCGTTGTTGTTATTGTTGCTATGATTATTACTACTATTAGTTTTTAATGATTAAGTAGTATTAATGCAAGTATTATTAAGTATTTTATTATTATTATTATTATTATTATTATTCAAAACAACAACAGCATCTAAAATAAAACATATTGAGCTTTATAATAGTGATGCTGATATTTTAATAGCATAATAATCGTTTAGAATAATAATAATAATAATAATAACAGTTTCATTTCAATAATAATAATAATAATAATAATAATAATAATAATACCAACAATAAAAATAATAATTACTATTATTATTGCTATTATTTATATTATTATAACAGTTTCATACCAAACATGAACATAATACAAAATCTCTTTCCACTCACTTGAGAAATCAACAATTAATTCCCTTCACGTGCTCTATAATAAGAGAAATATGTAAAATCATTGATGAATCCTGAGAGAATTTGCTGGAACTTACCGTAGAGGCAACATTCACACTCCACTGTTCATCTACTGACCTTATTAATGCAATAAAATAACAGTGATAATATCGCTCTAGCTGTGTGTGTGTGTGTGTGTGTGTGTGATGAACACAGTGCTCAGTGTGTAAGGAGCTGCTTCTCTTCTCCTATATTATATTATATTATATAAGTGTGAAAGTCGCGCGCGCTCATTGTCGCTGCTCTCCTGCTTCACGTGCATAGATTAGGGTGCATGTTAATCGCGCGCGCTGCGCTCATGACTGATGTGATGCAACAGTGTAACATCTCCTGTAACGAACAAAACCCCCTTCCTCCATCCGCCGTGTGTGTGCGCGCGCGCGTGTAAACATCTCTTACCTTTTTCCTGACTCGTAGAAATGATTTCCTCCTCCTTTGGATTTGCTACCTGTGTAATGATGGACGTGTTGTCCATGGAAACGGGATGATTTTCTTCTTATTTAAAGAACACGTCCTCGCTTTAAGTCGCCTGCTTCCCCGGAATATGCAGCAGCAGCTAGCCCTGCCTGCTAGCGAGCTAGCCAAGACTGTCCCGATGTGAAACACACACACACACACACACACACATACTGTACACTCACGCACATACACACGCGCGGGCGCGCAGACACCTCTGTGTGTTTACCGCTTTCTCACTCCATTAAAGTCCACTTTGCATTGATGCAAAATCTTGTACGAAGTAAAAAAATATATATATATACTCTAACAAATAAAAAAATCTGCAACATCTCAGCTTCCTAGGATAAAAATACAAAAAAATAAAATAATAAAATAACAGTGACAGCTTTGGTGCAGTACCGGCTCCTGCCCCAAGATGGCACCACATATTTGTTTACAGTTATTTGCTAAATTGTAACAATCGGAGTTTTACCAAAAGGTGACACAGAAATCAGATCACTGCACCAACAACAATGTGTTTACTTTTGAAGAAAAAAATAGATTCTGAATGTACATAGAGATTGAACACGTACACTATATGGATAAAAGTATTTGTCCAATCCTTTTAACGATTATATTCAGGTGTTTCAATGAGACCCCTGATGCCCAGTGAAGTGCAATCTTAATGCTTCAGGCAGCTTGGACAATTCTATGCTTCCAACTTTGCGGCAACAGTTTTGGGGAAGGCCCATTCATTTTCCAACATGACATTTTCCCAGTGCACAAAGCAAGGACTATAAAGGCAAGGTTTTATGAGTTTGGTGTGGAAGAACTTGACTGGCCCGCACAGAGAGCCCTGACCTCCACCCCATCAAGCACTTTTGGGATGGACTGGAACTAAGGAACTAAGATCTTTTCATCCAACATAAAAAAAAGGAACCACTACAGAATGAATGGGTACAGATCCTCAAAGAAACACTTCAGAATCTTGTGGACAGCCTTCCAAGAAGAGGCTGTTATAGCTGCAAAAGAGGGACCAACTCCATATTGAATGAAGTGTATGTATTTGCATACAATGTCATTGCAGGTTTGGCCAAATATTTTTGTCCATACAGTGTATAAAACAAGGTTCGATTCCCATATTGCCAAAACCTCAGCCATTGGACAAATGGGGAAAGCATGAGGATCTGAGAGATTTTGACACTGGATGATGGCTAGATAGTTGGGGCATAGCACCTCTGAACTGGCAGATCTTGCCTAGAGTGAGCATGTGAGAAGTAGAATATATCAAAAGCAGAACATTTTCTTTTACAGTACCAGTTGAAAGTCTGGATCTTTTTTTTAGTGATTTATTTTTTACATTCTAGGAACAATTCTGGAGATTACTAAACTATGAATTAACACATATGTTGTGATTTTGTGGTTGATCTTTCAGCTGCTCAGTCGATGGGTCTCCACATCGGACCATGCGATCAGCACACAGCTTGGCACACATTTTGTGCCAGATGCCCTTTCCAACGCAACCCTCCCATTTTATCCAGGCTTGGGACTGGCACTGCATCTAGTGACTGGGATTTGGGAATTGGATGGGAATTGAACCCAGGCCTTCTGTCTGGCAGGTGAGAAACCTACCACTGAGCCACTAATACCTGCTATGAAATAACACATTTGGCATTATGTAATTAAGTAACAACACCACAGCAATAACAGTCAGTTTTTATTTTAAGGCATGAAGGTCAGCTATTCTGGAACATTTTTTTGCAAGAACAGTTTTGTGTCAAGTGCATTTGCAAAACCCATCAAGCACCATGATGAAACTGGCTCTCCATCCTCAGAAATCAGTAATTAACAAACAGCACCTCAGATTAGAGCTGGTAAGAAGGCTTTAAAGTAGCAGACAGATCTCAATATCAACTGTTCAAAAGAGATTATCACATATTTTGGATGCCTTCAGCATGCTTCACAATGTAGACAGAATTTTTTTTTTTAATCAGGAAAGACCTCAGAATTAGAAGGTGTGTCTAAACTTTTAACTGGTACTGTAGATCATGTGGACAATGTGGTCTGGTCCATTGAAGTCCCACCTTGGACTTGGAGCTTGAACTTTAAAGATCTGATGCTAACTTCAGGCCAGACCTTGTTCAGAGTCCATGGCTAAACAGGTCAGAGTATTGCTACAGTAGCACAAGGGGGATCTACTCAATATTATGCAGGTGGTTTTAATATTTACTGTAGCCTGAATGGTGTTTAACTTCACACAAACAGTAACCAAAGCTCAGGATCATGCATCATGAAGATGTAAGGAGGCACTGCTTCCTACTTTCCTCATTAAAATTTTTTTGAATATGCACTAGCTTATTGTTTACATTGATATTTACGTTATCCAGCATTCAACATTAAAAATTATCTGTCCAAAGCAATTACTGTATGGTGTTATCCTAAACACTGTATACAGTATACCACTCCTGTTGGTTTTATGTTTAGACATATTTCGTAATATGCTGTATTACATAACTGTGTTAGGTTTTATGAGCTATCTCTTAAGCACTGCCTATCCAATTTGGTCGCTTTAGCTCTTTATTCATGCTTACACTCGAGAGCTTTTATTTGCACCGGAGCTGAATCATGATGAACCTCAGCATCCTGTGATTATTAAGAGTTATTGAATTTCATGTTAAGCAGATATGACTCAAGAACAGACATCCTGATAAAATATCACCCAGCGTGCTGGAATACACTTGCTGCAGTTGCTGTGTGGTGCGCACTTCAGTCTTTTATGGGCTCAATACGTAAATCAGCATGATTTAGCAGGTTCTCTATATTGCACCTGACACTTGGACTTGGTAACAGAATTACAGAGCAGATCTCTAATAACGTTCAGTCACAATTCTGGGCAGGGTAGTTCCAATCTGAGCCCATGGTCATGTTCTCATTCCCTTCAACTGGATTTTCAGTATTTTTATTTAGAAATGTGGCATTAGGAATACTGTATTGTTTTCAATTTCAATACCATTGTAAAATTACTGAAACTGTCTTTAATTATGTTCTGCTTCATTATTCACAATAAATAATGAGTTGCAAATAAATGATTGCTGATTTTTCCTAGATATCCCTAATCCCTGTTGGCTGTTTTAGTATACAGTGGTGTGAAAAACTATTTGCCCCCCTCCTGATTTCTTATTCTTTTGCATGTTTGTCATAAAAAATGTTTCTGATCATCAAACACATTTAACTATTAGTCAAAGATAACACAAGTAAACACAAAATACAGTTTTTAAATGAGGGGTTTTATTATTTAGGGAGAAAAAAAATCCAAACCTACATGGCCCTGTGTGAAAAAGTAATTGCCCCCTGAACCTAATAACTGGTTCCTAATAACTTAGCAGCAATAACTGCAATCAAGCGTTTGCGATAACTTGCAACGAGTCTTTTACAGCGCTCTGGAGGAATTTTGGCCCACTCATCTTTGCAGAATTGTTGTAATTCAGCTTTATTTGAGGGTTTTCTAGCATGAACCGCCTTTTTAAGGTCATGCCACAACATCTCAATAGGATTGAGGTCAGGACTTTGACTAGGCCACTCCAAAGTCTTCATTTTGTTTTTCTTCAGCCATTCAGAGGTGGATTTGCTGGTGTGTTTTGGGTCATTGTCCTGCTGCAGCACCCAAGATCGCTTCAGCTTGAGTTGACGAACAGATGGCCGGACATTCTCCTTCAGGATTTTTTGGTAGACAGTAGAATTCATGGTTCCATCTATCACAGCAAGCCTTCCAGGTCCTGAAGCAGCGAAACAACCCCAGACCATCACACTACCAACACCATATTTTACTGTTGGTATGATGTTCTTTTTCTGAAATGCTGTGTTACTTTTACGCCAGATGTAACGGGACACGCACCTTCCAAAAAGTTAAACTTTTGTCTTGTCGGTCCACAAGGTATTTTCCCAAAAGTCTTGGCAATCATTGAGATGTTTTTAGCAAAATTGAGACGAGCCTTAATGTTCTTTTTGCTTAAAAGTGGTTTGCGACTTGGAAATCTGCCATGCAGGCCGTTTTTGCCCAGTCTCTTTCTTATGGTGGGGTCGTGAACACTGACCTTAATTGAGGCAAGTGAGGCCTGCAGTTCTTTAGATGTTGTCCTGGGGTCTTTTGTGGCCTCTCGGATGAGTTGTCTCTGCGCTCTTGGGGTAATTTTGGTCGGCCGGCCACTCCTGGGAAGGTTCACCACTGTTCCATGTTTTTGCCATTTGTGGATAATGGCTCTCACTGTGGTTCGCTGGAGTCCCAAAGCTTTAGAAATGGCTTTATAACCTTTACCAGACTGATGGATCTCAATTACTTTTGTTCTCATTTGTTCCTGAATTTCTTTGGATCTTGGCATGATGTCTAGCTTTTGAGGTGCTTTTGGTCTACTTCTCTGTGTCAGGTAGCTCCTATTTAAGTGATTTCTTGATTGAAACAGGAGTAGCAGTAATCAGGCCTGGAGGTGACTACAGAAATTGAACTCAGGTGTGATAAACCACAGTTAAGTCATTTTTTAACAAGGGGGGCAATCACTTTTTCACACAGGGCCATGTAGATTTGGAGTTTTTTTTCTCCCTTAATAACGTAAACCTTCATTTAAAAACTGCATTTTGTGTTCAATTATGTTATCTTTGACTAATAGTTAACGGTTTTTGATGAGCAGAAACATTTAAGTGTGACAAACATGCAAAAGAATAAGAAATCAGGAAGGGGGCAAATAGTTTTTCACACCACTGTATGTTTTTTAAATAGTTTGTGCAGAACTACAGCATTCTATTTGGGTTAAGTGGACTGGTAACTGAATGTTTCATGAAGGTGTTCTCAAACTTTAATAAGGAACAGAGGCCTAACTCCCACCGGGACTAATTTAGCAGGCGTTCACTGTAACTATGTCACTTTACTGTGCTCTCTATACGGGGTTCACAAAAACCCATAATAAATATACACCCTGCATGTGGCACAATATAATATCTGAACACAAATATAGTGCAATTCAAATATTGCACATCTTAAAAATCAGCAATATCAAAATACCAATATCAGCAATACATTTACATTTGTGTTGTACTGTATGTGTCTCCTCATAGGCCAGTTGAAGCAGATGCATGGATGGAATATGGGTATAGAAAATGAACGTTTGAACTACATGCTCATTAAATGTGATCAGTTGGAGATCAATTCCCTGAATGCTCTATGTACTGTCCATGATCTGCTTTTCTGCTCTGTTATGACCTTTTTCTGTGACCTGTTATAATCTGTTATCTTTTAGAGATATTTTTGTGTTTTCCAATTCCATTAGATCAGCAGGTCCTAAAACATACAAACCAACCTGTCTGGCCTCAACAAGCATTCCATGAGCAGAGTCACTGGGATCACTGAGGGTTGTCGCCGCCTTACCCCGCACTCCCAACCACACACACACACACACACACACACACTTATTATGATTTTTAATGTGAACAATATGTGCAGCTTTTGACCTGTTACTGCATGATTATAAGCATGTGGATGTTTCTTTGGAATATATATGAGAATACTGCCACCTTGTGGAACTGTATGAAAAAAAAATGTAATTCACATGTGCAAAATTCAACTAAATACAAATAGTTAAAATATAATCATTAAAATAATGATTACATCACACGTCAGGGCTTCTTTATATTAAAGATATTTAAAAAAAAGAGGAGGAAGAAGATGCCATTTTGAAATAAAAAGATTTTTCTTATTTATTTTGTTTGCATTTTAGACAAATGTTGAGTAGCTCTTTCTCTCTCTGTCTCTCCCTATATATTTATATATATATATGTGTGTGTGTGTGTGTGTGTGTAATGATAACCATGCTAATGTCACAAATAAAATATTAAAATATCTAGATGATTCTGTAAATCTGCTTTGCGACAATGTCCACTGGTAAAAGCGCTTTGAATTTAATTGTACTGAATTTGAAAAACCCTAGCTGATAACACGCTAGCTAAATCAAATACTTCCAGTTTGTTGCCATGCCAACACAGCACTTCGACAACAGAGAGAATTTTACTGTCATCTTTATGAAATACAGTAAAACAAGTTTTGCCTAATGGAATGTCAGCTTTGTCCACATTGAAGTGTTATCTGTACTTTAGGTGGAACAGCTAGATTAAATTTAAGTTTAAACTCTTCATATATTAATAAATTACCTTTATGTTGAAGAGCTAGCCCATCAACTATACAGTATGTTAACCCAATTCTGGAGGAAAAAAACATTAATGTTTTCATAAAGATGTATTTATTGATTTTGAAAAATATATATGGGGGGAGAAATTCTGTACATTAATGCACTTGAGAGTGAAGTATTTGTTTCTGAAATGAAAAAGGTTTCACAGGGCTTTATCAAAGTTATAATTGCAATCAAAAATAAAATTAAACCCACTAACCTTTGAACAGAAATCTAGTGAAATGAGATATTCCATATAGAGGTTGGATTTTGGAGATATGACGGATTTAAAGTCCTAAAATCTAGGATGTTTAGACCACCATTATTATAGGAGTTCATTGCAATTTATTATCTGGGGTTGTGTTTGATTTTTCCAAATAAAGCTGAACAACATTTGACTAATTGATATAAGTGTCTAATTATATGAATGCACAGATAAGGCAGAATATTAATTGCCTTCATCTTTGGGTTATATGACCCTATTCTTTAAGCTCAGGTACCTCTGAAGCCATTGAATAAAATGTATTTTATAAAATTATAGATAGTTGAATTATTTAGTGATAATGCAAGTTACTCTTTAACTGGTATGTCACTAATATATACCAGTGAGAGACCTTTGACACACAGAAGTTCACAATTTGTAATTACTTCATTAGGCTACAAAATAAGGCTGTACACTCATCCAGGTGTACCTTGAGGACTTAAAGAGAGCATACATGTGGCATTACTATCTGGTTTGGAAACACCAGCCAGGCAGAATGGAAGTCTCTCCAAAGAGTCATAAAGTTTGCCTCTCCATGGGCACTTCATATACCTAACGCTGCAACAAAAAAAAAATCAATAAGTATCCTCAGGGACACACACCAACCAGCTCACTCTCTGCTCACACATAAACTCACAATACACAACCTCAGAGACCGAGACCAGACAGTATAATCACACATAAAGCATGTCTCTTTAACAGCTGTTTTTCAGACTGATGGCAAAAGAAACAAGGGAACAAAAGAGAATAGCAGTCTCATGCCATACTGTATAGAGACCTCCTGCTATAACCAGTGAGTTCACTCTCGTTCACCTATTTATTATCAAAGAACAAACTGTGACACCAAATGTGCAATAAAACCTTCAAGGCAAAGTGCAGAATAAACATTATAAACATAGATTAAACAAATCCATTCTAAAAATGACAAACGTGAGCTATGATTACTTTTCTCTTAGTGCTTTGGGAGATGGTAAAGTTATACTTTTCAACATTTTTAATTAAAGCAGGAAATAAATTTGTACTTATGTATATGAATTTTGCCAAAGAGAAGAATAAGGCTAATGGGGGGGGGGGGATTCATTATCTGGCTCAAGAAAGGGAAATACAATATTTTCACATTTAAGGCAACAGTTCTTACAGACTTTAGAATTTCTAATAATAATAATAATAATAATAATAATAATAAAATAATAATAATAATAAATTATCCATCAAGAAGGCACAGTTCCAAAATAAGTGTAAGGTCTCGGGATGATTTTTACAACAGGTACAGTTTTTTACAAAAGATATACAGATACAGTAATTACACACTTGTTGTGGTAAATTAAAATGTAGCTAATTCATTCATTAGACAAAGTGCAATTTGTAAATTTGAAGTGCAATAGTTCAATATCCGGGGATCATGTTTAAAACATACCACAGTAGTAGTATAGATAATTGTTAGCTTAAATCCACATTCTTCTATTTATTCTTGTATTATCCTTGTATTTTACTCACTCACTCATCTTCTATACCGCTTTACACTCAATAACAAAGAGAAGTTGGCTGTATTCAGGGTCGCAGGGACCTGGAGTCTATCCCAGGAGGCTTAGGGTACAAGGCAGGTTACACCCTGGACAGGGTGCCAATCCATCGCAGAACACACACACACACACACACACACATGATACACACACTAACCATAACCATAGAGAAGGACTGAATTAGGCACAAGAAACTTGACTCCTGTCGTTCAGAGAGACTGGAGTATCATCTACTGACTGACTATTTACCATCTCGCTTCCAACAGACTTGTAGTGACGTAATCATTAAGGAGGTTGGTAGTTAATAAAAATCAGATAGCGCGAGACAGTCTTGTCTGATTCCTCTTTCTTCAAAGCCGAACTTCAGAAACCCTGTCGGTGACGTCACGGAGGATTTATCCAGAACTTTTTTATCAAGTCGCCACAATGTCACAAATAAAACATCAAAATCGCGACGGGACTCGGTGTTGCTGTAGGGCACAACTCAAACCCAAACTCAAACCCAAACCCCAAACCCGAGCACGAGCCCAGACACGCTGCCGAGGCAAAGACTTCCGGTTTGTTGCCATGCCAACAGAACGCTTAGGCAACAACAGAGAGCGGAGTGAATTTCGGCTTTATATTGCGCGCGTTTTCTCTACTATTTTAAATACTTTTTACTTCTTTAAAAGAGATATTCTGGTCTGGTTGTTTTTTTTATAGTGGTTATTGAAATTATGAGCCAGCGACACGTTTTACAAGGTGAGAGGATTTTGGAGCTTTACATTTAAAGATGGATTATATAATTATCATAATAGTTTTAAAATTAATTATCAGTAATCATTTTAGATAATTTTGTGCTTCATATAACGACAAAACTTTTATATGAAGCTTTTATGAACGCTATTATTATTATTGTTGTTGTTGTTGTCGTTGTTGTTGTTGCTTTATTATTATTATTATTATTATTATTATTTATTCTTATTAATATTATAGTCTGTTTTTAACGAAACATCTAAACAGAATCCTTCTCTTTAACTCCAGAGCCCTACACTCTCACACATGAAGTTTTAAAACAGAAAAAGTGCACTTGGTCTATCATTAAGTCCTTCAGGTCCCATTTCTTACCATAACATAATTTACAAAACTTTCACATTTGATATCTTTTAGTTTTTG
Source organism: Channallabes apus (assembly GCA_030522415.1). Classification (NCBI taxonomy): domain Eukaryota; kingdom Metazoa; phylum Chordata; class Actinopteri; order Siluriformes; family Clariidae; genus Channallabes; species Channallabes apus. The sequence continues at coordinate 29,899,902 of CM060115.1, read as the reverse complement.
AGCAGTACCAGAAAGAAAGACTCAAGTTCGTGCAGACAGTGGCAGATTTTGCATCGAGACCTCAGAATATCGAAACACTTCAAAATGCAGGTAAGTGTGTGATCTTTTGCATGTTATTATGAATTGAATATCTATAATAATAAAAATAACAATATATACTGTGCAACATGTAACAAGTAACAATATGCATGCTTTTAAAAGAGTATTATATTATATAAATCGAGTCCCGCTTAAGGTCTGTGTGTGTGGAGTTTGAATGTTATCCCCGTGCTTAGTGGGTTCCCCTAAGTGGAATTTTCCTGCTAGAGTTCAAAGGCATTCATATTAGTCTTCTAACTGTCATATCCAAATTGCCAGAGTGTTTAAGAGTTTGTGTGTGTGTGTGTGTGTGTGTGTGTGTGTGTGTGTGTGTGTGTGTGTGTGTGTGTGTGTGTGTGTGTGATTGATTCTGCAATGAATTGGCACCTGGGTGTACCCTTTCTCATACCCTAGCCTATGGCTTCAGGCTTCCCACAATCTTGTATCAACAGAGAATGAGTGATTGACATAAAATAAGAAAATAGAGGTTGAGTTGACATGTTCCAGGCCAATTGTTCAAAACAAGACTGGTTGTATCAGACAGAAAGACTATGGTAAACACTCTTTACAACCATAGGCAGAAGCCTACATACATCAGACCACATCGTAGGCAACAGTGGGCACAGACGACGCAGGACTTGGTGTAAACTTTCTGTGTGACATTCTCCTTTGTGCAGTAGATAAAGTATATAGTTTCTGCAAGTATATATTATATTATATCATATTATATTATCTTATCCTATATTATACTTTATTGTGTAATATGTAGTGCTGATTAAAACAGTGAGAGCTCAACAGCTATGTAAAATTCCTTGCATCATCCAGTTTAAACAATTAATAATAAAGTCAGATTCTGGTTCTGATGCACATATGAAAAATGCTTGCCAATTCTGATCAGATAGTTTTACCTTTTTTTTTGGTTTCAGGTGTGATGTCCCTCCTGAGGCCTCTCCTCCTGGATGCGGTCCCGACCATTCAGCAGACGGCCGCTCTGGCTCTCGGAAGACTCGCCAACTACAACGATGACCTGGCCGAGGCTGTGGTGAAGGGAGACATTCTGCCTCAGCTGGTCTACTCCCTGGCCGAGCAGAACGTAAGACCTCAGCTCAGCATTAGCTCGTATTTTACCTGGTGACGAGTTGGGAATGTATCCCAAGAATGGAACCAAGATGTTAATGTATTAATGACAATTTAGATTTTTTTTTTTATGGATTCTTTTAACAATCCCAGATTTGGCAATATACTCAAATATTTGCTGCAGGACCTGTGTTCATTAGATCACTGATCATATACGGTACAGTATATACAGGTTTTTGTTTTTATTTAAGGAAAAAATATTGAAGGAAAATAGAAGCAAAATCAAAAATGTACAATTTTTGTTTCACCTTTTTCAAAAAGTGATTCCAGGCCATAAGGGTTGTTTGGGTTTGGGTAGGTAGGTGTTTTAGCTTTCGTAAAAGGTCCAACTTAAAACCCCAATGGTTAACATTTTCCCAAAGGGCCAAACTTAAGGACCCCACAGTGGTAAATATTTAAACTTGTATAATATAACTAGAACCAATTAGTATTTTTTCTGGTCTAAAACTAGCACCACCCAGTTTCAGAAAAGTAGCATTTAAAACCAGGGCCTGAAGTTTCACACACTAATCTTTTACTGTATGAGATGCTCTTAGACTCCACTTTAAATATGAACGTATTCCACAGCGCTTTTATAAGAAAGCAGCGGCGTTTGTTCTCCGTGCCGTGGCAAAGCACTCACCCGAGCTGGCACAAGCCGTGGTAGACTGTGGTGCCCTCGATGCTCTCGTCATGTCCCTGGAGGAGTTCGATCCTGGAGTGAAAGAGGCTGCTGCATGGGCGCTGGGCTACATCGCTCGCCACAATGACTGTAAGTGTGAAGATTTTGAAGCAACACGTCCTACCGCATGGCATAACTAGCTATGAGAACATCGAGGTCTGAACTTCAGTAGTGTCAGGAGATTTTGGAGGTTTTTAGCATGTATAAATGGGGTTTCATGGTAAGCAACAGATCCCTAGTTGGAATAGCTGCTGTGGACCTGTTTTATTAGTTTTATCCCTAGGATAGATTGGTCATTTTGCATAGGTTTGTTCAACAAAACATGGCCTTCTGCTTACAGGGTTGAGGGTTTCCAAATGGCCTGTAGTGTGTGTGTATCCCCTGGGATAGGTTTCAGGCCTCCTGCAACGCTGTATAGGATAATCAGTACAAAAAAGGTCAATTTCTATATAGATTGGCTACATTATGCAACATTTTGCTCAACATACTCCTTTACTTTAATCAGCGTCTTCGATAAACAATTTTAGAGCCTTTGGCAGTAATGCAACTTACTGGATTGAAACAACAAGGGAGATAAAGAAGAATTATTGGTACTTATCAAGGATCATTAACATCATAGCAATGCACTCTTCCTGATGTTTTCTATAACACAGCGTTGGCTCAGGCGGTGGTGGATGTGGGTGCAGTTCCTCTACTCGTTCTCTGCCTCCAGGAGCCCGAGATTGCCCTGAAGAGGGTCTCCGCTTCAACGCTGAGCGACATCTCTAAACACTCGCCAGAGCTCGCACAAACTGTAGTGGACACTGGAGCCATCGCACACCTGGCGCAGATGACCCTGAACCCAGACACCAAACTGAAGGTCAGAGTAACAGCGTAACCCAATAATGCTTTAGCCAGACTTCGCAACATGGACTTTTTTTGTGCTTGGCACACGTGTAGTTAAAAAAAAGAAGAGAAAAAAAGAATCATGCTGTATTTATCTTAGTGAAACTGTGTCTTGGCATCCACTTGTGCACACACACTGGCTAGATTTTATATATCTAATAGCTTTAGTGAATATACAATAATTTATTGTGTGTTGTAAATTATTCTTTACAATGCTTCATTCTGATTGGTCAGAAGATATTGATTTTTCTTATATATCTTATAACAGCAGCATTGTAAGTAAGGTTTAATATAATAAAAATACCATTTCTATGGTAGCATCTCATTCACAGAAACTTGCAATTATAGAAGGAGTCTCCAGTAATGATCAGGAACTTTTCAACCTTAGATGATTATTGATTATAATATCCCATAAAGAAATATCCCAAAGTATTTTATACCCTTATCCCTTAATGTTGTATTGATACTGAATGATCCTGCCCTATTTTTATAAATATTTGATTTCCTCCGTGTAGAGACACGTGTTCTCGGCTCTCGGCCAAATCTCCAAGCACTCTGTGGATTTAGCAGAGATGGTGGTGGAGGCTGAGATCTTCCCTGCAGTACTGGTCTGCCTTAAAGACCCAGATGAGTATGTGAGGAAGAACATCAGCACGATGATGCGAGAGATCACGAAACACACCCCTGAGGTACCTGACATGGCCAGTATAACATTTTCAAGCAGAGAGCAATTAAAGTGTACAACTGGACAGCACAAGTGCATTACCGTGTCCGTTGTATTATCCAGCAGCGTTCCTATATTTGGTTTGCTTAGCTCAAGGCTGTGTGTGTGTGTGTGTTTTCCTCCAGTTATCCCAGATGATCGTTAACGTCGGAGGTGTAGCAGCTGTGATTGATTATTTAGGGAACTCCAGAGGGAACGTGCGATTGCCTGGTATCATGATGCTCGGCTACGTGGCTGCACACTCGGAGAATCTCGCTATGGCTGTTATTGTATCTAAGGTCTGCCACTATATGGTTTTTACACCAGTACATCCGTAGATACTGATGTATGACTGAAAATTGTTGCCCAAGACAGTTGCTAAGATGGTCGCTGGAATTCTGCCCCGGTGATAGATTATAGTTTCAGGCTAAAATTATAATTTTAGGCTAAAATGTAACATTTACAAGTCGGGCAGCATCCAGTACAATCACACGACCTGAGGTTGAAAATTGCATTTTTATTGATGTGTTATAAATGATCAGTGTCAGCATTGAAGTTTCTCCTCTCTGCTCTTTCCACTGCTCACCTGAACGCTCCCCCAGGGCGTACCACAGCTGGCTATCTGCCTGGTAGAGGAGACGGAGGATCACATGAAGGCTGCAACAGCCTGGGCACTGGGGCAGATCGGCCATCACACACCTGAGCATGCAAGAGCTGTGGCCATGTCCAATGTGCTCCCCAAACTCCTCAGTCTCTACCTGGACACACAGAGCTCTGGGGACCTGCAAGTCAAGGTACAATGTTTTTACCAACAAAAACCCCATTCAAGGAAAGATCCCTAGTAATATAGGACTCTAGGGTTATCTTGCCTTAGAAGATATGGCCCTGGGTATATTCATCACATACACACAGTATATATTATAGTATAGTATATATTTTTTCCCTTTTGATTGTGTAAAGCTGCTTTGTGATAATGACAATTGTACTGAGTTGAGTTGAGTTGAATAGGAATACCGGAATAAAGTCAGTAGGAATATAGGGATTTTATCTTTAGGAATATTAGGCACTGATTATATAATTTCTAGGAATGTATGGTACAAGGTATTTAATCATCCCTGAGAATTATAGTATACAATCCTAGGTACTATACATACCGTAGTAATTAACCTTAGGTTCAGTATACAGTCATGTGTCAATGTTAGTGTCCCCTCTTTTAATTCTATGTTTATTTTGTATAATAGCATAATAAAAATAATGTGATTGTAGCAAGTTTTAGTATAAAGCAAATACAATAATAATTCCAAACAAAATATTATTTTCTTTCACTGTGCCATTATTTATTTAAGAAAAATGAAGCTCAAAGGAAAAAATTTGTTGGCAATACTAAGTACCATATGATTTATTAGCTTGTAGATCCACCTTTAGCAGAAATAACCTGAAGTAATCATTTCCTGTATGATTATTCATTTTGGTCTCATCTGTTCATAGGATATTGTTTCAGAAGCATTATGATTTGTTTATATGTCATGCTTCCATGCTTAAAGAAAGGCTTTCTCCTGGCAACCTTTCCAAACAAACCATTCTTCCATTCAGTCTTCTTCTAATTGTGCTAATGGACTTTAACATTTAACATGCTCACTGAGGCCTGTATGGTCTGAGATGCGGCTCTTGTTTTTACCTTTCTTTTCTCTCTGAGCATTGCACGGTCTAACCTTTGGGAGAATGTGCTGGGAATCCTGGGAAGATTGGCAAGGGTCTAATACTAAGACCCCTAGGTATATACAGTAGTACAGTATAAAGTAGTCCTCAGGAATATAAGGAGCTTCTTGTGCGGTCCCTAGGAATATAGTGCCCTTAGGGTGTATAGGTCCCACGGCGATGACACGTTAAAAAGTATAATTTCTGATTGCAACATTTCTCTCGATTCAGGCAAAAAAGTCTTTAAAGAGCATCCTTCAGAAGTGCACTTACCTTCCAGCACTGGAGCCGCTCCTCTACGAAGCTCCCAGCAACGTTCTCAAACACGTCATCTGCCAGTTCAGCAAGGTCTCCTCCTGGTTCTCCACTAAATACATAAGGTTTCTTATTGAAGACTTGCAGTTTGAGGGATTCATCAGTTTTGCTGCTTTAATGTCCTGCAGGTTCTTCCACATGATAGTAAAGCACGGAGGTTGTTTGTAACTAGCGGAGGATTGAAGAAGGTGCAGGAAATTAAAGCCGAGCCCGGTTCCGCTCTACAGGAGTACATCAACACCATCAACACCTGCTACCCCGAGGAGATAGTCAGGTTTATAATGCTCCACATAAACATTTATTTATTGCAACATGGAATAAGCATCTTCTACGTGTGTGTGTATTGTGATACATGGTTTACTAGTTCATCTTTTTTTTTAACAGGTACTACTCTCCTGGATATTCAGACGCACTACTGGAAAGGCTGGAGAACTATCAGCCTGTTTAGGATGAGAAGCTCAGCTCCATGATTAGCGCTCTTTACTGCTCTGTCAAATACACTTTTTTAAACCAGGGCACTGAATTGAAATGTTTGGCATTTACATTTAATCACTAAAATCATGTTGCAGCACTGTATGTTATATAAACTGTCAAATGTGACTTTTTGAAGTTGAATTAAATTAGAGGTAAATATATGCAAATGTATATGACTTTTTTTCAAAGTAAAGATCAGTGTTTTTGTTTTATTAAAAGGAGAAATTTAATGTTTGTCCTTTAACCCCTGCATTCTGCTTATATCCTGGTAGCATTTCTGCTGTCGCTGTGTTGTTGTTGTTGTTTTTTTTGCTTAAAACTAAATTTTACATTATGATTTTTATTGATATCATTAATTAAAGGACATTAATGGTGGCTGAGTAGTAGGTTTTCGCCTGTGCTGCAGAAGGCCTGGGGTCAGATTCTGTCTTTTGGCTGCTCCCATAGAGGGGTCACCACAGGGGACCATCCAATCCAATCATGTTTTATGTCCCAAGCATGTATCCAACAGTCACACACTACATGGCAATTACAGAGAAATTACACACAGGCTCCAAGGCAGGAATCGAACCTTGACACCCTGGTGGTACAAGGCATCCGTGCTAACCACTACACCACTGTGCCGCTGACTGAAAAATAATAGGAGTAATTGTAGCTTCAAAGGCATTAATAAACATAGACAAAACTGTGAAACATGACGTAATACTTAACCGCTAGTTATTTAGTCACAGTATGTGCATGTGATATACGTGTGACGCGAATCTGCAGATACTAATCTCATTTTTTTTCTCGCAACGGCGAAAGTGCTATTGTGAAACGGGCGTTGCGTGTACTTCTTCCCTGCTATTTCATCATACAGATGCGGCTTATGTTTGACTACCCGCTTTAGGACAAACCCCGCCCCCGTGCTCTGATTGGCCCAAATGTCACAATTACGTTGTGTTCAGTAATTGGTTAGTGGAGTAACGCGGAAGAGAAATTGATGCTGAATGTCAAAGACAATTAAACGACTTTAAGGCGTCGTGTTTGTCCATGGAGCTGTATATAATGTCTTTAGATGTTTTACTGTTTATGGTATGATTTTTTTTACGCTCTAGAATGTTTTGTGTGTTTAGTGTGGATTAGACAAGGAGGGTAAACCTACTGAGTGTAGAGAACTATTCTGTCACTTAAAGTCACGTGGTTTAGGGTATATAATCTTTAGTTTCTCTGTGACTTTTATATATAATAATGTGTGAAGAGGAGCCATAGTCTGCTTAAGGTTAGTACAGTATCAGAGTCACTTTTAAGGCAATATTATATTGATAATTTTTATAACATAAAAGTTACTGAAATTATCATTCACCTGTTTTACCTGCATGTTTCATCATATGATAATCTGCACTAATAGTTTTTTCTGTTTAATAGTGAATAATAATAATAATAATAACCCTGGTCAGAATTGCAGGGTCGGCTTCTTTCCCAGGAACACTGGCCATGGGGCAGGAATACACCCTAACCCATACAAAACACATTTATATTTACACATGGGGCAAATTACTGGAGCTAATCCATCCATAATCATGCTGTTGGGAGGTTGGAGGAAACCAGAGATGTGCAGAGAGCATGAACGGAAACTACACACAGAACCTAGAATACTGGAGATACTTCGACACCTTGTCTACTTCAATACCTTGTCTACTACTTATAATAATACAAACCGGATTCCAAAAAAGTTGGGACACTAAACAAATTGTGAATAAAAACTGAATGCAATGATGTGGAGATGGCAAATGTCAATTTTGTATTCAGAATAGAACATAGATGACAGATCAAAAGTTTAATCCGAGAAAATGTATCATTTTAAAGGAAAAATATGTTGATTCCAAATTTCACGGTGTAAACAAATCCCCAAAAAGTTGGGACAAGTAGCAATAAGAGGCTGGAAAAAGTAAATTTGAGCATAACGAAGAGCTGGAAGACCAATTAACAGTAATTAGGTTAATTGGTAACATGATTGGGTATAAAAAGAGCTTCTCAGAGTGGCAGTGTCTCTAAGAAGCCAAGATGGGTAGAGGATCACCAATTCCCACAATGTTGCGCAGAAAGATAGTGGAGCAATATCAGAAAGGTGTTACCCAGCGAAAAATTGCAAAGACTTTGCAGTTATCATCATCAACTGTGCATAATATCATCCGAAGATTCAGAGAATCTGGAACAATCTCTGTGCGTAAGGGTCAAGGGCGTAAAACCATACTGGATGCCCGTGATCTCCGGGCCCTTAAACGACACTGCACCACAAACAGGAATGCTACTGTAAAGGAAATCACAGAATGGGCTCAGGAATACTTCCAGAAACCATTGTCAGTGAACACAATCCACCGTGCCATCCGCCGTTGCCAGATGAAACTCTACAGTGCAAAGAAGAAGCCATTTCTAAGCAAGATCCACAAGCACAGGCGTTTTCATTGGGCCAGGGATCATTTAAAATGGAGTGTGGCAAAATGGAAGACTGTTCTGTGGTCAGACGAGTCACGATTCGAAGTTCTTGTTGGAAATGTGGGACGCCATGTCATCCGGACCAAAGAGGACAAGGACAACCCAAGTTGTTATCAACGCTCAGTTCAGAAGCCTGCATCTCTGATGGTATGGGGTTGCATGAGTGCGTGTGGCATGGGCAGCTTGCATGTCTGGAAAGGCACCATCAATGCAGAAAAATATATTCAGGTTCTAGAACAACATCTAGTCATCTCTTTCAGGGAAGACCCTGCATTTTTCAACAAGATAATGCCAGACCACATTCTGCATTAATCACATCATCATGGCTGCGTAGGAGAAGGATCCGGGTACTGAAATGGCCAGTCTGCAGTCCAGATCTTTCCCCTATAGAGAACATTTGGCGCATCATAAAGAGGAAGGTGCGACAAAGAAGGCCCAAGACGATTGAACAGTTAGAGGCCTGTATTAGACAAGAATGGGAGAGCATTCCTATTTCTAAACTTGAGAAACTGGTCTCCTCGGTCCCCAGACGTCTGTTGAGTGTTGTAAGAAGAAGGGGAGATGCCACACAGTGGTGAAAATGGCCTTGTCCCAACTTTTTTGGGATTTGTTGACACCGTGAAATTTGGAATCAACATATTTTTCCTTTAAAATGATACATTTTCTCGGATTAAACTTTTCATCTGTCATCTATGTTCTATTCTGAATAAAATATTGACATTTGCCATCTCCACATCATTGCATTCAGTTTTTATTCACAATTTGTTTAGTGTCCCAACTTTTTTGGAATCCGGTTTGTAATAATGCAGGTGGCACGGTGGCTTAGTGGTTAGCAATGTGGCCCTCCACCTGCAGGGTCCAGGGTTGAGTCCCGCCTCAGGTTCGTGTACATGGAGTTTGCATGTTCTCCCCATGCTTGGTGGGTTTCCTCCCACAGTCTAAAGGCTAATTGATGTTCCCAAATTGCCTGTAGTGTGTGTGTGCCATGTGAGGGATTGGCACACAATCCAGTGTACCCTGCCTCGAGCCCCAAGTCTCCTGGGATACTGTAGGCTCCAGGCCCCCTGTGACCCTGTATACATGATAAAGTGGTATGAATGAAGGAATTTTATTCAATGTTTTTGTCAATTTATTTGTGTTTCATAAATTGAATTGTAAAAGTCTTGAATTTAATTAATAAATTAATTAAAGAATGTAATTACAATGCCAATTGAATTTAATTAATTTAATAATTTTATTTAGTTAGTTATCTAGCCATTTAATTTATTAAGCTTGACACAAATATTAAAAAGAAAAAATTGGCAAAAACAAGGTGAAAGTCATAATTCTTACAAAGAACAAGTGAAAAAAATCTATATATTTTAAAATCAGCATTAGAAATAAATAAATGGATAAAATCTCACTAATACTAAATCAAATAAATGATTTAACTGTATGTTTATTTGGGATAACAGGTTTTATTCTTTTATACTGATTTTTTAAAGCTGCAAGTAAATTAACAATAACGGACAAAGTTTAAACAGTAACAATTTTTCAAATATTATTTTATTATTATTGTTGTTGTTTTCAGTTTACCTACTGTATAAGGTATTTATCTTTTTTACCTCCTTTTTAATTGACTGATTTCTATTTCCGTTTGTAACCAGTGTGTGGCGCTGTAAGCCCTGCGACTTGACCGACGTCTCATCTATCCAATCAGCGCCTTGCTTGTGCCTCCAAAAATCCAAGAGAGGAGGCGGGATTAACCGGATACGTCGTGACCAATCACATATCAGGACTAACGGACACAGCTACTCAATCCCCGCGCAGTAGGAGGGGTTTGACACAAAACGGGTAGGAGATTAAAACAAACCGCCGCCCGGTTCCTCCACATGCTGCGCAGAGCGACATCAGCAGTGCTGCGGAGTGGAGCCGAGATCTCAGCCGCGGTCGTGTTCATCCTCTCGGGGACCAAAGGCAGACCGGATCCGCTGTGTGCCTCACGCGTTATCAGACCTTTCTGTCTGACAGCCTGTTTGAGCAAGAAGAGGAGGAAGGGAAGTGTGTGGTCCGAGCAGCGCGAGGGAGAGAAGATGGACGGAAGCATGGAGGAGATTCTGGCTCCACTGAGACAGGCGGTGAAGGAGCAGGTCAGAGAAATGATGATGATGATGTTGATGATGATGAAGAGTAGTGTGTGGATCTACAGGATGCAGCTTAAAACTGACATGCACGTGCATGTTTAATTAATTATAGACTTAATTGGTTAGAGGAGTCACGTGATCTCTTTTTAACCTGTGTACATTGTAACATTCACACACCGGAAGTGTGACATTAATGCACTAAATTAATAATAATAATAAGTGCATATAGTTTAAACCTCCACGCTGCCACGTTTATCCCAGGCTGGGTGCCAAAACATTTGCTTCTCCTCTGATCAGAGCAGCAATCCTGCTTTCAACATCACTAAATGCTTTATTTGTGTGTATGTGTGTATATAAATAATGTGTGTGTGTGTGTGTATGTGTGTGTGTGTGTGTCTATACATATATATGTACACACACATTCCAGTTTCTCTTCCCTTCCCTCAGTCCTGCTCTGCCACGTCTCAGCATCAGTCTGACCTGCTGCGTCTCAAATCACTCCTCCAGTCCCCCCCTACACCTCAGGGCTGCTGCGGTGAGACAGCAGGCGGTACGATCGCTCCGAGCGGGAAGGATCACGGTTCCTCGGTATGGTGGTGGAAAGTAAAAAGACCGTCCTGTCCCTCTGCGCTGGACGTGACTGTAAAAGCGTTTAGTTGTCGATGTCATGTTTCTCCGTGCGCTTGATGGATCAGTGACACCATAACGACTAGAGATGGAGAAAATCGATTCGGTTGTGTATCGCGGTTCATACAGTATGTTTATCGCCATGCTGACTCAAATCTGTTAATTTTTCAATTGTTATTTTTAATTTATACACGTTTGCATTTGGTGGTGACTGTTGCAGTTCCTGTATGATCCAGTACAGCGTCCTGTGTGGTAGCAGCGAATTATTCCAAAATTAAATTACGTCTTTAGAGACGTAACAATATGTGTCTCATAATATAATATTTAATCCGTTCCGGAGGCGGGTCCTTAAGACAAAATTTTGTATTGTGAGACACGTTTTTCCGTATTCGATAATCCGTTCCAGCCACCCAAAAATATCACCAATTTCTAACGCTATAAACATATTTTTGCATATAAAAGCAATAAAAAACCTTTAGAAGAGACATGTAAATGAGGTAAAATGTGAAATTAATAGACATTAAACCTCACTGAGCCTTTATTTATGATTGCTCTCGACACCGGCTGCTGTAAAATCAAAACCGAAAGTGTCTCCCTTTTCTTTTTGCTGACATTCTTGGGACCCATGGTGCTATGTCTAAACTAAATCTTCCACAAAACGGGAAAAAAAAGAAAATTGTTGGGGAGACCGTATACCGAGGTAGCGCTGTAAAAAAAATTTTTTATTTATACAAGCTTGCGTTTGAGGCGGTAAAATGTTGCCGTACAGCAGTGGTTCTCAAACTTTTTCTGTCATTCCCCACTTAAGGGGCTGAGCGAATTTTCAAGCCCCACTTGTCAACAAAATAATAACGAAATCGGCCAAGTTTATTGAAATATCAATTTCTAAAAAAATAAGATCAAACACCACCAAGTTAAAAACAGATAAAATACACGTGCAATTGTTACAAGGCTTACGTTGTCACTTATCTTTGCATAATTGACCCAATGTTTATTAGCTGCTCAGCAATCGTTTGTAGTTTTTTTGCACTGGCCAATTCTGTATGCAACTTTGAATGAAGCCATTTGTGCTTTGCTGTCCACTGATTCAGATGTTACCATGCGATTATCCTGCTGTCTGTATTCTGCCAGCTTTCTTTGAAAGAAGTCTAGTGGCTTATTAATGTGACTGGAGTGTGTTGTCTCTAAGTGTCTTCCTAATTTGTTGGGTCTCATGCGGTCTGCTGCCAGCAGTTTAAGACACAAAACACACACGTGTCTCTCTTCTGCCCCCACCATCCCCACCATGAATCCAAGCTCAAGATAGGCTTCATTAGTGGTGGGCGATATAACCAAAATCTTCTGTCATGGTAGAAGCAAATTTCTACCTTGATAACGATATATATCACAATATAGCAATTTGTATCTGAAAATGCATAAATAAAAATGAAAACACAAAAACTGTTTTACATAATGTAATTTTATGTAAACTGTGAATTGCTGAGGTTTGCCGCATTTTTTTTTTACTTTGGCCGTATTCGTTTGGATGCTTGTATTTCAGATGATAGTAAAGGTTTGACGTGTTTCCACCACTTGTCAAAACAGTGCACTTGTGTACCTTCCAAATCACGTTCATCTCATTCGTATCACTTTTATACCCAAACCAATTCCACAACACAGACGAGGCACATTTTTTTCTTTACAATCTCCTCGTTGTTGGTTTTGTCACATGTAAGCAAACTCATTGCTGCTGCAGCGTCTTCTTCCATTGTCGAAGTAAATGTGAAGCCAAACACACCAAAAGTGGGACGAAACCGCGGCACCCGATTGAACCGAATATCTGCGCAAATACAGCGCAGCGCAACTATCTGGATAGCGCAGTGATGATCTGGTTTATTTGCGCAGCCCGGTGGATCGCGCAGCGCCGCTCGAATCACAAACCTGTGCGACCCCCTGTGTTTTTATTTAAAAACAACTTAAAATGTCAGGACTGTTTAATATTGTTTCCGGCTTGCCATGCCTGGATTGTACGTGCGCATCCCAGTGGGGTAAAATGTATTTTGATGGTCGGCGCGGTTTATTTCTGTCAGAGTCGCGCAGCGCTGCCCAGTGGGTCGCGCAGGTTTGTGATTCAAGCAGCGCTGCTCAAGTTGGCCGGACGTTAAACCATTATTGTTGCACTATGGTTCCACTTTTTCTCCCGGCCCACAACTGATGTTATTTTAAATTTACTTGTATTAATGATCCATTTATTTGTGTGTCATTGTTTAGTTTTTTCCTATTATTTTCCACTAATTTCCTCCCGTTCATTGCGCCCCACCTGTCATGTCAGTATTCCCCACTAGTGGGGCGGCCCCACACTTTGAGAACCACTGCCGTACAGGGACCTCTAAACTGGTCAGTATTAGTTAGAAAGTCTGGCGTGAGATGGACTATAGGGAGGATTTGCTTTAACACCTCAAAGCAAAGTATCGACAGTGTGGGCGGACGCGCATCGTCACGCTTGGATAGCGGTCCTCTGCGTTTAATCCATAAAGTTTACACATCAGCTCTTCGGTAAACGTCTCACTGTATCGAGCACTGTTGATTGTTGGGATTATTTCCTGATCATGTTCTTTAGAATTCTGTAAGCGTTGATGAATTTTCCAGCTGATGGTCGACTTTTGTACTTTTTCTCGGTCGGTGATTGAGGATGTTTCCGTTCCATACTAGTGATGAATCCGTGTCTCGTCACCAGTAACGATTCTCTTTCAGAAACTTTCACCTTCGTTAGAGTATTTGTTTAAATGATGCGTTTCAACAGCAGCTACACCCTCAGACCACATTATAAAATCGTGATATTTACAGAATCGCGATACAAATCTGAATCGAATCGCCACCTACTGTAGGTATCATGATAACATTGTATCGTTTGGTCCCTAATGATCCCCCATCCCATAGTTTTTAGTTTGCTTATTACGCCACACTCTGCTGCACTGAGTGAGATTCACCCCTAAGGAGATGTGCTCAGAAGGGTGGAGTGACACACCCAAAAAAATAAAAACCAGTTGGATTTTGTATCAGTGCTGAAATCCAGGACAACGTCTCACTTGTTCCTGATTTACTTCAGCTTTCAGCTCTCGGTCTGTTTCCTCTCACCCCGCAGGGCGATCTGGTGCGGCAGATGAAAACCGACGGCGCTCCTGACGTGGACGTCTCCAAAGCTGTGGCCGAGCTCAAAGCCAGGAAGAAGATCCTCGAGGCGAAGGTGAGAGCCATTATGTCATTGTGTTCAGTCGCTGACGTCCAAGTGAGACGCAAACAAGTAACGTGAGCGAGAACGCATGAGAGTTAAACGTTTTCTCAAATCTGATCAAGAGGTTTGTCTCTGCATGCTTTCAGGAGCTCTCGCTGCAGTCTAAAGATGACATCGTGGACCGAGCGAAGATGGAGGACACGCTGAAGAGACGCTTCTTTTACGACCAAGCGTTTGCCATCTACGGAGGTGAGAGTTCAGGACTGGACTTCTCACACACTCATGATCATCATTCAGAGCTCTATCCAGAAGCTGAACCGTTATACACGCGTTTTGATTGGTGTTTGTTTGTGTGTGTCAGGTGTGAGCGGTCTTTATGATTTCGGGCCAGTCGGTTGCGCCCTGAAAAACAACATCCTTCAGGCGTGGAGGCAGCACTTCATCCACGAGGAGCAGATCCTGGAGATCGACTGCACGATGCTCACGCCTGAGCCCGTCCTCAAGTGAGTGCTTGGAGAACACCGTCCGCTTTTTATCCAGCTGCTGCATCGCCAGGTGTTTTATGGTTATCTCTAATTAGTCTTACCAGGAGTAAAGAAACTGTGATGTCACTTGCTTCGGAGGCGGGACTTATTGTGAAATAGTCACATGGTGTTGCTGGAAAAAAGAAAGAAGAGATGTTTCACAACAATTGTTAAGGAACAAGAGTTCCTTAACACTTTATTCGAACCCGTCTCCAAGTCTGAGTATGTACTAGCAAATTAAGAGATCATCAAATCGATCTTTAAGGCAAAGAGAAATTCTTATTTCTGATTGTTCACAAGGAAGGCTTCATGTCGGTTAACTCGTTCTTGTATTTCAACACATATGAACGGACCGCGGTTTTATTTCTGGTTAAAAAAAACCAAAGTAGGTCATGTGTATTGTATAACAAATAGACACTGCAGTGCACCAGATACCAATATTTACAGTTATGTACAATATGTTCAGTGTGAAAGTGAATGTATAAAATGTCTAAAGTTCGGTGTGTGGGAGAAATGAGTCGGCCTCACCGGATTCAATGAATCAGTCCGAGAGCGCGATGATAGAAAATGTCTGTCCTGTAAAGCCGTCCTGATGGTCAATAATCCAAATTTCGAATTTAGAGTTCACAGTCCAATACAGTGGAAAACAGCTCTAGTCTGTTGGGATTCCCCTGATGATTTAAAGGCGCAGAGGCAACACTGTTTCGTTTCACTGATCCATTTCTTTAGTTTTTGGCCACATGATGGCAGTGTGGGCAAAAGCGACAGATTTAGTCAAGTGGATCGGTACGCTTTACATTGTATATTAATGTCAAAGGTGTGTAAGACTCAGTTTATCGGACTTAAGAAGAAATCTGACTTACAGACGTGCTCCTGGAACGGAACTCCTTCGTAAGTCAGGGACTACCTGTACTTGCGTACATATTACATTTCCATAGTAACAACTAATTCACAAGTACTGCTATCTTCGTCTCAATCTGTTCCGAGTGCATCGGTGCTGGTTCACACTTTTGCAGTTTACAGTGTAAAAAAAAAAAAAACTTTCAGTCTTGCTGATTTTCTTGCAGGACATCGGGGCATGTGGACAAGTTCGCCGACTACATGGTGAAAGACGTCGTGAACGGAGAGTGCTTCCGAGCCGATCATCTCCTCAAAGGTTTGTCTTTATACACTCTAGTGCATACGATCTGTTCTACAATTCTGAAATGTTAGACCTGGAATGAGGCTTATTGCAACAATCACACCTTTTCTGCTTCTCACACACACACTCGCACATTGTCTGAGCTTGTTCTGTAAATTCAAGTTGAGGGCTGGATGAGGGTGAGGCAGACATTTGGACCACAGAGACAGAATACAGGTTACAACCATGTCATGGCTGTGGACAAGAAAGTGACATGCTATTATACTAGTTATACAATACACGTTATACTAGTACTACTTAAAATGCTTTGTGGATATATATTTGTAAGGCATGAGAAAGTGTCTGTCCACCACTCTGTGTGTATGTGGTTTTTATTTATTTATTTTTGTCCCTCATGCAGCCACCTGCCGCTTTGGCGGTGTTCACATAACCAGCCTGAAGTGATTCACTTCTGATTTATATTTTTACCCTACTGTGACACAGATCTTTATTTATTTATTTATTTATTTATTTATTTTAGGGCTGTCCGATTGTATCTTTTCCATATGCATTTACACGGTCATGTGACTTGAATGAGAGCGGTCAGATCGGAATACGAGCGACGTCATCAGTCACCACCGGCAGCGCAGGGATTTTCATAATGCGAGGGTCGACGTCCTTCCTTCTTCTGGTCCTCAACAAATCCAGTCGACTACCTGCTCGCCTCCTCCAGAGCAAAACGTCAAGCATGTTTTTGCTAAAATCGATTGTTTGAAATGAATAAACGCTTGCACGAATGTGACGTGTTTTAACCCAAAGACGTATCGATGTGCACATACGGGCCGTTTCAGAGGACAGACGCGTCCACATTAGAGTCGGATAAGTCACTTGTAATTATGAATGTGAACCGTCACGACATTTAAAATCCGAGTTGAACAACATGGCTTGTGATGTTAACGCAGCTTCTGCAATTTGCAAGTGTGATCTAAAAGTACGCTACATGATTAAGGTGCATGGCTTCAGGTGCTCGTGACTTCTGAATGCACACGTTCCCTAGGAGCAGGACGATTATGACTCCATTACAATGTTTATTATGGGCTGTACATCTGAGTGATAAAACATATTTTGTTTGTTTGGTCAGTCCTGTTGGATTTAGGAGTCTCTTTTGTTTGTATATTTATATAATTTTATTAAATTCCTTTTATTACGATTTATAGTCGTAGGTATTGTTTTTACAGTTTAACATTGTTCAGATGTTCAGAATCTTTTTTTTTTTTTTTTTTTTTTTTTTTTCCCCGTTTTTTTTTTCTGCCTGATGATCTAGCTCATCTTCAGAAGCTGATGAGCGACAAGAAGTGCCCGCAGGAGAAGAAGAGCGAAATGGAAGAAGTCATCACTCAGGTAAGTCCTGCGGTCCCTTTTCCTATCGCTGCGTTTAACACACAAATATAATACTGTACAAATTTTTTTATTTTGTTCAGATCTTTAACCAGAAGTCTGAGGTGCAAAGCATGAACAAATAACATAACCATAAATTATTTATACAACCATAAAAATAGTAACGTAGTGAAAAACATTCCGTCAAGCCCTGTGCTTGAGCTGTGACCAAAACACGACTTTACTAGAAATCATTTAAAATAAGTACTGTAGTATGCTTGGCGGAAAATAATGCTCCACCTGCTGGTTAAACAGTGTAATAACATGATGATGCTGAAAATAGGAAGTACATGACTTGCATGTAAAAATGTCACTCAATCAAACAATTCAGAGCTTTGTTTTTCATGCACACACACACACACACACACACTTTTTTCAGGTAGAAATTCTTACTGTACACAAAGCACCCTCTCCATACTTATAACTCTTGGCTTCTCGTCTCCGCAGATGGACAACTACACTCAGCAGGAGCTGGCTGATCTGTTTGTGAAATACAACGTCAAGTCACCCAGCACAGGAAACGACCTCACGTCGCCCATCTCGTTCAACCTGATGTTCCAGACCTCCATCGGGCCCGGAGGCAACATGCCAGGGTGAGCCGAGGACGGAAAATCCAGATTTCCTTTAAAAGCAGTTATACAACACGACACTCTTATTAAACCTGATTGGGGGATTTTTTTTCTTTTTCATAACAGCAGCTTTGAGTGTAATTCTCAAATGATGCACATGATGTTACTATGGTAACAACTTGCAGAAGGACTTGTGTGATAGAGGTGCTACATAAGCTGAATTGAAATTGTTAATATAGAGAAGTTGTTTTGGAAGGAGTCTCCAGTGCCAGTGTTCATGTTGTAATGTATTTATGGTGTTTTCTTATTCAAAACATGGCCTTGTGGTTATTTTCCTATAAAGACAGCCCCTGCAAATGATTTATTCCTTATTACTTTATCAGTGTGTTTATAATCATTCTGTTTCTGCAGCTATCTGAGGCCTGAAACTGCTCAGGGAATCTTCCTCAACTTTAAGCGCCTGCTGGAGTTCAACCAGGGCAAGCTGCCATTCGCTGCTGCTCAGATCGGGAACTCTTTCCGAAACGAGATCTCCCCACGCTCAGGCCTTATCCGTGTCCGGTAGGTGCGCCGCAGTTCATTAACGGCTCGATTTTTCTCGACATGGCAGCGTTCACTGACGAGTGTATCGGCTTCCTCAGAGAGTTCACCATGGCTGAGATCGAGCACTTCGTCGACCCGAACGAGAAGGTGCATTCCAAGTTCTCCAGCGTTGCCAATCTGGAGATCCTGCTGTACTCGTCCAAAGCTCAGACCAGCGGTCAGTCGGCTCAGATCATGAAACTGGGCGATGCGGTGGAGCAGGTGAGGGAGCACCGTGCACATGTTTACAGTAAACATACAGTCTTTCAGCTGCTCGGTCACTTCCTTCGTGAAGAGAGATCTTCATTCTTGGTTGTTGTTTTTTTTTTTTTTTTTTACTATTCTATGAAAATCGTTGAGAGATTTCTAATATTTCTAATATGCTACATATCTTGCAAAATGAATTTGAAGTTAAATCTAGACCTTCTGTGTGGCAGTTCCATCCTCAGCATCCTTCTACCGATATATATTCACGTGTCTCTCCTCTGGACATGTCCAAACCACCTCAGTCTGGTCTCTCTGACTTTATCTCCAAAAACTTTCAGAAGTTCATTATTAATGTTTACAAATAACTCAGTTCATTTACTAAATTTAGATGAGTTAAAAATGTATTTATGTGGAAACACCAGATGTGGTCTGATTCCAATTAACTTTTAAATAGTTTTGTCGAGGTTAGCGACGGCGGTGCTCATGCTTCCATTTATAAATCAGTTAGTGTCCAGTGTTTTGGAAACTTTTTGGTTTGGTTAACACCTCCACTTATTTTAAGGGCGTCATCAACAACTCCGTCCTGGGCTACTTCATCGGGAGGATCTACCTCTACCTGACCAGAGTCGGTCTGGCGAAAGACAAAGTGCGTTTCCGTCAGCACATGGACAATGAGATGGCTCACTACGCCTGCGACTGCTGGGATGCCGAAGCCAAAACCTCCTACGTACGTCCTTAAAGCCGTGAAATATCTCTGCACATGCGGTCATAACTCGGGAGTGTCATGGTTTAATGTGTGTGTGTTGGCTCGCAGGGCTGGATCGAAATCGTGGGCTGCGCCGACCGCTCCTGCTACGACCTCACGTGTCACGCACGGGTTACCAAGGTCCCGCTGGTCGCAGAGAAACCTCTGAAGGAACCTATATCCTTGGATTGAAGCTTTGTGGGATTGGTTAAACCTAAATTAAAATAAGTTTATTTTATTTTTAATCCGTTGTGTCTTTAACCGTTCGTCTGCACAAAGTCGTCAACGTGGTGCAGTTCGAGCCGAACAAGGGAGCCATCGGGAAGGCGTACAAGAAGGAGGCGAAGCTGGTCATGGAGCACCTCGCCGTGTGTGACGAGTGCTACATCACCGATCAAGAGAAGCTCCTCAGTGAGAACGGGTGAGAATCATTTTTTGTGGAGATTAAAGAGATTTCCTGTAGCGTCGTTTAACACGCAGTCTGACGTTTCTCTGTGCAGAGAGTTCACCGTCGAGACTGAAGGCAAGACCTTCAAACTTACAAAAGACATGGTGAGCGTCAAGAGGTTCCAGAAGACGCTTCATGGTGAGATTAAATCCCTTTCAGATTTGAAACGTGTCTGTTTGTTCTTGGTGTTATTCAGGTCAGGATTCACTCGACCAAAACACAGTATTTATTAAATTTCTTTACTAATAATACAGTAAATGTGTGAATGCCAAAGAAGCCACTTCTGAAGTTTATTCAACGTGGAACTTCAGTCGTTTTGCTGAGATGATTTTATATGTGGCTCCAAAAATGGGCAGTTTTCAGGGTTATGCTGTCTCGCTTCAATCAATAATCAGTTAAAATGCAAATGATTCATATTTATTCGTACAAGTATTGATACGTAAATGGGTATAATGTAAGCTTTATGAATCATGTGACCTATAAAAATTGTTGCTTGAATTTAAGCATTCTGTGCAAAATTAAGGATTTTTTTTTTCTTCTTAAAAAAAATAAATAAATAAAAATCAATCTGTAGTGTCCGTAACCATGTCAAGTTCATGTTGCAATATCTTAACAATTTTGTGTTTTAGAATTTTTTCAGGTTGATGTGTTTTCATTTGAAATCTAAGTTGGTCAAGTTTCATCTGAATGACAGTTAAGATCATTGAAAGATTTTGAAAAAAAAAAAAAAAAAAACAGTTACGGACACTCCACCTTGGTGAGACCACAATACGGTGTTTTGGCCGGGTATATACATTATGTAGCAGCCATCAGAAACCCTTTACATGATCAAATGTTTACTCTGCACTGTATATAAAAGTAGAAAATGCCAAAGTCTTGAGCCAGGCTTTCTTTATTTTTAATGTAGTCTTGAGAAATAGTGCTCATTTTTTTTTTTTTTTTTTTTTTTTTTTTTTCCCCCCCCTCTTAATTTTCAGAGGAGTTTCAAAGAAACATTTAAGCCGTTTGTTTTTGTCTCCTCAGTTGAAGAGATCACCCCCAACGTCATCGAGCCTTCCTTCGGCATCGGCAGAATCATGTACTCCATTTTCGAGCACACATTCCACATCAGACAGGGAGACGAGCAAAGAACGGTGACCGAGTTATAGCACAGCAGTTCGTTATCTGGCGCGGCTTGCGATTCTGGAAGAGAACTAACTCCGCTGTGTTTATTTTTTTGTGCCCAGTATTTCAGCTTCCCGCCTGTCGTAGCACCGTACAAATGCTCCGTCCTTCCTCTGAGCCAGAATCAGGAATTCGTGCCTTTTGTGCGTGAGCTATGTGAGTGTACACGGCCTTTGCATTTTTTTTTATCATGGAGTTTAAGTAAGTTATTATAATAATAATAATAATAATAATAATTGAATCGGTTGACCTTGTGGCGTTTCAACAGCTGAAGCCATGACCAAATTCGGCGTGTCCCATAAAGTGGACGACTCCTCAGGCTCCATCGGGAGGCGCTACGCCAGGACGGACGAGATTGGCGTGGCGTTTGGGATCACTATCGATTTCGATACGGTGAACAAGACGCCCCACACGGCCACTCTGAGAGACCGCGACAGCATGAGGCAAATCCGAGCTGAGGTACACACACACACACACACACACACAGGATTTATTTATTTATTTAATGTTTTATCAATCAATTATTAATGTCTGTTAATTATATATACTATATATATATATTTTTTTTTATTTTTTTTTTTATACGTTTCCACATGATTTAAACATAGTTCCCAGTTTATACCACTAGGTGGCGCAGGCATTGTTTCCTGCGAGGTGTTGATTGTTTGCATGATTTAACAGAAATGTGGTTTATAACCTGCAGATGAACTGGTGAGATTTTGGAATTGATTAAAACAAGTTCAAGGTCACTGCAAGGACAGATGTCTCATAGCGTCCTTTCTCTTCGAAGTAGATTTTAAGTGGACACAAAGCTTACTAATTAATAATCACAATCATGAGCGTTAAGTTTTTACTCACTAATTAAAACATTTCTTTGCTTTTATAAGAATATCTACATCATACTGAGTCGCCATGATGGTGAAAGTTTCTGAAGGAAACAAACACACTGAATTTTATGTTAAAATCTGTTTTTAATCGATTAATACAGTTTCTGCCATTAAATTTTTTTTTGCAATACTATGAAAGTCTAGTTGTATCTTGTATTGTAACATGCACTGGACCTCAAGTTATATGGTAAATGTTTTTATTGAAATTGCGTAAGTAGTAATTATTTTCAAATTTACAAAAGTTTAAAGTCTAAAACTTAATACTATTCTTTGTACTCCGAGGCACAAGTTGATTTCATGTTTGCATGTTCATGAGCTCTCCGGATGTTCTGTCATTTCCAGCTTCATGATAAATGGAGTCTGTTGATTTATATGTTTTCTGAAATACAGAACAGCAATTTCAGATTGTGCGATTTTCAGAGTTTTTAACCTTTCCCCTTATTTAAGGAAATGCATCCTACAGTACTGACCTGCCTACGTCTTTGCTGAATTCCCGTTTAGGTTCGCGAGTTACCCGAGATCGTGCGAGACCTCGCCAATGGTACCACCACATGGGCGGAGATCGAGAGCAAGTACCCCATCTTTGAAGGGCAGGAGACCAGCAAAAGAGCAGAAGAGTAGATGAAGCTGCCTTACCTCATCCTGACTCCTACACACGACATTCATGCACATTTTTTTACACAAGCGCCAATAGGAACAATTTAATTGCACCTGTACAATATGAACGATCGTTGTGTATGACGCTTACAAACATCATTTCAAATCATTAAAATATATCTTTATGCCGTCACTGAGAGAGACAGTGTTATAAGATGGTGGTGTCACGGTTATGTAACATGAGGACATGCGATAAAAGGGAAAACTGGAATTCAGGTATTGTGAATTTCACCATTTAAGAAATTGATAGAAATCTGAAATGCATCTTTGATTCAATAAATCAAAGCCAGCACTTTCTGGACCTCCAACTCTGTGTGTGGATTGTTTTTATTTATTTGTTTATTTGATGTGGGACCTGTTATGTAATAATACCTTCTTAACTTTCAATTATTAATTGCGTGTTAATTTTAATTTTATTCTCGGCAGATATGAGTATAAAAATGTGCATTTATACTTATCAATAGTTTGTTTTTCTTTCTGTTAATATTGTCCAAGTTGTAGAAATATATAATAGAATATATGATTCTGCACATGATGCTTAGACTGAAAGGAGTGAGATCTTCTGGCCCATTATTACCTGTTGTTATAACAGTATTGTTATTGATGTTCAAGTCAAATCAGGACTTGAAATTTGATGTGTGCATGAAACGAAGGTATATAAAACCAGTGGACATTTACAGAAGACGTAACTCTGGAAAACCTGGAACTTGGCCTGGAGTTTACCAACACCACTTACACGTTACAGAATCTCAAATGGGAGTTATTGCATGTGCTTTGTAGCGAGAGCAGGGAACCGGTGGAAGAAAATTTGGAGAGGTGGAGGTACGCTCTGGAAAGCAGAGGAATGAAGGTTAGCCGCAGCAAGACGGAATACATGTGTGTGAATGAGAGGGACCCAAGAGGAACAGTGAGGCTACAGGGAGCAGAGGTAAAGAAGGTGCAGGATTTTAAGTACTTAGGGTCAACGGTCCAGAACAACGGAGAGTGTTCAAAGGAGGTGAAGAGGCGAGTACAGACAGGTTGGAATGGGTGGAGAAAAGTTTCAGGTGTGTTGTGCGATAAAAGAGTATCAGCGAGAATGAAAGGAAAGGTGTACAGGACAGTGGTGAAACCAGCAACGCTCTACGGCTTAGAGACAGTGGCACTGAAGAAAAGACAGGAGGCAGAGCTGGAGGTAGCAGAGCTGAAGATGTTGAGGTTCTCTTTGGGAGTGACAAGTATGGATAGGATCAAGAATCATGTTAGATGTTTTGGAGATAAAGTCAGAGGCCAGATTGAGGTGGTTTGGACATGTTCAGAGAAGAGAGTGTGAATATATCGGTAGAAGGATGCTGAGGTTGGAACTGCCAGGCAGGAGGTCTAGAGGAAGACCAAAGAGGAGATTTATGGATGCAGTGAGAGAGGACATGAAGTTAGTTGGTGTGAGAGAAGAGGATGCAGAGGATAGGGTTAGATGGAGGCAGATGATTCGCTGTGGCGACCCCTGAAAGGGAACAGCCGAAAGACAAAGAAGAAGAAGAAGATTGCTCCAGAGAACTTTCCACCTTAATAGTATCCAAGCACTACTGAAACACCGGGACAAGTTCATTAGTGTAGCAGGGGATTATATAGAGAAATAATTGCAGTTTATACTCATAACTGTTGTTATTCTTCACAAGCCAAAAGTCCTGGTTTGACTCAAACACTCTTTACACACAATTTTACAGTCTGTTAATTAGTAATCTATCCTCCCTGTTAGTCTTACAGTGTTGGTGTTGTACTGTAATTGTAATCACCCTGTAGTTCCACTAAGCCGGTCACATGTGGATAAGTGATTGGTCCCTGGCATGTGCTGTAGAAAACTGAAGAAGTTCCCCTTGGGGTCAAACTGCACCCTAGAACTGCTTTGTTGAGCTGTTCAAAGTTTCCAGGATATATTTGCTGTACTTTATTATATAAAATTAAGATCATGTGGAAATGACCTTTACTGAACCTGGGAAATGTTCATAAGGTAGCACCTACAGAGCAAGTGTCCGGTAGACATTTAGCTAACACTTCTTCTTGATGAACAATGATCAAAGACATATCGGTTAGGTTAATCGGAATAACCAGATTGCCCATAGTGTGTGTGTCGTCTTGTGGGCTCTGCGATAGATTGGCATTTGATTGACAGGCTAAAGACCCCCTGGGTCCTTCTACAGGATGAGCAGTACAGAGAATGAGTGTGTGTGTGTGTGTGTAAGTACTGTAGCAGTATTACAGAACTGTGATTACCATCATATATAAAATCCTGCTTCCCCCCACAGGTAAAATGATGCTAACTGTGGTTCCTCTCTCATCCCGAGAAATGCATTTAGTTGGTATTTAGTAGATGGTGAGTCCTGAGTCCATTAAATATTATTCAATTCAATTCAATTCAGTTTTATTTGTATAGCGTTTTTAACAATTGAGATTGTCTCAAAACAGCTTTACACAATCAAAAGAATTATTTAAGTTGTATGGAATGTGAATGTGTATGAATCAAAATGTTCAGATATTCCCTGGTGAGCAAGCCCGAGGGCGACAGTGGCAAGGAAAAACTCCCTGAGATGGTAATAGGAAAAAACCTTGAGAGGAACCAGACTCGACAGGGAACCTATCCTCATCTGGGTGAAACAGATAGCAGGACATGATCTGCATTTATACAGTGTTAAGTGTTAGGTTCAGCTATAATAGTTGATGTTAATTGATGTTATAATAGTTGATGTAAAATGGAGTCCAGTAGTTATTCGAGACTCAGATAGACTTGTAGAAAGTTCCAGTCCTGAACTATCGAATTGTCAAGTCCTCAGAGAAACAGCTGACTACACCAGTCGAGGCCAGAACCGTCGTCTAAGTAGATAGAATCATCCCCAGACACCAGGCGCATCCCAAAGAGACACACGGGGCATCCATGCGATGAGACCTCCAACCAGAAACGGGGCACCAGGATGGATCAGACAGGTCCGGAGGGCAGAGGGAGTCTGGATCACTGGCAGCTCAGGAACCACATGTGTAGCTCGACAGAGAGAGAGAGAGAAAGAGTGAAAGGGGGAGACAGGGGGAGAGAGGAAAGAGAAAGAGGGGGAGGAAGAGAAGAGGAGGAGAGATTGCAATTAGGTATGGTCACAGTCACAATGTCTAATGTGAATGTATATTTACTGTAGAGTGCAAGCAGGGACTCCGGCAGGACTAACTATGACAGCATAACTAAAAGGGAGAGCCAGAAGGAAACACAAACATGAGGGCTCCCTGAGATGTAAAGCAAACAATCACCTCACCGTCAACAAACCTGAGTGATCAAATGAGAGTGAGGAAGACAGCATCTAAACATACCAGTTCACCATAATACTCTACGTCCATGAGTCCCCCAGATCTGCTCCTTTACCTTATGGCAAATCTATTTATAAAATGCTTGGTTAAATAAATAGGTTTTGAGCCTAGACTTAAACACTGAGACTGTGTCTGAGTCCCGAACACTATTTGGAAGACTATTCCATAATTTTGGGGCTTTGTAAGAAAAAGCTCTGCCCCCAGCTGTAGTTTTCATAATACGCGGTACTGATAAGCAGCCTGCATCCTTTGACCGAAGTAGGCGTGGCGGATCGTAAGACACTAGCAGTTCGCTCAGATACTGCGGGGCGAGACCATTTAATGCTTTATATGTCAAGAGTAGTATTTTAAAATCAATGCGAAATTTCACAGGGAGCCAATGCAGTGAAGATAGGATAGGGGTGATGTGCTCATATCTTCTGGTTCTAGTGAGGACTCTCGCTGCTGCATTCTGGACTAGCTGAAGCTTGTTTATGCACCTAACTGAACAACCAGACAGTAAGGCATTACAATAGTCCAACCTAGAAGTGATAAAAGCATGAACTAGTTTTTCTGCATCGTTTAGCGACAATATATTTCTTATTTTGGCGATATTTCTGAGGTGAAAGAATGCTATCCTGGTGATATTATCTACATGAGCTTCAAATGAAAGGCTGGAATCTATAATCACGCCGAGGTCTTTTACTGTTGCACTTGACGGAACAGAAAGGCCATCTAAAGTTACGGTGTGATCTAAGATTTTACTTCTAGCTGTATACGGTCCTATGACTAGAACTTCTGTCTTATCCGGATTAAGCAGAAGGAAGTTAATTAGCATCCAATTTCTTATGTCCTGCACACATTGCTCAACTTTAGTAAGATGGTTTTTCTCATCAGGTTTTGTTGAGACGTATAGCTGTGTGACGTCAGCATAACAATGAAAACTAATACCATGCTTACGGATTATGTTGCCCAGAGGAAGCATGTAAAGGGAAAAAAGCAGTGGGCATAAAACTGAACCCTGCGGAACGCCAAACTCCACTAGAGAACATGCAGAATAATCACCATTTAAGTCTACATACTGATAACGATCAGTCAAATAGGATCTAAGCCAGGAGAGGGCTGTACCCTTAATTCCTACTACATTTTCTAATCTGTGAAGAAGAATAGCATGATCAATAGTGTCAAAAGCTGCACTGAGGTCGAGTAATACAAGCATACTGTAGTTACACAACCCTGATCAGAGGCCAATAGGAGGTCATTTACTACTTTAACGAGTGCTGTTTCTGTGCTGTGATGAGGCCTAAATCCTGACTGATACAGTTCATGTATGCCATTTCTATGTAGATATGAGCATAGCTGCTCCGCTACTATCTTTTCCAGAATCTTAGAGATAAAGGGGAGGTTTGATATTGGCCTGTAATTGGACAGCTGACAGGGGTCGAGGTCAGGTTTCTTAATTATTGGTTTAATAACTGCTACTTTAAAAGATTTTGGAACATAACCAATGCTGAGTGAGGAATTAATTATTCTCAACAGCGGTTCTGTTATTACTGGTACCATCTGTTTAAGAAAATGTGTCGGTATAGGATCTAATATACAGGTTGATGAATTTGCAGAAGAGATGAGTGAAATTAGTTCATTCTCTTCAAGAGGAGTAAAGTATTCTAGGTTTGAATCTGACATGGCTAGGTTAACATCTGTATCAATTACATTGTTTGGTTTCAAAGCCTCAATTTTATGCCTGATATTTACAATTTTATTATTAAAAAAGTTCATGAAGTCCTCACTATTGCATGATGTTGTTGTGGAGATTTCTGTAGTGGTCTTATTTCTGGTTAATTTGGCTACGGTATTAAATAAAAATCTAGGATTATTTTTATTTTCTTCTATAAGAGTGGAGAGATACGTTGCTCTAGCTACACTAAGAGCTTTCCTATAGTTCAGGATGCTCTCTTTCCATGCTATTTGAAATACCAACAATTTAGTTTGACGCCATTTACGCTCTAATTTCCAGAGCAGTCTGTTTTAAAGTGCGCGTGTGATCGTTATACCAGGGAGCGAGTTTCTTATCTCTAATAATTTTTCTTTTAGCTGGAGCTACATTATCTAAGGTACAACGAAGTGTCGACTCTAAATATTCAGTCGCCTGATCAAGTTCTGTGGGGTCAGACGGTGGCCTAATCGAAGTTGGTAACTCTGGGAGATTACTGATAAAACTCTGTGTGGTAGTCGATGTGAATGTACGTTTAATACGGTAGCGCGGTGCTGTGCGTACATTATCACTGTGACACACTTGAATGGAGACAAGATAGTGATCTGAGATAATTTCAGACAGTGGAATTGTGAATACATTTCTTATAATTAATCCGAAGAATATTACTAAATCTAAAGTGTGACCTGCTTTATGAGTGGGTCCTACTACACACTGATTTACGCCTACGGAGTCCAGTATGGATATAAATGCTGTTCTCAGAGGGTCTTCTGGATTCTCAAAATGAATGTTAAAATCTCCAGCAATTAACACTTTGTCTACAGAAACGACCAGGTCTGAGATGAAATCCGCAAATTCACTAAGAAATTCAGAATACGGCCCTGGAGGTCTGTAAATTATAATTAGTGGAATCGACTGAGCTGATTTAATATACTTAAATAGACTTATGTTACTATAGAGAATTTCAAATGAGTTAAATTTGTGTCCGTGTTTTTGTACGATAGACAGATTATCATTATGAATAACTGCGACGCCTCCTCCTCTACCAGTTAACCGAGGCTGGTGTATGTAGCTGTATCCAGGAGGACTAGCTTCATTTAGAGCTACATACTCATCCTGTTTAACCCATGTTTCAGTTAAACAGAGTATATTAAACGCCTGATCTGTGACAATTTCATTAACAATAACTGCTTTTGATGCGAGAGATCTAATATTTAACAATCCTATCTTCAGATCAGAGGTGCCGGCTGCGCATTCAGTATGATCGGAGTTTGTGGTCTTTATGTTAATTAAATTATTGAAACAGACTTTCTGAGTCTTTCTACATTTTTGCTTAGATCGGGGAACAGACACAGTCTCAATAAGGTGAACCCTGAGTGACGACTCTATGCAGCTAGCAGACGGTTGGTTTAGCCTGTCTGTCTGCTCCCTGGCCTGGGCTCTGGATTGTCACCGATTAACTAGACCTATACTGAGACTATGAGCTATACTACAGGAAATGAGAGAAGCACCTTCCCGAGTGGGATGGACACCGTCCCGCCCTAACAGGCCAGCTTTGCCCTCAAAGGTCTTCCAATTATCTATGTAGCCCACATTATGTTTGGAGCACCACCTGGACATCCAGCGGTTCAGCGACCATAACCTGCTGTAAGCTATGTCGCCACGTCTCATTGGGATGGGACCAGAGCATATTACTTCATCAGACATCGCCTTCGCTAATTTAAACACCTCTGTAAAGTTACTCTTACTAACCTCTGACTGACGAAGGCGTATATATCATTAGCTCCAGCATGTACCACTATCTTAGAGAACCTATGCTGTCCTAGAGCCCTAAGATTACCTGCTATGTCCGGTGCTCTGGCTCCCGGGATACACCTAACCACTGCCGCTGGCGCCCCTAAAGGTCTAGCTAATTTCACGTGACTCAGTATAGAGTCTCCTATAACCAGAGCTCTTTCAGGTTTATCAGCGGGTGCAGCACTGAGGAGAACAAACCTGTTGGACACGTGAAGCGCAGAAGAGGTGTGCTCCGGTGGGCTAGCCTTAGCGTTAGCTTTGGCTGAACGAGTATGCCGCGGAGTCGTCACCCACTCGCCCCGCTGTGAGGGCTCTAATGCCAGAGTCGGGGGCTATTTATCTCCGCCTGTGGCACCCAGACTGTCCGCTACGGGAATAACGCTGCTCTCACACTGTCTAACACTCTCTAAAGTTTGGATGCGCTCCTCTAATGCTGATATCTTCTCCGTCAGAGTGCTCACTAACACACACCTATCACAAATAAAGTTATCGCTAATGACAGAGGAAGAATGTCTAAACATCCTGCACTCTACACACTGAACAAGCTGAACGGTAGACATTATAACGTATTATTGGCCTCTGAGTTGCTGTGAATGTTTTATTTTCATAAATCTGGAAATGATGACTTCATAGTATAAATGTTCTTTATTAATAGTATTATATTAAATGTTATCAAGATCTAAATATGGAAGCATTAAAATTTTTATGGAAAATACAGTGTTTTTATATACTGTATGTACTGTATACACAATTACTGGAACTCATCACTTTGTAGAAGAAATGTGGTTTAAAAAATAAAATCATGAATGGAGATTACTTAACCACTTATTGAAGTTGCATGGTAAAAACAAATCAACAGTAAAAACCATAGTTATGTCTAATAGTGAAAGTAAGAGCATTTGCACACACACAAACACACTCACAGAACTGAGAGCTGAGAACAGATGAGAACTCACAGGACTGAGACTACACAGCTGTGTGGCCAAGATTAAACCTCTTGCAGAGGTGGAAAGAGTAATACAATTTTGTACTTAAGTAAAGGTATTGTTACTTTAGTGAAAGTAAAAAGTAGCTCATTAAAATTTTACTCAGAGTAAAAGTAACTAAGTTACTTTCAGGATGGGATGGGGGATGGAACACCCCTAAATCTGTTCCCTTTGTTGTGCTTGAAATCAAAGTGGTCGCGTAAATACTGTATGACCAGGGGTTCGCTTCATAAGAATTTGTTGGCGTTTCACTTTCAGCTGTGTCTCCATCACTGACATCTGTTTTGTCCGTCTCCATTGTTCTTGTGAATTTACCGTGTTTGTTCTCCATCAATCAATCAGTGCAGTGGTGCAATTTTTGGTTGCAATTGTTTTCCTTCCCCGTTGTATTATTTATGTTATTTTTCATTCATTAATTTTTTACTCAGTAGCGAATATGATTTAAAATGTAGTGAAGTACAATACTTTAAACAAAACATACTTAAGTAAAAGTAAAATTACAGATTTTAAAAACTATATGTCAGTGGATCTCCAATTTTCTGACTGGCAGACCACAGGCAGTAAGGATGGGCGGACATGTCTCAGCTACACTCACTCTCAGCACTGGAGCCCCCCAGGGTTGTGTTCTGAGCCCCCTGCTGTACTCTTTGTACACCCACGACTGCGTGGCCACTACCAACTCCACCTCCATCATCAAGTTTGCTGACGACACCGTCGTGGTCGGACTGATCACCAACAATGATGAGTCGGACTACCTAGAGGAGATTGGAAATCTGGAGAACTGGTGCCAGAGGAACAATCTCCTCCTGAACGTCAGTAAGACAAAGGAGCTGATAGTGGACTTTAGTACAAAGCAGGAGAGGAACTACCAGACCCCCGTCATCAACAGGAGCCCAGTGGAGAGTGGACAGCTTCAGATACCTCGGTGTTCACATCACGCAGGACCTGTCATGGTCCTGTCACATCAACACCGTGGTGAAAAAAGCCCGGCAGCGTCTCTACCACCTCAGACGCTTGAGAGACTTTAGACTGCCCTCCAAAGTGCTCAGGAACTTCTACTCCTGCACCATAGAGAGCATCCTGACGGGAAACATCACGACCTGGTTCGGGAACAGCACCATGCAGGACAGACGAGCTCTACAGAGGGTGGTGCGATCAGCCGAGCGCATCATCCGCACTGAGCTCCCTGACCTGCACTCAATCTACAGCAAGCGGTACTGGACTAAGGCCAGGAAGATCATGAAGGACCTCAGTCACCCCAGTAATGGACTGTTCTCTTTGTTGCGGTCTGGGAAGCGATTCCGCTCCCTAAAGGCCAACACAGAGAGGCTGAGGAGGAGCTTCTTCCCGCAGGCGATAAGGTCTCTCAATCACAATCACACCTCCACACAGGACTAATAACATCTTTTTAAGCTCACAACACTGACTGGACAATCATGTACACATTCATACACACTTGCACTAAATATTTATACATCTGGACAATTGCACATGTCACTTTCATTAGTCACCTTTCATGCATATTTGCACAACCACTGACACTTTAAATTCTATATACATATACTGTATACCATATCTACCCTATATTTCTATATTTTGCAATATTTTATTATGCCCTTATTGTACAGTTAATTTTACTAGTTAAATTTATTTCTTTAGTATTTCCTTTTTATTGATTAATTATTTTACGTACAAGCTTTTATTTTTTTTTTAAGGTCACTGGCGGTCGTGTAAGCATTTCACTGCATATTATACTGTGTATGACTGTGTATGTGACAAATAAAATTTGAATTTGAATTTGAATTTGAAACTACTTAAAAAAGTTGAAGTACACAAAAAGTCTACTCAATTACAGTAATTCAAGTAAATGTAATTCATTACTTTCCACCTCTGACGTCTGGTTAGTAAAACTCATCAGAAAGAAAAGCTTCAGTTCGCTACAGTGCATAAAGATTGGACTTTGGAGAGATGAAAAAGGTCCAGATTGATCCTATTCTAGAGTGATGCGCATGAAGCGATGCAGCGTCCACTGTACGAGCCTTTGGAGGCAGTTTGATGATCTGCCGTTGCTTCGGTTGATCAGCAACGTTATGTTGCAAAAAATAAAGTCAGCTGATGACCTGAATGTACTGAATGACCAGGTCATCACATCTATGGAGTTTTTTCATGATGGCATTAGTCCCATATATGGGACTAACATTGTAAAAAAGTGGTTCTGGGAGCATGAGGAATCACGTCCACGGACGAACTGGCCACCACATTCATACACACATGCATAAGAGAGGTTGTCATGTACAGTATGTTGTTGTTGGTCTTTCGGCTGCTCCTGGCAAGGGGTTGCCAAACCCTTCCATTTTATCCGGGCCTGGCACCGGCACTGGCACTGCATCCAGAGGCTGGTGTTTGGGCATTGATTGGCTGCGAATCGAACCTGGGCCTTAGAGGTTGTTAATATGCTTAATTATTTCCGGGTGCTTATGTTTATATTTATGAACAGCGAGCTACGTTTACATAATTTGAATCACCTACAGTATAAGCGTTTGGTTCAAAATAATCGATTCATGTTGCCGTGTGTGTGTGTGTGTGTGTGTGTGTGTAGCAAATATCAGCAAATATCCCTCACCCCTTAGCAGTCGTCTGCATATGCCTGATTCTACATTTTACAGGATTTATTTTTTTATATTATAAAATAATTAATGTATATAAAATAAAACAGTGCACATAAAATATTCAAACTTCTTTGTTTGCACTAAAGCCACCCAGTCCCCTTTATGGTTGCCAGGCTTGACTTAAACCCTCTATAAACCCTCTTAGACCAATTAAACTCAGCCTAAAATGTCTGAATAAACCTATCAAGAACTGTATAAATTTTTTTACTAGATTTAAATGCATTTATGTACAATCATATTTTAGATAGCAGTCATAATTCCATATTTTCATATAATTATATTAAATCCCATTGAGATTAAAAATAGCCCAAATGGGAGGGAAACTATCTGGTCTCACAGCACTGTTCACCTTTAACTGTCCCTGTGTGCCGGCCTGGGCCGCAGTGCTTCCCCTCACCAGCTCTGGACGGCTGAGAGATTTATCCTCGTCATATCTTTTTCTTTTGAATGAGTTCGAGTTTTTGTGTGTCAAGTGGATTTTGGGTGATTCAAGCGCTCTACGTTCTACAGGTTCCTCAAGGTTAGTACTGTACAACAGGTGCCGATTTTAACCTCTGGAACGTTACTAACAGATGGCACATACTGTACATATTCATCACTGGACACGATTAACCTTTAGTTATTCTAACATGCATGCACTGTTACCACGTCAGCAAGAAAAATGGACAGTTTGACCCTTTTTGGTGCGATGTGAAGGATGCACAAAGCGAGAGGATTTTAATGCCTGAACTGAGAAGACACAAAGAGCTGCAGTTATAAATAGTGAGTGCTGCATAGTGTAAGTGTTCCCAGTTTGACAAATGATTGTTTTCCTTAAATACTCGACGACTGTTCTGGATCGCTTGACAAGCTGCAGAGCTCACAATATATATATATTTTTAAAAAAAAATCTGAATAGCCCTGATTTCAGGTGAAAATATTTTGAGTATGTCATCATCCATTTCTTTTTGTGTAGCAGATTTTTTTGTTTCTCTATTTCTCAGAATTTCTCTAAATACAGATACAAATAAATGAACTAATTTAGTATTAATTAGTGATAAATTGTCTTTTATTCTTTATATTTAGGTATCTGGCGTGTGGAGGTTTTTGCTTGCGCACAATGGGGATCAAAGCAGCTCTTCCCAAGTATGAGCTCTATTTTTATTATATGGTGCTGTCCATGGCAATGCTCTGGGCTGCCAGTTGGATTTTCGAGGCATCCAGCTGTAAGTTTGAACACAAACACACACAAATATTGTTCACAAATCAGACTGGAAAAAAAATATGTCAATAAAACGCAAACATTTATCGTCCCGCACCGTTCCGTCTTCATAGAGTTATTTATTTGTCCATCCAGAGGGACACACGGAGCTGCTGTATTGTTTAAAAGGCCAGAGCAGTGGAGTAGGGCCAGGTGCCGAGAGCTATGCAGGTCATGCAGCTCGGATCATGTGTCAGTATTAATACACTAGACAAGGGAAAGAAAAGTAGGATGGTAACACTGTCCGCTGGTTCGAGGTCCAGGACTAACATGACGAAAAAGACTTTACAGTAAAGAACCTCAATCTCAAGTACAACTGATGAGTTAAAATTTGCACCACTGCTAAATTACGGCAAAAAGTGTTACATGATCGATAATGTTCTATTTATTTATTCGTTTTGTTTTTGGTCTCCTTTTAAGCGAATGCAAACCGGAAGTCGTTTAAGTCCAACATCCAGCCAGGATGGTACTACTTTGGCAAAAAAATGGTGAGGTCCAATTTCTTGCCCTAATAAACTGTGCCAGCCGTGTTTGTGTAAAAATGCACGCTGGTTAAAATCATTCACCTCTTTACTGCAGGACACGGCCGATTCCGAGTGGATGATGTGGTTCTCTACGTTCCGTGAGCACATCATTTTCGCCCTGTCTGGCCACGTCTTATTCGCCAAGATCTGCTCCATGCTGGCTCCTCAGGTGTGTCTCAAACATCTACTTAAAGGCTCTGGGTCACTCAGTATTATTGCATTATTCATGTATATGTACAGTATTATCGACTTGATTATTCCACAAATAAAGGTTAGATACAAAGTAAGTGTTATATTAGAAAGCACAAGGGGCGTTCAAGTCAAATCAGGACTTGTGATGAAAGCTCTTGTGAACGAAGACATAAATGCGATTGACATTTAAGACTTCAAGCACAGTACGGTGATGAGACTGTTAGCCGCAGTAAAGCAAATGTTTTACAGTATTAAGAGTAGAGTACATCCATGAATGACGATCCCGGCCGTGGTCGTCTGGAGTTCACCAACACCACTTCCACGTTACAGTAGTTATTGCCGCATCTCTCGTATAGTCCTGACCTCGCTCCAGAAAATTTCAACATGTTTGGGCCATTAAAGGAGTTCCTGGGAGGCCAGTGTTTCAGACATGTTTCTGATCATCCAGCGTACAGATTGAAACCCTGGGATAAGTGCATTAGTGTAGAAGGGGATTATATAGAGAAATGGAGGGAGCTTTTACTCTTCTGTTATTCTACACAATGAAAATTCCCGGTTCGACTTGAACACCCCCTTATATAAAGCTGATCATGCAGGGGTGAAAGGCCAATGGCAAATTTGAACTTATAATATCTTACTTAGCATTTCTTATCATTTCTTTTCTTAAATAATTATTTTACATTATTAAACACCACACGAGCTCGGCTTGCCAGATGCCTTTAACTGGTATAAGATGTTATAAGACTGGCATAAAACTGGTATATATAGTGGTATAAAACTGGTGTGCGTAATTTGACAACATGCCGGTTCACACTCTCTCTCTCGCCTTTAGTGTGTGTGTGTTTGTGAACCGGCACGGTGTTAAATTACGCACACGCACACGCACACACATAACGACAGACCCAAACACACACACACAGTGCCTGTGCACATACAGTAAATGGAAATTTATTTTCGTCGGGTCGGGAATTATTTTTACTTTTTTTTTTAAAGGTAAAGTGCAGGTTAATTTGTTTTATTTTTACTTTATATTTTGTATTAATTTTTTTGGGCTGTGGAATCAATTATTTGAGTTTCCATTATTGCTTATGGGAAAATTTAATTGTTTTGGAATACCTCACACTCCTTCTCTTCATCCATACAGTACAGGTCGCTGGTTTTCATGGTGTATGGTGTTCTCGCCGTTCTCACCAGTATGGGTTGGACCTACGTGATGCTCATCCTCTCACACTGCATGCTGCTCTACAGCATCTCGCTTGTCAAACTCCGCTGGCTCTGTTTCACCTCCGGACTCATCACACTCGCCACTTTTAAGATGGAACCCTTTGTTTCCTGGCAGGTAGATATCACACATCTCAAATCTGATCTTCAAACATCTTGTAGTTTTGTCTTGATTTCAAAGATATTCTGGATGCCTAATTGTCAGGTTCTTCATTCCACATTTTCGTATACTGCAATATAGCACAATGTTCCCGAATCCTGGTGTCTGGTCATTTTTTTGTGTGAATTCCCATCAATATGGTGTTAGATCATGAGTGTCACTGGTTCTCAGGCTGAGTTCGTGACTGGAGACTTTTCTCTCCGTCCGGTGCTCTTTTATGGCGGTTGCGGCTTCACCATCATGCGCTGCATGAGCTTCGCGCTGGAGAACTGTGAGAGGAAAGAGGGTCACTACAACATCCTGGAGCTGCTCAAGTACAACTTCTACCTCCCTTTCTTCTACTTCGGACCCATCATGACCTT
Source organism: Channallabes apus (assembly GCA_030522415.1). NCBI lineage: Eukaryota > Metazoa > Chordata > Actinopteri > Siluriformes > Clariidae > Channallabes > Channallabes apus. Next base: position 29,862,995 of record CM060115.1, on the reverse strand, counting down.
CGATAAATTCTACGTCCAGGTAAAAAGTTAAACAGCAGTCCAGTCTAACAGTTAAAAAATTGTTTTCTGCCAAGGTATGGCTTTTCAAAATTAAGTAATTTTATAGAAACACACAAAGAACCCATTGTGATATAGTAGAGCAGAATTCTTTCTACAAGCTCAATTTATTTGTAGATGTGTTCACTATGTCAGTCACTGCATCAGAACGTCATGTCTTCTTCTCCCAAACAGGCTAATGATCCAAATCTGAGTCGTAAAGAGAGGGAGATGTGGAACATTTCCATGCAGGCCTTATTACACTTAGGAGTTATTATCATGATTGCCATCGTCTTCCACTTCATGTATATTCTGACCCTCCCAAATGACTTGAAGCTGCTGAAGCACCTCTCAGACTGGACTATCGGTATGTCAGAGCCATTCCACAAGAGACCTTCCAGTCAAACTGGGACTTTTGATTCTGCAGAATAACACAATCCGGTTATGAGAGGAAAACCTCCCTTTATTTCTCTATGTAATGCTAATGCACTTATCCCAGTGTTTCACTTGTGCTTGGATACCATCAAGTTTTTCTAAGTACGCTGGAACCACCTTCAGTTACCTTAAGTCCCGGTTTGATCTGAACGCTCCTCGTAAGATACTACATTACTTTAAAAAGGATAATTTCCCTAACACCGTTGCTTTGTCGTATTTCCCATCCCAGCCGGTTTGGCGTATATGAACGTGGTGTACGACTGGGTGAAAGCCGCCGTGATGTTCGGTGTTATTAGCACAGTGTCTCGTCTGGACCACCTGGATCCCCCGAAACCTCCCAAATGCATCACGATGCTCTACGTCTTCTCTGAGACGTCAGTAAACACCTCATTTAATTTACACATTTGCTCATGTTTACTAAATGCAAAATGATGAAATATGATTTTCTTTCCAAAGGCACTTTGATCGAGGAATCAATGACTGGCTCTGCAAGTAAGTCTCAAAAATAAAAATTTTTGGATGGGGTGTGTCGACTTTTGCACTTGACTGTGTGTACAGTATTTACTGGTTGAATTACGTCGCAGTGTGTAAAACTGCAGCATTCAGCTGAAAGTGAACTATTACAGGTATGTGTATAACTACCTCGGTGGTAAACATGAGAACGTGCTGGACGAGTTGATCGCCTCGCTCTGTACGTACGGCATCGCGGCGCTGTGGCTCGGGCCGGGCTGGGCCATCCTCACCTGGGCTTTCTTCAACTGCTTTGGTCTCAACCTTGAGCTGTGGATCGCCAAGTTCTTCTCCACGGAGCCCCTCTGTACCGTTGAGGTGAGAGCCAGGAGGAAGGAGAACTGGAGAGACGGTTAATATAGTGATCATGAACTCGTGTATGTAACAAAAGGCAGATTTACGCTGTTTAGTGGATAGAAATGATTGTTGAAATGAATCTGTTTTACTGGATTAACTTTATGTAGGTTTAAAACAGCAATCAAGGTTAGATTACAGATTTATTACCTTGTTCAAGCTCATGAACAGCTATAGCACTGGAAACGATATTAATATTTTTAACATTTGTACTGTACATATTCATAATATAATACGACCATATCATATAATCATATTATATCAAATATAATATAATCTTATTCACTTTTTTTTTTTTTTTTTTACAGTTTAACTGTATTTCAAACACTATAAACCCCACAGTGATCATATTTTAATTGCCAATTAATAAATTTCCACATTTTTATCTTATTGTGGAATAAAATCACAATTTCAACCACACATTTAGTTTAACTGAGTCGAGTAGTCGTATACTTTTATAAATTCTTATTGTGTTTTATTAAATTTTACATAATATCTCAAAAGTAAGTACACACCTCACATTTCAGCAACCACTTTATGTGCTCTAGGGACAATACTATAGAAATGAAAATTAAAAATGCAAAAAATATATTATTAATATTCATTGATTTAAACAGAATTTTTTTTTTATCCTGATTTAATGTTTGGCAGTAAAGATTTTTTAAGTGTATGTAAATATCTTTTTTCAACTGTATATACAGGGGTTGCACAATAAAATTGAAATGTCTGGTTTTAGACCACAATAATTCAGTAGTATGGTGAAGGGCCTCCTTTTCAGTTCTTGGGAATGACAGATACAGTACAAGTCCTGCACGATGGCCAGAGGGATTTTGAGTCATTCTTCTAGCAGAATAGTATCCAGGTCACTACGTGATGTTGATGGAGGAAAACGTTTCCTGACTCGCTCCTCCAAAACACCCCAAAGTGGCTCAATAATATTTAGATCTGGTGCAGGCCATGGGAGGTGTTTAACTTCACTATCATGTTCATCAAACCACTCTGTCATAGTCTTGCTATGTGTATTGGTGCATTATCATCCTGATACACGGCTCCGCCTTCGGGATACAATGTTTAAACCATTGGGTGCACATGGTCCTCCAGAATGGATTGGCAGTGACGCACCCATCTAGCACAAGTACAGTATTGGGCATAGGGAATGCCATGATATTGCAGCCCAAACCATCACTGATCCAACCCCATGCTTCACTCTGGGCGAGCAAAAGTATGGGTGGGGTTTCTTCACACCGAAACTCTCCTGGATGCGGGAAAGAAGGAAGGTGGACTCATCAGAAAACAATACATGTTTCACATTGTCCACAACCTAAGATTTTCGCTGCTGGCACCATTGAAACTGGTGTTTGGCACTGGCACAAGTGACCAAAGGTTTGGCTATAGCAGCTCGGCCATGTACATTGAACCTGTGGAGCTCCTGAAGAACAGTTTTGGTGAGTTGAAATGCACATTTAATTCTGCAGTGAGTGGGTTTTATGTTTTCTGGATACAATCTGGGTTAGCACCTGGACATCCCTTTCAGACAGCTTCCTCTCGCATCTACAGTTACTCCTGTTGGATGTGGTTCCTTCTTCTTGGTGGTATGCTGACATTATCCTGGATACCGTGGCTGTTGATTCATTACAAAAATTTCTGTCTTGTTCACAGATGTGCCAGCGAGATGCGCACCAACAATTAATACTCTTTTGAACCTATAATGTTGTGTGCATTGCAATATTTTATGCAAAACTGTGCTATTACTCTGCTAATTAAACCTTAACACTCTGATCTTAGTGGGTGAATGTGTGGCCAATGAAGATTGGCCACCAGGAAATTTAGCCATGAAACCAAAAAAATTTTTTCAACAAATTCCCAAAAGTTATATAAACATTTATAACATTATCATTATCATTTAGTCCCCAAGTGATCCATGTTAAGGTGTAGTGGTTAGCACTGTCGGCGTGCACCTCGGAGTCTGTGTGCATGGAGTTAGCATGTTCTCCCCGTGCATGGTGGGATTCCATACTATACTTAGGTTTCCGCCCACAATCCAAGGACATGCAGATCAGGCAAACTGATTCACAAATTGCCCATAGTGTGTGAATGAGAGTGTGGGTGCTAACATGGTTGAGCACATGGGAATAAACACAATGGTCATTACTGGCCTACACGGTTCCTAGACATTCCTAGATGGATGGATGGATGACCCGTGTTAAGCTGACCAGTATTAAGGGTGTTTTATTTTTTTATTTCTGTCTCAGATGTCGATGTCCGAATCCATGTCTCGCAGAATTAGAGCTGTCTTTAATACCTTCAACTTCTGGAGTATCATCCTGTACAACATTCTGCTTCTCAACAGTCTTGACTTTGCGAAGCTCGTTGCGAAAAGGTTACTGCTGAAAGGTAAAAACCTGCCATTTTGTGTCCATGTGAAACACTACAAGCACAGCTTTCTGAATGTATTTATATACATCTCAAAAAACAGCTATATACATATGAGTGGTATTCAAGTCAAACCAGGACTTGTGACGATCCTGGCCAAAGTGGATCAGAGCCGGTCCCATAAACATTCAGAGAGTGGAAGTAGTTTATAAAATCTAATTTGAGCTGTTTTCCCTATTTTTGCACGGTGAACTTATAATGCATTACAGCTTGTGTCATGAAAATTTTTAATTCCTTATACTGTACTGTATATCCAAAGAATTTTCCCATAATGCATTACTTTTAACCATAGTGCAAACTAAAATTGACCCTTTGATTTCTTTTTTATGTAGGATTCCCCTTATCAACCATCACCGTAATGTTTGTGACCTATTGCTTGGTCCAGATAATAAAAGAAAGAGAAAGAAAGCAGGCTTTGATTGAAGACCCTGATCCTGTACCACCTCCTGCCCCTGCCCCCCCTCCAGCTACCGACAAACCGCAAGCTGAGGCGCCATCCACTGCTGCGGACCCCAACAAGGAAAAGTCTGAGTAGAAAGGCTTTACTCTGTAAGGCTATTTTTAAGGATCCAAGTTGTATATTGAAAATAATATACCTGAAGCCATAATCTCAATTACATAACTTCAGGAATTGAATTCAAATTAATTCAACTCAATTCAATTAAATTTCATTGACTTTATATAGCGCTTTAACTAATGATCATTGTTGCAAAGTGGCTTTACAGAATCAAAAAGAAACTATATGGATTTTTACACAGATACAATTACATAATATCGCTGTAATAAACCTTAAACAAATTCGCTCACAATTAATGCAGTTTGCAGTTAATCACTGCAGATTTTATATGATGGCACTGTTTACAAAATACAAAATGTTTTAAATTGCTTAAATAAATGAATAAATGGTGTGATGCTGTGTATATGACAGATTTTTATGAAAAATAGATTTGTATGGTTTCAATTGCACTGCTTTCCTTAGTTTTAAGACAAAACTAACCTGGCAGGACTCAGTTATCCAAATCTCTATTTTCTGATTACAAAAAAAATCATATTCATACACTAAAAAAGTTTAACATTAATGTATCATTATATCCTTGTTTTTTAAAGAGAAAATTAGGGGAAATTTTAAGATCCAAAAAGGGTCAGAAATTAGAAAATATTGAATGGAACCACTTAAAAGCTAATGGATGCATCTGAGACCCAGAACATTTATTTAGTTGATATTAAATAAATACTAGATGTTTAGCGCATTAACAATTTCTTCCTTCTTAATGAGGATTATTTTGAGCATTGTTGTTATGGTATAGATAGAAACTTTAGGGTTCAACATTTTTGATTGGTTGTATTTACAATACTGGAAATCTGAAGTTGCTGATGGTTCCTGGGAATTTAATTAAACAGATATTCAAGTATTTTTGAAAAATTTTTTGTGAAGAAAGGTGTTAAACCGGTGGACATTTACAGAAGATGCAAACAATCCAAAGAAGGCCATTCACCGTGAATGATGAACCAGGCTGAGGTGGATCAGAACCCACAGCACCCCAGATCAAATCAGCAGATGTCTGTGGGAGCTGTACACTCTTGTACATTCTTGTGCAAAAAAAAAAAAAAAAAGGATCTGTGTTATAAGATCTATGTATTAAAAACATTCCTTGATTGCTCTTTGGATAGATAAGATCCAGCTTTTCACTAAAAGGATTGTTCTTGGAATGCACTCTGAAAAGAAATTTTAGGTTGTAGATCATGTAGTACACAACAAAAGGAAAAAAACATGCAGAGTAGGCCTACTAGATAAAAACTTTTTTTAATGGCACATATTTAGAATTGCATTGTTATAAGTGCATGGGGTAGCACTATAAAAGCCACTGATCTCACCTATCTGTGCTTATGACTCAGGCAAAGCTGCTGCCTCATAGGAGGGAGTGTGTCAGCTGCTGTGTTTTGTACCAGAATAGCCTCCACACCCGGTGCGGGCTTAACCTATAAATAGGCTTTTAGATAGAGTTTGGTTGAAGTGTTGGGACAGCTGAGGAAGTCTGCTTAACCAGGCCCTGCCTCATTCTTCTGGATTAGACACTGACAGAAGTAGAGCGAGGATAAGTACTGCCCGAATCCCTGGTAGGATCTGAATTGAGGTTGTTACAGAACTCATCCAACCATGGCTCTGCCGATAGACCCCATGGAGGAGCTTCGAATGTACCAACAGACGCTGCTACAGGATGGCCTGTGCGACCTGCTGGAAAATGACACCATGGTGGACTGCGTGCTGAAGATCAAGGACAAAGAGTTCCCCTGCCACCGCCTGGTGCTGGCTGCTTGTAGCTCCTACTTCCGGGCGTTTTTTAAATCAGGCGTGGAAGCAAGCAAACAGCGAGAGATTGTCCTGGAGGATGTTGAACCTGGTGTCATGGGTATGATTCTGAAATACCTCTACACATCAAGCATCAATGTCACTGAGCAGAATGTCCAAGACATCTTCTCTCTCGCCAACATGCTCCAGATTCCATCCATTTTCACAGTGTGTGTCTCATTCCTCCAGAAACGCTTGAGCTTGAGCAACTGCCTAGCCATATTTCGCCTGGGATTGATGATCGACTGCCCTCGGTTGGCTGTCTCAGCCAGGAATTTTGCCTGCGAGCGTTTTCAGCTTATCACACGAGATGAGGAGTTCCTACGCCTGAGTCCCAGTGAGTTAGCTGCTATCTTGACGTCCGACTCGTTGAATGTGGAAACAGAGCAGGCCGTATTCGAGGCCATCATGAAATGGGTGGGCTTTGACAAGGACAAGCGACTTGAGGAACTCCCAACATTACTGGACTGCGTGCGCTTCCGACTCGTCCCTGAGGATTATTTCGCAGACAAGGTGGAGCAACACGAGTGGCTGCGATCTAACACTGAAATTACCAAGAAACTGCAGCTGGTCAAAGATGCTTATGTTGGGAAGCTTCCAGAGGTTAAGAAGACCTCAACAAGTAGAAAAATCAAGGAAAAGGAGAAAGAGGAAGATGGTGAAGAGGAGGAAGATCAGGAGGAGTTACTTCCTGGAATCCTGAATGATAATTTAAGGTTCGGCATGTTTCTCAGAGACTTAATACTAATGATAAGTGACACAAGTTCAGTTGCTTACGACCCTACAGGAAACGACTGCTATTTGGCGTCAATATCCAGCCAGATTCCAAAAAATCATTGTAGCATTGTAACCAAAGAAAACCAAATCTTTGTGGCTGGTGGACTTTTCTTCAATGAACAGAATCAAGAGGAACAGCTTAACTCATACTTTTTACAGGTACACTCACCACACTGCACAACACAGACCTTCGATTACCTAAAAAAAAAAAGAAAATGTATAGGATGCTCTCCTTTATTCCCAACTCCTATGTTTAACCCAGTGGTTCTCAAACTTTTTCTGTCATTCCCCACTTAAGGGGGTGAGCGAATTTTCAAGCCCCACTTGTCAACAAAATAATAACGAAATCGGCCAAGTTTACTGTTTATTGAAATATCAATTCCTAAACCAATACGATCAAACACCACCAAGTTAAAAAAAAAAAAAGATAAAATACACGTGCAATTGTTACAAGGCTTACATTGCCACTAATCTTTGCATAATTGACCCCATGTTTATTAGCTGCTCAACAATCGTTTGTAGTTTTTTTTGCACTGGCCAATTCTGTATGCAACTTTGAATGAAGCCATTTGTGCTTTGCTGTCCACTGATTCAGATGTTACCATGCGATTCTCCTGCTGTCTGTATTCTGCCAGCTTTCTCTCAAAGACGTCCAGTGGCTTATTAACGTGACTGGAGTGTGTTGTCTCTAAGTGTCTTCCTAATTTGTTGGGTCTCATGCGGTCTGCTGCCAGCCGTTTAAGACACAAAACACACACGAGCCTCTCCTCTGCCCCCACCATCACCACCATGAATCCAAGCTGAAGATAGGCTTCATTAGGGGTGGGCGATATAACCAAAATCTTCTATCACGGTAGAAGCAATTTTCTACCTCAATAACGATATATATCACAATATAGCAATTTGTATCTGAAAATGCATAAATAAAAATTCAAACACAAGGAAACTGTTTTACATAATGTAATTTTATTATGTAATTTTATTTAAACTGTGAATTGCTGAGGTTTGCCGCATTTTTTTACTTTGGCCATATTCGATTTGTATTTCAGATGATAGAAAAGGTTTGACGTGTTTCCACCACTTGTTAAAACAGTGCACTTGTGTACCTTCCAAATCACATTCATCTCATTCGTATCACTTTTCTTATACACAAACCAATTCCACAACACAGACGAGGCAGCTTTTTTTGGTTTTGTCACATGTAGGCAAACTCACTGCTGCTGCACCGTCTTCTTCCATTGTCGAAGTGTATGTGAAGCCAAACTATGGGAAGCCAAACACATCAAAAGTGGGACGAAACCGCGGCACCCGATTGAACCGAATATCTGCGCAAATACAGCGCAGCGCGACTCTGAATAGCACAGTGATGATCTGGTTTATTTGCGCAGCCCGGTGGATCGCGCAGCGCCGCTCGAATCACAAACCTGCGCGACTCACTGTGTTTTATTTAAAAACTATTTATCTAAAATGTCAGGACTGTTTAGTATTGTTTCCGCCTTGCCATGCCTGGTTTGTACGTGCGCATCCCAGCGGGGTAAAATGTATTTTGATGGTCGGCGCGGTCTATTTCTGTCAGAGTCGCGCAGCGCTGCCCAATGGCTCGCGCAGGTTTGTGATTCGAGCAGCGCTGCTCAAGTTTGTTCGACGTTAAACGTTTGTCCTTTTTCTCCCGGCCCACAACTGATGTTATTTTAAATTTACTTGTATTAATGATCCATTTGTGTGTGATTGTTTAGTTTTGAGCGTACGCTCTTCATTATCAATAAAGAAAAGCATGAATTAGAATAGGTACTTTCCTGTTTTTCATCCCGTTCATTGCGCCCCACCTGTCATGTCTGTATTCCCCACTAGTGGGGCGCGCCCCACAGTTTGAGAACCACTGGTTTAACCAATATGTATGTAAAACACATTTCCATTTGATGTCCTTGTACCATAATGTCGTGCTGAGATCCACCTTCTACCCCTAACAGTTTGACCCTGCAAGTTCAGATTGGCTTGGAATGCCCCCTATGCCCTCACCTCGCTTCCTGTTTGGCATGGGTGAAGCAGAGAACTCCATCTTTGTAATCGGTGGGAAGGAGTTAAAGGAGGGAGAAAAAACTTTGGATTCAGTCATAGTTTATGACAGAATGTGAGTCTTTAACCCTACAGGACCATGAATTATAATGTGATTGTTGTTGTTGTTGGTCTTTCGGCTGCTCCCGACAAGGGGTCGCCACAGCGGACTATCCAGATTACTTTGTAATAATTTAGAATATCTCTCATTTCATCCAAGATCGTTTAAATGGGAAGAGTCAGTTCCACTACCCTATGCGGTGTATGGACAGGGAACAGTGTCTCATGATGGAATTGTGTATGTAATAGGAGGAAAAGGAGATGACAAGTAAGATCTCTTACAAAATAAAAAAGTTTTAAATTCCTAACATTTGTTCATTCTAACACAAGTCTTCCTGTCTTGCTTGTAGAGCGTGCTTGAACAGAGTCTGTGCTTATGACATTAAGAAAGGTAAGTGGACGGATCTTGCACAACTGAAGACCGAACGGTCGCTGTTTGGCGTCACTGTTTATAAGGACAAGATCTACGTCGCTGGAGGTGTTACAAACTCTGGTCTCACTGGCACCATGGAGGTTTATGACATTAAATCGAACAAGTTAGTGCAACGAAATCACAGTATTAACAATACTGACGTAGTATTATACTTGATGTAGATTTGTGTCTAATCCAAAAATTTATAATATTTTTGCAGGTGGTCTGAGTTTGTCGATTTTCCCCAGGAGCGCAGTTCCCTCAGTCTGATCACAGTGGGTAATACCATCTTTGCTGTCGGTGGCTTCGCAATGTTTCCAAGTGAAAACAGTGAGGAACTCACTCCAAGAGAGATGAACGACATTTGGAGGTAGAATATGGTCAAATTGTTTCTAAAATATAAGGCCAACTTTCCTAAGATTTAAAGTGAGAGAGAGTCGGTAAGAAAACTATCGCATCATTGGCCAAGTACGTTTTACATTCAAAACAGCTACCAAAAGGAAACCTCAGCACCTTAGGCTCTTTAAATGGAAAAAAAATCTGTATGACCACCAACATCCAAACCATTCGGATTAGGAGGCATCTTTACTTGCTTGTCATTAAAAAAACATTTTGCTTTCAGCCATATGGTTTTTGGTGTATACTTAGGTGGAACCTCAAAAATTTAAGTTTTAAAATAAGCTTGTGTCAGATAACATATGCCAAAATCTCTGACAATGCCATGAATCTTTCTAATTACAACATTAAATTAACATGTTTGACAATCCATAATACACAAGAGTGGAAATTGACAACATATGATTTTTTGGTAGGTATGATGAAAGTGAGAGGAAGTGGAACGGTATCCTGAGAGAGATTCGCTACGCTTCAGGTGCGACAGTGTTGGGTGTTCGTCTCAACACACTAAGACTCACCAAAATGTGAAACTCAAAACCAACTGTTTGTGATCCCTTGAGGAACAATTAAATTTTTTTTAGTTAATTCTTTTATTTAAATAAATTTTGGTTTTATCAGAGAGGAAGTGTGTTGTATGGGACTAAGAGCACTAGAAAAACTGAAAATAAAACATGCTTTAGTTTGTTATTGGCCAGTTTTAGTTGTAATGTTGTTTAATATTACCTTTATGGTTGGCACAAACAAGAACTCAAACACTCAAAATAACAATTTTATTATAAATTTTTACCCATAGAAACAGTTATCTGAACGTATTCAGTGCGATAATGCAGAAGTTAGGAAGTTATTATTTCTGTCAGTGTTTCATTGTGACAATTTAATTTTGTAATGCCTTTTGTTACAATTTATAAATTTTACAATAATAGACTTAATTTTATTTCAGACCGGTTCAGTTCTGGTTCTTATTTTATTGTGGAGGAAAAAAGTAATAAAAATATTTCAGAAAAAAATGAAACATTTACTTTTATTACCATTATCATTAACCATGTACATTATTGTTGCCTCCAGTAATTAGGATTACATCACACAATATTCTCAATAATCCTGTTGTTTCTACTTAAAATGTGTTGTAATATAAACTAGGCTTGAATAATATGATCTTAATATGGTGATGTCACGATATACTTTCTGGCAGGTTAGCTGTTAAATTTGTACTAAATCTTCCATATCATAATCTTTCACATTCATCATAATTTTCTTATATTTGTTTGTGTTCCTTAATTTTCTGTGGAGATTGAAACCCATCATGTGTATTGCTGAGATCTCATACAGTGTACAGAGACGTGAAACATTTTTTAAATATTGCCCACCGCTAATTAGCAGAATAAAAAAGGATAAGAAACATGTACACATACACATATAAGATTAATCTTATACAATACACATTTTAAGGTTTTGGTACATTGTTTAATTCAGTTTGCTATTAAAATGACTCGTATTTTTGCTCTGTTACAGACAAGATAAATGGCACAAAATGCAGTATAATGTATTAGCACCTCTAGACACTAGCGTCTTTGTATTGTTTTTAGTACCAAGTTTACAAAACCAACATGACTACTGCATACATGTGACATTTACACACAGCGTACTAAGATATTATGTTTACATACATGGGTAAAGGTCAGATATGTCGCAGCAACACTCACTCCAGAATGATTTAATACATATAAAGTAATAGCAAGTACGTTATAAGATATTGAGTTTAGTTTTAAAATTGTGACTACAATCTTTAATTTGGCTATAATGAGTTACATGGTGATTGAGTCCTGTTCAAATCAGACACTGGTGATAAAACCCATTCAAGTGCAAATCCTTTTCTGCTCCTTTTTCTCTCTAACATAATCACTGCAGATCAATACAGAACAAGATCAAAACTTTCCCCCATTAAACTCATTCAGTGTAAAGTTCTCTATTGGCATATAAATGGCTGTCATTGCAATTACATGAAACCATAGCATGTACTAAAATAACGTGAATTTAAAGGCCACAAACTCCCAACTTAATCATAACTAGCAGCAAATCCAAACTTACGGAAAAACATGGAATCCAAAAATCCAAAAAATGGAAAAACATCTTTTGAAATGACAAATTTCCTTCTTCACAAACATATGGCAAACACATATATCTGATAATCAAGACAATAAAAAGCAAAAGTCATCCTTCAGAAATTATGATGCATGACAGGATACTGTTTTAAATCAAATAAATCAACAGAAACACGTTTGAAATAAAAAAATTTTTAAGTGCTTTTAATAAGGCAACCTAACCCACATTCCATAAAGTGCACAAAAACAGCTTTGTGAAAAGTAATCTTTTCAATTTTAATAATTTACACGAAGTGATTTTGGAAAGATGAAGTTATTACACTCCTGTTTAGAAACAGGCACGTGTTAATTATTTAACTTACTGTATAAGTTGACCTTATTATGTTTCGTCCAAATATCCATAGCTAATTTCAAAAGTTTTCAACAGTTTTAGATTGTATGATTACTACAAATAAATATTTAGGCTCATTATTCATGCTCAACATACATCACATGACTTTGTCAAAAAAACTTGAGGTAATTTACCAATGATATTAATGTTATCCTTGTTTAAATGTTATTTGGAATTCTTCAATATGCAATTGTTATAGTGAATTTTGATTATTTTTTCGCAAGTTTTTATAATCTGCTAATTACAGCTGATCGAGCTGCCATTAATAATATAATGTTAGCAATCACTTGCCAGTGTCTTTTTTTTTCTAGGGCTAGGATAAAAAACAAAACAAAAAAAAACAACATCCCTTTCTCTGGGGAAGCATGAATGTACAATGCTACAAATCTGTAGCCTAAAATCTTTTGTACTGAGAAAAAAAATTATCTACAGTAAAAATATTCAAGCATTTTATGAAGTCCAGCATACCTTCAAGCAAACCCTTAAAACCCTTTAATTACTACATGATTAAAATTCGTATTAATTATTATTAAGTGTTCAGATGACAATATTTTGATACAGTAATATTTCAAGGAATTCTTATCTGGTGAACAGAATTATGGAATTGACCTCTATAAGTAGGATACAATTTTTTATCCAAAACAAAGAACTGTAAAAGAAGGATGCTGTTACACTATGTTTATTCAGCCTAGTAAATGAGATCTCAGGAGCAGAAACACTGGCCCAGAAATGGCAGCCCCTTCTGGAGCCTCCTCCCAAATGGAATGTAGGGGTGGTGATGACATTTTTACATGGCCATGATAACAATATCATGCATTTTGAAGGCAGGGGGTAATCGGTTTTCGTGGTGCATGGTTTCAATTAAGGGTTTAAAAATTTTACTGACTCTCAATAAAGTACCAATATACTGTAAGTTAATCTCTGGAAATGACAGAAATACAGTAATTCCACTCCTACTCATACAGGGTGCCCAATGATAAGAATAATGTACGTAGTAGGAGTGTATAACAGTAAAAAACATCCAAAGAAATAAGACAAGAGGATAAAAAAAAAACTAAAACAAAAAACAAAACACTTTTTGTCCATCTACAAATGTATATATTTTAAACCTATCCCGCAATGTGCCATAACCAAAGTGCACTGATCAGTAGCATCACTCCTGCCTTGTGGTTCTTATGAACACAAACACATTCATTGTTCACTCCTCGTAACACTGATGGCATTTTTGATACAGTAACTATACAATTCTGCACAATTCAGCAACCTCTGCTCCTTAACAAAATTTTTACAGACTGTGACCTAATATCCAGACTTCAACACACTGCTGAACTCATATTGCATTCGGTCTTATTTCGCATCTCCTAAACATATCAGTGTAAAGTAATAAAGATAACAAAAACAGACAATATTTAAACAATAAAAAAATATGTAGTTTGATAAGACTTGGCATTTGGTTTGAAACCAGATGTTACGATGTTCAGTGTTTCTTTAATATTAAAGATTTTATTAATAGCAGATAAAACGTTACATAAGATTTGGGTGATTAAGGTTTCAACAGGGCTGTATAAAAAAAATCTACTTGTTGAAACAAAGTAACAAAACAAAAGGAAAAATAAATCTTTTGCACATCAATACGAGTAACTATATAATATAAGGTGCTTAAGAATATATTTTTAATGAAAATCATTTTGAAACCTTCAAAACAAAGATAAAAAAAGTATAGTATCTACTACTTTCAACGTTCAAGGTCAAGATCTTTCCGAAGTATTGGCTCCTTCATCAATCATCCTCACATTCAACTGACTCCCAGCACAATGTAAACAAAACCATCTGCCTACACAGTAAATGACATAACGTACACTAATTATTTACAGCTTATACACAGTGTGTATGTTAACAGGGGTTATATAGTGTTTATACTGTAACAGTTGTTATTGAATAAAACTGAGTTCAATATTTTATATGCTATAACATCTCTAATACTCAGTAAGTGAGATTCTAGAATCTCTAGAAGCTTTAAAATCTCATTTCTTTAATCTGATCGTGTCTCCACGAAGACTTCGAAGGACCACTAATTAATGTGTTTAAGTTTTGGACTTTATTTATTTATTTTCCTTTATTTTCTAACTGCTTATATTTATAATTTTTAAGATGACTTGTGACTTAAACTATGAAGTATATTCATATACTGCAGTTATGATGTCATTTTCCCCCCTTTCCTATGATATTTTGCCACTAGTATTTATATTTGTAATTTTCTTTTTATTTGAAGGTAATAAAAAACCTTGCATTTAAATCACTTAAATATGAATTCAGACGTTGAAAAGTAAATCTCTCTTAAAATTTAGCTGGATTTTACATTGAAAACACTTTCAGTTGATGGAATTTTTGTAAAATAAATTTTTAATTAGTTTGTAAATTTGGTCTGTAGTCAAATCGTGCCTTTTTAATTCAATGTAACTAAATATAAGGTATTTTAAAATATAAAATTAGTTTTAGAGAAAATTTTATTGCAAACTCTAGTGACGCAAATATGATTTCAGAATGTTAGATATTTGTGTCAAATATAGATATGTCTCATAGATAGAGCTTGGATAGCTAATTATAATTTATGTACTGTACACTGCCTGGGCATAAAAAAGTCACAGACTCCAAGATTTCATTCATTCATCTTTAGTTTTGATTACAGTCCACAATGTGGTGTCTAGTTCATGTGTGAAAATGATTCTTCATGCTCCTAGAACCACTTTTTCACAATTTGAGTCCTGGAATCAGGTGCAGTGCCATCAGGGAAGAAATTAATTTATAATATTCATGTCGCCAGCTGACTTCACCTTATTGAGCCTAGACCTGAGCAACTGAAGCAACTGAAGCGGACACTATACTATACATGATGGGTGTATCGCTTCATGTGCTTCCCTTCTTACCCTGACACGCCCATCACCCTGAAATACGGTCAATCTGGACTCATTAGATCACATGACCTTTTTCATTGCTCCAAAGTCCAATCTTTATGCTCCTTATCAAACCGAACACAAGTTTTCCTATTTTAAACATAGCTATGGTTTTTACTGTTGATTTTTTTTATCATACAACTTCACCAGGCATATATGTGATCTTGAATTGCTGATTTATTCTGATCACATTACTTTCAGAAAGTTAATGGTTCAGCACCATCCTTCCACTAATTCCAAATCTCCTTAGTTATTTTCTTATAATTTGACAATTCTGAAATGGTGATTTATTTATTTTTGACCAGGCAGTGTATTTCAGTTAACCTTTTCAATTAGTAGAAATTAACTGTTGTATTCTAGTATAGTGGACATTAAATGAAAGAAAATATCTCAGTACTTAATCAGCCTAATTGTTCAGATTAACGTAACAGCTGTTCACGTGTTACATTAAGTGTGTACATGGGGAAATTTACAATTATTCAGAAATTTCTAAATCAAATTTTAAATATCAATAATGGATTTGAAAATAAAGTGAAAACCATGTGTAACGTTAGAATAAAAAAAAAAATCATAAAAAGCTACATGCATGAATGTACCATACATTATTACAGGTACACACAAGTGTACAAAATTGCAAACATCTTTAGTTGAATATATTGCTATAATGCTATATATCTACAGAATCAGAGGAATCTGATACTGATATTTGATTTTAATAAAGTGCAATTCTACACACACACACACACACACACACACACACACACACACACACACACACACACACACACAACGGAAACCTTTTTCATCCCATTCCTCATGTGCCAAAGGCAGGCCATCATATCACACAGCATTAACCACTACAACATCCGCGCATGTCTGGTTAAAGTTAGAAATAAGGTGCAGGAGTGATTATAAACACGTCATACCTCATTAATAAGCACACAGGATTTGGTTACTGCGGGGACGCAGGGATTTGGTTATCGGCATCGCACCTTCTCGTGATAAAGCTCTTTTGCATTGCTGCTGGGTAACATGGCGCCCTCTGCTGGCTGGACACACAAGCTGTAACACTGGGGATTTCTCTGACAGCAGAGAGCAGAGCCACGCGCGTTTCCAGCATCTACACACATACACACACACACACGCCAGACAGGACATACAGTCTGTAATGACATTCTAATATTATTTGCGCAATCAGCTGCACATGAGAACTTCACCACGATGATGTATTAGTTGAGACAATTATTTTTTTTTTGAGTAGGATGTAGGATACGGATCCAATCTTATATAGGATATACTGTATAAAATATCTCTTGAGAATGAGTTCACACAGTGTCACACACTGTTTACAAAGTCTGCTACATCATTCAGACTCCTCTGGGCTGCGCATGACATCACCCACCTACTGCTTTTGGTTCACCACGGTAAAAAACAAAAAACAAAAATAGTTCCAGGTTTTCACTGAAGTTAGTCATTACTTGATTTGGAGAACAAATTAGGAGGAGAAGGAGGAGACGGAAGGCCACTAATGGAGTGGAGGAGAGGAAGAGAGGAACGACGTGACCCTTCACCCTGCGAGGTCACGTTGCTGTCGTCTCCTAAAGAGCCGCTGAGCCGGAAGCACTTCTCCTTGTGCGCTTTCAGCATGTTGGAGAAGCGGAAGCGCTGGCCGCACACGTCGCACGGGTACGGCTTCTCGCCCGTGTGCGTGCGCCGGTGCCGTTTCATGTTGGGACGGCTGGTGAAGCTCTTCCCGCAGATCTCGCATATATACGGCTTCTCGCCTGGAAAGACGAAAACAATCATCGGCCATTACAGCATCTTTCATTTCTAGCGGACGTCTTAGAAAAGAATTCGGTTTGTTTTAGATTATGTCGGATTTACAACCAGAATTCTTTCTTGAACCGTCCTCGATTATATAGTTAGCATGAACTAGATACCAGTGTGGGTCTTCATGTGCTCGTCGAAGTACTGCTTCATGTTGAAGTCTTTGCCGCACCACTGGCACATGAACTGCTTGTGGCCGATGTGGATGCTCATGTGAGAGCGAAGTTGATACTTATACTGGAAACGTTCACTGCAGTTCTGTATCAGGAAGGAACATCTATAGGTTAGATTAGTAACCAACTGAGGAGAAAAACATCTGACGGTGCTTTCTCACCTACTTCCAAAAGTGAAACCAATACTTTTGTTGTTATTTCCTGTTTTTATTTTGGCCACTTTGGTTATAACCTGAACTCTTCAGGCTAAATGAATCAGGAAAGCAACCTCAGTGCTAACAATTTGAACAGACAGAAACCTGAGATTGGCAGACCTGAGTGACCTGGTTGGATTATGATAAATAAGATGGAGCTTGGCCGTGTAATGCTTTAAAGACGAAGAGTAAAATTTAGAAATCAATTCTCAGTTTGACTGGAAGCCAGTGTAAATTCTTTAAACATGGAGAAATATGATGGAATTTACGACTACCGGTCAGTAGTCTAACTGCTGCATTCTGGACCATTTGAAGGCGTCCAATTGAAGAGTAGTTTGCACCATAACATAGTGAATTGCAGGAGTTAAGACGCGAAGAAATACATGCATGAATAACAGTTTCAAAGTTTTTTAGAGAAAGAAAAGATTTAACTTTAGCCAAATGTACGAAGGTGAAAAACAATTTGTCTACTTAATAAATAAACTTGTTTTCCTGTCTGTTGTTTAAATTACGCCTAAATTAAGCTAGAAAGCTAACTCCTGGGGCCTCCGAGTGGCGCGGTGGTAAAGTGCTCGCCCTATCATCCAGAGATCGCTGGTTCGACTTAGTGCTCCCACATTAATCACGGCTATACAGCCAATCAGGGGCGTCTGTGAGCTCACACAAGAGGAAGGAGCAGATAGCGCTGTCCTCCGAGTGTGTTGCTCCGTCCCCAACGGCACGTGAGCGAGCAGTTCGAAAAGATGCGGTCGGCTGGTGTCACGTGGTTCAGAGGAAACACGTGATTGTCTTCGGCCCTCCGACTAAGTGGTAGTAGTCGCCTTAATGTGGGAAAAACAAAGCTAACTTCATCCATCCAACCATTAAGGAACTTCTGTAGTCCAATGAGGGACTGTGGAGGCCAGTGGTGACCGTTGTATTTATTCCCATTTTAACACAGTGGTGGGATCTTTTGTCATCATTCACACACTACAGGCAATTTGGGAACGCCAATTACCCTAACATGCATGTCTTTGGAATGTGGGAGGAAACCGGAGTACCCGGAGGAAACCCACCAAGCATAGGAGAATATGATAACTCCATACTGGAATCAAACCCTGACCCTGGAGGCTTCAGGTGACAGTGCTAACCACTAAGCCACCAGGCTGCTAGTCTTCAACAGTTTAAATTCTTTTGTAACTCCTAATAAAGGGCCCTACTTGCTGTGTTAAACAAGTGATTGTACATCCGAGCGCAAGAGCTTTGCATTTACCGCTATGTGGGATTCAACCGGACCTGGAAGTTAACAGAGCTGAAACAGGTAGTGCCCGACTTATGAACGAGTTCCGTTCCAGGAGTATGTTTATAAGTCTGATTTATTCTTAAGTTTGACAAAGTGAGACTTAAACACCTTTGATACAAATATACAGCGTAAAGCATACAGTACCACTAATACACTTGGCAGTGTGGGGAAAGGGGACAGATCTAGTCATCATGTGGCCAAAAACACTAATTGCCATCCTTCTTATTCATGGTTCATTCTTCTCACCTTTTGGCTACACACAAAAGTAGGATTATAGAAGAACTACATTTTACAACATTTTACCATCGCAAGTGCAAACATATAAATGAAAAAATAATTTTATAGTCAGTGTCCAATTGACATCATTACAGTACAGTACAGTCAGGTATTTGCAATTGTGATTTCATATTTTGTGAATGTGGATCTTTTACACACACACACACACACACACACACGCACACACGCACACACGCACACACGCACACACACAGCAGTAGTATGCTACAAGGCTCTTTAATACCCATACGACGATGACTGTTTTTAAACAATCCCTTTTCTAAGTTCATACAATAGAACTGATCTGAAATGATCTGATCTATAAGCAGCGTTGTGGGTCTAGAACTCACCTCACACCTGAAGGGTTTTTCCCCAGAGTGCTGCAGAGAGTGCACCTTCAGAGACATGCTGCGCTTAAACGACTTCCCGCAAGTCTCGCACGTAAACGGCATGTCCTTCGTGTGGGCTGCAGATAAGGACACACACACACACACACACACACACACACACACACACACACCTCTGCGCTCTTACACATGTCTACTGCACATCACGTTCACAGAGTATAAGCACATAACGCATATAAGACGAATGTCATTTCTGAAACTGCTACACATTCAGTGACACATAAATAAATATTTCTCATAAATTAAATCTGATTATATCATCATCGTACCATAATATAATTAAACAGTTCTCTAGGATGAGTGTAATGGAGGAAGGAGGCACTTCTGGATATAAGATTTCTTCCAGGCATCACAGCTTGAGTTTCCTGCTGCGTGTGCTGACCGGGGCGGAGGGAAGGTCAGCGTGTATCTGCTCCCCCGGCGGGACGCTTCGGTTGAATACAGATCAGGAATCGGGAGATAAAAGGAACTTACTGTACCTGACTGAGGATCTATACTACCTAATTACTCGACTTTAGATCGTGCGTCCTTGGATGCGAAGCGTTTGCTGCCACCTAGCTGTGCCCATGGGGTTCGTATACATCAGAGATGCTGGTGTATTTCTAAACACACTCACTTATCATCTATACCGCTTTATCCTGGGGAGGGTGGAGCCTATCCCAGGAGACTTAGGATACACCCCCGTCAGAGTGGCAATCCATCTTGGAGGAAATCCACCAAGCATGAGTAGAACATGCATTCTGCCCCTTTAATTAGTCATCAGACATTCTGCCCCTTTAATTAGCCATCAGACATTCTGCCCCTTTAATTAGCCATCAGACATTCTGCCCCTTTAATTAGCCATCAGACATTCTGCCCCTTTAATTAGCCATCAGACATTCTGCCCCTTTAATTAGCCATCAGACATTCTGCCCCTTTAATTAGCCATCAGACATTCTGCCCCTTTAATTAGTCATCAGACATTCTGCCCCGTTAATTAGCCATCAGACATTCTGCCCCTTTAATTAGTCATCAGACATTCTGCCCCGTTAATTAGTCATCAGACATTCTGCCCCTTTAATTAGCCATCAGACATTCTGCCCCTTTAATTAGTCATCAGACATTCTGCCCCGTTAATTAGTCATCAGACATTCTGCCCCTTTAATTAGTCATCAGACATTCTGCCCCTTTAATTAGTCATCAGACATTCTGCCCCTTTAATTAGTCATCAGACATTCTGCCCCTTTAATTAGTCATCAGACATTCTGCCCCTGTAATTAGACATCAGACATTCTGCCCCTTTAATTAGTCATCAGATATTCTGCCCCTTTAATTAGTCATCAGATATTCTGCCCCTTTAATTAGTCATCAGACATTCTGCCCCTTTAATTAGTCATCAGACATTCTGCCCCTTTAATTAGTCATCAGACATTCTGCCCCTTTAATTAGTCATCAGACATTCTGCCCCTTTAATTAGTCATCAGACATTCTGCCCCTTTAATTAGACATCAGACATTCTGCCCCTTTAATTAGACATCAGACATTCTGCCCCTTTAATTAGTCATCAGATATTCTGCCCCTTTAATTAGTCATCAGATATTCTGCCCCTTTAATTAGTCATCAGACATTCTGCCCCTTTAATTAGTCATCAGACATTCTGCCCCTTTAATTAGTCATCAGACATTCTGCCCCTTTAATTAGACATCAGACATTCTGCCCCTTTAATTAGACATCAGACATTCTGCCCCTTTAATTAG
Source organism: Channallabes apus (assembly GCA_030522415.1). Classification (NCBI taxonomy): domain Eukaryota; kingdom Metazoa; phylum Chordata; class Actinopteri; order Siluriformes; family Clariidae; genus Channallabes; species Channallabes apus. The sequence continues at coordinate 29,841,835 of CM060115.1, read as the reverse complement.
TCATCAGACATTCTGCCCCTTTAATTAGTCATCAGACATTCTGCCCCTTTAATTAGACATCAGACATTCTGCCCCTTTAATTAGACATCAGACATTCTGCCCCTTTAATTAGTCATCAGATATTCTGCCCCTTTAATTAGTCATCAGACATTCTGCCCCTTTAATTAGTCATCAGACATTCTGCTCCTTTAGTCATCAGACATTCTGCCCCTTTAATTAGTCATCAGATATTCTGCCCCTTTAATTAGTCATCAGACATTCTGCCCCTTTAATTAGTCATCAGATATTCTGCCCCTTTAATTAGTCATCAGACATTCTGCCCCTTTAATTAGACATCAGACATTCTGCCCCTTTAATTAGTCATCAGACATTCCGCCCCTTTAATTAGTCATCAGACATTCTGCCCCTTTAATTAGTCATCAGACATTCCGCCCCTTTAATTAGTCATCAGACATTCCGCCCCTTTAATTAGTCATCAGACATTCCGCCCCTTTAATTAGTCATCAGACATTCCGCCCCTTTAATTAGTCATCAGACATTCTGCCCCTTTAATTAGTCATCAGACATTCCGCCCCTTTAATTAGTCATCAGACATTCCGCCCGTTTAATTAGCCCCAGCAGGCCAGGATACTCACCCACCATGTGCTTCCGGACATGCGCCATGGTGTAGAACTTCTTCTCACACACCTCGCAGGAGAACTTCTTCTCGGCGTAGCCGTGAACGACCTTGTTGTGCTCGTGGAGGGACCATAACTTCTTAAACGCCTTCCCACACGTCACACACTGCAGGTTGAAATAAATAAATAAATAAATAAATAAATAAGTAAATTTATAAAGGGCACCTTCGCTGTAATGATAATAAATAATCAATAATAATGAATGCTCTTGACATGAGCTCAAATTCATTATTTAAATGCAGTTTTCTAAACGGTACACGTGAAGCAAGAGTGAAATAATACATGGGCCACGACGTGCTGTCTAAGCGTTTGTAGGCACACCAAGTTCAAACAGGAAATGACTCGGCGCTCTGGCATTAACGCCACCATCCAGCTGTTCCCTCCATCCCAGAGCCAACACGTGCATACAGATCACCCAGGTCACGTGATCACACGCAGGCGTGACTGGGCTTCTGCCATAAGCACGGAGAGGACATGACGTACCGGTGGAGAGGGAGAGAGGTGCAGAGTATTTAGAGACTTTCCCCATGAGACTGTGAGAAGGTGATGCAGTTATAGGTCTGTTTTTTAAAGCAGGGGCTTGTTTACATCCACGCCAATAAACTGATAACTACTCGATTATTTTCAGATACTTCAGCAGTGACAGTTTATTCTAGTTCAAGATTAAGGGTGTTTTCACACCTCCTCCCTTTGAGCCCTCAGAACAAATTTAGAGTGATGTGTCAGTACAACATTGTGACTTTCTATCAGAACCAGCATTAACCTTTCCATCAGTCTGATCTGCCTACGCTCCCCCATGTCCATCAGTTAGTCTCTAGTTCTCCGGTTTTCCTTCCTTGAGTCACTTCTGCCAGGTCCAGACCACTGCAGACCAGGAACATCCCACAAGACCTGCAGTTCTGGACGTGCTCTGATCCAGTCCTTCAGCCATCAAAGTTCCTTCTAGAAGTCACTCAAATCCTTACGCTTGCCCATTTTTTCTTCTTCCAACACATCAACTTCAGGGACAACATTTTCACTTGCTGCCTAAATATTGAAAATGTAGCTTCCGTGACAAGAGCCACTTTTTAACGTCTAGACGTCTAGACGACGGAGTCGAACAGCTCTTGTGGGATGCAGTGGTCAGGACATACAAAAAAGGAATCCAAGGAAGGAAATCCAGTAAGCCAGTGACAGGGTCATGGGTGGCCAAAGGTTGGACCGTGTGGTTCGATCAAATAGCTAGTGTAGATTAAACTGCGGAAAAGGTTAACGCTGGTTGAGACAGAAAGGTCAGAATTGTTTTGTCTGCAGAAGGGGAGACCTCAAAATAACAAAATAAGATAGGTGGTACTATATATATATATGTTGTGTAAAATGTGAAAGCCTGAAAACTTTCCATATGCACTGAACATATCCCTAGTACATATTTAACACTAAGCAACTTTATTAGGAAAAAAAAAAAAGATGTTTGAATTGTGTGATGATTGTATTTTGTATGAGCAACTTTTTTCCTTTTTGGGTTACAAAACAACTGTAGCCAAGCAGGGCTGGTCAATAAGACCATTGATATTGTGATTAATTACGTGTCGATGCATTTTTCTTACGATATTGTTAGATATTGTAATATCTTTAAAATATTTTTATGGTTAACTTATGTAAAAAAAAACATTTATATATTATAAGAAACTATTAGAATGTTTTCCCTAAGATCAATTAAAAGATTATTTATTCAATACAACATGGTGGTTAGTGGTTAGCGCTGTCGCTTTAACCCTTCAGTGTCCGAGTTCGATTCCCATCTCGGGGTCTGTGTGTGTGGAGTCTGCATGTTCTCTCGTGCTTGGTGGGTTTCCTCCGGGTGCTCCGGTTTCCTCCCACAGTCCAGGGACATGCAGATTAGGCTAATTATCATTTCCAAATTGCTCGTAGTGTGTGTGAATGAGTGTGTGTACGTGTGTTCGCCCTGCGATGTATTGGCACCCCATCCAGGGTGTACCCTTCCTCGTCTCCTGGGATAAACTCCAGGTCCATAGACAATGAATGAGTGAGTGAGTAAATGTCCAATTGAAATGTCCACCAAATTTAATAAACATTTATGTGTCTCGTCTATGTCTCTTGTCTCAAAATCTAGATTTGTGGTAATCAAGTCACTATAGATGTGAAAGCAGGATAAAAAAACAAAACAATCTGAACTGGTCCTTTAAATGACATAGAGTGTATAGATGTGTGTGTGTGTGTGTGTGTGTGTATGTGTTGATACCTGTATGCTCTTCTCACAGCTGGTCTGATGATGCAGCAGCAGCTCACTGTCCAGAAGGAAGCGTTTGCCACACTTGTTGCAGATCTGCATGCGGTTGTGTGTGACGTTGGTGTGTTTCTCCAGGTACCACCGGTTGTTAAACACACGCGGACACTTCTTGCAAGCGAAGTGTTGCTTCTCCTCCAGCTTCACCTTCTGACCCAGACTCTCCTGCTCCTTCTTCCCCTGCGTCAGGCCCTGGCACAAAGGAACGGCGCTCGCTCTCGTCGCACGCCTCGGTCTCTCCATGATGGCCTGAGGAACCTCCGGAATGCTAAGATCGTTCTCCTCTTCATTATCATCGTCGTCTTCATAGTCATCCTCTTCGTCGTCGTCGTCTTCATCATCGTCGTCGTCCTTTTCCTCGTCTGTGCTTATTTCCATCTCCTCCTGCCTCTGCTCGTAGTCCTTATCTTCATCAGTAGTCGTGCAGTGCCTCACCTCACCTCGCTCTCTGGTCTTGCCCTCTGACCCTGTGGAAACATTCAGGGTCTGGTTGTTCAGGTTCACTTCAACAATGATCTGCTCTCTATTAAACGAGGCGGGGTTTTCCTGGAGTGCTGCCTCTTCAGAATTGGCGCCTCTGTCTGCTTTGCATAAGCCCCTCCCACTTCCTCCACCATCATCCTTTTTATAGAAATGCTTGACCTGGGCCTGAGGGCCCGTCGTGTTGTCTCCCATCGAGATGGAGAAACCATCCATCTTGAGCTCTCGTTCCTTGGTGTTCCTGATTGCCGATGTCGTTAGTACCCGGCAGAGTCCGCATCAAATATGTCAGGATGCACAAGTTGCTCTCTTTAAGAGGCGTGTCCATTAAACGGGTGGAAGCTGGCACCACATCCTCTGGCAGACAAAACACGACTGTGGTGACTGTGGCGCTGGTCTTCTCTGATATAAAACAGGAAAAGGAAACGAAAGTGAAAAACTGATTTTCTACCCTAATTTAGTCGTAGCCAATTTCCACCAGTTACAGTGGGAGCCACGTCAAACAGCCGCCTGGAGCATGACGGCTCCATGGCAGGTCCATGAAGGGTTAATGGACGCTTCGTGCATGGAATGTGATCCCCCGCGATGACGCAGTTAACGATGCCCCGCCCCATAAACGCCCCCATGTGCTTTCTAAAAAGATGGTTGCAATGCCGTATAATTCCGCCAGATGGAGCATTGACTGGCACAGTTAACTGCAGTGTCCAGGAAGCCCAATACCGTATCTTTAATATACAGACAGTTCTTGCATTGTCAACATAGTTTCATAAATAGATGAAAAACAACAACAACAAACCGATTAATAAAACAGATTTGTTAAATCACTCAATACACAACCCATGATGATTATGCTATTTATTATTTAATAATGAATTAATAAAATTAGTTAGTGAAATATTTTTTAAGACATCCTGAAATGATCCTTAAAGACAAGGTAGCGGCTGTAATTTGTCTATACCGATCATTGTAGGTACGGAATAAAAACGCAGGCTATGTACAGTATTTTACATTACTGTGTATTTTACCCCGTTCCATTTAATATACTGATAGATAATATTTTGCTGCAAAGTAAAACTCAAAATGTAACGTCTGCTTGGGTTTGTTTTCGTTATATTTTTGATGATGTTTTCGCTGATTTTTTCACTGATAGTCTACAAGTGGCATAAGAAAGGCAATTAATGCCGCATGCAACCTGGAACAAATATCTGCCCATATGGATCAGTATTTCTTTAGTCATTTAATCATGCATAATGCTCCCCCGTCAAAAGATCTGATGGGGCATTAATCACTTATCACAACTGTGAATGGATGCGGCAGCAGAGACACATTAAATCCCCATAAACACTTGGAAACAATAGTAAAAAAAAAGTTCCAGAGGGTTAGCGCCTGTTATACTAATGTATTTTTACTGATTTTTTTTTTACTGCTTATATTTCGTTGGGTTTTACGCAATTTCATGTGTGTGTGTGTGTGTGTGCGTGTGTGTGTGTGTGCGCGCACGAGAGAGAGGATACTCTGACAAGACCAACTTCCGTGTGGCTCCAGTGGCGCAATCGGTTAGCGCGTGACACTTATAAAGCGGTCCAGGTGAAGCAGTGCCGAGTTCGAGCCTCACCTAAAGCACCCAAAGCATTTTACTGCATATCGCGCTGTGTATGTGACAAATCAAATTTGAATTTGAAAGTAAAGCTTAAAATGTAACTTCTGCTTGGGTTTGTTTTCGTTATATTTTTGATGTTTTCGCTGAAAGTCAAATTGGGATAACAAATTGATTAATGGCGCATAATATCTGGAACAAATATCTGTCCATACGGATCAGTGTGTCTTTAGTCATTTAACCAGCATAATGTCCCACATTAAAGATCTGATGGGGCATCAATCACTTATCACAACTGTGTATAGATGCGGCAGCAGAGACAGATTTAATCCCCATAAACATTCACACATGAAAACAAAACTAACAGAAGTAAACAGTTCTAGAGTGTTAGTGTCTGTTATCACAGGACAGGAATCACCTACAGAATACTACTGTATTTTACTGCTCATATTTTTTACCCTAGTTTCATTTGGTTTTACGCGATTTCATGTATTATTTGTGTGTCTGTGTGTGTACAGTGTGTGTGTGAGTGCGAGAGACAGCGTGAGAGCACGTGCGCGAGAGAGGGCTTTCATGGTGATTTGTCCAAGGTTACTAAAACCTGGCTTACTACCTATAAACATTATTTCAATTTAACTCATGGGTCTCAATCACAGATGACACGACAAATTATATACTCTGAAACGTTCATTTGAACATTTAAAAATATATACAAAAACATGAATACTAATGTTATCATGGTGTAAATTATTAACATTAGGTTAGGTCTTGCCCTTAATTAATTCATATTATAATTACTTTTACATAGTATAGTTACTGGACTGACATGACCAAAACTAGCTATTTCATTTAGCCTTTCTAAAATCAACCCATATATCATTTATAATCAGAAAACATAAAACATATTATGATCTGTTCAACAGCCCATCTGTTTTAATTTAGTTTGTATTTTTTATTATTCATAAGACAACCTTTCAGTTTTGTAAATATTTTAGTTATAGTGTGTTAAGTCTCACTTTAGGTTAAACGTTTTTGAGAATTTGACCATCCAGCTTAGTTAAAATCTGGATTAAGGATATTTTATTATATAATTATATATATATATATATATATATATATATATATATATATATATATATATATATATATATATATTTTTTTTTTTTTTTTTTAGTTTCCCCCTGAGGGATTGCCACCTTATTGTGGTCAGGGGGTTTGCGTGCCTCAACACAATTCAGCAAATACAATACTGTTACTATACAGTAAGGCCAGGTAAAAACAGTGCTCGAACATGATGCCCCCCTCCCCCCACCCCGTGTTGTCTGGTCTAGAACGGCGCTGCCTCTGACCGTCTTTTGTCTTGTAAATGAGTATTCTCACTCACCTTCCAATCCCCCCAGCGCACATACTCTGTTTGTACTGTAAACTGTAACTGTGTTTGCTAGGGCACTTGGTTATACACAGTACTTTAATGTATGGAACACTTACTTAACTTACTGGTTTGGTTTAAACATCGCTTATTACCTTATTCAACAAAATAAATTCATTATTAACGTATAGAAGTATTTTAATTAAGGACAAAAACTGTGCTTGTGTTTAGAACTGCTGAACAGCCGAAAACACACACACACCCATCCCCCCGCCAAAAACACACACACACAGAGCAATTAACACCATGTCCTACTCAGGGGTGGAAGGTGAGAAACCTCAATGGAGAATACCAAGTTTGTCGTTGCTCTTTTGGAGTTCTTAAAACCCAAAACATTTATTTATACTGAGAAAAAATTATTATGGGTCACATAATCACAAACACAAATACATATAATCAAGTGTTTAACTGGTTTCATTTGTTTCTATGATCAATAATAATTATTATTATTATTTTCAGCCCAACTCTTTGACTATTTAAAACAAAGTTGTGTCCCATTTTTTGCTCATTGAAGTTGGTGGTTCAACTAAACAATTTTTAAATACCCAAACAAGTCAAAAAACTAGTCAAAGTTAAAACAGTAATTTATATAAAACAGATGAATACATGTTGTCTTTTTGCTTAAAGTTCATTAAACAACCCGGATACGCCAGCTGCTTATAAGTCTCTATCTATAGTCCTTTTACATTAAAATATTAATTTTTCAAATATCAAAACTATTAAACATGGAACAGTTGAAGTCTTTGTTTCCCCCAAAGTACTGTATCAGACATTTTGCAGTTCTATGTTCAGAATATACAGTAGACCAGATCAAACATCATTCTAAAGCTGTCGGACTGTGACGTCATCCCTCCTACAGCTCCGTCAACAGCTTGTTCAGGCTCCTCCAGTCCTGTAGCTCCAAAAGTCCAGCCGTCTGACCCCCCAATCCTCCACAGCGGAGCTCTGCTTAAAGACAACAGGAGAATTTAGTCAAGACAAAGATAAATAAACTTCACAGAACATATAGTTCTAATAAAAATAAAATATATTAATAAACCTATTTACCACAGAGTGTGTAAAATACTGTTTTTGGGATTCTGTAATGTAAATAAACTGCCTGTGCTAATGTTAACCAGTGAACAGTGTTAGTGTTAACCAGTGAACAGTGTTAGTGTTAACCAGTGACTGTCTGTATTATCGTCTAAATTAAATTAACCGAGAATTTACTTAATGCGCTTCTCATACAAATAAGTTAAGCGATATAACACTCGTATATGAGCATTAGTTCATCCCTGAAGCCAAACTATAACTTACTGAAGCCCCTCACACACACACACACACACACCTCCACCCCCCCCCCCCCCACACACACACACCTCCCCCCTCCTCCTTCTCCTAACTGATAAACACTTCTGTGTTGTTATTCAGCTCGTTAACTAAGCGCTCGCGCTACCGCGGAAAGTCCCGGACAAAGTGTATAAAATATAAACTGGGTTATGAGCGTTACTAGCTCCTGTACAGCTCCCCTCAGTCTGTGTCCCTCATCAACTGCATCACATTATATTACAGTCACAGAAATAACCTGCAGATTAACTCTTAACCAGAGAATAAATAAATGCTGAATTTATCCAGACAACACGCGGTGAGATTCTCTCAGTATTTACAGAGAACACAAACACTCTTCATCGGGTAGTGCAGCTCTTGTAATAGGGACATTAATAGTATTTTTGAAGCTTGAGCATGTTTTTGAGGTAAAGTGGAGTGACATTGTGAGTGTGTGACACTGACAGTAAGCTGTAATATTAACTCCAGACTCGGTAAACAGAACATTAAGTTCTCTAAAGTCACATCTGACCGCTGCTGCTGCCAGTGGTATTTAAAACGGCCAATAAAAAACTAAACTGGGAAATAAACTGTAAACTACCCCAAACACATTTTATAAAATAAAACATCACTTACCACGAATAGTCCGTTAAGCCGCCATCTTCATCTCTGTAGTTTGGCAGCGTCAGTACGGCGGGGGTGGAGGCGGGTTGTTAAAATCACGTGATTGCAACTCAGCGCAGCTGGCTTGTTTTAACGTGTTATTGAGAACGAAGCGCCATCTAGTGGTGGCACCAGGTCAATGAATAAATAGGGCTTGAATGGGCGTGTTTACTGTGAAATCTTGACACGCCTTTCGGCCAGAAAAGGGAGGGGGGATTACGGCGTGCAAAGGCCATTCACACGCCATTCACACTTCAGCCACACTGTCGCGGCTATTTGGCGTGGCTCCCACTGTATTAGGGAACTCTCACATCAAGGTGCCACCAGTCAGGGAGGGCCAAAGGCTATCATGTGTTTCATCCAAGCATGTGACGCCAGCCGAATGCATCTTTTCAAACTGCTCGCTCACGCACCAGTGGAAGCGGCGTAACACACATGGAGGACAGCGCTAACAACGCTAACAACTTACGGTTGTGTGACCTTACGGACGCCCCTGATTGGCTTAGAGCCGTGATTGATGTGAGAGCACTAAGAACCTCCCATCCCTTCCCTCAGAGAGATATCGGCCAATCAGCTCTCTCCAGGCCTCCGGCTGCGAGAGGCTACACCATCACCCGGGATTCGAACTTGCGATCGCCGGATGATAGTACGAGCACTTTACTGTTACACCACTCTGGAGTCTAAAAATGTTTTTTTTAATATTGCATAAATCAGGATCACAATAATGAAACAACGCTTTATCACTCTAAATAGACATCAACTGAAAAAAAAAAGTTTAATGATTCCCAGTGGTGGGAGGTAAATGTACTTTGAAACTGTACTGAATATATTTTATGCATCTGCAGTTTACTTAAATAGTTAAAGTGAAATGAATTAAAGTGAATGTTTTACTTGTACTTCGCTCTAAAATACATCAAATGCCTGTACTTCTACTCACTTAACTACACTGGTGTGAAGTATTTGAAACAGGGATGTTGCGACCCACCGTGACTATGCGTAACTGAAAAAGTACTTCTGTACTTTTACTCAAGTGCACAAGTAAATGGAAGACTTCTACTTATACTTGGGTAATATTTGCCCTCGGGAATCTTTAGGGAATCATCAGGGAGCATCCAAAATCCAAATCAAATTAGTATTGCGTATTAGTATTATTACCAGCCAAATCAATTAGAATTGTGATTCTGTTACCATCACAATTTTATAAATAGTGAACGGTTCAGAGTGCGCCACCTGTAGGACTGTAGAGGAACTGCGGCATTTTACCTCCTCAAATGTAAACAAATATAAAAAATAAATTTAAAAACTAATGTTAATTTTAAAACCAATACATCCCAGAGATGGATTGGCACATCATCCAGAGTGTATCTTGCATCTAAGTCTCCTGGGATTGTTCATTAATAAACGGCCAATCAGAGATTCCAGAGTGCCATGCTTTCCCTGTCAAGCTTCTTCTACACCGGGTTTCAATATGCACGCCATCGCTTTCACAACTCCAAACAAACAAACCAAGTGGGAGCACAAGACAACGCAAACGAGGAGCGTCATTGATATTCAGATCCACCCCCCCCTCAGCTCCCTCCTCCACCTCTCCATCCTGTCTCGCCAGAGTCATCGCGGTGCGGAAGACAAACTCAGGCCAATAACCAATTAGGCTAAGACTTAGGCTTAGTCATGAGACTAAACACCAGCCTCTCGAAACAATTATCCTGATTCATTAAGCAGACTTTTACTGCGACTAACCGCCGCGGGAATTAATGCAATACCCAGATAGCAGAACAACATTGAATCATCGTTGAATCAACATTAAAGCATCAACCAACTTGTTATTGAATCAATGTTGAAATTTCAATGTTAAATGTTGATTTTTCATCAGGTTTGCACCTTGAAATAATGTTATTTCAATGATGAAAAATAGATCAAGATGGGCATAAAATCAATGTTTGTTCAACGTAAATTCAATCACTTATTTTACATTGAATCAACATTGAAACAATTATAGTTTAGTCTTGCTTTATGAACAGCAAGATTCTATGACAGTAAATCATGTCCGTTTTGATTTATTTCTTTAAATCAGAGACCATGTAGGGCTGAAAAGCTTTTTTTTTTTTTTTTTTTTTTTTAAACAAAAAGTCAGTAACTCAACATCCTTCAGTTTACATGTAAACATATTTATTTATTTATGCTCCATACCCATTTAAACAGGAAGTAACATCACAATTACAATAAAACAACTATATAATAAAACACACTACAACTTACATACAAATTATTATAAACTGGATGACAATATGACTTTTTAGAAGAGAACTATTAGAAGAGATTGTTAATTCTGAATTCATAAAACAGAATCTAACTGCCAAGAGAAGAGACTGGAAAACCATAATATAAAAATGGCAGCCTGCCTCAGCAAAATTCAGTCAAATGCAAATAGAAACAACCAAGTCAGAAACACAACAGATGACTGAAACATTATTCGTAAGTTGAAATGTATTTACTCAGCAAAACAGATAATAAGACACAAGTCTGAACTTATGGCTTTCCACCACGAGCAATTCCCCCCAGTCGTTCTGGGGCATAACGAAGCCATTTCTGAACTGTTGAAGCAAAGAAACTCTGTGGCCTCCTTTTCTTCAGCTTTCAGCTGTTGTTGTTGTAGTGCATCTAAAGAATGAAAAACAAACAAAAGGTTAGAACTATACAATGCTCTAAAAACTTGGAGTGGTAGTTGTTTATGAATGACAGAAGGTGGGTCCTAAATTTTTGGAAATGTGACTTTTACAAATGTACAGATATGCAACATATGTTTTGAAATGTCCTACAATCTTCCATAGATACAATGCACACATTAGATTTTTTTGAATATACAGGTCCTTCTCAAAAAATTAGCATATTGTGATAAAGTTCATTATTTTCTGTAATGTACTGATAAACATTAGACTTTCATATATTTTAGATTCATTACACACAACTGAAGTAGTTCAAGCCTTTTATTGTTTTAATATTGATGATTGTGGCATACAGCTCATGAAAACCCTAAATCCCTATCTCAAAAAATTTGCATATTTCATCCGACCAATAAAAGAAAAGTGTTTTTAATACAAAAATAGTCAACCTTCATATAATTATGTTCAGTTCTGCACTCAATACTTGGTCGGGAATCCTTTTGCAGATTCTTGTGTCTTGTGTCTTGTAAAATAATGAACTTTATCACAATATGCTAATTTTTTGAGAAGGACCTGTATGTGTTATTTCACAATCTGCAAATGTTGTCCTACAATGTACATATTCAATGCTATGAAAACAAATATACTTAATGTAACAATGTAGTCTGTTATGTGCAAAAAAAAAAAAAAAAAACCTGTAGGACCAAATAAATAAATAAATAAATAAAAATCAATCCGTGGCGACGGTTTTGCAATTTGTCCCCCGCACTCACAAATACTTAAACTTGTTCCCTCAGTTTAACAAATCGTGGCCACGGATTAACAAACTGTATGCACAAATTTCCAATCCGTACGCTCAGATACCGTACTGTTTGCATATTTATTCTTAACATGAAGACTTATTTTGGTGATTTTATTATAAGCTTTTTACCCAGAGTTAGATGCATGCTGCACTGTTAATGCTATTATTAAATAACGCCTATTATTACATTGCATTTAGTTTGAGAGCAAAGTAATGACAACATAAACTGTACATTATTTGTTTTGTATTGCTTTTTACCTTCTCCTCAAACTCACACTGCATGATTTTCAAAGTCATCGGATCACCATTGTTTTCACACTGTACTATCTGTGGTAGCATTTAGTTGCTGCTGTGTTCACACTGCACAATGAATTGGCGACAGGAGATTACACACTGCATGACTTTACAATAGGATGAATCGCCAACAACTCTGTCTGGTGTGCAAGCTACAACCAAATGCACACAAGAAGTGATAAGGAAACAACGCAAGATCATGCTGACATTGTGGTCTATAATTCCTCCCCGAACAAACAATAATTAAAAAAAGATGACGTCCTTGTTTAAGATCCCATATGGTCAAAACTGAAATTTCATGGCTTTTTTCATGGTAACTGAGGTCTAGGGGCTATGTAACTACCATATAAGTTTCAAAACAGTCAATCCACAGTAGAATGCACACAGCTTGCATAAAGTAGCTCTGCCTTTTCACGAGCTGCTGTGATGTCCAATCTTTCAGTCACCATCAACCACCATCCCACCCTTCTTTTGCCAAAACATCACGTCCATGCCGTTGCTGAACAACAATAACATGAAAACAAGTCGAAAAAACGCTGTTCAGACGATAGATGTCGAAACTACATCATTACACAGGCTTCCGAGCAACATTAATATAAAAGACCATTGGCACGTCAGCTTCAGCATCTTTCACACAGCCATTCCATTAAACTTTAAAAATTTACATTAAAAATTTTATTTAATTAATAGAAGTTAATTGATAAAGAAAATCTATTTATGACATTATTTTTGACAGCATTATGATTATTTATTAAAACTTCAGACAACAACAATTAGTGCCACGAGGTTATTTGCAACACTATATGTTCTACAAAATAGAGGACTACACACCTTACAGCGCAATATAATGTGGCTTTAGAAGAGGAAAGGTAGGATTAAGAAGTGAGCAAGTGATGAATTAGTATTATAGGTCGCAAGCAGATACAGTAACAATAATGGGTGCTCTACCTTATGCAGTCTCCATTGATGGCTAATAAACATTGATACAAGTAGGTTATGGTTAAAGTTGTGAACTTATAAAGTCTTAAATGTTTTGTTTTCCCTTCTCAACGCATTATGCATTTACTCACCAATAATGGCTACCTTTTTAATTTGGTCAAGTCTCCAAGTCGAAGGTGCCCAGCAGCAGATTCCGTACCATGGCAGTAGCAGAGGTGGCAAGGCGGGCTGCTCTCCACGCTTCTGCCTGGCAAAACACCCCAGAGCCCTTTATAACTTCAATCTGAAAAATTATTTCACATCACAATATTAATTTATTGGCAACTTTTAGAAACTTTTCATGTTTCATACTGATTCTTATGTTTAGCTTCCCAATAGTTAATAGGATTTTATGTATAAATGCAGATTAATGATAATCTGGACATTCTGGACATTTGTTTACATGCAGGGTAAAACTGCAACAGGAACAGTACAAAATAAAAACTGAAAAAAGACGGACATTCAGAGTAAAACAGTGCAAGATAAAAAAAAAACCTGTACAAAACATACATGCAGGGTAAGCATTGGTGGGAGCAATGTCCAAGCAGTGTAGAGAAATATTTCTGTACGGCTTCATTGTTTTGTGCTGTGTAGTATAGTATTGTAATAGCTGATCAGAGTGATCAACTCCCCATGTGCTGGTTGTACGCAGTCACAGGACATGGAAATGTCTTTGTAGTCCATGTACCTTGTAATTTCACCCTCATCTTCACCGCGTCTACTGTAAAGCAGAATGGATGGTAGAACAGGTAGATACTTCTCGTGTGTCCATCCACTTCACAAATACAAGAGGTCCATCTGAACGGAGCTTGCGTGTCCTGATGTGAGGGGCTGGTGAAGGCAAGGGTGATGCAGACACATTCCTAAAAACAAATAAATAAAAAAAATGTTAACCTATACTGTTCAGAGTAAATGGATGTGCAATTAATATGGATGCACAATATATACAGTACAGAGATGACCAAAAATGTATCCATACTTCAACATGAAAAATATACACCTCTCTTCTGTAGGTCACATGACAGCATCAATGATGGTGATAGATAATACTACACACTGCAGCCATAATTCAATTTGAGTTTTAAAAAACACCATCCACTGGACATTACACACATATTGAACACATTCTAAACAATTACATCTTATCAGGTATTTGTAAATACACGCTAAACAAAAGGGATTATATACATTTACACCAAAGAAATATTCATAAGCATCACTTAGCTACATAAGGCAGTATTTTAGCCACATGCAACTTGCTTGTTTGTGCTAAATAACATTACTGATAGCAGTGTTATAAGCTAACCAAAATGGAGCCAAATACACATTAGCAACCATAATCTAAAGCTATCCAAAACAAGGTGAATATAAACATCTGTAAACTCCATAAGGCATTAGCTTAGCCACCGGGAAATATCATGTTTGTGTTACATGAGGCAGCATGTTAGCATGATTTAACTAAACTATATAAATGGCATTGAAAGCCAATGTGTCACACAAGCTGACAAGAGCTAGCTGTAGTGAGGAAAATATTTACTAATATTAGTTTAATATTATCAGAATAAGAGTTATATAAGACTTAATAACTTACCCAGTGTAGCATGGGTCTATTCTCTGTTCAAAATGCTCCCGTTCGTCGTCGGAGTCACACAGTCTTCTTCTGAGGTAAATGTAAACTTTCCAGAACATTCTGAAGAGTTTCCTCGGATGTGTAAGCGCGTGCCATCTTCCAAAACGTGCTGAAAACTCACTGAATCGGAGTATTTTCAAACCTGTCTCTCTGTGTTCGTTTTTTCATGCCGGTGTCCGGGGGCGTGGTCTAGTATGTAAATTACCCGGACTGATTTCCGTGTGATTGGCGCATGGGCGTGTCCTGCCTCGGGTCATTAGCATACAAGTGTGACAGAAATTCTGTGCCTCTCCTTGGTTTCATACGGATTACATAAACTGAGAATATTTGTTTTCAATGTGACTTGCATCATTTAAAAGTAGACACTTTAAGCTTTATATAGATATATTTCTCATTTCATTTAATTATAGTGACGTGTTTCAAAAAGATTTTCACGGAGACTGAGGTTTCATATATGTGCATATATCCTCATATACTGCATGTGGCCAATTAGGATTAGTTTTTTGCATTTTTTTTGTTAGTTCTTAGTTATTGCCTTGATAATAGAAAATATGAGCTAGGCATCATGTATGACAGTTGCCAAAGTGAGATATGAGCTAAAATGACCAGATCCTGCCATAGGAGACATATCTTGTATGTACATATACAGTAGGGCTTATATGTGGATATAAAGAAGCAATACAGGAGACCTATATGGCCTGTATATGCACATATATGCACCTCAATGTTGCCTACATGTGGCATATATACGCATATATGCAGCATATATACGCATATATGGAGCATATATATTATCATATATGTGCATATATACTGCATATAGGTTTCATATATGCGCATATATCCTCATATTTACATTTACATTTAGGCATTTGGCAGACGCTCTTATCCAGAGCGACTTACATTTTTATCTCATTATACATCTGAGCAGTTGAGGGTTAAGGGCCTTGCTCAAGGGCCCAACAGTGGCAACTTGGTGGTTGTGGGGTTTGAACCTTAGTCCAATGCCTTAACCACTGAGCTACCCCTGGCCCCATATAGGTGCGGTTATATGCGCATATATACTGCATATAGGTTTCATATATGCGCATATATCCTCATATAGGTTCTTTCCATGTGGGGCACGCACACTGCTCTGGGTCAGACACAGACAACGGGAAACAGGAACTAAGGTCTCAAACAAATGCTTCCCAACAGAATACTGTAGGTCGCATCGCCAAAATTCTTTCACTGTGAGTGGCAGGAACTTCCAGACTACAACATATTGAATTCTCATGCCTGTAGAGTGTATTATAATGACGTGGCGACAGTGTAAAAACACCCTCCGATGTTAAATGCGAGCCGAAAATTGAGTACTTTTGAACGGCAAACAGGAATTAAGCTCTCAAGTGAGTAAACTAGACAGCAAGGTAAATACACAAAACTTACCGTCAAATTATTTTTTTTCCTCAATAACTATATATATATATATATATATAATTATTATTATTATTATTATTATTTTAAGCACCATGGCAAATCTCTTGTAGTCAATTTTTTAACCTGTTTTAAACACATACACACATGCATACACATTTTTATAGAAATGCACTTAGTTAATTTAATTTGCCTTACATTGTTGAATGAGGATGGGTTCCACAACCAAAAATCAACATTGATTCAATGTTTGTCTTTTCAACACTGAAAAGCATTGAATTATCAACATTGATTCAACATTATTTAGCATTGAAAAATCAACCTCAACCAAAATGATGATTCTGATGAAATTTCAACATTGAATCAATGTCACCTTGCTATCTGGGTAGTGATTAGAGTAATGTCAGGTGCCACTGGGGGCCATTTCGTTTTCAAAGATTATGAGACAGCATAGGCCTGTTAAAATGTCAAGGAGGACAAAATTCGGGATATTGGACGTCTTTTAAGTTGCTTAACCATTACTCATGACGTACTGCATGTAAACCTTAGAAATGAAGGAGAACAATCAATGTTCAGGATTGTAATGGTAGAAAAACCTTTAATAAATCCAGTGTAATTCAGTAACAAAGTCATTGATTTTCAGCTACTTATTTAAAAGATTTTGGTTGCTGTTATGTGTCAAAGTGGCATCCGAATGAACGCCAGGACCCACGGTTTCCCAGCAGAACATTGAGCAGTGGATAACACACTTCTTCCAGTCTGATGAGAACGTACAAGAAAATCTGATCAATCAAACTAGGCCACCTTCTTCTATTGCTCCATGGTCCAGTCCTGACAGTCACACGACCCTTTTATGTGCTTCAGCAGTTGGCAGAAGTCTGCACGGGCACTCTGACCGGACCGTGGTTACGCCGCACCATATGCAACAAGCCGCGATGCACTGTGTATTCTGAAACCTTCCCATCAGAGCCAGAAATGACATTTTCAGGAGATATCGCTACAATAGCCTTTCTGTGTGCGTGGCACCAACTGGCTAGGATTGGATTCTCATGAGGATTAATGAGTCTTGGACACCACTTCATCGCTTGTCCATCTTTGGACTAGTTTTGGGAAGTACCGACCACTGAATACCAGGAACACCCCAGATGACCTCCCGCTTTGGAGATGCTCAAACCCCAGGTTTTTTACCAATCACAATGCTAAATTGTTAAAGTCTCTCAGATCGTTACGCTTGCCCATTTTTCCTGCTCCAAGCCCATCAACTTCGAGAGCATAACAGATCCCACCCTATGATCATTGGTGTGATTAGTGTTTGTAGTTGCTCTGGTCCTTTCAACTTTGTCCTATATTTCTTTGCCGTGTTTATTTTACGCAGAACCTGGAAGCGAGAGTCATAGGCACCATTTGTATTCAGCTTTCACAATCACATACATAAACAAAATGTCACCCCAACCCCAAGCCCAATCAAGGCTCGTTATTTCTGCCTCTGTTATTTATAACAGTGTGATTGTAAACCAGGACGCAGCAGCGTCTGACTGGTCAGACACTAAAATACCTCGAATCCCCTCCAAGCTCATCTGCTAACACCGGCTACTTTATGCCCTCCGTGAAGGCTCAGAGTTGTTATAAAATATCACACATTAACGAAAAGACATTTATCGTACATAGGACGGCTGATCCAAGAGCACGTTTTATTGCCAAAGTAAATCACTCCAACGTCGGGCTTGTATTGTATTGCGAGTCGTGGCCAGACTGGAATGCACTTGGCCAAGGCCGTGTAACTCCATGCCAAGTAGAGGAATGCCAACCAGTGCAGGAGAAAGAGGGAAAGAGATTGAATGACTCCTCGCTGAATGACTTCTGCTCGTGTGAAAGCGTCCGCTCCCATGGTATGCCCAAAATCTGTTCACATTCACGCCACTGTAAAGGCCACGGTTCGTCAGTTAAAGGCTCGGCTCCAGTGGCTTCGCCTATAGAGAAAATGCACGTTGTGTCTGAAAGGTCACGAATTCAAATTCCTGAGCGAAGCCAAGGAGGCCAGGAAAGTTTTTACTTCTGCTGTAAAATTTTGGAGGATTTTTAGCATTTTTTGGTTGAAGAAGAAAAAAGAAATGAGCAACGTAGCTCACACTATCTGTGTTAAGCATCACCTTCGGGTATAAATTCTTTAGGATACTTTCTTCGAGGGACGTTCAGGTCAAACCAGGACTTTATGGTGAATAAAGCGATAAAATCGATCGACTTCACACAAAGTGTGGTGATGGGACTCATTAAATGGTGCAAACATGTCCTAGCCGAGGTGGCTCTGAGCCCAGTCGCTCCTGTGAACATTCAGAGACTGGAACGTCTGGTCCTTGAAAATCGACGGGTAACTTGTCACCATCTTGATGCAGACTGCACACACAATCATTCACCCACAGCACTTTATAGGAACTCGGATGGGGAGTTACTGCCACATCCCGTGTACAGTCCCGACCTCGCTCCATACTTGGGCCAATAACGGAGTTCCTGGGGGGCCAGCGTTTCAGACTTGAAGCAGGCGTTCTGATCATGGTTCTGGGGTACTAAGAAAACTTTACCTTTATGGTATCCAAGCACTAGTGAAACATCTGTATAAGTGCGTTAGAGTAGAAGGGGATTATATAAATGTAAAAAGGGAGATTTTATAACTCTCATAAACGTGTTCTATTATTCTACACAATCAAAAGCGACCACAACGCTAGTTTTAAATTCACCATCAGGAGGATATGGGGCATAGAGCAAAGTCAATCATATGGGACTGAAAAAAACACGGCCATGGCACAACATAAAACACACGGTAGGGCTGCACGATATTAGGAAAATATGCGATATTGTTGAATATTGCGATAACGATATTTCTTGCGATATAACATTTCCCTAGAGAAATGCATTTTTTATTATTATTATTGCCTATTTTTTTTAATTATTTATTTATATGTAATGATCATACTAAAATAAACAGGTAATAGATATTCGTGTGATGTAATTAAATCTAATTCAGGCTAAAAAGAAACTATATGTCAAGGAAGTTGCAAATATTTAGACTGCAAAACACTATGAATGACTTAAAACCCTCAGCAGATATTCTGACTTCTGGTTTGCTGTTACTATAAACCTGCCAACACAATATGAATTACTTTCAAACATTACTTTATATTTACATGTAAGCATACACTCATCAATAGTGTCTTAAAACAAGAGCATCTTTTAAACTAAATATTCTCTTTGGCTTGCCTGTTTTTTTTTGCTTTTTTTAATAAAAATAAATATTATTAAACAAAAATTTTATTAAAAAATACTATTTGTCACACACACACGCACGCACGCACGCACACACGCGCTCCGCGACCGGCACTAGGACCCGGAAGTATAAGAGGAGTAAACAAACCATCGATAGACCTTAGTCACCGTGTTCGCCATGTCGGTTCAGATTGTTTACTTTCTGATTCGAGTGTGTGTCTATAGGACGCGGGTTAAATGTGTGTTTTTCCCTTGCTCCCCTTCTGTGAGAGTCCTTAAACTAATTCGCGTGGTTATCCTGCCTACTCGCTTGCTTCCGCGTTTGGGTTTACCGTCCACGCTACAAAGGGCTAACGGCTAATCGCTAAGTCTTCTGATCATCCCGGGTTAGTTCACGACAGAATTAAGTATAAAGATATAAAGATATAAATGTGTGTATAAACATAGTAAGGGCCCATCTGATTGGTCAAATTTGGACACACAAATGCTTGGCAAGTAAAGTATTTATTGCAACTCTTTGCGATATGGTTATCGCGATAACGGTATTTTTTCAATATATCATGCAGCCCTAACACACGGCAAAAGAAACGTCCATATTATCTTCACCCTTACAGCTATACAGGCCGAACAAGGCTATACAAATCACACTAAACCGAGATAAGAAAGCGAAATTCTGGCAAACTAGCCGGCGTGATTCCGTGAGCCAACAAAGCAAACGAGCTCTGACTCGGTGCTTCACTGTGAGTTTAGCATCAGGATCTGAGAGTTTGGGGATTTGAGTGACAACCCGAATAACTGGACCAGACACAGACCCAGACTTTAGCTTCATTAGAGGAGCACTGATATATATACACACACACACACACACACACACACACACACACACACACACACACACACACACACACACTATATCATCAAGTTGAGATAAAAATTATGAAATACAATCAATTAACTGCAATATACAACAATTTGAAACTAATTTTAAATATTATATCGTTGTCTACAGTTAACGAAGATAAATGAATGTCATTATATTTACAAAAATCATATTTTATTTTTACATTTCAGTTTCAGGTTTTTAGTTCTGTGTCATTAGTATTTTTAAATAGATAAAAAATGTAATAAATTCAATGAATTCGGAAAATAGATTTAGATTTTGACCAGATTTGGGTGTATAGAAGGAAAAAGGAAGACGTCTGAGATTTGGCTAATGGCGTTTGTGTGGAAACTTAAATACTAAATCCCAGTGACATCACTACACAATGGTTTCGATTCCCATCTTGGGGTCTGTGTGCATGGAGGTTGCATGTTCTCCTCGTGCTTGCTGGGTTTCCTCCAAGTACTCCGGTTTCCTCCCACAGTCCAAAGACATGCAGATTAGGCTAATCTGCGTTCCCAAATTGTCCGTTGTATGTACTGTATGGATCTGCAGCCTGTCCAGGGTGTACCCTACCTCGTGCCTAATGCCTCCTGGGACAGGTTCCAGGTCTTCAATGACCCTGTACAGGATTAGTGGCATAGAAGAGAAATGAACATTTAGAACATTCAGAAAGTTTTCTCAGCACATGATCAGACTGCTTGCTTCATGTCTGAATTACGGGCCTCCCAGGAACTCCTTTAATGGCATAGAAATGTGTAAATGCCTGGAGTGAGGTCAGGACTGTACTGTAGAGTTCCTTGGTGTTGGTGAATAATTGTGTGCACAGTTCACACAGACAGATGCGTCTCTTCTACAAGTTCCGGACAATTCGTCCATCGATTTTTAATGATCAGGCGTTCCGCTCTCTGAATGTTCACGGGAACGACTACATTGGGCTCTGAACCACCTCGTCATCGGCATTCACCGACGTATGGATTTCTTTCAAACGTTTGCATTGTTACAATGTTTTACTCTCATCAGCGTACTGTGCTTGATATCTTCAATAAACGTCAATCAATTTTATGCCTTCCTTCACGAGAAAGTTCTTCACAAGTCCCGGTTTGACCTGAACGCTCCTTTGGGGAAAAAAAATTATATAGATTGTTTAGATTATTATGGAAAAACCATCTGAAGCAAAGGTTCATGACGACATCCTCGAAAAAGCCTTGAAAGAGCTGCAACTGGCTGAACAATTCAGACTCCAGACCAACAATGAGAAGAGGTAGGAGGTATGGAGAAACCTTAACAACATGCTGGACCATCCAGGAGTTGTTCGGGTCGAGAAATCCGCCTGTAGCAATAAGAACCCTTCAGGATCCTGAGCTTCTCCTCAGACTTACAGCAAGAATGACGTGAGTGATCTCCATCCTCCTGTCCTCCGTCTCCCTCCGTCTCCGCTGCCTGGCACACGAGCTGGCACAGCGGCCTGGCAGGGTCCGAAACATCCTGCAGAAACACACTTCACACCGCTGCTGTCGTTGGTCACCTACGCCAATAATCCAGAGTATACACGTCGGTGCAGATGGTTGTTACACGATGAACAATAAATACATTGAGCTGGTCTACATTACCATGCAGACGCTGGACGAAGGTGAGCAGCCAGGAGAAATACGGATTGATTTGCCATGATACACCCCCCCCCCCCTCTCCCCCACAGCACAACAGTGACGCAGCATTTTCCTTTAATTTACCACCAGCGTGTGTGTTCATGCTACAGTAACTCAAATACAGATTACTGCAAAAGTGCAAGTGCATAGTGATAAGCGTACGCCTTTACCTCAGCACTAGGTAAGCGGGCGCGTGTGGGTTTCTGTGTGTCTGTGTGAGCGTCTCAGAGCACTAGTAGGACACTCCTCTGGTGTCCTCTTGGCCAAGGTGAGGGACGCAGAAAGGAAGAGGAGCGGCACTGGAGGGAGAAAATAGATTTGTGTGTGTGTGTGTGTGTGTGTGTGTGTGTGTGTGTGTGTGTGTGTGTGTGTGTGTGTGTAGTCCTGTTCAATACACCTTTTCAAATAGATTCTCGAGATATTTCTCCTGACCTTGGGAGCCACTGCAACACACACACACATACACACACACACACCCTCCGCCACTCCAACACCCCCCTCCACCCCAAAGAGGCCATTTCAGGTGACATAGAAATTACACAGCAGTTATTATGACCTTCCCCCTGTGTGTGTGTGTGTGTGTGTGCTGAGAGAAACGGAGAGAGACAGAGAGAGAGAGAGAGAGAGAGAGAGAGAGGGCTGTAATTTTGAGCTCCTATAAATTGTGAGACCAGTACAAACACGTGTTAGGACCAGCAGGCAGCCATAAACACTTCAGACACTACAAAGGAGCTGCAGCTATAAAGGCCACAACAACAAAAATGCTAATAACCCACAATGTAAACCCTCCTGTCCCGGTGCTGAGGTCAGACAGAGTTTGAATTCTCATCTTCGGAGCTCATCTCGGAGCTAATTGAAGATCGCATCACGTTATCTCTAAATGAATCAGCCATTCAAAAAGTCAAATCTACGACACTCTCAGATCATCAGCCCCTCCATAAAACTCTTCCTGGTTCAGTTCAAGTGTTCGAATCAATCCCGCTGTCCAGCTTTATCGTGGATTGTTTTTTTTTCCTTCTGGTGCTTTTGATGTATTACCGATCCGCACACACTAAAGCTGACCGTCTTCGCTCTGGCCGCTGGTGTGGATTATGAGCAGGATTAATGCAAAATCCTTATAAAGTCTACAAATACATCCAATACTGTCTCTGGTTCCTAAGTGGAACTCAAAGGATCGAATTATAGCAATCTACCATCAGAGACATTCAGGATCGAGATGGAAAGGTCTTTTTGGGGGGAATTAATAGGACAATCCATTGCAAAACTCCATTGACAATTAAGAGAGAGAGAGAGAGACACCAACTCCCATCCACAATCATTTTAAATCTAAATGAGGTGAAGTACTAGAGATGGGGAATAAACAGATACAGTTATGAACCGTGATTCTTTTGTGTGGAGATTCACGTACACTATCGTTTCTTATAGAGATGAACCGGTCGGTCGGTCAGTGAGCAGAATTGATTGGTTTTTGGTTTGACAGGTCGTGACCAGGTGATCGACCAATCAGCCTCAGATATAAATGATTGTGTAGCGAGTGTAGAAGCTTCTGAGTACGCAACACAAATGCATTTTTATAGGGATACATTATTACAAAGCGCATGCATTAAATGCCTCCTATTTGCCATTTGCTACAAACTCTGTATGAATTAATCTCGACTCCACTCATTACACACTCTTACACCTGTCACAATACGGCAATTTACGTAATTTATAGAAAATCGCGTGCATTAAAAGCCCCGCATGTGCTTGCGGCACCTCAACCTGTGCGATCACTTTTGAGTTTTTAATACTTTGGAAGCACCATAAAGTCACTGTTTCTTTATAATCCTACAGGTAAACTATTTACACATTTTCACCCGTATGGTAGGAGTGAATTATTTACGAAATTTGTTTAGAAATAATTATAATTGCGGACGACAGATATACAGTTAAACATTTGCAAGCATAATTCCTTCAAAGCACTCATATATCAAAGTGACGTTGTCTTCTAAGAAATTATGGAAACTTTGATAATTCATTCCACAGCCCAAAAATATTCATATAAAAATAATTAATACAACATTTAAAGTAAATATAAAACAAATTAACCTGCACTTTACCTTTGATATGAATCCCTGTGTGTATTTGTGAAGTTGAAGACAGGAGGAGGGAGTACTGTGCAGGATGACTTTCATACAAACGCGTGCACACACACACACACACACACACACACACACACACACACACACACACACACACACACACACACACACAAATGGAATCACTCCTCTAGACAGATTTATCTCCAGCACTGCTGCAGCCTGTGTAACGTTTAGTTTAGAGGTTTAGTTGACTACATCAGTGATGCACCCGCAGCAGGACTGAGCATAGGAGATGATTACCCACAAGAGAGAAGAACCATTGGCTCAGTTGTTATCATGTGATGCTCGGCAGACAAAGCGCATGCGTACTACTTGCATATCAAGACCTTGCTCATTTATTAATGTAAAAATATTTTTTTTTATTTTGCTAATCTTGCAAAGTTCTCACAGACCAAGAATCCCTTCCATTTATAAAATCGCAATACTTACAGAATCACAATTTTAATCAGCACATCGTGATAATCTGGTATCAGGAGGTGACTGGTGGTTTCTATACCTACTAAATTCGGTCATGCTTGGATTTGAACTTGAACCTTAACTACAGTACATAGCTGTGTAACGTGCAAGTGCTAGGAACATCTCGAGAGACTTAAAAGCTCTGCGGTAGAGCAGAAATTTTAGGCGAGCAGAAATTAAACTGGTGATGACTCACCTTTCTCACGGATTTAGCAAAGCAGCAGAACGTGGAGGGACTTAATGTTAGAGTCTCTCTCCATCCAAGAAAAGCCTGCTCAGGAAAGTCCTCTACAGATAAAAAAATAAAACAAAAAATTTAAATTACAGGGAATCTAAGTGGAACTTGATTAGAGCTGATGTGTCTGATCTATTAGGTACAAAGTAATCAATTAAGGAATGACTGGTTTCATTTTGGAGTACCGCCAATACACCCGCCTAATATTGACCAGGTCCCCCTTTTTGCCACTAAAACAGCCCTAACCAGTCAAGACCTCTAAAGGTGTGTGTGGTATCTGGCACAATGCTGTCGGTAGCAGATCCTTTAAGTCCCGTAAATTGTGGGGGGACCTTCCTGGATTAGATTTGTTTTTCCCACAGATCCTTACTGGACTAAGGAGACCAGGAGAATTTGGCGACCAAGTCAACACCTCAAACTCTTGGTGAGTGCCTCAAACTATTCTTGAACCATTTGTGCAGTATATCAGGGCTCGTTATCCTGCAGGAAAGAGGCCACTGTCAACAGGGAACACTGTTTGAATGGGTGCACTTGGCCGGCGACAATGTTTAAGTAGGTGTTACGTGTCAAAGTAACATCCACATGTTGGTGGCAAGTTTCAAATCCAGCTACAACCATCTGGACCCAGGAGCTCTAAGAGACTGGGTACATTCTCACATCAATAGTAGTGGCACTATCATTTCTCTCTGCACTTTATTACCGCACCAATGGTGCATGTGCAGCAGTTCAAGAAGATTGTGTCTCAAAGGAAGTACATGACAGCATTTATGTTTCTTTTTGAATGTTTGCTTTCAGTTAGATTTTATTTGAACAAAAAACTGTCCAGTAACCTGAAGAAAGACCTGTAACCCAAGGTTCCCCAGTAGAGCATCGACCAGAGCATCACACTGCCTCTACCTGGTGGCTATCTTCCATCCTGGTGCCATCTCTTCGCCAGGCCATCTTCTTCCATTGGTCCATGGTCCAGTTTTGATGCGCATGTACCCATTGTAGGTGCTTCTGGTGGTGGACATGGTTCAGCATGGACACACTGACTGATCTGCAGCACCACTGCAAACTGCAATACACTGCATGTTCTGATACCCATCTATCAACTTTGTCTGCAACTTGAACTATAGTAGCTCTTCAATTGGATCGATATACACTGGCCAGCCGACGTACATCAGTGAGCTTTGGCCTCTCTTAACCTTGTCACTGGTTCACCAGCTTCGGACCGCTTTTGGTATGTTCTGACCACTGCAGACTGGGAAGATCCCACAAGAGCTGCACTTTTGGAGTTGCTCTGAGCCAGTCGCCCAATCTTTATAATTTGTCCCTAGTTTCACTCTTGACTTGTGCCCATTTTTGCTGCATCCAAAACACCAACCTCAGGGACCAAATATTCACTTGCTGCCTAATAAACCCCGCCCACTTTCAGGTGCCATTGTAATGAGATAATCAATGTTCTATCAATGGTCCTAAGGTAAAGGCTGGTCCATGTTGTTCCCTTTGTATGATGAGTTAAAACATGTTATAGGAAGCGTTAGCTAGAATATAAATCTGCCTTCGCTTCACAAGAGCGCAAAGTACAGAACACACACATCCACGTCCTTTCATCTCAGATATAAAGAGCTGTTTCTGCCTAATAATCATCATGACCTCCAGTCAGACCGTGCGGTGTGTGTGTGTGAGAGAGAAAGAGAGAGAGAGAGAGAGAGAGAGAGAGAGAGAGAGAGAGAGAGGTTACAGTGTCCTCAGTGAACAGAAGCTGAGTCAGGACTTCTTGCCAGAAGGAGAGTCTATGAAGTTGGCACCTTCCGGACACATAAAACATGATCACAAATGCCGCTCAGTTACTCCGCATGCCAACACGGTCCTCAAGCACAGACTCTGATTTCACTAAACAGCTGTGTGAGGAGCTAAAGCTAAGAGCCACTTCTACAAAGAGTGTAAAGATTGACCAAATCAGAAAGTAAGCTCTCGGTCTGAACACGGATACTGAACACGTGATCACATCACCACACAAAATGTCTGAATCAGAAGGTTTTATTTCATTTTCTACCTTTTTCACCGGCTCACAGTGTAGCTCGGGTCGACCACTGGCAGGTGACGTGAATAGCGTTGATTCTCCGTATCTTGTTACAATGGCACCTGGAAGCAGCAAGTGAACATTTTGTCCCTGAAGTTGATGTGTAAGCGGCAGGATGCACGACGGGAAGACGGCGAGCTGGCAGAGGCAGCGTGATACACCACCTTCCTGAACATTGACGGCAGTCTTCTTTCAGCAGAAGAAAATGGTTTGGGGACCCGACAACGAGTTTGAGGTGCTGATTCGGCCCCGAAATTCTCCAGATATCTGTGGGATGTCCTCCAAAAACAAGTGTGTGATACTGATGGCTTCATGCAAGATGCCACACACACACCTTCAGACGTCTAGTGGAGTCCAGGACTCGTCGGTTCAGGGCTGCTTTGGTGGTCAGAAGGTGGACTCACTTAATACTAGGGGGGTGGTTGCGTATTATTATGACTGATCGGTGTATTTTAGTGTACGCATATAATATTGAATAGCAGATGCTCCACATTACCTGGGTAAAAATTTGACAATTTTTTATGTTTATTGCTCTTATAATGGAACCAGAGCAAACATGATGCTCCTGCTGTAATATAAGCAGAATAAAACATCTGGAAGCTTCCACCCCAAACAAAATGAACCCGTTTGGTTAAGGTATAAGTTAAGTGCACACACTAAACGTTGTGATGACAGCGATAAAGAAATGCACATAAACCCAGCTTTAAGAAGTTAGCGGAAAAAAAATCTAAGTACTTCAAAGTTAACAATACTTCAGTGCAGATTAAGTGAGGAACCTGGCAGCTTTTACACATTCCTTATGTAAGCTTATATGCTTTCTAAAAGAAATCATAAATCAACTGCTTTTCAAAATGATGTACCCTTTTCTGTATTCCAACATAATGATTTATGTTTCTACCAAATACAAAGTCTATCCATTGACCTTTTATGGCGTCCTATTCTCAAAAAAAAAAAAAAAAAAAAAAGAGTAAAAAAAATCTCCCAGAAACCCGAAACTCTGTTCGATCCCATTCCAGTGCGCTGAAAAAGGATTGCAGCTCGGACGGCTTCAGAGCCCCAGATGTTCATTACACCCACTCGGAAAACACACACGTTCCCAACCAGAAGATAAATACAGTGGGTTGTGACCGCTGCAGTACTGACCCGACCCAGATATTAACCCAACATGATTCCAGATGTAAGCCGAAGCCAGGATTACTGCACCGCTTCTAATGAGGAGGATCCTCAGTCGACCCCAAAGCCAAACCCTCGGTCTGAGCTGAAGAGTGATACTGATTACACAGTCTAATAAATTATCTACATTTTTATTATTCAGGCATTGATTTAAATTAAAGCGGTCATCACATTGGATCACAGCATCTACTGTAGTGATATCATAATAAAATGTCTTTCATTTTTAAATAAACATAACTTTCCAGACAAACTTTTCGAATTGTATGATGTGTCTGTTGTTGCAAATTGTGTGTCTCATATGTCCTAATACATTTATGTAAAAAAAGTTATATAATCTAATTAAGTATTGTTGAAACATTTGAAGCTTAAATAGAGAAAAGTTTAACTTTTTAATGAAGCCACGCCTCCTTCTGTAGAACATATAGAAAGGGGCTACACATCCTTCCCTGGGACCGTCTCTTACCTCCGGACGTCTGGACCACACCGCCAGACATTCAGGACGACTGATGTTTATCTCATTACACATATTAACAGTTGAGGATTAAGGGCCTTGCTCAAGGGCCCAACAGCGACAACTTAATGGAGCTGGGGTTCGAACCTGGGACCCTTCCTCAGATCAGTGGGACTGACAGGTACAGAGTCCACACCTCCTTCACACAGGGATAAACACGCATAAAGGTTTCAAGAGCTTGACACACAGTAAGGCCACACCTCTTTCTCTGGGACCGACAGCTCAGGGGCCACTGCTTCTTGCTACGAGTTAACCATTAGGGCTGTAAAATATCACGCTGTTCCCTGCACTTTGTTAAAACCTGAACGATTAAGTTAATGGTTAAACATGGATGAGATTTTTTGTTTTTCGTTGGTTTATAAGAAAGTAATTTAGTGAAACATCTGGCACATCTGATATTCATTAGGAAGATCCCAGTTCCTAACAATAAAAACAAATGATTACTGAATGCAATAATTGCAAACAAAAAAGATGGGGAGAAAGATCAGGGAAGCAATTCCACTTATTCACTCACTCATCTTGTCTCGTCTCATCTATACCCTTTATCCGCTTTTATACAGGGTTACGGTGGGCCTGGAGCCTATCCCAGGAGACATAGGCACACCCTGGACGAGGTGCCAATACATCACAGGGCACACACACACACTAAAGCCAATTAGCCTACCTTCGCATGTCTGGGAGGAAACCGGAGTACCTGAGGGAAACCCACCTCGGAGGAACATGCACACAGACCCCGAGGCGGGAATCGAACCCGGACCCTGGACGGTGCTAACCACTACGCCACCGTGCCGCCTGCAATTCAACTATTTAGGATAAAATGATTCTTGCATCTCCAAACTGATGTGAGATAAAGTACACACAGTTAGAAAAAATACATCTGACTGGATTGATCTTTGCAATCTAAGTGCAATCTGTAGAAGATAAATATGGATGTGCAACAGACCTGCATTTTCATATCCACAAAATATCTAAAAGTTTAAAACTTTTCCTCGTCATATGCAGACAGAGTAACAGAGTAATCATGGTTTAAGGCCATCGAGTTTCCAGGCAGACTCTTGTCCAGTGCACTTGTTCACTAAAACACAAAATCCTAAAAAATAATCCTAATGAAAAATATTAAACTCTCGCCTTGCAGGTATTTATCATAACATTTTATTGACAATAAATCCGACATGCACAGCACACGGCCCCAGTCACGACCCGAGGGGAGTTTAACTCTTCACGTGCGGAGCTCAGACTCGGGGATACAGCTGCGTTCTTCAGAAGCTCACGGTGGTTTTTTTCTAACGCGGCTCAAACTTTAGTTAAAGCGCAAAAAAAAAAAAAAAAACCCAGACGGAGAAACGCAGCCTGAGAACACAAAGTGCACAAACTGCAGCGGCTCAGAGCGGCGCGTGCGAGGCGGCGGCGCAGATTAAAGGTCGCGTGAGGAGCGCGAGGAGAAAGCCCGGGTGTTTGTTTACCTGCCGCGGATCCGCGAGCTCCGTCACTCCGCCGCGCTCAGGCCTCCGCGCGCGCCATCAAACACCGAGCCTCGGGATTTTTCACATTTCTCCTGCTTTCGCCCTCACGCACTCCTCACGGGTTGCCAGATCAGGACACTTTAAAACTCTTGCCTTAAATCACACCTACAGTAACCTGCAGCTTCACCACCGAGTACAGAACTGCTGCATATAAAGTCTATTTATTTCATTTTAAGTAAATGACCAATTCATTGTTCATTATGTTAGTATGATTAAAATTATGCTTAATCATATATTTTAAATAGGCACAACATAATTATTATTATATATATTATTGTTATTTAAATATCTCTAGAATTTAAAATAATTTTATATTTAAATAAAATTTTGATCACGTTTACAATGTATGCATTTATGTATTATTAAGATTATTATGATTAATAGCAACAAGTAATAATCTATTGCTATTATTCATTTAAAATACATTCAAATAACATTTAATATTAATTGCAAAAAGGATATGATTACTATTATTACTTACTACTACTATTATTATTATTATTATTATTATTATATATTAATAACACTATATAACAACTAACATTAACAACTATTACATTAATTTTTTAACATTAACCTATATTACATTTATAAGGTTTACAATACTTATTACACATTATATTACTATTATTATTCATATAAAATATTTTCAATTAACATTTAATATTAATAATATTATTAAACTTGAATATGATTATTTATGTAGTAGAAGACAATGGTATTGAAATAAATGAAATAAAATGTCATATATATATATATATATATATATATATATATATATATGATTATTAAACATCCCGAATAACATCACGTGCAAGTGCTTAGTCTAAACCTTAGACGTCCACATGATACAAATTCTTAATTTAATATTGAGTCATACTCCATAATCACCTGTGATACAATATGGTACACCAAGATTTCATCCAAAGTACACCATTTGACCAACTTTTTGCATAATAATTGCTTTATCATCTACCATAAGCTTTAAATCTATAATCGGAAACTAATTACTATGAAAAATATAATTTAAGATTGTTTCCTCAATTGATGATGGCATGTATTGAATCAGTGCATCAGTCAAAATCATCCAGTTGTTACACCTTTAATACACTTTATGAGCAAATGTTTGATTGACCACGCCCACTCCCCTTTCTTACAATAAGCTCCAGTTTTCAGGAAAGGCTTTCCTCTACATTCAGGAGTGTGGCTGTGTGGGTTTGTATTCATTCACTCACTAGGAGCATTAGTGGAGTCGGGTTCTAATGTTTGGGGTCTGGAGGTCTGGGGCGTAAGTCTGCGCTCCAGCTTCAGTGGTTTGAGTTTAGTCAGGGTTCTGTACAGGAAATGAATGCAAGTTCTCAAACTCAACCCCCAAACACACCACGTCATCATGAAGGCCAGTTTGCACCCAAGTGCGTTGCTGGAACAGGTTTAATAAAGGGAAATTGTAATATCATAGCATACAAAGGCATCCTAGACAAGCGTGGCACCTGTTTGGTGAAGAGCTAATCTCTCTCTCTCTCTCTCACACACACACACACACACACACACACAGCCAAAAAAATTTTATTTCAGGAAAATAAGAAGAGAGAGGGACATTGTATAAACATTTTAATACACAATGTATAACTATGTTATAGTTTTATATTGATAAATCTGATATTTTATTAATATAAGATACATCATACTATTTTTTTTCTTTTCCTGAAGTCTGTATACAATTTTTTGGCTGACTCTGTGTAGTGTCCAAAAACGTTCAACTATATTGTGCATCTGCAGTATCTGAGTCCAGTGTAGTAATTGTAGTAATTATAAATTAAACCAAATACCCTGAAAAAAAAAAATCACCAAATATAGCTTCACATTTATTCCCCTTATAATTTTCACCTTAGATTCACCATCTCAGGTGTTCTCTCAGACCAGAGTAAAAATCACATCTACCTGCCCAGCATGATGATTTAATGACTCCGTCTGAGTGAAAGGAATCCTGAATGTTGAAATCCGACAATCTGGCAACCCCGGCGGGAGCGTTGCGAGGCTGCCTCTGCAGGGGGAAGAGGTGATTGGTGCTCGGGGATCAGATGGGCTTTCTTGGCCATGGATTTTAAAGAGACCCGACTTATTAAGAGATTTTATTAAAAAGAAATAAACATACAAGTTTAACTTTAAAGCACTTTGAATAAAAAAAAAGTATCATTCCCCTTTTCCTAACTTGTCTTATTTCAAGGATTTGCAAAGACCACAGAGAGATTATGAGTTTAAGATAAAGAACATGGAAGAAGCACATGAAGGAATACATGTATTACTTTATAATATTTAATCAGTAAGAGGTAAAAAAGTGACGCACACCAGAGCAGGGTACGCTGAACAAAAGATGAGCTGTGACAACTGAATAAATCTCCTAAATCTCTCCATCTATATCTATCTATATAGAAAGACACACACACACACATTTAACTTGTTTGCTGGCTTCCACAGCTGCAGATGCTCCCCAAGTCAGCTGCACTTCATGGCAGTGTTTGCAATAAGATTATTTCTGTCCCATTTAGAAATCGGGATAAAGACAGTTGTCTTTTCAAAAATTCATTTTTTACGGGTTTTAAATGTAATGAAGCGTTGCATGTGTGCTTCCTACAAATGGCAATCCCATCATTCTGCGTATACTGTGTTTAAAAAACTTTTAATTTAACAGTAATGAGGGCAGCTCTGACAAGGAAGGGTGGCATCTGCTGTACAAGGTTCATATTAATGCACTGGTCTGAATATGTGACGGTTTCTATAGTGTTCAATGAGGAGACATTTTGGACCATACCTTGACTAGTGTGATTATTTCATACATGCTGGTGAGGGATGATTGTTTACACTGACAGTAGCTTAGTACCAGATGAAATTTCTGGTGAAGACTTCAAGCAGAGTACGGTGATGAGACTCTTAGCTGCAGTAAAACATTTGAAGTGGTGCAAACGTTTTAAAGAAGGCTGTACGTTCGTGAACGTCGATCCCGGCCGAGGTGGATCGGAGCTCGCTGCAGTCGTTCCTGTGAATATTCAGCGAGTGGAACGGATGATCCTTGAAAAACGATGGATAACTTGTCGCCGACTTGCGGAAGAGACACATCTGACTGTGGGAACTGTACACACTATCATTCACCAAGAGAACTTTTAATTATAGAAACTTATTGGAGCTGGAGTTATTGCCACATCTCGTACCAGCCTGATTTGTTTGGGAAATTCCTGGGAGGCCGGCGTTTCAGACGTGAAGCAGGGAGTCAGATTATGGCTCCGATGTACTGAGAAATCTTTCTACCATGATGGTATCCAAGCACTAGTGAAACACTGGGATAAGTTCATTAGTGTACGAGGGGATTATATAGAGAAATAACAGTGTTCTGTTATTCTGCACAATCGAAAGTCCTGGACTGACCTGAATACAAGCTGTAATAATCGGCAAACTGCTGTGAAGGAGTTGATTACAGCAAAATATGCATTTAAAAAAACAACAGAGAAAAAAAAAGGTGGATTCAAAACACCTTCAAATTATGCTAAAAACTCTTTTTTTACTGGATCTGTCATCTCGTCATTAGAGAATGTGTTACATCTGTTCAGAAACTGCATGATGCTCTGGTTTAGAGTATAATACAAATTACATACAAAACCGAAACAGGGCGGAATAAAAAAAAAAAAAAAAACTCGTTAAAAAAAAAAAACAGTTCTTGTACATTCAAATGTCAGATTATCGAAAAAAATGTTTAAAAAACAAAACAAAACAAAAACACACACACACACACACACACACACACACACACACACACACACACGAGTTAAACAGTATACAACTGAAGAGTACCACAGATACGTATGTACAGGTCAAAGTGGCTCATATTACCTGACATCAGGGAAATAAATCTTTATGCAAAAACAAAGGAAGGTCAGTGAGGCTCTGAGTTAGCTCTCGATAGTAAACAAATAATAAAAAAATTAACTAAAAATGAAATCTTTCAAAAGTCATCTCAGCTGTATCGGCTGCTATGACTTCCATGTCTTGATGAACTGCGACTGTAGGAACCATAGGATCTGAAGAAGAGGGGAGAAAACACACAAGATCAGTTTCTAACAGAAATGTAAAACATATTACAAGGACGAAAGAAACAAAAGCAGGAATATTTATATATATTTATTATGTTTAACCTCCTCACCTTGATCTGCGACCAGAACTTTCACTGCGCCTGTGTCGCCTTCGTCTGCTATGACTGCGGCTGCGGCTTGAGTAACTGTCGTAAGTGTAGGATCTGGGATGGGAACAAAAATGTTTCAGATTATTTGCACCTTACAAAATTTTACTCAATTATAGAAACGACATACAGGCTTTTGAATTACTGCTTCTCACATTGAGTCGTCTCACTCGAGTGAACACCAATCTTTTTGTATTGTAGTGTTTCTCCTATTAATGCTGCGCTGTAATGTTCCTGAGCTGAAGCCTGTGTTACAGAACTGATCTTAATCCTTCTGTCTGCAAATTACACACCGACGCTTAATGCATGAAGGTCGTAAGCAACTTTTTTTTTTTTTTTTTTACAATAAAGACGTTGATATAACTTTTGGTAAATGCTGAAGTAGGCATAAACTTAAAGTTATTAAAAAAATTTATAATGTTGCTTGCAGAATACATCTTACAACTTGTAAGCAGAAAAAAGAAAAAAAGACAGCAAACAAAAGAATTAAAGATCAAGCCATTTTAAAGGTGCCATATTTAACTATTTCTTTACGATTTCGTAACCCAGCTGCTGAAGAGCGTTTGTGTTATTGCTCCACCTAAAATTCTTCAGACAGTGCATTTTTTTCACACTTCAAACTCCCTTGGTTTCACTCCTCTTCTAAATGCACTGTTTCAGTGTCTGTTTCAGATCCGAGCAACAATCAGGGAGAGGGGATCTCAGCCAACACAAAAACGTAATAAACAACAAAATAAAAACATGTCATTGGAGACATGTTACATATGAACATCCAATATTGTTAAAAAAGTTAATTTTTACATAATAGGTCAGCATTTAAAGGAAACATATTTTACAAACCTTGACCTATGGCGACCTCTGGACCAACTTCTGGAACGACTTCGACTGTATGTATGACTGAAAAAAATAAAAAATAAAATGAACAAACATGATAGACCAATATAAAATAACAGGACTGGTGTCTGTAGCAAGTGAGAAAATTCATGCTTATATACAAAATTACAAGAGAAATATGGTGAGTGCAATTGTTTCTATTCCCAAATCATACTTTATTTCCACAAGGCTATGATGAACTACGCAGTTACTGCATGATAAACATCAGGGTTGAACTTAAAACATATGAGGTTAAACTTCTCAAGCCTGCTGACATTCCCACTCACCTGCGATAGCTACGACTCCGAGATCTGGAATGTTCTCTACTGTATCTCCGTCTGCTTCTGCTTCTACTGTAGCTTCTGTGGAATAGTGTCGAAAAATACAAAGTGTACAATTATGTTTAATATAGTATACTGTTTAAATCTGCATTCTAGCACGAATGTACAGTACGAGTTAAAAGTTTGGACACGCCCTCTGATTCAATGTATTTTTTATTTTTTTTTGATGAATTTTCTACATTTTAGAACAATACTGGAGGATGGAGGGAAATCCCGAACATTTTTTAAAAGGAATTGCATTTTCAATTGCGTTTTTCATATGTGGACACAAAGTGTGACATAATTCAAATGCAGTTGCAAATTTTGCATTATCATTTGCTTTTTCGCTTTCGCGAATGAACACTGACTGTTTTTCATTTGAAAATTGGCAAAGTCCATTTGCAGTTACATTTACCATGTCTTAAAAGTTATGAGCTTGTCATATTTAAATAGCAAAATCAATCACCACGTCTGCTTTTCCACTTTCTCTGCGTTGCGTTTGCAGCCTGCCAAAACTCAAATGCAATCTCAATTCATTTTGCATTTGAATTACCGATGCATTACACAGAAACCTGTCAATCAGCGTCAGGGGTGGGTCTATACTGTGGGGTGTGATTGTATGGAGAGGGACGTCACTCGTAGTTGATGACCAAGAGGGGGAAATTTGAGCGATGGAGGTGAACCACGGTAAAGTTGGTTTTATAGTGGACATTCGCCACATATTCAAGATTATCTCATCTATTTATCAAGAAATTAACACACAAAAATGGCAAATCGCATATTTTCTTAGTCTGGAGTGGACAGAGAAGCTATTACAAATAAATATATTTTTAGATCTTCTCCTGTTATAGCCTGCTGGAGCTAAATCTTTCAGAAAATTGTAATTCCTTTTGAAAAATGTCTGGGATTTTCCTCCATACTGGAGATTTCAAAACTGTGAAATAATACACATGGCATTAGATAATTGAGTAACAACAATATTAACAGTCAGTTGTTAATTTAAGACACAAAGGTCAGCGGTTCTGGAACAGTTCTTGCAATAACAGTATTGTGTCAAGTGCATTCGCAAAACCCATCAAGCACCATGATGAAACTGGCTCTCATGAAGACCTTCCCAGGAAAGCAAGACCAAAACTTACCTCTGGTACAGAGAAGTTCATTTAGAGTCACCAGCCTCAAAAATCATCAATTATCAAACAACACCTCAGATTAGAGCCGTTATGAAGCTTTACAGAGCCTTTTTTTTCCTTTTGTTAAATCAGAAAGGTCTACGGAATTAGAAGGTGTGTCCAAACTTTTGACTGGTAAAGTCAAGATCAGTGAATAATTATTATTCACTTAATATGAAATCAATAAATGAATGAGAAATCAATACTTTAACAGGATATGATATTGTTTCAGTATTGTTCAAACAGTTTGATGTTAATAAAATGAGAATGTTCCTAACTGGAGGAGCCCCTTTACTGGGAATCTCCCTTGATTTAACAGGGTCAAGTTGTAAATATGGAGACCAGGGCAGAATCAGTGAGTCTTTAGAGCACTATGTATGGTTTAAAATAAAAATATTAAAATTAATGTACGTGTATGTACCTGGAAGAATAGCTGGAGCTCCTGGACCAAGTCCTAGAGTGCGTGTATGACCGAGAATGGTCTCTTCGTCGGGGCATGGAACTGGACATGGAGCGAGACTTGCTCCGCGAGTGCTTTTGGGATGTAGCCTGCTCTCCTGTGACATCAGGTGAATCCTCTTCACTGGAACTGTCCTGATTTCTGGGGCGCTGGTTTAGCCGAGCGGTCTTCCGCACCTCGTCAAACAAGGATCCTGGTCGGACCCTGTTTGTGCTTTTGATCTCAATCTTGAGGCCCTGACTCTTGCCCTCCCCCTGTTCTTGTAATCTGTTCATATCTATAGCTAGAGGTACTATGCTGACCGCTTGCACGACAGTTGTACCTTTTAAAGGTTTCCATTTGGGATCGACTGGTATCCCGATCCCACCAGATGTGGGTTCTCCAGCCTGGTTGGCAGGAGGACTTGAACCTGAGGTCTTTTTATCTGTTTGAGGTAGGGGAAGCTGATTACCATTCTTAACAATATCCTTTATTGTAACCACACCATGGTCAGGCGGTTCCGTGTTGGTGACTGCATTGTGCTCTGGGGTACATATTTCCATATCGTCTTGCTCTTTTATTTGGTCTTGGGCATGTGTCGCATTAACACTTGACTTACTTGAAGCAGTCCGAGGATGTTTGTTTTGTGCAGCCACAATATTCAACTTTAACTGCTGGTTTTTTATCTTGGTCGTAGATTCACCACCACTTTTAGAGATCTCTGTGGTTGAGCAGCTTTCTTTTAAGGAATCGTGCTTTATCTTGGAACGGCCCTTACTTTCCACGTTTCGCGATGTTAGTTCTGTGCTCTTTCCCAGTTCTTTAAGTACCTCATTATTAGCACCTTGCTGTGCAGGGTCAATATCCTCCTCACCTTCATCGCCAAACTCAAGTGGAGGCTGCCAATGAAATGTCTCCTTTGGTTTCTGGTGTTTCTTCTTACACCTTTTTGTTTTTGTCTTCACTCTTTGTGAGCCAGACCTGTCAGAGTTTCTCCTCTTGTGTTTGTGTTTACGCTTGGCCTTCTTGCTCTTGTGTTTTTCAGTTTTTGAACGATCATTAGAATGTTTCGCATTTGTGCTAAACTTCCTGGAAACCTTGGACAGCTGGTTTGGTTTTTTGGAGACCGCAGAAGGTTCTTCACTTTCAGATTCTGAACTGGCTTCCCCCTCTTCCTTTTCTGATGAAGGTTTATTTGGACTACCCACATTGTTCGCTTCTGGGATTTCGGTCTCACTTTCAGAGTCCCAGCAATGAGCCCCAATCTTAATCTTTTTCTTTTCACAAGGCCCAGTCTCCTCTTCAACAGAACGTTTAGGTGGTTTGCTTTCATCAGCAGAAGGTAGCTTGCCCGAATGTTCGTTGTCACTTTCCCATCCAGATTCAGATTTATAGTTATTGGCAGTTGCTGCTGAGGCATTGTTTGGTTTAACTTTCTTTTCTCCCTTAATGTGCACATCTGGCACAGGATCAAGTGTTACTTCCTGCACCCGTGAAATACTGTCTCTCTGAATAAGATTGAGTGCACTATCACTTTCATCGTCTGAATGGGAGGGAGATGCATCTTCTTTGACAGGGCTATGCATGACATTCTTGGGCCTCTTATAGCCCGTTCTTTTTGAACTAGGGCGCTCCTCTCTTCTTTCTGAGGATGTTCTTCTATGTGAATGATAAGAGTCTGACCTGCTAGAAGAGGATGATGATGACGATCTACTGTAATGACCAGGTGACGCGGACTGATAAGTAGAGCGACTTCTGCTTCTTGAATAGCTGGATGATCGACTCCTGGATGAACCTCTTCGGGGGAGACCTTTGGATTGCTTGTTTTTTCCACTAATAAGACCCTTATGAGAGGTTGACTTCTCAAACTGACCATGAACATTCGATGGAGTCACCCCTGGCATTCGACCCAGGAGAGCCTGAGAGGGCGGGTCTTTCTTAGCCTTGATCTCTTGAATGCGAACATAAGATGGTTTCCAAGGCTTTTGTCCTGGTTTCCATCGAGAAGGTGGTGGGCTGTCACTCAACGGCAGCACTGGGACACACTCGGAAGATGCAGAGGGAGGTGCTTTGTGTTCTACGACTTGAGCAGTGGTAGGTACAGAGTTCTTAACCTTCTGTGTACTGCCGTCAAGAAGCTTTGATGTACTCTTTTTTCTGTAATATGGGGACTGAGACTTGTATCGAGACCTAGATCTGGTTCTAGATCTTGTCCTGTATCGAGATCTGGAGCGGGAAGACCTAGATTGCGTAATAGACCGTCCTGACTGACTTCCTGACCTCGACCTTGAGTAGGATCTAAACCTACTCCCGGATCTAGATCGACTTCCGGAATACGATCCGTCTCTTGATCTAGAGTAAGATCTTGACTCTCTAGACGAACAGGACGAGGATCGTCTCCTGTTTGACCTTGATCTATATGACCTGCGAGAGTGATGTGAAGTAGACAGGGAGCGAGATCGTGAATGAGATCTCCTCTCAGGAGGGTTGGAGCCTTTTGACTTTCTGCTGGATGATATGGACATCTCTCCTTCCGAAAGAGATGCGTCTCTGAGTTTGTGCTTCTTATGCTTTTTTGAATGTTTACGCTTCTTTGCCTTCTTCTTATGTTTGGTTTTTTTCTTCTCTTTCCTGTGATGGTGATGCTCACTAGAGTTATTAGAGGCCCGGTTTGAAGAGTAATCTCGGGATCTTGATCTTGACCAGGGGGTGCCGCTCCGGTCATCCCATCTGTTAAATCATTCAATGTGGATTCATCATTAGTGTCTATTCTTTCATTATACTGAACAGTTCAAGTGTCTGTCATATCAAGGGTGGACAAATTGGTGGGCAAAGCAGCCAGGTCAAGTCCAGCTTAAATACACAGGTGCCATGGTGGTTAAATATATTATAAGAAAAAAAACAAAGGATACTGGCCAGTCTCTAATAATAATTTTTAATGTGATGCAAGGGTAGAAGATTCAATTTCATACTGAAATGCTGGCTAGTATCTTACTGAACTTATGTTTTATTTATCACAAATATGTCTGTTTTGGTCTCTAATAAAAAAGCTTTTTCGTGTGCATTATGTAGGTTACTTTTCAGTTACTTTGATTTAGAACGACAAAAACAATAAATCTTTTTACACACCAGGGTGGTCTTTGCATGAACAATGACAAGGTTGCTGTTGTGTTGCATTGTTGGAAACATTTTCTTTATTGGTCACTTGCCATAGGCTCAAGTTGCAGGTTATCTAACCTTGGCTGGCCGCATTTACATGCAACTTATTCGATTCAATATACATAGAGTATCTAGCAATTAGAAATTCGTAGACGTTAAAGTGTGAGCTCATTATGCTCGGAAGATTCCAGAGAACGTGCATTATATAAAACAACCTGTGATGGGTACAGTGTGTGTTTTTAACCCGGAAATGACAACTCTTGTATTTTTATTGGAATTTGGTTGACATTGAGTTAATAATACAGCAGAACCTCCAGAAAAAAAATCTAATTTTATTTGTTCTGGAAGAGAGTTCTTTAGGCGAAAATGTAAGTGAAAAAAAAAGATAAGAAAAGAAAATTTATTCCAGTCACCCAAAAATATTACCAATTTATAACACTATAATCTATATTTTGTATATAAAAAAAACAATAAAAACATTTAGAATAATCATCATGCGGCATTTTTGCATAAAAACAATCAAACCTTTCGCACTTTGACATAGCTCTTGAACACACGCTGAACACAGAGCTGATATCGTGGACATTTTCTTGCAAAATTTTAATTCTTAAGGCAGGGCATTCATATGCTGAGGTTCCGCTGTATTGTCCTGGGGCAGGGGTAGCTTAGTGGTTAGGGTGTTGGACTATTGATCGGAAGGTCCCAGGTTTGATTTGATTTGAATACGAACATGAAACTATATAACAAATAAAAAATAATAATAAAATAAACAAGCAGACAAATATGTTAGGAGTAGGAAGAAGTATAAACTTATTTAATCCTACCCCTTCAACACAAACATGTAGCCACTTTTGGGTCCTTGAGCCCTTTACCCTCATAAAAATGTAAATGTATATTGTACATAGAAAGCACAAACGTTAATTGTCTGAACTCTTGCCGTGTTATCAAGACCACATGTTTTGGATTCTGATGTCTCTGTGGCAAAACTTAAACTGAAGGCAAGGACTGAGAGATTTGTTATTATTTGTTTATTCAGTGTTTAATTTGCAAATGAGATGAAAGCACTCTCACAGAATATTACACCACCGTACTACAGGAGGATTTGACGCAAAAAAAACCCAAGATGTACTGTATAAAAAGTAGAACGTTATCATATTTTGCCTGATCAAGAGAGTATCTTGGTCAAATGAGCTCGCTTTTAATCAGCGGGCTTGCTAATGGAGTTATGACTTGTTCATACCTGCATTTAGACTAATAGTGGAAAAGTGTATTACTTCCCATTACTGAATACATCAGCTATACAAATAATAGCTTGAGAATCAAACACTTTTAGATGGGAAGTTAAACATGTGCAGTATTTTTCACCCGTGATTTTGCATTAACTCTTGATACACTAAGGTCCTACCTTTCTCCTTTGCTCCATTTCTCTACACTGGGAGGCTGGTAAGTCTTCGTCCTCTGCATCTCCTCTTTCCAGTGTGGAGGAGTCTCACTGCTTTCTCGTTCCTCCTCGGATTCAGACCGGGATACTGACCGAGTAGGAGTATGGTATCTCTGTAGTAACGCATCAGAATAGTTTTATCCTTTATTCTCTCACCAATACTGGAACAGCTTTAATTACTATTAAACAGGGTCATGGGGGGAAAAAAAAGTTTTTACTTTTGTATGACATGAAATCTAATGATTTTAACCAGAAAATATACTCAAACATAATTTTTTTTCTACATACATGTAGAAACACAATAACCCAAATTCCTCATTTCTATCAATGCAGCATAACTGTGTTTAACACAGAAATGCTTTTACTGTATGTGACAGCTCATACCATTGTGCCACGGCCTTTGAGTTTCCGACCAGATTTTGTGACAGCTGGTTTGGTGTCATTTGGCACTTTTGCTGCGTCCTGTACAGTGCTAAAAAAAAGGGGGAAAAAAGGCGAGAGTTGAAAAACATTCTAAATGATGTGAAAGAAGCAAACAAGTTTAAGAAGAAGCTGCCCTTTTTTTTTCTTTTTTTACATATACTGTACATCATCAGGAACAACAGTCAGTTAGCACTTTTTTTTTGTTACAGTATTGTCTACTATTCAGCCTTAACTACTGTTACAGGTGCTCGCTCAGCTGCATGACCTTTCTGTCTCGCTAATATCAGCCGATATTAGTAATATAATAGTAATATTCTTCCTAATTCTGCTGGTTTGGAACATGACACATGAATAAGCTATGTAATTATTATTATTATTATATATGAGGATTTTTTTACTACGTTAACCATACGGTCCTAAAACTGACTATTGGCAACCTTTTTACTCTCCTTCAATTTGGTACATTTTCAACATATCTTGTGTTTTAATAAATAGTTTACCATTGAGTCAAAACGTCTAGACCATAACACCTGTGCTTATCATGTAGCATAACGCGAATATTAAACTCTACTGAACAGACGTACACATTTGTTGTCTCTTCCTGAGCTGGCATGTCTCGACGGAGCAGGAAGCGGTTCTCTGGCACGGGAGGGATCTCCTCTGGGCGCACCATAGGCTTCTCCCTCTTTACATTATGTTCTTTCTGTTCGTCCTCTACCCTGTTTCGCTCAGACAGACTGTAGAAGAGCCAGGCATTAGTCACTGAGACAGAATCTCTACACTGGGAATATACCGCAATATAAATTTTTTTGCTCACCTCCCCTCAACAACCGGTTTCTCATGACGCCTTTCTTTCCTTATGACTTCTTTCTTTCGTCTTTTTGAATGCTTTCTCTTGGCGGAGGTCTTCTTATTTCGGCGAGAATACCGTTCCACCGATTCTTCTCCGGACTCCAGGGAGGAATCTGAAGAACTCTGAGAGTCATCCTCAGAATGAAAAGCTTTCCTCTTCCGGCCCTCGAGCACTTCAGAACAGCAAGAAACAGTTAGTAAACATAGTAAAACCATGTTTAATAGTAAAAGTAAGAGCGTTTAAACACGCACTATGTGAAGAGAGGATTAGGACTAAACAGATGTGTGGTCATAAGAAAACCAGATGTTAAGGAGGAAATTGGGGGAAAAAGGGCTTCAGTTTGCTGGGGATCATAAAGATTGGATTTTGGAGCGATGCAAAAAAGATTATTTGGTCTGATGAGTACAGACTGCGGCTATTCTAGAGCAAGAAGGGAAGGAAGCAAGGCACTCATCGTGCATATTGTCCACTGTACAGGCCTCTGGAGACAGTGTTATGATCTGGGGTTGATTCAGTTGATCATTGTACTGAATGTACTGAATGACCAAGTTGTCACATCTATAGAGTTTTCCTTCTGAAAGCATGGACATATTCCAGCAATTGAATTGTGAAAGAGTGTGGTTCTGGGAGCATGAAAGGGCCACATAGGAAATATTATGAGATGTTAGCGCCCCCCCCCCGATTTAGTCGTGTCCAATTCCTCCCCGTCACTAGGGGGCTCCCACATTAAGGCTACTACTACCACTCAATCCGGAGGGCCGAAGACTAAAGTGTTTCCTCCGAATCACATGACGCCAGACGACCGCATCTTTTCGAACTGATCGTAACACACTCGGAGGACAGTGCTATCCGCTCCTTCGGCTCGCGCGAGCTCACAGACGCCCCTGATTGGCAGTAGAGCCGTGATTAATGTGGGAGCACAAAGTACCTCTCATCCCGCCCCTCTGAGAGAGCCCGGCCAATGAGCTCTCTCCAGGTCTCCGGCTAGCTGCAATCAAAGCTAAAGATGATGCAAAGAAATACAGGTTGTCCTTGACTTACGAACACT
Organism: Channallabes apus; assembly: GCA_030522415.1. Lineage (NCBI taxonomy): Eukaryota > Metazoa > Chordata > Actinopteri > Siluriformes > Clariidae > Channallabes > Channallabes apus. Next base: position 29,797,761 of record CM060115.1, on the reverse strand, counting down.
GGAGTTACGAATTTACAGATACGAACAGACCGCGGGAACAAATCGCTAAAGCAGCTCGTGTATTGTAAAAAAAAAAAAAAAAAAAAAAAAAAAAAAAAAAAGTGCCCCAGATACCAATATTTACAATCATCAACAATATTTTCAGTGTGTAAGTTAATTTATAAACATCCGAAGAACAAAACAGAGTTCACAGTCCAATACAGTGGAAAACAGCTCTGAGACAAAATGTCGTCTGGGATTTCCCTCACAATATATAGTCGCACAGACATTATTTTACTGCGAGATTTATTTCCTTACGCACGTTTATAATTTTTGTCCACGTGATGGCTGTGTGGGGAAAAGGGAAAGATTTAGTCGAGTGGACTGTTATGCTTTACATTATATATTCGTGTCAAAGGCGTATAAGACTCGTCAGATTTAAGAACAAATGTGCTCCCGAAACGGAACTTGTTAGGGACTACCTGTTCTACAGCGGGTGACTTGAGTATTCATTGCTGTGTTTGAGAGGCAAAAGTACCATCGTTAGCAGACTTTGTAATCAGCTGTCCACAGTCGATCACTCTGACGTCTGCGTAGGGTCTGCTGGCAGCGTCGGTCTTCAGCCCCTCGATTTTCTTGATCACCTCAAACCCGGAGATGACCAACCCGAAGACCACGTGGACTCTGCATTCAAACATGTGAAGCGACAACATGTGATAACGTGATTCACGGTGCAGTTTATATCATGCAAAGCCTGTTCGATTAGCAAATCCAAACCTACCCATCCAGATGTGGTGCCGTCTTCGTAGTTCTGTTTTAGGCACAACGGCCACAGCGGATCAGCCGGCACATGTAGAGAAAGAGAGAGAAAATGGAGGGCGATTTAACCGGGCAAAAATCTCACGTGCAGTCAATCAAGTGGAAAACTGGATCCACACACACAAAACAGGCATCTTTATTCAAAAACATCCACAAACAGTGCTTAACCTGATAAACAGCAGCACAAAATAGTTAAATGCATACTGGTTGAATCAGTATGAAAACAAAAAGCCTTCAACATACTACATGATTAAGTATATTCACATTACTAATAATGAAAGCCAGTCATCTCAATCTGAACTACTATTTAAAATAAATAAATGGGGGGGGAAAAAAATAAAAATAAAAAAAAAAAATAAAAAGGGCACACCCCTGACACACATCCTGTACACAAACGTAAATACAGGTCAGTTTAAAAAGATATAAAATAGGACGCAAAGTCTAGCTACAACAATCAGAAATAGTCAGGAGAGAGAAGCACAGCCTTGGAGAGACACATTACCTTGGTAGAGCAGGACGCTAGAGTTTCTGCAAATTTTACACAAAAACGGCAAGAGAAAAATTGTAACACATTTGTAGGCAAAAAAGGAGTCCAAGTTTTTTTTTTCGTAATATATTTCTACATTTACACTCAGAAGGGAAAGAAGAGATGAGCGTGTTGAGGCACCTGCATCACACATAAACACCGTATGCAGTGTCTCCAGTCTAAATGATAAGGGAGAAAAGCAGGGCTGAAGGACGGGAGATTTGGCTACGGTGACACTTGAGGAATGCAGGATTGGGAAACTAATAGACTGAAAACTCCAATACAGCTTCTTAATGCTGTCGTGTTATGCTGACTTACAAAATAGTAATAAAAAAATTTATAAAACAAAATAAAAAAGTGGAAATATGAAACCTAGTTGGATGAAGCCATGTGTGAAATAAATGATATGGTAATTTATACATTACATTTTATGACAGTAAAAGTAATTAAAATGTGGAGTTTTCCCATAATCAGAGCCATTTAATGCTGAGCGGTGGTGTTAAATGGCAAGCAGACAACCTGGTGATGCACATTCATATGAATGATGTCTGAACCTCACACACACACACTCTCTCCCCCATGAGAATAAGCTGTACTCACATGAAAAACTGCGAGCCGTTAGTGTCCTTGCCTCGGTTTGCCATCGACAAGAGGAAGGCTCTGTCGTGTTTGAGAATAAAGTTCTCATCTGTTGGAGAGAGACACGGAGACAGAAAACAGACTGAGTGCTGCTGGCCATCTGTTTCATGAGATGGCATGGAGAGAGAGAGAGAGAGAGAGAGAGAGAGAACAGAAGAGTTCTCTCCTGCAGTCGCCATTATAATCACTGGCGTTACGAAATATTTACCCTTAAAATTCAGTATTACGAAATATTTATCTGCATAAATACGAGTGCGTCCAGATGAGATACCCCTTAAAGTAAACTTTTCCAGACTTGAACTACAGTATTCGCAGAACTTCCAACCCTGTAGGATGGTGGGAAAGGGGAGGGGCTGCCACGGAGTACGTGAGAAATACCTGTTCAACTGTCAATCAATTCTAAAGAAAGGGTCCTGAATTAAAATTTAAGAAGGTCCAGTCAATAAAATTTTCTTCGAGCTGTATAGTCGCGGACTATCTGTATACTTACAAATTTATGCAGATACGAATGGACTGCGTTATACTTGTTTATATACGTATGCGCGTGGGGGTGCGGAAGAAATTAATTGGGCCCACCGGTTTCAATGGATCAGTCTGGAAGCAAGATGATAGAAAATGTTTGTCCTACAAAGCTGTCCTGATGGTGAATAATTCGAATTTCGGAAAATCCTCAACAAAACAAAGTTCACAGTCCAATACAGCTTAGAGACAACACGGCAGCAGGGATTCCCCTCACGATTTAAAGGCTCAGAGACAACACTGTTACGTTGTCATTACCTTAGGTTTCTGGCCACAAGATGGCAGTGTGAGGAAAGGGCACAAAGATTTAGTCAAGTACACTCACTTTGTCGGACTTAAGAACGAATTGGACTTACAAACGTCCTGGAACACAACTCGTTCGCAAGTCGGGGACAACCTGCAGTCAATGTAAGTCTATAAAAATAAGCGGTTTAAAATTTCAATAGTATTTGACGGCATTGTGCACTTCATTGTATTTGTATACAACACTCTTTAACCAATCTTTAGCAAATCTTTATTTGGACGCTGCTGGGCTGTAAATGAATGTGAAAATAATCTGGTTGCTCTGTCATACTGGGCTCTCGTGCCCTCAGCTTGGACTGCTGCAGATATGTTTACTCAAACAAGTTGTGACCCCCCCCCCCAATAGTACAGGGTAGGTATATTAATTATTCTCGAATATCAGGAGCCGGATAGAAGTGTCACTCTGTCCGGGTCCACGATTGTGATGGTCACAAATGAGCTTTAAATGAGCATAACTGTGATAAGATTTGACAATTCATTAGTTTTTACGGTGCAACATCAAAAAAATTTAAAGTTAGAAAAAAATATTTCTAATGTAACCCGTAACAGGTTTCTGTAAAGATGGCCTTAGGATGAAGGACTAACATCAGGACTGTAGCAAAAACTATAGCAACACTAACAGGACAAAATGTGAACTAGACAACATCAATACTAATCTCTTAAACGCAGACTGTCCAGGAAGGTCAAATACATTAAATAAAAAAGTCTTATGTTAACTTCTACCTTAAATCAAAGAGATTGTTTCTCCAACAACAGACGAAATAAGTTGCATATTATTATACCAATGTTGTTTCAAGAGTGGAATAAGCAGAAATATTGTAAAAATTGAGATTCGCTCATAAAAACTAGTGAACAAACAAAGTGAAATCCAATCAAATTCAAGACCCAGATGTTTCGTGAGCCCACTGCAGACACTCAAACGCTCGGTCATATGATATGCAGACAAGGAGGGGACAGTGTTTAGATTTGTGTTACTGCACTGTGCACATCTCTTACCTTTTCATTTTGCAAAAGACCACAATCTCTATAAATAAAAGAATACGTTGAAATATTTAGGCAGGTAGATTCTGGGCAATAAAGAAATATCCCTAACCTCCATGCTGAGTCAGAAAGAAACACCCCCCCCCCCCAACCAAACAAAAAATATATATATGTTACAGAAAAAACTAAGTAGAATAAAACTAGAGAAGAGATAAAATAATAAAATAAAGGCTAATTATCCATGCGAGAATGGCCCATGCAACCGTTTGGTAATTAAGTACTTACAAAAAAAAATAAAATGATAAAAAGTACTCACGACAAGTAAAATGATTAGTTATTATGAAATGTTTAGGAGGATTTATAGCTGTTTACCTTCAAAATAGCCACCGTATATGGACTCTCCTCCTCTTCCATTGCCTACGGCAACAAAAAACGTGATTAAATCGTGCAAATATTAAAGAGTAAATAAATTAATACACAGATAAAAAGCGCTGCATAAGTATCCACGTGAAATGAACTTCTCAGAATATGTGTCATAAATACACACAACAGCTCATATTAGAAAATGCTGCGGAACACCTGTTAATATACAGCGGCCTTCACAATTATTGGCACCCCTGGTTAAGATATGTTCTTAGGCTTATAATAAATTTACTATTTATTGCAGAAGCATAATCTCACTCTGAACATTGTAGAAAAATCTAACCTTTAACTCAAGTGAAGAATAATAAAAAAAAAAAAATCCATGACTAAAAAAAGTAATTTTTTATTATTATTATTTTTTTTTTAGGAAAAATCACCTGTTTTACAGGAGCGCATAAGATGGGAGACAGGACTCAAAGATCACTGCAATGTTGTGGAAGGTTATAGGAGGAGATTAAGTGATGTCTTGTTGGGAAAAGGCGATTGTATAAAGTATTAACATCTGGGGTGTCAATTTTGCCACACGTGATTTCATGTAAAATAAAATAAAAAGTGAAATTTTTCTTCCACTGTATAATTGTACTTCAATTAAAGTATTTTAATCTCTAAAGTATTAAAAAAATAAATAAGTATTTTAATTTTAAGTATTTAAAGGATTTTTCTCTTTTTTTTGTTTTGTGGTCCTTTATTGTTTAAAAATATATCTTAAAAGCCTAAGAATGCATCTTAACCAGGGGTGCCAATAAATGTGGAGGGCGTTTGTTGGCTAATTGGGACTTCTGGTTAAGACTCTGTAATACCTATTAATAAAAACAACTCAAGTGTGAACCTAGAGATAGACGTCCACGCAGTTAAGATGCGTTACTGTAGGAACAAGCACGGGCAGGGGCGAATACTTATGTAACAGACTCTGGATACGAAGACTGCCACATACCTTCAGTGAAATCTCCCCCTTGAATCATGAAGTTCTTAACAACTCGATGGAATACTGAACCTTTATAGCACAATTTTTTCCCTGTAGTTTTACCAGTGCCCTTTTCACCTGTGGACAAATGATAAATGATAATATTATAATAAGATCAGAGATCAAACGGAAACTTATAATAGTTAATCTCCAAACTCCCCTAAAAGCTTGCTTTAACAATTCTTTAATAATTCGTCCACAACTTGCATCATTCTGTGACCCTACACGGATTACACGATACAACATTATTAGAGGTGCTCTGATCAGGTTTTTCAGGGGACAATCATAAAACTTTTATTCCATTTCCTTTTAATTTCAATTATCTTATTATTTCATGCAGATTATAAAGAAACTAAAACCAATAGAATTGCTTCTGCTCTAAAGCGTGTGTCGTTGTGCTGAATAGAGCAGTGTGGGTAAACCCGGGCTGTTGCGTGTGTCGTTGTGCTGAATAGAGCAGTGTGGGTAAACCCGGGCTGTTGCGTGTGTCGTTGTGCTGAATAGAGCAGTGTGGGTAAACCCGGGCTGTTGCGTGTGTCGTTGTGCTGAATAGAGCAGTGTGGGTAAACCCGGGCTGTTGCGTGTGTCGTTGTGCTGAATAAAGCAGTGTAGGTAAACCCGGGCTGCCTCAGCCAGAGCTGGAAACCGCTCTTTATTTCTCTCTTCATTACTATATTTGTGATAATGGTTTTAGCCTTTTTATTCTCAGCAGATTAGGGCTCAAGCTTTTTGTGCTATAGGTGGCTGAGCGAGACTTGACTTACAAGATTTAACTAACCTTTCATACTTGTTGTATTAAAGCGTTTGGCAGACGTTCCCCCACGGTGTTTTTAACTTTAGAGAAAACTTTGCATATTGCAAATTTAACATCTTTTAAGAGACGTGTTGATGGCATATTGATGTGGCTGCAACACCAAATAATATTGGTTCATGTGATCGGCCAGTTGAGAGACAACCGATCCGTAAAAATTATGATTTCTGCACAAACTTAGCAAATAATTCGCTCCTACCACACATGATTCTGTGCTGCCTGCCAATGTTTAGGGTTTAGAGTGCACCACCTGTAGGATCATAGAGGAACTGCAACACTTTTCCATTATGCCAAAAGTTTTGGCGGCAGTGTGGCTATACATGAATTGCACCTGAATTGATTTCTTTATTATTCATGCAGCCAAAAGCTCATGAGATACAAAACAGGACAACTTAAGCTCAACAAAACAGGACAACTTAAGCTCAGCTCAACAGCGATGCAAAAAAAAGTTATTTATAGTCCACACGCATGTCCTATTCCCTGCCCTTCTCTGAGGAAAACAAACAATGATTGAACTGAAGCCCTTATTTCAAATTCCAACCCACACAAACACACAAACTTAGGCTAAACACTCTCTCGTCATTATCCTGGTTGTTACCTGATAAGCAAACAGTCACTAAAATAGTAACATCATTTTGCTGGAATGTTATTCCAGGGATTCGTTTATCCTGCAGTGTTACACTTGCTGTATGACAGCCATGATAGACGGCACTTACTCACTTACCAGTACATAGACAGAGGAAATTTTTGCTCGTCTTCGGACATACATCGGAGAACAGTTGAAAGACAATACGTCCAACTGTAGGAAAACAAAAATGAGCATCAAAGGACGGTTTTCACTGATAAAAAGGAGGATTTTTCACTGATACTAAAATAAGTACCCCAGGTAGTATTGTTTTGAAAACAGTACTTTATTAGTGCATTGAACTCCTCAAGCATGTCGTGTTTGAGTTAGAAGGGGAAATCCTGACTGAGCTTGTAGCATGAGTAACATAAAAGTTTAAGAAGTTTAAAGCATCGGGAGAGGAGATGAAACATTTTTTTTTAAAGACAAGCCTGAAGTTAATTACGGAAATATTCTGGTTGCTTTAAGTCAGTGGTTCTCAAACTTTTTCTGTCATTCCCCACTCCAAGGGGCTGAGCGAATTTTCAAGCCCCACTTGTCAACAAAATAATAATGAAATCGGCCAAGTTTACTGTTTATTGAAATATCAATTTCTAATCAAATAAGATCAAAAAACACCAAGTTCAAAACAGATAAAATACATGTGCAATTGTTATACAAGGCTTACGTTGTCACTTATCCTTTCATAATTGACCCCATGTTTATTAGCTGCTCAGCAATCGTTTGTAGTTTTTTTGCACTAGCCAATTCTGTATGCAACTTTGAATGAAGCCATTTGTGCTTTGCTGTCCACTGATTCAGATGTTACCATGCGATTATCCTGCTGTCTGTATTCTGCCAGCTTTCTTTCAAAGACGTCCAGTGGCTTATTAACGTGACTGGAGTGTGTTGTCTCTAAGTGTCTTCCTAATTTGTTGGGTCTCATGCGGTCTGCTGCCAGCGGTATAAGACACAAAAGACACACGGGTCTCTCTTCTGTCCCCACCATCACCACCATGAATCCAAGCTCAAGATAGGCTTCATTAGTGGTGGGCGATATAACCAAAATCTTCTATCACAGTAGAAGCAATTTTCTACATCAATAACGATATATATCACAATATATCAATTTGTATCTGAAAATGCATAAATAAAAATTTAAACACAAAGAAACTGTTTTACATAATGTAATTTTATTTAAACTGTGAATTGCTGGGGTTCTGGCATTTTTTTACTTTGGCCATATTCGTTTGGATGCTTGTATTTCAGATGATAGAAAAGGTTTGACGTGTTTCCACCGCTTGTTAAAACAGTGCACTTGCGTACCTTCCAAATCACGTTCATCTCATTCGTATCACTTTTCTTATACCCAAACCAATTCCACACCACAGACGAGGCAGCTTTTTTCTACGATACATCTCCTCGTTGTTGGTTTCGTCACATGTAAGCAAACTCACTGCTGCTGCACCGTCTTCTTCCATTGTTGAAGTGCATGTGAAGCCAAACACAGAGATGATCTGGTTTATTTGCGCAGCCCGGTGGATCGCGCAGCGCCGCTCGAATCACAAACTTGCGCGACCCACTGTGTTTTTATTTAAAAACTATTTATTTAAAATGTCAGGACTGTTTAATATTGTTTCCGCCTTGTCATGCCTGGTTTGTACGTGCGCATCCCAGCGGGGTTAAATGTATTTTGATGGTCGGCGCGGTTTATTTCTGTCAGAGTGTATTCCCCACTAGTGGGGCGCACCCCACACTTTGAGAACCACTGCTTTAAGTTGTGGTAGAGTGTATTTTATTATTTCATTTATTTTATTATTCATGTATTTATAAACTAAACTAAGGCCACATTTACACTGTCAGGTAAATGTGACCCAATTCCGATGTTTTGCTCATATGTGACACATATCGAATATGTTCTATGTCCATGTAAACAGGAAAAAAACGCATGCATTCCGATATTTCGAGATAGGTTTCAGGCCTCCTTCATAAATAAATAGGATATAAATCAGATATGTGCTAATGTGATTGTCGTGTAAACAGACAGATTTCCTGAGGCATTGTGTTCTGTACGTCATTAAAACAGCGACTTCTTCGCAGTTTAATGATGTAATATTATTCTCCGGTGGAAGCGCATGTGGAATGATAACATCGCAGGTGACATGGAAGAGGAAAAGCCTGCCCCCGCCAGAGTTTTAAGAACTCCATCAAAAGAGCAAAGACAAACTTAGAAGGAGTGGAAGGTCAGAAACCTCAATGGAGAATACTGCAGTATGACATGGTGTTAACTGCTCTCTCTGTGTGTGTGTGTGTGTGTTAAATGGAGAAATGCAGGAGCGTGCACACACACACACACACACACCCCTCTCCATCTACAAATGCTTTAACAGTTGTCTTGTAAATCGTTGATTAAACCTATGAACACGGCTGTTCAGCATCAGTCCTAAACACAAGCACAGGGTCTGTTTTTGTCCTTAACTACAATACTTCAATACGTTAATAATTAATTTATTTTGCTGAATAAGGTAATAAGCGATACCAAATAAAATAAACCAAACCAGTAAGTTAAGTAAGTGTTCCATACATTAAAGTACTGTGTATAACCAAGTGCCCTATAGCAAACACAGTTACAGTTTACAGTACAAACAAAGAGTGTGTGGGGGGATTGGAAGGTGAATGAGGACCTCATTTACAAGACAAAAGACCGTCAGAGGTGTAAATCTCCGCTTTGCTCTTCGGTGTTTGTGTGTTGGTGTTCTAGGTTCCTAGGGGTGCATTCTTAAATTCAGTCTGTCTGAATCTTTATAAATACCAAGTTGGGAAAATCATGTTTGAGAAAACGACAACAACAATTAAACACTTGATCATTTGCATCTGTGTTATTTTGTGCTTAAGTGACCCATTAGTGACGCGGGTCCTGCTTTTATGAAATGTCGAACAGGCTTTAGGTGGTCTGTAAACTAACACACAAAGCAAAGGTCCACTTAGATCCATTTTTAGAAGTTGCACATCAAAACCGAGAAAGGCATCAACAGGCAGAAGTCTACATCTGAATTAGTTTCTAAAAACAGTGGCTATACGCCACCACCATGTCCACTTGGTCTGGGAGTGCTGTAGAAGGAACAGTCAGAGGGGGACAGCTCACCAAAAGATGACATGTCACCATTTTTTACCCAAGTTTCAGTCATAAATAAAATAATTTTAAATAAAAGTTTTAACTACTTATTTTCCAACATAATTTGCAAATAAATTCTTAAAAAATCCTACAATGTGGTTTTCTAGATTTTAATTTTGTCTCTCATAGTTGAGGTATACCTACGATGAAAATGACAGGCCTCTCTCATCTTTTTAAATGGGAGAACAATTGGTAATATTTGTACTACAGATAACATTGTACCTATGATACCCCCAACACTCAACCACACAATAAATACATGTGTGTATATATACACATATATATACACACACAACAAAATAATGCTTCAAAAGCACTGTCTTTCGAATTGAAGTGTGGGGAACTTATTTTCCTGGCAGTCAGGAAAATCAGTTTCCCCCTCCCTATTGGCTGTGGAAGTATCAGGGATGTCTGAAACTGATTCAGAGATATGTGTGCCCGTAGCAAAGATAAAATAGGGATCAGAATTTTTTTTTTTTAAACACTTTCTTTTAAATTGAAATATGGGGAACCTATTTTCCTGGGCATCAGGAAAATCCGTTTCCCCCTCCTTACTGGCCGTGGAAGTATTAGGGATGTCTGAAACTGACTCAAAGACATGTGTGCCTGTAGCAAAGATAAAATGGTGATCAGAATGTTTAAAAAAAAAAGCTGTCTTTTAATTGAAGGGTGGGAAACATTTTCCTGGGTATCAGGAAAATCTGTATCCCTATTCCTACTGGCTGTGGAAGTATCAGGGATGTCTGAAATTGCCTCAGAGACATGTGTACATGGGGCAAAAGTAACAATGCACAGAATGTTTTTTAAAAACAATGTCTTTCAATTGAAGTATGGGAAACATATTTTCCTGGGCATCAGAGAAATCTTGTTTAGGTAATACAGTGAGATGATGTTTTTAAAAAACACAATTTTTAACAACAGACTCCTGGAAATCAATTCACCCAGTTAACATTTTTAATAAACTTCAAGTTTTCATACTTGGTGAAATTAAAGAAAAATAACTAATTCAGATACATTATTTAATGTAAAATGCTATTATAATATGTGCTATGCCAATTGTGTATGTCTGTTTTATCATGGATATCCATACAGTACATCATGGATTTCAGGATATCATGTTTCCCCATCATATGCGGTGGCTAGATAGACAGACAGACAGACAGATAAATGTGAATAAGATGAATAACTATGAGTGTGGTGTCCTATAATCTCTGTACCTGTGTGTTTGATATGTACACCATAAAACTGGATGTTTGAGTGGGTTAAAAAAAAAAAGAAGAGTATCCTGGTTATCACGAGTATGCACTCTACCCTTGAGTTAGATGCTATAATAAATTACAAAGTATAACCTTAAATATATTTAGAATGAATCAGTATCACATCTATCATCACTGAAAATAGCGGCTTAAAACGTCTGAATTATCTTCAAATATACAAAAAAAAAATCGAAAAGACACTCGATTATTTTGCATATGTTATTTGTTTAATTCACAAAGTTCGTAAAAACACTTAAAAACGAGAGAAAAACTGTTAAAATCGTTGTTCGCCTTCTCAGCGTTAGGTAGCGAGTGACGTCATGATTTGAATCTGCGCGCGCACTGCATGCGACCAGGGAAACAGAGGGACACTGAATTTCTTGGAACATCGGTATAGATAAATTACAGATGTTACTGTGTCTTTAAGGATTACTAAGGATGTCTTGAAAAATCTAATTCAAATTTTATTTGTCCTAAACACAGTGCGATATGTAGTAAAATGTTTATAAATTTGTGCTTTAAGTGAGTTTCGAACTCGGTGTTACTTCAGCTATACTACACACACTAACCGATTGCACCACTGGAGCCACACAGCAGTTGCTCTTATAAACTCATATGAATGACAATGGAATATAGAACGTGCGAGTTGACGACGAAATAAAAATATTTTTTCATATACATGTATACTGTTATATTGTTTATTTTATAATAAAATTAGTTTCGTCTAATTTTTCATCATAAATAATATTTATTTGTATTATATATAAATGTTATTTTCATATTGCAAATATAATATAAATCTAATATATTTGATAGTGATTCCCTGGCTGGGAATCGAACCCGGGTCTCCCGCATCGTAGACGAATTACCTACCACTGAGCCACAGCAGGGGCCTCACAAAAACTTTGCTTACACCAGTTTTCACGCTCACGGTCGGATTTACCAACACTGAAATTAACGTGAGAATGTGCGTTCTTCCACGCCAACTTCCTGACTGGCGTACGTGTATTTCTTGTGTGTGTTTGTTTTATTTCTGTTGGCGACAACTAGAGGCAATTATGTTAAATTGCACAAATTGCACACTACAGAGTATCGCACCAACACATGTGAAAAACATTGCTATTCATTATTGATAAAATGGGTTAATTGACAATATTTTTCTACCAATTATGTGATTTAGAACATATAAAAGCATTTGCAAATGTATACAACCCTTAGTCTATGGCAATGGCAGTGTTGGCCTTATTAGAGGACATTGTCAATGGCCGAATCCGAAGGGAGCGCATTTTTAGGGATCACAGTGATTTCTGGCCCATGATGATGACTGGCTTATTAGCCGTTTCAGATTTCCAAGAGCTATCCTCTTGGAGCTCTGTGCTGCGTTAGGTCCAAATTTGGAAAGAGAGACAGCGAGGAGCCACGCATTACCCGTTCCCTTACAGGTGCTGACAACGCTTGGTTTCCTGGCAACTTGTTCTTTCCAAAGGGAACTGGCAGACCGCTCGGGGTTAAGCCAGTCGTCTTTGAGCCGTGCAATGTCAGCTGTATGGGACGGGATCACCCGCATGTCTAGCAGGTATATAAGGTTTCCATACCATGCAGTTGACCAGCCAAACATTAAAGCGCAATTTGCAGCGATCGCCGGTTTTCCTAATGTAATCGGAGCCATCGACTGCACGCACATTGCTATAAAGGCGCCATCTGAAGACGAATTTGCATACGCGAATCGTAAACATTTCCATTCAATAAATGTGCAAATAATATGTGATGCTCAAACAGGTTGCATGATCTGACCGCGCGCACATCCCCCCCCGCCCCGTTGCATGATCTGACTCTGCGCCCCGTTGCATGATCTGGGGAAAAAACAATGCTAGACCGTGATGCCCCCTTCAAATTTCTCACTGCCCGTCCATATGGTCTGGTCTAGAACCGGCCCTGCTCAAATGCGCCTAACAAATATTGTGGCAAGGTGGCCTGGGTCAACCCATGATTCATTCATCCTCACAAACAGCATGGCTGGGATGAGGCTCCAAGGTGGCAGGGTGTGCGATGGGTGGCTTCTTGGTGAGTGATGTATTTAAAGATATTATTCCAGCTAAATTTTTTATTTTTTTTTTGTTATTAATTCCGGAGGACAAACTTGCAAATAACACAGTTTTTCTCCGGTCTACCTCCGATAGGAGCAACTCCAATTCACATTCTGTGCAGTTTCTCTTCTTGCTTGCTTTGGCGTTTGGTTTTGCCAAAGTGAAGTCATTACCATATTTATACGGGGGAGGAGACAGGGAAGGGTTTTGCGCTCGTGCACGTGCACTCAATTTCATGTTAATTCGGATGTACAAAGAGAATATGCGTGGGATTCCACGTATGTAGTTTTTCATACATCAGATTTTTTTACTGCGTACGCATATTTACAGCTTTGTCCGTACGCAATGTTTTAGTATGAATTCAACGCAAGTCTTTGTACATGAGGCCCCTGGTCATAGTTAAAAGAACGTGTAAACAGACGGTCAAAAAAATCAGATATAGGCAACAAATCAGAATTAGGCATTGAGACCTGCAGTGTAAACGTAGTCTAAGATAGGTTTTTTTTCATTTGTTTGTTTATGTACCAACCTCAGCAGCAACCTCATTTCCCCTCTCATTTGTTCCAACTACACAGTTTTCATTCCTCTCAAAACTGCTCAGGTACTTGACTGAAATTGGGAGCCTAAACTGTCCTCCAGGAAGCCTGGAGAACGATTCCTCAAAACTACATAAAAAACCCCCCCAAAAAAAACAACACACGAAGGTCTGGCTCCTTGGAAGGAAACCATGAAGAAATAAGGGGTGGCTCAGGAATTTTTGCACAGTACTGTACTTTCGTAATACTTTCATAATGTCCCTGAAGTGAGAAAATGATTCAAATGAGCGCAAACAGTGAAGCGTGGTAAAAATCCCTGCTATTAAATGAATCACGCTGCGTCTAATCCGCTAATTAAACCAACCACTCGTGTGGAGATGGCGGTTTATAACTGCCTATTAGACAATTAGATCACAACGACAGGGTGTTAAAACGCGTGCTCCTGAATTTACGAGGTGAAGCACGCGATTATCAGCGGGCCGTGATGGAGAGCAGACGCTAATTTAGCTCGTCTGTTTAGTGCACGAGTATTAAACACACGGGGCTTTTAAGAGTCCTGAAATGGAAATCTGTAACATCTGATGGAGTTAATCTCTCTCTCTCAAAAACAAATACCAGTACTGGGTCCTTACTTGGCATTTTAGCTAAGAGTATCAGTTAACCCTAAATCTCTTTTGTGTGTGTGTGTATAACGATTAAGAACCACCATGATTGTCTTTACGTGAAGAGAATACGCATGTGAGTGTAGTGTGTTTCCGTCGATTTCTCTCTGTCTCCTAAACTCTGGAACTCCCTCAGTCCTGACCGTACCACTGATTCTCCACATTCAAAGTCAAACTAAAAACATTTTTATTCAGAAAAGCCTGTTATGCAGTGGAGGGTGTGCTTAGTTTATATAACTGGCCTTATAATCTGATCGACTGTGGTGCTTTTATTGTATTATTTTTGTTTTACTTACATTTAGGCATTTGGCAGACGCTCTTATCCAGAGCGACTTACATTTTTATCTCATTACACATCTGAGCAGTTGAGGGTTAAGGGCCTTGCTCAAGGGCCCAACAGTGGCAACTTGGTGGTTGTGGGGTTTGAACCTGGGATCTTCCGAACCGTAGTCCAATGCCTTAACCACTGAGCTACCCCTGGCCCCACTTTACTGTTTTATTTTATTTTTATTGTTATATTCTGGTTTTACGGTTTTATTTTTATTTTTTAGTTAAATTTTAGTTATACTGTTATTTTAGTTTTTATTGTTTTATTCTGGTCTGACTGTTTTATTTGTTTTTATTGTTATTTTTGTTATACTGTTTTATTTTTGTTATTTTATTTTTTTCAGTTTTTATTGTTTTATTTTTTTCTTGTATTGCTTTATTTTTCTTTTCATTATTATTATTATTATTTGTCTTCCATGGAGACTCCTGTCTAACCTCATCTGTTATCCTGCCCATCACCAGAGCAAACAAAAAGGGGCTTAGAGCCGATCCTTGATGCAGACCCACCTCCACCTTGAACAGGTGCCATATAAATAAAGATTTTTGCTCAAATTTTAATCATATTAGGCCTGCACGATATTAGGAAAATATGCGATATTGTTGTTGAATATTGCGATAACGATATTTCTCGCGATTAATTTCCCTAGAGAAATGCATTTTTTATTATTATTATTATTATTGCCTATTTTCTTAATTATTTATTTATATGTAACGATCATACTAAAATAAACAGTATGAATGACTTAAAACCCTCAGCAGATATTTTGACTTCTGGGTTGCTGTTACTATAAACCTGCCAACACAATATGAATTACTTTCAAACATTACTTTTTATTTACATGTAACCATACACTCATCAATAGTGTCTTAAAACAAGAGCATCTTTTAAACAAAACATTCTCTTTGGCTTGCCTGTTTTTAAAAAAATAAATAAAAATAAATATTATTAAACAAAAATTAAATAAAAAATACTATTTGTCACATATACACACGCGCGCGCTCCGCGACCGGCACTAGGACCCGGAAGTAATGCGGACGCGAACCCGGAAGTATAAGAGGAGTAAACAAACCGCATAGAGCTTAGTCACTGAGTTCACCATGTCGGTGCAGATTGTTTACTTTCTGTATTTCGAGTGTGTGTTTATAGGACGCGGGTTAAATTTGTGTTTTTCCCTTGCTCCCCTTCTGTGAGAGTCCTTAAACTAATTTGCGTGGTTATCCTGCCGACTCACTTGCTTCCGCTTTTGGGTTTACCGTCCACTCTACAAAGGGCTAACGGCTAATCGCTAAGTCTTCTGATCATCCCGGGTTAGTTCGCAACAGAATTAAGTATAAAGAGATATATATATATATATATATATATATATATATATATATATATATATATATAAAATCTATATATGCGGGTATAAACATATAAATCGGTATTTATGGATATATCGTGCAGCCCTATTATACATACATACATACATATCTTAAACACTTAAAAGTGCCTTTATGAATTCCTTCCTCCTTATCCGGTTTAAGAAACAAAGTCCCTTGTGTGCGTTAAACATTACCCTAAAGGCGTCCTGTGGATTTCCGCGAGTGCTACACCTCACCTGGCTCTCTGTTGATTTCCACATCAAAGTAGCACTGAGGGCGATCTTTCACCCCCATTCTGGACAAAGCAGGCTCCCGTCAGGCTACTGCAAACAAATACATAAACAAATAAATAAAAACAGCACAGAGTGGCAGTGTTGAATTCTTTTTGGAGTTTAAAGCGTCTGCTCTTCCTGTGAAACAAGGTGTGGAGCGATTTAAATAAAGACGATCAGGGAAGTTCTCCTGAGCAAAAGAGGTGCAATGCAAATTCTCAGTGCTTATCTGAGCAAAACGTAATGTAGGTGGAAGGTAGACCAGACTGAAGGCTTCAACGGGTCATAAATTTTAGAGACAGAATATATTCTTTAACACACACACACACACACACACACACACTTACATTTAACACAACTTCAAACTCGCTCAGAGACGCTCAGTGCTCGGCTGAAGAACGTGATGAGACATGCGAGCAATCCAAACAGAGAGAGAGAGGGAGAGAAAGAGAGGGAGAGAGTGTGTGTGTATGGCTCAGTATATGCTAAAGCTATCATTAGAGATAACGTGACAGGTGTTTCCTTCATGTCAGCTCTTCTGGTTTTCATGACGGGTTTCTGTCCAAATAGGATCCGTGCCGCTCGCCAGCTGCTGCGCTGAACAGGACACGGAGGCCGTCTGGGTAAATGCCAAATGTCACTCAGTGAGAGAGAGACAGAGAGAGAGAGAAATGTCACGTGGCAAAAACCAAGTGCCTTCGAGCCTGCACGGGAGTTCAAATTTACATCTTATGGGATGCTTTTCTTCAACTTTTATTCAGTTTAAAAGTAGACTAGAGATGCATCTCTTATTTTCTTTTTTAAAATTTCTTTTATTTTTGTGAAGCTGCTTTGAGACAATGACCATTGTTAAAAGTGCTATATAAATAAAATTTAATTGAATTGAATTATACTGTGGTCGTCGTCATGGCGACCTGTAATAACCCTGTTTTGTGACACTGCATGGTTTCATTTTAGATTCTTTGAACTAATTTGTTTAGTAACCTGTTTAAAAAAATGTTTTATACACTTTCAGTTTCTCTATGTGATAAGATGTTTCACGGCACTACAGCGCTGTTGATTAGTTTTCTCTAACAGCAGCCCTGACAGTAGTTCCAGCTGCGAGACGGAGTGAATGTGGTCGCTCCAATACGCTACGGTTTCTATAGTAACAGCTCACACTTACTCCAACAGGACCATTAAATCACACGACTCCAGGAAGCATGATGAAGCCCTGGGACGTGATGTCACTGAAAAACTAATTCAGAGTCAGAACGACTCTCTGCCTCGTCTCACTATACAGTCAGGACGCTTCACACAAACAACATATGCAGTATGAACTTTATAAATGTTTACCAACCTAGTTTTTAATTCCACAAGGTCTTAGATAACGAGGAAGTAAAGTTTATTGTGATCAAATCGTAATCTGTATAATCAGATAAACGGTGAGATGATAAGATTGTACGATCTAAACTGGTCAAGATTCTCAAATCTGATTGGTCGAAAAAGTGTTGGTTCATTTCTGGTTTCATTTCAAGCAAAAAGAAAAACTTTGGTGGACCAGATTAATCCTCTCTCAGAAACTAAAGCCAGCAGATATGAAGACATGGACAGCACATGGACACATGACTCACTATCAAATCACAGCTTTTCTTAAAGGACGTGAACCTGCGCACCGTTTGACTCCGACATCCCAAATAAGAGATAATGCACCACTTTTTTTTTCCAGCTTCAGGAATCCAAAGCATTTCTATAGCGGGTTTGTGGCTTAACTAGAATAATTTCTCTCAAATGATCTAATCTCATTTAAATAGATTTCCTGAGTATTAAAAAAATTAAGTCAAATCCATCTGGTGCTGGCGGTTCTCCCAGAGGTCTCTGAAGCGTCAAGTTTATATTTGTTTTTAAATGCAATCAAGGAAGGAAAAAAAATCTTTTTTTTAAGAGCACTATTATATGCTTACACATGCACACGAGAGGCGTTCGAGTCAAACAGGGACATGTGATGGAATTTCTTTTGTATCGAGGTACAAACCCGACCGTCATTTACAAAAGGCCGGCGCTTGAAAGGTGATGAGACTCTTAGCCGCGGTAAAACTTGAAAATCGACAGACTAACGTGTCGACAAATCGAGAAAATGGGAGGGTGGTGTCAGGAAGGGTGTGCGGATCGGACGGCCCGCTGTGGCGACCCCTTCACAGGAGCAGCCGAAAGATTTTACGTTTTTGACGTAAACAAGGCAAAACATACAATAAACAGACGTTAAACTTCACTGAACTTTTTGATTAATTGATGATTTCTTTGCACCGGCTGTTTTAAAAACAAAACTGAATGTGGCTCCCATTTCTTCTTGCTAACATTCTTGGGACCCATGGTGCCTTGTCTTCATTAAATCTTATACAAACGCATTAAAAATATGTAAACTTGCTTTGCTTGGCTTTCCACAACAAGTTTTGAACGGCTACCGTTCGTACGTGTAACTTAGCCGGTTTTCTTGCAAAAGTTTTAGCTCTTAAGGTGAACATTCATGAGGCGAGGAGCTCGTATGCCAAAATACCACTGTGGGTTAAAGTGCACCACCTGCAGGCTCATCGAGGAACTGCAGCATTTTAATACCTCAAACACAAACACACAAATTAATAGTAATAAAAAAAAAATCGATGTTGATGTCAGTGTGGTGATGCATAACTGAATCGATTTTCCACATCTACTAAACACAGACAGTGTCACGAACATTACGAGTCGTGTTACAAATTAATTTCATCACTTCCTGGTGCTGCTGAATGAAAACAAACAACTTTAACAAGCTCTCATTTCACTTTCTTTTGGTTTTAGATCAGAAATACCACCGTTATATACCATATATACCAGGCAGTGCTGCTGAAAATCATGCATGTCAAGGTTTTATTTAGAAAATCTCACCTTGTCCTGTAACACTGAGCTAGCAGTGAAGCTAGCAAGCTAGCAGCGTTAGCATGAAGACAAGACAAGCACTCATAATAATCATAATAACTCATTTTATACAAGAGTATCATAAATACACACAGTATAGACATACGGTACACAGTTTAACCAGTTTTATTGAGCATTATCATGATTTAAGACATTAACAGAGCTGACTTCCGGTTGAAACAGTTTCGTTTCGCCTTGATTAGCAGAGCACCTTTAGCATAGCTTTAGCCTCAACCAACATTTCACATTCTGCTTACTTCTTATACGCACTATTTTGGATAAATTATAACACATAGCAAGTTTTCGTTATAAGTTTACCTGGGAATAAAAAAACATGGTGAATTTTTATTTTAATGCTAAAAAACCTCCGACTTTCTTACCTGGGATTTGAAAGACGTAAGCAGGGCTGCCCTGTTTTGCTGCATGTCGCCGCATGGGGCGCTGTATAATTGATGAGTTGGGAAACAGCGCCCCATGCGGCGACGTGAAAAAAAATCGCTTAAAATGTAATATACAGAGACAGCCAAAAACAATAACCAAAAAAAAAAAGAACTTATACACACTGGTATACCATTTTAATACTAAATTCACTGCTATACGTTATATATTGATATATACGATAATATCATGATACTATTATTAATACAGTACTATATTAATATAATAGAATATTATATATGATATTTCAGAAGGTAATAAAGAGTTGCATTGTGTCTTTGTAGATTTAGAGAAAGCGTACGACAGGGTGCCGAGAGAGGAGCTGTGGTGTTGTATGAGGAAGTCTGGAGTGGCAGAGAAGTATGTTAGAGTGGTGCAGGACATGTATGAGAGTTGTCAGACAGTGGTGAGATGCGCTGCAGGTGTGACAGAAGAGTTCAAGGTGGAGGTGGGTCTGCATCAAGGATCGGCTCTAAGCCCCTTTTTGTTTGCTCTAGTGATGGACAGGATGACAGATGAAGTTAGACAGGAGTCTCCATGGTCTATGATGTTTGCAGATGACATTGTGCTTTGTAGCGAGAGCAGGGAACAGGTAGAGGAAAATGTGGAGAGGTGGAGGTACGCTCTGGAAAGCAGAGGAATGAAGGTTAGCCGCAGCAAGACGGAATACATGTGTGTGAATGAGAGGGACCCAAGAGGAACAGTGAGGTTACAGGGAGCAGAAGTAAAGAAGGTGCAGGATTTTAAGTACTTAGGGTCAACGGTCGAGAGCAACGGAGAGTGTTCAAAGGAGGTGAAGAGACGAGTACAGGCAGGTTGGAATGGGTGGAGAAAAGTGTCAGGTGTGTTGTGCGATAAAAGAGCATCAGCGAGAATGAAAGGAAAGGTGTACAGGACAGTGGTGAGACCAGCAATGCTCTACGGCTTAGAGACAGTGGCACTGAAGAAAAGACAGGAGGCAGAGCTAGAGGTAGCAGAGCTGAAGATGTTGAGGTTCTCTTTGGGAGTGACAAGGATGGATAGGATCAAGAATGAGTTCATCAGAGGGACAACCCATGTTAGATGTTTTGGAGATAAAGACAGAGAGGCCAGATTGAGGTGGTTTGGACATGTTCAGAGGAGAGATTGTGAATATATCGGTAGAAGGATGCTGAGGTTGGAACTGCCAGGCAGGAGGTCTAGAGGAAGACCAAAGAGGAGATTTATGGATGCAGTGAGAGAGGACATGAAGTTAGTTGGTGTGAGAGAAGAGGATGCAGAGGATAGGGTTAGATGGAGGCAGATGATTTGCTGTGGCGACCCCTGAAAGGGAACAGCTGAAAGACAAAGAAGAAGAAGAAGAATATTATATATGATATTAGTATTTATTAAACTATATATATATAGGTATAACTATAATAAGGTATAAAATAATAATAATTTTCTTTTTCTTGAAGTGTGTATATTTTTTTTGCCTGGCTGCATTACTATAAATTTAAATTATTTATTTTAAAACATTTTTTATGTCAGTATAGGATATAACAATTTGAAATGACCATTTTGGAAATTAATTTTGACTGTCTGTAATAACAATAAATAACAACTTACATTTATTTTAATATATTAAGCTCTTATGCTTATACTGTCAAACAAAAAAAGTATATACACTTCAGGAAAAGAAAAACATTTATAAATATTTTAATACTAAATGTATCGCTATAAGTTATATATTGATATATATCATGAAATTATGATAATGCCAGGGTAAAAAAAGTTAAATATGAAACAAACTATATCTGATAAATCTGGATATTTGTGGCTTAAACAGTTCACACGACTTACATGTAACAACTTTTATTTTAAAACAGACGAACACTTCCGCAATCACCGGAAGTTAGATACTATTGAATTTCAAACGCTTTACTGTCACCTAGACTCGCGCACTATATAGCGCTTGTACTGTAATACATCTTGCACCCTATAGAGTGCACTTTATATTTAATATTGAGCGATTTGGGATTCGGCCTGACGTTTTAGACAACGCAGAGAGAAATACACAAAGCTGCAGATTGTCACCGAGCAGACATGTTCTACTGTACAGCAACAAATCCACCGGAATAACTAACGCGCTTTTGTCCTTTTCTGTTTACAAATCAAGATTGTATTCTTTAACTTTTCATCAGTATCATGGCAAAGGGGTTTAATAAATATTTAAGGTAAGAGACGGTACGCTTTATGTGTCCACCTGCTAGTGATGATCTTTCTACTGTAAGAGATACAGTTTGATCTTTTTTAAACAATATTTGCTAAACGATTAAGAAATTGATGCCTTAAAAATAAGTCAATTGTAAACATAAGAAAGCCTGCGCATTATAGCAATGGCGTATAGAAAATATTTATTTATCATGATTTAACGTTAACAGAGTGTCTTTAACGCCTACATTTAATCTTGCCCTGTCATTTATAATAATTAATAATGATGATAATAATAATAAAGCTAGATATATAAATAAATGTTTGCTTTGTGGGTGCAAATATGAGAGGACCTGTATATCCTGTTCACACAAACGCTTTTGCAGCTTTGTGTAAAATATCGCGATATTTCAGAACTTTTCACGAGACACGCAAAGTATCGCGATATTTTGTTTTTGATACTGGGTTGCTAGGCAACTACTACACAGAATTGGAAAGGTTTTTGTTTTTTAATCTGTGAAGATTTAATCCAGTCGTTTTTTTCTATAATTATTTGGCAATAAATTTGGATCAGAAGGTGTTGGTTAATTTCCTTCAGCAAAGACAGGAATAAGTTTTCAAGTGTCAGTCACTTTTTAAAAAAAATTCCACAGTGGGAAAGTTTTCGAATCAGGGGACAAGCTGTTTATCTTATTAACTCCAGTAGAATCACATAAAGAAATTGGTGAGGGAACAAATGTCTATATCTGCTATCCATGCATCCATCCATGCACACACACACACACTCCACACACACACACACACACACACACACTCACTCCACACACTCCACACACTACACACACACACACTCACTCCACAAACACACACGCTCACTAGACACACGCTCACTCCACACACACACTCACTACACACACACACACTCACTCCACACACACACTCACTCCACAAACACACTCACTCCACACACACACACAGACTCACTCACTCCACACACACACACACACACTCACTCACTCCACAAACACACTCACTCCACACACACGCTCATTCCACACACTCACTCACTCCACACACACACACACTCACTACACACACACACTCACTCACTCCACACACACACACACACACACACTCACTCACTCACTCCACAAGCACACTCACTCCACACACACACACACACACACTCACTCCACACACACGCTCATTCCACACACTCACTCACTCCACACACACTCACTCCACACACACACTCACTACACACACACACTCACTCACTCACTCCACACACACACACACACACACACACACACTCACTCACTCACTCCACAAACACACTCACTCCACACACACACACACACACACACACACTCACTCCACACACACGCTCATTCCACACACTCACTCACTCCACACACACTCACTCCACACACACACTCACTACACACACACACACACTCACTCACTCACTCCACACACACACACACACACACACACACAAAGACCTAGACGAGGTGGGAATTTAAACCTGGACGCTGGAGGTGCAAAGCGTCAGTGCTAAACCACCGTGCCACCTTATAAGTACATATAATAAAATACATATAATACATTGGCAAAAATATAGTTCAGATTAATCAAAAGGTGTTGGTTAATTTCCTACAGCAGCAGCTTAGACAGTAGTTCTGACTGTAAATCAAATCACAGGTTTATACAAGTGTTTATGTTTATAAACATGCTGTGATATAAAAATGTGCTGCTATATCCGAATAATTTGCTTCAGGGTGATAATAATACCTCTTATTCTCCTAAGTTCTCGAACTATTTTGTTTAGAAAACTATCTAAGGATGTCATTGGTTGCAGTGATAAGTGATATCTTGTTTTTCTCGTTATCTCTCTCTCTCTCTTTCTCAGGACGAGTCTTGCTGGAGGTGTGTGTGAACGAGCATGTCACTGATCGTGTTCGTGTTGGTGGCGCGGCTCAGGGATGGACTCCCCCTGTCCGCCTCCACCGACTTCCAGCACAGCAGAGAGCTGCAGGAGAGGAAGCAGCAGATTCGCACCGTTTCCAAATCCCTGAGCTCGCTTCCTGAGCGAGGCATCATCATGGGGAATGAGCTGCATATTTAGTGAGTTTAAAATACACTTTTGTTTTGAGTAAAAACAAATACAGTGGGTGTTCAAGTCAAACTGTTTTTTTTTTTTTTTTTGATTTTGTGCAGAATAACAGAACACAGTTATGAGAGTTAAAAACTCCCTTTATTTCCCTATATAATCCCCTGCTACACTAATGCACTTATCCCATAGTGTTTCACACGTGCCTGGATACCATCACGGTATACTGGAGCTATGATCAGACTGCCTGCTCCATGTCTGAAACGCTGGGCTCCCAGAAACTCCTTTAATGGCCCAAACATGTGGAAATGGCTTGGAGTGACGTCAGGACTGTACGGGGGATGGGGCAATAACTCCCGGCTGAGTTCCTGTACGGTGCAAATGGTGTTGGTGAATGATTGGTGTACACTTCCCACATACAAACGCGTCTCTTCCACAAGTTGATAACAAGTTGTCCATCGATTTTCAAAGGATCAGGGGCTGAATGTTCACGGGAACAACTTCAGTGGGCTGCGAGCTGATCGTCATACAGGCTTCTTTAAAACGTCTGCACCGTTCAAATGTTTTACTGTGGCTAAGAGTCTCATCATCGTCCCGTGCTTAAAGTCTTCTGTAAATGTCAATCTGTTTTTTACGGCTTCATTCATCAAAAATTTCATCACAAGTCTTGGTTTGACGTGAACGCTTTTTGTTAAAAAAAAACAACAACAACATTGTGTTTTATTAAAAACCTATCCATTTCTGTTGAAACCGTGTCTGTGCGTGTTTTAGCTTCTTCACATGTGAGGACGTGGCCTACCTGAGTGTGTGTATGTGCAGTGTGTCTGCTGCCGTTGCCTTCAGCTTCCTAGAAGATGTTCGTTGGCAGTTCATGGCCAGCATCGACAGCTCGTCCGTGGCCCAGGCGTGCCGGCCGTACCCGTTCCTGGAGTTCGGTTAGTGTGCAGAAAGGTCTGAGCGATGCGCATCCTAAATCCTAAAAGATGGTGTAAACCTAAACAACTTTTTTTTTAATTTATTGTTGCTCAGACGGCGTGATCCAGAAGCTGCAGCAGCACTATAACCAGACAGGAGCTCCTGCTCTTGGAGTCACTCTGAGCACAGTGCAGGAGGAGCTGAGCATCAGTCCTCCTCAAGTCCTCACCATGAGCGAGATACAGCTCAGTAACGGAGTTGCGAACGGCCACGCCGATCAGACGGCCTCATCAGGTTTGTCCCTGTGCTCTAATTTAAACCAGCGACATTGAGTAATGATGTTCTAGCAAAATAATGATCAATGTATTTTTAAAAATGGGGAAAATTGATTTAGTATCGCAAATTATTTTGTGTGCCAAGTCACACTGACTCCACTGAACATTTATTAAAATTCAATTTTTTATTAATGTACGCCTGTATGCATTTGAAGAGGTGAAACGTCACAGTTCCTCTATGATCCTAAAGGTGGCGCTGTCTTAACATTTCACACATAATCAGGCAGTACAGGAGAGAATTATTCGCAAACCTGAAGCTGACGATAAATACTGTGGTAACTAGGGCTGCACGATATATAGAAAAAATAATGTTATCGCGATAATGGCATGCGCGATAACCATATCGCAAAGAGTTGTGAACACAGTGACTAAGCTCTATGTGGTGGTTTGTTTACTCCTCTTATACTTCCTGGTCCTAGTGCCGGTCGCGGAGCGAGTGTGTGTGTGTGTGTGTGTGTGTGTGCGTGCGTGCGTGAGTGTGTGTGTGACAAATAGTATTTTTAATTTAATTTTTGTTTAGTAATATTTATTTTTATTAAAAAAAAAACAGGCAAGCCAAAGAGAATATTTAGTTTAAAAGATGCTCTTGTTTTAAGACACTATTGATGAGTGTATGCTTACATGTAAATATAAGGTAATGTTTGAAAGTAATTCATATTGTGTTGGCAGGTTTATAGTAACAGCAAACCAGAAGTCAGAATATCTGCTGAGGGTTTTAAGTCATTCATAGTGTTTTGAAGTCTAAATATTTGCAACTTCCTTGACATATAGTTTCTTTTTAGCCTGAATTAGATTTAATTACATCAGACGAATATCTATTACCTGTTTATTTTAGTATGATCATTACATATAAATAAAAAAAAAAAAATAGGCAATAATAATAATAAAAACATGCATTTCTCTAGGGAAATGTTATATCGCAAGAAATATCGTTATCGCAGTATTCAACAACAATATCGCATATTTTCCTAATATCGTGCAGCCCTAGTGGTAACACAACTAATATTTAGGGATACAGAATACAAATCGAATCGGCAATATCATGATAATATCATATCGGGTGATCCTTATAGATTCCAATTACTAGATTTTTTTTATTAATTAAAGAAAACTTTTGTGTGTGTGTGTAGTTATGGGGAAATTTATATTTGTAAAAAAAGTTCATACTGTAGAACAGAGAAATATAAACCACAAAAAAAGTTTAAACTCTTGTAATAATTAAAGTTTTAGCTTTAGCAGGTAATGTCACAGTTGCTGTTATTGCAAACGGATCGTCAGCAGTTGTGCAGCGTGATGTGGTTTAAAGGATGGAATGAACTGTACGTCACGTTTGAAGTGTAATAACTAAACCGCAGGTCAGACTCAGAGGCTGGAGCCGGTGTCCGGTCCTGGAATCCTCTCGCTCATCCTCAACATCATGTGCGCTGCTCTCAACCTGATCCGGGGCGTCCACCTCATCGAGTACACCTTCCAGGTGAAACTTTTCTGATTCCGATTTATTCAGCTTCATACCAGATTTATTTTCTACACTGCTAGACAAAAGTTTGTAAACATATTGGGAAGTAAATGGTAATGTGTTATTTAATTTAATGGAGTATGCCTGTGCTATCAGGGGAAGAAAGACACATAGATGTGATAACCTGAGCCGTATTCACAAAGCTTCTTAGAATTCTCTCAGAGAATGTTAGCTTTAAAAGTCCTAGCTGGGAGTCCTAGACCAAAAGTAATTTAGGAAAATTTTAGAGCAACTCTGAGTAAGGAAAGTACAAAAACCTTCATCTTAGTGAGCCGGTGTGTTTGACCCCATTGCTAGGGACGATGCAGTAATTCATGGACTGTGATTAGTTAATAAAGAATAAGCTCTGACCTCTGCAAAGGTTACATGATAATAGACCAAGCAGTGAAATCATAATGTACGTATATGAAGAAATTGTAGTTTCTGTTGACTAAGATTTAGTCCTAAATTTAAGGGTAAATTCTAAGAAAATGTCATAATTCTAAGAATTTTCTTAGAATCTCATCAATAGGAGCAGCATTTAGGCTTAAGGATCTTTGTGAACACGGACCCTGGTCATTCAGTACATTCAGGTTGTCAGCTGACTTCATTTTTTTGCCCCCATGACTATTAAACATTGCTCTGTTTTCTTAGCTTGATGCAGCCCAGTCATTACACCCTTCTGAAATAGCAACCTTTTTTTTCAGACAGTGTATTTTTTTTTTATTGGATTTATTTTGTGTTTCAAATTTTACCTTGAAGTTTAATTCTATTTTTAGTAAAAAAAAAAAAAATTATATTAGGGTACAGACAGTCTCATAATCCTTTCACTACACGTCATACCGTGTATTTAAGTATATGTGAGGGGAAAATAAATAAATAAATAAAAAGAAGGTAATTTCACATATTTTTTCCCCACAGTGCAAATTTCTGTTGAACATTATTTATTTTATCATTTCTCCCACAATTTGTTTATTAAATACATTATAAAACACTTTTCTTTAAATGTTAAATAAGGTTTCTTTTTCTTTTCTTTTTTTTACAGGACGATTATGATGGATTATGGAACGTCGTGGCATTTCTCGTGGCGTTCGTATGCTGTATTTGCCAGGTAACTCTCTTCTGTGTAACAAAAGCTAAACATCAGAGCCCGTATTCACAAAGCTTCTTAGAATTCTCTCAGAGAGTCCTATCTTAGTTTAAAAAGTCCTAGCTGGGAGTCCTAGATGAAAATTGATTTAGGAAACTTCTTAGAGCAACTCTGAGTAAGGAAAGTACAAAAACCTTTATCTTAGCGAGGGGGTGTGGTTGACCCTGTTGCTAGGGATGATGCAGTAATTTGCACTCTTTGTGAAAATAGAATATATGATAATAGAATAGACAGTGAAATTATAATGTTTGTATACAAAATAAAGAAATTGTATAATCATGAATGCAGACTTCTTTAGTCTAAATATCTTAAAGTTCATTAAAACAGCCAAATGTTGAAAATGTGTCTACTTTCGAAGCAACCAATTTCCAAAGAGTAGTTACTATATTTAAGTTCTTACATTTATTTACCGTACTGATTTTATTACTTGTAATCCATTTCAGATTAATTGGAGCAAAATGGCGCAGCTTTTACCAATTTACAAGATTGCAGGACAGTCTGTTTAAGTTGCACATTTGGATAGTATGTAGCCAACAATCCAAGAGAGATGAAAGGAAGTAAAACAATAAGAAAACCAGATTGGACAGAAGAGCAGTGTTTACTTTTATCTTTAGTGTTTGGAGAAAATTTCTACTTTACACCATTTTGTCCTCTGCTATAGAAACTCTTAAGCCTCTTAAAAGTCCTCCTCTCTACTGTTAGCAATTTTTTTCCTTAGGAGCTAAAGTTGTTTCATAAATAATTTTTTATCTTTACTAAGATTTAGTCCTAAATATAAGGTGAAAGATAATGTCATAATTCTAAGAATTTTCTTAGAATTTTGTCACTAGGAGCAACTTTTAGGCTTATGAAACTTTGTGAATACGGGCCCTGATCATCAGAGAACCGTACAGCACTCAGACGCGCTCTCTCTCTCTCTCTCTCTCTCTCTCTCTCCTAAACAGTGCCAGCTTTATTTATTCCACTCATCCCATAAGAAGATCAAGTCTTTAACACTCCTCGCCGTGATTGTCCTCTGCAACGGCTTCCTGTTCGGTCTGAGGAACGTGTGGCAGCTGGCCTTCCACATATCCGTGGCCTTCCTCTCCACCCTCCTCATCCTCAACCGCAAATTACTAGACAGGAGCTCGGACTGCGGAGTGTGAGCTTATATACAGACGCACACACCTGACAGCTAGGGACGTCTGCTGGTGCTGCTTCTGTAAACACACGAGGTAGGACACATACAGGTAGCAGGGTGTGACACATGACTGTCTCGAGATACAGACAGCAAGATTTTTAACAGAAGACCAAATTTTCGAGTGTCCTCGACAAAGAATGGGACAGTTTCTGATGTTTTTTTAATGTATATTTGAGTGTTTTACAGCGTAATGCTGTTTCATCGGTTGTATTGTTTTGTGTTTCTTTACAGATCATAATTCAGAATGTAATAAGGTCAAGAGGTTAATAAAGGGACTTTAGGGACAATCCTAAAGAAATGATAGGGTTTGTGTTAAATAATCAGAGTCAAAAAGACAATTGTCTCCTGATGTATCAGGTATTTATCTACTTTTGCATCAGGAGATTTAAGTCCTGTACTTTTTTTTTTTTTTTTCATGTATTCCTCACAGAGTATACCAAGTCCCAGTGATGTCTTACATAGGACCTACTTTACTAGCATATTTGTCAGGAAAAAAACCCAACATAATTGCACTAAATCATTGTTTACAAATAAATATAAAATGTAATTGTTCTAGATGTAATATTCAGCACTATGCTCATTTCGTGACTGGCAGTATTAACCTGAACATGAACCAGACTGTTTAAAAGATATACTGGTTGTACACTGATATGCACCAGATGTTTTTCTTAAGATCGTTCTTCTTTCCAGTCCAGAAAATAGGGTACAACAGTAGTTCTAGTCTTAAGTTGTTTTTAGTAACGGTGATGTTGTGATAAATACTGACAGAGGGTTAACTAGTCGTGTGTCTAACATAAAAGCCCAGTTCTCCCAGTTCTATAATTTCTCCTACTAATCACTACAAATTCACAAATCATGATGAAAGGGGCTCGTTTTTTCTACATTCTCCAAAAATGCGGACAGAGCTTTGGCTTTTTCTTACTTGTAGGTCAGGCATATTTTTCTGTAGGTCCATACAGACCTTGTATGTAGCTTGTTCTGTAGTCCTATACATAGACCTTATATGCAAGGTATATTTGCAGCCTTTCATATGGCTATGACAAGGTAGGAGGTTCTACAAATAAGAGGTCACAGAAGATTTGATTGATTTTTAGCGCTGATGCCTATAACAAATATTAGTAATAAAAAAAGACGGATAATCAATATTAGAAACTGATATGCATTTGCAGCAATGATGAAAATCTTGATTTCAAATTTTACACCACCAGTCAAACGTTTGGACTCAACTTCTAATTCAAAGTTTTTTTGGTTAATGATTTATTTTCTACATTTTAGAAAAAAAATATGAGATATCAGAACTATCAAATAACACATATGGCAAGTATTTAAGTAAAAACAACAGTCGGTTGTTATTTTAAGACACAAACAGTTCTGGAATATTTTTTGCATTGACATTGAATTTTGCAATCATCAGCACCATGATGAAACTGGCTCTAATAAAGACCTTCCCAGGAAAGCGAGATCAAATGCTGTCCTTCTGCAGAGGAGAAGGACTTAATTTAGAGTTACCAGCCTCAGAAATCACCAATTAACAACCAGCACCCCAGGTTAGAGCCGTTATGAAGGATTCACAGATCATAATTAGCAGATGCATCTCAATATCAACTGTTCAAAGGAGATTTTGCATATTTTGAACGCCTTCAACATTGTTTTATTGTACAATGTAGAAAGAAATAAAAATCTGGAAATACCATGGAATTAGAAGGCGTGTCCAAACTTTTGACTGGTGGTGTAGAATAAATTAAACTCCTACAGAAAACATTGTGAAATGCCTTTAAATGTATTTGATTAAAGACCTTTTTAACGTTCCCTAAAGCTTAAAAACGTGAGGGAGCTTCTAGCAGCATTTCTTAATAAGCAAACTGAATTTGTATTTAGAAATAAATAGTTAAAATTAAATAGAAATAAAACTAGTAAAATCTAACCAGTACTTATTAGAACTTGTAAGGAAATTTGAGTCTCAACTAATAGTCCCAATTTTAAATTGCAGAGAGTTCAGTGAAGACATGCTCGCACTGAATAAAAATTACGGATATTGTTAAAAAGTAATGATACTGTTAACAAAGACTGATACTGATAATCGTAAACATGCGAAATATCATGCGTTAAACCCTACTACAAAACTCCACGACAGCCACTTTAGCGGTGCAGAGTCACATGACGGAAAGAGTTCAAGCTAAATACTGATCACATCTCTGCAAGACATCAGCATTTAATAAGACATCTCGGGTAACACATGCTACAGTAGAAACAAGGTTGTACCAAGTAAAAGAAAAACAAAATGTTCTTTGTTAATTTTCCGGTTTGCAACTTTTTTACACAGTTTATTGTTGTAGCATAGACCAATCTGACTAGCTAGCTAATTACATACACACACTGTCATGTCCACCAGGTCAAACACTTTTCAGTCACACTTCATTTTAATCGAAGTCTACATTTCATGCGTATGAAAAACCATTCGACCTATCTATCGGAAACAGTTTTTAATCTGTTGTGGTAACAGCTCGAATCTAATGCTACATGCTTTGATATTTCACAAAGCAGGCATTTGTGTACAGTTTGTAGGGTTGGATAGCAATGTCTCAATAGAAACACCTTGTTCTATGGCAGGCTTAGTAAACCTTAAAACATTCAAGGGCTTCATTTATAATTTCTTTTTAGCATAATGCTACAAATCCTGATTGTGGTCTTATTTTGATGTTGAGCTCATAAACAGACTATTGCCTGAAGATCTTTTTTTTTTTTTTTTTTTTTTTTTTACAAAGGCACATATGCTCATGATTGAAGTTTGTAATTTTTAAACTACTGTATATGTCAGAATAAAACATATTTTTATATTTTTACATTTGTAACATTTAGAGATAACGTGTATAGCATAGAAAGTTTAGCTGTACTTATATATTTAAAAAAATGCTTGTTGTAAACTTTTAGATTTTTTTTATTTTCCCCTATTTGTAGACTGTAGAAAATTTCCTGCTGGTTTACGTAATTACATTTCGGTTATTTATTACTTATTTTTTTAAATTAATGTACATTAAAAATGAAGGTTTATTTCAGACAGAGCTAGAGATGTATATGTCTGTTTAAGGGAAAAAAATAAATTATATAGCTGTGGCTTTTGAGCAGCAGTGTGAACACAACTCAAACACAGAGCAGTATGTTGTGGTTACGGTCATAGACTGCTTTCCTCTCCTGTCTTATATATATAATCTTATATATATAATATAATTATTATTATTATTTTTTTTTTAAGCAGTAGTATGGCAGAGGTAATTCAAGAATTTTGCAGAAGGTAACACGTACAGGGTAACTAGACATCTAATCTACTGTATGTAAGACAGGAGAGGAAAGCAGTCTATGACCGTAACCACAACATACTGCTCTGTGTTTGAGTTGTGTTCACACTGCTGCTCAAAAGCCACAGCTGGACCTTTAAAAGCAAACCCCTCTAAAGATGGATAACTGGGAAGGGGTGTTTATTTTTTTATTTTATTATTTTTTAAAATGAGGATTCTTAGCTGGTTTGTGGTGGAGACGCTGTATTGTAGTGTTCTATACTGTACACAACTCTCAGGGATGACTCCTCCCTTTCTCCCTCTCTCTCATTTTTTCCTCAAAATTCTGATTTTAGAATTCCAACTTTACACGAAAGTCAGAGTTTTGAGAAAAAAAGAATTCTAAGGAAAACAAGTCAGAATTCTGAGATTAAAGTCAGAATTCTAAGACAAATTTATAAATCTCAGTGTAAAGTCAGAATGCGGAGGAACAGAGGGCAGACTTCTGATAATAAAGTCAGAATTCTGAGATTAAAGACAGAATTCTAAGAAAAAGTCATAAATCTCAGTGTAAAGTCAGAATTTTGAGAGGAAAAAAGTCAGAATCCTTTGAGTCAGAAATCTGAAAGTCATATCAGAATTTTAAGAAAAAGTCAGAACTTTTTTAAATGGTTGCTTTAATCCTCTTTTGTATATGTGAGATCATGTCATGGACAGCCAACCTTAAATTTTTCTTTTTGCTTTTTTAATTTTGCTTAAGTTCCCAGCAGCAGCTTTTTTGGGAATCTCATTAAGGAATTTATTCTGATTTCTATTTATGAACCAATGTACAGCTATGGATCCAGTGAATCGTCCTGGTAAACCACTCAGTTACTGCTAAGAAATCTCACCAAAAAATCACCACAGGTGTACAGTACTGGATAATCTTTTATTAATAAATAAAAAGTAATAATTCTGCTATGAAGGTTTGCTCCACTCGTTTCTCATTATACAGCTTATACACGTGGCTCTGATTTATATGTTTTGTTTTGTTTTTTTAATGGAAATGTGGGTCTTAAACTTGTCAATGTATGATATTGACCAAATGAATGAAGGTTTGTTAAAGCTGCCATAACTGTAGTGGAACATTTTGCCATTAGCTACAAACAGTCTTTACATAAGAAAAGATTTGTTAAATGAATAATTTTATCATGATTTCTAAATAAAATGTATAAAATATATGAGGTGTCACAGTGTCTTAGTTTTATTTAGGAGTCTGTTTGTGGGCCAGTTGAAATAGAGCACTTGACTCGAAGTGCATAAAACACAATAATAAAAGCCTGTGTTAATCTTTCATTTCTCATTTCTTTTAAAGGACACCTGAAGTGCACATTTGGATCAAACTGGGCCTGTAATTATATGGGGGGAAAAAAAAAATATATATATATATATATATATATAAACTACACACACAATAGTCTTTACTCTGGCCAACTGAATGAGACTTTTTAAAGATTTTCCTTGTTTGAAAGCTACATTCGGATTTCTGTACGGCTGTTTTGTGACGAGCTCTTTTTGTTAAAATCTCTACATTAATACAATTTAACTGAATACAATTGAGAAGAAGAAGAAGAACTGAATACAATTGATTTGTTGAATATTTACATTTGAACACTAGGGGGCGCTCTGAACATATTTTATTCTGCTTTATACCTTTGTGAGTTTCAGCATACTTGAAGTAGATTTGTTCTTGTACATTATTCTTCTACATGTACAGAATGTATCAGTCCATCATGTGACCACTGCACACAGACACAGGTCAAGAACGTCAATTAATATTCGTATCCTATATCAGAGTGTGAAAAATGTGATGTCTAAAATGTGTTTTTTTTTTTTTTTTTTTTTTTTACCGTGTCATGGTTGTTGGTGCCACATAAGCTAGTTTGAGTGTTTCAGAAATGGCTGATCTCTGGGATTTTCACAAACAACAGTCTCTAGAGTTTACCCAGAATGGTGTGGAAGAGAAACATCACTGGAGCACTTCTGCATGTGGAAACGCCTCACTTCTAATATAGACTGGAGGAGAATAGACAGACGGGTTAGAGCTAACATGGAGGCTCCAAGTGAAATAAACTCTCCCTACAATCATGGTGAGCAGAAAAGCATGTCAGATGTTAAGGTGGCTTTGCTACAGCAGCAGAGCTACAGGAATCAGAGGCTACATCATCAAAGCTGAACAGTACAAATCATGATTTGAAATTGATGAAATTTCTTGTGAATGAAGCCATAAATCCTTCTGACATTTACAGAAGATTTTTAACACAGTACAGTAATGAGACGGCTGATCATTGAAAATCGTCAGGTAACGTGTCACCAACTTGCAGAAGAGGTGCATCTGTCTGTGGGAACTGTGCACACAGTCATTCACTAACACCACCTGCATGTTACAGGAACTCGGCTGAGAGTTATTGTCACATCCCCCGTACAGTCCTGACCTCGGTCTAAGACATTTCCACATGTTTGGGCCATTAAAGTTCTTTGGAGGCCAGTGTTTCAGATGTGTACCAGGGGATTATATAAAGAAATAAAGGGAGTTTTTACTCTCATAACTGTGTTCTGTCATTCTGTTCAATCAAAAGTCCAGGTTTGACTTGAACACCCCTTATATATATATATATATATATATATATATATATATATATATATACTGTATCTATATAAATAAAACAATGTTTTTGTCTGTCTTTTGTCAGAACTTGATCTTTTAATGATATCTTTATGTTTCATACATCGGAGGACCCGAAACCAGTCAGCCACTTCTGTCTGTATATCTGTATGTCTGTCCAAATGATTTCGTCACAGCATCACGCAAACCTGGCTGAACAGAATTTAAAAGTGAAACCTTGCCAGTCCTTCGGTATTTGCCTGAAGTTAAATCAGTTAATAGATCAGTTTTGTGGCAGATTACATCACAGCAGCCATAGCTTACTGTATTTGGAAGATTATCGCACTTTTTCCACTCAAAGTGTGCGTGGCCCTCAACAGAACCAATCAACGTGATAGTTTACCATAAATACAGAGTATGCAGAACACAGAAATCACCGTAATGCCCCAAAAAAGCGTCCAAATGCTCACGAAACACAAACAAACGTGTAACACAACATGGCTTACTCGGGGGAAAAAAAAACTGAATCTTTAAAGGTTAATGGACTGATCATTATATGTTTATTCTTCCTGCGGGAAGTGCTAATAAACGGGTGAGGACGTGTAAAATACCTGAACTGAGAGCTCAGTGTTATGCGCTAAAATCAAAATGTTGAGTAAAAATAATGTTATGCGCAGTTATGTGCTGAATATAATGATCTGCTTTAAACAGGGAGTCTATCTGGCTGATGACGAAAGAAGTACAACTTAGCATAAACAAGGCCTAAGATACTGAACCTACAAAATGTTATTTCTTTGTATTAATAAGTTAGACAGAGAGTTCTGCCGTACGGAAGGACGGACAGACAGGCATGTATGTGGGCTTCAACCTGAAATAATAATATCACTGATTACATTAATGCTGTTAGCCTTAAGCTTCTAACTATTTCTAAAAACTGGGTACTAATGCTCGTACATATATATCTCATATAAGTGCATCACATAATCATCCCGTCTCCTGAAAATGCTCTGATGGATGACGCTGGGTGATTAAGACTTCCATCTTCTGACTCTTGATCTAATCCGAATTGTCAGTTTGGACAGGCGTGCTTTTATCGCCGTGCTGAGATGAGATTAGCGGGTGGATTTGATGCTTTAACCGAGCGCGCTCTTCATCTCCTCAGCACGCCAAACTCTCAGAGCTGCTTATTAAAGAAGGCTTCGGGTAGAGACAGTAAAGTCTGCATACAGAAGAGAGCATCACTCTGGGGATCAGGAAGGTTGCATGATACAGAAGTCCTCGTCTGACGGACAGTGCAGTTTCCAAGATGTTGTACACCATGCTGTGTGGAGGAGGTTATCTCTGGAGCTCAGAGAGATTATTGTGAGGTGTTTTTACAACATGGGTTATTTATACAATCCTTTCTAATGAATTCTAATGTTTCTTATGTATATATTTACAGATTTTGGATTTTTTTACATAGTATTTCATCATTTTTAAATAAAGACAATGATAAAAAAAAAAGGTAGTTAATTTGCTCTCAAAAGTGCTCAGCTCTAAATGTGAATAAATGTATTAATTAATTCATTAATTGTCTATATTGCTTATCCTATGTACAGGGGGCCTGGAGCCTATCCCAGGGTGCCAATTCATTGTAGAACATTACGAGCAATTTTGAACGCCAGTTAAACTAACCTGCATCTCATTGGACAGTTGGAGGAAACAAGCAAACACGCACACAAACCAGAGGTGGGAATCCAACCCTCAACCCTGAAGGAGCTAGGCTGCAATGCTAACCACCACAATGTGACTCAGTACTGTATATCACTCACTCATTGTTTATACTCAGGGTCACGGGGACCTGGAGCCTATCCCAGCAGGCTTAGGGCACGAGGCGGGGTACACCCTGGGCAGGGTGCCAATCCATCGCAGGGTACAAACACATGCACACACACACTCACACATGCATTCACACACTACGGGCAATTTGAGAACGCCAGTTAGCCTAATCTGCAGGACTGTGGGAGGAAACCCACAAAGCACGGGGGAAACATGTGGATCTGACATGCAAAGTCAGACTCAGTATATTATATCTTAAAATTACCTTAAGTTATGATTAAAGTTCAAATATTTTCCATCCATCTATCCATTATCTATACTGCTTATCCTGTGTAGGGTTATGGGTGGTCTGGAGCTTATCCAAAGGTACGCCCTGGATGGGTGTCAACACATAATAGGGAACAAGTGTGCACACACACACTCACATAATAGGGAGGTTCAAATCCCATGACTGCCAAGTTGTTCCTGTTGGGCCCTTTAACAAAACCTTTAACCCTCAACTGCTCACATGTATAATTAATTACAAAAGGATAAGGACATATGCCTAAATACAAATGTAAATGAAAACACTTGCCCATTTTGAAACACCAGCATGTCTTTGGACTGTGGGAGGAAACCGGAGTCTCCAGATGAAACCCAAAAAGCCCCTGGAGAATAATATATGCAAACTCCATGCACATAGACCAGAGGCAAGATTTCAACTCCTAACCCTGGAGGTGTGAGACGATATTGGTAAACACTTAGCCGCCATGACAGGTTTTATTAATGATTTAACATATTTTTTTGTTAATTAAATGATGTAATACTGTAATGCAGTGAAAGGATTACAATAATGTTTTTGCAAGTGACGTACAGTAAATTTGAACCATAGATTAGCTATTCCTAGTTTCTCTGTCCCCCCCGCGCGCGTCACTGTCTTTGGGCTTTTTTTTTTTTTTTTTTATCTCTGCATTTCCTTCAGTTTCTGACTGATGGTTTTCATCGTTACTAAGCCTCTCAAAACACTTTTATAAGATTTTATCGTGTTCCCAGCTGTCAGGAATGGCGATACTTTCCCAGGTTTAGGTCGTATAAGGGCTGTTTTCTGATCTCAGTGTCTCTAAGATTGAGTGCTCACAGTGAACCGAGGAACATTTAGAATATTTGCAAGTCATTTTACACTTTTTAAGCAAATTAAATTTGTTGAATGCTGTAATAGTATTAATTTATTAAACACAGAAACTGTAAATGAGAGTGCTTCCCTTTTTATTAATTTCTTTTATTTCACCTAGATGCCACTAAATCGGACACAAAGTTTTGCACTCAGTGGAATAATTGATTTCCATAAGTAAGCAGCTGACAAGACTGTGGTCCTCATAAACTCTCGTAAAACTCTCGTTGTGAGCCGGAACAATCTTATAAATCCTCACCTCTATGATTAGAGTCTGGGAGCAGAAATAACCCAAGGCATAAAACCTTTCCCTTAAACCTGTGAGTGTGCAACTGGCTAACGTCTGACAGTGTGTCCTGAAGCTAGTCTAAACACACCGTGATGACTGATGGCTAATTTTAGAGCAGCATTTAGAAGAGTGTGGGATTAAACCTTGCCAAAGTGACTGTAAGTAATGACTGATCCATCTAGTTCTGGGCTTATATACACACAACCTGATGGACTGTATTCATGTCTACACAGCAGCTTTTGTTTATGAAGCAGTGCCACTACTGAATTCTCAAAATGGACTGGCCGGAAGGTACAATTACTTACAGAGGCTAAGGTTTTCTATGTTATAGCAGTCAGTTTGCAGTTGAAAGATGTGTGATTCCTGCTTTCTTGGCAGCACAACAAAATAAATGATTTTTGTCTTATTAACTGAAAGTCAGAGGAAAAAAGTGGCTGGTGAAAGACCTACTGCCTCTTTATGTCTTGCAGATGTTCCATGATATAAAATAAAAACGTGGCATCTGCAATCCCATAGTGACACTAAAGTTTTATGAGCTTTTTAGACATTCTAGTCAGCGATCTGACTCGTGGACCGCTTTTAGAAAAGATTATTCCTTATCCATATTAAATCATCCCTTCATGCACTTCACTTAACCCTCCACATCAGCGCTCTGTATACACCAGGTCTATTTCTGAAATGGCATCTTGTGCCTATGAATAACTTGTCTCTAAATAATTTAAAATCAAGTCTTCTTCATACGTCTTGTGAAGCGGCGCATTCTCTCGGGATGCTTTTGGTGAGCACTTAATTTTCTCTGAAGACATGTTTATTGGACTGCTAGTTTAATATCAAACACTCAATCGATACTTTTTCCTCATCCTGACATATTGATGCTAGGCACATGCTGGTTATCGATAGGGAGCAAATATTAAAATTCAATATATATGTATATTGTGATCACAACTTTTTTGTATTGCTTGGTCTCATGATATGAATTGTTTGGTCTCCTTAAACCAGCAACTTTTCATTTATTGTAATTAAGTTAACAGAACGTAAGTCTTGTGGACCTGAAACATGACAATATGGCCGTGCCATCAGGGAAGGGAAAAAACTCTATAGATGTCATGACCTGGGGATTCAGTACATTCAGGTCGTCAGTCGTTAGTCTTACTAACAAGTCGCTCCTGATAAGGGCGTCTACCAAATGCCTAAATGTTCACTAGTATGTTCACTTATATTAACTATTAAACATAGCTCTGATTTCTACTGTCCATTTTTGCAATGCAGCTTCACCAAGTGTTTAAGTGATCGCCATGATTTTTTCTGCCTTCCTAAAACATCCACTTTAGATAGTGGAGGAAGTTAATTTTGATTGGATGTTTCATATAATATGTCCTTCAGCCATCAACACACAGGCCTCCATGCATAAACTGTGAACTTTATGCTACATTCAGGCATCCTTTAGCAATGTCTGGTTCATGCTGGATCCAATCAGTGATCGGGATCAGGATTCAAAAACAACGGGACAGAGAGATACACTGTCCAATCAGAACATTAATGCTAAATTGACCTTTAATTTTACTTAATTCTTTGAATGAAAGACTAGTTTAATCAGAAGATTTTATGTCATGCTTTTTTTCAAATGTTACTTTCACTTTGCTGCATATATGGTTTTTCTTTATATATTCAATCAAGCCAGGCCAGAAAAGGGACAAAGAAGAATAAAGCACATGCATTCTACCATCTTACATAACTGTCAATGAACTTTAAATTTTATCTTATCAAAACTGTATTGTATCATAAACACCATATCATGTATCAAATCTCATAAAAAATAAAAATATATTGTCCAAAAATTAATTAATCTTTGAATAAAAGAAGTCACCCAAGCAACATTTCAACAGAAAGATGTTTTGACCAGCATTTGGGACAAACTGATTTACAGTCATTCATTCATTCATTCATCTTCTATACCGCTTTATCCTGTATTTAGGGTCGCGGGGACCTGGAGCCTATCCCAGGAGACTTCGGGCACTAGGCGGGGTACACCCTGGACAGGGTGCCAATTCATCGCAGGGCACACACACATACACACACTCACACACCCAATCACACACTACGGGCAATTTAGGAACGCCAATTAGCCTAACCTGCATATCTTTGGACTGTGGGAGGAAACCGGAGTACCCGGAGGAAACCCACCAAGCACGGGGAGAACATGCAAACTCCATGCACACAGAGACGGGAATCGAGCCTGGCCGGGGAATCGAACCCAGACCCTGGAGGTGCAAGGCGACAGTGCTAACCACTACACCACCGCGCCGCCTGATTTACAGTCATTTTCAATATAAAAGAATGTAAATAAAACAGTTTATAATTTATAGGTTCATAATTATAATTTTTTTTAATCACGGCACTGTTGAATTCTTGAGTCTGATTTGTCAAAAGGTGTTTAATTTTTAGTCCACCCATTCTGATTTGTTATTGTTTCTAAAGTAATGACATACAGTACATGGGTGCATTTGTACATAATCAAAATTAATGATCAAAAGTACAGTATGTGTGTGACTGTATCAGGGTCAGTGCTTTGTAATGGCACAGAACGGCAATGACACCAATATTTATCCCAATTTGGGTCATTGCCTTTCCGTTTTGGTTGACACCCAAATGACCTCTCACTGCAGAAAGGCCGTTCGGAACGAGTGTGATTTGAGTAGCAGGCCATAACATTACAGAACCATCTTCAGCCATCATACAGTAGACTGGAAATGCCCCACTGAAGAGTAGTGTTGCTGGGAGTTTAATAAGGTGAAGCGAGACACCCAATTTAATCAAAGTGACTCACTCTGGACCTGCTGCACGGTGGTTATGCGTTTAATCTATTGCTTTGGTTCACAGCCCGTGTCAATGACATGCTGAGCTGAATTCCAAACACTTCATTTATCCCGAGCACTCGGCTCACGGCAGGGTTGATGCGACGTGAGAAAAACAGACAGGTTTTTCTGTTTTTCTCTACAGCTCTGCACTTATATTAGGCAGATTCTTTTAGTGGGTGCTTTTAGATTAAGCAGGTAGCCAGAGATCCTGCTGTGCAAAAGAAATATTACCTTTATGAGTCCAACTGAAGCAACCAGAGGTTTGAACAGTGGACATTGTACATGATGCAGATGCATTCAATTCAATTCAATTCAATTTTATTTATATAGCGCTTTTAACAATGGTCATTGTCTCAAAGCAGCTTCACAAAAATTAAATAAATAATAATAAAAAAAATAATAATAATAATAATAAAAAATAAAAAATAAAAAAAAAAAATTATAGAAAAGAAAATAATTGGAAGTGTGGATGTGTGAGAAAAATGTGCAGATAATAATAATGAGACGAATGAATGAAATTTCTCTGATGAGCAAGCCAAGGGTGATGGCGACGGTGGCAAGGAAAAATCCAGCTGGAGCTGGTCCTTCTCTGGATGCCTCAGGAACCTCGCAGGGTCGGCCTTTGTCTACTGAAGCTGGCAAAATCTCCCGATGTCTCGGGATGGGTAGAGAAATACAGAACAGATGGGGAGAATTAGCGTAGTTGCCATTCGGGATAGGTGTACTGGAGTATGAGATTATGGGATGAGTTATGTGTATGCCAGATTAAAAAGATGCGTCTTGAGTCTACTTTTGAACTGAGAAACCGTGTCTGCTCCCCGAACACTGTCTGGAAGGCTATTCCAAAGCGTTGGAGCTAAATATGAAAATGCCCTACCCCCTTTTGTAGATTTTGAACTACCAGAAGTCCGGAGCTTTGTGATCTTAAGGCGCATGGTGGATTGTATTGCATCAGAAGACTGGTTAGGTATGTGGGAGCTAAACCATTTAAGGCCTTGTATGTAAGTAATACAATTTTGTAATTTATTCTAAACTGAACAGGTAGCCAGTGCAGGGATGATAATATTGGGGTTATATGATCATATTTTCTGGATCTAGTGAGAACCCTGGCGGCTTCATTTTGGACTAACTGAAGCTTGTTTATTGAGGATGCAGGACAACCACCTAGTAATGCATTACAATAGTCCAGTCTGGAGGTCATGAATGCATGAACTAGTTTTTCTGCATCAGATACGGATAAGATGTTCCTAAGCTTAGCAACATTTCGAAGATGGAAGAAGGCTGTTTTTGTGATATTTGAAATGTGATTTTCAAAAGACAAGTTACTGTCTAATATTACGCCCAGGTCTTTTACTGCTGAGCTGGTAGTAACAGTACATCCTTCTAAGCGCAGGCTGAATTGTGAAAGCTGTTGTGTGCTGGTTTTGGGGCCAATAAGTAATATCTCTGTCTTATCTGAATTTAATAAAAGAAAGTTATTGGTCATCCAATCTTTTATGTCCTGGACACACTCAGTTAATCTAGACAACTTAGGTATTTCGTCTGGTTTAGTTGAGATATATAATGGAAACTAATCCCATGTCTTCTAATGATGTTACCCAAGGGAAGCATGTATATTGAGAACAACAGAGGTCCTAAAACTGACCCTTGTGGGACCCCATATTTCACTGGCATTACACCAGACGGTTCTCCACTTAGATCTACAAAATGGTAGCGATCAGACAGGTAAGATCTAAACCATTTTA
Source organism: Channallabes apus (assembly GCA_030522415.1). NCBI lineage: Eukaryota > Metazoa > Chordata > Actinopteri > Siluriformes > Clariidae > Channallabes > Channallabes apus. Next base: position 29,755,005 of record CM060115.1, on the reverse strand, counting down.
ATGCCTGTCCTTGAATACCTATATAATTTTGTAAGCGATCTATGAGAATATTATGATCTATAGTGTCGAATGCAGCACTAAGATCGAGCAGGACTAGCAATGAGATGCAGCCTTGGTCTGAAGCTAAAAACAAGTCGTTTGTAATCTTAACTAGTGCAGTTTCTGTGCTATGATGGGGCCTGAAACCTGACTGAAATTCTTCAAGGATGTTGTTATCCTGCAAGAATGTGCAAATTTGAGCTGATACTACTTTTTCTAGTATTTTTGATATGAACGGACGGTGCATCACTTTTCCCTTCTTACCCTGACACGCCCATCGCTCTGGAATAGGTTTAGTCTGGACTCATGATCTTTTTCCATTGCTTCAAACTTTATTGCTTCCTAGCATTCTTTCAATAATTAGCCGTACTAACTTTAGGTTTTCCTCTAGTCACACAGCTGTTTGTCCCCAATCCTGGAAGTTCATCTCCGATAGCTAAGAATGCAGGATTCAAAAACACATCTAAAGCTACAGAGAGATGCTTAGCAGCTGTCAAATCTTCCCACCTCTACTGCTGCGATTATATTCTCATCACAATAATTGCTGAATGAAAATGCCACCCAGGCATCATTTCTAAACAAAAAGCTTTGACAAGCATTTGGGACAAACAAATCTATGAAACATAGGATCGTAGGTATAAAGGAATGTTAGTAAAAGATTTAGTTTATGCTTTATAAGTTATTCATTTTTAAAAAAAAATAAAATTCCCAAATCTGATTTGTCAGAAGGCGTTAAAATTTCTATTATAGCAACTTGGACAAAAGGTTAATATTAATGTGTCCGTTCTGCCAAAGTAACAGCTTACAAGAGGATTTGTATGGTGAATGATCTATATAATCAAAAGCTAATAATCAAGGGGATGCAAATTTTTTGTAAGAATACATTTATATACAGTATAAATAATAGTATTTATAAAAGGAGTTAATAGTTTGTAATGGCACATTAACAGAAAGGCAACAAATCGAACTGGGATAATTATTGCTGTAAAAATGGAGTTCAAAGTAATGAAAATGCTCTGTAACATTTATGTTTTTAGCTGAAAGGGACCCAACCAATGCTGGCATTTAATTTTTCCACGATAAGGAACCTTAATGCTGTTTCCTAAATGGGAGCACAACCTCTGCACTATATTTTATCCAAGCTTATTCTGCCTACCAGACACCAAAATGACCTCTCACTGTAGAAAGACTGTTCAGAACGAGTGTAATTTGAGTAGCAGGCCATAACATTACAGAAACCATCTTCAGCCATCATAGACTGGAAATGCCCCACTGAAGAGTAGTGTTGCTGGGAGTTTAATAAGGTGAAGCGAGACACCCAATTTAATCAAAGTGACTCACTCTGGACCTGCTGCACGGTGATTATGCGTTTAATCTATTGCTTTGGTTCACAGCCCGTGCCAAAAACGTGCTGAGCTGAATGCCAAACATTTATCCCCAGTGCTCGGCTCACGGCAGGGTTGATGCGACGTGAGAAAAACTGAGAAGTTTAAAGTTTTACAGCATCAGCCAGATTCTGTCAGTGTATGCTATCAGGATAAGCAGGTAGTCAGATTTCCTGCTGTGCAAAAGCGATGTTTACTGTACGATGTAGCAGGTGCAGAGAGAGAGAGAGAGAGAGACAGAGACAGAGAGAGAGAGAGAGAGAAAGAGAGATGAAGGATTTGTTGCCTCCACTGATAAGCGTGGGGGTATAGTCCGTTATCAATACGCTCTGCATGTATTTGATCATCTGCTGTGTGAAATTCTGCACCCTGGAAAAAACCCAACGCATAAATACATTAAAAACATTTCTGCTCCTCACCGTAGAGTCCTTCTCTCCACTGGGTGTGATATTTCTAGAAGTTATGGCCTTTAGTCTGGATGAAGCAGCTGTTCTGGTGCATTGTGGGTTCAGAACAATAAAAAGACCACGACCACGACCAGTCATAACTCGACTAGCGCTTTGATTGGTAGTGCTGCTTAAACATAAACACTAACAGAGAATAGACAGGAAAGTCAATTAAGCCAAGATTTTCAGCTTCACATCTCACATTGTTTGTAATATCACTAAAGTCGAGAGGATTTACTACATGAACCAGTGGAGTTTAGCTGATATACTGTATACGTACCTGAAAATTAATCGGGATGCCTATTGATGCCGATCATTTCTCGTCATCCTGTAGCTGATAACTGATCTGAGATCATTAAAATTGATGCTAAAGAGAGTTGAGTAAATTGTTCACCTAGGTGTTACAAATATAAGATAAGGTAATGCAAACATAGAGTGGAATGAAAAGGAGCCAGTGTTTGTCATTCCCACATCCTTCACTTCACCTAACCTTCCCCCTTTTCTTCAAAGAACCCTAAATCATAGTGCTCTGAGGTTGCTGAACTTAGCCAAGGAAGCCTGGGAGAAGCAGCAGCCCTCTATTACTTGATGTAGGAGTGAACTGAATGAGTCACAACTATTGTCAGCCAAGGCTGTCTCCAGAGTGAGCAACCACCTGCAACAGCCAAGTAAGATAAAGACTTCTCAGTTTCAATCTCACTTTAAAGTCATTTGAAACCATACATGGTGCAAAAGTGACAAGACCTGCCCACCACATAAAAGCGAGAGCTGGGGGAACTCTTAGATCCATTCTAAGAACCCAGAATAAGAATCCAGACTTACCCACATGCTCCAGACCCCTCTGAATACAGACTGTTCAGCTGAGGTTTATTTATGCCATTTGGCAGATGCCCTTATACAGAGCAACTTTCATTTTTATTTTGTTATACAGTTAAGGGCCTTCCTCAAGGGCCCAACAATAGCAGTGGTAGTGGGGTTTGAACCTAGTGATAGTGGAGTTTCACTAGGTTCAACGCCTTAACCACCGAGTACACCTGCCTTAGCACCACTATTGTTTTGGACCAACAAAAGCTGCAGGGCAGAACAAAGAAACATAGCATGGCTGACACTGGAAGATCACTGACGCTCCTCAACATTTAGAAGAAGACAGGTGAGAACAAAGTCAGCTGTTGGTCCAGCCAGGCAAATACTATAGTTGCATTTGTCTCCTTGCTGAAACCGAACCATGTCACTGTTTTCCCCACAGACACAGATGCCCATCATCTGCTTTATCCAGGTGCCGCCATCGCCACACTTTCGGCTCTTGCAGCATCGACTGGATCCCAGCAGCTGTCACTCTGTGCTGGTTTTGGCCTGATTGCTCATCAGCACCAGAGCCAGCACTCTTCATCCCTAATCCCTTCACTCCACCTTATTCCCATTTTCCCCAAAGAACCCTAACATGAAAGAGCTTTATTTCCCTTAAACACCTGTCTCTGTCTGAGTTCTTCCCTCTGCTGTGTCCACAAAAGGACATTTATACATTTTTTATAATGGCCATAAGAACACAGGGTGTTTAAAATTAACAGGTTTATGCATATTTAAAATTGCATTTATGCATGTTTAATGAGGTTAAAGGTGTAGCGTAAAGGTGTCCCGAGACCATTTGTGAATAGAAAAAGTTCATTATTCTACAAAAATTATTTTAATCGCTTATTTGATTTTAAAGAAAATCTGCTGTGTAGTAACTACATTGATAGAGACAGTAAAAGCTCGGAGCCTAATGCCTGTTTAAAAAACAGCACAATAATCAAGGGTGAATCCTCCCACAAATAGATAAACAGAAAGGCCAGTGACCGATAAAACAACAACTTCTAATACGATTAAGGAAGCACCAGTTAGTAATGCAGAAAACAATGTGTTATACAAATACAATTCGAAAGACTGCTGAATGCACAACTGCTAATAGATAAGTATAAGGAAGACTGACTTGTCTGAGACAGAGTTGCAGAACTCAGAGCGCAAAAATCCTTGAAGCCTGACAAGAAGTGTTACAGCGACGTCTTTAATCTTCCCATAATTGATTATATTATATTATAGTTGAATCAGTGGTTCATTGTAGATGGTGCTGTAAACAACCTCTTTCTCTCGTTACCATTTGGAAAGAATTTATAATCCTGTCAGGAAGGCGAAGTCAACTTCACAAAAGTGTGAAACGTGGGAAATGAGGAGGACACTCACTGTGAAGAAATTGTCGCGATAAAGAATCCCTCTGCCCTCCCCCAATGTGACCTGCTTTCCTGACAGCAAAAATTCACTGTAAGGTAAGATGTGATGATTATGATGTGTGGTTTGGTAAATAACAAAGTTCTAAAAGTTGCTCGAAAAACTACTGTAAAATTTAAATAATATTTGAATTGATCAGCCTCTGTTTCTACAGTTGAACCTGGAAAATAATACTAGTTTATGCTTTAAACATTTTAAAAGTGATATAATTTATCCAATTGGATTGTTTAAGCCAAGGCCAATTAAAAATGACAAAACGCATGTAATGTTTTTTTTTTTTTTTTCACATTTTGTTTGTTTACACATACACATTGGCAGAGGTGGAAAGAGTAATAAAATTACAAGTACTGTTACTTTAGTGAACTTTTACTGAAGTACAAGTAAAGTTACCCTTATAAAAATCTATGTAAGGAAAAGTAAAATGTAGCTAATTAAAAATGTACTCAGAGTAAAAGTTACTGAGTTACTTTTTGTTTTTAACAGCGGGGGTGGGATGGGGGATGGAACATCCTCGCATAATAAATCTGTTCCCTTTGTTGTGCTTGAAATCAAAGTGGTCGCTTAAATATGACCAGGGGTTCGCTTCATAAGAATTTGTTGGCATTTCACTTTCAGCTGTGTCTGTATCACTGACATCTGTTTTGTCCGTCTCTATCGTTCTTGTGAATTTACCGTGTTTGTTCTCCATCAATCAATCAGTGCAGTGGTTTCCGGGGTGCAATTGTTTTCCTTCCCCGTTGTATTATTAGTATTATTTTTCTTTTTCATTCATTTATTTTTACTCAGTAGTGAATATGATTTAAAATGTAGTGAAGTACAATACTTTAAACAAAACATACTTAAGTAAAAGTAAAATTACAGATTTTAAAAACTACTTTAAAAACTTGAAGTACACAAAAAAATCTACTCAATTACAGTAATGCGAGTAAATGTAATTCATTACTTTCCACCTTTTTCTACCTCAGATGGAAACCCATCTGAATGTCTGAAAAGTTATTTTTGCATACTATATTGCCTTTAAAATTCGATTATACATACAGTACATAATAATTTACTATGAGTTAAATATTGTAGGTGTATCATGAGGGTAAATGTGAACACTGCTGAATGTCCTATCCACCAGTACCATTATATTACTATATAATATTGTTAGCCTTCTATGATATTACGTTAATGCAGGGGTGTGATCAGCATGACATCATCCCACATTTTTTGAGAAAAAGGAAATTCAACCCCACCAATAAACCAACATCTATTAACCAGGCTTCAGACTCATGTACTAGTCAGTGTATTATTACCCTCGGTCTGGAGGAAGCAGCATTCAAAGAGTTGCATTGAAGCACCAGAAAAATAAACAGAAGCAAAAACAAAAAAGAAAATGTGAGCTTTAGTGAACTCTGCAGTCACTGTTTCTGGATAAGAGCGTCTGACAAATGCCTAAATGTAAATGTAACTAAGATTAATGTTAGTGCTGTTATTACTATTATTGAGTTTAAATTTAGAAAATTAGAAACAAGATGTTATGGCCATACTTTTTTTAGTATTTTTTTCTTAACTTAAGATGTTTGACTTAAATAAAATCCCAAATAATGACTGTGATGTTGCAGTTTTTTTTTCATTTCCACACAAAAATTCCCACTCTTTCCTCCCCTTATGTTGAACTGAAGATTTCGCCCTTCCATCAATGCAGCACATAAGTCAGAGGTAGTGCCACGGTGCCACGGCTTTGTCCCCATCATACTTTATCAGTATGTGCAGCTCCCTTGTTGTATATTTTGACAAGGGGAATAAGTTAGAATCAAAGTCACACCTAGAAGTGCAATTTTTCAAAATTTGTCACGGTCTAGGATTAAACCATGCAGCAGTTCTTACTTCGTTAGACTGAATTTAAATTGAAACCTTTCCTCACCAGATGAAATCTAATTTAATCGGTTTTGAACAAACCTAATCAAATGTGAGATTCATAAGAAACTGATTAAAATAGCCAGTGGCAAAAAAATATTACAGTTAGTGAGAAAAATGTTTTTGCAAATCATTTGAAAATTATCTACACTACTGCATAAATTGTTTTATAAAATGTGATCTGGTCTTCATGCTAATCATAACAGGAAATGAACTATAATTTAATATTTAGCGATATTACACCTTCTAGTGTCCATTTGTACTGAACGAATGTAGGTCACTTAATGTGAAAAGTATGTGTGGCCTATTTTATCCAACTTTATATTCACAGTACAAGACAATTTAAGCTCTTTTCAGGATGTTTTGCTTTAGCAGTAAAAATAATATGAAGTGAAAGATTCTGACATAGACATCTTAAATTACACACCTTCCTCAGTCATATTTTAGATTAATGCCAAGATCAATGCTCTTCAGCGTTTGGGACATAAACAGCGGTGGACATTAAGTAAGTACATTAACTTTGTTTCTTAAGTATAGTTTTCACATATCTGTAGTTTACTTGAGTAGTTTTATTACTTGATACTTATTTACTTACTTTACTTTTAAACAAATATCTACATACCTCTACTTTGTCCTATTTGTGCACGGCATTGTGTTACATAACCACAGTGGTGTGCAGCATTTAAAGAAATTATATCGTCACCTGCTGTGTACTGTATTATGCATCATTTTGTGATTTGACTAGGGTTAGACTTTTACTGTGACGTAAAGGCTACTGTGAGCTAATGCAGTACAAGCTTACAAAGATTTGATATTTACAGTAAGTACATCATCCAGTACTTTTGGACTTTTATCCGAGTAGATATGTAAATGGAGGACTTCTACTTTAATTTCAGTAATATTTTACCTAGAGTATCTGTACCGTTTATTATAAGTTACAGAATATGTGTACTTAAAATAAATAGATAAATACGTAAATAATATAATCAATGCAATAATGATAATTTCTTGGTTGATTCAATTAATTGAATCGATGGGTCAGTTTTTTGTGATTAAAAATTAATTCACATTGAAAAAAAAAAATCCTTAGGTAAACTTAAACATATTAAATAATCTCAACTTGGAATCTCAATCATGGAAAATCTCAAATTGACAAAAGGAAATTTCTCAGGAAATTTTTTTTTTTTATCTTGCATTTAGTACTGAAGTATTGCTTCTTCTTCTCCATTTGAGTTTTTGAGTGTTTCAGTCTGCCTTTCTATGAGACATGACGTTTAAACGATGTTAGCAAAAACTTTTAGCAAGACAATTCAGTAGTTTTTTAATACTACAAAACCTATTATTAATATAGCTGTTTCAGACAATTTAGATAATTATTAGTTGCTACTGAATAACATGGAAAATGGAAAAAAAAAAAAAGAGAAGAAGCTTATTTGACTGTCTTGGCACGCTCTAAGACTCTGGTTCCCTGGAGTGATACAAACACAAGGCTTAAAAATTTAAGCCTTAGAGCAGATTATAAAAATATATATATATATATATATAAATCCTTCACCTTTCTTATTCAATGCCTCTAGTGCTGTAGTCTCTGGTCTGAAGAGTCGGCTTCAATCACTTAAATACTGTAAATGCATGTGACTGGAAACCATACTGGTCCATATTTACAATATATTCATTGGCTCAGTTAAAGTATTTTTATTTCTTTTATCTAAAGCTAAAAAAAATGCCCTTAGTTGACTATATGACATTACTTCCGGGTCCTAGTGCCGGTCGCGGAGCGAGTGTGTGTGTGCGTGCGTGTGTGTGACAAATAGTATTTTTTTTATTTAATTTTGGTTTAATAATATTTATTTTTATTTAAAAAAAACAGGCAAGCCAAAGAGAATATTTAGTTTAAAAGATGCTCTTGTTTTAAGACACTATTGATGAGTGTATGGTTACATGTAAATATAAAGTAATGTTTGAAAGTAATTCATATTGTGTTGGCAGGTTTATAGTAACAGCAAACCAGAAGTCAGAATATCTGCTGAGGGTTTTAAGTCATTCATAGTGTTTTGAAGTCTAAATATTTGCAACTTCCTTGACATATAGTTTCTTTTTAGCCTGAATTAGATTTAATTACATCAGACGAATATCTATTACCTGTTTATTTTAGTATGATCATTACATATAAATAAATAATAAAAAAATAGGCAATAATAATAATAATAATAATAAAAAATGCATTTCTCTAGGGAAATGTTATATTGCAAGAAATATCGTTATCGCAGTATTCAACAACAATATCGCATATTGCATATTTTCCTAATATCGTGCAGCCCTAATCTACTGTATACTGTTACAGAGCGTTGCACAGTTGCAACATCAGCCCATGGTCTCATCGATTCACTAACAAACTGAGCAAACCTGCGCAACCCTTGAGAAAAAAAAGGACTGACGTCATACATCACATGAATCATTTGTACTGAACAAAACAGAAAAATAGTGTAATAATAGATTCAGCTGAGAGAAAGGTGTGGAAGCTATTGATCTCATTTAACTCATATTAATTCTCTACACTCACCCTTGGTTTGAAAGACTTTAAGGATTCAGCATGGACACTTAAATGCCACACACTGTTTATGTGACCATAAATTGACAGTCTCTGTTTCATGTTCTCATTTGATATACAAACAGTATCGTGGGATTTTGAAATATTAAGTGATACAGATTTATTGATTTGATGTAGGACAGAGCTTTTAGACTTGTTGAACAGAAGAAGCTCTTTGCTGCATGAATGTTTTATCCCACATCAATACTGCAACATGTTTTAAAGGCAGGACACCTGTTTCAGCTGCTTTCGTGAAGACCGCATGTTTTTGAGTGTTTGTCCTGTTTACTTTTATGTGAAATGGTTAAAAATAACCTGCAGGCTTTCTATTTTTTTCCTTCTCTAATTCATTTCGCAGTGCGTCATCATTTCTGTTCTGTGAACTGAAAGGTCACCTGAATGTAGCATTAACTCCAAGGACAGTGGGTAGCTATGTGGCTTCATTAAAGGGTGCAAAGAAATGGGATACAATCTGCGTCATGCGTCGAGGACCTTGCTGCTTTCAACTGATTTCTGGAGTCATGTCAAAAGCACAAAACAAATCTTATTTAAATATATATCATTCCTAAAAGTTACAAGGCGTTGATGTTATTTTAATGATCCTTTGATGAAATTATCCACAATATGTGAATGTTTCACCAGATGCATTGCTTTAGTGCAAATGTTAAATTTACCTGCCTAACATTTTATTATTGGCTAAAGTGTTGTCAATTAAATATTGCATTAAAAATTATCTAACAAAAATGAATTTACCTCTCAAGTTGACTATTGGTGTTGGGATGTTATACTGAAGCCAAACCCATAGTGATGCTCAACTGTTCCACAAAGCATGTTACAAGTCACAAAGTCATCAAGTGTTAGCATCACAAAAGACCAAAAGGTGCTCTGAGCAGTCTGGAAGCTGTTGATTGAGTCTGATCCCGTACTGAGCAAGAACATACAGTATTGCTGCAATCACAGCACCTGCTTTATAAGATCACAAGAAAAAAAGAACCTCAGTCCTCATGTCAACAGGCCCAAGGGCTGTTAATGCCTACTTCAATGTCCTGTAGAAAAATGGGAAAAACAAAAAATTCAATGGATTACTTGTGTATGAAAAGTATTATCCAAATGGTAACCAATTGTCAAGGGTCAGCTAGAGAGAAACTCTGAAAAATAGTTTAATTAATTTGCTGTTTTTGGAGAATACAACCAAGTTTAAAATTTAAAAAGATCTCTTAAATTGCATGGCTCAAACCCCATAACTGAGCTACAACTGACTGAAAAGAAGTACTTTAAGTTTCAAGTTGAAATCAACATAAAACTTTAAACTTAAAGTACTTCTACTTCTTTTCCGTCACTTGTAGCTGAATTATGGGCCCTGCAATTTTTTGAAGAGATTTTTTCAAATTTTAAAATTGATTGTATTCTTCTCCAAGAAGTACCAGTACTTTAATAGAAGCATGTTCAGCTTAGCCAATACAGTAAGTCCCAGACTTACGAACAAGTTCTGTTCCTGGAGCACGTCCATAAGTCGGATTTGTTCTTAAGTCTGACAAAGTGAGTCTTACTGTACACACCTTTGACACGAATAAATAAACTAAAGCATACCACCAATCCACTTGGCTAAATCTGAGTGGTACATCTGTCCCGTTTCCCCACACTGATATCACATGTAACACGTAAGCCTTTTTAAACATGGAGACAACACATTGAACAGACACCTTTTTGTCTCAGAGTGTTTTTCCACTGTATTGGACTTTGAACTCTGTTTTGTTGAAGATTTTTTTAAATTACAGTAGGATTATTCACCATCAGGACAGCTTTACTGGAAAGACATTTTTTATCACTGTGCTCCCAGACTGATTCACTGAAACCGTTTAAGGCCGATTCATTTCTCACGCACCCCCACACGCACACATACTGTACAATATACCGGACATTTTATAAATTCACTTACACACTGAAAATATTGTATATAATTGCAAATATTGATATCTGGAGCTGTGCAGTGTCTATCTTTTATACAATACATGTGAGCTACTTCTGCAATTTGTTCGCATCTACGAGTGTTCATAGATCTGTGGAAATTCGTAACTTGAATGTCCTAAGTAATTGGACTTACTGTATCTCTTCTTCAGGGGAAGTGTAGAAGATTCTTCAAACCACAAAAACAAAGAGAGTTGAACCGATCATCTTAATCTTCTAATCACTCACTCACTCACTCACTAAACTCATACCGCTGTATCTTGTATTCTGGGCCACAGGGACCTGGAGCCTATCCCTGGAGGCTTAGGGCACGAGGCGGGGTACACCCTGAACACTCATGACTTTTGCAAGATTTTAGATTGCCTTATCAGCTCGAGTCTTGCTTGTAGCCACCACCAGTTGACTTTGGCTCCCAAGACAAAGCTCAAGAGGTTCACATGGTGGTAGGGTGGTGCTCGAGAGAGACGGTGATGACTTTGTAGACATAGTTACTGTGTCAGAAGCTGTAGCTCAGCAGTAGTCACTGATAAGAATGTCTTCTGTAATAGCAAGTCAAGGACTCCATGGGAATCCCAGCCCCTGAAAGGAAAGAATATTATACAAGGAGAAAACAGGAGAAAACGCGAAGGATATGAATACACAGCATCACTTCAATATTAAAGATAAATAAAATATTAGCTCCGCAACAGGTTTGTAAATACCTTACATTTTTATAGTGTATGGCTCAGACAGACAGTATTCTTCATTTTCTTCATAGCGATATGTTTATGCCTCAACATATACTGTATGTTCCTATATTCTGATGTCTTCCAACAAATGATTTGTACCTGAACATCTGCTTCACATCACTAGTGCATCAGTATCACCAGTTTTTTTTTTCTTGCAGTCTTACAGGGGAAATGCAAAAGGCTGTCCTGTGAAGTAAACACTCTTTGGATTACATAATAACAGACCTGTACAAAGCTAATGGCAGCTTGAAAGCAAGAGAGAAACTATTAGCCTCAAAGGAATAGAGGTTCTGGTATGTTGAGGTGTTAAAATATAACAAAAAAAAATGCAATTACTCTTGTACCTTTCAAGAACTATCACTGTAATGTAAGTTACAATTAACACACACACTGTACACTGAGTAATAATAGTACATAATACAATAATTCAAGTAGTTTATTGGCAATGGTTTGGTGGTAAACACTAAATCAGAACGTGAATATTTCGCATTAAAAAAAAAAAAAAAAAACACACAGAGCGACAATAATACAAGTGAGCACGTTTGAGATTGAGTACAAAAATAATAATCAGACTATTCACACATGTTGAGAATAAATTCGCATTACTACTAATCGTGTACACTACAGTGGCTGTGATGTGCCATGTCCTGGATATTGCATGTGCAGCATGCATAATGCACCGAACCGTCTGCTTCCATTTCAACAAAACACACACAAACACAGATTAATTTACACGGCATCCAGTTCTTCAGCTGTTCATGTGCAAAAAAAAAAAAAAAGCCGATTTAATGCTATTTGACTCATCGTAATGAAGACCTGTACGCTACCACATATAAAAATTTTTGTCAACGTGTCTTTTTTCTGCAATGAAAATTTACACAACATTTATCTAAGCTAAATTAAATTCATGAATTCAACACGGGCAAAAATCCACATTGTGTGTGTGTTTTTTTTTTTAAGGTTGTACATTCTTCTTGGCAATGAATGTGTGGTGTTTAAACTGTAACAAACACTTTTAGAGAAATGAATTGATGATCGTAAATATTAAAAATGTAACTCGAATAATTTCACACTGTACCTGCACATGATGGCGGTAGAATTTTTTTTATACTAAAGTGACTCTCAACAATTTTAATTATAAACTACTGTAGCTGATTTCTGCGACCAGAAACAAGCTGCCAATTAAACCTACTAATCGCTTCTTCAACTGAAATACTCCTAATTTACAGCTTTTCATTTACAGTGGTGTGAAAAACTATTTGCCCCCCTCCTGATTTCTTATTCTTTTGCATGTTTGTCACACAAAATGTTTCTGATCATCAAACACATTTAACTATTAGTCAAAGATAACACAAGTAAACACAAAATGCAGTTTTTAAATGAGGGGTTTTATTATTTAGGGAGAAAAAAAGTCCAAACCTACATGGCCCTGTGTGAAAAAGTAATTGCCCCCTGAACCTAATAACTGGTTGGGCCACCCTTAGCAGCAATAACTGCAATCAAGCGTTTGCGATAACTTGCAACGAGTCTTTTACAGCGCTCTGGAGGAATTTTGGCCCACTCATCTTTGCAGAATTGTTGTAATTCAGCTTTATTTGAGGGTTTTCTAGCATGAACCGCCTTTTTAAGGTCATGCCACAACATCTCAATAGGATTCAGGTCAGGACTTTGACTAGGCCACTCCAAAGTCTTCATTTTGTTTTTCTGCACCCATTCAGAGGTGGATTTGCTGGTGTGTTTTGGGTCATTGTCCTGCTGCAGCACCCAAGATCGCTTCAGCTTGAGTTGACGAACAGATGGCCGGACATTCTCCTTCAGGATTTTTTGGTAGACAGTAGAATTCATGGTTCCATCTATCACAGCAAGCCTTCCAGGTCCTGAAGCAGCAAAACAACCCCAGACCATCACACTACCACCACCATATTTTACTGTTGGTATGATGTTCTTTTCCTGAAATGCTGTGTTACTTTTACGCCAGATGTAACAGGACACGCACCTTGCAAAAAGTTCAACTTTTGTCTCGTCGGTCCACAAGGTATTTTCCCAAAAGTCTTGGCAATCATTGAGATGTTTTTTAGCAAAATTGAGACGAGCCTTAATGTTCTTTTTGCTTAAAAGTGGTTTGCGCCTTGGAAATCTGCCATGCAGGCCGTTTTTGCCCAGTCTCTTTCTTATGGTGGAGTCGTGAACACTGATCTTAATTGAAGCAAGTGAGGCCTGCAGTTCTTTAGATGTTGTCCTGGGGTCTTTTGTGGCCTCTCGGATGAGTTGTCTCTGCGCTCTTGGGGTAATTTTGGTCGGCCGGCCACTCCTGGGAAGGTTCACCACTGTTCCATGTTTTTGCCATTTGTGGATAATGGCTCTCACTGTGGTTCGCTGGAGTCCCAAAGCTTTAGAAATGGCTTTATAACCTTTACCAGACTGATAGATCTCAATTACTTTTGTTCTCATTTGTTCCTGAATTTCTTTGGATCTTGGCATGATGTCTAGCTTTTGAGGTGCTTTTGGTCTACTTCTCTGTGTCAGGTAGCTCCTATTTAAGTGATTTCTTGTGTGATAAACCACAGTTAAGTTATTTTTTAACAAGGGGGGCAATCACTTTTTCACACAGGGCCATGTTGATTTGGACGTTTTTTTTCTCCCTTAATAACGTAAACCTTCATTTAAAAACTGCATTTTGTGTTCAATAATGTTATCTTTGACTAATAGTTAACGGTTTTTGATGAGCAGAAACATTTAAGTGTGACAAACATGCAAAACAATAAGAAATCAGGAAGGGGGCAAATAGTTTCACACCACTGTATATAAACACTTTCCACTATGGAACTGTAAGCCACAAACAAAGCAACAACAAAAAAATACCACAGTAATAATAATAATAATAATAATAATAATCAATTTATCATAGTGTTTGGAATGAGCTCAGAGATGAAAGCAGGTCTTTAAAATGGTGATACTTAAATTTTACACACTTTATTTGAAGGCTGTGAGTACTGCATAAAGATTTATCACTGAATGACGATTAATCAAATGTAATCATGTACTGTATACTGTATGAGGGCTGATTTATTCTTCTGTGTCAAGTCTATGCAGAACCTACGCCAAGGAGTCTATGCCAAACCACTACGCTACTGTGGCGCCCCGTACTACGAAGAATGGTGCACAAAACTGAGTGGATCTTATTTGAGTTGGAAGTAACAGATGTTGAACAGTTAAGTCATTTTAGTTTAAAACTTTGATTTTTGATAACTTCTTCGATTAGCTTTGGTCCGTGTTCGATCGGATTAAAAAGTGAAAGCGGAGAGGAGGATGCGCAGAACGAGAATCCAGAAAACATTGCAACCATGTGGACCATCACAGTTGTTGTGGCCTGCGTTAGAGGTACGGCTATGAGAGAGCTACAGCGTAGACTTGACGCAGAAGCACACAGTAAATCAGCCTTATGGCTTGGGTTAGTGCGCATTATATAGTCCATGAAAGAAACTTATTTGTTTAAAGTTATTGGTTACTTCAGGAAATAACTTTCTACCGCTTTCGAGCTAGTTGGCATAGTTGCATTCGACGTGCAATAACATGAATTTTGATCCAAGCCTTATATACAGTGTATGCATGTACAGTACGTACTCACGCAGGATTCTATAATGGTGTTAATCAGTGTTAAAGCATGTCGTTAGCTTTCAAATACAGTGTTATGTAATGTTCATGAGTGTGTGATTTATGTACAGCGTGTGGTTTAGATTTCATTGTTCTGTTTGTCAGATCAGATCAGGTAGTGACAAGCTGTGACATATAGTAAGGATCACGTTAGAAATAGAAAAATGTCATCTCTCTTCTTGATTGTACCGTAAATAGACAGTTATTCAAATCCTTAATTTTAATCTACATTTTAAACAAACCAAAAAAATTATAATAATAATTATAAATATTCTGATCCAGATCCATTTTTGGCAGATCCAACGTTACTTAGATTCACGAATGTAAACGTGTAGAGTCTACTGTTTCTCGCTGAATGAGCCGTTAAAAAAAACATCCCGTCACACGTACACAGAAATCGGATTGTACAACAAAGAATTGATGCCTCATGGGAATGATGATGATAGTGCAGAGAAGGGCATTCAGCTTACAAAAACATCACTTCTTTTTCTCAATCACTCTCCTTCTTACACACACACACACGCACACAGACCGTATACGCATACTGTGTAGTTTGGAAAATCATCCACAAAATATGCAAGGTGTCTGGGAGAAATGTCACATTTTCTCTCTACAGTGTATCTCCATTTAGGTTTTGGATAGTCAACAATACACTTTTGGTTGTTATTTGTTCACAAAAGGAAAAACAAAACAAAACAAAAAAACAAACAAAAAAACATAATAAAAGATGAGTCCCAGCAGAGAAATAAAAGCCTCCTGCAATCTCCACGATCTAGACAATCAGTGTTGTTCCCTCTGATGATCATCGTGTCATGGTGTTTAATCCAAATCCTGTTTATACAACAGTGCTTTCTTGTCCTGCTGCTTTTGTCTCTGTGTACTGCTGCACATTTTAGTGTATTTCCTTCTTCGAAACACTTCACACCCCTAATGAGGTAATGGTTATTTCCTAAACACTAGAAATCAAGCCTAGTGTCTATTCGTTCTTAGTCCATTTGTGAAAAGATCAATACTATGGCCTTACTCTCTGTCAAAGGGATTAGACTTGAATTCTGTTTTTATCACAAGCTGGCCACTTTTATCGACAGACCGTCACGGGGGCTTACGTGAACACGAACGAGTACCTCGATTTAGTAATTAATTTGATAATGGACTTAGCGATGGAAACTTTCCCGACTCTGCCACCGGGTTTAATTTAGGAGCTGCTGTTCACTTAGGCTAATGAGAAGCGAGCGAATACAAACGGACGAGCTGCGAGCTGTAACTCCAGCAAGTGATCGAAATTAAAAATGGTTTGACGAGCTTATTCGCCGCAACACCACATTAAGCTGTTTTTATTTATGGTACCTTGTAATTTCATATCACTAAGTATAATATTTCTAAATTGGCATTTTAAGGTGAGTAGTTGCCACAGTCTTATTTATATTCAGCATGGAAAAAAAAAGAAAAACTTAGGGTTAGCGTCCCACAATTCTCTGCAGAAGGTTAATAACCAATCTGTCTAAGCTAAAATACACATATAATACCCATAATGCACTTGCTAATGTTTTGCATACTATTGTGATATTAAAAGGCAGTTCTGAGATGTGTTCAAGCAAAAAATTAAAGAAAAAAACACTAAAATTTGCAGTCTAGTGCTGTTTAAGCAGCAGATTTGTGGAAACACTGCTGTACAACATGGTGGGTCCGCAAGCACAACACGTTCACATTCAGTTACACAAGTGTAGTAACTCCACATACTTATTACATTTTATGACGCTGTATACGTTCTTCAAAGTAAACCTATTATAAGATATTTTAATTTAAAAGAAATGCTGACAAAATGACATACATGGGAAGTAATAGAGTTTATCTTCTGATTATTTTGCCAGGGTTGGATTTTTTAATTGTAGGAAAATAAAATTGGTGTACAAAGAAAAATAAATTATTTAATGTTTATATTGTAGTTCAAAGTATACTGTAGCGCAGAGCTGCTAATCTGCCAATTAATGAAAAGAATAATTGACTATTCGGATTATAAAATGTACAAATACTCAATGGCTCTTGTTTAGCTAGCAGCTATCTGACCCAATGATAAGCAAACTAGCATCAATAAGAATAAGATATAAAATATATATATATAGTTTAAAGTTGGCAGATAGTAATTATGGCAGTTTAGTATTAAGAAATATTAAGATAATTTATTTTTGTTCCAATAAGCAATATTAATGCCATTTCAGAGCGTTCTGAATAGGTGGGGAAAAAAAACATACAGTAACATCACCTTTAATTACTGTAAATTAGTTGGCAACTAATTCAGGCATCAATTTCCGTCGACTGTGTTGATAATTCGTTGCACACCTCTCAAAGTAGTTTATTATCACTACAAGCAATCAATTTAAACTCACTTAGTCTAAAGTTTTTAAAGGCTTTCTGGAAAAGCAGTCTCATCCCTTAAAGGATTAATTATGCTGGAGATTAAAGGTTTCATCGATGTGGATTGCAAAAATACATGATTAACATAACCATTAATTGTGGAAATTAAACAACTGCTCTTGCATTCTAAGTACGTTTGGAGTAAACAAGTGAGCTATTAAAATGTTTGTTTAAATGGCTGTCTTTGGTAGTCTTTATCAATTTTTTTTTAATTCTATTTACACAACAACTTTTGTTATTAGTTACTCTTAGACCGCTGAACCGGTATTCATCTAACCGGAGCCAGTACTCATGCAGTTTCATGTTGTTATTATTTTTTTTTTTTACCACTTTGAGAACATGATTGCATGAAATATTTTTTTTCATCCAAAGTCACAGCATTCAGCATCTTTGTGTATAATAACAGATTATATCCTTTTTATGCAGCGGCATTTGTAATCTTTTGTTTCGTGGTGTCTCAAATAAATGCTGAAGTACTTGAGTTGTTTGTACTGTACAGTATGTGATAAAGCAGAGCCAGAACTGTTCATAATGTACTGTATTTAAAACCTAAACAACTTAATAAATGTTTATATGCATACTCATAATACAATTATAGTCTGATTGATTTAACGTTGTCCTAAATTACATTCAAGCCTTAATGAATTAAAAGAAAAAATTTGATAAAGAAATCAGAACAGTTACAGATTTTCAGAGTACTTGCGACAGATTATGTGTCTTTACTGCGCTTTTGTTGTCACTTGATACCGTATTCTAGCAGTTTATCCTGTAGCACAAATAAACTAGATAAAGTGGATAAAAATGGATTTGTTCATAATTATTTTTTAATCAAGTACTTACACAGGAAATTGTGGAATAATTAAACATAAACATCCCTTAAAGCCAGAAGGGGAAAAAAAAAATCTATCCTACTCGTGCTCCTGAGTGTGTGTAAAAATTAAGCATAGGAAGACTAACTAAAGAAAACCATGACTTCAAATCATATAATCTGCACTTTCATATATAGACTTATATTGTCAGGTCTAAATTGCTTTTTTTATTATGTTTATAGCATTTAGCAGGCACCTTATTTAAAGTGCTAGTTCATGAGGTCCAGGACAAAGAACCCTGTAACATTTTATATTACTGCCATTAAATTAAGACTATAAAAATAGAAAAGAAATGAGCTAACACAAAAAACATTAAATTAAGATAAATAAGACAAATTATTGTAGTATGCCAAAGGAATGGTGTTGTATAAACAGAGGTCCATTCTGTGCATAACTGTGGACAAACGTCTGAGCTTACAGAAGATTTGTCCGTCACGTATCATTATTAATATTAGATATTTTTAATTATTTTTATTGGCACGGAAGGGAACATGAGTCATTTCCACTTCTGCCTTCCAAATGTTTTCCTTTTGAGCCAAAATGAATTCCACTTCTCTTTTTAAGCCTTTTAACGTGATTGTTAATTATTTTTGGCTCCCTGTCCACTTTACCGTTTATGGATCTACTGTACTTAAGAGACACTATATGCAAATGAGTACGTACACGAGTATGAAGAAAATGAGCTTTTCTGATACTTTTGCAAAACTGTCGGGAACTTTTTCTTTTTTTTTTTTTAAACATTTACTCAGATTTATTTAAAAGACTGAGAAATGAGGCTCGGTGTGTTTTCAAACGCATGGTTACAGCACATCAGTGCAATCATGTGTTGTTGACACGATAATTAAATCATAAAAAAATCTTTATGAAAGTTATTTTATGAAAAAACCCTTTTTCAACACTCCATCCGTAGCTCGTATCTTAAAAGAATGTGAGGCGAAGTGCTTGTGGTACCCTCAGGTCGTCTGAATCGAGAGGAACTTCACAGAATCTTGCATCTGACGCGTACAAGACGCCGTGCGAGCGGATCTACAGACGATAACTGATTCTGCTGAGCTAGAGGGTGACGGAGGAGTCGTCGTTGCAGGTGGAGGCGCGCTGAGTTTTAGGGCTGCACCGCGTCAGCATGGAGATCTGAGTGGAAAAGTTGTTGCCGTTGCTGCCCGTAGACGGGTGCTGGTACTTAGCGCCGGAGCCCAGGAACCTCTCCAGGTGCCACCTTCTCCACTTCCTCTTGATCTCACCCTGAACCTGAGGAACAGCAAAGAGAAAACTGTCAGGATGGGATTATGAATATTAAGTGTGTAGATTTTGACAAACAGTTACTGCAAATCACAGTTTTTTTTTCTCATTTACTTAAAAATGCCTCATTAATCAAATGTTTTAGACATGAAAATTTCATAAAAGCAAAGTTTTTTTCAACTACAGACCATTTGTTTGGTTTTCCAAGGCAGCTAAGTACACTATGTTGGCAAAAGTATTCGCTCGCCTGCCTTCACATGCATATGAACTTAAATAACATGCAATTCCCAACCCATAGGGTTTAATATGATGTTTGCATATGAGGGTGAACTGGTGTGGGGTTGTTTTTCAGGAATTGTGCTCGGCTTCCCGCTATTAAAAGGAACTCTTAATCAGAGGTGTCAAGTAACGAAGTACAAATACTTCGTTACCTTACTTAAGTAGAAATTTTGGGTATCTATACTTTACTGAGTAATTATTTTTCAGCCGACTTTTTACTTCTACTCCTTACATTTTTAAGCAATTATCTGTACTTTCTACTCCTTACTTTTTAAAAACAGCCTCGTTACTCTATTTTTATGATCAGAACGCGCAACCCCTCCGGTCGCATGATAAGAACGCGCACAACGCCCCCCCCCCCCCCCCGTCACATGATCAGAACGCGCACAACGCCCCCCCCGTCACATGATCAGAACTCGTCACATGATCAGAACCCCCCCCCCCCCCCCCCCCGTTGCATGATCAGAAAGCGAGACCTTAATGCTTTTTTTCCCCCTCACGGTACTTTTACTTTTATACTTTAAGTAGTTTTGAAACCAGTACTTTAAAACTTTTACTTAAGTAAAAAGCTTGAGTTGATACTTCAACTTCTAAAGAAGTAGTTTTGAACCCTAGTATCTATACTTCTACTCAAGTAATGAATGTGAATACTTTTGACACCACTGCTCTTAATTCTTCAGCACACCAAGACATTTTGGACAATTTTATGCTCCCAACTTTGTGGGAACAATTTGGGGACGGCCCTTTCCAGTTCCAACATGACTGCGTACCAGTACACAAAGCAAGACCCAGATAAAGGCATACTGTAGATGAGGGAGTTTGATGTGGAAGAACTTGAAGACTTGGATGACTTGAGTCCTGGCCTCAACCTGATAGAACACCTTTGGGATGAATTAGAATAGAGTCTGCGAGACAGGCCTTCTCGTCCAACATTCAATATGTCTGACCTCACAATTTCAAATTCCCATTATACACACTCCTAAACCTTGTGGTAACGCTTTCCAGAAGAGTTGAAGCTGTTATAGCTCCAAAGGGGGCGGGGGCAACATCATATTGTCCCCTATGGATTAAGAATTGGATGTTAATCAAGTTCATATGCATGTGAAGGCGGGCGAGCGAATACTTTTGGCAATACAGTGCATGTCAGTATTATCAAATTAATTTAGCCAGTACGAACAAAACTGGTATCTTGCATGAATCAAATGAACCCAACTTTAAGAGTTATTAAAAGTTAGCTCTTTAAGATCCTCATGAGTAAACAAGCAACTGAATTTTAGTTTTGGGGGTCAATTATTTTTTAAAGACCCCAGTACAGGTCTCATCCTGAAATATTGCTTCATGGTCAAAGTGTGGTTGCGCAGCAGTCATGTTTTTGGGTATTAAGGTCCATGTTATTTCTCATGATTGGAGACATGTGAGGTGGTGGACGCCTCAACCGAGTGGTAGAGAAGACTCAATCAGGATAACTTCATTAACACATTTTTCAAAAAGTTATAATGACTCAAAAGGTGCTCAGCTCAAAAGTTGAGCAGAACATTACAGGATAAAGGCATAAGAATAAAACCCTAATAGGTATAACTTTTTAATTTGGGTAAATAATAACAATCAATGTTTTTTTTTATATTTTTAAGACCCCAGAACAGGTCTCGTCCAACTGGTTGGAATGTTGCTTCATGGGAAAAGTGTGGTGGTGCAGCAGTTATGTTTTTCGGTATTATATTCATGTTATTTCTCATGCCACAACCGAGTGGTAGAGAAGGCTCAATCAGGATAACTTCAACATATTTTTCCAAAATGTTATAATGACTCAAAATGTGCTCTAACAAAAACTTGAGCAGAACATTAATAAAGTTAAATCCATAAGGATAAAACTATAGCGGTCGGTCATTTTTATTTACAATAAATATATAACGGCCTTTAATGAATCACACATGAATGAATACACAGAATTCTTTAAACTCTACTTACCTCTCCATTCAAGAAGCAGTACAGTACAGCCACCACAAAGCCCTGTAAGTAAAATAAAGATATCTTATATTTATATACACACACACACATCAGAAAAGATTTTCACATACTCATTCACTCAACACAGCCTCCTGGGAACTAAACACATTAATTATACCGGACTGTAAGACTAGGGATGCCTGTCTGTTCGTGACCGTGATAGCATAATTAGTATGTGGGAGATCAGTTGGGTCTGAGTCATGCAGCAGACAATAAGGGAAGTTGACACATCATGGTCCCTCAGAATGCAAGACCCTGAAGGCACTGCCTACAAATCACACAATTATTCCTTCTGCTGAGTAGCTTAGTTAAAACAGAAACAGAGGGAAAAATTAGGAAACAAGCTCGGCTGAAAGTCAGCCAAAGTGTGTGCGGCATTAAGATGTTGAATCCCATTAAGATGTTGAAAAATAAAAAAAGAGACCATACCTGGAAGGAACCCAGGATGAGGTCGAACACCAGCCTCAGCTCTGTTTTGATGTGTTCTGGGATGAAGGCAAATATGATGAAGTTTATTCCGAAGAGAGGAATCAACAACAGCGTCGATTTAGCCAGCCTCCTGCAGAGTGAGATCAAAACAAACAAACAGCTTTCGGTGATTTTTTTCCCCCTTTAATCTGCAATTTGAAAGCATTTTTTCCGAGTCTGGGGTACACTTTTTGAAACCAGAGTGCCGTGTTATCATGAAACGTAACATCGACGACAGCAACGGCTGGATGGAAACATAAGGGCTCTAAGACAGACTCTTCCTGCTTGGTAAAAAGCTACTTTAAGATAAAGGACATTAAGTCACGTGGATGGAGTCGGCCATGATCCACTGACATTTATGGAGAGATGAGACGCTAATGCAGGGATCTTTGCTTCGCCGCTGGGCAACAACTCGGACGTCTTTCTTCTTGTGCCTTGCATTAAAATTACATGACGGAAAAATTATTTCTACGTACTCCTGCACTATCTCACATATACAGTATATCACCGTGGGCTCTTTAAAATAGTAAAAATGCTTAAAATAAACACAGGTGTTAACTGAACCGAAAGAAAAAAAAAAAGACACAAAAACACATTAAGAGAAAAAAAGTATTGATGGCAAATAAGACACTCACGAATACTGATTTGATTCATTTCTCCCGATGTCAGGGCAGTTGATCTTCTGCCGCAGGATGCGTATGATGCAAATGAACAGGATGAAGTTCATCTGTTATCAGAGGCAAAACAACAGCGTGATTTGTGTTTACTCGCCGCCATGATCCATAATTTATGCCTCACTATAAAACTAATTTGTTTCCCAACGCAGTGTTGGTTTGTTACAAAAAAAAAAAAACTAAAGCTGCAGTCTATTAGCAGAAATACAGGAAGCCCGAAACAGCAGGCCAGACAGAGAGAAAACAGGACTAATGGACTGACTCTTGTTCAATAATGTTCGTGAAAACCTCAAATGCGCGATGTGCATGGAACAGCTGCTTCTCTGCTGCACTTTAACGAAGGCCGTGAGTGTGTGAGTGGGTGGAAACTGAGAAGTGTCTACTCTATCCTTCAATGCTACGGTCACAAATCACGGGCAAATCCCAGACATCATAAAATTTGCATAAACATTTAACTAGGGAAACAGATTTTCCAGTGGTGGCCGTGCACATCTACCCATGTTCCCCTTCTCTCTCCCTCTCTCTCTCTCTCCCGCTGAAGTGAATAATGAATGTAGTTAAAGGCTTTTATTGTGTACGAGTATGTTATGAGTGCCAAAAGAAATTATAGTAAAAAATATCCTGTTCCTCACCTTTTACATTAAACGTACAAGACTATAAATCTACACCATATTTCCCCCTTAAATGAGTTCTAAATTCAGGGGTGATGTGACGAATCTTCTTGCAAAGTGAATCCTAATGGTATCATATTTCTCCTGCTGTCAGGAAGTTCAGGTCCCTGTTTATTTAAGGACATGTCCTGTTTTCTTATTCATTCCAGTCTGCGGGTCACATACAGTAGCCACAGAAACTAAGCAAACGGTCAATATTTTCAGTCAATATCCACTGATTTTGTCAGCTTGGGATGTCAATCGACGTGTTGTTTTGGAGCTTGATTGTACTGCCGAGTGGAATAAATGATACATGTTTGGTTGAAATTGAATTTATGACAATAAGTAACAGCGCAAGAAGTTTGTGGTGTTTACAAAATCCTGGAAAGTCCAAAATCATTGAATAGTCCAGAAAGATTATTTGTAAATTCAGACAAAGATGGCGGGAAAAAAAAGAGGAGAAAATGTTCAGTAAATCATATTACTCTTCTGTGAAACAAAAATCTATAGCAACACATAAATAATAATTCAGTAAAGTATTTAACTGTATAAAAATGTCTCTCTCTCTTTTTATCTTCTAGATGATTCATGTCTAGTGTAGCAATTTTCATCTTGTTTATTTCTTCCACAGTAGGAGTGAAAACTCTCTTTTGAAACATTTTGAACGTTCAAACATCAACAGTGAAATATCCTTGACAGAGGATAATAATTATACAGCAGTTAGTTGCTACCAAACAATCTGCAAATCTAATTGGAAGAGAGTCATTTCACCCATTCAGTGATGATAACAGACGATAAGAGCAATGGGATGTTAAACTACTGTATATGTAGAACTATCACTCTGCGTCATACAGTAGGTGTTTGTTAATAATCGTTAATTACACTAACTGTCGATCGCTGCATGGGTGAAAGTAGGTCTGTACTGAGAAGAGAGCAGCTGCTTGCCAAAACCCACATCCAAAACCAGTCACAGAAGCACTTACAGCAACAAAACGCGTCTGATAACGCTATGGCATCTTAAAAACAAACAAACAAACAAACAAACAAACAAAAAACTTTGACTCCTTAACCCTCCTATTATCTTTGGGGTCATTTTGACCCAATTCAATGTTTAAAGTCTCAAAATAAATGATTGACATAATTTGTTTTATACATAAACTTAGGTGACAATTTTAATTATTGAGGTTTAAATTGCTGGGGTCAAATTGTCCGTGTTCTTCTCTTGACGGCTTAACACAAGGCTGAATCCGAAATCCCTCTCAAACTCCTGATCAAGGGCACTACTTGGTATGTGGAAACCTTACATAGTGCACTTGCTTTCCAACACGTTTCTGCACTAAACACGTTACACCAGGACTCTTACTCCAGCTATTACTATAACTTTTTATTTTCTTTTAAAAAAATGCAATATTTTCTTACCTCAGACAATCACGTTTGCACTATTTTTTTCACTCTACAGTTTACACTAAGATCTAGGTCCCACTTCGTATACATTCCATTGTATATTTTGTTATATTTATACATTTAATTGCAATTACCTGGTATTTATTCTTTATTTGTTATATATTGTTATATATTGTTTTTTAGTTTATTCCTATGTTTATTATTGCTGCTGGTCTCTGAGAGCTACCAAACTAATTTCGTTGTATCACTACAATCACTACATTGACAATAAAGTCTTTTTATCTTTATCTTTTATTTTGGGATTCAACCTCAGAACCCAGAGGATAACAGAGCTGATATTGTAAAACTGAATAAGTGGAAATATACTGTAAAGAGAAACTTATGAGATGTTCAGGACTGTCCATCACCTGATTGTTTTATTTTCCTCCCCTTTCGACTACATATTATTGGTAAGAATTTAAAACTACTTTGACCCCTTTCAATTATACTTCAAATTTAAAATCAATTCCTGACTTAAATAGAATGATGTAGGTACATACACACTACTGCTCAAAAGTTTGGACACACTTTCTTACTCCATGATCTTTCCTGATTTTTATTTCTTTCTACAATGTAAAGCAATACTGAAACCGTCCAAAAATACACAATGATCTAATTGAAACAGTTGATATTGAGATGTATATCTGCTACTTCTGCTCTGTAAAGCTTCATAATGGCTCTAATCGGTGGTCCTGTTTGTTAATTGGTGATTTCTGAGGCTGGTAACTGTCATACACACCAAATACGCGACCGGCACTAGGACCCGGAAGTAATGCGGTCGCGAACCAGGAAGTATAAGAGGAGTAAACAAACCTCAGTACAACGCTCAGTCATTGAGTTTCGGCCCATGTCGGTTCAGATTGTCCGTCTTCAAAACTGTGAGTACTCACCAATTCTTGGGTTTTTACTTTCTGATCTTTGAGAGTGTATTTTAGGACGCGGGTTAAATTAGTGTTTTTCCCTTGCTCCCCTTTCGGGAGAGTCCTTAGAATAAATCGCGTGGTTATCCTATCCACTCGCCTATCTCCGCGTTTGGGTTCACCATCCACGCTACATTGGGCTAACCGCTAAGCTATGTCTTCTGGTCACCGAGGTTAGTTCATGACAGAATGACTGAGCCTGGGGCCTCATGTACTAAGACTTGCGTTGAATTCATACTAAAACCCTGCGTACGGACAAAGCTGTAAATGTGCGTACGCAGTAAAAAAATCTGATGTATGAAACACTGCGTACGTGGAATCCCACACATATTCTCTTTGTACATCCGAATTAACGTGAAATTGAGCCCACATGCACGAGCGCAAAACCCTTCCCTGTCTCCTCCCCCGTATAAATATGGTAATGACTCCACTTTGGCAAAACCAAACGAAAAAGCAATGGCAAAAGCAAGCAAGAAGAGAAACTTCACAGAATGTGAATTGGAGGTGCTCCTATCGGAGGTAGCCCGGAGAAAAACTGTTATTTGCAAGTTTGTCCTCCGGGATTAATAACAAAATAAAAAAAAAACTTAGCTGGAATAATATCTTTAAATACATCACTCACCAAGAAGCCACCCATCGTGCACCCTGCCACCTTGGAGCCTCATCCCAGCCATGCTGTTTGTGAGCATGAATGAATCATGGGTTGACCCAGGCCACCTTGCCACAATATTTGTTATTGCAACGGGGCGCGCAGTCTGATCATGCTTTGGGGCAGGGGGGGGGGGGAAGGGGGTGCGCATGGTCAGATCATGCAACCTGTTTGAGCATCACATATTATTTGCACATTTATTCAATGGAAATGTTTCCGATTCACGTATAGAGCACGTAGTCCGACTGCATGGGTTCCCCAAGGACATCGTCTTGGACATAGGGCCCCAGTTCACTGCCCAGTTCTGGAAGGCCTTCTGCTGTCTGATCAACTCCACCTGTAGTCTCTCATCTGGTTACCATCCTCAGACTAATGGTCAGACGGAGCGGACCAACCAACAACTGGAGTGCTACCTGAGGTGTTTCGTGGCAGATCGTCAGCGCTCCTGGGCCCGCCACCTCACTTGGGCGGAGCTTTCACACAATCTTCATGTCTCTACCATCACCAACCTAAGCCCATTTGAGGTGTGCCATGGTTTCCAACCTCAGATGTTCGAACACCAAGAACCGGAGGTTGATGTACCTTCGGCCCAACAGTTGCTCCGCAGGTGTCGACGAGTATGGCACCTAGCCAACGCAGCCATCCAACGAGCCAACACCCACTACACCATCCAACACCGCCGTCGACACCCCCCGGGACGATTGTACCACGTAGGTGACAAAGTATGGCTGTCCACTAAAAATCTACACCTCCGCACCGAGTCCAGAAAACTCTCCCCCAGATTCGTCGGCCCATATCGCATCACTCATCGTATCAACCCTGTCACCTCCCGGCTCCAGCTGCCTGCGGCGCTCCGGATCCACCCAGTATTCCATAGCTCTCAACTCAAACCTTTCATCACATCTCCCATGATTCTGGTCACCGAGGTTAGTTCATGACAGTAACTTTTTAAGTTTAAGTTTTGGTCTTGCTTTCCTGGGAATGTCTTCATGAGAGACAGTTTCAAAACGGTGCTTGATTGATTTTGCGAATGCACTTGACACAATACTGTTCCTGCAAAAAAATATTCCAGAACAGCTGACCTTCACGTCTTAAAATAACAACTGACTGTTGTTGTTACGTAATTACTTAATTCCATATGCGTTATTTCATAGTTTTGAACCAGTATTGTTGTAGAATGTAGAAAATAAATCGATGAACGAAAAAACAAAGAAATTTGCAAGTGACTTTTGAGTATATTGGACTGAAATATTAAAGGTCCACTACATTGTGGGTCTTGACTATCATTACTGCTACAATGACATCAATAAACAGTTTTGTGTTTTTGTCTTCAGGGAAATATAAAATGTAATTAAACATTTGTATTGATATCTATTTACACATAAATAAGGTGAGACGATCAGTGACACATAACACAATAGAAAAAAACACCTTCAGGTTATTCGATTATTATTATTATTATTATCGTCATCAAGGTCAATGTAGAACCTTTAATTGAGCTGTAAATTGATTTTTCCGTTCAACCTTGAAAAGTGAGTCGACTTACCAGTATAGAAGCTAATATCGGCGTTTTGATGATGTACCAGAGTGGGTCTGAGTTCTCGATAATATCCCAGCACCTGATGGAGAGGGGAAAAAAAAAATTCAAACAGGGTTTTTTATGGATGATTTAAAATAACCTCAGAGCTTTTCCACTATCAACTATAATCTTTAATAACATACGTTCCTGGGGGCGCTGGGTTCAATTACAAGTTTTGAATGACTCTCAGAAACTCTGTCGAATTGAATTAGCTTCGGGTATAACTGTAGGAGGATTTAACCTTATTGTGTGTCTTGGTGTGTGTGTGTGTGTGGTGTTTTATAAATATGACATACCCAACGTCATCGAAATACGCTTTGGCAAAGCTCCAGGCAGTGATGAAAATCATCGGGCCTCCTGAAAAAAAAAACATGCAGGAAAAATGCACGGAAGGTTTTAATGACTTCATCTTTACCAGGTGTACAAGTCATAGCTGTCAATCTAAACAAACAGACAAACAAAAATGGTGATGTCAAACAAACAAATAAATAAATATAGGGGAAAAGAGTACGTCATCTAATACTCACATTGTATCAAATGCCAAAGAGTATAAAAAGGTCTTGAGGTGAAATTTTAAAAACATGTGTATGAGCCGGTCTGATGTACAGAGACAGCACAGTCTAGAGTTCAGTGGCTGCTACTGAAAAGACACGATCGAACAGACTCTTCAATCTAGATCTAGAAACTGTAAGTAAATGCGTAGAACAAATACGCCTCAAGACTTTTACTTTCCAAAGCCGAGGTGTCCGTGAAAAATGGTTCAGGGAATTCTCAAATCAATTGTGAACTTTTGTGGCAAATTTCTGGACCGAGCGAGAGACACCGGAGCACTGGGGATAATTTTATTTATTTATTTATTATTTTATATATAATTATTCTATATACAGTTTTTTTTTTTGTTAAATTTCTTTAATTTTTGTGAAGCTGCTTTGAGACAATGACCATTGTTAAAAGCGCTATATAAATAAAATTGAATTGAATTGAATTGAATGTCTTTTTGACTCTATGTCCAGCCATATCCAGGAGGCTTTGAAGAATAAAGAAATTTAAACTAAATACTGACTGCTGCATAGCAACTTCTTTGAAGGAAAATAAATTATTCTTTTTACATGTATTAATCTGAATCTGTTGGTCCTGACTGGCATCAGTAAGCTACATTAGCTTTGTTCAGTTTCTGTTTAATCTAGATTTGCTAGGATGGAGCGAAAGAGAAAGCGCACTTCAAGAAGAAGCAGCGAAATGTGGCAAAATTTCAGATCTATTCAGGGCTTCAAGTGCAGATCTGTTTCATCTGTGAATTACAGAAGTTTTTTCTTTGTAAAGTATTGAACTGTTAGCAAATACTAGATGTAGCGCCTGTACTATTGTCAATTACAATCCTATATGCTGAAAGACATTCATATTATTTAAAGTATAAAGTTACATGAGTATTTTAGCAGATGAAAAAAAAAATCACAATCCTTTTTATAGGCCGTAAAGGAAGCAGGGAAACTTGAGCTACAGCGAAGTCATGAGGTCTGATTTTCCTAAAAATATTTTGTCAGAATGGCATATCTATTTATCTTAATCTAATATTTAAGATAAATAAATAAATGCATACATTTACAGCTCTGAAAAAAACTTAAGAGAGAGCACTGCAAAATAATCAGTTTCTTATATACAGTATATATATATTTTTTCCTTACAGATGAACAATTTTGTTTAATTTTTTTTAACTGCTGATGATATTTGTTCCAAATTCAAAGTATAACTACTGTTATTTAGAGTGTATATTTAAAGGAAATGACATCAATAAAAACACATCAAAACAACTCAAGATCATGCAGAGTTTTAATAACTCAAATAAAACAAAATGCTAATAATTTGTCAACAAATTGTGTTAATGCTATAGCTAAATAACATTAATAAATCATTGCTGTTTGGTCAAAATCAACTTTACTGTCGATTCTGCCACGTGTACAGTACATATAGATCATTTTAATTATGTTACTCTCAGTCCCCTTACTAACAACACTACAGTAAGTACAAAAAATTTAATGTAAAATAACGAAAAAGACTATTACAGTAGTAAAGACAAATTGCTATCTGTCCTGTAAAAAGGGACAGATAACCATCCATCTTCCTCGTGGCATTTCAGAAGTTTTCCGGAGTCAACTGCAGAGGTCTCTTATTTTTTTGAAGAGCTGGAGTTTACACATACATGTGAACCAAGAACTTAAACCTTCACATAACTAACACACAAATGAAATGAAATAATGAAGACCAACACCCCGACGCCACTCTTACTGCAAAAGTGTGTATTCGCTTAAATCAGGCTATGAGACTTTGATCATTTACTATTTACTAATTTAATTGATAATTACAGTATTAACCTGTAAAGAGTTATTTAAAATTTTCACTTACAGTCAGAGTCTATGCAGAATACAGCTGAAATGAACGGGCATGATGTTTATATTATATATTTATAGTCATGTTAAATGATGCTAATGCTACTCCGAGGTTAAATTGGGCTGCAGGGACGAGGCATCGGTTATGAACAAGACGCATTCAGCTTCAGCACCCAGTTGCTTCTGGTGACATTTAGCTTGGGTTAATCCTGTCTGAATTGATGTGCTGGTAAAGATTCCATTAAATCATGTGGGGAAAGAGGGTTTTGCCTTTTTATTCAGTATAAAGCCCTCTAGGAGCACTTGCCCTTTTTTATCTCCTGCTGAGATCAAAACAAAGCCTTAAGAGTTTATTTTTTTAAAGCAGCGAATACAGACGCTGTTTAGAATAAATTCTATTCAAGTAAAATCCGAGCACAATGCAGTCTACAGTATGTAAGTATTTTGGTCATGTGACCTATTAATAATTAATCTGTGCAGCCATGAGCTCTTGTCAAAACAATCCATTTGAATTAAACTAATAAGTGTGGAGTGTGCAGATAGTACTGACGTATAGTGTAAGTTAATAGTTAATACACCCCCTTTATCTTTATTTATCATTAGATTTATCTATCGAATGCTTATTTCGAACCTGTTTAAGATGCAGTACCTTAGAAGATCTGCCATTACGAAAGTTGGACACTTTTTGTTACAAACAGATTAACGATTTTGGCTACCTACCCCATCCAATCAGGATGTACCACCAGAAGTATTTCCTCTCTGAGAAAAACGAGACAGCCAACAGGGCATGGAGGTACAGGCCCTCGACCAGGAGCCAGAAGAAACTCGCCATGATGCAGTATTGGAAGAAGACGATGGCGGCTTTGCAGCCGACCTGAACCTGAACCTGAACCAGAATCAGAAAGAGTTTTTATTGCCAAGTACGCTTGCATGTGCAAGGAATTTGTTTTAGTGACAGAACAAAACAAATGACAAGACAAAACAGCACTACAGACACTAAAAATAAATGAAACTTTACAACAATTGGAGTAGGATGTTTTTTGTTTTTAAAGAAAAAACTGTTCTTGTGTCTGACTGACCTGGGGGGTGTTCTTCGTATGTCACTTGAAACATCCGGGATGAATTGACACATCTAAGATGAGATCATCGTGCTAATTACGCTCTGGCTAAGTCGGTTCTTCGAGCCACCTGTTGTTGATGATTAGTATGGCCGGATTGAGTTGTCTAGGATTATTGCGCGTTCGTGCGTTGGTTTAAAAGGCGATATGCATCGACAGTAGAAACACTGATCACAAGCCCTTTGATTGGTTGACGAAATGACAAAAGAACAAGCTCAACTGTTTTGTAACACCTGTTATGCGCTGAAATGTCCCCCCCCCCCAAGTGCTATGCACTGAAATGCTTCCCTGCCATGGATCCCCCCCCTCCCCACACACACATAATCGCTATCAAATATTATATTAAAACATAATATGTGCATATGGTTTACAAATTACATGAGACAATAAAATAAAATAAGAAAATAAATATGTTGAATATGGAAAAATAGAAATATTAATATTTTTTTCAAAAACATGTGTACTTTTATATTGTTTATTTTATAATAAAATTAGTTTTGTCCAATTTTTCATTATAAAAAAAATATTTTTATTATATATATATAAATATTTATTTGCATATTCATGACGAACCCCTGAAAAATAAATGTGTTACAAAATAAACATTATACAAGAATTTGAATTAATGGTCTTGAGGGCTGTCTCGTGCCTAGAGTTTATTATAATAATAAAAAACCTATGAATTTATGTTCTAATATAATATTTGATAGCAACTATATATATATATATATATATGCGCATGCAAGATACTTTTCTTTCCCCACATGAGTCAGTCCACGTCAGTCGTGCACTTTAACCAATCAGATGTGACCTCACCATTTCAACCAATCATAACGCGGCAGGAGCGCAGCCTTAATCCTGTTTACATGAAATAAACCTGCTACCGAGCAGGTTCAAGCTTACGGACATGTTGCTATGACAGCAAATGCGAGCTGAGCATCGAAGAACGAAACAATCCAAGATCAGGACAAATCCACAACAATCAAATCCAGCTAACTGAGTTAGCTACGTACGAAGAACACCCCCCTGGTTGAACGTAAACACACAAAACCCAATCAAGTCATGAGAATCAATTCTTAAAGAAATCTTATTTAACCCCTATATAATGTTTTACTGTCATGTAAATAAAATGTAAAAAAAAAAAAAGAAAAAATTCCTCATTTAACTAAAAAACAAGGAGAAGTTTTTCATTATTTACTGTATCTGGTCCTGACTTTAACCACGTATGGTCAAAATGGGACTCGTACATTCTGTATAGACAAATAAATGTAAAAATGTTTATAAAAATATTCTTGCAGTATGTGTGCTGTTAAATATTTATTCTAAAATGTTTTATTGTTTTTAATATTATGTTCAGCAGTTAGTGGTGAAACTGGAAAGCTGACACAAAATGACACAGATTTACTTACTTGTTTGTTTGTTTATTTATTTCTAATAAACATGCCACATAAATCAATCAAGGGTACGGAAATTAATGAAGTTCCAGTGTCATTTCCAGGTCATTTCGAATAACTACAGTAGTTTACACATCAATCAAATTTCCCACTGAGTCCTAATCACTACACAAACTAAACAAAAACAGTAATTAACGTCAACATGGAAGACTTTATCCTAATTAAAGGTGTCATGATTCACTTCTCTGTGTGACAGAGAGTCACTGGTTTCGTTTGATTCAGCATGAAGCTGATAAGAAGAGGATTTTGATGCGTTCGGGACTGCTTCGGCAGTCCGTCCCCTAGGTTAAAATATATTTATTTATTTATTTATGTCAAATAAAGCTTTTTGCTCCCAGGCTGGAGTAAACACTAACACTGGCTTATTATTATTATTATTATTATTATTATTTAAGCCTTATTTTAGGCTGGATTTTCCCTTGTTTTTGTGGTTGTGTTAAACATCCTTCATCAGTGCAAGAATATTCTGCCTATTTTTTTGTTTTGTTTGTCTTTCTCTCTCCTTTTAAATTTTGTCCTTTGTATTAGTGGTTGCTTGGTCGGTTTTGTTAAAGCAGAGAATATGTATATTACAACAGCAACAACTACAACAACAAACCCAAACAGCGAGGCTGTCTGTAACCTGTAGAGCCAAAGATCTGCAGACGAGTGTCAGGTTCCCTGAGTATGAACCATGATTAAATTAAAATCTATTTCAAACA
This sequence comes from Channallabes apus, assembly GCA_030522415.1. Taxonomy (NCBI): domain Eukaryota; kingdom Metazoa; phylum Chordata; class Actinopteri; order Siluriformes; family Clariidae; genus Channallabes; species Channallabes apus. The sequence continues at coordinate 29,721,176 of CM060115.1, read as the reverse complement.
AACAACCTGTCATGCTTTTTATCCTCTCCTCCTTTTTTTCTCTCTTACAAAGATGACTGACACTGGAGCGTTGTTACGTGATACAATATGATACACCCTATAATACAGTACAGTGCCTTGCAAAAGTATTCATACCCCTTGAACTTTTGACAACCACAAATGTAATTTATTGTTTTTTTGGGGGGATTTTACTGTATGTGACAAATATACAGTACAGTACTTAAGTGGAAGGAAAATGATATACTGTAGATTAAAAAATTTTTTTGTACGAATAAAAATCTAAAAAGTATGATGTGCATTTGTATTCAGCCGCCGTTACTTTGAGACCCCTAACTAAAATCCAGTGGAACTTCAGATGTCACCTAATTAGTAAATATAGTCCACCTGTGTGTAATTTAGTCTCAGTATAAATACAGCTGTTCCTTGAAGCCTTCAGAGGTTTGTTAGAGAACATCAGTGAACAAACAGCACCATAAACACAGCAGTCAGGTCAGGGATAAAGTTGTGGAGGAGGGTTGGTTAATAAAAAAAATATCCCAAGCTTTGAACATCTCACGGTGCAACGTTCAATCCATCACCTGAAAATGGAAAGATGATCACAGCTGCAGACCTACCAAGACATGGCCGTCCACCTAAACTGACAGGAGAGCATTTATTTAGAGAAGCAGCCAGAAGGTCCGGTTACTCTTGAGCTTGAGATGTTTTTTTTTTTTTTAATAATATAACCCTGGTTTAAACTTCTCCACAACTTTATCCCTGACCTGTGTGGTGTGTTCCTTAGGCTTCATGCTTCACTGATGTTCTCTAACAAACCTCTGGACACGTGTGACATGATTTGTGCCTCTGAATTATTATTATTATTTTTTTTTACTAAAACAAATGTCTAATCCTCTCTCCCCCAGGTGCTGCGGAATCGAGTCGATTCAGACGAGCACTTAAACGCCCCCGCAGCTCTGAGCATCGTTCCTGTTTCGATAATGAATCTCTCACATGGCGGCGTAAAAAACTTTTTTTTTTTACCGGGGTAACAGAACACTCTGGGGTTTTTGGAGTGTACAGTGTGTGTGATTGATGCTTTCTGCATAGCGAACGTAATACAAATGGGCTCCGTCTGTAGTTCTAATGCATCCACATCATCTAAAATTGCTCCCAAAGCGTTGCTGAAACATGGCCTCCTGCTTCAGGTCCTCGTCCTGAAATGGATTAAAAAAAAATAATGAAAAATCCTCTGGCTGGAGGCGAGGCCAGGGACGTGGAGAGAACGCGGTGAATCAGCCCCGTTGAAGCTTTTTATCATGGGCTTAATACGACCGCCAAAGCAGAAAATCATGCATAATGGATTATTTCATAATACTGTTTTGATAATTATCTGTCTCGGCCTCTTTAACCTGACAGTTCACAGCGTAACGCGTAACATGGCTTCTCTGATATTCGATACTCTAATACATTAATAATGTTTCTGTGCGATAATTGAAATTATACTGCGGTGCTGCTGCATGCTGAAATCTGATTGGTCAGAAGGTGATTAATGCTCTTTAACAGTTTATATTAAAACTAGCTGTGCCTGCAACTTTGTTCAAGTAACAAGCCAAATCACAAACTGAAATAGCTACTTAATATCCGGAGCTGCATGTGGCTCCTTCATCCCTCTGCTGCGACTCCCTGTGGCTTTGGAAAATAAAGTAAATAAAATAAAGTTTTATTAATGCAATTCTAAATTTGGAGATTATGGCAATCTTGTAACATTAGAATAACAGCTGACTGCACGCTCCAGTACAGGCGACAAAAGGATGATGTCCCACAGAAGGAGACAGTGTTTTTAGTTTGCTATGGATAATTTAGTTTGGTGTTATTTCATAAATATGAGCGTACATTAGATTTTTTGTTTCCATTTGAAAACTGGTCTGCCTTGTATTACATTTTTTTTCTTTACTGCCATGCATATATTCTCTTATAATGTTATTTATTTGTTAATGTTTAAGTTATATTTGGAAATACTGAATGATTTTGTACATAATTATGCAAACATGATAAACATATATAACAAAATTGGTACAGCATATAATATGGTGCCTAAGAGCTTTGCACAGTACTGAGTGTATTATTATGGAATAAAATAATCCTGATCAAAAATGAACATTATGATTGTGAGCCACAAACGAACATTTATTAAAAACACCTCACATTTTCTTGGTCAAGTTTGCGTATTAGGCAGAACAAGTGAACGAATCCTCTCACATACTGTATGTGCCGGGTCACGTCCCCTGCGCTGACAGCTCGTCTCTATGAGACTGTTTACAAATGAAGGTTGGACAATAAATATTGTGACACATGTCTAAACACAGCTTTGTTTGTGTGACTCGAACAAAACCTCGTGGTGTCCGTTTCCCAAAACGCAACCTCGATGTCAAGTGGAATTTAATAGGCCACTCGAGCCATGGGAAATTATTGAGGGCCAGAAGTGATGATTAAAAAAAATTGTGAATGCAGAAAGTAGAATTATTCAAATAAACAATGCTTTAAAAATATGTACATACGCTCTTGTGTAATTCTGAAATTGTTCTGTGTGGGAAACAAAATAACCACCGAGAGGCTTAAATTATCTCTCTGTAAACTTAAAATAAAAAAAAGGTATTTAAGATCAGTTTGAAATATTAAGGGTGTAAAGCTTCAACCAAAAACAAACTGATACACAGTAGGATACGAAAGCAGGAGATCCTGCGTGATTAGTGGTTGATGGGTGACAGGATGAACGTTTGACGAGGAGGGACGGACTTACCGAGCCAATGGAGCAGTTGTCTGACTCCTGATGGACATCGTAGAGGACGACGTCTTTAATCAACACCGCGATGGCTTTCAGGATGAAGGCCACAAAGAGATGAATGTGAATGTAATTCCTCGTGCAGTGGAGCTTCCTGGGGAAATAAACCAAAAGGATGTAGACCTGAGTCAGACAGAAATCATACTTGCTGTTGGAAAAAAAAAACTTGACGAATTTCATGGTGCATTTATTACAGAGAATAAAAGAACAAGATCTAAAAACAAACCAGATCTATTTTTCTTAAATTGTAAATTGTACTTCTAAAATAATAATTAATAATAATAATAATAATTGGTTGTACAGTCCTGCTCACAATTATTGGCACCCCTGGTTAAGATGTGTTCTTAGCCTTCTCAAAAATATTTTTTTGTATTTAAACAATATAAAATCATAATGCAAAAAAAAAAAAAAAAAAGAGAGAAACTTCAACCTTTAATTGAAGTACAAGGATTCAGTGGAAAAAATCTGACATTTTTTTTTACATGAAATCATGTGTGCCATAATTATTGGCACCACTGATGTTAATACTTCATACAGTACAACTCCATGACAGCAGTTAATCTCCTCCTATAACATTGTAGAATACAGATAGAGGGATCATCCTCCTTGCACAATTTTTCTGGATCATTCAGAGTCCTGGGTCCTCTCTTATGCACTCTCCTCTTCAGATCACCCCACAGGTTTTCAATTGGGGCGGTCTGAGGTGGCCATGAGAGGAGCTTGATTTTGTGTCTGCTGAACCATTTTTGTGATAGATTTCCCCAGTGACGACCGATCTTCAGCTTTCTGACATCAGGTTTTGATTTAAAATGTCCTGGTATTTTATGGCGCTTTTCCACTGCATAGTACGACACGGTTCAGTTCAACTCACTTCGGTTCGGCGCTGTTTGGCTCGGTTTGCGCTTCCACTGCGGTTTAGTAACGCTTTAGAGTGGGCGGGATTACTCAAGTGTCGTTTTAGTTGCGGCGCCGCTACTGCCGTGACGTCATCGTAAACCCACCACAAACAAACACACAACAATGGAGCATATCGACGGCATGGTGTTCTTCATTCTCGGCATGTGGATGTTTTTAACAGCGAGAAGAAGGAGTTTGTTTCAAAAGAGGCTGATGGCAGCCAAAGAAAATTTTTGGTTAATACAAAAAGGTCCGATCCTTCTCCGGCTGTTCTAAATATAGCGGTTATGTTGTGCCTCGTGTCGCAAGTTCGGTGACGCAGTAATGACGATTTTCTACGGCCAATCAGTGACCAGCAGAGTTTACACGTCACGTTTTGGTAACGGTTCGGCGCACTTGGAACCTCGGCTGAGGTGGTACTAAAAAAAGGACCAGGTACCAGGTACTATGTTCCCAGTGGAAAACCCCCCAAAAGTGAGTTGAACTGAACCGTGTCGTGCCGTACTATGCAGTGGCAAAGCGCCATTAGAGACTTCATGATGCCATGCACCCTAACAAGTTACCCAGGGCCTTTGGAAGAGAAACAGGCCTACAGCGTCACAGGTCCTCCACACAGGTACTTCACAGTGACAATGGCTTCATCTTTTATTTTACGCCAGACCCAGACAGTGTTTGTTGCCAAAAAGCTCTCACACGGTCCCAGTCGAAGTCCCAGCAGAGTCCAGGCATTTATGTTTGTGATCTTGTTGGCATGTAGATGGCGTCCGATGGTTGTTATGGAGACTTTCTGACGTCACTGATTCCTTTCTTGTAGCCTTTGTCTGACTTTTGAAGGTTAAAGGTCGACACACATCTGCCTCACTTGAATGGGGTGTTCTCTTGTCTTTCCCATGTTGAAGAGTGAATAGGAGAAATAGGCCTCTGTGTCGCATCATATTTACAGTATACCACAGACAAACAGGAAGTCATGAATTATTAATCAAATGTTTATAGCTGCTCAGATCAACTTCAGAAAAAAATAGCTAAAATGCTCCAATTACAATTATTTCATTGGTATTGTTAGGGGTGCCAATAATTGTGGATCAGGTTATTTAATTAAAAAAAAATTAGATTAGTGAGTGAGATTATGCTTCTGCAATAATTCTTTTTAAATTAGAAGCCTAAGAACACATCTTAACCAGGGGAGCCAATAATAGTGAGCAGGACTGTATATTACAGCAAATACAATCCATCACAGTCATAAAACTTTACCAAACCACATCATGAAATTTCATTACCAGCTATTTTTGAAATGATTATTATTATTATCGGATCAAACGTGTGTTTTTTACTCCACATCTTGCTCCGAAAAAAACAAAACAAAAATAAAACAAACAGGTTCTCAATCGATGTAATCGACTTTAAAATCATAAAGAAACACTCCAGCGCTACAGTATCACGAGTTCTCTCCTGAGTATTTCATGATATATAATTCACAGTGAGGATTTAAATCCTAATAAATCATACGCCACGTTCTCGTCTGTCAACGTGTCAACGTCTTCTTTCATGTCTTCAGGTTTGCCGTGATAATGTTTGTTCTATCTGAGCTGAGAGATTTAACTTGAAGGGAAACAGAAGGTTTTGATTGATCACATGCCAATAAATATGAATGTTATGTTGTGACAGCCATGATTCAATCCTTATGGCGATCAGCAGTGTTTACACTCACGAGTTGGAGTACATGCTGACATTTCTAACAATCCCAGCTCGAGCCAAATTCTGGGTCATGCTGAAAAGAATAATGGAGGTTGGATAATAGAGATTACGGTGGGTTTTAATAACATGACAGCTTACGATAAAGCAAAAGGTGAGCCAAATGTCCGACTGCATGATGTTTATACTGAAAGTGTTGATATTCTAAGCTGGCTGACTCCAGTGCACAAAATACAGAAAATCTCTTTATTTATCTGAAAAACATCTGGCAGTTTGCTTGTACAGTGTTTTGTTTTTTCTGCCTGAATGATACTGAGAATACTGTTTTTATGGACACGGCACGACACGGTTGTTCACTCAAGACCTGTGACGTTCTGCCAAAGCGAGCCGAAGCGCTGCACAACTCTACACTAACAAATCGAATAATTATGAAATTGAGGGTCATTATAAAATGTTACAAAAAAAAATAAAGACATGATAAAAAAATTATACATATTAACTTGACCTACACATTTATCACTGTTTTTATTTCTGAACAGATCAAAAATGAAGGCCAGCTTCTTACTCTATAAAAGCCAAGACAGACTGATGAAACATTCTCCTAATATAACACTTAGAGTGAGCTGCAACCCTAGAGTGCAAATTAAGCACTGGCATCTTGATTAGATTTTATAATGTGCAGTATGAAAAGATTAGCTTGGCTCAGATGAAGCAGCATATTACAGCTGGATCCATCTTCTTCTTCTTTTTCTTCGTTTCTCATTTGGTCTTCACCATGCCAAGAGTTTGGTTTTTACCTTTCAAAGGTTTTAAAAACCACAGACTTTGTTTGTCCTCCTGCAGAAATCTCAAGTGTATTCTCAAGTATTCCTAAATCATTTTTCTCCATAAATATGCGATAAAGCCACTTTCCACAGCAAAAAACAACATCTGCTTGTATAACTCGTGCTGTATCTATCTGAACTCTTTAATTATCAGCCCACCTTTGAGTTTGTCTGAGGTATTTTGTGGTGAGCATTTGTTCAGAGAAAGATAAAAGAAAAAACAACAACATCCAATCCTGCCGGGAATAAAAAGAGCACGAATTACGCCGCCCCTTTCCCATTTAAAACAAATGCTGTCCAAATAAGCCTTATGAGACTTACACAAACTCCTTTTGAACTCTAGACCTGTTCACTCTGATCACTAGCGGTCACCCGAGTGACCGGCTGACCGACTGCAAACCAATTACTAGTTTGGAGCGTTAAGCTGTGTATAGTGTACAATGAGCATGCCTTATATTTATAGCTCTCAAATATCAGTGGGGTTCTTCATTACAGAACTTTCTGTGACCTTCCAGCTCCAAATGAAAAAAGGGCAGGTATGAATCATCCTGTAAACACATTCTCTAGACTGAACTGTGTACAGAAAGGTATGAAACAAGTCTGGTACTGTGTGCTATATCGGGTTTGTATCGCCGTGTGTTAACAGCGTAATTACGTCTCTGTTGATTTTTATTCCTTTATAATGTAATTGATTCATTAAAGAAAGGTTGGTCACTTCCATGTGGAGATCAATAAAGTATCCATCTATATTTAGCAAAGCTTTGGAGTGTAAAGAGTTTTTAATAAAATTCAACAGTACCACTCAAAGTTTGGATTTATTTTTCTACAATCTAGAACGATACTGGGGATTTCAAAACTGTAAAATAACACATATGGCATTAGGGAATTAAATAACAACAACACCACCATCAACAACAACAACAACAACAACAACAACAACAACAACAGTGAGTTGCCATGAAGACCATCCCAGCTCTAATAAATACCTCATCAGGAAAGCACGACCAAAACGTACCTCCAGATGAGAAGTTCAGCCTCAGAAATCACCAATTAAACAAACAGCATCTCAGATTAGAGCCGTTATGAAAGGTCTTTAAATCATGTAGCAGATACATCTCAATATCAACTGTTCAATAATAATAATAATCAATAATAAAGGAGATTATTGCATATCTCAGACGGCTTCAGTGTTGTTTTACAGTATATAAATAAATAAAAATCAGGAAAAGACCATGGAAGTTGAAGGTGTGTCCAAACATTTGACCGGTACTGCCTGTTGGCTGACAATAGAAAATGAAATTATATATGTATTATACATTGTTATTGTCCTGAGTATTCTTCTAGTAAAGTGTCAGCAGATGTTCGATAATTATCCCATTTGTATGATAATTTGGCTCTCTGTACTGTATTGTAGTAGTGTGTATTTGGTTTATATATTATATTTATGTCAGGGGCCGCTAGGGGGCGTGAGGGATCCAAGTGCAGACAGGGTAAATGAGAGACAGTGGTGCTTGTGAACAGTGAAGCAGGCAGGGCAGTGATTAAATTCCGCGTTGCAAAATACCTTATGCAGGCAGGAGGCTTCGCCGAAATGCGGAAACACGGAGTACCAGCTCGTGACTGTGTCGAGATGGGGAGGCGATGCGTGTGACGCAAGCGTAGCGTAAACACGGAAGTGCGCGAGCCGGCGCGAGTGACAGCTGGGATCAATGCAGGCGCGTGCAGCGTGAGCTTGAGCTGTGGCGGCGCGCAGAGCGAGCGCATGCAGAGGGAGAGCTCCGCGATGAGATGCCGGTGTGGATGGAGGGGGAGAGAGCTCAGCGAGCCGCGAGGGCTAATCGTTGTCGTGAAGCAGGCAGAGGTCGAAGCCGGAGAGACGAGAGGGGGTCCGTGATCCAAGCTCGTAGTCGTAAACAGGTAAGAGGTCGGCAACATGAAATATCCAAAGTATAGTATCCAAAAACGAGAGACAAAATCGTGGTCGGGGAAAACAAAGCGTGGTCAAGATCCAATAGACAATGAAGAAAAATCGCTGGAAGATTGGGCTAGTAAGGCACACAATAATCTGGCGACGAGACAGTGTCAGGGTGTGGTTTAAATAGGTAACAGGGCTGATTACTAATAGCGTCCAGGTGTACAGGGAGGAGAGGGGGCGTGGTGCCATGCGAGAGTTGTTGACAAACATGGATCATGACGGAGCTGTGGCTTGGCGTGTCATGACAGTACCCTCCCCTCTATGAACGCCTCCAGGCGTTCTTGCAGGTGCTTCGGGGTGAAGTCTGTGGAAATCAGAGATTAGAGAACGGTCTAGGATAAACCTGGCGGGTACCCAACTCCTCTCTTCAGGGCCATAGCCTTCCCAGTCTACTAAGTACTGGAGGCCCCGCCCCCGGCGGCGAGACTTGAGGAGCTTGTGAACTGTGAAGGCTTCTCCCCCATCAATGAGTCGGGGGGGTGGGGGGGGCTGGGGGGGGGTGGACAATGGGCAGGAGACTAAACGACGAATTTGGGAAACATGAAATGTGGGGTTGATCCGGCGCATGGAGAGGGGTAGAGCAAGACGGACAGAGCATGGGTTTATGATTCGGGTGATGGGGAAGGGTCCGATGAATCTTGGTGAGAGCTTTCTGGACGTGGTCTTGAGTGGGAGGTCCCGTGTAGACAGCATGACCCTTTGGCCGATACGGTAGTTGGGAGCTGGTGACCGATGACGATTTGCCTGGCGTTGAAAAGTGCTTACAGTGCGTAGGAGCTGCTGCCGGGCGTGTTGCCATGTTCTTTTGCAGCGACGGACAAAGGTTTGGGCTGAGGGTACTGCTACTTCCTTTTCTTGGACCGGGAAGAGGGGTGGTTGATACCCCAGACAGCAGTGGAAAGGGGACATGCCTGTCGAGGAGGTAGGGAGCGAGTTGTGGGCGTACTCGACCCATGGTAGGAAACGACTCCAGGAGGATGGATCCCGCGAGGCCATGCATCTTAAGGATTTCTCCAACTCTTGGTTCACTCGTTCTGTTTGACCGTTGGTTTGGGGATGAAATCCGGATGAGAGGCTGGGGTTGGCGCCGACAAGGTTACAAAAGGCCTTCCAGAACTGGGCAGAAAACTGAGGACCCCTGTCTGAGACAATGTCGACGGGAAGTCCGTGAAGTCGAAAGACATGATTAATTAGGAGTTCGGCTGTTTCCTTGGCCGATGGGAGTTTGGATAGTGGGATGAAATGCGCCGATTTGGAAAAGCGGTCCACGATAGTTAATATGCACGTGTTATTTTGGGAAGGAGGCAGGCCAGTGACGAAGTCGATGGAGATGTGTGACCAGGGGCGGTGAGGGATGGGGAGGGGTCTAAGGAGACCCTCAGGGGAGCGGTTGGTTGTTTTATTTCTGGTACAGGTGTCGCAGGAAGCCACAAGGCTCTTGACATCCTCTTTCATGGTGGACCACCAAAAACGTTGGCGTAGGAGGGAGAGCGTACGTGCGGCCCCAGGGTGGCAAGCCAGTCTGGAGCTGTGGGCCCAGTCAAGCACCTGTGGTCTCACAGAAGCTGGGACGAAGAGCTTGTTGGGTGGAACGGTGCTTGGGCCGGGTTCTCGTTCGAGGGTCTGTTGAACCAGACGTTCCACGTTGAATTGGAGCATTGCTATCAGGCAGTGAGGAGGAAGAATCACCTCCGTCATGGATGAATCCTGAGGGGTGGAGAATTGTCGGGAGAGGGCATCAGGCTTGATGTTCTTGGAGCCAGGGCGATATGACAGTGTGAATCGGAAACGGGAGAAAAATAGTGACCATCGTGCTTGGCGTGAGTTAAGTCTCTTCGCTGTCTTCAAGTACTCCAGGTTTTTATGGTCGGTCCATACGAGGAAGGGGTGGTCCGCCCCTTCTAGCCAGTGTCTCCATTCTTCCAAGGCCAACTTGACCGCCAAGAGTTCACGGTCCCCAATACCGTAATTGCGTTCAGCAGGTGTGAGTCGGCGGGAGAAGAAGGAGCATGGGTGGATTTTAGCATCCTTTGTGGATCTCTGGGACAGGACGGCGCCTACTCCAGTCTCAGACGCGTCTACTTCCACGATAAACTGGAGGGAGGGTTCGGGAAAAATAAGGATGGGTGCCGTAGTGAAGCGGGACTTGAGATCCTTGAAGGCTATGTCAGCCTGGGGGTTCCATCTGAATGGGATCTTGGAGGACGTAAGTGTCGTGAGTGGGGTTGCCACCATGCTGTAGCTTCGAATAAAACGTCGATAGAAGTTTGCGAATCCCAAGAACCGCTGGAGTTCGCGTCTTGAGGTCGGTACTGGCCAGTCCGTGACTGCCTTCACCTTGGTGGGGTCCATCTGGATGCCTGCAGGGGAAATGAAGTATCCTAGAAAGGACGTGGAGGTACAATGAAATTCACATTTCTCTGCCTTGATGTAGAGCTTATTCTCCAGGAGCCGTTGCAGGACCTGGCGCACATGGAGCTTGTGTTCCCTCACCGAACGTGAAAAAATCAGGATATCATCCAGATAAGCGAAGACGAAAACATTAAGAAAGTCTCTGAGGACATCATTGATTAGGGCCTGGAATACTGCCGGCGCGTTGGTTAGGCCGAATGGGACCACTAGGTACTCATAATGGCCGGTAGGTGTGTTAAAGGCGGTCTTCCATTCGTCGCCCTCCCGTATCCTGACAAGGTGGTAGGCGTTCCTTAAATCTAACTTAGTATAGATGCGGGCGTCCTGGAGAAGTTCAAAGGCCGACGACATCAAGGGGAGAGGGTAACGGTTCTTAATCGTGATCTCGTTCAACCCCCTATAATCGATACAGGGTCTGAGGGACTTATCCTTCTTTTCAACGAAGAAAAACCCAGCCCCTGCTGGTGAAGAGGATGGGCGGATGATCCCAGCTGCAAGTGATTCCTTTATATACTGTTCCATTGCCTCTCTCTCGGGGCGGGAGAGGGAGTACAGTCGCCCCTTAGGTGGTGAGGTGCCTGGGAGGAGGTCGATAGCACAGTCATAGGGGCGATGCGGGGGTAGGGAGGTGGCCCGTGATTTGCTAAACACCTGCCGAAGGTCATGATAGTCCGTGGGTAACTTGGTTAGGTCGGGAGTTTCCTCTTGTGGCGTGGGTAAACTTCGGCCCATATGTGCTGAACGTAAGCATGAAGAGAGGCAGGTGGGACTCCAGTCCAGGACTCTCCTTTTAATCCAGTCGATGTGCGGGTTGTGTAGTCTTAGCCAAGGGAGGCCCAGAACGATGGGTGCATGGGAATTTTGAACGGTTAGGAAGGTAATCGTTTCAGTGTGATTGCCTGAAAACTGCAGGGTCACGGGGTTGGTGCGATGAGTGATGGGGGAGAGTCTGCTGCCATCAAGAGCCTGAACCGTAAAGGGTTGATGCAGGGGCGTGAGGGGGATCTTGAAGTTTGAAACAATGGAGGAAGAAATTAGATTCTGATCAGCCCCGGAGTCCACTAGTGCGTACGTGGCATAGGATTGGTCGCCGTGGGTCAGAGTTACGGAGAAGCATGATCGCTGGTCCGGGGAAGAAACAGATGCTGGGCCCCCCTGCATCCCCAGAACTACGGGGGGGCCAGATTATTCTGTCAGGGGCCGCTAGGGGGCGTGAGGGATCCAAGTGCAGACAGGGTAAATGAGAGACAGTGGTGCTTGTGAACAGTGAAGCAGGCAGGGCAGTGATTAAATTCCGCGTTGCAAAATACCTTATGCAGGCAGGAGGCTTCGCCGAAATGCGGAAACACGGAGTACCAGCTCGTGACTGTGTCGAGATGGGGAGGCGATGCGTGTGACGCAAGCGTAGCGTAAACACGGAAGTGCGCGAGCCGGCGCGAGTGACAGCTGGGATCAATGCAGGCGCGTGCAGCGTGAGCTTGAGCTGTGGCGGCGCGCAGAGCGAGCGCATGCAGAGGGAGAGCTCCGCGATGAGATGCCGGTGTGGATGGAGGGGGAGAGAGCTCAGCGAGCCGCGAGGGCTAATCGTTGTCGTGAAGCAGGCAGAGGTCGAAGCCGGAGAGACGAGAGGGGGTCCGTGATCCAAGCTCGTAGTCGTAAACAGGTAAGAGGTCGGCAACATGAAATATCCAAAGTATAGTATCCAAAAACGAGAGACAAAATCGTGGTCGGGGAAAACAAAGCGTGGTCAAGATCCAATAGACAATGAAGAAAAATCGCTGGAAGATTGGGCTAGTAAGGCACACAATAATCTGGCGACGAGACAGTGTCAGGGTGTGGTTTAAATAGGTAACAGGGCTGATTACTAATAGCGTCCAGGTGTACAGGGAGGAGAGGGGGCGTGGTGCCATGCGAGAGTTGTTGACAAACATGGATCATGACGGAGCTGTGGCTTGGCGTGTCATGACAATTTATATTATTGTGGTTTATTAATATAATGTAATTCTGTAAATAATGATAATAAATATATTAGAAAGCCTTTTTGAGCTTCTTCTTTATTATGCTTCAGCGAGTCGCAATGACTGATGGGACATTTTTCATTCGCTTTTTCTGTGAAGTGAAGACCTGTTGTTCAGTTGTTTCATTTCGAAACAGCGATAATTTCATGTCATGGTTTTTTGGTGTCATACTGTACTTGGACAGTGTGAGTCTGATTTGGATCCGGTTATTAATTTTATACAAACTCTTGTCATCAAATGGTACAGAGAACTGACCCTGGATCTGTAGTAAATGACCTCCAATCAGATCTAGTACCATACAGTAGCCGCTCTCCTCTTCTGACTAGCTGGTGGTGCCGCAGTGTAGAATAATAACTGATGCTCAAAAAAACTGTAGATTTTGAGTATGTTGCAGTTTTTTTTTCTTTTGGTAGATGTAGCTATACAGGTTGCAAACTCAGTTCTGAGGGCGCTTGGCTATTTTTTCAATTTACACTAATTTGCATAGTAATACTTTATGTTTATTCTGAGGTTTTGACAATCACTGCTCCTACAGTAGCATCGCCTACAGATCTGGCCATTAAGAACGCACGTTTCGAGAAAAGGAATCCCGTGACTGGCCGCGGCTTCGCGCGGGAAGCTGTGAAAATGCCCTTCATTACCTGTAGGGGGCAGTCGTGTTTCAGTCTGAAGTATTGTGAAGCTGAAAATGGGTTGTTTGTGTGCAAAAAGACTACAAAGATGTATGATATGTTAGCCTAAAACATTAGTGTGTTAATGCGCTCTAAATATATGGGCACTGGTGTGGCTCAGTGGTTAGGTGACCAGCCCGCCATGCGGAAGACCCGGGTTCGATTCCCGCCAGTTCGCCGGTTTGTACTAAATACATGTTTGCAATTGAGATTTTTTTTTCTTATGTAAGCTATGAAACACATTAGCACTCACCTCACAGTTGCTATAATTTAATGATCATAAGCAAAAAGTGTAAAACATTTTTTATTTTCATCCAGAGCGGGATTCGAACCAGGGTCTGGACGATTTTATACTATTATTTAAGCAACGCCACACCACGTGGAAAGCCGCAAAAATGGATGGATGACCGCTCTGGGTGAAAATGGAATAAATGTGAATTATTTTATTAAACTAATTTTAATGTGTTTCATAGCTTAAGAAAAAAAATCTCAATTTCAAACATGCATTTAGTACTGAGGCATACGTTGGGTTGCTTTTGCTATGAATACTAAAATTGAATTCATTTAAGAGAGTTTAAAATTTCTAGAAGGAAAAGATGGAAATACAATTGTTCCTTTTAATTCTCTGTTTATGTATAAAGTATTATGCATGTAAAATTAAATAATTAACAACAAATTCAAGCAGTTTATTTTCCACATTCTCATAATAAAAGATTATGGCCCGGTTTCTCGATAACGCACACTATTCGCGCGCTAAGAAGACTCTTAAGATATATCTTACGTTAAGTGATAACTTTTCTAAGTGTATTTCTCGAACTGTCTCTTAGGAGTCTTCTTAAGTCGCTGCCTCTTACAGTACGTCCAACGTTACGCGGCGCTGTCTACAGTGAAGGTCCTGAATTAGTGGACATCGGTGGCTCTGGAATCGATTTTTGACTCCTTTTTCATGACAGCGTTAAGAAAGACGGCACTTTCTATACAAATTAAACATTGCACTAAATTCTTTTAATAGCGTTTATTTCGACATGTGTTAACTTAACAATAACATGCCATAATAGACAAATATATAAATTAATATTAATTAATATAATAATATAATATATAATATTTTCATGTAACATGTGGCCGTGAAACGAACCGGGTATCCAATCATAGTTGATGGACAAAGAGCTGATAACACTCTTCACCAGCTTCAGAAACAATGTGAAGTGTCAGTTGTTGGGGTTGTATAGCGCACTTATGGAATGAATATGATGAGATGACAGAGTGGAGGTTTAATACCCCTATCTCACACGCGAGGCCGTAAGTGCGGTTCATTATGATTCAGCGCGAGTTTTGGTGCTGTTATTACGTTTCCATGTTACAGTACCACGCAAAAAAAATAAACATGTTTAACATGCGGAAGATCTTCGCGGACCGTCGGGCGCCGGTCACTCGAGGCAGATCACGGTGCCTAATACCCCTCTCTCACCTGTGTGGCCGGACTCATCTCCGTGAGCTGCCGCGATTGCCCGCGACGTTCCTTTAACGTTCCGCGAAGTTCTGCAAGCTTCCGCGAGGACCAGCAAAAAAGTAAACGTTGAATTTTTCACGCGGAAAGATGGAAACGTAATCACAGTGCAAAACTCGGGGTGAATCATGATCAAGCCTACGACCACAGCGCGAGACCGTGCAGGTGAGATAGGGGTATAACACACCGCATCTCACAGCGAGTCAAACCGCATAAGTGAATACTGTAGGAGTATTAAACATTACAATCACCCAGAAACATGAATGGATTTGAATCTCCCAAGGTTATTTTCTCATTTAACTAAATCAAATTTCATAAAAATAAAACGTGTCAAAAGAAAAACCCATAAAGTCATGAATAATGGCTAATGATCAATGAAACATATTTTAAACAAAAAGCAGCGAGCAGCTGGACATCGGGACGGGGAGTGTACTGTAAGTACGACGCGTTGGTCTGGCACGCGCAGGTCTGAGCAGCTCAAGAAGCTCCATAATCTGTTGCCTTGGAAGGCAAAACTTTTATTTAAATAATTTTTTTTTATAACGAAAATATGAAAAGGGCTGAAGTTTTGTCTAAAGGATAAATGTACATGACCCACACGGCTCCACGGACGGCGCCGTCTCCAGTTTAACACAACACCACACTCGCTACCAAATTGTTCGCCACCTGTTTAATATTAATTGTGATTGGCAATTTTAATGCGTTAGTCACGTTATGAAATAGGCTAAGTCACTCTATTAGTTCTGATATCAAATAAAATAACATTCTTAAACAGGTCTACAGTATATTCCATCATTAATACGGCTTTGATAACGTGCCATAATGTGTTTGCATACACCACTGATTTATAAAGACTGCTGCTCAGTGGCGGCGACTAGCGTCTTGAGCTGAAACTACGCTAAGTATGAGTTAAGGTTGCTCCAGACCAGTGGTTCTCAAACTTTTTCTGTCATTCCCCACTTAAGGGGGTGAGCGAATTTTCAAGCCCCACTTGTCAACAAAATAATAACGAAATCGGCCAAGTTTACTGTTTATTGAAATATCAATTTCTAAACCAATACGATCAAACACCACCAAGTTAAAAAAAGATAAAATACACGCGCAATTGTTACAAGGCTTACGTTGTCACTTATCTTTGCATAATTGACCCCATGTTTATTAGCTGCTCAGCAATCGTTTGTAGTTTTTTTTGCACTGGCCAATTCTGTATGCAACTTTGAATGAAGCCATTTGTGCTTTGCTGTCCACTGATTCAGATTTTACCATGCGATTATCCTGCTGTCTTGTATTCTTCCAGCTTTCTTTCAAAGACGTCCAGTGGTTTATTAACGTGACTGGAGTGTGTTGTCTCTAAGTGTCTTCCTAATTTGTTGGGTCTCATGCGGTCTGCTGCCAGCAGTTTAAGACACAAAACACACACGGATCTCTCTTCTGCCCCCACCATCCCCACCATGAATCCAAGCTCAAGATTGGCTTTATTAGGGGTGGGCGATATAACCAAAATCTTCTATCACGGTAGAAGCAATTTTCTAACTCGATAACGATATATATCACAATATAGCAATTTGTATCTGAAAATGCATAAATAAAAATGAAAACACAAAGAAATAGTTTTACATAATTTCATTTTTTTTAAATGTAATTTTATTTAAACTGTGAATTGCTGAGTTTTGCCGCATTTTTTTACTTTGGCCATATTCGATTTGTATTTCAGATGATAGAAAAGGTTTGACGTGTTTCCACCACTTGTTAAAACAGTGCACTTGTGTACCTTCCAAATCACGTTCGTCTCATTCGTATCACTTTTCTTATACCCAAACCAATTCCACACCACAGACGAGGCACCTTTTTTTCTCTACAATCTCATCCTTGTTGGTTTCGTCACATGTAAGCAAACTCACTGCTGCTGCACCATCTTCTTCCATTGTGGAAGTGAATGTGAAGCCAAACACATCAAAAGTGGGACGAAACCGCGGCACCCGATTAAACCAAATATCTGTGCAAATACAGTGCAGCGCGACTATCTGGATAGCGCAGTGATGATCTGGTTTATTTGCGCAGCCCGGTGGATCGCGCAGCGCCGCTCGAATCACAAACCTGCGCGACTCACTGTGTTTTATTTAAAAACAATTCATGTAAAATGTCAGGACTGTTTAATATTGTTTCCGCCTTGCCATGCCTGGTTTGTACGTGCGCATCCCAGTGGGGTAAAATGTATTTTGATGGTCGGCGCGGTTTATTTCTGTCAGAGTCGCGCAGTGCTGCCCAGTGGGTCGCGCAGGTTTGTGATTCGAGCGTTAAACAAGTTTGTCCGACGTTAAACCGTTATTGTTCCACTATGGTTCCACTTTTTCTCCCGGCCCACAACTGATGTTATTTTTAATTTACTTGTATTAATGATCCATTTATTTGTGTGTGATTGTTTAGTCTTGAGCGTACGCTCTTCATTATCAATAAAGAAAAGCATGAATTAGAATAGGTACTTTCCTGTTTTTCCTCCCGTTCATTGCGCCCCACCTGTCATGTCTGTATTCCCCACTAGTGGGGCGCGCCCCACACTTTGAGAACCACTGGTCCAGACCAACCTTACGAACGTGTGACTTAGCTAAGAGATACTTAGCGTAAGAACGTTTCGGGAAAGGCGCCATAAAGTTAAGAGAGAGGTTAAGGTACAACTTAAGAACTACTTAGCGATAAGAAGCTTTCGAGAAACCGGGCCTATATCTTTAATAGTAAAGGAGTGAGATACATTAAGGTGGTTCAAGAGGTGGTCTTTTAAAAGAGTTAAGAATTTTTTTGTTTTCTCACACTCAACAAACAAATGAATCAGAGATTAATTTAACGTATCTCAAAAAAAAAAAACCTTTATCCTCTACCTCCAAGTATTTAGATAAAACTGAGTTTACTGGGAAAATTTTGTGGAGAATCTTAAAATAAACAAAAAGCCTTAACAAAGGGCACCGTTTTGATCAAAAGGATGATAAATGCGTGCGAAAAAATGCAGACATGAAGGACTATACTCGACAAGAGTATAGAGAACAATAATCAAGTTTATAATAAGATAATTAATTAAATTATAAAATTGTATCAAATAAGAACTTTATCTAAAAGCCAGACCGACCAAATTTCTCATTCACTGCTGAAGTAGTAAAAGCTATTTACACATGAGTGCTCAAATGTAAAGCAAACGCAATTATTAATTTATTGTGTATATTTAACTTCATTCAGCCGTTTAAGTTATATGAAAAATTACGTGCCTACCAGCCCACTATTATTTTCTGTTCAAATTTAAAGATGCCCTGTGTGAACAAAGAATACAAAAGTGTTTAATCTTTAATAAAGTTGGCCTAATACAATATTGTTTCCAATACTGAAGCAAAAATGATTTTGTTTTAGTCTATTCTTTGAATACAATGCGATAGCGAGCTCCGAGGTGAAGCGCACCCACAGTTACTATAATCCCCCATCTCACCTTTCATTAACACTGTACTGTAGGTGTGACGTAATCAAACCAGTTTAGCTGCTGGGGGAATTCGCAGAATTGGGTTTTAAAACAAATTAACAAGACCGAGCCTAAAATGTATTTCGCCAGCAAAACATAAACAGAAAAATAAACATGAGTAGATATTAAATATTTAATGGTAACAATTAAATCAGACTTAATAGTTGGATTTGATACTTTGATTGTAATTCACAAATTTACTGAATATATGCAGATTGTGTAAAATAACTAAACCTGTTTCCTTCCTAGACCTTTTGTACCACAATGTAAACGCTAGTGCTCAAAGTCATTAAACATATGAAGTACTCATACTGTAGCTTAGATAATTACAATTAGTTAAAATTAATAGACCGTGGTGAGTATTTTATGTATTTTTTTTTAGTTTTGCCAACTTATTCGGGTTTACAGTGCATTAAACATTTTCTAAAATTCGTTTAAAGCCGGCGTGCTTAAACCCGTGGCTTGCACTTTCACTTTACGTTTACGCTTAAGTTTAATCAAATAAACACAACATACGGCAAATATATCATCTCAAAGCTTTTATTTTTTGGGTCATACTGTAAATGCAGTGTTCAGTTACATTCCTGTGTGTCCACCCTGATTTTTAACCACTGCTGGAAGGACTTTAAACAACCTATTTATGTATTTATTACATGCCTCATATGTAAGTATCTCAAACCAGAATTTTTCAATGGCAGTAATTAAATCAGATTTTGTAGTAGGTTTTGCTTCTTTTCGAATATAGTCTTTCAGAGCATGCCACACGATTTCAATGGGGTTCATGTCGGGAGACTCGGCGGGCATCTTCACCCAGTTAATTCCCTCTTCAGCGATCACTTTTCTTGCAGCAGTGTGCTTTGGGTCATTGTCCTGGAAAAAACGGTGACGAATACCGAAGGTTTCCTTTATGTATAGGGCAGCGGTTCCTTTTATAATCTCCTCTTCGAAGAAAGACCTGTCCATTATTCCTTCAAAGATGACAATAGGTCCTGGTCCACGTCTAGAAATGGCTCCCCAAACATGAATTTTAACAGGATGTTTCGGCTTGGGTTTGAACACTTGTCTCCCTGTTTTACGAAAGGACATTGTGGCAAAGCGATCCAAAGCCAACGTCGTTTCATCAGTGAAAATCGTGAAATTTTTCCTCTTCATTGATCCATGTCTGAGCTTGTTGGAGACGTATCTCTTTGTTTTGTCGCGGATCATGGGACAATGCAAAGTTTTCCTATATCTCCAACCAAGTTTTTGCCTGATTCGACGAATTGATCTCGAACTGATGTCCACTCCATTTTCACGCCACAGTTGTTTTTTCACAGCGCTTGCAACCATTTCGTCGTTTTGGCTAGTGATGGTTTCTATGGCTGTGACAACGGCTCTGGGCCCGGTTTCTCAATAACGCACACTATTCGCGCGCTAAGAAGACTCTTAAGATATATCTTACGTTAAGTGATAACTTTTCTAAGTGTATTTCTCGAACTGTCTCTTAGGAGTCTTCTTAAGTCGCTGCCTCTTACGTCCGACGTTACGCGGCGCTGTCTACAGTGAAGGTCCTGAATTAGCGGACATCGGTGGCTCAGGAATCGATTTTTGACTCCTTTTTCATGACAGAGTTAAGAAAGACGGCACTTTCTATGCAAATTAAACATCGCACTAAATTCTTTTAATAGTGTTTATTTCGACATGTGTTAACTTAACAATAACATGTCATAATAGACAAATATATAAATTAATATTAATTAATATAATAATATAATATATAATATTTTCATGTAACATGTGGCCGTGAAACGAACCGGGTATCCAATCATAGTTGATGGACAAACAGCTGATACACTCTTCACCAGCTTCAGAAACAATGTGAAGTGTCAGTTGTTGGGGTTGTATGGAATGAATATGATGAGATGACAGAGTGGAGGTTTAATACCCCTATCTCACACGCGGGGCCGTAAGTGCAGTTCATTATGATTCGGCGCGAGTTTTGGTGCTGTTATTACGTTTCCATCTTACCACGCAAAAAAAATAAACATGTGGAAGCTCGCGGACCTGGCAGATCTTCGCGGACCGTCGGGCACCGGTCACTCGAGGCAAATCACGGTGCCTAATACCCCTCTCTCACCTGTGTGGCCTGACTCATCTCCGTGAGCTGCCGCGATTGCCCACGACGTTCCTTTAACGTTCCGCGAAGTTCTGCAAGCTTCCGCGAGGACCAGCAAAAAATTAAACGTTGAATTTTTCACGCGGAAAGATGGAAACGTAATCACAGCGCAAAACTCGGGGTGAATCATGATCAAGCCTACGACCACAGCGCGAGCCCGCGCAGGTGAGATAGGGGTATACAGATGTCGCCTTTAAGACTGCGCGTGATTTCCCGCGGGATGCCGCAATTTAGCGCGCGGCTTGCCGCGACTTGCCGGAGGCAACATTCTTGTGTGTTGTGCTTCACTGAATATCCGCCAGATGGCGCATAGAAGGACTTTATCTAAAAGCCGGTGGTCCGGGAAAGTCAGTTTTCCTATGTTTCCCCGGTGGCGCGCAGATTCAAATCATGACGTCACTCGCTACCTAACGCTGAGAAGGCGAACGAGGATTTTAACAGTTTTTCTCTCGTTTTAAAGTGTTTTTATGAACTTTTTGAATTAAACAAATAACCTATGCATAATAATCGAGTGTCTTTTCGCTTTTTTTTTGTATATTTGAAGATAATTCATACGTTTTAAGCCGCTGCAAAAGGCTGGTTTGCTGGGCGAGTACTGACATCACGACTACTTTTAATACACCTACATTTGTTTATTTGTATATGTATGTTATTAATATTAATTTTTTAGAGATTGTGTGTGCGTGCACGGAGAGTTTGTGTTGATAAGTGTATGTGGATAAGTTGATAAGTGTATCAGAAAGCATTAAAATGTTCATTTGAATTAAAGAGACACACGTCTGTATATACAGTATATCAATTACATATATATCAATTTCATTAGTTCGTTCATTCTATTTGAAGCTTCGGATGTTTTTTTTTTTTTTGGTTTGTTTAGATTAGTTCTGAACTCGCTTCCGTGAAACTATCGCTAAAACAATGTACTGAGCCCTCCTGAGGATATAAAGCTTTATTATTGTGTTTGAATAAATATTCAGATCTACCACAGCAGATAATAAACTATGGTGTGTCATAACCGAAGCAAACACCACGATTGTGCCTCGTTTCGTTCGACGGGAACGTGGTTCACTTGGCCGCGGTGTATTATAAACCTGTGGAATGTTTCACTGTTTATGCTCACATAAGAGGAATAAAAGCGAGGGAAATGTGGAAATGATGTGTGGCAACTCAATGAGGACTAAACCAATGATTTCGGTAACTCCACTGAGTGTAACATCTGCATAGTGACACTGAACATCTTCACTTTTCCGTTTACCTCTGAAAAAAAAGCTGTATTTTGTTTGTTTATATTTAGAGTTTTTATAACAGTAGAACAAGTACCCGCGCGCACGCACACACACATAGACGCACACACACACACACACACACAGACACACACACTCCCCTGAGCCCTCGGGAAACATCCAATCACCGTCGGTATACAAATGAGTCAAGACGTAGCCTAACGTGGTGTCGTGTCGGATTTCAGCGGTCACGGAGTGGGAAGACTTTGAAGAAGCTGCAGTGACAGTAAACAGCTGAACAACTTCACTTTTCCGTTTACCTCTGAGGAAAAAAAAGCTGTATTTTGTTTGTTTATATTTAGAATTTTTATAGTAGTATAAGAGAAAGTTACAGTTTGGTCTGTACTGTAGTTCGCACCCTTGTAGAGAATAAATAAATGAATAACACCTTCATATCCCCTCTCAAGAGTGTCATAGTCCATTGTTAGTTTTAATGATCTGGCTGAAACTAATTATCACTACATAAGTACCCTAACACCATTGATCATGAGTCTCAGCTGAACCTAATTCTATACTTGTAACAGAAAATGTAGATAGATAGATAGATAGACAGATAGATAGATAGATAGATAGATAGATGTGTGTGTGTGTGTGTGTGTGTGTGTGTGTGTGTAGGCTCTACGCAGGGGCAAGAGAGGGCAGCGCACCCTTAAATGTCTGCACATGTTAATATATTCCTAAAATGTATATATTACAAGTTGATAAACTGATCTGCGGTAGCGGAAAAATCCGCTGAAAATAGGACAGGCTGCAGCGCACACACACACACACACACACACACACACACACACACACACAGACACACCTCCCTTGAGCCCTGCGTCTGTCGGATTTCAGCGGTCACGGGGTGGAAAGACTTTGAAGCAGTTTATATATGAATCTAAGCTTGAACTTATCAGCATTGTAAATATATAATACTTTTCAAATAAAATCGCTATTACTTTGACCCTGAAGTTTAGTTTAGCACACACAAAAAACAGAAAAGTCATTTCTGGTAAATCAACGGAATGTGTAGTTTATTTACAGTAATTCATTAAAAAAATTAATATACATTGTACAGTACACGGTAAACACGGGAAAGATTACAAAATGAGAAAACAAACAGTGTCTACTTAATAAACAGCTTAGTATGTGCGTCGAGATGCTGAAATCCCTTGCATGTTTTTGCTTCCAAGTGGAGAGATATTTGACCGATAGCCTAGAACAAAAGATCTATAGGTGTGATCACAACCCCCTCCGACCGACCGTGCCATCAATCACTGACCACCTCAGAAGTTCCCTCCAATGTATGGCTGCAATACTTGTTTTGCAAGTATTTTTAACACCATTCAAAGGCTTACAAGTTCCATTCAACATATAATGATGTCTCCACATGTTAATATATTCCTAAAATTTATATATTACAAGTTGATAAACTGATCTGCGGTAGCGGAAAAATCAGCCGAAAAAAGGACAGGCTACTGCGCACGCGCGCACACACACAGACACACACAGACACACACACACACACACACACACACACAGACACACCTCCCTTGAGCCCTCGGTAAACATCCAAGCACTGAGGCACGCAAATCCCCTGACCACAATAAGGTGGCAATCCCTCAGGGGGGGAAGATGAAAAATACAAATTAAATAAATAAAACAAAATAAAATATCCTTAATCCAGATTTTATCAATCAACGACATAATATTGATCTTAGCTGGATGGTCTAATTCTCAAAACCGTTTAACCTAAAGAAAAACTTAACACACTATAACTAGAATATTTACAAAACTGAAAGGTTGTCTTATGTATAATAAAAAACCTCATAACTCAAAAAGATCATATTATGTTTATATATATATATATATATATATATATATATATATTTTTTTTTTTTTGTATATATAGTAACTGAACAGCTCTCTTCTCTCCAATCCACTCCTAAACCACAGTCTCCTATTTCTCTGTGCGTGCTCTGGAGACTGTGAATGAATACACGCAGCGGAGGTTTTGTAAACTGTAGAGATACAATAATTTTACTGCTGGAAAATCAGCATTTTATCTAATTTGAAATATAAACCTAATATTATCTGTTACTTAATATATTTTCTTTAAAAACAGTGTTTTTTTATATCATAAATATAATAATCCATAATTATGTGGGTATCCATATTAGATGGCTTTTAGTGAAATAAAACTGTAACTTACTTTAAAACTAAACATGGTCCCTAAAACGGAGCTCTGGACACAGAGCTACAGACCCCACTGTAACCCCCTTAGCTAGCAGTTAATGACCACCACTACTTGTGCAGTTCATAAAAGGACAGGTAATGTTTGTCGCGCTGTTGCACAAACAGCACGCTCATTTATTTAAGAGAGAGTTTATGAGAGTTTATGAGTGTGCTGCTTTGATGTGCTGGGTATGGCGGGGCATCGACGGCTGATCAGTGTAAAGTAGCGTACTTTACACACACTGATCAGCAGTTGACGCCCCGCCATACCCAGCAGATCAAAGGGGCAGTTATCGGCTATGACACGTTGAAGGAGAACTTAATAGTTCTCAAAAATAGTGTAAATGTCTGCAACAATCACTAACCATTAAAATGTTTTTTTTTTGTAATTAAACACGAAAATATTAATTATATTTCCATATATACACACAAACACACACACACACACACACACAAGGGCGTAGGTTTGCTACCTATGACTCCAACTAATACCCCATCCCCCAATCCCCTTTTCCACCCACCAACCCCCTGCCCCATCCACCTACTGTACCAACCTCCCACCCCAACTATGTCCACTGAATACATGTTTGTCTTAATATGGTGCGAAATCACTTTACATTAATACTAGCAATGCTTCGATTGATATTAATCCACTCGAAATGCAATTCATTAAGTTAAATTAAGGAATAGTGTAAAGTTAAAGGAATGTTTCATAACTGACAAAAAGATAGACTTTAATAAAATAAAAACTATTCTTTATTGAGCCCTAGTGCAAATGAAACATCTCAATCATCTGTATATATATAAAAGTAGATTACATCTAAACATGAACTACTAGGTAGAGTACCACACAACAGCTCAATGCCTATTGCTCCTATATGAAGGAGACAAAAACATGCCTTCGCCTCTCGTTAACAAAAATAAACTGCTGGCATATTTGTTTGACATCAATATTGTCCAGGCTGTTCTTTTTTTCTTCTGATAAACACTAAAGATGATATTTTGTAGAAGGCTGAAAACCTGTAATCATTGATTTACATAGTATTTGTTTTTCCTGATACGGAAGTCAATGTTTTCAGCTTTTTCCCCCAATATCTTATTTTGTATTCAACAAAATAAAGAAAATCATTAAAGTTTGGAACCACTTAAGGAGTAAATAGTGAGTAAAGTTTTTTTGGGGGTGAACAATGGCTTTGATCCTAACTCTTCCCCTCTGACTGCACTAGGACCGGACAGCATTGCCACCTGATGAAATAGTGTGACAAAAAAGTGAAATGTCAGTTCAAAACTTTTGCCAAAAACACTAATGAATCACTTACATCCTCAGCCTATCACTCCTCATAATGCTAAATATTAGTATAATCAACATGTATAATACACGCACACATATTATATGTTATATATATATAATCAACATTCAGATAGACCTCCTGTGACCTCGCCTCTTCACCTGAACTACAACATGGCTGATCTGCTTCTGTCCCCTAATTGAAAAACATTGAAGGATTCCTTATGAGCATGGACAGAGAATGCCTCAGCCTATTATTGGTAACAATGTTAAATCTCAGGACAACTACAGTGGCTTGCAAAAGTATTCGCCCCCCCGTGAACTTTTCCATATTTTGTCACATTACAGCCACAAACATGAATCAATTTTATTGGAATTCCATGTGAAAGACCAATACAAAGTGGTGTACACGCGAGAAGTGGAACGAAAATCATACATGATTAAAAAATTTTTTTTTTTACAAATAAATAACTGAAAAGTGGGGTGTGTGTAATTATTCAGCCCCCTTTGGTCTGAGTGCAGTCAGTTGGCCATAGACATTGCCTGATGAGTGCTAATGACTAGAGAGCACCTGTGTGTAATCTACACTCTCTCCATCGCTGTCTGATATACAGCACAGGTGTTTAGGTTCTGTTACCTGACAAAACAGGATAAACACATGCCATTTAAACAGCAATCATTTTATTTCACTTTTTCTGAGTCTTAGTGTGCAAACCTCGAATCAAATCATTAATGTTCGCCAAGTAAGTGAATGCATTTTAAAAACTATTTTCTGAAGTGGATTGTCTATTGGTGTCAACAAAATTCTAGCCATATGGCAATATTAGTTTATCAATTTCTTTCACAATACTGATTTCTGACAAACAGTCACTAGATTAGGAGACTGACAGGGATCATATTTATACTTTTACATTTAGCTGTTTAATCTGCTGTTAGTTTTACGTCCGTATTCACAGACTATATCCTGGCCTGCTGTACTGAATGTGAGTCCACTGCATTTGGCGCTGCTTGTGTCTGAACGCAGCCAATCGTCTATCACATGATGGCAGGGAAAGGCACAGCCAATCAAAATGTTCATATGTGTTTTGGGGGCGGGAGGACTCAAGGAGAGAACATGATTTATCCCTTTCTGCGTGTCTAGGTTAATGTTGACAGAACGATTAAAAAAAAAGTGGATTAAATTATTGGTGGGGACATTTCAATGGTCGGAGGATATTGGTGGGGACACATCCCCTCCGTCCACCCTAAATCTACGCCCCTGTATATATATAATTTAAAACTATTTATTCATTTGTCTTTTATTTACTTACTTACTAGTGAATGCTTTTTTAGGGCTCTAAAAACTACGGCAGTATGAGTGACAATGGAATAGGACGTGTGAGTTGCACCGGTCACACACACACACAATAATTAAATTCTTAAAACATAGTGTTCACCCATGCACTGAAAAAAAGAACTTGTAAGATTTACTTGATAAAATCCTCATAACAATTTGGACACAGATTTTAAGTAAATTTTATTGCTCCAATATTAAGGCTGAATACCATTTCTACCCCTTCCCCCTACCCTTCCATTTGACGCGTTCACGTGCAGGGGTAGTGGTGTCTCATTTCTCTTTTGGTTGGAGGTGTAGGGGGAGGGGGAAGGGCCAGATAGCCCTCCAAACGAAGATTTTTCAGGACCTCACTTCAAACGAAGGGCTAAGCGAAGTTTTCCACATGGTTGCTCACTCGAGCAAACAGACCCATAAATGTTAAGTCATTTTTGCCATTAATAAAGATTTTTATGACAAGTTTTCATTATATGTATATTACCTTTAGTCTTGTGTTTGTGTTTATGGTGATGTTCTGTAAAGAAACGTTTGCAAAAAAAATCGCTAAAGTTTGCTAGCGGATAGCACATATGGCACAATATTACAAATATATATTTTTATGTCACATACACTTTACTGCATGCTACAAACAAATATGAAAGTTCAGTAGCACGGCATTTTGCCGAGCATTTGATAACGCATTGTTTGTTTTGCTTACGGCCATACACTATTGTTTTGCTTACACTATTCTTACTTATTGCAACGTGACCACAGTTTTGTAATTTATATTCTGTATATGGACAGCTGAGGAAACCCGAAGACTCATCCGTGTTCGTGGTGAAAATGAGCAACTTTTTTAAAAATCGAAATACGGCGCAAAAAACCTTTGGGAGTGAGTAATCTCTCTTATTGGAATGTATGATAAACATCGGCGCATGTCCTCTGACGTAACATTAGGAACCAGCGACAACGTATGATGACGTATAACAGTGTTGTCCCATTTCTTAGGGGAAATATTTATACCCTTCCCCTTTCCACTTCGTTTCAAGGGACAAGGGGAAGAAAATAGAATTGTGATTCAGCCTAAGTAAAACTCACCCGTAATTGTCAGGTAAAATTTACTTAATTAAATTAACAATAAAAGAAATCAAGTAAAAGTTACATAATTATATTTAATGCACAAATTAGATTTCTTTAAAATAATCAAGTAAAGTTAATTCATTATTGTATCAGCAGGAACCTTAATTTTATGAAATTACTATCATTTTGTTTTGTGAGATTTTCCCTTAACTTGGTTTTATCAATTTATATTACTCCCTATAATAATGTAAACATTGCTAATTTATGATTTGGAAAGAAACTTAAGTAATTATTTCATCTATATCTTTAATTATATTTTAGTTGTGTGATTTATGAAACAGTTTATTCACCAACATTACCAAATATTTGTGACGTTCACAGTCTAGATCCAAGTTGTCTTTTTAATAAAAGTGCATTCAGCTAAATTTTGCATCCATAGAAAAAACTGCACGGCACCAGGGCCTGAAATACTTGTTTTAAACAAAATTGTGTAAAATAATAATAAATAAAATACAGCATTCATTTAGAAATAAAATACAGCAGAAAATACATTAAACAAACTGTAGAATAAACGTTAAAACTTAATAGCCCTCGGAAGCAGTGAAGTTGCAACATTCAAATCAGCACTCTGGACTAGTGCACTTAAAAGTATGCCATTGAAACCATAACGCATTAAAACATTAAGCTGAACATGTAAACACAACATGTAAAGACTTGTAGTCAAGCCAAATCAAATGTTTTAAGATAACTTCATCTTTAAAGCTTGCACTTTTGGTGATAGCTTAATCCCATCAAGTTCTAGAAGAACTTTCTGAAAATAGCTCAAATGTGTAGCGCAGTGCTCGGAGCTATTGCCACATTCTTGCAAAATTTCCTCTCCTTCAAGGATTATGGATAAACCAACCGGTTCTTCCCCTTCAACAGCACAGACAAGGATTTTAAGAAGGTGCATACTGGCATCACTTCGTCTGTCCCCCTGCATAAAATGTACAAGAAAATAAAAAATTTATTTTGAGAAACAAAAAAAAAAAAAAATCTGAATTGTTTCAACCTGTGCTGACTTCATTTCACAGAGGAAAAAATAAAAATAATTGATAATAAAAAATGACCATCACTTCATATACTTCAGATTGTTAAACTTGGGTTAAATTGCTTTAGCAATAATCTTGCATCACTAAAACATTGTAAAACATGGCATGAGATGGCTACACTCCATAGATTACTCTGCACCTTTACAGTGTCAGGAAATCCTATGATGAATGCTGAGTTTGTATTTAAAGGGTAATCCAAACATGAAAATTCGTTCAATAATTACTCATATTTATATATTCATTTGCATTTATATGCTTCTGTCCAATACAACAAACACTATATTCAAGGTATTAATAAATTGTATAATTAATAAGAAAACAATGCTTTACCAGGCAATCATCAAAGAGATCCTCTTCAGATTCATGTCTCATCTTTACGCTTTGTTTCTGTGAAAATATTTACATTGTATCATTACATAATCTTTTATTCGTACAACTACATTTAGGCATTTCTTCATCTTTTGTAAGTTTGCCTTTATCCAAAGCAAATTACAAAAGAGGAAGGCATCAAGCATGTCAAGCAGTGCTACTAACACAAAGTTTCTGACACCGTTAGAAAAATACAAGATAGATCAGCGAGGGATTAAGGAAAAAGTGAGAAGCAAGAATCATGTGTGGAAAGATTAAGCATGCAGGGTCACAGGATGACTCGACTTATTTTTATTGTCTGCAATGCGATTTACACAAATTAGAGCTGCTATCAATACTGTATGAACATATGTACAGGTTCTTTACTCGTAACTCATTAATAAAGTTCGGCTTCAGAAAAAAAAACGTTTATTGCTAGTGCTCTTTTACCATTTAATGCTTTAACACACACGACTCAGTTTGTTCAGAAATGGCATCTAACTGGCGAGGCTTTGTCTGAACAAGCCGTTTTCACGAGGTGTGGGGGGTAAGAAACACACATCTCGGTGTATTAATCCGCGTGCTCGGTTCGTTATTTATTTATTTATTTATTTACCACAGGACCCATGGGGGCTCCGTAGGTTCAGGTTTTTACACGAAAACGGTGTTTTGTGAATCTCCACACTATTAAAAACTGAAATATTGCTAATTGTACGTCCTGAGATTAAGATGAACATTAATTGGGAGACATGAAAGCGAGAATCACATCCAAAAAAGAAAGCTAAACTTACCTCGAACACGACAAACTCCAGCTCCACGCCGTGTTGTAACCTCCGTGATGATTCCCAACCGACTGATACACAGCGCGGGCACAGCGTCTCCAAACACGCATGCGCAGTTTAATTTGCACACATTTTCGGCTTCAGTAGACACACAATACTTCAGACTGAAACACGACTGCCCTCTACAGGTAATGAAGGGCATGTTCACAGCTTCCCGCACGCAGCCGCGCAAAGCCGCGGCAAGTCACGGGATCCCTTTTCTCGAAACGCGCGTTTTTAATGGCAACATCTGTAACACACCGCATCTCATAGCGAGTCAAACCGCATAAGTGAATACTGTAGGGGTATTAAACAACCACCCAGAAAAATGAATGGATGCGGGGTTTGAAAAACTCCCAAGGTTATTTTCTCATTTAACTAAATCAAATTTCATAAAAATAAAACGTGTCAAAAGAAAAAACCATAAAGTTATGGATAATGGCTAATGATCAATGAAACATTGCAAGATGGCGCCGGTGAGTTCGGCTGCCGTCACGACTGCTCCGACCACCTTTTCTTTGTTTTTGTTCTTTAAGTTAGTTTTCAGTGTTTTAAAATCGGCAAAATCACCACCATTGAGTACATTAGGTATGATAGACACTCTTGTTTCTATTGGTATACAATGTACTCACAATTCGACGGTTTTAACTCCGGATCCGAGCTGGCCGAGTGAGATCCTGAGGGAGAACAATGGACGCGACGTGAAGCGGAGAACTCGAGGGAGACGAGCCGGCGTGAGGAACAGGCTCAGGGCCCGTGCACACCGCACACCTCTGCCTAGCATCCTGCTCGCCAACGTCCAGTCACTGGAGAACAAACTTGATGACCTCAGGGCCAGGATAAAGTTCCAGAGAGACATTCGGGACTGCAATCTCCTCTGCTTCACCGAGACATGGCTGAACCCAGCGGTGCCAGACCACGCCATACAACCAGCCGAGTTCTTCTCGGTTCACCGCATGGACAGGACGCGGGACTCGGGGAAGTCAAGGGGAGGCGGCGTGTGCTTAATGGTGAACAACAGCTGGTGCAACAGCGCGAGCGTTGTTCCTCTTACACGCTCCTGCACACCAAACCTGGAACTACTGTCCATCATGTGTCGTCCATTTTATCTTCCACGGGAGTTCACATCGGTCATAATCAGTGCCGTTTACATTCCTCCACAAGCAGACACAGACAAGGCCTTATGCGAGCTGCATGAGGCGCTCACACAGCACCAGACACAACACCGGGACGCTGCGCTCATTGTGGCGGGGGATTTTAATAGTGCCAACCTCAAACGCGCAGCGCCGAACTTTTATCAGCACATCACCTGCCCCACCAGGGGCGAAAGGACACTGGACCATTGTTATACCACGGTCAAAGACGGTTACAAGGCACAATCTCGTCCAGCGTTTGGTAAATCCGACCACGCCGCCATCTTCCTCATGCCAAAATATAAACAAAGGCTGAAACAGGAAGTTCCGGTCCTGAGGGAGGTCGCGCGCTGGACGGACCAATCGGTGGCCGCGTTACAGGACGCACTCGATGACGCAGACTGGGACATGTTCAGAAACAGCTCCGATGATGACGTCAGCGTGTTTACGGAAGCGGTTGTGGGATTTATTGAAAAGCTGGCAGACGATACGGTAGAGAAAAAGACTATCAGAACGTTTCCCAACCAGAAGCCGTGGGTGGATAAAACCATCCGCGACGCTCTGAGATCTCGCACAGCTGCCTACAACACAGGACTTGCGTCGGGGGACATGGAACCGTACAAGGCTGCGTCATATAACGTCCGGAAGGCGGTGAAAGAGGCGAAGCAGCGCTACGGGAGAAAACTAGAGTCACAGCTTCAACAGAGTGACTCTAGGAGCCTGTGGCAGGGACTGAGAACAATAACGGACTATAAAGCACCAGCATCCGGTATGACGAACGCGGACGCGACTCTGGCAGACGAGTTCAACACCTTCTATGCTCGCTTCGAGGCTGCAGCTAAAGACGCTAGCGATGCTAATGCTAACGGCGCTAATGCTAACGGCGCTAATGCTAGCGGCGCTAACGGCTGCAGACAGGAAGACACTGCCAGCACCGGGAACGCGCTCATCATCTCCGAGCACGACGTGAGGAGAGCCTTCAAGAGAGTGAACACCAGGAAAGCAGCAGGACCAGACGGCATCTCAGGTCGTATTCTCAGAGCCTGCGCAGACCAGCTAGCACCTGTGTTCACTGAGATATTCAACATCTCTTTATCTCAGTCGGTGATCCCCACATGCTTCAAAGAGTCCATCATTGTTCCTGTTCCAAAGAAACCACATCCTGCTTCTCTCAATGACTATCGCCCTGTATCCCTCACCTCAGTAGTGATGAAGTGCTTTGAACGCCTTATCAGAGACTTCATCATTTCTTCACTACCCGACACACTGGACCCACTACAGTTTGCATACCGTCAGAACCGCTCCACAGACGATGCAATCTCTCATCTCCTCCACACATCACTCACTTACCTGGACACTAGGAAAGGGAATTATGTTAAAATGCTCTTCATCGACTACAGCTCTGCTTTTAACACCATAATTCCCTCCACACTCACCACCAAGCTGGAGCACCTGGAACTGAGCTCATCTATATGTCAGTGGATCTCCAATTTTCTGACTGGCAGATCACAGGCAGTAAGGATGGGCGGACATGTCTCAGCTACACTCACTCTCAGCACTGGAGCCCCCCAGGGTTGTGTTCTGAGCCCCCTGCTGTACTTTTTGTACACCCACGACTGCGTGGCCACTACCAACTCCACCTCCATCATCAAGTTTGCTGACGACACCGTCGTGGTCGGACTGATCACCAACAATGATGAGTCGGACTACCTAGAGGAGATTGGAAATCTGGAGAACTGGTGCCAGAGGAACAATCTCCTCCTGAACGTCAGTAAGACAAAGGAGCTGATAGTGGACTTTAGTACAAAGCAGGAAAGGAACTACCAGACCCCCGTCATCAACAGGAGCCCAGTGGAGAGAGTGGACAGCTTCAGATACCTCAGTGTTCACATCACGCAGGACCTGTCATGGTCCTGTCACATCAACACCGTGGTGAAAAAAGCCTGGCAGCGTCTCTACCACCTCAGACGCTTGAGAGACTTTAGACTGCCCTCCAAGGTGCTCAGGAACTTCTACTCCTGCACCATAGAGAGCATCCTGATGGGAAACATCTCGACCTGGTTCGGGAACAGCACCATGCAGGACAGACGAGCTCTACAGAGGGTGGTGCGATCAGCCGAGCGCATCATCCTCATTGAGCTCCCTGACCTGCACTCCATCTACAGCAAGCGGTGCTGGACCAAGGCCAGGAAGATCATGAAGGACCTCAGTCACCCCAGTAATGGACTGTTCTCTTTGTTGCGGTCTGGGAAGAGATTCCGCTCCCTAAAGGCCAACACAGAGAGACTGAGGAGGAGCTTCTTCCCGCAGGCGATAAGGTCTCTCAATCACACCTCCACACAGGACTAATAGCATCTTTTAAGCTCACAACACTGACTGGACAATCATGGACACATTCATACACACTTGCACTAAATACTCATACATCTGGACAATTGCACATGTCACCTTTCATGCATATTTGCACAACCACTGACACTTTAATTCTATATACATATATACTCTACCCTATATTTCTATATTTTTGCAATATTTTATTATGCCCTTATTGCACAGTTAATTTTACTAGTTAAAATTATTTCTTTAGTATTTCCTTATTATTGATTATTTATTTTACGTACAAGCTTTTATTTTATTTTTTTAAGGTCACTGGCGGTCGTATAAAGCATTTCACTGCATATTATACTGTGTATGATTGTGTATGTGACCAATAAAATTTGAATTTGAACATATTTTAAACAAAAAGCAGCGAGCAGCTGGACATCGGGACGGGGAGTGTAAGTACGACGCGTTGGTCTGGCACGCGCAGGTCTGAGCAGCTCAAGAAGCTCCATAATCTGTTGCCTTAGGAGTCAAAACTTTTATTAATATATATTTTTAATAACGACCACGGGGAAAATATGAAAAGGGCTGAAGTTTTGTCTAAAGGAAAATGTACATGACCCACACGGCTCCACGGACCGCGCCGTCTTCAGTTTAACACAACACCACGCCTAATTGTTCGCCACCTGTTTAATATTAATTGTGATTGCCAATTTTAATGCGTTAGTCACATTATGAAATAGGCTAATTAAAAGTCACTCTATTAGTTCTGATATAAAATAAAATAAAATTCTTAAACAGGTCTACAGTATATTCCATCATTAATACGACTTTGATAACGTGCCATAATGTGCTACATACACCGCTGGTTTATAAAGACTGCTGCTCAGTGGCGGCGACTAGTGTCTTGACCTGAAACTACGCTAAGTATGAGTTAAGGTTGGTCCAGACCAACTTTACGAACGTGTGACTTAGCTAAGAGATACTTAGCGTAAGAACGTTTCGGGAAATGCACCATAAAGTTAAGAGAGAGGTTAAGGTACAACTTAAGAACTACTTAGCGATAAGAAGCTTTCGAGAAACCGGGCCCAGATCTGTAAGCTAGTTAGTGTGAAAATACTGTTACAATATTGGATTTATTTGTTTTTTGTGTGTCTGGTTATGCTGGCTTTGTCTCTGCTGGTGGTGGGATAGGGTGTGTCTCCCCTTGCTTCAGGTTCCACCCTCTTCAGTGTGCCTGGAAATCTATTGGCTGCTGCTCTGCCTGTCCTTTGTTGGTCCCGCCTCCTCCCAGCTGATTGGTTCTCCAGGACACCCAGAGGCCTACTTAAGGCCTTCAGACCACCATGCTACAGACCGTGTTTTTGCTTACTGCTTATCTTATGCTTGATCCTAAATGTTACTCTGTGTATGACCCTTTTGCTTCGTTTCTGACTACTCTTAGATTTTCCCCTTTTTGATAATTGCTTGGTTTTCGATTGCCTATTCCGTGTATGACCATTTTGCTTGTTTTGACTACGCTTAGATTTTCCCCTTTTTGATAATTGCTTGGTTTTCGATTGCCTATTCCGTGTATGACCATTTTGCTTGTTTTGACTACGCTTTTGTGTTTGCCCTCTTTGTTTTCGTTGGTTTGGTTGTAGATACTTTTGTATATATTTGTATTTAATTAGTTATTGAGTGGCTTAGTAAGGAGTCGACGCCATTTTGTTTGCACTTTGTTTTTCTTGGTTTGTGGTTAGTTAGGGAGTTGAGGGAAGAACTTTGTATTTCTGTTTCTTATTTTCAGTGCAGGTTAGTTGTCACTTTGGTATTAGATAGAGGTAATTTTGTTTATTGTTTTGGCCTTGTCGGCTTCTGAAGCTTACAGCCACCTTTGGGTATTTGATTATTCACATTTTGTAAATAAACACTAAGCAAACGCACTTTTGGTCTCACCCCCTTCTTTCTTTTTTTTCACTCCTGTTACGGCCCGACCTAGACCGGGGCGTAACAATACTACAAACTCACCTCTCTGCAATCTCTCTGTCACTGACCTCTGAGTACTTTCACCTGATTCTACTTGATATAACAAGTTTGCTCCTTTTTGTTCTTAAACTGCATTCCAATCCGAAGTGTACCTTCACAGGATGCTCCCTACTCCGTGTACACTATTCTGAAGTGTACCTTCACAGGATGCTCCCTACTCCGTGTACACTATTCTGAAGTGTACTTCACAGGATGCTCCCTACTCCGTGTACACTATTCCAAAGTGTACTTCACAGGATGCTCCCTACTCCGTGTGCAGGGAATGTCGGTGAAGGGAAACTTCCCTCGACAGAATTCCACCATTCGGAACACTCTGCAGTGCTGATGTCACTTCCTCTGTACGTTACCATAGTAACATAAGCACCTCGGATACCTGTTGCCGCTGCTGTAAATTTCACACAACTGACTTTTTATTGAAACTAAAATTTATACCATTATAAAACATATTATTAACACTTGAATTATTGTAAATAAATTATTTGATTAATTTACAAGATGTACAGAGATTTTTTTATTTTATTTGCAGATGACTAACCTCTATAATACAAAGGACTTCTTGATTAAATTAAAATTTATTCTATAATTTATTATACAGTATAACTATTCTGGTTTATTAATATGATGCCGTTCACGATAATAATGATAATAAATATGTAAATCCTTTTTCTAGCTCCTTTTTTTACGCTTCAGCGAGTCGCAATGACTGATTTAAAAAATAATTCATTCCTCTTGTTCAGTTGTTCCCTAAAAAAAAATCCCTTTTTTTTGGATTTGACCTAAATGTATTGCGAAAATGAGCTAAATAAAAGCACCCTTATTCTAAATTAGGTACTTAAATTACTGTTCAAATCAATGAAGACTGACTAATTTGTTCTGCCTCCCGATAGTGTCCTTAAAAAGCCTCCGCAATGTTTCTCTGCAAACGAATCGAAGTCAAAATACCGACGCAGCGCTCTGCGTATAAAACCGGTCTACAGACGATCACATTCACAGCTTTGTTGTGGTTTGTAATCTCCTCCGACGCAGCTCTGCCTCAGCTTTGTTGTGTTAAATTACACGGCTCAAACCTAATCATCTGAAAATGAGAGCTCAGGATGAGCGTCGTCCTTTCATGCTATGGTGTCTAGGTGACGAGCTGGCAGACGCGATAAACAGTGTTTTGCAAATGTATCCTTAAAATCTTCATCTTCATCGGCTGATCGGTGACACGGTACGGCTGCATTAACGTCCTGCCGAAGGTTGTGATAGACAGCACTACGATTGACTGAGCCGGGAAATCCGGTTTAAAGTCGCATTAACGACGGCTAATGCATGGAAGTGAGTCTCCTGACCTCACAGTCGTGTTCACAGGTTTATCATTAGGAACAAAACAGGAACGACGGCTTTTGAAATGCGAGTTATTTTTAAAGTTCTGCAGACGCACTTTGTCTTATCAATCCTAAACTAAAGCTGTCCTGCTGATAACTCACAAGGGTAAATATTTAAACATGTATCTGGTGTACAGTAAATGACATGACACGGCTGCAGATCCTTTGCATCATTTTATAGCACGGCGAAACTTTTCCTTCCGATGTAAAATGTGACAAAATCACAAACACTCTCAATAAGAACTACTAAATGACTAAAATGACCGTACTTTAGTCAGGGATTATACAGAGATTATACTTACTTGGGATTATTTCATGCTTGAAATCGTCAGTTTGGGAAAGTTTTTACTGTAAATATGCAGCACACATACTTCTGTTTTATTCGCTCCTTTTCATCCCTGGACAGACTCAGCACGTTTGAGAAGATTGATTATGGCCTGTTAATAGAAATCACTAGGAAAAAATGTCTAACATTTATAGTTTGAATGCTTTCAGCTGTAATTTCAGTGCCCAGTGTAATACAGTGTTCGTGTGTGAGAGTTTTGCCATGAACATCAGAAAAGGAAAAAAACTCCATAGACATTCAGGTCGTCAGCTGACTTCATTTTATTGCCCCATAATGTTGTTGAGTCTCGACCTGAGTGACTGAAGCAACCCCGGATCATCACACTGCCTCCAGAGACACTTGTAAATGTACAGTGGACTCATGATCGCTTCTTGCGGTTCCCTTCTCACCCTGACACGCCCATCGCTCTGGAATAGGCTCAATCTGGACCCATCAGGTCACATGACCTTTTTCCTTCGCTCCAAAGTCCAGTCTTTATCCTCCCTATCAAACTGAAGACTTTTTTCTGATGATTCCCACTAATGAGTGGTTTCCTTAAGGACACATAGCTGTTTAGTGTATTCTTGGAAATGCTCTTACTTTCACTAATAAACATACAGTAGCACTGATTAGTCTGATGTACCTTCATCAAGCGTTTAAGCGATCTCCATTCATCCAGCACATTCCCTCCATGATGGTTTTCATCCTTCCAGGTTTTAATAATCGTGTCGTACAGTTTCTCAGTCCAGTTCCAGTAATTATTCCAATAATGTTCTCTTTGCTTAATAGAGACCAATATATAAATATAACTTGACTCCTCTGAAAAGACGATATTTTTTTTTTGTTAGGCTTGAGCAGTCTGCTTGCTCCGGCGATACCTCACCTGAAGATACACAGTATGATGATGGCCGTCGTCAGAGAGATGAGAGAGACGCTGTGTCCGATGGTGTAGCCAATCTTAACCGACCTGAAGAAATTATCCTTAAAAACACAGAAACACACCATACATTATTTAAATAAGTGAATATCGTTACATGATTTCATCCACAATTAAACTAAAGACTGCAGTTACATTTATACGGTGGCCGAGAAGTGCAAACCAAAATAATAAAATAACAAATTTAAAAACAAAATAACAAAATGAAAAACAAAACAAAACTGAAAACAAAATAACAAAACCAAATACAATATAACAAATCAGAAAACACAACGACAATTTACTCAAACCGGAAAAGGTAGGTATAGTTTGCAAATGAAATTCTTATTGCTGATTGGATGAGACATCTGTCACTTAAGACATATAAGAAGTATTATCAAGTGAAGTACTTTCAAGTCAGAATAATTTTTAAAGCACATTTAACACAACTTAGTTGACCAAAGTGCTATATAATCCTAAAATACTGAAATGAATCCTTAAATGAAAATACATCTACTGTAAATGTCCGTCTGGCTGCAGTACTTCATATAAACTGACTATATTTTGAGTGACAGATGTCTCGTCCAATCAGCGGTGAAAATCAGCAAGCCAAAAAAGGTAGGTGTGGTTTGCGAATGACATTCTTACCGCTGATTGAACGAGACATCTGCTATTAAAGATCAGCAATAAGAATTCCATTCGGAAACCACACACGTAGGCACGTTGATTCTCACCGCTGATTGGACAAGACATCTGTCACCTCCGTTCGTTCTTTTGTCACGTGACTCCCATAGACGCCAATAGCATAAATGAACGAATGATTCGGACTAGATAGATATGATGGTGAGCTGCTCATTCTGTTTATTATAATATGTCCTTAGCTGCACGGTATTATTTTCATTACTGGAACTATAGCCAAAATGTTTGTATGTAGACGTGTTAGGGTTTGTTTATTAAAAATTTTACATTTTATGTTACAGTATTTCTGATCAAAAAAAATAAATGAACTAAAAGATTTTAAAAAAGATTTGTTGACTTTGATGAGCGAGATTCAAAGAACCGAGTCACAAAAATCATTCAAACTATAACGTGTGACAAACTTGTGCTTTGTGACCGGTGCAAGAGTGTGTAACGAGTGGCTTTGAGAATAATTCACGCATAGAGTTTGGAGAAAACAGTTGATTAGAGACTTTGCACACGGATGATCTTTGATAATGTAACGGCATAAAAATGCGCTATACTGTAGTTGCACCACTTGGAAGTTTGTGCGCTCGGTACAGAATTGTTTATATCTGAAGCTGATCAGCTGATCTCTATTATAAACATCAAAAGTTCAAAAGTATATAAAAGTAAAAAAATAAATAAAACTATTTTAGATTCATGGTGGCGATACGTGAATCCGCACACAAAAGAATCGTGATTCATAACTGAACACATTTTTTGTTCTAATATCACCTCGCCTACGTAATTTTAGCACGTTTATCTTCTGGCTTGTTTACCTTTTTGTTTTTGATCTTATTAAAACAAAGACTAAAATTGTATTTTATTCTATGGTGCGTTTAGTTTTAGCTTCAGTCCTTGAATCAGATGATTAGTCACTAAAGTAAATTGTGTTTTGTAGACAATAAGTGAATAACTGCATCATTACTCACAGTCAGTCAGGACCTGGACACTTTTACTTTCAATTTTGTTCACATAACCGAGTATTTAATTTTTTTATTTTACGTTACACACAGTTACGTCTTCAGTAAAAGCTTGGATGGACGTCATTCTGTTTTAAAAAAAAAAACTCAGAAAAAACATCTATATAAAAATAAATCTGTGCGTAAGAGCTGGTAATGTTTTGCTGGGATTTTTCTCTTTAAATAAGACTGCTGAGGTCAAAGGCAGGGTTAGAACATGTTCTTCTTTCATATATATAAATAAAAAATACCGCCTTTTCCTTCTTCGTGTTTGATCATCATCCATCATTCAGCATGCATTCCTAGCATTTTTTCTTTCTTCCCTCAAGGTTTCTCTTTCCCATCTCAGTAATAAATGTGTAATTATTTCCCCTGTGTGTTGAACTGCTATACGATTCAGTGCTACAGTATGTCTTGTATTGAGCGTAATAGATTTTAAATGACCTCGGGTGTGGGCTGTGATGAGGGAGTTCGCTTGACTAGATGGACACTCATTAAAGACGGAGAAGTGTGAGCTGTTCGAGGACGAAATCCCCAATTCCCAGACTATACTATAGCACAGAATTTAGATTGGAACAGTGACGGATTTAAATGTTTAGCTTTTAAAGGTGGCATCTCCTCTGCTGAATGTCTGCGCACTGTTCGAGAACTAAAGACAGACACAGGGTTAGAAGGCAAAAACAATCCCTTGTTCACTGGAAATGTGGGCGGGGCTATCTGCAAAGTGGCCACACCCATCAGGACAGAAATAGTCATGGTATGAATTTTCTACATATAGTCTAGAAATTGAGAGGGTCATAGGTGAACTTTTTAATCAACTTTTGTATTAAATACATTTTTTTTCACGGTTTTCAACCTAATTTAGTCGTGTCCAATTCCTCCCTGTCACTAGGGCGCTTCCACATTAAGGCTACTACTACCACTCAGTGGGTGGTGATGCAAACTGTATTTCTTCTATTGTATTAAACTACCGAGAGGGGAAAAAAATCAATATCAACAGTAGCAATAAGTTTACAATAAACGGTTCAGGCGTAAAAATTCTTTGCTTTGTTACGGAGCTGTTAGAGACTCTGTGAGACGGTTCATCACTGATGACCTGG
Organism: Channallabes apus; assembly: GCA_030522415.1. NCBI lineage: Eukaryota > Metazoa > Chordata > Actinopteri > Siluriformes > Clariidae > Channallabes > Channallabes apus. The sequence continues at coordinate 29,680,386 of CM060115.1, read as the reverse complement.
CAGGCGAGTAATGTTTCTTGAGAACACTTTGATGTCAAGTGGCTCAGCATAATCGAGTCTAATGTGTCACTTCAGGCTGTGCTGGTAAAGTGACAGACAGCTAAAGAGCAGCGGGAGATTAACTGCTGCGTCAGAACGGAAGAACTCTGAGGTGAGAGGCACGATGAGCCGATGAATAAATGTATACAGTATAAAGAAAAAGAAATCATTTCCAAGCTGTGTGTGTGTGTCTCTTGGGATAATATCTCAAGCTTGAAAGAGCAAAGGTGAATTAAATATCTTCGAGTCTAAAAATATGTAAGAAAATTTTTTTTTTCGTAAATGCACACATGATATGAACTTTCTATAAGAAGAAGAAGAAGAAGAAGAAGAAGAAAAAAAACAGCTACTCAGACTTACATCATCGACAGTGCCATTGAGATTATACCCACAGTTCACAGCGATCATTAGGGGCTGCACTTCAGTCCAGCCGTCCGCCGTGCAAGTCTTGGAGAGATTACCTGATTGACACACACACACACACACACACACTTGTTTGTACAGTACACCCGCAATTCTGTTTATTGTTTAATCAGAAAATTTTTATTTAGAAAAATGAAGACACGTGTACTGAGCCAATTTTTGTTCTATTGAACTGCTTCACAGTCCTGTTCCAGATAACGTCTTCAACAAAGAGGAATCTGGTTTGTTCTATACCAGTAGTGATGAACCTGTTTGCCATAATGAGCCAAAAAAACAATTGTAATCACTGCAAAGAGCCACACAACAGATGTGCAAACAACAGAATCACAACTTATACACTTCATTACATACAGTAATACCCCTATCTCACCTATGCGGTTTCGCGCGGTGGCCGTAAGTACGGTTCATTATGATTCATCGCGAGTTTTTGCCGCTGTGAGTACGTTTCCATCTTTCTGCGCGAAAAATTAAACATGTTTAATTTCTTTGCAATCCTCGCGGAAGTCCTTACAGAACTTCACGGAGCGACAGCAGAAAGTCGGCGGGCAATCACGGCGACTCACGGTGCCTAACTCCACAGTTCTCATGGATTTTAATCAGCCTACCTCCTTTATTTGACTCAGTGGGACACTTGGTTTCCACAATCTTTTTTAAGTCTGGCTTGTATCGAGTTGTGGTTACTCGTAGTAAATCTTTCATGTGTGACAGTAAGAGCAGAGCGATGCTTTGATTTCACTTGTTTCAGTGTCGAAAAAAGGGATTCACAGATGTAAGTTGACCCAAACATTGACAGTAGTTTGGGTGGAGCCTGTTTGACATTGGGATATCTCTCAATCGGCACAATCTTCCAAAACTCCATGGTTCATTCCTTCCATTCAGACAAAAATGTTCTGTGCTCATCTTCGTATTTGCGCTTAGCTGTACGCTTCCCTGATTCTGCCATGATGATTGACAGGCTACTAACGAACTTCACATCAATCGTGTTAGTCTATGTTAAATCACGCGAGAGGTGATAAAATAATTTGAATACATACCCCTTTATTGGAAAATTATGTTTTGACATTTTTAAAATAATTTGCAAGTGTAAACACAGAATGTGGATAGATTGGAGAGCCGCAGACGAGCAGTGAAAGAGCCGCGGGTTCGCCACCCCTGATCTAGACAATGTCTTCTACAGAACTGAATACAGGGTTTTCTAGATAACATCCACAGACCTGAATCAGGTTTTTTTATCTAGATAATGTCCTAAACAGAACGAAATCAGTTTTTCTAGATAATGTCTTTCTCATAACTGAATATGCTTTCTTTTTAGATAACGTCTTCTACTGAACTGATTCAGGTTTGTTCTAGATAAAGTCTTCACCAGAACTTATGAAAATAATGTTTTTTGCATAACTGAATCAGTTTTTTTGTATCTTGATTCATTATCTAAATAATGTCTTCCACAGAACTGAATCTTTTTTTCCTCTTTTCTAGATAATGTCTTTTACAGAACTGATAAGATCTGATACGATCTTGGAAATGCTATAAGGTTCTGCACTTTCTTCAGAGTCCTATTTGTCTTCTACAGAACTAAATCTGGTTCATTCTAGATGACATCTTCTGAATGGCTTAATCTGTTTTTTTCTACTAATAAGATCTGAAATGAAGTCCTGACATAGTGTCTTCAACAGGGCTGAATCTTTGGACAATGCCTTCCAATTAAATCTTGTTTTAGATAATGTCTTTAAACAACTGCAATCAGTATTCCTTAACTGAAAAAAAAAAACCTCTACTGTAGCTCATGCAAAGTTCTTTACTGTATTAAACCAGTCCTGATCTGTTTGAAGTCTTCTTCTGGATTGAGTCGGTTCTGTTCTGCACAATGTCTTTTACCGAAGGGAAGAAATTCCGATCTAGACAACAACTTCTACCAAATTCAATTGGTCCTGATCTGGATAATGTCCTTTACTGAACTAAATAGGTCCCACATTACTGTTCTCCTCTGAACTGAATCAATCCTGTCCTGGACAGTGTCCACTTCTGAAATGACTCAGTCTGATGTGTTGGACATTGTGTACACAGTTCTGAAACGAATCAGTCTCATTCTGGACAATGTCTCCTACCAAACTGAAACAAATACGTCCTGTTCTGGTCATTTATACAATGTATACAATGTATCTGTCCTTTTCTTCTGAACTGAACCTATCTTGATTTTATGATCAGGACAGTAAAGCTGAAGAGATGATTTAGGTTGAAAAAGAGAACAACTTGAAATTAACTGCACTGCACAAGCCTTAAATCTCCAAAGACTTGGGTTCAAACTTCTTTCATTCTCAAAGTCCTAAGCACTTCCTCCCTGCTCCAGCGTCTGATAATACTCAGAGAGCAAGACAGGAATTCAGATTTCATCTAAAATCCGGCTGACCGAGCCGTAGTGCAACAGCTTTATTGTTTCACCTCAGGGCTGAACTCTCATGTTCTAGCTTCCTGTTCTGCGAGTCGCAGCACCACTCAGTCTGAACATTTGGCTTCTTTAAAGTAAATGAAATTCAGTTGAGTCAAAAGGGATCCTTCCAAAAACAAAAAGGGGTGTTTATATAAGACTTATTAATCTCACAGGGTCTGAAACATGGCAGGAAAACGTTACTAGAATCGGACAATGAGAATCTGATTGCATCATGAGGTTCTAAAGAACCAAACACTAGATGGAGTTTCCTGCATGAACAGTTCAGTCAGGTTTTCTTTTTTAAAGTAATATAACATGACATAATTAAACAGGGTTTATGTGAGCTGTTCCAGTGATGTCAGCTCCGTACCAGTGGAAACATCACTTCATTGTTCCTGACCGAGCACTTAACATTAGGCAGGCCAGAAAACGTGAAGAAAAGCAGAGACAGTCTTAATGCAGCTGGGATGACAAATGTGTGCTAGAGCTAATCATTTGCTGGATTGTTTTGGCAGGTAATGGTGTGTGTGTGTGTGTGTGTGTGTGTGTGTGTGTGTGTGTGTGTGTGTGTGTGTGTGTGAGAGAGAGAGTTACTTTAGTAAAAAATTTTTTTTTATGAAAACAAGGAACAAAAAAAGGAAAAAAACCCTAATGATGTAAGACGTTCTCACACATACCAAGTGATTTGATGTTTAAGATTTCCTTTTTACTGTTTAGGATTACCTGTTTCTTGTTTTTTTTTTTGTTTTGTTTTTGGAAATTATATATTTGTTGAGATTACCTGATCAAGATTTGTTTGAGGTTAACTGTTTTCTGTTTCAGATTGCCTGTTTGATGGTACCTACTTGTTTTTTTTTTTTATATTACAGTACCTGCTTTTTTTTAAATATATTTTTTTAAAGGTTTTTGCTGTTTTACAAAGATTGTTTGTTTGTTTTTTTTTTTAGGATTATTTGCTTGATTTTTCAAAAAGATTATTTGTTTGTTAGTTTTTAAGTTCACCCATTTATTTCTTAAGATTTTCACCTCTTTGTGTTTTTTAAGATTATTAGTTTTTTTTTTTAATTATTAGTTTTTTTTTAAGATTATTTGTTTATTTTAGATTACCTACTTGTTTTTTAAGATTACTTTTTTAAGAATGCCTATTTGTTTTTTAAAGATTACCTGTTTTTTTTAAAGATTATCTTTTTTTTTGCTGTTTTTTTTTAAAGATTGTTTATTTATTCATTTTTTTTTAGGATTATTTGCTTGATAGTTTTTAAGTTTACCCATTTGTTTCTTAAGATTCTCTTTGTGTTTTTTTAAGGTTATTTGTTTGTTTGTTTTTATTATTAGTTTAGTTTTTTTTTTTTTTAAGATTTTTTGTTTTTTTTAGATTACCTACTTGTTTTTTAAGAATACTTTTTTTTTTTTTTTTAACATTACCTGTTTGCTTTTTAAGGTTATTTGCCTGTTTTTTTTAATGATTATTTGTTTGTTAGTTTTTAAGCTTACCCATTTGTTTTTTAAGATTATTTCTTTTTTTTATTATCTACTTGTTCTTTAAGATTACTTTTTTTTGATTACCTCTTAGTTTTTTTTAAAGAATATTTGTTTGTTTTTTAAGATTATTTGTTTTTTTAGATTACCTGTTTGTTTGTTTTATAAGATTATCTGTTTGGTTTTTTTAAGATTACCTGGGATTTTTTTATTCGTTTGTTTGTTTGTTTTTTAATATTACCCGTTTGGTGTTGGAGTTGACCTATTTTCTCTTGAAACATATAAAATCAAGATCCTGCCTTTAAATCCTGAAAAGAAACAAGTGACAAAAATGCAGACTAATAAAGCAGATTGCATTTGAAAACTGCAGCATAAATGCAGAAACTACAAAAGGAACCTTTACACAGACAACACAAGACTTCCTTTAGAGAGCACCTTTAGAGATTAAGGTTAAAGTGACATAATGATCATTAAAAAAAAAAAATTATCTTTAGTCTGTGACTAAAAGTGAGGTGTGGATTCTCTCACAAGATAGACTTTGATAAACATAAGATTTTTGGCTGCTTTGATTAGGTGCGGAATAACACACTACAGATCACGTGGCTACATGAAATTAACACACGCCGGGGGTGTAATGCTGTTGTATGCGTGTGCTGGTTATCGATGAACTTATTCACCTTGTGTAATTAGCTCTATAAAAAGCATTAGGCAGTCAATAGTGGCAGAGACAGCATATTTAAAATGTCAAGGTTCATTGTAAAAGCAACAACAAGCACGGTCAGTGTGCATGAACAGGAAACACCTACACAGACATAGACTACTACAGTGTATATATATATATATATATATATATATATATATTTTTTTTTTTTTTTTTTTTTTTTTTAATAGAAACAAAAAATAATATCACCCAAAATGAACCCATCATCACGCAAAGTTTTCATTTTATCCAAACAATCTTTTCACTATTTTCTTTATCAGCATACTGTACTGCATGTACAGTTGAGTTCATCCTACATGTACAGTACTTCCTTCACTTCATCCTTTTCCTTATTTTCTATGGCCGTCTTTTCTCCGAAGCCAGAGAGATCCTTTACTTCACTCATCCTGACTAATAAAGAGCCAATGACCGAACGCACTTAATTTACATTTACAAAATACGGCAAATTTTTGGTTTATCATAAACTCCTGTCCTTATTATTTAAACTACTGTAGAATACAAGCAGAGTGATTAAAGGGGCCAAGCACTTTTTAACCACTGTTCTTTGACCCCCCCCCCCTCCTCCCGTTTAAAAGCGCCATAAACATTTTTGTAAAGAACGCTGAATATAAGGAATCAAGAAATATACTGTCCGGACAAAAAAAATTGCTTTGATTACAAGCAATATAATGGCATATATTGATAACGTTTATTTACATTACATTACAAGATCTTGTACTGATGACGAGCGAGTCCAACCGCTGTGTAATGTCTCCTCCAGCACATAACAAAGAATCTCAATGGGGTGAAGGTCTGGACTCTGTGGTGGCCAATCCATGTGTGAAAATGATGTCTCCTGAGCCTGAAGAATCCTGGCATCGTGATCTTGGAATACGCCGGGGCCATCAGAGAGGAAAAAAAAAATCCACTGGTCATTCAGTACATTCAGGTCCTCAGCTGACCTCATTTTTGGACCAGATTACATTGCTGAACCTAGACCTGATTAACAAGCATGTGGTAAGTGGTTTTCTCATTCTTAATGCCTTGAGTTTTCTTCATGTTTTGCATGTGGAAACACTCTTACTGTACTTTGACTATTAAACACTGCTGTGAGTTCTACTGTTGTTTATTTTTCCTTTACTATTTCTAATCCTAAGTTCTGTCGTAACCCGATTTTGTCGTATACCGATAAATTTTTTTCCATAAGAATACACATAAATGGAATGAATTCATTCCCCAGGAGACTCGATGATGTGAAGGGATGGAGGAGGGGAAGATGTGTGGAAAGGAGGTTAGTGGTAGGAAGCGGACTCCCCTTTCATATGCCTCTTTTCCACTGCATAGACACGGTTCAGTTCAACTCACTTCGGTTCGGCCCAGTTTGGCTCGGTTTGCGCTTCCACTGCAGTTTAGTAACGCTTTAGAGTGGGCGGGATTATTCACGTGTCGTTTTAGTTGCGGTGCCCCTACTGCCGTGACATCATCGTAAACGCGCCACAAACAAACACACAACAATGGAGCATATCGACGGCATGGTGTTCTTCATTCTCGGCATGTGGATGTTTTTAACAGCGAGACGAAGGAGCGTCCGATCCTTCTCCGGCTGTTCTAAATATAGCGGTTCTGTTGTGTCTCGTGTCGCAAGTTCAGTGACGAAGTAATGACGATTTTTTCCGGCCAATCATTGACCAGCAGAGTTTACACGTCACGTTTTGGTAACGGTTCGGCGCGCTTGGAACCTCGGCTGAGGTGGTACTAAAAAAAAGACCAGGTACTGTTTCCAGTGGAAAACCCCCCAAAAGTGAGTTGAACTGAACCGTGTCGTGCCGTACTATGCAGTGGAAAAGCGCCAATGGTAACACTGGGTCGTTCTCCTTCAGGGGTTTCTTTCTCTTTTTTTGTTTCTTGGCCTCTGATTTTGTACCTGACAGTCTGTTTCACTAAAAATCTATCCGGAGACATTTGGGTGTTTTCTCATCTGTGCTACACATTTGTCTTAAAGTAAGACACCGTGTTATTGTTCATAAGGTTTAGCGCTCGGTGACTTCTCCGCAAAGGCTGGGATGTCACTCCACTTTGCACAAAATTATTTTATCACAAGCATTAAAACTAAACCAAAGAGATGTTCTAAGCAAAATAAGCAAATATATAATAGGCACTATTTTCAAGAATAGTGTTTCTTAACACCCTGATATGAGAAACATTATTTCCTTGTAATAAACGAGTTTTAAGGAGCTATTCAGTGATAAATTAAAGGGCATGTTGGCAGTCAGGCCTGACTAACACACACATTTTCTAACACACACCCAAAAGCTCTTGAGAGTTTTGTAGCAATGCCAAATGTCTTTTTTTCTTTTGCTGTAAACACTTCTAAGAGACCCTTAACCAGAATTTTTTTTTGCAGTTTCTCTGGAATGTTGCTCATTTTTCAAGAGTCAAAATTCAAGATTCAAAGAACTTTATTAATCCCAGAGGGAATTTGCTTAATTTTGGTGTCTAAGCTATAGTCGAACGGCGCACAGTGGAGTGACAGCAAATCAAGGCAGACAACACCAGCTAAACTGATTATATGACCTTAGCGGGCACATAGCTTGTAAAGGTTCTCCAGTTCCTCCTTTGTAAACAAGCTTAATCAACAGAATGAGCAAAGGGAACAAACATCTTACTCACTCGACCATGTGTAACGTGCTCCGGCCTCAATCACAGCCCCATGACTTTCTCAGCACAATTATTTGCGTCTTATGGATGAAACGTCAGAGATATCAAAAGTCTTGTCTGCTTTCACAATGCTGTGAACCAACATTCATTGTGATTTGACAGAATTTGAATCTCAAGAAAAAATATTAATGGTATGTTATCTGATGAACCCAAAGAATCAGATGGAAACCTTTCATAGTCCATTCAAGGCGTAAATATCACAATTTTCTCTCTCTCTCTCTCTCTCCCATCTGTGTGTTTACTTTCATCCACTGGTTCTTGAGCTGAGGAAGGTGAGCACTGATTGGTTCGCATTTCACATATAGTAAAACATCTAACCGATTATAGATACTGCTAGAGGTAACTCTTGTAACCAATCGATAACTAAGAAGGTGGGATTTATTGTAAAAGCTCATGCAAATAGAGAGCTGCTGTAGAGTAAGAATGTCTTCAAAAATGTTTTCAACATAAAAAAATATATATATGCAGTATATACTACGCATCTGTGCCTCCTCGCACCTACGGCATTACTCTAAGTACCATACTGGCGCTGAGCCTGAACCATAACACTGTAAATTCATAAATGCCCTTCACTTACCTGGCAGATGAGAAATTAAATTTTAACTATAACTTTGTTACAGATTGGATTAATTTACTCAAACTCAGCATTCTAATATAACCGTGTTTCTACACGAGCACTTACAGAAGCTTGGACATTTCAAAGTCAGCCCCCTCAAGCCCCCCCACACACACTCCACACGCAGAAGTGTTTAAGCAAATAAAAATACTTTCTCACAGTGTGATAGAAAGCTTCTTATATTAAAGAAAACATTTATTTAAAAAAACACACACAAAAAAAAAAAAATACAGTAAGCCTAGTGACTTTTCTCCAGTGTTGATATACTGTAGTGCCGCGTGGACTTTTGTAACGTAAGAGTTTATCTGGACGTCTCATCTCGTCTGGCTGTTCTCAAGCTGAAATATTACAAAGCAGAATTCAGTTACTCAGAGTGTTGCATGATATTATAAATAAAAGCAGACAAACTGATTAATAATCAACACAGCCTTCAAAGACGAAATCTTTAAAGATAAACTATGAATAATGCAGAGATTCATTAATCAACATTCAAAGTGATTTGCTAGTAGTTAAACTTTCACATTTTAATATTTTTTTTTAAACAAAAGCTGAGTTAGAGCATTCATAAAAAGCTGTTCTGCTTAACCATCTAAGTTATAGTTATTTATCTGTAACTGTCTGACAACTGCGTTGCGCTGACAACGGACCTGAATTAATGAGTTAAAGGATGGACCACTAATCAGGGTTACACACACGGTTCAATGAAGGACAAAAACAAGGACAGAGCAAAAAAAGATAGCTGAGACGTGTGAATTAATGTACTGTAACGCATATCCGAAAAGTTCTTCTTTGTTATGTAAGGAATGATAATGCACAGTTTAAAATGATTAATGAACAACATGCTTTTTAATGTGAGATGGCGGGAATGAGAATTGCCAGAGGTCACCTGATACCATATTAACACGATAGCTACAGTAGGTGGATGATTCGATTTGTTTTACGATTCTACAAGTATCAGGATTTCATTAATATCCTGATTCAATATTGTTTTATATTCAGTACAGTACGCATCCAAAATATACAGTACTGAAATGAAAAGATGAACAATATTGACACCTCGTTGTCATCTGTAAGTTTATTTCTCCTGACAGAATCTAACACACAAACTGTTTATTTGTGTTGATTTGTGTGTTGATGTAAGGGTTAACCCCTAGAGGGCGCCAATGCGCCCAAAGACTTTTTGTTTGTAGTTTGCTTTCTGTTCTGTTTGTATGTTAACTTCAGTTCCCAGGCTGCACCTCGGTCAGGTGACGCAAGCGTGCACCTGAACCGAGGAGGGCAATTAAGCCCATTATAAATAGCCCTTATTAAGTTCTGTATGTTGTCTAGCTTTTGTTGTTATAGTGAAGGTTTTGGTTTGTGTTGCAGTTTAATTAAGTTATAAGAAAGACTTCTAGGTACGCTCATCGAAGAGCTTTCATTTTGTTTTGTGTGTAAACTTAAATAACAGAGCATTATTGAACCGCCAGCTTGCCTCTTGCGATTATGCCACGCACACACACACACGCCATACACCGAGGAAACGTGACAGTTGAAAGAGGAGACAGTGTTCATATCATTTGCTGTAGACAGTGTCCACACCATTCACGCAGATTTTCAACCCGGATTCCTGAAATAAAAGTTGTTGCTGCAGACTCCTGCAAAAGGAGACAATTTGCTGGCGTAATGCAGGCACACAGTTCTTTAATGTTGAACACACTCCCCTTTAACGTTCCCCACAAGTAGGCATCAGGTGGGGTAAGATTGGGGGAATGGGACGGGTATGGGAAAGAATTGTTTTGCCACCTTTAAACTCGTCCTCATTCATGACCACTTCTGTATGAGCAGAAATAATACTCAACTATGAATACATTGGAGTCTTGGATTACGAGCATAATTTATTCCGGAAGCGTGCTCGTATTTCAAAACACCCGTAAATCAAAACCAAATTTTCCCATAAGAAACTCTAATTACTGTATTCATTCCACACACCCCAAAAAATAAATACATAAAAATAATTAACACAAAATATTAAGTAAAAATAAACAAATTAAACTGCATTTTACCTTAAAAATAAATCCCGACAGATAAGTGTTTCCGTATGTGCGCGCAGGCACTGTGTGTGTGTGTGTGTGTGTGTGTGTGTGTGTGTGTGTGTGTGAATCTAAAATAAGCTCCCCTCTCTCCCTTCTAGTCTTACACAGTTACCCTTCCTCCACTCTTTTCACACACACGCGCGCGCACACAACCGAAACACTGCTGTAAAGTAAAAATAAAACAAATTAACCTGCACTTTACCTTTGAAAAGAATCGCAACAGAGCAATGTTTCTGTGTAGAGCAGAGTGTGTGTGTGTCACAGAGTGTGTGTGTGTGTCTGTGAAGGCAAAAGTAGGAGGGTTGTCTGTGTGTGTGTGTGTGTGTGTGTGTGTGTGTGTGTGTTTGTGTGTGTTTGGAATGGTATCCAATAACGCCCACACGCACACACAGACACAAAGAGCAGGCTGAGCCCTGAGCAGAGAGAGAAAACAAAACAAGAATCGCATGCGTGATACATGATACTCGGTACTCGTAAACCAAGACTTGTTCGTTTTCCAAGTAAAAAAATTATTAAAAATCTTTGCTCGTTTTCTCGCAAACCGCATTACTCGCAATCCGAGGTTTCACTGTACTTTCCTCCGTCAAAAAACTCTTTTCCATCAACAACTGCAGTCTCACTGCACCCCCACAGTATATAATATGTACAGTATGTTAATGCTCCAGCTGAAAAAACCCTTCGGATGATGATTTTTTTTTTTTATTACCCTAAACTGCTTTTTTTTTCACTCCTCTTCATAACACGCCATTTCAATGTCTGTGTAAATGAGCTCCTGCTAAGCCACGCCCCTCCGGGAAACAGTATAGCTAGCTGAGGTACAAAGCCAGGAGAGGGTACCTTCTTATATGAGGTCACAATAGATGAAAAAATCATTGGTTTGTTTAAGCCTCAGGTAATAGTAATAGTATTATTTAAATGTTATTTAAAAACAAAAACATCCATCTGCTTTCTGAACCTGGGGTCAGCAACGCACGGCTCCGGGTCCACATGTGGCTCTTTCATCCCTCTTCTGCGGCCTCCTGAATATTTGTTTGAAATTTATTTTATTTTTGACGTTGTACCATTCAAAATAAATTGTGTTTAATTTCTTGTCACTCAAAATATGCATCACAACCCGACACCCGCCGAGGTGCTCATTTTGCAAAACACTTACAGACCGAGTTACTCGCAATCTAAGGTTCCACTGTACTGGATTTTTTCCCCCTGTAACAACACACCTTAATTAAAATAAAATTTAACCCAGAAGTCCTAATTAGCACTTCACCATAAGACAGCAGTACATTTAACCAAAACCATTCTTTTTTTCTTTTTCATTTCTTTTTTTTAATCTGACCACTTTACTCGCATAGTCTCAATCACACACCTCTATTAAAATTTAAGAAACGTCTGGTGCGTCATCGCTCATTACCGTGACCGGAGAGCTTCACTGGCATTATCGAATTATTTAAACAACCTTTTATAAAGAGCTTCAGGGAGAGATCTGATCCTCGGTTGAGCGCTTTGCTTCGCGCTTCGAGCCGTTAAGGACGTTCACAGCTCTGATTAACGGCTGAGTCATGTCATCCCTTCGCTCTTGTGGAAAAATTTTATTGAATTATAATTGTAGTCAAGTGTAAGGTACCAAATACCCAGAAGGCCTCTGTCTAAAAGGCCTTGATCCAACTCGCTACAAAAACAGAAAAGGCGCCTGCACGACAAATTGAGGAAGTGAGAAAACACGCAGGCAGGAGGCAAGGGATAGGTAACAGACAAGAAAAACTAAAGAAAAAACAATAATATCAATAATATTTACTAACATTTTATCATTATGTACTAATAATATCTACTCGTAATATCTACATGGTTAATGATAATGTTTTAATGATAATTAAAGAAAAAGTATGCAAAGTGTGACCCAAGAACAACCCGTACACACAGAGTGCAAGAAATTAAGGAACTTTATTGGAGGAAAAAATACAGAAAATGCAAGCATCGATAAAAATTATAAAAATAAACTTTCGGTTCTGCTTTAATTGGGGCACAAAGTGAAAAAAGCCAGACTTCTGCTTTTAAGAAGCAGAAAAACAGCATAAATCATATTTGTTATAAAGAAAAAATCTAATTAATCAGTAATTTTCAGCAATATCATCCTCAGAGGTAGGCCCCTCAGAGTTCTAACCAGATGCAAATTGTGGTGGTTCGGTGTGAGTAGGGGAAGGTGTAACCACCTGCTCCCAGAAGGAATCTCAGATGAGAGGATGAGCGAGAAGAACGCTGCCTGCGAGCTAGAATTAAACAAAATTAAAGAGAATTTAGTAAACATGGGTTTAGTAAATCTGGGGAAAAATGCACTCTGCACATATTAAAAGAAACATTACATTATTTACATTATTGATTTTAGTAGTATAGGATCTAAGAACTAGCAATATAAATAATCATACCAATAATCAGATTAATGTGATTGTCTTAAACTAACCATAGTATAGCAATAGTAGCAGGTAAATAAAAAATAAATATTAACAAACCTAATCAATGAACTGATTTAAGCTGATTTAATTAATCATTAATCTTAATATCTATCCTATAATAATTAAGTAAATTAAACAAAAGTATACTAATTGATATATATGTTCAAAATCATTAAAATAATCATTTAGGTATATAAAGAGATTTAATGTATAATCAAAATGAATAACCAGAATATATTAAAGTACTAATAGATAAATAATCTCTATACAAGTAAATACATAATGGACAGATAAAGACAAATTAGATAAAATTAACTATGATAAGAACAACCAAAATTATAATACTTACACATCTTGATGAGGAAGATTTTGAAAGATTGCGGCTTCCACAAAAACCCAAGTTACCAACGGTGGTCAATGGTCTGGTCAAGAAAAAAAGGAATAAACCAAACTTTCTCCAAAAAAGGAGAACGTAAGACCGTCTAACGTCTTAGGCCTGCCCAGACATGAATAAATATGAGATGAGAGGAAAAATTATGCAATTGGGAGGTGCCACATCAATCTGATCAGAATAGAATTAGCTCACATCTCATGAATATTAAAAAGGTTTCGTGACTTAAGAAGGAGCAAACAATGATGTAATTGTTAAGTGAAGGTATATAAACCCTGAAAAATTAGGGAAGTAAGAGAGGAAAGGAGAGAAATCTTGCAGTTTTTATCTGTTCGTCTTTTGTCTGGCTAGTCCAGTGCCGTCCATTTACTTTTGGTTGCAATAAACTCTTTTGCTATTTCAGTACTTGAGTAGTTATTGATTTTGTTTGGAAAATTTACATAGTTCACAACAAATTTGCCACGACACTCTCCTCATCTTTACCACACTTCTGATCCCTCAAGTCACCAACACTCTTTTAGGCTGAAGGGGGAAAACCTGACACACTGATAAACACACTGAATTTATCATACGTCTCCGCGTTTCGCACCGTGGCTCGGTCCACTGTTACACTAACTTCCACTCCACTCCACATCATGAGACAAGAGTGACATTTCGACAACAATTTGACCTTAGCCGCTCTGGCTGAATATGTTTTTCAAATCGATCTCATTAGGAAGATGCAGGATCCGGAAAAAAACAAAACAAAATGGAAACTGGGACATGAAATCGATGTTTCGGGAGTCACCGCTCTCTTACTGATTATAGTGACTAATCGATAATGACGCAGGATTCACACTTTTAATTTTGGACGCTGTCTGTTTTTTTATATTAGTGTCAATTATGATTACTATTTTCATATTAGACTAGATTTATTTCTGCACACGGGCATTGATGATTGATCAAAGTGGCTGCTGTCACTGACAGGGAAGAGACAGAGGGAGTAAACCATCCTTTCCACACAGCACGTTTGTCCTCTTGTCTCCTGTACACTGATGACTGTGACAATGTGAGGGTGAAAGCTTTTCTGTTGCGTCACTCCTGAGCCTCAAACACACTATATGTGAATACCACAGATGCTAATAGTGTATCTACAATAGTGATAGGATTACAGTCAAGACTAATATACAGGACTGTGCAAAAGTCTTGCAAATAAATGCTATAGAGCAACTATTTAAAAAACTAAAACAAACAAAAAAAAACAATTACTGTATAAAGCAAACAGTAAACAGTAATTAATGACTAAAGTCAATGTTTGGCATGACAGCGCTTTGAGGATCCTTTAATCTCAGGTACAATATGTACAGATAGCTCTTTCGCGATTCTGTGGGTGGTGCAGCATGGCCGCTCTTATGCCCGTTGGTGGAGCGATTTTGTTGGGTTAATTCCGATAACGAACAAGACTCCAGCGCACCACACACACAGTTCTTGGACTTGGACTGCTGCGCCTGCTTCTTTTTTTTTGTCTGAAAATGTGTTGCTTTCTAAAATACTTTTCTGTAATACATTTTCTGTTGGAATCTTAATGTTTGGAAATAAGAAATGTCCTAAAACAGAAAATTTTGTACAAAAAATACAGCGTGTCTAAGACATTTGCAAAGTATTGTGTTTTAATTAGGCGGCACAGTGGTGTAGTGCACCTCCAGTTTCCGGGTTCGATTCCCGGCTAGACTTGATTCTCGTGTCGGTGTGCATGGAGTTTGCATGTTCTCCCCATGCTTGGTGGGTTTCCTCCGGGTACTCCAGTTTCCTCTCACAGTCCAAAGACAGGTACATTAGATTGGCAGTCCAAAATTGCCCATAGTGTGAGTGTGTTTATATATGTGTGTGTGCCCTGAGATGGATTGGCACCCTGTCCAGGGTGTACCCCACCTCGTGCCCTAAGTCTCCTGAGATAAGCTCCTGGTCCCCGCAACCCTGATTACAGGATAAAGCGGTACAGACGATGAGTGTGAGAGTGTTTTGATTATTTTAAGAATAAATTTATTAATTGAATTCCAATGGTCTATAATCAGCTATAATTGTACTGTAAAAAAAAATTTACAGTCGACCCCCCTGACTAATAATTGTTTGTGGGAATCCTTGCTATTTTGCGGAAACCGCAATTTTTTAAATGGCTTCTTTCGCTGCATTTTTTAATGTCTTTTAACGATAAACTATTAAGAACAATTTACTAATTCTGTAACATAAATATTACCATAAATTCAGTTAAATGTTCATATAAAATATAATACTGTATAAATTTTTGCTTGCTTGGGATGGTGAATTATTACCGTATTTATCCTACAGTACTGATACAGTACCAAAGATGAATTGCATGAATTACGAAATAACACCTGACTTTGCCGTTGTGGGTTTAACAGACCGCTCCAAGACTCCCAAATCCAGAGGTGGAACTACACCCCTAGCACCAAGAGCAAACCAAGACATCTCTATCTTTTTATCATTAATATAAAAAATCAGGGCCTTTATTTCATCAAGACATGTTAAGAGATAGTCTTAGACATGCTAGAGTAGCCTTCCTTCCGTTTTAAATCTGACTATTATCTTCAGGGTGTCTCAGACTTTCTTAATTATTAATGTACTTAATTATTGTAAGAATGAATCTATTAGTTGAATTCAAATGATCTATAATCAGCGATTATGATAATTATATTATAATTAATGGGATAATGGAAGCCATTTTCATTGTATTTATTCTTTTAATGCATGTCTACTTCAGCATTGGATCAATTTTTTTTTCTTCATTGGGACAGACTGGATCGAGGATGTCCTGCTCAGGATGGATGTCTTCCATTACAAAAGATCAAGACTGACAGCGTCCCTCCATCACGAGGACAATAAAAGAAAGTGTTATTATTAACAATATTATGGAGGGAAAAAAGTACAATCAGAGATGCAAAAGGCACTTTTGTGTGTGTGTGTGTGTGTGTGTGTGTGTGTATGTACAGTACAGTATGAGCTTTTTTAATCAGAGCACGGCTGATCATACCCCAACTACTATACGTCATTCGTTATCACTGACTCACTGCTTGGCGTCAGATTCACCGATTCAGGAAATTAAGTAAAAAATATTCTGTGTGTACTTATGCATGTGTGTATCATTGTAGCACTGTATGTAGCATATGTTTCATGTGTGATGTAAATCATAAGTAATTAAATAGAATAAATTTTTCGACCAAATTAATTATGTTCTGTTTAATCCACAAATACGAAGAAGATCTGCGTGTGAAGCCAAATGGGAAAGAAAATTTCCTGAAAGGAAAAATGAGTTTTAAAAAGCGGCTGCCTACAGCATGAACATAAAAAATGTGAAAAATGTTTATCACCAGTTCCCAGAGTCAAAAAAAAGAAAAAGACATTGAGTGGAGCAAAATAAATTAAAGCATTTAACGTTATTTCTTTATCGATTCATTTCTTTTTCATTCCGATGTTGATTTTGTAATGCCACTATAGACATTAAAAACTTCAATAGAAAATAAATAACATTTTGATTTTGGAACTTTTTTTGGGACGGTTCCTGAGCGTGAGTAAACAAATTATACTGTCATGGGATAACACGGTATAATCTCACAAAACAATACACAACTGCTTCACACAGAGATGCACAAACCTTTCAGGTCGGATAACCGGAAAAAAACAACAAACTATACTTACACTACCGTTCAAATGTTTGGGGTCACTTGCAAATTTCTTTGTTTTGTTTAGTGATTTATTTTCTACATTCTACAACAATACTGTGGATTTCTAAACTATAAAATAACACATCTGGAATTAGGTAATTACATAACAACAAAAACAACAGTTAGTTGTTATTTTAAGACAGAGGTCAGCCTTTCTGTAATAGTTCTTGCAAGAACAGTATTGTCAAGTGCATTTGCAAAATCCGCCAAGCACCATAATGAAACTGTCTCTCATGATTCAAGATTCTTTATTTGTCACATGCATAGTTATACAAGTACAACACGCAGTGAAATGTATTATGATGTCATGCACACTCAATCCACGACCGGCACTAGGACCCGGAAGTAAAGCGGTCGTGAACCAGGAAGTATAAAAGGATAGCATAAAAAACAATAGCATAACGCTCAGTCATTGAGTTCGGCCCATGTCGGTTCGTGTTGCAATCTTCCAAACTGTGAGTACTCACCAATTTTGGGTTATTGCTTTCTGCTATTGTGTGTGCATTTACAGGACGCGGGTTAAATTTGTGTTTTTCCCTTGCTCACCCTTTGTGAGAGTCCTTATACTAAATCGCGTGGATATCCTACCTACTCGCTTCTTTCCGCTTTTGGGTTCACCATCCACGCTACATTGGGCTAACCGCTAAAGCTACATCTTCTGGTCCTTCAGGTTAATACAGTGGTTCTCAAAGTGTGGGGCGCGCCCCACTAGTGGGGAATACAGACATGACAGGTGGGGCGCAATGAACGGGAAGAAATTAGTGGAAAATAATACGAAAGTACCTATTCATTCATGCTTTTCTTTATTGATAATGAAGAGCGTACACTAAAAACAATCACACACAAATAAATGGATCATTAATACAAGTAAATTGAATTGAAACCTGCGCGACCCACTGGGCAGCGCTGCGCGACTCTGACAGAAATAGACCGCGCCGAGCCGACCATCAAAATACATTTTACCCCGCTGGGATGCGCACGTACAAACCAGGCATGGCACAGCGGAAAGAATATTAAACAGTCCTGACATTTTAAATAAACTGAGTCGCGCAGGTTTGTGATTCGAGCGGCGCTGCGCGATCCACCGGGCTGCGCAAATAAACCAAATCATCACTGCACTATCCAGATAGTCGCGCTGCGCTGTATTTGCGCAGATATTTCGTTCAATCGGGTGCCACGTAGAGGTGGGCGATACTGCAAAATTTTGTATCGATCCGATACCGATATTTACAGGGCCAATATCGCCGATACCGATTCCGATACCGATATTTATTTTATTTTTAGCACACAATATAAATTACATCTACAAAATTATAAATTTTAGTCTATAGCCTATCCACAATCCTATAACAATCCTATTGTGTCCCTTCCATGGTTAAATTAAACACACACACACCGTGAATACACACCCGCCGCAGTGCAGTTATTTGTTAATCTTAGTTTTGACTAAATAACATTAATGAAGATTTAAAAATATTATAAAAAAGTATTGGGTGTGTGAGTGTGTGTGCCCTGCGATGGATTGGCACTAGGGTTGGGTATCGTTTGGGTTTTTTCCAATACCGGTGCCAAATCGATACTTTGAAAACGGTACCGGTGCCAAAACGGTGCCTGAACCGATACTTTTAAGCCACAAAATTATAGTGGATGACTCAAGAATTTATTTTTATTGAACAAAAAATTTTATGCTTAAAATTGAACAATATATTAAAAGTTTAAAGTATATATGAATATGTAAGCTTCAAATTTTAGCAATTCTTTTGCAGAAATTTCACCATATTTGCCTTTTCTGGCAAGATATGACACCTTTCCTGACTTATTGCCCTGCACAGGACATGCATAGCCTTCTTTACAATGGTAAATGGGGTCACTGTTGTAGTGCTACTAGTACAGGCTGGAAAGCCATAATTATAAACAGAATCCATGTTAAATTAGTTTTTTACAAATCGTTTGACTATTTGTTAGCATGAATGCAAGATTTGCATTTTGCTATTAACATTACATTATCCTACTACTAACCTGCGGAAAGGCTGCTGACGTCATCATAATCAGTGACTCCTTTTTGCTACAGTTGGTGTGACTGCGGCTGAGGGTCGTCCACACCGATAGCGCCAGCTGTTGTCCACAAGAAAACACGGTGCCTCCCTCTGCTTTTAACTTTATTCCGTGTATTTATTCTGCTTTTAACTTTATTCCGTGTATTTATTCTGCTTTAAACTTTATTCCGTCTGCCCTCGAATGTTTCATTAGATTTGACGTGTTTCCGCCTTTACACGCAACTGCTGTAAAACATTTGCTGCACGTCGCGGTGTCGGAATCCTTTCTTGTGAAATACAGCCACACTTTCGACTGTTTAGTTTTAGGCATTTTAACGAAAGTTTAATTTAGCATGCTAAGCTATCGGTAGACCGCCTGCTGCCGTCAGAACGAGTGTAATGTTAGTTACTGCATTCACGCGCATCTCGGATGGTCTCTCATTTCCGGATTATTTGTGCTTTAAATTTCTTTAATTTAATCTAATAAACTATTAATCTACAAAAATATATGAATCTAGAGAACAAATATTTCAATCGACAGTTCAGGCATTTAAGTGGCACCGAAATGAGGCACCGAAATTCGAGTTCTGTTCCGGTCCGGTACATACCGTTTCTATAGGTACCGGTGCCGTATTGGCACCGGTGTTCGGTACACAACCCTAATTGGCACCCTGTCCAGGGTGTACCCCGCCTAGTGCCCGAAGTCTCCTGGGATAGGCTCCAGGTCCCCCGCGACCCTGAACACAGGATTAAGCGGTATAGAAAATGAATGAATGAATGAATGAATAAAAATGTATTATTCATTTTTAGTTGTCTATTAATACATTGTTAACAAATGACACTTTATTTGTAAAGTGTCACCATTTTTCAACACAATAATCACTTAAATTTTAATATAAAACCACAGTTTTACAAAAAATACCACAGTTAAACTATGGTTAGTGTAAGCATTGTTAATTTGTGGTTTATATTACCCATGGTTACGTTTTTACAACAACTATGGTGATGACACTTCATGCTGAAGATCCAATATGACTAAAAACATATTGTTTCCCAGTGTTAGCTACCTGGATATTACTGAGGCTGAAAGGACTCTGCCAGTGACTTCTGTCTCGCTGCCAGGGGACGGGGCTCTGACTGAAAGATTTACCTCCTGTCTTTCTCTTTGTAGTTCCGACCTCTCTTTGTCATGTCGTTTGTGTTTGTGTAAGTTAGTGGTGTTACCACAGCGAATCACCTTTTTACAGACGTCGGAATTTGCTGTGTTTTCATTCACAGCAGTAAATGCGCACAGCGCTCCGTTTTTTATCTGCCGACTCCGTGATACCAAGTCAGACACACACCGCGCTCTCACTCTCTCTGCAGCTGCTTGTTTTAGGCGCTGCTGAGTCACGTGATGGTTAAGGCAACAAAACACAGCAGAGCGGGGAGGGGGTGGACAATGTGCGCGACGTCTGAAAGGAGCTGCATAAGAGAAAGCGTTATATACAAGAGCATTTTAAATATTATATTTCATGCAAAATAAATAAAATCACGGGTTTAAAAAAAAGCCCTTAATATCGATATTTTGACTTTTGGATCGATCATTTTCGATACAACCCCTAGAATCGATAGTATCGATATTAAGGATCGATACGCCCACCCCTAGTGCCACGGTTTCGTCACACTTTTGATGTCTTTGGCTTCACATACACTTCGACAATGGAAGAAGACGGTGCAGAGCAGTGAGTTTGCTTACATGTGACAAAACCAACAACAAGGAGATTATAAAGAAAAAAGGTGCATCGTCTGTGTTGTGGAATTGGTTTGGGTATAAGAAAAGTGATATGAATGAGACGAACGTGATTTGCGAGGTACGCAAGTGCACTGTTTTAACAAGTGGTGGAAACACATCAAACCTTTTCTATCATCTGAAATCCAAGCATCCAAACGAATATGGCCAAAGTAAAAAAATGCAATTCACAGTTTAAATAAAATTACATTATGAAAAAACAGTTTCTTTGTGTTTGAATTTTTATTCATGCATTTTCAGATACAAATTGCTATATTGTGATATATATCGTTATCGAGGTAGAAAATTGCTTCTACCATGATAGAAGATTTTGGTTATATCGCCCACCCCTAATGAAGTCTATCTTGAGCTTGGATTCATGGTGGGGATGGTGGGGGCAGAAGAGAGACCCGTGTGTCTTTTGTGTCTTATACCGCTGGCAGCAGACCGCATGAGACCCACCAAATTAGGAAGACGCTTAGAGACAACACACTC
The DNA here is from genome assembly GCA_030522415.1 of Channallabes apus. NCBI lineage: Eukaryota > Metazoa > Chordata > Actinopteri > Siluriformes > Clariidae > Channallabes > Channallabes apus. The sequence goes on along the minus strand of CM060115.1, from coordinate 29,659,046 downwards.
CAGTCATGTTAATAAGCCACTAGACTTCTTTCAAAGAAAGCTGGCAGAATACAGACAGCAGGATAATCGCATGGTAACATCTGAATCAGTGAACAGCAAAGCACAAATGGCTTCATTCAAAGTTGCATACAGAATTGGCCAGTGCAAAACAAACTACAAACGATTGCTGAGCAGCTAATAAACATTGGGTCAATTATGCAAAGATAAGTGACAACGTAAGCCTTTTATAACAATTGCACGTCTATTTTATCTATTTTGAACTTGCTATTGTTTGATCTTATTGGTTTAGAAATTGATATTTCAATAAACAGTAAACTTGACCGATTTCGTTATTATTTTGTTGACAAGTAGGGCTTGAAAATTCGCTCACCCCCTTAAGTGGGGAATGACAGAAAAAGTTTGAGAACCACTGGGTTAGTACATCCGTGACAGAATGACTGAGCCTTCCACGGTGAACCCAGCGGATCATGCGCGTCTCTGCGGCGTTGTGGATCAGCATGCCGCGCTAATCAATCAGCTAACCGGGGAGCTCGCTTCTCTGCGCCGCGAGATCGCTGAGCTTCAGCGGGAGAATGCGGATCTCCGCGCGGCTGTTGATGGTGCGGCTGCCCGGTCGCATGCCGCATGTTTTTCTCTCTCTACCAGAGAAATGGAATGGCACGGACGGGAAAATGCAGTGTGTTTTTGACAGCGCTCGAATTGGTGTTTGAGTTCAAGTCCAAGTACTCCACCGATCGGCAACGCATTGCACTACTCGTCTCGTTGCTAACGGGGCAGGCAGCTCAGTGGGCCACGGCAGTTATCCGCGCTGATACGGATACCGCCCATTCCTATCACGAATTCACCCGTGAGCTCAAGCTCACTTTTGAACACCCTGCAGGCGAGGTGGAGACCGACTCAAAACTTTATCACCTGCGGCAGGGAGGATTGTCCGTGAGTCGCTACACCGCCGAATTCCGCACTCTCGCCGTCCAGACCACCTGGGGAGATGCAGCGCTCCGCACATCCTACTACGAGGGACTGGCTTCCAGGATTAAGGATGAACTAGCCGGGCGAGAGCTTCCTGCTACACTGGAGGGGCTAATCCAACTTGCCCTGCGGATCGACCAGCGCCTCCTCTCTCGCCCGAGGCCAGCCCCTAGAACCCTGCCGCCAGCACCTACCTTCGCCTTCAACACCTCACGACCATCTACTTCCGCCACCTACGTTGCACATAGACATGTCGGTTCTCCACTTCCTGCCGTGGTTGACACAGGAGCCGGGGAACCCATGCAACTAGGACGTGCCTCCCTGAGCGTATCTGAGCGCGCACACAGATTTAAAGAGGGTCTGTGCGCCTATTGTGGCTCCGCGGAGCATCATCTGGTGATCTGTCCCCTACGCCCGGGAAACGCCCAGCCCCGGTGAACGGAGGGAGAGATTCACCGGACCCTCTTCAGATCTCCACCACCACTGACAACACCAACTCTCGTCTTACGGTTCAGGTGTCCCTCCAAATTGGCCACAAACGAGTTCGAAGTACCGCATTCATCGACTCCGGGGCAGCGGGTAACTTCATTGACTCATCTTAAGCCACAAAATTGGGGGTAAAAATTGAGGCGTTATCCCAGCCCATTCAGATCACCTCGGTTGACGGTCGCCCCCTCTTATCTAGCCCCATCACCGCCCAAACCCAACTCATCACCCTCTTCGTTGACCAACACCAAGAACAACTCAGATTCCACCTCACTTCCGTATCGTCGCCACCCATCATTTTGGGATACCCATGGCTCATCCAACACGACCCTCTCATCTCCTGGACTCAGAACAGGATTCTACAGTGGGGCGCGACCTGTACCGAACTCTGCCTGAGGGCTTCGGCTGGGACGTGCTCTAGGGAGTCCGAGGCCCCCGACGTCGAATCCAACGCCATCCCCACCATGTACCGGGACCTGGCTGAAGTCTTCTGCAGAAGACGCGCCACACACCTTCCACCTCATCGCCCATATGACCTGGCAATCGACCTTCAGCCGGGTTCTATGCCGCCCCGCGGCCACCTCTACTCTCTCTCCACCACCGAGACGCAGGCGATGGAGGAATATGTGACAAACGCCCTTCGCCAAGGTACCATCCGGCCCTCCTCATCGCCTGCCGCCACGGGGTTCTTCTTCGTGAAGAAAAAAGGAAAACACTTCGTCCGTGTGTCGACTATCGGGGGCTGAACAACATCACCATAAAAAACCGACACCCGTTGCCTCTTACCAATTCTGCCCTGGACGTCCTCTCTGGCGCCACCATTTTCACAAAGTTGGACCTGCGGAGAGCCTATAACTTGGTGCGCATCAGAGAGGGCGATGAGTGGAAGACTGTTTTCATCACACCCACGGGACACTACGAAAGTCTGGTAATACCATTTGGCCTTTCCAATGCCCCCGCCGCTTTCCAACATCTCATCAATGACGTTCTACGGGACATGTTAGGGCGGTGGGCATTTGCACACCTGGACGACATTCTCATCTACTCACAAACTGTTGAAGAACACATCCAGCACATCAGAGCGGTTTTAAAGAGATTACACGCCCATCAACTGTACTGTAAGTTGGAGAAGTGCGCTTTTCACAAGCGCTTTTCACGAGTGCTCCACCACGTTCCTGGGTTTTGTCATCTCGCCCCAGGGTGTGGCCATGGACCCGCAGAAACTCGAAGTTGTGCATCATTGGCCCCTACCCAAGACCCTTAAGCAACTTCAACGGTTTCTCGGGTTTGCGAACTTCTATCGTCGCTTTATCCGGGATTACAGTACGGTTGCTGCCCCCCTAACCACTCTGACCCGACCTTCACCTTCCCCCTTCACTTTAAAATCTGTCGCCATCTCAGCCTTCCAGAGACTTTGTCAACTCTTCACCACCGCACCAATTCTTCTTCACCCAGACTCAAGCAAACCATTCGCTGTGGAGGTGGACGCCTCAGATGTGGGCGCTGGGGCTGTTCTCTCCCAGCGAGGTCCAGACCAGAAACTACACCCCTGTAGTTTTTTCTCCAAAAAATTTGACACCACTCAGCAGCGATACGGGGTAGGGGACCACGAGCTGCTGGCCATAAAGTGGGCTTTGAAGGAATGTCGTCACTGGCTCCAGGGCACCAGAGAGCCATTCATCGTCTGGACTGATCATCAAAATCTCATCACCATCCGCAACTTAAAACAGCTGAACCCGAGGCAGGCGCGATGGGCATTATTTTTTGAACATTACAATTTCCATCTATCATACCGCCCGGGTTCAAAAGACACCAAGGCCGACGCCCTCTCCCGACAACACGAAGAGGACATCACCCGGGCGGAGCCCTCGCCTGTCCTCCCATCATCCAAGATCATTGCACCTCTCCGCTGGGACCTTGAAACAAGGGTCCGCCAGGCACAGGCAACGGAGAACGAACCGGCAGGTGTGCCGCCTGGACGTCTCTACGTGCCTCCATCCATGACCAGGGAAGTCATTCATTGGGGCCACACCTCACTCATCTCAGGACACCCAGGTAGCCGACGCACTGTTCAATTCATCCAGCGCGCTTTCTGGTGGCCCTCCATAACCCGGGACATCAAGGAATTCGTCCAGGCGTGCCCAGTGTGCGCCAGGGCAAAGGACACCAATCAGGCGACACCGGGGAGCTTCAACCACTTCCTGTCCCTCGTCGGCCCTGGTCGCACATTGCCGTCGATTTCATCACGGGCCTGCCGGAATCAGAAGGAAAAAATACCATCTTAACCATCGTCGATCGTTTCTCCAAAGCCGTGAACCTGGTGGCCCTAACCGGACTCCCGTCAGCCAAGGACACCGTAGAACTGATATTAGAGCACGTAGTCCGCCTGCATGGGTTCCCCAAAGACATCGTCTCGGACAGGGGGCCCCAGTTCACTGCCCGGTTCTGGAAGGCCTTCTGCTGTCTGATCCATTCCACCTGCAGCCTATCTTCTGGGTACCATCCCCAGACCAATAGTCAGACAGAGCGGACCAACCAACAACTGGAGCGCTATCTGAGGTGCTTTGTGGCGGATCGTCAGTGCTCCTGGGCTCGCTACCTCCTATGGGCTGAGTTATCCCACAATCTACACGTCTCATCTGCCACCAATCTCAGTCCGTTTGAGGTACGCCACGGTTTACAACCTCCGATGTTCGAACACCAAGAACCGGAGGTTGACGTACCCTCAGCCCAACAGTTGGTCCGCAGGTGTCAACAAGGAGCCAACACCCGCTACGCTACTCAACATCGCCGTCGACACCCTCCGGGACGTTTGTATAACGTGGGTGACAAGGTGTGGCTGTCCACAAGAAATCTCCATCTACACACCGAATCCAAAAAACTGTCACCCAGATCCATTGGACCATATCGCATCCATCTCAGAATCAACCCTGTCACCTACCGGCTCCAGCTGCCTGCGGCGCCTCGAATCCATCCCGTATTCCACACATCCCAACTAAAACCCTTCATCACTTCACCCATGGTTCAGACCACGGTTGTGTAATCAGCAAACTTGATGTGATTCGAACTGTGTGTTGTTACACAGTCGTGAGTCAGCAGCGTGAACAGCAGGGGACTGAGGACACAGCCTTGTGGGGCCCCAGTGCTCAGTGTGGTGGTGCTGGAGGTGCAGTTCCCGATCCGTACTGACTGAGGCCTTCCGGTCAGAAAGTCCAGGATCCAGTTGCAGAGGGAGGTGTTCAGGCCCAACAGGTTCAGCTTCCCGATCAGTTGTTGGGGGACGATAGTGTTGAATGCTGAGCTGACATCTATGTACAGCATTCGAACGTACAGTATGTGTCCTTATTGCCCAAGTGTGTGAGGGCAAGATGGAGTGTAGTGGAGATGGTGTCGTCCGTTGAGTGGGTAGGACGGTACGTAAATTGCAGTGAGTCCAGTGAGGGGGGCAGCAGGGTTTTGATGTGTCTCATGATGAGCCGCTCGAAGCACTTCATGATGGTGGGTGTAAGTGCAACGGGACGGTAGTCATTGAGACAGGACACAGAAGACTTCTTGGGCACGGGTACGATGGTGGTGGCCTAGAAGCACGTGGGAACGACGGCGCTGCTCAGAGAGATGTTGAAGATGTCGGTAAGAATATCTGCCAGCTGTTCCGCACATTCTTCCGCACTCTGCCTGGGATGTTGTCTGGACCAGCAGTTTTACGTGGGTTGACTCTGCGTAGAGTTTTCCTCACATGGAATGTACACTGCGATAATGAAAACGGTGGTGAATTCCCATGGTAAATAAAAAAGGTCTGCATCTAACAGTCACAAACTCCACCAGCGATGAGCAATAACTAGAAACTAGCACAGAGTTCTTGCACCATTTCGTGTCGCCACCGCGAGTCTTACCGCACAGAGCTGCATTTCTGTCAGCGCGAAACGAGGCTAGCCCGTCATAACGAAGTCAGTTGGACGGGAAACTGATGAGGATAAAATAAATGAATTTTCCACTATGATTGCATTTCTCTGGTTTGGAAACCACTGGTATAATCACCCAAAAAGGGTAAAGACAAGCACACTCCACTGTAGTTTTAACAGAATAAACTAAGAGGACAGTAACGGCAATAAAATCTACCAGTCTGAGATGTTGCAATTCCACAGCAGACAGTCACACAGCTGCTCGGATGCTCTTTAGGGTTCGACTGTAAACCGTAGTGAAGCCTCCACAAACAACACAGCTGGGGCTCCAGCTGTCAGGTCCACAGACTAAACAGAGCCAGCGAGAAGAGCATTTCGGTCATCTCGAAAACAGCTCGGATTTAGAAATGAGACCATTGCGAAGAGGACTGTGCTTCCGATAAATCGTCCAGACCATATGTCATAACGCTCCCAAAATGACTTTGCTGTGTGTTTGGATGTGCTATTGTTTTGTATTTCAAAAGCTGATGCAAAATCTTTGTGTAAAATCTCTGTGGTTTTCTAACATTTCGCTAAAACCCTTTACTAAACCAGAAGTGAAAGCAAACACTTCATACTTTCAAAAGGACCGGCTCTTGATTTCTGCGCTCCACTTGTTTTGATTTGGAAAAATAAAGAAAAATACGATACGCTTGGCGCTGAAATAAACAGCGGTTCTGAGATGCTATCACATTCCTGCTCTTTTAGAAAATCACTTCATTCACACAACCTGAGTGAAACATGTGATGGATCTGTCCGTCAGCGGCGGAGCGCATGATAATCCAAAGCCAGTCTTGTGAGTCACCTCGGATAAAGGCGAGCCGCGCTGGGAGTGGGCGTTGCTGAATGTGGATGGATTTCTGTCAAAGGAAGAGCGATGAGATGCTGGTGTTGTGGGAGGAAAATGGCAGTTCAGAAAGGACGAAAGAAACACAGCGAGCACTGAAGTCAAAGCACGCACACCACACAAACACCCACACACACCGTTATGGGAGGATAGACGGACCTTTCCAAAGAGTTTCATTGACTGTACAACTGTTAAACAATTCATTTAGTCAACTCCTTTAACATTAGTTATGAGTATTGTTTCTATAGTAACTGATGTTTATGTTGCTTGTAGTTAATGAAGAAGACTGTAGATAATCTGCTCCAGTCACACAAAAATATGACCGATATTACAAGCTTTTGAACATACTGGAGTTTTGTGGATTGACTCTTTTGAAACAGCTTTCACTGAAACATCAATCCACCTTTTTTTTTTACGCCTCCAGGACATACGTGCAACTCTTCGATTTGGTGTTCGATTTGGTTTGTTAATTTTTTTTGGCAGAAGAATGCATTATATGTACATTTTGTGCAAAATTTTAATTCTTAAAAGGTGAAAATGCATAATGATCGTATGCCGAGGTTCAACTGTAAATTTCTTTCTAGCAGTGAGTTTTTTGTTGTCAAAACATTGTGGTGATGTTAACTGGGCAACGTCACAGGTCTCGTTATTAAGGTTGTTTTCGAAAGCTAGAATTACTTTGATTTAATGACGTCAGACAGGCCTCGACTACAGTACATGACCACGGGATTACAGCGAATGAACGACCCTGGTACCATGTGACAAATACGACTTCGAAACAGTATTAATTTCTAGCATTTATTTTAAACACATCCATATTAAAATCCTCATCCAGCTGAGGGAAGGTTTGTTTTTTTCCTTTCTGCAACTGATCTGGTGGTTTGATCAGGACTCAATCAGGACTCGGACTCCGGTTCTGCAATTTGCTGCAACTAAAATAAACCTCAATTTACCAAAACATTAAATCAGAACAAGCCAAAAGAGAATAAAAAACAGTTTAACATCTGAGATCTGTCCTGTTGGAAATGCCATACTGTGGTTCAGTAATTGGGGAGCTATGATGAGCTTTGACTGACAAATGTATTTTTTTGGATCTTAATCATTGTTTTGTTTTTGATTATTTTAACCAATTTTCTTTTTAACATTGTAAAGCACTTGGGTTAACCATGTGGTTGTTAATTAACGTGCTATACAAATAAATCTGGACTTGACTTTACAGAAATATCTTAGAAAGAAAATTATAAAGAGCGCTAATGTTAGAACACTAAGAGACACGTGACTGTGTGTGTAAATCTGTTGCGGCCGTCCCAATCTCTGACTGGAATGTTACAAACTTAAGAAACAACAGATGTATGACTGGTTATGTGGTGTACATGCTATAAATGTACGGCGAGTTTCCTCAACTAAACAACTAAAACTCCGACACAGAGGTACGTTATAATGTCTACCGTTCAGCTTGTTCAGTGTGTAGAGTGCAGGATGTTTAGACATTCTTCCTCCGTCATTAGTGATAATTTTATTTGTGATAGGTGTGTGTTAGTGAGCACTCTGACGGAGAAGATATCAGCATTAGAGGAGCGCATCCAGACTTTAGAGAGGGTTAGACAGTGTGAGAGTAGCGTTATTCCTGTAGCGGACAGTCTGGGTGCCACAGGCGGAGATAAACAGCCCCCGACTCCGGCATTAGAGCCCTCACAGCGGGGCGAGTGGGTGACGACTCGGCGGCATACTCGTTCAGCCAAAGCTAACGCTAAGGCTAGCCCACCGGAGCACACCTCCTCTGCGCGTCACGTGTCCAACAGGTTTGCTCTCCTCAGTGCTGCACCCGCTGAGAAACCTGAAAGAGCTCTGGTTATAGGAGACTCTATACTGAGGCACGTGACATTAGCTAGACCTTTAGGGGCGCCAGCGGCAGTGGTTAGGTGTATCCCGGGAGCCAGAGCACCGGACATAGCAGGTAATCTTAGGGCTCTAGGACAGCACAGGTTCTCTAAGATAGTGGTACATGCTGGAGCTAACGATATTCGCCTTCGTCAGTCAGAGGTTAGTAAAAGTAACTTTACAGAGGTGTTTAAATTAGCGAAGGCGATGTCCGATGAAGTAATATGCTCTGGTCCCATCCCAATGAGACGTGGCGACATAGCTTACAGCAGGTTATGGTCGCTGAACCGCTGGATGTCCAGGTGGTGCTCCAAAAATAATGTGGGCTTCATAGATAATTGGAAGACCTTTGAGGGCAAAGCTGGCCTGTTAGGGCGGGACGGTGTCCATCCCACTCGGGAAGGTGCTGCTCTCATTTCCTGTAGTATAGCTCATAGTCTCAGTAGAGGTCTAGTTAATCGGTGACAATCCAGAGCCCAGGCCAGGGAGCAGACAGACAGGCTAAACCAACCGTCTGCTAGCTGCACAGAGTCGTCACTCAGGGTTCACCATATTGAGACTGTGTCTGTTCCCCGATCTAAGCAAAAATGTAGAAAGACCCAGAAAGTCTGTTTCAATAATCTAATTAACATAAAGACCACAAACTCAGATCATACTGAATGCGCAGCCGGCACCTCTGATCTGAAGCTAGGATTGTTAAATATTAGATCTCTCGCATCAAAAGCAGTTATTGTTAATGAAATTATCACAGATCAGGCGTTTGATATACTCTGTTTAACTGAAACATGGGTTAAACAGGACGAGTATGTAGCTCTAAATGAAGCTAGTCCTCCTGGATACAGCTACATACACCAGCCTCGGTTAACTGGTAGAGGAGGAGGCGTCGCAGTTATTCATAATGATAATCTGTCTATCGTACAAAAACACAGACACAAATTTAACTCATTTGAAATTCTCTATAGTAACATAAGTGTATTTAAGTATATTAAATCAGCTCAGTCGATTCCACTAATTATAATTTACAGACCTCCAGGGCCGTATTCTGAATTTCTTAGTGAATTTGCAGATTTCATCTCAGACCTGGTCGTTTCTGTAGACAAAGTGTTAATTGCTGGAGATTTTAACATTCATTTTGAGAATCCAGAAGACCCTCTGAGAACAGCATTTATATCCATACTGGACTCCGTAGGCGTAAATCAGTGTGTAGTAGGACCCACTCATAAAGCAGGTCACACTTTAGATTTAGTAATATTCTTCGGATTAATTATAAGAAATGTATTCACAATTCCACTGTCTGAAATTATCTCAGATCACTATCTTGTCTCCGTTCAAGTGTGTCACAGTGATAATGTACGCACAGTACCGCGCTACCGTATTAAACGTACATTCACATCAACTACCACACAGAGTTTTATCAGTAATCTCCCAGAGTTACCAACTTCGATTAGGCCACCGTCTGACCCCACAGAACTTGATCAGGCGACTGAATATTTAGAGTCGACACTTCGTTGTACCTTAGATAATGTAGCTCCAGCTAAAAGAAAAATTATTAGAGATAAGAAACTCGCTCCCTGGTATAACGATCACACGCGCACTTTAAAACAGACTGCTCGGAAATTAGAGCGTAAATGGCGTCAAACTAAATTGTTGGTATTTCAAATAGCATGGAAAGAGAGCATCCTGAACTATAGGAAAGCTCTTAGTGTAGCTAGATCAACGTATCTCTCCACTCTTATAGAAGAAAATAAAAATAATCCTAGATTTTTATTTAATACCGTAGCCAAATTAACCAGAAATAAGACCACTACAGAAATCTCCACAACAACATCATGCAATAGTGAGGACTTCATGAACTTTTTTAATAATAAAATTGTAAATATCAGGCATAAAATTGAGGCTTTGAAACCAAACAATGTAATTGATACTGATGTTAACCTAGCCATGTCAGATTCAAACCTAGAATACTTTACTCCTCTTGAAGAGAATGAACTAATTTCACTCATCTCTTCTGCAAATTCGTCAACCTGTATATTAGATCCTATACCGACACATTTTCTTAAACAGATAGTACCAGTAATAACAGAACCGCTGTTGAGAATAATTAATTCCTCACTCAGCATTGGTTATGTTCCAAAATCTTTTAAAGTAGCAGTTATCAAACCAATAATTAAGAAACCTGACCTCGACCCCTGTCAGCTGTCCAATTACAGGCCAATATCAAACCTCCCCTTTATCTCTAAGATTCTGGAAAAGATAGTAGCGGAGCAGCTATGCTCATATCTACATAGAAATGGGATACATGAACTGTATCAGTCAGGATTTAGGCCTCATCACAGCACAGAAACAGCACTCGTTAAAGTAGTAAATGACCTCCTATTGGCCTCTGATCAGGGTTGTGTAACTATGCTTGTATTACTCGACCTCAGTGCAGCTTTTGACACTATTGATCATGCTATTCTTCTTCACAGATTAGAAAATTTAGTAGGAATTAAGGGTACAACCCTCTCCTGGCTCAGATCCTATTTGACCGATCGTTATCAGTATGTAGACTTAAATGGTGATTATTCTGCATGTTCTCTAGTGGAGTTTGGCGTTCCGCAGGGTTCAGTTTTAGGCCCACTGCTTTTTTCCCTTTACATGCTTCCTCTGGGCAACATAATCCGTAAGCATGGTATTAGTTTTCATTGTTATGCTGACGACACACAGCTATACGTCTCAACAAAACCTGATGAGAAAAACCATCTTACTAAAGTTGAGCAATGTGTTCATGACATAAGAAATTGGATGCTAATTAACTTCCTTCTGCTTAATCCGGATAAGACAGAAGTTCTAGTCATAGGACCGCATACAGCTAGAAGTAAAATCTTAGATCACACCGTAACTTTAGATGGCCTTTCTGTTCCGTCAAGTGCAACAGTAAAAGACCTCGGCGTGATTATAGATTCCAGCCTTTCATTTGAAGCTCATGTAGATAATATCACCAGGATAGGATTCTTTCACCTTAGAAATATCGCCAAAATAAGAAATATATTGTCGCTAAATGATGCAGAAAAACTAGTTCATGCTTTTATCACTTCTAGGTTGGACTATTGTAATGCCTTACTGTCTGGTTGTTCAGTTAGGTGCATAAACAAGCTTCAGCTAGTCCAAAATGCAGCAGCGAGAGTCCTCACTAGAACCAGAAGATATGAGCACATCACCCCTCTCCTATCTTCACTGCATTGGCTCCCTGTGAAATTTCGCATTGATTTTAAAATACTACTCTTGACATATAAGGCATTAAATGGTCTCGCGCCGCAGTATCTGAGCGAACTGCTAGTGTCTTACGATCCGCCACGCCTACTTCGGTCAAAGGATGCAGGCTGCTTATCAGTACCGCGTATTATGAAAACTACAGCTGGGGGCAGAGCTTTTTCTTACAAAGCCCCAAAATTATGGAATAGTCTTCCAAATAGTGTTCGGGACTCAGACACAGTCTCAGTGTTTAAGTCTAGGCTAAAAACCTATTTATTTAACCAAGCATTTTTGTAAATAGATTTGCCATAAGGTAAAGGAGCAGATCTGGGGGACTCATGGACGTAGAGTATTATGGTGAACTGGTATGTTTAGATGCTGTCTTCCTCAGTCTCATTTGATCACTCAGGTTTGTTGACGGTGAGGTGATTGTTTGCTTTACATCTCAGGGAGCCCTCATGTTTGTGTTTCCTTCTGGCTCTCCCTTTTAGTTATGCTGTCATAGTTAGTCCTGCCGGAGTCCCTGCTTGCACTCTACAGTAAATATACATTCACATTAGACATTGTGACTGTGACCATACCTAATTGCAATCTCTCCTCCTCTTCTCTTCCTCCCCCTCTTTCTCTTTCCTCTCTCCCCCTGTCTCCCCCTTTCACTCTTTCTCTCTCTCTCTCTGTCGAGCTACACATGTGGTTCCTGAGCTGCCAGTGATCCAGACTCCCTCTGCCCTCCGGACCTGTCTGTTCCATCCTGGTGCCCGGTTTCTGGTTGGAGGTCTCATCGCATGGATGCCCCGTGTGTCTCTTTAGGATGCGTCTGGTGTCTGGGGATGATTCTCTATACTTAGAAGATGGTTCTGGCCTCGACTGATGTTGTCAGCTGTTTCTCTGAGGACTTGACAATTCCATAGTTCAGGACTGGAACTTTCTACAAGTCTATCTGAGTCTCGAATAACTACTGGACTCCATTTTACATCAAGTATTATAACATCAATTGACATCAACTATTATAGCTGAACCTAACACTTAACACTGTATAAATGCAGATCATTTCCTGCTATCTGTTTCACCCAGATGAGGATGGGTTCCCTGTCGAGTCTGGTTCCTCTCAAGGTTTCTTCCTATTACCGTCTCAGGGAGTTTTTCCTTGCCACTGTCGCCCTCGGGCTTGCTCGCCAGGGAATATCTGAACATTTTGATTCATACACATTCACATTCCATACAAACTTAAATAATTCTTTTGATTGTGTAAAGCTGTTTTGAGACAATGTCAATTGTTAAAAGCGCTATACAAATAAAACTGAATTGAATTGAATTAAATAAAATTTGAAATTCTGTTGTTTTCAGTCTTTATATTGTTGTTGTGATGTCAAAATGTCATAATAACTAACATAACCACGGTCATCCTGACTCTAATAGTGATATATCTAATGATATTTCCTTTCTTAGGCAATTTATATACTGTATCACCACACTGACCTAAAATATTTTTATTATTTATTATTTATTTTTTATTTTTTTCAAATACAGTATATATTAGTTTGCATTGAAGTGGTGAAATGTTATAGTTCTTATCTCATCCTACAGGTGACACTCAACAAAAAAAACAATATAGAATTAGAATATTTATAAAATTGTGATACTAACAGAATCGCAATACAAATCAAATCGGCATCCAGGTATCGTGATAACATCGTATCGTATCTTGCGGTCCCTGTTGATTCTGATTCCTGACATCCTTACAGTGATGTCTAAATATCTAAAAGCACTAACAACAGTATTTCTAAACTAAATTTGCTATTTATATTAGCAATAATATAACTGATTAAAAAGTATTTCATAATTTCTTTAATCCAAATTTTCGCTTTAATGCCACTTGAACTGAAGACTGTGTTAAAACCTGCTGATCCGTGTTAGATCAAATCCATCCATTTCTTCAACAGAAAGGAATATCTGACCTTTTCAGATTACGAAGGCATTAACATGGTCAGTATCACAAATATCCGTCAACTTGAACAGTAACGCAGACGTAATGCAGAATGAAGAACAGTGAGCGCACTAGACACTGAACATCACAATTTCAACATTATCAGAAAAGTAACTGTAGATTCAATTGAGTAACATGAATCCTCTTAAACTTAAACATAATCCCAAATAATCATTCTAACCACATGCTTGATATTTAATTATAAAATCACGAGTTCACATCCATTCAGAGAATCACTATTCATTCCTAGAGTTTTTTGAAATCGATACTCAAAAGAATCAGGAAACTAAAAGAGAACCATTTGTGTGAGGTTTTGAACATGCTACGGTATGTAAAATACTGCGAATTAATGAGAGTGCAGCATGATGAACGCCAAGGTCCAGCTCAGAAGCTTGAGCTCCTTTTCAACCGCCAGATTATGTTTTTCAGTCCTGTTGACAAACACTTTAACTCTTTAATATTTCCAAATCCTCCAAAATAAAAACCCTGATGCAAAGGCAAGGCAATACAGGCTCTCCGTATAGAACAAAAGTTTCTACTCTACAAGAACAGGACAGTCAACCATAAAAGGAAGCAGATCCACCAGATGGCAACCTTCTGCTGGTTACCGACAAATATAAAATTTGTACAGCTCTGAGAAAGGAAAAAAAGTTAAAATCATTCGATTCTATTGGCTGTTGATTTCCAACATGAGCACACATCATTCCGCTTGATAAGGTACCGATAAGGTAAGAGTGCGGGCAAAAACTAATCTCTTCTGACAGGGATGACTGCGAACTCATTCAAATGTCATTTGACAACTACAGGATGACGCCAAATGACCTTTTAGCACCGTAGCAAACTGAAGTTTGGGTGGAATCCATGGCAAGGATGGTCCAAAACCAGCTTTATCAATGAGAAGCAAAGAACAGCCAGGCTGAGGTTTGAGAAAGACCACAGGAACTGTAAGAATAAGAACATCTCCTCTGATGAGTCTGAGTTTCAGCTCCTGGTCCTCTAAAGTCTAGAAGGAGACCATCTCGGGTTACTTTGCTGTAACCCTGTTCCCTGAAAAAAGCTGGAACGAGATGCTGCGTGAAAACGCTATGGGAACATCGTTCTGTGTTGCTGGTTGTGAAGCATGTGTGTAGCAAACACGCCAAATTTTGGCATATATAATCTTGGTAGGTGACATCATCTGATGAAGCGCACCTGCAGGTTATAAATAGGAGTGAACCGGAAACATTCCTCAGATCAATTTGGTCTGAAAGGACGTCCAGTCACGCAAGCAGTGCGGCATTGGAGCGCAGCATCTTGTTCCCGCTTTTTCAGGGAACAGGGTTACAGCAAAGTAACCCGAGACGTTCCCTTTCAAAAGCTACACTCAATGCTGCATGAAAACGCTATGGGAAGGAGAATACCAACGGCACTGCAAGTGTCTGGACCCGCAAGGTTGTGTAGCGTGTGCACACAAAGGCCAAGGAGGTCTCAGAGCTAGCCGTGAGGGAAGCGTTTGTCGTTAGCATCTCGCAACAACAAAAACGCACATAGAGTGGGACCCAAAGTCAGAAAGCGGGGTCTGAACCACATAGAAAATGGTACGAAGCCTCTGGCACATAACCCTTATTGCCTCCGGTGATTGGCCCTGAGTAAAATCCCCTTGCCTTTTTAACCACAACTGAAACGATCTCATGTGCAGCAGGCCCAAAGGTATTACCGTGGATGCAGCTGCCATGAGACCTAAAATTCCTGAAAGTGATGAACAATCACTTTCTGGCCTAGCTTGGTTTCCTTCAGGGTGTTGGAAATGGAAATTAATCCTACGTGACACCAAAATATGTTGTGTTCAGGAAAGAGAACACTTTTATGGCGTCGAGTCTCAATCCTAAAGAATCAAGATGAGCTAGGACGACATGTCTATGTCGGAGCGCTAGCTTCTGTGACTGAGCCAGAATCAGCCAGTTGCCTATGTCATACAAAATACGGATGCATTTTGTATATGTGCAGGTGACAGAGCTAGGCCAAATGGAAGGACCCGATAATGGTAAGCTTCGCTACCGAAAGCGAACCTCAGGAACTTCCTGTGTTGTGGCAATATTTCCATGTCAAAAAATGCGTCCTTCAGGTCGATTGTCGCCAACAATCCTCTGGTTGGATTTGAGAACAATTGTTTTGACAGTCAACATTTTGAAACTGTACTTTTTCAGATATCGATTAAGCCAACCGAAGATCACCCCCCCCCCCCCCACCTTCTAACCCTGGTGTGGTTAGAAGTTCAGCATCCTGGACTACAGCAGGAGATAACCGAAATTGAGGCAGCTTGTGAAGGGCGACGAGCCGTTCCCCAGTCTTATGAGGGTGTGCGCGGCTGCTAATGCTCTCTTTCTGCGCCTCTCGTCTGGCGAGAGTCGGACCAGGTCGAGACTGGGTGGCCGACAGTTCTGATTCTTGAGCACGGCGGAAGAAATTTTCCGAAGGTCTGTGCTCAGATCTTTTAGCAGATCAGCTTGAGTGCCTGCAAGACGGCCAGGAATAAATAGAAATCGATGGCACAAAACCACTGAATGAACAAGACTTGCTCCGAGAGCGAGTTAACTCACCGTGGAGGTCGCTAAAAGAAAGAGAGAGCGTTGTTGAGGCTCCACCCCCCGGCCACCCGACAGAAATCTGTCATGTAATTTAGAGCATTTGGGAAAAGCTTGCTCCTGCGGCGTCAATATGCAGCCACTCGACCTCACGTGTTATTACTTCAAGCAGCTCCTCAAACTCTCTATCATCAATAGAGGAGGGTTCTGAGGGAACTACTTCCATTTCTGCAGAAGCAAGGGAGGAGGTCTCTCCTGCGCAATCACGAGAAGCGCCGAGGCGCGCTTGCGAGGCGGACAGAGAAACTTCCCGATCGGGAGAGAGCGCGAGAGAAAGGAGGGGAGACTCCCCAGGAATGCGCCGCAGCTCGTGATTTCTCTTTAAAGAAAGCGAGGCGCGCGTGAAGCACCTTTATCGCGAGGGGTCACAGTGCTCACATTCTCCTTGAGCCCAAGGAGAGCGTGATCTTCACCCAAACACTGGAAACAAAAAGTATGGAGATCGCCTTCTGATAGCATTATATTACACGGAGGGACACATCTCGTTTGAAACTCAGCCATCTTATCAGTGAGTCAAACACTCTTTGTTCTTTGTTTTGCTTGCATACACACACGCGAATCACAATACGTCCTGAAGACAAAAAGATCTGAGGGATGTTTCCGGTTCACTCCTATTTATAACCTGCAGGTGCGCTTCATCAGATGACGTCACCTGACCGAGGTTATATATGCCAAAATTTGGCGTGTTTGATACACACATGCTTCACAACCGACAACACAGAAAGATGTTCCCATAGCATTTTCAAGCAGCATCGAGTGTAGCTTTTGAAAGGAAACTGGAGAGGGTTACAAGCCACAGTGTCTCACAAATGAGGCAGAACTGTGATGATTTGAGCAGGCTTCATCAAGTCTGGATGGATCTGAGTGGGTTTGTCATTCTGAAAGACACATTACTCAAGCCACGTTCACAGTTATCCTTGAAAAACATTTGCGTCCTTCTGTTCTGACCATGTTCCCCATCGCTGATGACTGGTTTTTCCAACAGGACAATGCTCTATGCCACACTGTCAGGGGAATCAAGGTGTGGAAGGAGGACTGCAAGGTCAAAAACCCTGTCATGGCTGGCTCAGTCTCCAGACCTGAACCCCACTGAGAACCTCTGGAATGTCATCAAGAGGAATATGGAGGGACACAAGCCAATAAACAAAGCTGAGCTGAGGTGAATTTTTGCACCAAGAGTGGCTTAAAGTTACCCAACAGCAATGGGAAAGACTGACAGAGAACATGCTAAGATGGGTTAATGCTGTAATTGTAAATCACCAATACAAATTTCTGATCATTGCTGAGTAAAACCGTTAGTACCATATTTTATGGTGGCACTGTCGTCTTGGACCCCTAATATTGAGGGATCGATTCCCGCCTCAGGGTCTGAGTGCATGGAGTTTGCATGTGGTCTCCATGCTTGGTGGGTTTCCTCCGGGTAAACGTGCAGGTTAGGCTAACCGGCAATTCCCAATTTGCCCGTAGTGTGTGAATGTTGACTACACAGTTGTACACAGTTGTAAAAATTCAAATGAACACACTGCTCACAATTGACCTCAACAGTCGCTGGTTGGACCATATCGTTTAAAAATGAATATGAACTTGTTTTCTTTGCATTATTCAAGATCTATAAACTTAAGATATTGAATTAAATTAACATATTGAAATAACAAAAAAGATGCAGTATTTTTTTTATTTCAATATGTTAATATTCTCTTAAAAATGCTCACAATATTTTTATTTGGAAGTAGATGTGCCCACAACTTCGTTCGCATGGAATTAGATTTTGAGTTTTGAAAAAAAATTTTTTTTGCAATTTTGGAACTAAAATTTTGTGTTACAGTGGAGTGCGCGGAATGAAGGTGTAAGATTTAGCCTATTAAGTAGATTTTAATTGCACACTCATACGCAGCGCCATCTGTTGCATTTTGAGATGAACTAATGAATTTTTCAAGGCCGATTTTTCTGATATAAGGCCGTTTTCCATTTAAATTTCAAAGTATCATATCTTCTCTTCCCGTGGGTCGATTGCGATGAAACAAAGCCTATCTGTTACCTCAAGCTCAGCCAAATACACCTGTGAAAGCCCCATTAAAATTAGTTCAGTAGCATTTACGTGATGCATGCACAAAAAAACAGACAAACAAATAGATAAGATTTCCAAAAACAATCTTAAAATGTTCTATTACTCATCTTTTCACAAATAATTATTTAGTAAAATATCTTCAATGTACAGACACGTCCACTTTACAGATTTATTATACGTATAGATAGATTTGGGAGAAATGTTGCCGATAGTTTACAGAATGAAACAAAACTATTTATAAAAAGTAAAACCGGAGAGTTTCATTCTGCAGTGCTCTTTCTCTCTCTTTTTTCCAGAGCCGTATATATTAAAAATTATTTCCCTCCCGCACCCCCGCTTACTCTCCCATGTCAAGACATTAACATAAATTTCACTCTTCACATGGACACCATTTTTAGCTGCACTTTGTAATTTGGACGTCCTCTTAAACTGCAGCACTTCCTCTGGATTCTCTCAGAGTGCCGATGTGCTACAGATACGCATCTATGCATCAATCCCTGCGGCAGACGCTCAGCTCAATGTACAGTATGACTCACTACGATACAAGCGCTCTTTTAGGAATACGGAGCCATTCGAAGAAGAGAAATGACCGGAGGATCCAGTGTAAAAGGTTCTTGGATGTTTTCGCAAGTTGCAAGCAGCTTATTATTCCTTATTCACCTATTGAATCTGGTGCACTGAAAGTTTTTTTTTTTTATTGTAATAAGTCCTGGAGACTGAAGGAGACAACAAGGCACAAATATGGCCGACTCAGCTCATAATATGTTTACGAATCAGGATTTTTCTAATGCATAAAAACTCCATCTGGTTGAGGCTATTACAGTAAATAGCTCTCTTGTTGACGTTCTGTTTACATCATCCCTGAATGTGACTAAAACAAGAAAAGAAACTCGGAGAAACTGAACGGGTCCGTGATCTGCATTTCAACATGCACTGCACCACAACAATCTTGCCTGAAATATGTAACACCAAAAATGACAGACTGTACACTCCCTGGCAATGATTTATGTTTTTGTTCACTAGAGTGTTTACGTAGACGCACGCTGTTATTAAAGCAAGCTAATGCAGTCGATTTTTTTTTCTTCAGCTTGACTTAGGAGGTATTAAAAAAAAAAAAAAAAAACTTTCTGAAGTCCACACATCCCATTATGGAGATTTCTCGCACCACCATTTCTGCCAGCGGTCATTAAGAGCAACAAAGCAACCTCTTCAAAATGTTTGTTATGTAACAAACCATATTCGATGTGTGGAGTCTCAGCCTGGACTGAGAAAAATCGCATTCCTGCGAGTCTAAGCTTTGTTCTGTCATCTAGAAAAAGAACCCTGTACCCTTTTAAAAACTCTGTACAACAAAAAGTTCATGTTTTCACTTTGGTTTTTTATTTACGGCCCATTCCGTTCCTCGTGTAATCCTCGGGCGCCTCACCTCCGTTGTGGTGCTCGCTGAAGTGTCTGAAGTAGGTCGGGCATGGAATCACCACCAGCTCTCCGACTCTGGCTGACGGCCAGCAGGCGATGATGTCCCACATTCCTTTGCAGCCTGGTAACAGAGAAAGGATTTACCACTCAATCACAAGGGATCAGCGAAGTCCCTAATGTGCACGTAACTGCTCTTTAACCAGCATAACACACATCATAAAGAGGAAACAGGTGTTTTACTTGACTTGATTTCCTTATAAAACCCCAACTGATTAAAGATATCAATGTCTCTAGCTACATATCTTTTAAAAACTTAAAAGCACCCCAAAAGCATTTATTGTCAGTTTTCAGTAACTGTGTTAAAACACCTGTACATTTCCTTGTATTTGTATGGAATACAAGCAACAATCTTTTATCAATCTTTAGTGAATTTTTACACAACACTGGGCTGTAAGTGAATCTGAGCGGACTCTGGTTGCTCTGACACACACCCGGCTCCCATTTCTAGTAATGTTGCGGATATGTTTGCTCATGTTTTATCTTATAGTGGCGCTTCACATCACTGCTTTTCATTATCGCAGCAGTTTCTGTACATTATGCGACAAACGCTTTTAAACTTTCTGTAGGAAAAATAAACATACACTGATCTGTCCGTTCATCTTTGAAGGTTCAGTTTCCATAGTCTACTTTCCTTTTCTTTGAGTAATCCATGCTGTCGCACTTTTTTTTTCTGTTTCTTATCACACTTTGTGTATACATGGTAAACTATCGCATTGATTGGCTCTGTTGTGTGACACGTATAGCCACACCTACCTAAAGAGAAAAAAACACTATATTAATGGTATATAAATTATTCTCATTCGTCAGAACAGCATAAAGGGCCGGGATAGAACTGTTTCAATTGCTCTAGATGACTGATGTGATAATCCCCTTCTGCTGACATCTGCACCATAACTGTGAGGTCACAATTAACTTTATAACCATATATGGAAAAGGTCACATCTTAGGGGTTTGATCACACAGTCACCACCTCAGTATTATCCAGAGCTGTAAGCGTTGTGATGTTTTGATTTAGTTTATTTTCTCACACAGCAATATTTCTTACAGTTCAAAACAACTAGAGAGACAGTTGACCGTCCGAGCTCTCTCTCTCAGGGGGAAGGGCCTTCTAGCACTCTCACATCAATCGCGATGCTAGTCAATCACAGGCATCATGGAGCCGAGCAAAAAGAGCAGATAGTGCCATCCTACTCCGAGTGTGTTACTCGACTCCCTGGGGGAAAAGATGTGGCTGGCTGGCAGCATCACGTGTCTTGAAGGAAACGTGTGACAGCCTTCTTCATCTTTGGTTGGTGATTACAGTCTAGTCGGGAAAGTGCCTTAATGTTGAGCCCTAAAGACTACGACTAGATCAGAAAAATCTGGGAAACCTACTGCAAGTATTTAATAAACGTTGAAATGCTGAGCAATTTCTCCTGCCAGTCTTCTGTACCACACTCCAGTCCAGTAGGTGACGGTATCGCACCGACCACACTTAAATGCGAAAGAAGAAGAAGAAGCGCTTACTCTATTAAGATTATTTTGTTTAGAGCCTCTGAGTGGTGCAGTGGTAAATCGCTCGCCTATCATCCGGAGCGCTGGTTTGAACCCCGGAATATGCTGTTTTCCTCTCACAGCCGGAGGCACAGAGAGAGCTGATTGGCCGAGCTCTCTCAGGGGGGAGGGATGAGAGGAACTTGTGCTCCCACATTAATCACGGCTATAAAGCCAAACAGGGGCGTCTGTGAGCTCACGCAAGCGGAAGGAGCGGCTAGCGCTTTCCTCCGAGTGTGTTAAGCCGCCCCTAACGATGCGTGAGCAAGCAGTTCGAAAAGATGCAGTCGGCTGATGTCACGCGGTTCGGAGGAAACACGTGACAGTCTTCGCCCTCCCAACTGAGTGGTAGTGGTAGCCTTAATGTGGGAGCCCCCTAGTGACGGGGAGGAATTGGACATGACTAAATTGGGGAGAAAATTGGAAAAACCCCAAAAATTAAGAAAAAAGCACAAAAAAAAGGAGTATTTTGTTTAAATGTTGAACCAAATAATTCAAAACGTGAATAGATTATGAATTGAAAACCAATCGATTCAAAGAACTCACAAGCAGATTTAAATTTCTTCTTTTTTCGTATTAAATTGTGCCTGATGTCACAAAACAAAACAAAATGAACAAAACCTAAAACAAAAAATACTTACTGTATATCTTGAATTACAGATGTCTCACAATCAGTTGTACATGATTAACTGGGAAAAGTAGGTGAATTTTGCGACGAAATTCTTATGATGTCTCGTCCAATCAGATCCAAATCAGATTTTCATTCGCAAATTATACCTACCTTTTCCGGTTTGTCTGAGTTGTTTGTCAGAATTTTCAGTTTTGTTATTTTATTTTTCAGTTTTGTTATTTTGTTTTCAGTTTTGTTATTTTGTTTTGCACTCCTTGGCCACTATACTCGTGTGATTCTCATAAATTTTTTGCATCTGGCTGCGACTTTCCTGACATCTCACAGCCTGAGACTGGACTTTAAATCCTAAAACATAGAGTGGTTTCTGTCTTATCTTAATTTAAAAATCTTATTATATATATTCTGCATTTAAATCATAACATACACCTTTAGCTTGTACTGTATACCTTGTATTGTAATGAAATACAGTAAGACGCTGTATACTACACTTCACATTAACATTGCATCATGTAGACAATAAACATGAAGTAATTAAGAAACCACATTAGCTCTGGAGCATTGCTCACAGTGGGGTTTACTTCCTTTGGTGATGGTTTCCGTAACAGAATCGGAAAAAAACGCAACTATCTTTTCACTGCGATGAGTGTAGACATCCTACTCCTCCTCTTATCTTCCTACAATGTGATCATGACTTTCACT
Organism: Channallabes apus; assembly: GCA_030522415.1. Taxonomy (NCBI): domain Eukaryota; kingdom Metazoa; phylum Chordata; class Actinopteri; order Siluriformes; family Clariidae; genus Channallabes; species Channallabes apus. The sequence continues at coordinate 29,636,667 of CM060115.1, read as the reverse complement.
TCAGAAAAAAATTGGATTTCGGGACTGGTTTGTCATCATCACAAAGAATGACTCACAGTAGAACAAATAATTACGGATCTCAAAGAAACTTCTAGATAACCATTATTGGTATGAACTTTCAGAAGCCCTTGAGACTGACTTTGTGGGGGAAAAAAAAAAAAGAAGCTTTTCATCCACCAACCGATACTGCGTCAGAGGCTTGAAAGGAGATGGACTTGTTACAACGATAAAACGTAAAAGCCATCTAGTAGGATGTCCTTCAGCATTGCTAAGTTTTGTAAACCTTACCTGATGTTATATTCGCAGCAGTTCTGTTTTCGCATCGCTCCATCTCCAAGTTGATTTCATTAGCCACGTCACACATGTGGACGGCGCCGCTCTGCGTGAGACACAATGGGAGAAAGATCAGGCTTCGACGCACTGCTGATGAAAAACACTGTTGCAGTAAAACGCACTTGTACCCGAACTGCTTCTCAGTTACAATCTGATAGTGTTTATAAAATGCAGAAAAAACATACACATGAACGTGTAAGCATAAACACGTAGACGTGATTCTTTACCATCCACTTCTTCTTCTTCAATTCTTCTAAGTTATTTAATTTGCAAGTTGCAAGTTAATGTAAAAATAATATATAATTTAAAAATCAGTTATGCTTTGGGAATCTTTTTAACAACAAACAAAAACAACTGTCTTCACAGGTATGAGCGATGAAAAGCAGTGAGATGATGTAATGCTTTAAAAAAAATGAGTGAAGCTCAGTGGAAGTAATGATCAGTGGTGACAAACGCATAGTGACAGTTACTCGCCCAAAGACTGAATGACAAAGAGGATGTGAAAAAAAAAGTCTGGAAAGAAACTTCCTGTCTTGAAAGGAGAAAGAGAGAGAGAGAGAGAGAGAGAGAGAGAGGGAGAAACTATTGCTTATGCAACATCACAGGACAGCTGGACATGCTTGAAGGAGACACTAAGTGCTCTCTGTACAACTCATGAGCTCCTGAGATGTGTTAGTATCCCTTAGGCTGCTTTCACACCATGCGTGACTGATTCGGGAGCGGTGGTGGCTCAAATAGTTAAAGCTTTGGGTTACTGATCGGAGTTGCCGCTGTTGAGCCCAAGAGCTCCAGGAGCACTGTACTGTATCCTGACTGACCCTGCGCTCGGACCCCCAGCTTCCTAATTTAGATTTGAGAAAAGATCATTTCGCAACTCCCCACCCCCCAACAGGTATTACATCAGTACAGTAAGTTGAATGAGTTTCACTCTGGGAGCACATTCATACAGCAAGTCGGACTCGTTCGTAAATCCGACAAAGTCTAGAGTCTAACACCCTATCTCACCTACAGTGGTGTGAAAAACTATTTGCCCCCCTCCTGATTTCTTATTCTTTTGCATGTTTGTCACACAAAATGTTTCTGACCATCAAACACATTTAACTATTAGTCAAAGATAACACAAGTAAACACAAAATGCAGTTTTTAAATGAGGGGTTTTATTATTTAGGGAGAAAAAAAGTCCAAACCTACATGGCCCTGTGTGAAAAAGTAATTGCCCCTGAACCTAATAACTGGTTGGGCCACCCTTAGCAGCAATAACTGCAATCAAGCGTTTGCGATAACTTGCAACGAGTCTTTTACAGCGCTCTGGAGGAATTTTGGCCCACTCATCTTTGCAGAATTGTTATAATTCAGCTTTATTTGAGGGTTTTCTAGCATGAACCGCCTTTTTAAGGTCATGCCACAACATCTCAATAGGATTCAGGTCAGGACTTTGACTAGGCCACTCCAAAGTCTTCATTTTGTTTTTCTTCAGCCATTCAGAGGTGGATTTGCTGGTGTGTTTTGGGTCATTGTCCTGCTGCAGCACCCAAGATCGCTTCAGCTTGAGTTGACGAACAGATGGCCGGACATTCTTCTTCAGGATTTTTTGGTAGACAGTAGAATTCATGGTTCCATCTATCACAGCAAGCCTTCCAGGTCCTGAAGCAGCAAAACAACCCCAGACCATCACACTACCACCACCATATTTTACTGTTGGTATGATGTTCTTTTTCTGAAATGCTGTGTTACTTTTACGCCAGATGTAACGGGACACGCACCTTACAAAAAGTTTAACTTTTGTCTCGTCGGTCCACAAGGTATTTTCCCAAAAGTCTTGGCAATCATTGAGATGTTTTTTAGCAAAATTGAGACGAGCCTTAATGTTCTTTTTGCTTAAAAGTGGTTTGTGCCTTGAAAATCTGCCATGCAGGCCGTTTTTGCCCAGTCTCTTTCTTATGGTGGAGTCGTGAACACTGACCTTAATTGAGGCAAGTGAGGCCTGCAGTTCTTTAGATGTTGTCCTGGGGTCTTTTGTGGCCTCTCGGATGAGTTGTCTCTGCGCTCTTGGGGTAATTTTGGTCGGCCGGCCACTCCTGGGAAGGTTCACCACTGTTCCATGTTTTTGCCGTGTGTGGATAATGGCTCTCACTGTGGTTCGCTGGAGTCCTAAAGCTTTAGAAATGACTTTATAACCTTTACCAGACTGATAGATCTCAATTACTTTTGTTCTCATTTGTTCCTGAATTTCTTTGGATCTTGGCATGATGTCTAGCTTTTGAGGTGCTTTTGGTCTACTTCTCTGTGTCAGGTAGCTCCTATTTAAGTGATTTCTTGATTGAAACAGGTGTGGCAGTAATCAGGCCTGGGGGTGACTACAGAAATTGAACTCAGGTGTGATAAACCACAGTTAAGTTATTTTTTAACAAGGGGGGCAATCACTTTTTCACACAGGGCCATGTAGATTTGGAGTTTTTTTTCTCCCTTAATAACGTAAACCTTCATTTAAAAACTGCATTTTGTGTTCAATTATGTTATCTTTGACTAATAGTTAACGGTTTTTGATGAGCAGAAACATTTAAGTGTGACAAACAAGCAAAAGAATAAGAAATCAGGAAGGGGGCAAATAGTTTTTCACACCACTGTACGTGGAGTCTGGTTATGCGGTTTTGTACGGTTTTATCGTGAATCAGCGTGAGTTTTTTGCGGTCTTGATTACGTTTCCAATCTTTCTGTGTTTCTCTCATGTTTAAGTCTTCTCCCGGTTCTCACGGATGTTTTTGCGGAACCTCTGGGAATGTGGGGCGGTCACTCGCGGTGCCTAATACAGTACATCGTCTCACTGCAAGTCATATACCAAAAACACTGCAGCCAGTTCAGCTGACCTCGTTTAAAGGCAGCCCCGGGAAGACAACGCTACATGGTGTCTACTGCATGCTTGAACAGATGCAATTTTGTCACAGAGCTGTTTCGGACTGTGAACTCTGTCTCGTTGAGGATTTTCCGAAATTTGGATTGTTCACCATCAGGACAATTTTACAGGACAGACGTTTTCTATCATCGTGCGAGTCATTGAAACTGGTGAGACCGAGTCATTTCTCCTGCACTCCACAAACAATATACCGGACATTTTATACATTCACTTACACACTGAAAATATAGAATATAATTGTAAATATTGGTATCTGTCGCACTGCAGTGACTAATTTTTATACAACACACATTAACTACTTCTGCGATTTGTTCACATCTACGAACGTTCATGCGGTTTGCTCGTACCATGTTCGCATTATGCAAATGTATCAATCTTTAAGGTCAAGCCTACTTGAATCTGTGCTTGACAATGTGATGTGAAAGCACTCTGTCTCCTGTCGAGAGATGAGGGCTAGGCCTTCTACCACACAGAGAGCAGGGTCGATTATACTCTCTTGGAGTCGTGGCTTTGTGAATATTTCTAATTTCACAGGGTTCTGATAAACGTTCACACATTTCGATCGTTTTAACCTGGTGTTTTTTTTATTCTTCTTCATTTTGGTATGCTTTATCAACTATAATTAGTGTTTTCGATGCCTGGACCAAAAAAACCTTTCTTGTTCCTCTTAGAAGAGTTGATCTGAGCTTCGCTTCAATCGGACCGTGGATCACAGAAGCTGCATGCTGAGCGACGTAATTAGTTCCACAACTGTAGAAGATATCTAGAAGATACAACTGTAGCACTGTAATTACTGTAGCTGTTAATGCTGCAGAACCATAAAAAATGGTTTGTAAAAAAAAAAAAAAAAAAAAAACATTTATTTTTTGCTATTTTAAACTATTTCACAACCTTGTGTCCACGTTATTTTTCCCAAACTTGCAGAGCTCGGTCTCATTCCAAGCCTACAAAACAAATGTATTCTTTATCTCATGTGTTTACATAATCCTCACTGGCAAAGACGAGGTCCAAGACACAAAACACATTCTTAGACAGACTCGGTGAATGGAAATTGTGCGGTAAAACGCACTGTAAGCATGATAGAGCATTCCTCTTTTTGTTCGTTTTGATCTTCAAAACAAAAGATACACAAGACATGTACGGTGATGTACAATATAACCGACCCATCCATCATACTAAAGTAGTGTAGTGTATCTATGAAGCACTCTAACACACTCTCAGCCTGCCAGCAGTCATATTTAGATAAGATTATCGTTAAAATGTAAAAAAAGAAAAAAAAGAGAGAGAGGAGAAAAAAAAAATATTAAAAAAATACAAACAATTCAGCCTAACAGACGTCTCAGCATGCCAGCTGGCATAAAGTAGATCATATCAGGTTAAGATTATAAATTTTAATCCATCACCCTGTGTGTGTGTGTATTTGGCTTTAAGGAAAATTCAACCAGTGGATGAGGAAATAGCTGGAGACGGCAGTGTAGTATTTTACTCGTGAATGTACTGGTGTGTATGCTGTATAGACAGTGATTGTACTATACTTGTGTATTGCTGCTAAGTAAATGACTATTACTGTAATTATCAGCAAGTGTGATGGATCTGCCCTGTTTAATTAGCAAAATCACACCAACAACAACGACAACAACATAAAATAGGTCAATAACCACAAACAGAGTGCAATTGTGACAGTCTTGCTCACACCAGGATTAGGGGTGACTTCAGACCAAAAAAAAATCAAAATATTGGGCCAGGGGTAGCTCAGTGGTTAAGGCATTGGACTACGGTTCGGAAGATCCCAGGTTCAAACCCCACAACCACCAAGTTGCCACTGTTGGGACCTTAAGCAAGGCCCTTAACCCTCAACTGCTCAGATGTATAATGAGATAAAAATGTAAGTCGCTCTGGATAAGAGCGTCTGCCAAATGCCAAAATGTAAAAAAAAAAATGTAAAATGTAAATATTTAACAAAATACAGTTCTCTTCATATGGACACAACTGGAATAGAAAAAAAAAGTCCAATATAACATTGCTCTAGCATCTCGAATTCACAGAGGCCAATTTACCTGGACAAGAAGTATCACCAGAAAGAAAAATGCCTCTCTGGACAAGACACACGCTGATTATAAAGCACCATTTCAGCCGAAAAAGTAAGTAACAGATTTACAAATGCACATGGACATAAACCACAAAAATCCTGTAATTAAACAAAACACATTCAACTAAAATTACAGCAATGTTCCCTCCAAATAAGCATAGTTTGTACATTACATTCCAACTTCCTTCAAAAGCCAAATGAAACAATTCTACGTCCTATTTGAATGCCTTTGTTACTTGTCTGGCTTGAGCACAACATAACACAACAGGTACATTTCATGGTTTAAATCCTATTTTTTTGGTTTATATTTTAACCAGAAGTTGTTTGTTCAGTTACAGTCGTCTTTTAATCTTTCAACAAAATTTAACTGGTTTTAACATTTTAAGCTAAATAACCAAAGCCCGTGCATTGACTCAGAAAATGACAAATAAAGATAATACAGTTACACCTTGGATTGCGAGCATAAATCGTTCTGGAAGCGTGCTTTTAATCCAAAGCACTCGTTTATCAAAGTGAATTTCCACTATAATAAGAAATAATGAAAACTCAGATGATTCGCTCCACAACCCAAAATTATTAATCTAAAAATTATTAATACAAAATATAAAGTAAAACAAATTATCCTGCACTTTAAAAAGAATCATGGCTGGTGTAAGACCAGAGAAGAAGGAAAAGAAGAAGAAGGAGGGGGGCGCTACTGTGTAGGATAACTTTCATACACAGACACACAAACACACACACACACACACACACACTAACAAAATTTTTCACATCTGACACTTGTTTTTGCATTCTTTTTTTTTCTTCAGCCGTTGTTGCAGTACAGGTACTAAAAAACAGGCACTATAAAAAATTGCACACACATATGGTCACACTGTGTACTGTTTACAGTACACGCAAGCACGAATGTTAACTATAAGAGAGAGCGAGAGGATTATCTACAATCCCACAGTGCGCGCGAGAGAGAGAAGAACCGTTGGATTAATTGTGATCACGTGACGCTCAGCAGAAATACTTGTATTTCAAGACCTCTCTCCTTTAACAAGTTCAAATTTATTTTAAATTTTTTTGCTCGTCTTGGAAAAACACTCGCAAGACCGAGTGACTCGCAATCCAAGGTTCCACTGTATCCCAAACCAACATAACGATGTGCTTATTTTTATTGACTAAAGTAAAAAAAAATTGTCTATAGAAGTTTTTATGTGTGGGTCAGTACACGGCCATCACAGCAAGCGGAATCAATGAATACACTGCTGCCAAAATGTTATACATCAAATTCAAGTCAATTTTGTTTGTATAGCGCTTTTAACAACGCTCAGTGTCGCAAAGCAGCTTTACGGAATCAAAATGATTGAGTGTGAAATGTGTGGAAATACGTATGAATCAAAATTATCGGATCCGGTTTAATGACCAGATTACATCGTATTGCATTAATTCATCCGAGCGCCCTCCGTCCAGTGCTTCCTCTCATCACTACATCTTATGATTAAACCATTTTTCTTGTGCGTCGTGTCGCCCAACATGTCGCCGCATAGAGCAAGATGTTTACCTGAAAAACACTTTTTTTCTGTTTTCACTTGATGATTTGCCGGGATTTGTTTATTTAAATCAAGTGAAAAAGTTGTGATGTAAAAGCGTTTGTTGTTAAAGCTCTCTTTGGCCTTGCACGAGAAATACACCAGTGCTATAGGATGACCCCGGGCAGCGTACGCTGCATTTCTGTCTTCACTAACACACGCAGCATTTGTTTTTTTTGTTTTTTTGTTTCTCTGCCATACAGCCTCGCATTTACAGGCTCATCGCTCACCGGGGCACTTAATATTCTGCATTCAGAAGAATCAGACGCCATCATTCATTCTGCGGCTCTGTTCTCTGAGGACCAGCCTGCGGGCACGAAGGCATTGATTAATTATTGCACAAGACAGCTCACAAACACTGTTCCTGCACAGAACACTTCAGCCCTGCAAATTAAGCGCTGAGTCACTTCAAAACCGGATATATATGTATATGAATGAAGCGCTGGAGAAGGATTGGTATTCAGGACGTATGCCATTTTTGGAAGAGCACCAAACCTTAATGGAACGTTGCTGCCTGAACCAGGAACAGCAGAGCTTCGATATGGTTTCTAACATGCCAGACAGGTGGACGGCTTCAGAATTATTGGCACTCTTTTTGGTAAATAAGGATGAACATGCTTTACTAAGGGTCGCTCTCGGGTATCGTCCTGCAGCAGGAACAGAGCTCAACGGGAAATTTCGTTTTCACATTTCACACCCCAGTGAGTTTGGGTTCGCTTTTGAATCAGGTTTCCCCCTTTTTTTTCCTCATGGCGTTTTCCCCAGCTACTCTCACCTCAGGCTTGCTCGTTAAAGTTCAGCTGTTAAAGCTAAAAAAAAAGAAGGATAAATTTTCAGTATTTACAGAAAATATTCAGTACTGTGAGAAAGTCGTGACCCCCCCCCCCTTATTTCTATATATTCTTTATATTATTTATTCATATTTTCCCTCAAAAGAGCCAGACTTTCTTTTTTTATTTATTAACATAGTCTTTTATCTCTCATTTTCAGTCTCAGTACCTCAGCTTCTCTCAGTTTCTTTTTTTGTGTTTGTTTCTTTGTTCGTTAAGCACATATTGTCCTATGAATCATTCAAATGTTAAAAAAAAAAAAACATCTTACATAAATAAATAAGCAGCGAGAAACAGGTGCAAAAGTGGTTCGAACAGACGAGAGAGGAAATGAGGTCGCTGCTGAGGTTTTTACATAAACAACCGAAAAAAATTTTTTTATGTTTCTTTAGGCACTTTGCGGCCTGTTGCAGGAAAACATTAGTTCACACTGATTTAGTGTAATCTACTGTACATCATTTAATTTAATATGAAGGAATGATTGGGTCTCAAGACTTTTAAACATTTCTGTGCATGCTGAATTTTTATTTCCATAAAAGCTGCTTTGTGACAATACCCGTTGTTAACAGTGCTTTACCAATAAATTTGAATTGAAATGAAATATAAAAAATATTAAAAAAATAAAATTTTCCCCCCTTTTTTTTATGTCTCTCTCTTTTCTAAACCAGAGCAGCGCGAAACCTCTCTCGTACCTGGCACAAAACCATCTCCGCACGCAGAGCGAGCCATTTGGGAGGTTTATAGAGGCGCGGCCAGGTGCAGAGCGTTTCGTCCGGTCACCTGCACAGAGGCGTTGCCTAGCAACAGGAGCTGCAGTTCTCCGTGTATCTGCTTGAGAATGCACCACATGGCGTTACACTATTAGGCGCAAGGGTAATAAAATGACCATAACTGTAATATAGGTGACTAAGACTTGGACTATCAAAAGTCATGAGTTTTCCAAGATCCAAGTGTGTGTCAATGGGTGAGAGACACGGATAACTCTCACACTCTCTCAGAAAACAAAATGTGACAAACAATAACAGTGTTACGTTGTGTTTGGTTTAAATCGGGAACCAGATCGTTATCTTTAAACGTTATGATCTGACTGAATTAGCGATTATAATCATAGCATTTATCAATGGTTTTGCACTTAATGAGAATTATAACTAGAACACTGCTGATTATTTCTACTGCTATATTTATTAATGTCTTTCATGATCCTGTGAATCATGCAGCAAAATATTTATACTTTTTTTTTACTGCCATAGCCCAAGACGTGGATGATAACCCTGATGGAGCTGATATTCCTGAAGCAGGAGGAGGAGGAAGAAGAATGAGTGAGAAACACTGCCTCTGTCCACTGCTTTATCTTTAAGGCTTCATTTAGCTGCTGCAGAGAAACAGCCTCGTTTGGCTTCGGCAGTTTGACGGACTTGGGAGAGAGAGCGCGAGAGAGAGAGAGAGAGAGAGAGAGAGAGAGCGAGAGAGAGAGAGAGCATACGCAAGACTCATCAAGTCTCTCAAAAGTCTCTCTCTTGTGTTTTTAAATTGCACAATTTTCTAACCGTAGGGAAGAACATATGTCATCCAGATGTCATTCTGCAGTAATTATAAAAACTGTCAAAATCACAGATGCTCATCATGCAATCAAGTATTTTATGTCTTAATTTAATATATTGTGCTAGTGTACACGTTAATCCTCTGACCTGTGGTTGGACTGATCCTGTTGTACCCTACAGTGGCTTTAACCGTCACTCAGTATAACTAACCACTACTATCTACTACTGCATTCAGCTTCTCACACACTCTATACTGACAGTTCATTGCAGTTTACTCTTTTTCTAACACCCGGAAAAGAAAAGCAGCCTTCGATGACTTCGTAAAGTAAATCACACTGTGGTGCGTTGATGTAAAGTCCATGTATAGGATGGTTTGTTAATGCAGACGTTCGAGATTACACCATGCAGCTGTTTGACTGGCCTTCGTGTTAATGCCTTTAGCACTTCACAGAAAAATGTCAACAGAGGAGGCCAGACTGGGGAATCACTGAAGAGTGGCGGGGAGGGGGGTAAGGAGAGAGATGGTATCTCTAGAGTGCATGGCTATAAAAGACCACCTTGATGCAAAGTACATGTTGGGCTACGTAATCAGAATGTTTGGGAAACAATTTACAAGGAAAAAGATATTGACTGAAGCTACACTGAACACATGGGAAGGTGGGACACACAGTCATGTACATGGTTAGAGTCGTTCTGACAGAAAGGTAAGGTGAGAGCACACCCTATTTATTTTTATATTAAACACCTGAGGTATATCTAAAAACACAGTAAGGCTGAATCCCATTTCTACCCCTTACCCCTTCACATAGCCCTACCCCTCCGTTTGGCGCGTTCACGTGAAGGGGTAGGGGTGTCTCATTTCTCTTTTGGTTGGAGGGGGAGGGGGAAGGGGAAGGGCCAGATAGCCCTCCAAACGAAGATTTTTCAGGACCTCACTTCAAACGAAGGGCTAAGCGAAATTTTCAACATGGCGGCTCACTCGAGCAAACAGACCCATAAATGTAAATTTTTGCCATAAATAAAGATTTTTATGACAAGTTTTCATTATATGTATATTACCTCTAGTCTTGTGTTTGTGTTTATGGTGATGTTCTGTAAAGAAATGTTTGCAAAAAAATCGCTAAAGTTTGCTAGCGGCTAGCACCGATTGCACGATATTACAAATATATATTTTATTTTTATATATTTTTATAATTTATATTATGTATAGGGATGAAATACGGCGCAAAAAAACTTTGGGAGTGAGTAATCTCTCTCTTATTGCAATGTGTGATAAACATCGGCGCATGTCCTTTAACGTAACATTAGGAACTAGTGACAACGTATGATGACATATAACAGTGTTGTAGTGGTGTCCCATTTCTTAGGGGAAAAATTTAAACCCTTCCCCTTTCCACTTCATTTCAAGGGACAAGGGGAAGGGGAAGGGGTAGGGGAAGGGGTAGGGGAAGGGGTAGAAAATAGAAATGGGATTCAGCCTAAGTCCCTGACTTACGAACGAGTTTTGTTTCAGGAGCATGTTCGTAAGTTGGATTCGTTCGTAAGTCCAACTAAGTGAGTCTTATACACCTTTGATACAAATGTAGAGCATAAAAAACACAAAAACACACAGGTTTGGTGTAGGGCTGCAACAACTAATCGATAAAATCGATAATTATCGATAATGAAATTCGTTGTCAACGAATGCCGTTATCGATTAGTTGGGCTGCTCACATTATTGAGTCGCGCGACCACAAGGTACACAAATACACAAACAGATACACAGTCGCTCGCGCAATGGAGTTTACACAAGCGTTTGTAGGAAAAAGCGCGCGCCCCAAGTCCTCCAAGGTATGGGAGCAATTTACATTAAACACCTCTTAACAGGCGTTAAAATCGAGCGTTTTCTGCCGTTCGTAGTGTCCGGTGAGCGTGGATGAAGTGCCGAGGGTTTTCTACACATAGGAGTTAATGAGAGTGTTCACACGGGCTTTGGTGACGTGCATTTGTCCGGCTGCGCGGTTATACGGTGTCAAAAAAAACGTTACATGCAGCTTTTTCTTGGCGTTCAAACCCCAACGAACACAAAGAAAACACTTCTAGTTCGTTTTCTTCACGTTCATTTTACACTTCGGAGGACCGGATATATCCCATAATCCTACACGCTATACAGAGGGAAATGCGGGAAAAGAGCAAAATAAGCAGAGTGAATATAGTAGCGGCGAGTTTTTTCTCTCCCTACGTCGCCGTATTACGAGAATGTCTAGTATAGCAAAATGGTCTATATATATTTTTTTATTTTTATTTTTTTATTGAGACAAAAAAAAAGATAAAATACACACGAGAGGATCGAAATAAACCGTGTAAACCGTGAAAAGGATGTAGTAGACACTTCAATTAAAAATAATATCATAATCTAGAAGTCTATTCTTATTATTAAGTTGAATTAATTTAAGAGAATTTAAAATTGAGGTCATTCTTAATAACTGAATGTCAGTGTATTTTTTTAAAACTATATATATATATATATATATATATATATATATATATATATATATATATATATATATACGCACAGTATATACACAGTCAACTTGTCATCTGCAATTACTGTTAAAAACAAAAATGTTGATTTACAAAAAATAAGGTTTAAATGTCAAAATTAAAGATAATTAAACTCTATGTGGCTATTGCATTTTTTAAAGTTTACTTTTATACATAAATAATACCCTGATTTATGGTTTTATATAGTTAAGCAAAACATCAAATTAAAGCATCTAGCTTTTATCCAATTAATCGATATATATATATATATATATATATATATATATATATATATATTATATGCAGATGGCAAGTTGACAGTGTTTTATACAGTGTATATATATATATATATATATATATATATATATATATATATATATATATATATATATATACACTTTTATCCAATTAATCGAAACAATAATCGGCCAACTAATCGATTATCAAAATAATCGCTAGTTGCAGCCCTAGTTTGGTGTTTTGGTTCCGCATTACACTCTCGCAAGACTGCGCTTCCAAATTGCGAGGGGAATCCCAGTGACGCAACCGGGTAGATGTCAAGGATAGGACAATGCTACATGGTGTTTAGAGCATGTTTACATGGACGTTTCTTTTGTCTCAGAGCTGTTTTCCACTGTATTGGACTGTGACCTCCATTTTGCTGAGGATTTACTGAAATTAGGATTATTCTCCATCTGGGCAGATTTACAGGGCAGACATTTACTGTCATCGTGGTTCCAGACTGATTCATTGAAACTGGTGAGGCCGACTCATTCCTTCCCCACCCCCCCAACCTTTTTTTTTTTACTTTTTATACATTCACTTATACACTGAAAATATTGTATATAATTGTAAATATTGGTATCTGGTGCACTGCAGTGTCTATTTTTAGTACACTACATATTAGCTCCTTCCGCGATTTGTTCGCATTTATGAATGTTCGTAGATCCGTGGTCCGTTTGTATCTGCAGAAATTTGTAACTTGAATGTTCTTAAGTTGGAGACTTACTGTATATAATCATGCCAAGGTTTACTCAGTCCACAACTATGACTTAAATATGACAAATTCCTCTCTCCGCAAATTAGGACATTATAGAGAGACACGTTCCTTCTGTAAGCCATTGAAAGTGATCCAGAATCCAGCATGCACTAAGTTTAACCCTAAGAAGTTTATGATAAGCGTCCTGCTCGAGGGAGCAACAAAAGAAAATGATTTCCTATTTTAATTTAGAATAAAATGACTAACCATAATAAACCTCTAACTATTAAAATTAATTCGAAATAAGTACATTCCCAAAGCGAAAATATCTTTCATCAGATATTAAAGTCAGCCCTTTTTTGCAATAGGGATCGTTTCCACCTGGACACAGCATCACGAGTAGAAGAGTGTGAGTAATAATTAGTCTACTAAACAACACCTCTGTGTTTCATTTAGGAGGAAGTGGGCGAAAGTAAGCATGATTTTCAGGCAGACATAAAATCTCGTGCTTTTAGAAAACAAAAAAAGCATTGCTCCAGAGACACGCGATACACAAACGTGACACATTGTGGTGAAATTTATTCATTATACATCCAATATGAGAGTGCAGTGTGTGTACAGAAGTCTCGATCTGTATAGCACATAGACTTCAAATGTATAGTTAGTACATAGGTCACATGACTGCTCTATTTGAACACAGACCAGGAATTACAGTAAGTGTACTTGTGAAATAAAAACAAGAGCTCCAGACCACAACGATGTCACACATTAGAGATTATAAACACAACTACTTGAGATAAAGGAACGAAAGTCCAGCATTTTATTTGATTCAGATGACAACCAGGTGGTCCTTTGAAGCTTGTTATATTTCAGTCGAAGTTTTTTTCCTGTATTGAAAGATATATTCATATTTTTATACATTTATTTTTACTATGTTTTTTTGGTTCAACAAAACGAAGATTAACCATGATCCACACAGACCCCTCCCCAAAGATTAATTGCAAAGTTTGATTGCTATTTTAAAAAAAAACATAAATTGTATTTACTTGGGCCCGGTTTCTCGATAACGCACACTATTCGCCCGCTAAGAAGACTCTTATGATATATCTTACGTTAAGTGATAACTTTTCTAAGTGTATTTCTCGAACTGTCTCTTAGGAGTCTTCTTAAGTCGCTGCCTCTTACGTCCAACGTTACGCGGCGCTGTCTACAGTGAAGGTCCTGAATTAGTGGACATCGGTGGCTCTGGAATCGATTTTTGACTCCTTTTTCATGACAGCGTTAAGAAAGACGGCACTTTCTATACAAATTAAACATTGCACTAAATTCTTTTAATAGCGTTTATTTCGACATGTGTTAACTTAACAATAACATGTCATAATAGACAAATATATAAATTAATATTAATTAATATAATAATATAATATATAATATTTTCATGTAACATGTGGCCGTGAAACGAACCGGGTATCCAATCATAGTTGATGGACAAACAGCTGACAGCACTCATCACCAGCTTCAGAAACAATGTGAAAGATGTCAGTTGTTGGGGTTGTATAGCGCACTATGGAATGAATATGATGAGATGACAGAGTGGAGGTTTAATACCCCTATCTCTCCCTAGTGCAGTTCATCTTGATTCAGCGCAAGTTTTGGTGCCATGATTATGTTTCCATCTTTCCAAACAAAAAAAATTAAACATGCGGAAGCTTGCGAAAGCTTGTGGACCTTGCAAATATTCGCAGAACGTTGGGCGGGCACTCGAGGCGGCACACGGTGACTAATACCCCTATCTCACCTGTGCGGCTTGACTCACGGTGAGATGCTATGTTAGGCACCGTGAGCTGCCGCGATTGCCTGCGACGTTCCACGAAGTTCTGCAAGGTCCGGAAGCTTCCACGAGGACTGCCAAAAAAAATTAAACATGTTACATTACGTTTAACATCATGTTTCCATCTTTCCATGTGAAAATCTTTTCACACGGAAAGATGAAAACTGCAAAAAAATAAATTAAACATGTTTAATTTTTCACACGAAAGATGGAAACGTAATCACAGCGCAAAAACATGCCGTGAATCATGATGAACCCTACTTACGGCCACAGCGCGAGACCGCGGAGGTGAGATAGGAGTATAACACCGCATCCCACAGCGAGTCAAACCACATAAGTGAATAGGGGTATTAAGCATTACAATCACCCAGAAAAATTAATGGATGCGGGGTTTGAAACTCCCAAGGTTATTTTCTCATTTAACTAAATCAAATTTCATCAAATGTGTCGGGAAAAAAAGGCCATCCAGTCATGAATGATGGTTAATGATCAATGAAACATATAAAAAGCAGCGAGCAGCTGGACATCGGGACGTAGAGCGTACAGTAAGTACGACGCATTGGCCTGGCACGCGCAGGTCTGAGCAGGTCAAGAAGCTCCATAATCTGTTGCCTGGGAAGGCCAAACCTTTTTTTTTTTTTTTTAAATATCCACCTCAGACAAAATATGAAAAGGGCTGAAGTTTTGGAAAAATGTACATGAACCACACGGCTCCACAGACGGCGCCGTCTTCAGTTTAACACAACAACACGCTGTATCGCTGCCAAATTGTTTGCCAGCTGTTTAATATAAAAAATTATGGCCAATTTGAATGCATTAGTCACATTATGAAATAGGCTAATTAAAAGTCACTCTATTAGTACTGATATAAAATAAAATAAAAATTCATAAACTGGCTTACAGTATATTCCATCATTAATACGACTTTGATGCATAATGTGTTTGCATACACCGCTGATTTATAAAGACTACTGCTCAGTGGCGGCGACTAGCGTCTCGATCTGAAACTACGCTAAGAATGAGTTAAGGTTGGTCCAGACCAACATTACGAACGTGTGACTTAGCTACGTGATACTTAGCGTAAGAACGTTTCGGGAAATGCGCCATAACGTTAAGAGAGAGGTTAAGGTACAACTTAAGAACTACTTAGCGATAAGAAGCTTTCGAGAAACCGGGTCCTGGCTCACAAACTCTCATTTGCTAAACCAGGGTTACCAAATCATACTAACAAAATCCTTTCTAGGCAGTACTGAAACCTCACCCACTCCATTAAAAAACACGTGAATATAATATCATCTATACTAACACTATTCTCTTAATAAAATGAGCCTATTGTTTTTTTTATTATTATTATTATTTCTCTCCCAGAAATATTTTTCCAGCCAAAGATGATAAAAAATTATTCTGTGGCACATTTGACACTCTGTGCCACGTTAATTTATTTCTTTTTACTTTTGATTATGATGTTGACACAGGATTTTTTTTATTCAGTGCAAGTTCATAAAAAATATATTAGTACATTCTTCCTGCTTTGAGCAACAGTGAATGAACAGTCAGTATCTACATAAAAATTTCTTTTCAAAAAACAGAAAGGAAAAAATAGACCTGCTCTATTAATTTAACAATTAATTATTGACTGTTTTAGTTTTAGGTTTTATTAAAAAAAATTATTGATATCCTGAATGTTGCTTCTTTTAGCACCATGGATAAAAGTTTCTTGCTTTTAGTTCAGAAGTATAAAAGGAGAACAAAGGTACATTTGTTGTCTTTTGCTGATCCAAAAAAGTATCTAATCTGTGTTAATCTGAGTCTTGTGATCTACTGCACCCTAATTTTTTTAATACAATGTAGACTGTAGTACAATTCAATATTAAACATACTGTATGTAGCAATGTTGTTTCATGACAAAAATGAACAATGTGTTGCATTGTTTATGATTCAGAAATAAAACCGAAACGTATCTTTTCAGCTTTCACTTTTTTTCCTCTCAAAAAGGATTGGATTACAGTAAATTAAATCATTCAGTTGACATTCTAAACGAAATCAAACATGACCCATGGTTTAATCAATCGGTAACAGTTACAAGCACAAATTGTAACACTCATTTTGTCCCCCCTTTCTGATTAAAAACAGAGACAGAAACCAGAAACCTCATCTATCCTACAATACTATCTCATTGCCCTGCACTGGTGGCAGGTGGGCTCTGGAACTGCCAATCTGTTGTAAAGAAAGCAGATTTTATCTCTGCAATAGCTACCCATTACTCTTTTGATTTTCTGGCACTAACTGAGACTGTACCAGTTAAGGTAACCTCGGCGGCGCGGTGGATATTAATTATTATGTCAAATATTCATGTATATATATCAAAAGAGGCATTTAAATAGCTAAAGACATTCCAGATTCAGGCGGCGTGGTGGTGTAGTGGTTAGCACTGTCGCCTTGCACCTCCAGGGTCTGGGTTCGATTCCCCGGCCAGGCTCGATTCCCGTCTCTGTGTGCATGGAGTTTGTATGTTCTCCCCGTGCTTGGTGGGTTTCCTCCGGGTACTCCGTTTCCTCCCACAGTCCAAAGATATGCAGGTTAGGCTAATTGGCGTTCCTAAATTGCCGTAGTGTGTGATTGGGTGTGTGAGTGTGTGTATGTGTGTGCCCTGCGATGGATTGGCACCCTGTCCAGGGTGTACCCCGCCTAGTGCCCAAAGTCTCCTGGGATAGGCTCCAGGTCCCCCGCGACCCTGAACACAGGATTAAGCGGTATAGAAGATGAATGAATGAATGAATAAGGTAACCTCTCCAATTAACCTCCACATCTTAGTTATTTACCGTCCTCCTGGCTCTCTAGGAAACTTTCTAGATGAAATGGACATTCTTCTTAGTCTTTTTCCTTCTGCTAACACTCCTCTCACTGTTCTAGGAGATTTCAACCTTCCATCTGACAAACTCCAATCCTCTTTCCTTCTCCCTCTACTTAACTCCTTCTCTTTAACTCTAAACAGCTGCCCTCCCACACACAAGGCAGGGAATTCTCTCAATCTCGTTTTCTGCCGCCCTTGCCCAGTCACGGATATCACTACTATTCCTCTTCATAAATCTGATCATTACCTGGTATCCTTCACCATAACCCTTCCTATTCTATGTAAACCTAACGACCAAAATTTCTCTTTTTCTCGCAGAAACCTTCACTCTGTCTCCCCCTCCTCTGTGTCTTCATGCACCCTATCATCCCTCCCAGACCCAACCTCCTTCTCCTCTCTGCAGAGACTGCAACCGAAACTTTCCTCTCCTCTCTCTCCTCATCCATAGATCTCCTTTGTCATCTAAACCAAGGAAGAGGTCTTGTCCTGCTCCTTGGCTATCAGATGTACTACGCAACAACAGGAGAGTATTAAGAACTGCAGAGAGAAGATGGAACAAATCGCAACTTGATGCAGATTTCTCTTACCAGACTCTTCTTTCCAAATTCTCATGTGCTGTGACTTCTGCCAAAACTACCTTCTTCAGAGAAAAGCTGGAAGCCTCTGCACATGATCCTGGCAAACTCCACGACATCTTCTCCTCACTACTCAACCCACCAACTCCTCCTGCCCCTTCCTCTCTGACTGCTAACGATTTTGCCACATTCTATGATGGGAAAATTGCAGCAATCCGCCAGTCCTTCACTCCCAGCCAAACTCCTACAGCAGAAACTCAGGACCTTCCCTTCCCGCCTTTAGCAGAATTCTCCAACTTGTCATCTGATGAGATTCAGCAGATCATCTCGTCATCTAACCCCACCACCTGTTCATTAGACCCAATCCCCTCCACAATGCTCCAGGCAATCTCACAAGATCATATGGTCATGTTCCTGCTGCTTTTAAGAAGGCAAGGGTTATTCCCATCCTCAAGAAACGCTGCCTGGACCCATCAGAAGTTAACAACTATCGCCCGGTATCACTTCTCTCTTTTATTTCCAAAATTCTTGAAAGAACTGTTTATAACCAAATGTCTCTTTATATCTCACAGAACAACCTTAATGATCCCAACCAATCTAGATTCAAAGTGGCACATTCCACAGAGACTGCCCTTCTGTCAGTCACTGAGAAGCTCCATGCTGCTAGATCTGCTAAACTGTCATCTGTTCTCATCCTCCTGGACCTGCACTGTAAAAAGTAATTGCTGAATCTACTTAAGAAAAGCTTGTACATTTAACTAACTGTAGAACGTTTGTTGATTTAACTTGATTAGATTAGTAGTGTGAACGTTTTGGTGGATGCAGTGGTTAAACTAAACAAATTTAGTACATAGTACTTAAGAGTGTTGAGTGTGTTGTACTGAAGACTTGTTTACACTGTTGCAAATGTGTATTAGTAAATAGTAAATACTCTAAGTTAAGTTAAAAATAATTACATTTATAAATAATTAAACTATCTATCTATCTATCTATACTGTTTATAATGTGTATAATATTATGTACATACGGGATATGTTCCAGCTTATGTTTTAAAATGTACATTTATTTCAGTCTCTCTATTTGCATAGGGTTAACAAATGTTATGCTCTTTTTTAATTTATTATTTTTTTTACCAAGCGCGTGTGCGTGCGCATGGTAAAAGGAGTAGAGACGCACATTTATGTTCCCTTTATCACGCACACACACACACACGTGCGCGTGTATTTATTTATTAATGTATTCATTTTGCTCAATCAGCTGCTGTTGCTCTCTAACATACAGTATTAGTATGAACAGAGCTTGATGTATTTACGGGCCTTTGGTTAAATATCAGGACAGCGCGAAACAACTCTTCTAACTCTTCGAATTTCTTAAACGCGCTTTCGCCTCGCGCATGCGCAATACGACGGAACACAGGTGTTTGGAGACGACGTTGATGAGGAAGAACTTGAACAGGTTGAACAGCGCGTTTTCTGGATGTGGTGGCACAAGAAGTAAGTTTACTCATGATGAGCTGTTTATAAACCCCAGTGTCAATGTATTGCCCATTAAAAACTTAAATAAAATTTTCATTTGCTAGTTGTGAGGAAAGAGGAAAACACGTAAAAAGGCACATTGAAGAATAGTTTAGTTTAGTTGAATAGTTTTATGTGGAATGCGACCAATGGCTTACTAGCTACGGTGCAAAAATTAATTTTTACTGAACACTCGTTTTATTCACAGCTTATAAGCCATTTTAATCTGTTTTAAGTTCATGGTTTATCATTAATGATGTGTAAAACCCCGTGCGGCCTTCATGAACATTCCTTCTAGAACGTTCGATCCGCACGTGTCGTTCACATGGAAATGAACAACAGGATGCCTGAATGAGGATATCTTACTTAACAAGCAAGTAACATATATTTTGTGTTTTTTATTTAGTGTATGCTTATTTTGGGGGCTTAAATTCATGCAGTGGAAGTGTAAGTTCTGCTTGTGTTCGTGTGTAAAGAGGGCTCGACTGTTGAAACACTACAGATTGTCTGCATTGATTTTATGATCATTTAAAGAAATAGTTCACCCAAAAATTCATTTACTCAGGTAGTTCCAAACCTGTATAAATGTCTTTGTTCTGCCGCACACAAAAGAAGATATTTGTAAGAATGTCGATAATTTATCAAAAAATTATAATTTACTTGCCCTCAGGTAGTTTAACCACTTTTTACATTTACGCATTTGGCAGACGCTCTTGGCGACTTACATTTTTATCTCATTACACATCTGAGTAGTTGAGGGTTAAGGGCGTTGCTCAAGGGCCCAACAGTGACAACTTGGTGGTTGTGGGGTTTGAACCTGGGACCTTCCAATGCCTTAACCACTGAGCTAACCCTGGCCCCGACAATGAAGACTTTTTAGATTTATATTTAATTCATACTTGCACATATCAGTGAAAAGTGATTGCTTAATGTCAGTTTGTCACAAAAAATATATATTTTTAGATTCTTACAGAGTTTAGTCGCATATCTGGCAAAAACTTGGAATCAGACTTCTTTCAAGAACTGGACAAATTCACTCAACGTTTCATCTATCTTCAGGACTAAAGGTGGAGACATTGACGCAAAACTTTAGAAGATTCTGCACCAGATTGAAAATGATGTAAGCTCCTCAGACACAATTTTTTTTATATTAAAACAACAGTTTCTTTTGCTGTTGTTCTTTGCTCTGTTTTGTGTTAGTGTCATGAGCTCTGTTAAGTAGTCATTTTTTATCATAACTTTGCAGAAATCCAACATCAACGCGAGACGAACTGCCGTTCTTCATGGACTACCATTCCTTCTCAAGGAGGACCCAATCTTCCACAAGCAATGTGTCTGCTCTTTGGACTGATTTACTGTATGCCCTAAACTCAGAGTATCCTGCAGCTCTGAGGAGCACATTTGATTTCATTCAGAGAGTGATTTTGTCTTTTGTCCATAAGTCACTCAAACCTAAAATCCAATCACTAAAAAATCGCTTGATGCAGTAGTAGATCATTGCCAGGATGTAAATTTTTTTTCTGGTTAATTACGGGTTCATTACTAAGTTGAGTTTGAGTGAATAAAATTGTCTTTAAGAAAACTCTAAAGCAAATTGTTCAATACTACACTGATAGTTTTCCAGTTGTTGAAAAGGAACAATATTCCTATTTAAAGGGATGTTTAAAAAAAAATAAAGTCCAAGTTTACTTAATGTTAGTTAGTTTTTAAAGAGTTTTATTAGAAGACCATTTTGAAGAGAACTGTATTAGGAAAACTTTACTAAATTTACAGACTGTTCAGTGTTTGCAAGCTCTGCTTTTGACCACTTTGTAAGGATGTTAAAAGAGGGAGAGAGAGAAGAATTGTATTGTTATTTTAAGTGCATTTTAAATGTGTGTTTTTATTTTTAATTTTTATTTATTTTTTTGGTCTAAAATGTTTTTGGCAGCCCATGTTGACAGGCATACCTTTAGTAATGTCTGAAATTAATCGTGTTTTAGAGAGCAAATAAACATTCCAGTGTCGTGCCAAATTTCTTTGTATTCTTAGATGTGTACTTAGAACTTTGAGTACACCTTGCTTGAGAAATTTAAGGCAATCAGTTTCCACAGATTCTTCTAGTAAAATGAACAAGCAGGCATGTTATAGTAACTGTTTGGTTTGAGTTCTGCTTATAAAGCTCAACTTAAAACTGTAAGTTAGCTTAACTTTTGAAATTTAGTTACCGCTACTGAAGTTTTATGGTAACCACTACAAATACGTAAGTTAACTCTACAAAGATGAGGTAAGTAGTATCAACTCAAAAAGTATGACCTAATTTGCTTGAGAATTTTGAGGCAATCAGTTTCCATGGCTTTTCTAAGTAAAGTCAACTTATTACTTTTTACAGTGTGTCAGCTGCATTTGACACAGTGAACCACAAGATTATATTATCTATTCTTACAAGCCTTGGAATTTGTGTAACAGTTTGGCAATGGTTTGCTTCTTACCTAGAAGATAGGTCATATGAGGTAACATGGAGGGGATCTACATCTGCCCCACCTAGACTCTCTACTGGTGTCCCACAGGGCTCAGTACTTGGTCCTCTTCTGTTCTCCCTCTATACCCGGTCTCTTGGTAAAGTCATATCATCGCATGGATTTTCATACCATTGTTATGCAGATGACACCCAACTTACCCTCTCCTTTCCTCCCTCTGACACTCAGGTTTCCACCCGAATCTCAGCATGTCTGGCAGACATCTCATCCTGGATGGCTGTACATCAGCTAAAGCTCAATCTGAGTAAAACTGAACTGTTGTTCATCCCTTGTGACTCATCCCCAGGTCAAGACCTTGTGATATCCCTGGACAACAACCAAATCACTCCTTCAGCCACTGCCCGCAATCTTGGGGTAACCGTGGACAATCATTTGTCATTTTCCCCACACATCGCTAACCTTACTCGCTCTTGTAGATTTCTTCTTTACAATATCAGAAGAATTCGCCCATTTCTTTCTTCACTGGCTACTCAGGTGCTTGTTCAGTCCCTTGTTATTTCAAGACTGGACTACTGCAACTCATGCCTGGCAGGTCTGCCTCAGTCCACGATTCATCCTCTGCAACTGATCCAGAATGCAGCAGCACGTCTCGTTTTTAACCTCCCCAAGTTCTCCCACACCACCCCACTCCTCCGCTCCCTGCACTGGCTTCCTGTAGCTGCCCGCATCAAATTCAAAACGCTGATGCTTGCCTACAAAGCTAAAAATGGCCCTGCACCCACTTACCTCTCTGCTCTAATCACACCACGCACTGCACCACGTTCCCTCCGATCCTCCAGCACTGCTCGCCTCATCCCACCATCTCTCAGGGATCGAGGGCGGCATTCATCCAGGCTATTTTCTGTTCTGGCACCTAGGTGGTGGAACAAACTTCCTCTAGATGTCCGTACAGCAGAGACTTTGACTATCTTTAAACGACGACTCAAGGCGCATCTGTGTCTCCAGTACTTGGACTAACCCCCCCCCCCCCCCCCAAAAAAAAACAACAACTTCCCAGTTGTGTTGGACTAATGGCACTTAGTTATTAAACTAGTTAACCCAGTGTAAGTATGTATCCAGTGATGTAAACTTTAAAGCACTTTTTGTAAGTCGCTCTGGATAAGAGCGTTTGCCAAATGCCTAAATGTAAATGTAATCTTGTAAAACTAAAACTCGCCGCTCCAGAGTGAGTTAACTTTATCCTTCTCAATGAATACAGCTTAACGATTCTGTTGTTCTCCTTATAGACATAGTATACGGTATAATACCTGCATAAAAATGTATGCAATCACAAACTGCTGCTGGCTTTCTCAGAACTATCCAGAATGGACAAATGGATAGATAATCAGACTTCTCAATGAATGAACACAGCTGGTCTTTAAACACAGACATGTGAATCTCTTTGGTTAAGGAGGTTAATTAGGGAAAGTGTGTTGGCTTCAGCTTTGTCGATTACTGAGACCCATCTTTTTAAAATTCTAGATCAGAAACACCAACAAACTTAATTTTCTGCTTCTATTAAATTAAACTATGCTGAACATTCTTAGGTCATTACTGACCTCTATGAACCTGCAATATTACGAGGGTGAGTTAAAAAGTATCCGCACTCTGGATGCAGAATTTATTTAAATACATTTTTACACAATCTCCTTTCCTTTCAATACACCTTGTCCATTTGTCAACAAGCTTTCATATTCCCTCATTAAAAAATCTTTTAGGCTGAGCTGCGGGCCACGAATGCACCACTGTTTTCATTTCTTCATCAAAAGTGAATCTTCATCCTCGTAGGGCTGCTTTCAAGGGACCAAACAGGTTCATTTTTGCTCACAAAACAGTTACAAATGGACGGATGTAACACATTCACACAGTGACTGAGGAGACAGTAGCCTTGAACAGAAAGTGCTGATAAGACAGATGACCTATAGATTCCATGTAATTACTCACTATATGCAGGGGAATCTTTTTAAAAAGATAAAGTATATCAGCTATTATGTGTTAATATGTCATACCTCGCAGTGGCTGACACTTTTTACACATTCCATAGGGCGAGAGATAATTATTTAATGCACTATATCGCCGAAAGTATTCGCTCGCCTGCCTTCAAAGGCACATGATGTTGCGTAACATCCAATTCTGAATCCACAGAGTTTATTATTATGTTACTGTGCAGGCCAGTCAAGTTCTTCCACGGGGCCAAGGTAGCTCAGTGGTTAAGGCACAGGTCAAATCCCACAACCACCAAGTTGCCACTGTTGGGCCCTTGAGCAAGGCCCTTAACCCTCAACTGCTCAGATGTGTAATGAGATAAGAATGCAAGTCGCTCTGGATAAGAGCGTCTGCCAAATACCTAAATGTAAATGTGAAACTCACTCATCCATGTCTTTATGGACTTTGTTTTGTGGGTCGTCCCCAGACTGTTCCCACAAAGTTGTTCCATGAAATTGGCCAAAATGTCTTGATATGATGAAGCATTAAGAGTTCCTTTAACTGGAAGTTACATTAGGGGGCTGAGTTCAAATTCTGAACAACAATTCCACACCAGTTCTAACATGACTGCGCACCAGTGCACAAAGCAACGTCCATAAGGACATGGATGAGCGTGTGGAAGAACTTGACTTCAACCTGATAGAACATCTTTGGGATGAATTAGAGCAGAGACTGTGAGACAGGCCTTCTCGTCCAACATCAATGTCTGACCTCACAAATGCGCTTCTGCAAAAAGTTCCTATCAACACACTCCTAAACCTTGTGGAAAGCCTTTCCAGAAGAGCTGAAGCTGTTATACAGGCAAAGGGGGGCAGGGCCAACATCATATTAAACCTTATAGGAATCGGATGTTACACAAGTTTATATGCATGTGAAGGCGGGCGAGCGAATACTTTCTACAATACAGAGTACACTGGCAGTCAAATGTTAGCTTATTAGCAAATAAATTAAGGACAAGTTTTCCAACTCTCTAAATCTTTAAAGCTAAGGACTTACACCAAATCCCTCATTTAAGGTGCTATTTATAACAAAAATAAATTTTATGTCCTCCAAAAGCCTTATTAGACCAACCTGATTAGATCTACATATGAACTCAATCTGAAAAAACGTCTTGAAGTTAAGTTTAGTAAGTAAAATGTTTTGACTGGCAGTGTGGTGTGAAGCCTGTTTTCCTAATTAGAGTTAACTTAAAGTGCACACATTCCCCGAAAAAGCGAGTCAGGCTCATGGACACACGGTCATCCTGCACCGAAAATCGAGCTCAGTTCCCTACATACTTACGTCTGGAAAGTCTGGGGATGTGGAGTTATAATGATCTGCATTGAAAGCTGCACCGAGTGATGTGCACTGCAGGTTACACAGCTCACAGCTAGAATATTATAACTATGATGTTATATAACTGATTTCTCTCATAACCAGGGTCCTGATAAAGGTGGAATGCTGAAGGAAATGAAGAAGGAAAGTATACAGAGTAGGATTTGTCACAATATTTATGACGTACCAGCACAGTTAGTGTAGTTCATTCTGCATGATTGTGCTTTGAACCATCACCCACCCTGTGCTACAACTGGGACTTATTTAATCCACCCCCCATCTTTTTTGAGGGGGGGGCATTATTTTGGTTTCGGTAACAAGAAAGCAATAATACGGCACATATTTTCTACGGCTTCTTATTATAGAGAAATATCCACAAGAAGAATATTGCCTGGCAACAAGAGGGAAAGTCTGTTTATCACACCAGCGTGAAAAACATGAAGCACATTATTGTGATAGCTGTGATAAAATGTTAGGGGTATTATTTGGGGTTTTAAAAAAAAAAGGAACAGAACAGAAGCACCATGAAAAGTACAAAATTATTTTCATTTTCATATTTTCCCTTATTAGTTCTAACTCTTGCAGGCATGAAACTGTTTATTAGATTTATTATTATTATCTGGAAATATATTAAAATGCTACACATGAAGCAAATGCATGTTCGTGAGGTTTGTAAAGAATTCCTGGGAGACAAAGAGCAATGTCTATCTATTCGTGAGGCTCAGGTGTGTGAGACGTGCAAGAGCTCCAGTAGGTAGACGTTTTAGCACCTGAGGGAGTGACTCGATTCCCAGAGTAATTACCTCCTGTGGAACCAACCAATCAATCAATCAATTAATCAATCAGTAAATGCTATTTGTGTTTCCTCACTCTGCTAGTGGAGCCATGTGCAAAGCCATGTGTGATTAATACCACCACTGGTTTTGGGAAGTAACACACACTTCATTTAATGCATGAGATCTGCTAAACACTAACAAGTTTGAAGCGTGAAATTAGAGCTCACACAGGGAAAAAATCTACACCTTGAGCGGATGTGGGGTTTAAGGGTTTTGCTTGAAGACCCGGCAGTCGTGGGTTTAGAGTCACAACAGACCTGTGCTCACTCATGATGACACCTTATTTATTTTATTAACGTTTATTCATAATGTTGCTCTCTCTGTCTAACTTGCTCTCTTAATCAGAGGAAGTACTGCCATACATATATATTTATTTGTTTATTCCTTTATGATCACGCATGCAAGACCTTATGATGCTTAATTAAGTGAAAGGTCCGCTCTAGGCGTATGAATAAAAATATGAAAAATCTTCTGCTACTGATTGACCTGGTTGCTGCTATTTAATTCATGAATATTTTATAATGTGATTAATTTAGTGTGAAAGCACTCACCAGGGCACGTTATGACGTGTAACATAAACTACACATGATTGTTGTCTGTTCCCTGTCATGAAGACATCCGGAATATTTTAGATCACAGAACTTTACATCTTTTGGTCATTAGCAGAAAACCTGAACCACTCCAGCCCTTGTGAGTTACAGTATATACTGTATGTATGTTCGCTGTAGAAATAAGTACTACGTAGAAATACAGTACAGTGCAAAAGTTTTAATCCCTTCCC
Source organism: Channallabes apus (assembly GCA_030522415.1). NCBI lineage: Eukaryota > Metazoa > Chordata > Actinopteri > Siluriformes > Clariidae > Channallabes > Channallabes apus. The sequence goes on along the minus strand of CM060115.1, from coordinate 29,609,692 downwards.
TCCCCCTGCATATTTCTTCATATTTTGCTTCCATAGAGCCAGACCTTCTATTCTTGAGGAATAGTTCTTCAGGCTTCCCGTATGACTTTTTTGCCTCTCATTTTAAAGCCACATTGTAACCTATGAATCACTCAAGCATAGAAAGGCATGAACCAGTGAGGTGCAGACGATGACAGATGATCAGACCCCGGTGACTAGCATACGGGTGATAAGGGAAGGGAATCACCAGATTCAATTGAAATTTAAATTCTGTAAGTGTCACGATTTTATAAATATCCTGACTTGTTTTCATTTTCTCCGATTTTGTTACAATGTCAAACAAAAAAAAGTTGTTTAATGTTTAAAGTTTTAAAAAAGTTGATTAATGATTAATTAAATGCAGCTCATTCCTTGTATCATTAGTTTTCATTTAAACGATACAAAATAACTTACAATACAAGAGTTTAACATTTAACAGATTTATATGAAATTATTATTTATAAACAAACTTAGCAAATGATTCACTCCAACCGCATAGGGTGAAAATGTGTAAATAGTTCAGAGTGCCGCCTGAAGGATTATAAAGAAACTGTGATGTTTTACTGCCTCAAATGCCTCCAAAGTCTCAAAACTCAAGTTGACAGCGAGCGCGCGGGTTGAGTGGTCCGGACATGCAGTGCTTCTACCGCACAAGATTTTTGACAATGTAACGTGTAAAAAATGTATTTCTGTTGCGCCACTCTGAAGCTTCTGCGCTCGGTGCAGAATTGTTTATATCTGAGACTGATCGTCTGATTTTGTAGTCAGTGTGGTGATACATGAAAGAATCGTGATTCATATATGATTTTTTTCTCACATCTCTACTCCTATTTCTGAATGCTGACTGCTTGGAACAGACAAGAGGGGAAATAAGGTTGCTGCTGAGGTTGTTATATAAACAACCAATTTTTTAAGTTGTAACCAGTTTTTCAACTGTCACAGTAAAACCTTTGTTTCTGTTTCTTTAATTTAATTTAATATGAAGAAATGAGGGCAGTTCCAGACTTTTGAACATTTAATTCAGAGAGTTATACCCTGGTTCTGACATAGAGCATAGGTTAGTACTTTGTTTCTGATTAATTAATAGATTCATACAAGAGGAAGGTAGAAAAATACTTAACAAAAGACAGATGATGTACGGTACAAGAGTGCAATCAGGTGGATAATCTAATATTTATCCAGAACCAAGTGTGTATGTGTAAGATCTTATAAACACAGACAGACAGTATTCTTTATTCCCAAAGCACTGCGTGCAAGTCATTGGGAAGGCAATGCATCTGCACACTCACTCTCTCACATCTACAGGCAATTTAAAGACACTCATCCTATCTAGGTAGATACTCACATAAAACAAAGAGCAATCAGAGGTCAGGCAATTACACTACTGGAATGCTAGATTTACATGACGTACAACTAAACAAAATCGCATCCATCTAAAGGCTCAGGTTAATTGTCTAATCAGTTGCACTTTTTATCAACAACACTCGTTGAGTGATCTCCTGGCTTCCTATCAGAGAAAGAGACGCATCTGTCTGTGAAAACTGTACACTCTATCATTTACAGACACCACTTGCATGTTACGGGACCTCTGCTGGAAGTTAATGCCTGTTTCCTCACTCCAAACCATTTCCACATGTTTGGCTCATTAAAGGAGTTCCTAGGAAGCCAGCGTGTGAAGCACTGGGATGAGTGCATTAGTGTTGCAGAGGATTATATAGAGCAATAAAGGAAAATTATACTCTCACAACAGTGTTCTGTTATTCTGGACAATCGAAAGTCTCGGTTTGACTTGTATTGCCTCTTTTCCACTGCATAGAACGACACGACACGGTTCAGCTCAACTCACTTCGGGTCGGCGCAGTTTGGCTCGGTTTGCGCTTCCACTGCAGTGTAGTAACACTTTAGCGTGGGCGGGATTACTCACGCGCGCGGCGCCGCTACTGCCGTGACGTCATCGTAAACGCGCCACAAACAGACACAAAACAATGGAGCATATCGACGGCATGGTGTTCTTCATTCTCGGCATGTGGATGTTTTTAACAGCGAGACGAAGGAGTTTGTTTCAAAAGAGGCCGACGGTTAATACAAAAAGGTGCGTGCGATCCTTCTCTGGCTGTTTCTAGATATATCGGTTCTGTTATGTCTTGTGTCGCAAGTTCGGTGACGCAGTAATGACGATTTTCTCCGGCTAATCAGTGGCCAGCGTGTTTACACGTCACGTTTTGGTAACGGTTCGGCGCGCTTGGAACCTCGGCCGAGGTGGTACTGAAAAAAGGACCAGGTACTATGTACTGGTCCCAGTGGATAACCCCCCAAAAGTGAGTAGAACTGAGCTGTGTCGTGTCGTACTATGCAGTGGAAAAGCGCCATATGTCTGCCTTTGATGCCAAGCATTATATTTAAAGGACAGATAAGATCAAGTCAGATTCAGTGTATTATATAGTTTATGTGCTACGAGCAGATTCATGTGAGTTGTGTTTAAATAAGAACATCATCATTTTGGATTAGTTCCCCATGCGCTGTGGGAAAATACTGTATACACACAGTCCAAAAATAAATGATTGAGGTTTTAAATAAGGAATAAATTGCTATACACGACCCACAGCGGCTAGGATCCTCTGATAAGTAAATCTCTGGTAATAAATGTCAAGATCCTATCAGTCTAAAAAGCAAAACCTTTCACAATGAGGCATCTGTCCAAGATAACAACCAGCTTCTGAAAACACTGCATCTCTCTTGCATTTTAAATGTCTCAGATTGTTCAGATGTTTAAATATGAAGAAATAAAAAAAAGATACGAAAATGCTTGGTCTAGCAAAATATACTCTGACTGTCACAGTGAATGAAACAACTTGAGACTAATTTCTGCAGGATCGCTTTCAATCTAGCACATCGTGAAGCTTAATTGGTTGAGAACAAATTGCACTTCGATTCAACATGATTAATTTTGTTCTGCCCTGTAATTCTGTAAATAAATCACTCACAGCTTCTGATTTCTTGATAACAAACCCCCATTTGGGCATACATATACAGTATATATGTATATTGCAAATGATGAGTGATTTCAATGAGAAGTATAGGGATACATTTGGAATATACTGGAATATACTGTCCTGGCATATACAGTATATGGTGTCTGTATCAAAATCATTCATATCTATGTTTTTATAATCTACGGACTAAAAAAAAATTCAGTAGCCATGCTAAGGCATGGGAACGAGATACTGTGGTCGTTGGTGCTGTGTGGTTATGCTGTGTGTCTAGGGATGTAACGGTATTGTAAATACCGTCGTACCGCAATAACACTTTATTTCGATAATACCGTGGTCGCATGACGGTAAAACTATAGGTCTTCTGAGAAAAGTTTGCTCAGGCAAATGGAGCGAACGGGCGGTAGCGGGAACTACAATTTCCATCAGCCCAGGCGTGACCATCATCCTTTGCGTCTATTGTCACTACAGATCTAGTAATGCGGAAATGGCCGGTGCTGCTATTAGCGGCGAAGGAAAAGAGATGGAAAGAGTAATTAATCATTACGGAGTAAGCGGGTTTTAAATCGGATGATGGTCACGCTCCATTCGCCTGAGCAAACTTTTCTCAGAAGACCTATAGTTTTATCGAGTCATTTTGGTTTCTCTCTGAAAAGAAACGGGAAAGAAAAAAAAATCCTGTCTCTGTCTGAATAATTGAGTGAATGAGGTGAGTGTCTCAATACTCATTCAGCACATGGGCCAGCTGCAGTAAGTAGGCTGCTATTTTTATTTTTTGAGTTTTCAAGAATACTAAATTGAAACTTTTTTTTTACATGGTTTAATAATTTTTTGTTATTAAAATTGAAAAATTTAAGTTTATGTTTCAAAGTTTACAGATGGCTAATTTGTATGCCATTGATATGTTCAGTGTTCATGTACAGTACACTGTTTAATAAACACTTCTGACACTTTTTTCGAGTCTCTTCATTAGTTTTGTTTTTCCTGTAAATTTTTCAATAAATACCGTACCGTGCCATTCATACCGAGGTATTACCGTACCGTGAAGTTTTGATACCGTTACATCCCTAAGTGTGTCAGTAAGTAAATATATCTATTTACTTCGATTTATACTAAAAGTTATAAACGTAATCAATTTAAATTTGTCTGTAGTTTACAAGAGACTAAATGCTATGAGGTCATTATAGGCACCATATAGGGCTTAAAGTAAACTTCACTCATACACACACACACACACACACACATGAAACACTTGCATACACACATATGAAACACATACAGTACAGTGATGTTCAAAATAATAGCAGTGTGTTGAATAAAGTGAGTAAAGCTCCATATCCATATAATAACTTTTAAATCACATAAATGCATTGGACACCCTGTACATTCTATTCTGAATCACAACATGAAGACAAATGTGCTAAATGTATTATTAGTTTAATGTAAGTGAAGAAAAACAAATGTTAGTCTGTTAAAAAAATAGCAGTGTGGAGTGTGGTAAATTATTCTGTGAAAAACCGGTGTCAAACAAGTTCCCCTTATTTGAGGATAAATGCAGAAAAGATTGTCCTGTGCATTTCTCGTCCAGACATTGTTCAGAAGAACAGCGTACTTTGATTCAAAAGTTGATTAGAGATGGAAAAAACATACAAAGAAGTGCAGAAAATGATACCAAATCATTTTTAAGCTTTAAAATGGAGACCAAAACCAGAAAGACGTGGAAGAAAACGGAAAACTACCATTCTAATGGATCGAAGAATAACAAAATTGACTCAAAGAACATTTAAAGTTACCTGTTAGTGCTGTTACTATTAGAAGACGGCTAAGTGAAGTCAAGCTATCAGCAAGAAGCCACCGCAAAGTCCCATTGTTGGAAAAAAGACATGTGCTGAAGAGGTTACAGTTTACCAAAGAACACATTGACTGGCATAAAGAGAAATGGTGCAATATTTTGTGGACTGATGAAAGCAAGATTGTTCTTTTTGTGTCTTGAGGCCACAGACAGTTTGTCAGGCGACCCAAGCCACAGTACACTGTGAAGACAGTGAAGCATGGAGGCACAAGCATCATGATATGAGGATGCTTCTCGTAGTATGGTGTTGGGCCTATTTATCACATTCCAGGGATCATGGATCAATTTGAGTACATCAGAATACTTAAAGAGGTCATGTTGCCTTGTGCCGAAGAGGAAATGCCCTTGATATGGGTGTTTCAACAAGACAACGATCCCAAACACACCAGTAAGCGAGGAGCATCTTGGTTCTAGACCAAAAAGATTAACGTTATGGAGTGGCCAGCCCAATCCCCAGACCTGTACAGTAGAAAACTTGTGGGCTGACATTAGGGCTGCACGATATATCGAAAAAATATAATTATCGCGATAATGGCATGCGCAATAACCATATCGCAAAGAGTTGCGATAACCATATCGCAAAGAGTTGCGATAAATACTTTATTTGCCAAGCATTTGTGTGTCCAAATTTGACCAAGGAGATGGGCCCTTACTATGTTTATACTGGCTTATATCTTATATATATATATATATATATATATATATATATATATATATATATATATATTCTTCATTCTGTCGCGAACTAAGCCCGGATGTAACGTGGACGGTAAACCCAAACGCGGAAGCAAGCGAGTCGGCAGAATAACCACGCGAATTAGTCACATGACTCTCACAAAAGGGGAGCAAGGGAAAAACACACATTTAACCCGCGTCCTATAAACACACACTCGAATCAGAAAGTAAACAATCTGCACCGACATGCGTGAACACAGTGACTAAGCTCTATGCGATGGTTTGTTTACTCCTCTTATACTTCCGGGCTCGCGCCCGCATTACTTTCGGGTCCTAGTGCCGGTTGCGGAGCGAGTGTGCGTGCGTGTGTGTGCATGCGTGTGTGTGTGTGTGTGACAAATAGTATTTTTTAAATGTAATTTTTGTTTAATAATATTTATTTTTATTTAAAAATAACAGGCAAGCCAAAGAGAATATTTAGTTTAAAAGATGCTCTTGTTTTAAGACACTATTGATGAGTGTATGGTTACATGTAAATATAAAGTAATGTTTCAAAGTAATTCATATTGTGTTGGCGGGTTTATAGTAACAGCAAACCAGAAGTCAGAATATCTGCAGAGGGTTTTAAGTCATTCATAGAGTTTTGAAGTTTAAATATTTGCAACTTCCTTGACATATAGTTTCTTTTTAGCCTGAATTAGATTTAATTACAGACGAATATCTATTTAATCAGACGAATATCTATTATCTGTTTATTTTAGTATGATCATTACATATAAATAAATAATCAAAAAATAAGCAATAATAATAATTAAAAAATGCATTTCTCTAGGGAAATGTTATATCGCAAGAAATATCGTTTATCACAGTATTCAACAACAATATCGCATATTGCATATTTTCCTAATATCGTGCAGCCCTAGCTGACATGAAAAATGCTGTTTCTGAGGCAAAACCAAGAAATGCAGAGGAATTAGTACATGTAGTACAATAGTCACAGATGTGAAGCAGTTCTCAGAAACCATGGTTATACAACTAAATATTAGTTCAGAGATGCACAAGAAAGATTAAACTTCAAGCATTTTTGTTTAAACAGTAAATTCATCACTTTATAAAGATGAGTGATGATGATGCTATTTTTTTGAACAGTCTAATATTTGCTTTTCTTCAATTACATTAAACTAATAATACATTTAGCACATTTGTCTTCATGTTGTGATTCAGAATAGAATGTACAGGGTGTCTAATGCATTTATGTGATTTAAATTAAAAGTTATCATATGGATATGGAGCTTTACTCACTTTTTTCAACACACTGCTATTATTTTGAACAACGCTGTACATATATATACTACTAACTGCACAAACAACTATGAGATGCGCACAAACAAATGAAACTGTAGAGGTGTAGGAAACGAGTGAAGAACGGATCTTTACTTCAGCGGAAAAGGGAATGAAAAATTTCTCAGTCATTACGTATCGCTGGAACGTGAATTTTTTTATTTTTTTATATTTATTATAATTATTATCGAAGATGAAATCATATAAATATGACACAATAATTAAAATCCTTATTATTATATAGGCTAGTAATCTGTAAAAAAAAAAAACATCTCCATACATCTTGTAAATTAATAGTATAATTTATTCATAAGTTATAAACGTTTCAATACTTTATATATTTTGTAATGGTATCAGTTTTTGTTTCAATAAATATTCTATATTTAATTTCATCTGCCCTCTGCACCTACTGACTCATCTCTATGCTGAACTGTTCTTCACATTAATTTAAAACTTTAGAACTTTCACCTGCACAACACACATGATGTTATATCATTTCTATCGGTTATCACCCAAATGAGGATGGGTTCCCTGATTGAGTCTGGTTCCTCTCAAGGTTTCTTCCTATTGCCATTTCAGGGAGTTTTTCCTTGCCACCGTCGCCGTCACCCTTGGCGTGCTCATTAGAGACATTTCATTCATCATTCATTCATCTTATTATTATCTAGACACATTTTTCTCACACATGCACACTTCCAAATATTTTCTTTTCTAAAAAAATTTTCTTTCATTTTTGCGAAGCTGCTTTTAGACAATGACCACTGTTAAAAGCGCTATATAAATAAAATTGAATTAAATTGAACTGAATTTAAATGTCTGTAGCTTGAAATTTCCACAGCAGAAGCGACAGGTATCCGGGGTGCTTATGTTACCATGGTAACGCATGGAGGAAATGACGTTGCATTGTGTTCCGAACGGTGGAATTTTGTAGAGCCCTTAACAGACTTTCCCTGCACATGGAGTAGGGTGTAGTGATTTAAATGTATATGGACAATTAATTCTCCCTGATTAGTAGTAGCGTTTTTTAAAATAGACCGTTATTGGACAGTTTAGAAGACAGCGAGTGATTTAATTATTATCACCACTAAAGTGGGTGGTATGGAGGGTCGGAACAATGTTTGAATTTCCGATTCTGTACTTGGATTTGATCAAGTGAATATTGTTCATATTAGCGAAGGTGAGAAAAGCACATTTCACAAAACAGTAATTGCTTCTGTTGTAGGATTCGACATATTAGCCACAGATTTCCGTTTACACTGAAATAACCTCCTTTTACACTAAAATGACTTCCTTTTACACTGAAATAACTTCCTTTTACACTGAAATGAACTCTGCTGTTCTCAATATACATGCTTCTCTTGGGTAACATCATTAGAAGACATGGGATTAGTTTCCATTGTTATGCTGATGATACCCAATTATATATCTCAACAAAACCAGACGACATACCTAAGTTGTCTAGATTAACTGAGTGTCCAGGACATAAAAGATTGGATGACCAATAACTTTCTTTTATTAAATTCAGATAAGACAGAGATATTACTTATTGGCCCAAAAACCAGCACACAACAGCTTTCACAATTCAGCCTGCGCTTAGAAGGGTGCACTGTTACTACCAGCTCAGCAGTAAAAGACCTGGGCGTAATATTAGACAGTAACTTGTCTTTTGAAAATCACATTTCAAATATCACAAAAACAGCCTTTTTCCATCTTAGAAATATTGCCAAACTTAGGAACATCTTATCCGTATCTGATGCAGAAAAGCTAGTTCATGCATTCATGACCTCCAGACTGGACTTTTGTAATGCATTACTAGGTGGTTGTCCTGCATCCTCAATAAACAAGCTTCAGTTAGTCCAAAATGCAGTCGCCAGGGTTCTCACTAGATCCAGAAAATATGATCATATAACCCCAATATTATCATCCCTGCACTGGCTACCTGTTCAGTTTAGAATAAATTACAAAATAGTATTACTTACATACAAGGCCTTAAATGGTTTAGCGCCCACATACCTAACCAGTCTTCTGATGCGCTACAATCCACCATGCGCCTTAAGATCACAAAGCTCCGGACTTCTGGTAGTTCCCAGAATTTCAAAATCTACAAAAGGGGTAGGGCATTTTCATATTTAGCTCCAAAGCTTTGGAATAGCCTTCCAGACAGTGTTCGGGGAGCAGACACGGTTTCCCAGTTCAAAAGTAGACTCAAGACGCATCTTTTTAATCTGGCATTCACGGAACTCATCCCATAACCTCATAATCTGGCATACACATAACTCATCCCATAACCTCATACTCCAGTACACCTATCCCGAATGGCAATTACGCTAATTCTCCCCATCTGTTCTGTATTTCTCTACCCATCCCGAGGCATCGGGAGATTTTGCCAGCTTCAGTAGACAAAGGCCGACCCTGCGAGGTTCCTGAGGCATCCAGAGACGGACCAGCTCCAGCTGGATTCAGCTTTATGATGGTTGGAGCTACACATGCTGCTCCTGTGCTTCCAGTGATCCAGACCTCATCTGCCCTCTGCACCTACTGACTCGTCCCTATGCTGAACTGGTCTTCATGTCAATTTAAATAATTTCTGTCATATTGAATTTTCACCTGCACAACACACAAGATGTTATATCATTTCTATCTGTTATCACCCAAATGAGGATGGGTTCCCTGTTGAGTCTGGTTCCTCTCAAGGTTTCTTCCTAATGCCATCTCAGGGAGTTTTTCCTTGCCACCGTCGCCGTCACCCTTGGCTTGCTCATCAGAGAAATTTCATTCATTCGTCTCATTATTATTATCTACACATTTTTCTCACACATACACACTTCCAATTATTTTCTTTTCTAAAATTTTTTTTTTCATTTTTTTTACATTTCCTTTCATTTTTGTGACGCTGCTTTGAGACAATGACCATTGTTAAAAGCGCTATATAAATAAAATTGAATTGAATTGAATTTAAATAACTTCCGTTTACACTGAAATAACTTCCTTTTACACTGAAATAACTTCCTTTTACACTGAAATTACTTCCGTTTACACTGAGAATCATGTATCATGTATCTGTTTGTGCGCATCTCATAGGTTCATGTGCACGAAGAGTTTGTGTGTACAGTATCTGCGCGCATCTCATAGGTGTGCTTTCGGAAGTCGTAGACACAGCATATTTTCTCCCCAAAGTCACCATAGGGGGCTCTGTTATAACCTACATCGACAAACATTATGAATTCTGTTAATATACAAACTGAATTTTATGTTTTTTTGTATTTAATAAATTGAGGTCACTGGGAATACGTGGAAGTTTAAATTATATCAAGCAGAAAAACTTTTAGACATGCAGTGGCACAAAAGGAGGGCAAAGACAAACTAACAGGGGTGAAATCACCTGAAGTTAATGGTTTTACAATTATATATGAATAGTATTGGCTTTAAAGATGTTTTGGAGCTTTTAATACTTAATGCATTTGGATTTTTTAACAATCACTACAATGACTTAAAGCAATAATTAATTTATATAAAGTTATATACAAAGTCTAAAACTGAACGCCACAGGACATTTATACAAGTGGCAAACAAAATCTATAACTCTTCCCCCTTCATTCGGGAGCTCTCATGACAGCACAATCAATAGAGCTTTATCATGCCCTGATACATTGTGCAATATTAGTATCACAATAATAATATCACATGCAAAACCAATAATTATGCAATATTATGAAAATCATGTGCAATATCTGGTGTGCAATATCAATATCATTATTACTCTCTATATGCAATATCAAATATTATGTGCAATAATATACATGTACAATAAACAAGAGACAATTCTGCACCTTTCTGTACAGTCAGTAGTTTTTGTAGTTTTTTTAAATAATTTTTATTCTATTTATATCTGTTTTTTGACAATACAGTACATTGTCCAACGTACTGCGTAGCCTTGGCTATTTTATTTTCTAATTTCTTATCCTATAGTTTTTGTATCTTTTAAAAATGCAGTTACTGGAGAAACAATTTCCTTCGGGAATTAATAAAGACTTATCTTATCTTAGTTAGACAACTCAGTGTATAGAGATGGCAGGGATTATTTCAGGGGTGGCAGTGGCATCTACATCTCACTCATCGTCTATGCCGCTTTATCATGTATATAGGGTCGTGGGGGGCCTGGAACATATCCCAGGAGCCTCAGGGCACAACGCAAGGTCCACCCTGGATGGGGAGAGGGCAATCCATCGCAGGGCACACACACTTACTCACACACACACACAATGCCAGGTAGCCTTATCTGCATGTCTTTGGATTGTGGGAGGGGACCGGAGCACCCGGTGGAAACCCACCCAGACTGGAGGCGGGAATTGAACCCAGACCCTGGAGGTGCAAGGTGACTGTGCTAACCAACATATTCACCTAGGACTAAAAATATATACATATAAACTTGCCAAAAGCCCAACATTATTTAGTTATTCGTCTATTAAGTTAGATTTTAAGTTTAGTCAAACACAACCCAATTGAAGCACAAGCTGACTGAGATAACAAGCAGGCTATACATGTATTACAATATAAAAACATTCATATACATTTATATATGTATTTAACAACACGAGTTGTTATTAGAAATAGAGAAACATATTAATATGTATAACACAAACACCAGAACTTACGGTAGAGAGAAAGAGGCTCAGACTTGAAACAAACATCACCAAGCTTAAGACGTCCATGACCGGTGATATATGTATATATATTTATTTATTTTCTTTTTTAGTATAAAAAAAACCGTCGACGGAATAACACCTAATAAGTTTCCTCGTCCTCCCCCCAAATAAAATACAAAATAAAATAATACTATTAAAAATAGTAGCATAAAACACAAGAAAAAAAAGCCGTTAAGTTATTCTCCTCGCGCGCGTACTGGGAGCTGAGGAACTTGACCGCGCGAGCGCAGCATCTCCCTCCACGGCGCTGTTTCAACTCCGCCAGCGGCTCGCGTGCGCCGCATTCTCATAGGCTGGCCGGAAGCGCGAGCTGACATCTCAGCGACCAATCAGAACACGGCAGCAGGAGCGTCGCTGCTTTCGAACATGGGCGCTTTTAAGAAAAAGCGGCTCGCGCTCGCGTCACTCTGCGTGCTTTATTCGCGTAGCCTTGGCTCTGTGTGTGCGTGTGTGTGTGTGTGTATGTCAACCGCCGTGCTGATTTCACATAGAGGAAATAATTCAGATACCTGAGGCTTTCATACCTCAAGGTTTTAGTTCTTTAGTCCAAAACTGCAAGGTTAAACTGTGGGGGGAAAAGTAACCAAGAGATAAAGAGTCCCAGCATTACTGTTTCTATATGTTAGATTTGTGGAGATAATACTGTGATGGTGATAATACTTACATTACCTACATGTCACAGCACTGTCTTGCTTGATTAAAAAATACCACATTTTGGCCCAAACCCCAGCCACTGGATGCAGTGCCCGTCCCCAAACCCAGATAAAATGGGAGGCTTGCGTCAGTAAGCGCATCCAGCGTAAAACAGATTAGACCCATAGATGGGAAGAGCCGAAAGACTAACAACAACATATTATATTGGGCATTGGTGGGTTTAATTTCCAGCCAATGCCCAAACCCCAGCCACTGGATGCAGTACTGGTCCCAAGCCTGGATATAATGGGAGTTGCATAAGAAAGGGTATCTGGCGTAAACCCTGAGCCAAGTTGTGCAGATTGGATGGTCAGCTGTGGCAACCCCATGATGGGAGCAGCCGAAAGACTAATAAACCACTAATAATAAACCCTAATAAACCACTAACAATCGACTAACTGTATCCCAATCCAAATAAAAATGCATCAAGTAAGCACCCCAATCAGATTAGTTTGACCTGTTACAACCTGAACAGAATGGATTTTTAATCATAATGAAAAGAGCAGTGTAAATATTTGATAATCCGTTCACTAGGTACATACTGTATCAGCTATCTAAAAACTCTCTCTTGTTGAAATAAATATTTTCTTTCTGTGCATGTTTCCCATGTGGAAGATAACTTTAGGCAATAGATATGATGAGTGACCAAGTTAAATTTGCAACATTCCTGATTCCTGATTACAGCTGTTTGGCCGAATGAATCCTGCCTCAAGTTGACCCATTGTTTGAATCATTATCATTACGTTATCAGTATAAATGTGTGGATTTTTGTCATGTATAGTAACCAGTCAAAAGTTTGGACACACCTTTGAATTCATGGTTGGTTTTTTTGTTTAGTATATATTTTTTTACATTCTGGAATAATCCTGGATTTTTTTTTATAACTATAAAATAACCGCAAGGCATACAGACACACACATACACTACAGGTAATTTGGGAACCAATTAGCCTAACAGGTAGTATTTGGATTTTGGGAGTAAACCTGTGTACCCAAAGGAAACGTGGAGAACATGAAACTATGCCACCACGCCGCCTACAAGTCAGTTTTTATTTTAAGACATGAAGGTCAGCTGTCCTGGAACAGTTCTTGTACGAACAGTATTGTGTCAAGTGCATTCGCAAAACCCATCAAGCTCCATGATGAAACTGTCTCTCATGAAGGCCTTCGCGGGAAAGCAAGACCAAAATGTACCCTGCAGAGGAGAAGTTCATCTAGAGTCTCAGCCTCAGAAATCAAACAATTAAACAAACAGCACCTCAGATTAGAGCCGTTATGAAGGCTTTAAAGAGCATACAGTAAGTTAGCAGACACATCTCAATATCAACTGTTCAAAGGAGATTATTGCATATTTTGGATGCCCTCAGCCTTGTTTCATAATGTAGAAAGAAATAAAAATCAGGAAAGACCATGGAATTAGAAGGTGCGTCCAAACTTTTGGCTGGTACTGTATGTCCATCATCCATCATATTTTTCACTTTAAGAGCTTTCCATGCACAATATCACTCCTCCTCGACGCACTTTGGAGTTGTTGACTCTGCCAAGCTCTTTTTTTTTTTCTTTTGCCATTTATTGGCGAGTATGAATTCACTCCCTAGACCTGTCCATATAGATCTAGCTTCAATGGGAGCACTGACCTTTATAGAGTGGGTCTGTATTACTCAAGCACTGCACAAGGCTTTCCTTGAAATTCAGGTAGATTTAGTGCCTTTGCAAAGAATCTTCTCTGTTCCGAAGGGCAACTATTTCTCTTTTAAATTAATATCAGACAATAAGAATTCCAGATGAAACAGAAGTAAGCGAGGCTGGCCAAAGCAAACGTAGCAATAAATAGTCTGATTCCCTGAACAGGAGTCTTAAATGAGTCTCACGATTCAACAAAATAACCTCTTGCAAAATACTTACGCTGTCATGGTCTATCAATCCCAGTCAATTCTTCTGATTTAGATGATTTGGCTTTCGCTCTGACTGTGCGTGTTTTTTCGGACAGACATCTTTTTTGGGTACAAACGAAGGACTGAATAAGTCTATTAAAAGAGTACACTAGTGGGCATAAACACATTCATACAAAGTGCACCTGAACAAATAAACATAGCTAACTCATCATGAATTATACAGAATGTCTCCCAGTACTGAGTGGTATAATGGTGCATCTATGTCATGCCTAGAGGTCAAATTAATCAAGCTTTTTGAATATCACATTATTCACCCTATAAATTGCACATTAAAAGGTAGACATAAGGGTTACAAGGGGTCTAAAACAGAAGATCAACAGATATTTATCTGCTTATATATTTGGGTAGACTGAAGAGACAATTGTGACAATCAGTGCCTCGGAGGAATTAATTAATTAGTCATTATGCAATCTTGTATTCCACTGTGAATGCATTGTTTTTGTCTGGCATGGACAGGACTCTCAGCATCAGTTCCTTGTTTTTTTCTTTTTTGTTTTCTTCCTATTCCTTCATTATCTCACAGGGGTCCTCATGTCCGCATGTCATAAACGGGGACAATGAAGCGCTCACTCACACAAGCATAAATCGATGATCTATACCTGACAGATGATCCTGGCAAAAGATAAATGTCTTCGTAGTTCATTTCTCCCAGCACCACAGTCTTCCAGAGCAGAGACTCTGTGAACAGTCTGCTCAGAAATTAATTTAAATGTAAGAACTTAAGAATGCAAGCTTTACAGAATAGATTAGAAGACCATGAGACTGAGATAAAGTAAAATTTTTGGTGAAAATATTTTCAAAAATTTTACAGAGTATGTTTTATCCTATTTGCAGTGCACTTGCAGAGGTACTTTTCCAAACCTTAATCATGCAACTTCCAAATCGTCAGTGTTGAACATAATCATTTCGGATTTCTTTAATAGGCTATGAATTAATATCTAATTATATAAATGCTGTTTTAATTACTCACAGTCAATATTTTTCTCAAACTGCTACACATCATAACACCCTCGTAATCAATCAACTTGAAGACATTAAGTTATAGAGTTAATGACGATAAATTGGCAAGCTTTCAGCACACATCTTTAGTTGGAGTCTGTTGCAGAAATCGGATCCAGTGGTGTTGCAAAATTCCAGCTGTGGACAAAATAAACACTCAGAAACTTGCCTCTCAAGGGGTTGAAAACTATTATTCCAAACTGAGCGTCTGTTCTGAGATTGGATCATCTTATTCTTATTAAGCTGATAAAGGTTTAATAATAATAGCTTCACTTTAAACCATGATCAGTGATCTGCATTCAACATGGCAGGCAGCAAAACAGACAGCATTTAGCATCTTATACGTACATTAAGGACACTATTATTAAAGTTACATGTCAAATCTTAATTTGTCAGGTTTAACCTAGGCATGTGATTTTGATTACTTACATTCAACATCAGTGGGCTAAGAAGCAGTAGCTTGCTGAGGTAGCCACATGTCACATTATTTTACAATGGCTCATTAGCAATTTATTTGGAAGTGTTACATACTATGATACTTTCTCTAACCTAGCTGCTAAGCTATCCCAGCTATCAACAGCTATTACCCTTAACCACCAAGTTCACGTTAGCTTCGTCCCACAACAAAGTTAGCATTGATTGTTATTCGCAAATTAACATTTTTGCCGAACCTTTCACATCCAACTTCTGAATGTCATGTCCAACTAAACAACCAGAACCGGTTTCTTGTAGGCCTCCCTCGATTATGAATGTGATTAATGCATGTGTGACTTTAATTAAACTGAGAACAGTTTATGAGACTTCTACACATGGTACCTTTTACTCGATTGTGTTTTACAGCTTGTACTTTTACATGTTAAGTAATGCACAGTAAAGTTAGGCATCTGGTGTAAATTTTACCCCAAAATAGTAGACTGCACGTGATCTCTCAAATATATTATGTAGATGTTATGCAATCATGTTTATTATATTTATCCACCCCAAAAAATATTTTATTAAATATATCTGTGTGGGGTTCCTTTAAGTTCTTAAGTTACTTCGAGAAACATGGCTACTGTATATTGGAACTAGGTGTAAATAAGCAAGTGCATATGTATTATGCATGATTGCCTGTGCTGAACCTGTGGTCCACTCAGGGTGTATTCCCACCACACGGCCAGGGTTCCCAGGATCCTAGATCCACCACAACTAAAATAAAATTCTTAATAAAGATGCAGCATTCAAATATGCACCTGTTTTTTTTTTTTGTTTGTTTTTTTAATCTGCCATAGTAAACACCCAAGTCTGTCAAGTCTGGGTTTTTCTATTTGGCGTCTCACTAATCCCTGAAAATGCATGTCTGTTATTTTGGAAGGAAGACAGAAAATAGTTCCAGTGACTTATTCATGCTGTGGGAAATGGTGCAGGTGCAGCTTGATACTACTCATTTTGCATACATTACTGTCGTGTTTTAGTCCCCAAGTTACTCCTGTGCATAACAATCATGGCAGCCTGTTTTAGAAACTGCCACTTTACTGAGTTCTTACAATTCAGAGAAATCAGGGTGACATGCTAAAAATAGCAGTGAGGTAACATCAACATCCTTGTTCGGCTTATCCATCTTCCTTTCACCAATTGCAGAATCCCGAAGATTAATATCCTAGATTGGCATTCAATTAGGTGACACTTTATGTCTACAGTATGTGGGAAGCATTAGTAGAAATATTGCACAGTCTGGGACTTTAGCCTGGCTTCATAACAGTGGCAAAATTGCCACATTCTCAATAAAGAGTTTGTACATACAGCACCCGTAGGCTACTTTTTAAATCATCAGTCAACTTTTTTTTTTTTTACTTTATTACAGCAATGTAAACAAAAATATATACTTACACCGGGTGGTTTTCTTCTTCCTCCTGAATTCTGGCACAAAACAGAGAACGTCTGTTGCTCATCTGCCCTTAAGACATTCTACCTTAAGACTCAAGTATCCATCATACAACCCTAGTGTATAGATGTAGACATACATATAGACAGACATATACTGAGCAATTTCACCCTCCAGGAATCAGCTGCAGCTCCGGCACAGGATTTCTGCAATGCCTATTTCTAGAAGCCATTTTATTTGCAGAACACACACGCTTCAGAGTTTAGAGGCCAATCAGGTAACCATAATAAAGTGGGTTTATTTACACAAATGTGGCAGAGGAATGACGGGCCACACAGGAGATGTTATAAACCATGCAAGGCAGGACGCTGCACAAATATACTTTATAAATATATATACCAGGGTTTGACATTGGCACCCGCCAAATGCGGGTAAAATTTGGCTGTGGCGGGTAATAACTCACTAGCCACTTTGGCGGGTTTATTCTTTGGTATATTTTTGTTGTAGTTTTCTTTAAAGTCATCCGATATAATAAACGCACTGCAACGTAATATTACGCACACAAAACGCGCATGAATGTAATGAGGACATTTAATACCTCTCTCTACACATGTTCACACATGCATCGCGCGCGCGCGCGCACACACACACACTTTTACTTCCTGTTTACACTTTCATTTCCTTAAAGGGCTATTGCTTCTCAACAGCATGAGAATGTTTGCCCCTTTCGCATAGGTTACAGTATTTACTGATTATATATAAAAAAGTAATCACTATTAAAATCTATTTAGATTTCATGTTGAATGATATACAATTCATCAATTGATTGAATTACCTCACACTATAAAGAGTCAACACTACAAGATAGACCAGAGTGCATTGTCCTAACTCAGAATTCTGATATAATAATACATAATGAATAATAATACCTGACAATAGTACACATAATAACACACTAATATGATAAATGTTCTGAGTTGCTGTATTTTTAATATCAGAATGGGTTAGATTGTGTCTTTCTCTTGCTCATTTACTTTGAGAGTCCTTATAACAAATCGCGTGATTATCCTGCCCGCTCGTGTCAATTCGCGTTTGGGTTTACCATTCACGCTACAGGGCTAACTGCTAAAGCCAAGTCTTTCTGGTCGCCTCGGGTTAGTTCATGACAGAATGACAGAGCCGAAAGCAGTAAACTCAGCGAATCACGCGCGCTTATGCGATGTGGTTGACCAACATGCTATGCTAATCAACAAGCTAACCGGAGTGCTCGATACTCTGCGCCGGAGTGTCCAAGACGTCGCAGCTCTGCGCCGCGAGGTTGCAGAGCCTCCGTGCGGCTGTTGATGGCATGGCTAGCGGTCCGCCCACCACAGCGGCCCCGGAACTGGTGTTTGAGTTTAATGACACCAAATACTCCACTGACCGGCTACGCATTGCACTAACTGTTTCGTTGCTATCAGGGCAGGCAGCGGAGTGGGCCACGGCAGTTCTTCGCGCTGACACAGACACCGCCCACTCATATAACGAGTTCACCCGTCAGCTTAAACTTACCTTCGAACATCCCGCGGGCGAGGTGGAGACCGACACGAAGCTCTACCATCTGCGACAGAGAGGATTGTCTGTGAGCAGGTACACTGCAGACTTCCGGACCCTTGCCATCCAGACCTCGGGCGCTATCGCGAGGGATTGTGCGCCTACTGTGGCTCTGGGAAACGCCCAGCCACAAGCGAGTCCGAATTACCGCGTTCATCGATTCCGGTGCCGCGGGTAACTTCATTGACTCTACGTACGCCAAAGGGTTGTGGGTAAGAATTGAGGCGTTATCCCAGCCTATGAGAATCGCCTCCGTCGACAGGCAGCCCCTCTCATCTAGCCCCATCACCCAACAAACCCAACCCATCATTCACAACCTCGGCCAACACCAAGAACAAATTCAGTTTCACCTCACCCCCATCTCCTCTCCACCTCTCATCCTCGGATACCCCTGGCTACTGAAACACGACCCCTTGATTTCCTGGACACAGAACCGGATCCTTAAGTGGGGGCCGACCTGCACCGAGTTATGCCTACGGGCCCAGGCTGGGACATGTTCCACGGAGTCCGAGGCCCCCTACGTCGACATCCACGCAATCCCTCCGCTCTATCGGGACCTGGCTGAGGTGTTCTGTAAACGCCGAGCCAATCATCTGCCACCTCACCGTCCTCATGATCTGGCCATTGAACTCCAGCCGGGTTCCAACCACCCCCCCCCGGCCATCTCTACTCTCTCTCCAACAGTGAGACCAAGGTGATGGAGGAATACATCACTAGCGCTCTGCGACACGGCACCATCTGACCATCCTCCTCACCTGCAGCCGTGGGGTTCTTCTTCATAAAGAAGAAAGGGGGCGAAATTCGCCTGTGTGTCGATTATCGGGGGCTTAATAAAATCACCATAAGGAACCGTCACCCGTTGCCTCTTACCAACTCAGCCCTGGACGCCCTCTCTGGGGCCACCATGTTCACTAAGTTGGACCTCCGGAGCGCCTACAACTTGGTGCGCATCAGAGAGGGTGATGAGTGGAAGACGGCCTTCATCACCCCCACCGGACATTATGAGAGCCTGGTCATCCCATTTGGACTCTGTAACGCACCCTCGGCCTTCCAACAGTTCATCAATGACGTTCTCAGGGACATGCTAGGCCGATGGGTGTTCGTCTACTTGGACGATATCCTCATATATTCACACACCACTGAAGAACATGTCAAACACGTTAGGGCTGTTCTAAAGAGATTGCTCGCCCACCAGCTGTACTGTAAGCTGGAAAAGTGTGCTTTTCACGAGCACTCCACCACGTTCCTGGGTTTTGTCATCTTGCCCCAGGGTGTGGCCATGGACCCGCAGAAGCTGGAGGTTGTACGTCACTGGCACCTACCCAGGACACTGAAGCAGCTCCAACGCTTTCTCGGGTTTGCGAATTTTTACCGTCGCTTTATCCGGGACTACAGTACAGTTGCAGCACCACTCACCACACTGACCAGGCCCTCAACCCATCCTTTTCAACTCAACTCAACCGCCATCTCCGCCTTCAAAAATCTCTGTCACCTCTTCACCACCGCACCTATTCTCCTCCATCCGGATGCCAGTCAACCATTCGTTGTGGAGGTGGACGCGTCGGAAGTGGGCGCCGGCGCTGTTCTCTCCCAGTGAGGTCCAGACCAGAAGCTACACCCTTGTGGCTTCTACTCCAAGAAATTTAACCCCACTCAACAGCGATACGGAGTAGGGGACCGTGAAGTGTTGGGCATAAAGTGGGCCTTGGAGGAATGGCGTCACTGGCTCCAGGGCACCAGTGAGCCGTTCATCGTCTGGACGGACCATCAGAACCTGCTCACCATCAGGAACCTGAAGCAGCTCAACCCACGACAGGCACGGTAGGCCCTATTTTTTGAACAATACGACTTCCATCTGTCGTACCGCCCTGGGTCAAAGAACACCAAGGCCAACGCCCTCTCCCACCAGTACGAGAGAGAGACGACCCGGGCGGACCCCGTACCTGTCATCTCACCCACTCGGATCATTGCACCTCTCCGTTGGGACATTGAAACGAGGATCCGCCAGGCACTGACAGCAGAACCCGCGCCGGCAGGCGTGCCGCCTGGACGACTCTATGCCCCACCACCACTAAGGTCCAAAGTCCTCCAGTGGGGCCATTCCTCGCTCGTCGCTGGACACCCAGGAACCCGACGGACCACCACTTTTGTAAGACAGGCTTTCTGGTGGCCCTCGATGAGGAGGGACATCATTGAGTTCATCCAGGCGTGCCCGGTGTGTGCCAGGGCCAAAGACCAAAACCGACCTACACCAGGAGAACTCCAACCCCTTCCTGTTCCTCGGCAGCCCTGGACGCACATCGCCGTAGACTTCATCACGGGCCTGCCGCCTGAGTTGTCACCCAAAAAGTCCATTTGAGGTGTGCCATGGTTGGTCCGCCGGTGCCGGCGGCTATGGCACCAAGCCAACCTTGCCATCCAACGTGCCAACACCAACTACATCACTCAACACTGCCATCAGCACCCTCCGGGACGTTTGTACCACGTAGGTGACAAGGTATGGCTATCCACCAGGAACCTTCATCTGCACACTGAATCACGAAAATTATCACCAAAGTTCATTGAACCATACCGCATCACACTAAAGATTAACCCTGTCACCTACCGGCTCCAGCTGCCTGCGGCACTCCGGATCCACCCCGTCTACCACACCTCCCAACTGAAACCATTCATCACCTCACCCATGGCCCCCCAAAAAGTCATTCAGAAAGGAAAGCATTATTTTATACTTTCTCTTAGGTGTTTTTTTTTTTTTTTTTGCAGAAGTAAGGTCACAGGTATTTGTGACAATTATGTGGAATTTTTCTTTCCTGATAATTTAATTAAAAAAATTAAAGTTTCTAGATTTATTACAAGCAAAATGAAATATTTCAATCCTTTTTTATTTGAAAATGTATGATTTATAGCTAATGAAAATTTAAAAATCCAAGATCTCAGAATATTTCCTAAGATCAAAAAAGGATTTACAATACAGACCTGTCCAAATTCTGAAAAGTATGTTGATTTACACACTTAACACTTCATCAGGGCTTCTTTCATTTCACTGATGACTGTATCGATGCAGCATGGCACGAAGGATTGCCGAGGCCTTATTGCTTTGGTGAAAAGTCACTTAAGAGTAGATTAATGTGTGTTGAAGCAGGAAAATCGGCACTGTGGTGGGATCCATACACAGATGAGTACAGATGAACTCAGCTTCTGAAACCTCTCCAACCCACAAGCTGTCACCCTTCATTAAGCTATTAAAAGAAGATCAGCAGTGGCAAGACAAAAACCCCTGATGAATGCATACGCCCCTGTTAAATGGGAATTCAGTGCTAACTGTTAATCAGGAAAGGTGAAGACGTGTCAAAATGTCAAGAAGGTTGACTCGTCTGAGAAAAGGTCTCTGACAATTCAGTTCCCCGGAAAATTGCTGGAGCCGCATGAACTGAAGACAATAGGTTACAAAAAAAGACACAGTGATGCCCTGATTACTATTTAGCCTACAATCACTTTTTGTGGCAGCAGACGTAAAGACAACATATGAGACAACTCAAGGAAAAAAAATCTTAAATGAAAGAGAAGATTGAAAAAAAAATGAACATGGAAGATAAAAATCTCCTGCAGATATTTATGAGCTCTCAGTGAACTTTTAGACTTTAATGAGTTTTGTAGTTAAATGTATATCAGCTAATCTGTGAACATGCCTACGTGAGATTCTGAGGTATTTGAGTATGTGAGTATGAAATAATTTTGCGTTTATGAGAGGCATTCAAGTCAAACTGGGACTTAATCTGGTTTGTGAATTTTTTGTGGATGAAGGATTAAAAACCAATTGACATTTACAGTAGATTTCAAGCACAGTACAGTGGTGATGAGTCTCCTTTGAATGATGCAAATGCTTTAAAGACGGTTGTACGACAGTGAATCATGATCCTGGCAGAGGTGACATGAAGCCCATTTAGAGTGTGGAACGCCACAGAATGTGGATCCAACTTGCGGAAGAGACGTGGGAACTGTACACACAATCTTTCGCCAACACCACTTGCATATTACAGGAACTCGCTTGGGAGTTATTAACACATCCCCCATACAGTCCTGACATCGTGCCATGTTTGAGTCATTAAATGAGTTCCTGGGAGGCCAGTGCATCAGTGTATCAGGGGATTATATTCTTACAAAGCCCCAAAATTATGGAATAGTCTTCCAAATAGTGTTCGGGACTCAGACACAGTCTCAGTGTTTACTGTAAGTCTAGGCTAAAAACCTTTTTATTTAGCCAAGCACTTTTATGAAAAGATTTGCCATAAGGTAAAGGAGCAGATCTGGGGGACTCATGGACGTAGAGTATTATGGTGAACTGGTATGTTTAGATGCTGTCTTCCTCACTCTCATTTGATCACTCAGGTTTGTTGATGGTGAGGTGATTGTTTGCTTTACATCTCAGGGAGCCCTCATGTTTGTGCTTCCTTCTGGCTCTCTCTTTTAGTTATGCTGTCACAGTTAGTCCTGCCGGAGTCCCTGCTTGCACTCTACAGTAAATATACATTCACATTATACATTGTGACTGTGACCATACCTAATTGCCATCTCTCCTCTTCTTCTCTTTCTCCCCCTCTTTCTCTTTCCTCTCTCCCCCTGTCTCCCCCTTTCACTCTTTCTCTCTCTCTCTCTGTCGAGCTACACATGTCATTCCTGAGCTGCCAGTGATCCAGACTCCCTCTGCCCTCCGGACCTGTCTGATCCATCCTGGTACCCCGTTTCTGGTTGGAGGTCTCGTCGCATGGATGCCCCGTGTGTCTCTTTGGGATGCGTCTGGTGTCTGGGGATGATTCTCTCTACTTAGAAGACGGTTCTGGCCTCGACTGGTGTTAGCAGCTGTTTCTCTAAGGACTTGACAATTCGATAGTTCAGGACTGGAACTTTCTACAAGTCTATTTGAGTCTCCAATAACTACTGGACTCCATTTTACATCAACTATTATAACATCAATTAACATCAACTATTATAGCTGAACCTAACACTTAACACTGTATAAATGCAGATCATTTCCTGTTATCTGTTTCACCCAGATGAGGATGGGTTCCCTGTTGAGTCTGGTTCCTCTCAAGGTTTCTTCCTATTACCATCTGAGGGAGTTTTTCCTTGCCACTGTCGCCCTCGGGCTTGCTCACCAGGGACTATCTGAACATTTTTAATTCATACACATTCACATTCCATACAAACTTAAATAATTCTTTTGATTGTGTAAAGCTGTTTTGAGACAATGTCAATTGTTAAAAGCGCTATACAAATAAAACTGAATTTAATTGAATTATATAGAGAAATAACGGGAGTTTTTACTCTCATAAGTGTGTTCTGTTATTCTGCACAAACAAAAGTCCTGCTTTATAGCTAGATTTGGTGGGAAAAAAAATTAAAACAAAGTTTAATAATTCAAAAATTGATAAATGACACCTATTACCTGTAAAGCTATGCCAATAGTAACTAAGTGTGAAAACATCACATATTCTGTGTGATCTTGAACAGAACACTCAAAAATATTTTCGTTCCACAGAAGGGCAAAGCTAGTTTGATCCCTCACAAGCTTTAATGGTCATTCTCCTGGCTTTGCGGCTTGTTATATACTATTTTGAATCCTTTCAAATGTCATTTTCTGCTTTTCACCGATTTGAAATGTTCGTCCAACTGCTCATCATGAAACCCCCAAGATTGCAGTGACCCGAGACGACCTCACGCTGATTTCCGCCTCCGGTCTCCCAGAGGCTGCATATGGTCGGGTCCGCATGACAGAGTGACACTGCTGCAGACATGCTGAGGCTTAGGGAGATTTGGGACGTTAGACAGAGACAGCAGGAGTGTACGAACAGACTGCACGATTAGAAAAACCACCTATATTTATGGCTCTTAAATAAGCCCTAGAAAAGCATGAATTTGATAAAGGTTGAAGGAATCACACCGCATTAATTAATACTTCACCACCTGCTGCTGAGATCGCCCTTTAGATGACATATTGCGCTCTGGACCCACCAATTAGGAGCATTTTATGTGTTCGCTTCCATTTTAAACACATTCTTCCTCTTTTATAGATAATACATTGGCAGGAAGGTGTGAGACCTCAGGTTGAGGGTGAAATACAGGGATTTTTTTTTTTTGCAATCACAGAGAAGAACTTTTCTTCACTGATCTTTCAGAAGCATATTTTTGCTAATATAAAGAATCATAATCTTTGAGATCCATGAGGAAAAAAACCTTGTAGTTTTGCAGAAATAGTGCTAAGAGCTGACAGAAGGGTTTGCATCGAACCAACAGTTCCCAAAAGCCTTCAGACTGTTAGATCTGTTCTTGACAAGTTGAGTGCTCTGTTTTTAGTGCAATCACTTCTGTTAGATTGAAAATTCTACCTTTGCTGTCAGGCTCACAAATGCTGACACTGTTTGGCTGACACAATGGTCAAGCAAAAAAAACACAGTATTTTTCTATATTACTCAAAATGTAATGGTTTTGCACTCTTTCGATCTGTCTTCCTCGAACACCACAGAGATTGTCCATAACATGTCACCAATTTGCCAGCGTAGTTCAGGACTTGGTCTGTTTAGGTCCCCAGAAACCGGCATGCATGTTCGATCATTAGGTAGCACCAGGTAGAGATGTCACTCCGGTAATAGGGTCAAAGTCAAGTTCAAGATTGTATACAAAGAAAAGTTAAGAGTCTCCATTAAGAGAGAGAGAGAGAGAGCGATCCATCCATCCATCCATCCATTTTCTTCCGCTTATCCGGAGAGAGAGCGATGTGATGCAATAAGCGTGCTCTCAAACCAAAGTAAAAAATTAATAAAAGAGAAAACTGAAAGGAGATGAGAGACAATTAAGTTAAAATACACAAAAGTTTCCGAAGCCCCGTCCTGTCTAAAGGAGACACTTTGTGTGTTGTTTTTTTTTTTTTTTTTTTTTTTTTTTTACAGAATATTCAATTCAATTCCATTCAATTCAATTTTATTTACAGTATATAGCGCTTTTAACAGTGGTCATTGTCTCAAAGCAGCTTCACAAAAATGAAAGAAATGTTTTTAGAAAAGAAAATATTTGGAAGTGTGCATGTGTGAGAAAAATGTGTCTAGATAATAATGAGATGAATGAATGATGAATGAAATGTCTCTAATGAGCACGCCAAGGGTGACAGCGACGGTGGCAAGGAAAAACTCCCTGAAATGGCAATAGGAAGAAACCTTGAGAGGAACCAGACTCAATCAGGGAACCCATCCTCATTTGGGTGATAACCGATAGAAATGATATAATATCATGTGTGTTGTGCAGGTGAAAGTTCAATATAACAGAAGTTCTTTAAATTAACATGAAGACCAGTTCAGCATAGGGATGAGTCAGTAGGTGCAAAGGGCAGATAATATAAGTTTTGTGACATGCAAAGTGATTCTTATTGCTGTAAAGTATTAAAACTGCAAAAAATATATATATATTGTAGATACAGTAAAAGAGAAGAAGACGCATTTTTCCATCCTTCTGTGTTAAAATTGGTTACAAGAGTATAGTCTCATCTAAATGTTTGATTAGTTAAATGCTGCGTATGAAATGAAATAATGGTGTGATCTTTCCTCAGCCAGAGATGAAGTGGATGAAAGTAAAAACAGGTAGATTGGTCAGAAATGGAAGCAAATCTTCCCTTTTGGAGACTCAAGTCACCTAATTCTCAATATAATATGGGATTTGTGATGAAACGTCTGGTGAGTGAAGGCATAAAACCAGTTACTGAATCCCGGGCGAGGTGGATCAGAGCCCACTTCAGTCGTTACTGTGATGAGTGGAACACCTGATTCTTCAAAATCAATGGATAATTTGCTGGGAACTCACAGAAGAGATGCATCTGTCTGTCGAAACTGTACACAAAAACATTCGCCTACACCACCTGTACATTATTGCCACGTCCCCAGTATAGTTCTGACCTCACTTTAAGCCATTTCCATGGTTCGGCCATTAGTTAAGCCTTTATTTGTCACATATACATTACTGCACAGTGGAATTCCTTCTTCGCATATCATAGTGTAACTGGGGTCAGAGCACAGGGTCAGCCATGATACAGCACCCCTAGAGCAGATAGGCTTAAGGGCTTTGCTCAAGGGCCCAACCTGGTGGAGCTGCGGGTCGAACCGCCAATCTTCTGATCAGTAACTCAGTGCCTTAGCCCTCTGAGTTACCACTGCCCCTACTTAAGGAGTTCCTGGGAGGCCGGTGTTTCAGAAGTGAAGCAGGTAGTCTGATCATGGCTTCGGAAAACCTTCTATCTTGATGGTATCCAAGCACCTGGGATAAGTGCATTTTTGTAGCCGGGGATTATATAGAAAAATAAAGAGAGTTTTTACTCTCATAAGTGTTAGAATTAAAAGTCTTAGTTTGACTTGAATGCCTCTTGTATCTTCCTGTATACAGTGTATCCCTTCAACATGTATTTTCCATTAGCCATGAATTGATACACTTTTATTCTGATAAGTCTAATATTTACATTATTAGTGGAATATTACACCCCATGTAAATGCCTACAAAATGCCTTGAATGTGAACATACAGTAAGTAAATGTTATTTGAAAATAAAAGTCAGCTGATCTAAGTTTAAATCTAAAATTAATATTCAACAAAATATGGAGTCCAGTTATACATACTGTATGACTGGGAGGCCATTTCACAACGAGAGCAGCAGAAGAAAAAGATTTGCTGCACAAAATGATTTTTCTGGGAATGAAAAGCTCACTTTTGGGTTTCAGTCCAAGTGATTCATCTGCTGCAACAAAGCAGAAAATCTGTTGTCTGACGGCAATGCTTTCAAGGACACAACACACATTTGTTGGGTTTGTAAACCCCAAATGGAACATTGTTATATTTCCTGAGGCTGTAGAGCTGGGTGAATAACTTTCTCTTGCTCTGTCAGAAAAATTGTGCTGCCTGCCTGAATCAGTATTTGAAAGCAACACAAAACCCAAGGAATATACACACACACACACACAGACACACACACACACACACACACACACACACACACACACACACACACACACACACACACACACACAGTATTCATATTGGACATGGATTACATCTTAAGGACTTTTTCTTTTGTAAACCCCACCAGTTTGCATCCAGGAGTTCTTCAAACTCAAATACATCACTCGAGTTCTTTATGGTCTCAGTCAAGGACCACTGCGGTGATCACTCCGAAAATACTCAACATGATGGGTTCAGCAGTACAAAACTGCAGATTTACACTCAACCCAAAGTGTAATAGGTACAATAAACTTTACAATATGTTCTCATTTGTAGGTTTATGTGATTAAAAAGCTGCACTAGATACAGTGGTGTGAAAAATTATTTGCCCCCCTCCTGATTTCTTATTCTTTTGCAAGTTTGTCACACAAAATGTTTCTGATCATCAAACACATTTAACTATTAGTCAAAGATAACACAAGTAAACACAAAATGCAGTTTTTAAATGAGGGGTTTATTATTTAGGAAGAAAAAAAATCCAAACCTACATGGCCCTGTGTGAAAAAGTAATTGCCCCCTGAACCTAATAACTGGTTGGGCCACCCTTAGCAGCAATAACTGCATCAAGCATTTGCGATAACTTGCAACGAGTCTTTTACAGCGCTCTGGAGGAATTTTGGCCCACTCATCTTTGCAGAATTGTTGTAATTCAGCTTTATTTGAGGGTTTTCTAGCATGAACCGCCTTTTTAAGGTCATGCCACAACATCTCAATAGGATTCAGGTCAGGACTTTGACTAGGCCACTCCAAAGTCTTCATTTTGTTTTTCTTCAGCCATTCAGAGGTGGATTTGCTGGTGTGTTTTGGGTCATTGTCCTGCTGCAGCACCCAAGATCGCTTCAGCTTGAGTTGACGAACAGATGGCCGGACATTCTCCTTCAGGATTTTTTGGTAGACAGTAGAAATCATGGTTCCATCTATCACAGCAAGCCTTCCAGGTCCTGAAGCAGCAAAACAACCCCAGACCATCACACTACCACCACCATATTTTACTGTTGGTATGATGTTCTTTTTCTGAAATGCTGTGTTACTTTTATGCCAGATGTAACGGGACACGCACCTTCCAAAAAGTTCAACTTTTGTCTCGTCGGTCCACAGGATATTTTCCCAAAAGTCTTGGCAATTATTGAGATGTTTTTTAGCAAAATTGAGACGAGCCTTAATGTTCTTTTTGCTTAAAAGTGGTTTGCGCCTTGGAAATCTGCCATGCAGGCCGTTTTTGCCCAGTCTCTTTCTTATGGTGGAGTCGTGAACACTGACCTTAATTGAGGCAAGTGAGGCCTGCAGTTCTTTAGATGTTGTCCTGGGGTCTTTTGTGGCCTCTCGGATGAGTTGTCTCTGCCCTCTTGGGGTAATTTTGGTCGGCCGGCCACTCCTGGGAAGGTTCACCATTGTTCCATGTTTTTGTCATTTGTGGATAATGGCTCTCACTGTGGTTCGCTGGAGTCCCAAAGCTTTAGAAATGGCTTTATAACCTTTACCAGACTGATGGATCTCAATTACTTTTGTTCTCATTTGTTCCTGAGTTTCTTTGGATCTTGGCATGATGTCTAGCTTTTGAGGTGCTTTTGGTCTACTTCTCTGTGTCAGGTAGCTCCTATTTAAGTGATTTCTTGATTGAAACAGGTGTGGCAGTAATCAGGCCTGGGGGTGACTACAGAAATTTAACTCAGGTGTGATAAACCACAGTTAAGTTATTTTTTAACAAGGGGGGCAATCACTTTTTCACACAGGGCTATGTAGATTTGGAGTTTTTTTTCTCCCTTAATAACGTAAATCTTCATTTAAAAACTGCATTTTGTGTTCAATTATGTTATCTTTGACTAATAGTTAACGGTTTTTGATGAGCAGAAACATTTAAGTGTGACAAACATGCAAAAGGATAGGAAATCAGGAAGGGGGCAAATAGTTTTTCACACCACTGTATGTATTAGGAGTGCTTGCTTAAATATATTTTCTTCATAATAATTAAAATGCTTTTAAAGCATCATCTACTTAGAGAGGGAGAGAGTAAAAAAACTCACATTATGCTTTATAAGATAACGTCATAGGAAATGCATTTGTACTTGGAAATATAATTTGCTCTCCATTAAAGCTGCCAGTCTCAAATTTAAAAGCAATTTAAAGTTAATATTAAGAACAATAAATTGAAAGGTAAAGGCCAGTTTATCATTCTAAGAAGAAGGAACATTATAAATGCACGTCAGAATGATTAAAACGGGGAGTAATTCTTCACTGAGACATCATGCCTGATGGGAGAAGGTGATCTTTTAATATTTTTCAGGCACCTCATTAGCCATGCATTTCATTTCAAACATAAACGGATGCAGTTAAACTATTCTGAAGCATGATAAGCATGATGATGATTTCCGAGCAAAACGTCTTACCGACTAGACAGGTCCGCTCGATCCGTATGATCGGAACGGATTTGTTTGCGGGTTGTAGGTTTTAAACCGGTATCGGTTGAATTCTTCTACCAAATCCAAAAACATTTCAGAGCAGGATTTTCCCTTGTGCGTGGTGTGTGCACCCATACTCTTTTCAATTCCACACTGAAATTGAACTTATAATAACAAGGGCTCAACTCTCTCAAAAGTTTCATTCTTACTGATCATGTAGCTTGTTCGACTTTTTGATGTCAGGCCAAGAAAAAGCTTTTAAAAAGATTGTTTTGGGAGAGTAAATGCCACAAGTCGATTCTAACCTCCTTTTTTCTTTTGCTAGATTCAACTTTTGTTGGTTATACAGTATGTGTGACAGTTTTACTCCTGTCCTTGACATTCATCAGAACATTCTCCTCATCATCCTCCACCCAGTTTACTTTCTCTATTAAATGCCTGATATTATAAATCTAGTAAATGTCACGTCACTTAGCATTTCTCATGAGGATGATCCACCAGGGTGGACGGTACTGTTTTTAGAGACAGTTCGGCATGGCGGGAGGTCCGTCTCCACCAGCTGTCATTTCATTTAACATCTTTAACTGATGTTTGTATAAATTAGCTAATCCACAGGAAGTGACACGAGGCTCATACTCAAGACTGGTGTGTGTCTGGCTCTTTTAAAGCAACATTTTCTAATGCAAGATTGAACATTTTGCAACGTGAGCAAATCTAATATAACCTAAAGCCAGAACAACACACTGTCAGAGCTGCTGTTGCAGAAAACAAATCAACACCTACTGACTAAGCATTCAACAGCGCTGTCAATGGTCTCATATTAGAGGATAATGCTACTACTGTAGATAGATAGTTCTAATAGAAAACAGAATCTTCTGACAGACTGTAATGAATCTGTCTTCGGTAGAGTAGATTATTAAACACCTTTCTCTTCTTCTTCACTTTCTCTTTAATTTTTTTAAATACCAGTGCAGAATAACACCATAATGATAATCAAAATGTCATCACATCCCTATAACATGTAATTCAACATTTCAGACATTGTTTTTTAACCCTATTCATATTGTGATTGGTTCAGGATCATCATAATGTAATATTGTTTTTTCACCTGTCCACTGACACCAATTTACTTCGAGGCCGAGGGTTCGTTTCTCACTTGTCCTCCCTGTTCTTGGTGGGTTCCTTCCCGGTACTCCGGTTTCCTCCTCTTCTTCTTTGTCTTTCGGCTGTTCCCTTTCAGGGGTCGCCACAGCAAATCATCTGCCTCCATCTAACCCTATCCTCTGCATCCTCTTCTCTCACACCAACTAACTTCATGTCCTCTCTCACTGCATCCATGAATCTCCTCTTTGGTCTTCCTCTAGACCTCCTGCCTGGCAGTTCCAACCTCAGCATCCTTCTACCGATATATTCACAATCTCTCCTCTGAACATGTCCAAACCACCTCAATCTGGCCTCTCTGACTTTATCTCCAAAACATCTCACATGGGTTGTCCCTCTGATGAACTGATTCTTGATCCTATCCATCCTTGTCACTCCCAAAGAGAACCTCAACATCTTCAGCTCTGCTACCTCTAGCTCTGCCTCCTGTCTTTTCTTCAGTGCCACTGTCTCTAAGCCGTAGAGCATTGCTGGTCTCACCACTGTCCTGTACACCTTTCCTTTCATTCTCGCTGATGCTCTTTTATCGCACAACACACCTGACACTTTTCTCCACCCATTCCAACCTGCCTGTACTCGTCTCTTCACCTCCTTTGAACACTCTCCGTTGCTCTCGACCGTTGACCCCAAGTACTTAAAGTCCTGCACCTTCTTTACCTCTGCTCAATGTAGCCTCACTGTTCCTCTTGGGTCCCTCTCATTCACACACATGTATTCCGTCTTGCTGCGGCTAACCTTCATTCCTCTGCTTTCCAGAGCATACCTCCACCTCTCCAAATTTTCCTCTACCTGTTCCCTGCTCTCGCTACAAAGCACAATGTCATCTGCAAACATCATAGACCATGGAGACTCCTGTCTAACTTCATCTGTCATCCTGTCCATCACTAGAGCAAACAAAAAGGGGCTTAGAGCTGATCCTTGATGCAGACCCACCTCCACCTTGAACTCTTCTGTCAAACCTGCAGCACATCTCACCACTGTCTTACAACTCTCATACATGTCCTGCACCACTCTAACATACTTCTCTGCCACTCCAGACTTCCTCATACAACACCACAGCTCCTCTCTCGGCACCCTGTCGTACGCTTTCTCTAAATCTACAAAGACACAATGCAATTCTTTATTACCTTCTCTGTACTTCTCCATCAGCATCCTCAAAGCAAATACTGCATCTGATGTACTCTTTCTAGGCATAAAACCATATTGCTGCTCACAAATTCTCACCTCTGCCCTTAACCTAGCTTCCACTACTCTTTCCCACAGCTTCATTGTATGGCTCATTAGCTTTATACCTCTGTAATTGCCACAGCTCTGCACATCTCCCTTGTTCTTAAAAATCGGCACCAATACACTTCTCCTCCATTCCTCTGGAATCCTCTCACTCTCCAAGATCTCGTTAAACAAACTAGTCAGAAACTCTACTGCAACCTCTCCTAAGCACTTCCATACCTCCACAGGTATGTCATCAGGACCAACAGCCTTTCCACTCTTCATCCTCTTCAACGCCTTTCTCACCTCACTTTTACTAATATTTGCTACTTCCTGCTCCACAACAGTCACCTCTTCTACTCTTTGTTCTCTTTCGTTTTCCTCATTCATCAACTCCTCAAAGTACTCCTTCCATCTTCCCATCACCCTCCTGGCATCTGTCAGTACATTTCCATCTCTATCTTTAATCACTCTAACCTGCTGCACATCCTTCCCATCTCTATCTCTTTGCCTCGCCAACCTGTACAGATCCACCTCTCCCTCCTTACTGTCCAGCCTAGCATACAAGTCCTCATATGCTCTTTTTTTTGGCCTTTGCCACTTCTACCTTCACCTTACGGTGCATCTCCCTGTACTCCTGTCTACTCGCTTTAGTCCTCTCAGAGTCCCACTTCTTCCTAGCTAGCCTCTTTCCCTGTATACACTCCTGGACTTCCTCATTCCACCACCAAGTCTCCTTGTCTCCTTTTCCCTTACCTGATGATACACCAAGTATCCTCTTACCTGTCTCCCTGATCACATTGGCTGTATTTGTCCAGTCAACTGAAAGCACCTCCTGACCACCCATAGCTTGTCTCAACTCCTCCCTAAAGACTACACAACATTCTTCCTTTCTCAGCTTCCACCACTTTGTCCTCTGCTCTGCCTTTGTCCTCTTCACCTTCCTCAACACCAGGGTTATTTTACACACCACCATTCTGTGTTGTCTGGCTACACTCTCCCCTACCAACACTTTGCAGTCACTAATCTCTTTCAGATTACAACGTCGACACAAGATGTAGTCCACCTGAGTGCTTCTGCCTCCGCTCTTATATGTCACCCTATGTTCCTGCCTCTTCTGGAAGAAAGTATTTACTACTGCCATTTCCATCCTCTTTGCAAAGTCCACCACCATCTGTCCTTCTACATTCTTGTCCTGAAGACCAAACCTGCCCATCACATTTTCATCACCTCTGTTCCCTTCCCCAACATGTCCATTGAAGTCTGCACCAATCACCACTCTCTCATCTCTGGGGATGCTCTGCATCACTTCATCTAACTCACTCCAGAATTTCTCCTTCTCTTCTAACACACATCCTACTTGTGGAGCATAACCACTAACAACATTGAACATCACACCATCAATTTCCAGCTTCAGACGCATCACCCTATCTGATACTCTCTTCACCTCTAGGACATTCCTTACAAACTCCTCTTTCAGAATAACTCCTACTCCATTTCTTTTCCTATCCACACCATGGTAAAACAACTTGAACCCTGATCCTAAGCTTCTAGCTTTGCTACCTTTCCACCTGGTCTCCTGGACACACAGTATATCTACCTTCCTCCTCTGCATCATATCAACCAACTCTGTTCCCTTCCCTGTCATGGTCCCAACATTCAAGGTCCCTACTTTCACTCCTAAACTCTTGCCTTTCCTCTTCTCTCTCTGCTTTCGAACACGCCTTCCTCCTCTCCTTCTTCGACCAACAGTAGCCCAATTTCCACCGGCACCCTGTAAGTCAACAGCACCAGTGGCGGTCGTTGTTAACCCGGGCCGCGATCGATCCAGTATGGAAATTATATTTCTGATTCGCATCATTGATTTGGCAAATGTTTTACGTCGGATGCCTGTTCTGACACAACCCTCTGCATTTATCCAGACTTGGGACTGGCACAAGAAGACACTGGAAGACACCCCCCCATGCTTGCATTTACTCCGGTTTCCTCCTACAGTCCAAAAACATGTACACTAGGTCAACATACTCCGGTTTCCTCCTACAGTCCAAAAACATGTACACTAGGTTAATTTGGCGTTTCCAAACAACCTGTAGTATGTGAATGAGTATGTGTGTTTCTACAAAGAATTGACACCCTGTCCAGGGTATATCCTGCCTAGTGTCCCGAGTCCCCTTGGATAGGTACAAGGCTCCCCGTGATACTGTACAGGATAAGAACGCTAGAGAATGAGTGAGTGAGACTGGGAACTGTTCCAAACATTTTGTATAAATATATATTTAACATATGTATCCTTAAAAATTAGTATGAGCAGGTGGAGTTGTCCCACTGCCAATGCTAAAAACAATCTCAAATCTCAAAGCCCCAGTGAGATAAGAAGGTCCACTGTGAGTTTTCCCTGGTGTCTCTGTCCAGAGGAACGTGCCTGATACAGCTCTACCTGGAACCAACCAGAGGGAAACAATCCATGTAAGGTGTCCATGCCACCTCAACTTGCAAACCTGCAACTTGCAAACAGTGCAAACTTGTTAGCTTTCGCTTTAACAGCAGGAGGTCATAAGTTGTGAAAGATAGCATTGTCTCAATTTCACCTCTCAATTCAATTTTAATCCGAGTCAATCTGTGAGCTCGTGTATATGGAGGAGGGCAGATAGTGCTCTCCTTTAAGTTTGTGTTACCCTGCCCTATGATACAGCATGATCAGCAGTTGCAATAGCTTGAAGGAACCATGTGTTAGCCTTCTTCTTTCCTGGATGGCAGCTGTCAGAAGAGAGCTATCTATCTAAGGCTTCCCAGATTTTGAATCTCCTACAATCAGCAATTTTCTTAAAAAAATATCAAGATAAGTGATATACAGTATAAGCAGTATCCAGTATCTTGAGGGCTTCATTTGCATATTAACATCAATCTTTTAGTTTGTCAGTTCTTCTCATTTATTTCTGTAAAAGATACATGATTCAAGATAGACTTAAGCATATAGTAAAGCCAACTCAAAACCTAAACAACTACTAACTACAGAGGAACCTGGGTTTTAGCTTATAAACCCAGCAGCAATCCAGAGGAACCTCATCTAAACCTCCGTATCCCAGTGGCCCTGCAGAGGAACATGGTTTAAGCTTATAAAACCAGCAGCAATCCAGAGGAACCTGGATTTAATCTTTATTTATTTTATAAAATGTGCTTTATAAAATAAATAAATTTGAACCTCATCTTAAGCTCCTTAAAATCTTAAGATTTTAAACTCAACAACCTGCAGAGGAACCTGCTTTTAAGCTTCAAAATCTAGCAGCCCTGCAGATGAATCTCGTTTTAAACTCCTTAACTCAGCAACCCTGCAGAGAAACCTGGTTTTATCTTATAAACCCAACACCAATCCAGAGGAACCTCATCTTAAGCTCATTAACACTGCAGCCCTGCAGAGGAACCTGATTTTAAGATTTTAAACTCAGCAACCCTATAGAGGAACCTGGTTTTAAAAACCTAAACTCAGCAACTGAAGAGGAACCTGTTTTTAAGAAACTAAACCCAGCAACCCTGCAGAAGAACCTGTTTTTAAGATTCTAACCTCAGCAAACCTGCAAAGAAACCTGGATATAAGATCCTAAAGTCAGGAACCCTGCTGAGGAACCTGGTTTTAGCTCATAAAAACAGCAACAATCCAGAGGAATCGCATCTTAAGCTCATTAACACAGCAGCCCTGCAGAGGAAACTGATTTTAAGATCCTACACTCAGCAACTCTGCAGAAGAACCTGGTTTTAAGATCCCAGAAAACCTTAGAAACCCCACTGAGGAACCTCAATTTAGGCACCTAAATGCAGCAACCCTGGAAAGGAACCTGAGTTTTAGCTTATGAATCCAGCCACAATCCAGAGGAACGTCATCTCAAGCTCCTAAACCCAGTAACCCTGCAGGGGAACCTGATTTTTAAGCTTCTAACCTTTGCAACCCTGCAAAGGATCCTAAATCTCAAGTTTTAAACCCAGCAACCCTGCAGAGGAACCTTAAATGAAGTATAGAATTTTCTAATTTTGCTGCAAACTCTTTTCATTTTAAGGAAGTGTGAAACAAAACAAACACTTTGTGTGTTATAAGGTGTGTTACCATGAGGAAGAGATAACTGATGAATGTGTATCATTACTGAGCATTAATGTAGCAAAGAAACAATATAATTTATATTGGATTTCAGACAAACTTAATGTTTCATATTGAAAGTATTGAAAATGCATGTGTTTTTAAAAATGAGCAATACCACAGAACAAGGATCTTTTAAAATATTTTTCATCAAGATGAAGAGGCTTTTGTTCACTTGGACAAAATGAGGATGAAAATTGCTCTGTTTAGAGGAAGGTTTGCGTCTGTGTGTATGTGTGTGTGTGTCTTTTCAACCTCTCATCTGGAGTACCATTTTAGCTCTATTATCACCTGAAGTGAACAACAAAATACAGCTATGATTGCCCTCACTGACGTGAAATTACACGTGGCACATTAAGCCTACTGAGATGAACTGAATCCTTGGACAAAAGATGTTCCAGTAAAAATCCATGTTTCTCTTTCATGCAAAATCGCTCCCTTGCAGATGGGTTTAGTGAATAGGAAATGTATCAAGCAAAGTAGATTGCGTGTATTGTATACACTATGAGACTATAGCACTAGTGTCCGATCCAACACTAAACCATCAAATAGTGAGATCTCTCGAACTAGAGTCAAGAGATGT
Source organism: Channallabes apus (assembly GCA_030522415.1). NCBI lineage: Eukaryota > Metazoa > Chordata > Actinopteri > Siluriformes > Clariidae > Channallabes > Channallabes apus. Next base: position 29,572,491 of record CM060115.1, on the reverse strand, counting down.
GCACTTGCATTTAGGAGTGTGTGTGTGCACACCACAGAAGGAGATGGAATAAATGCTGTACCTACGCTAGATGTTAAATGGAGCGGTGAATGAGGTCAGAAACGTGCTAGTCAGGTTAAAGTGGTGTATAATTGAACATGGGTCTGCTGAAGATAGAAAGGTTTTAGTAGAAGACGCGGTTAGTGAGTATGGGATTTTCAGCAGCATAAAACATCCAGGTCTTGGCTCATGATTCTCCCGGTTTAGTAAGCCGTGTCTTTTGATTGTGCAGAATAACAGAACACAGTTATGAGAATATAAACTCCCTTTATTCATTCATTCATCTTCTATACCGCTTTATCCTGTATTTAGGGTCGCGGGGACCTGGAGACTATCCCAGGAGACTCTGGGCACGAGGCAGGGTACACCTTGGACAGCGTGCCAATCCATCGCAGAGCACACACACACACACACACTCATTGACACACTATGGTCAACGCCAATTAGCCTAATCTGCATGTCTTTGGACTGTGGGAGGAAACCGGAGTACCCGGAGGAAACCCATCAAGCACGGGGAGAACATGCAAACTCCATGCACACAGAGACGGGAATCGAGCCTGGCCGGGGAATCGAACCCGGACCCTGGAGGTGCAAGGCGACAGTGCTAACCACTACACCACCGTGCCTAAACTCTTTTTATTTCTCTATATAATCCCCTGATACACTAAAGCACTTATCCCAGTGTTTCACTAGTGCTTGGACACCATCAAGTACAAGAGGATGTGGTAATAACTCCCAGCCGAGTTAATGTAATGTGCAAGAGGTGTTGGTGAATGATTGTGTTCACAAACACAGATGCATCTCTTCTGTCAGTTATCTGTTGATTTTCAAAGATCAGGCACTCTACTCACTAATGTTCACTGGAACGACTGCAGCGAGCTCCGAGCCACCTCACGTCATTCACAGATCTACAACCTTTTATAAAACGATTATTAATGATTATTTATTAGAATAAATGATTACATATGCATAATTTCACAGCTGTCTAGCTTTGAAATTATGCATATGCAGAGGTGGAAAGTAACGAATTACATTTACTCGCGTTACTGTAATTGAGTAGCTTTTTTGTGTATTTCTACTTTTTAAAGGAGTTTTCAAAATCTGTAATTTTACTTTTACTTAAGTACGTTTTGTTTGAAGTATTGTAATTCGCTACATTTTAAATCATATTCGCTACTGAGTAAAAAATAAATGAATGAAAATGCTAAAATAATAAAAAAATATATTATGCTTTGTATGAATGCTCCGTTGCGCCGCGTGTGTGTATCATGTCCTGGTCGCGCACTGCTCCAGACTCCACTACAGGTTTTCTGACTGTCCCCACATCTCCCTGGCCTTCCACACGGTCGCTTCCGCCCTGAGAGTGACGTCATCGACTAGCGCGGCCATATACAGTATAAACCGAAGAGAGACGCGGGAAAGATGAAAGAGGTTGTGATTTTGGCGTTTTGATATTTGGTTGTGTATTCCGGTTTTGACTTTTTGCCTCCAATTGACTTTGATTATTGCTTTGTCCCTTTGGTTTGGTTGGTCTTTGTATATATTTGTAGATAATTTCACTGTTTTTGGTTTAGGGAGTCCGGGAAGTTACCTGTATTTTTGTTTGTGTGTTTTTTTTATTATTTTTTGCAGGTTATCTAGCTACTAAATATAAATTCCATTTTGTTTATTATTTTGGCCTCTGTCCACGCTGAATCTGATCCTCCTCCTGTTGTGTGTGTGTGTGTGTGTGTGTGTGTGTGTGTGTGTGTGTGTGTGTGTTTTTGTATATACAAACCTCATTATTTCATCAGTTAATGATTGGATCTAGTTCTTTCTGCCATATACCACCATTTCCATACAGTTATATATATTATAAATAGAACCCTGAACCATTCTTTTGCTGTATGGCCCTAGACTGGGACGTAACACCATATTTAAGTGACCACTTTGATTTTCAAGCACAACAAAGACAACAGCTTTATTATGCAAAGGTGTTCCTTCAGTTAAAAACAACTAGTTTGAGATTTATATCTGCTCATCTTTTTTGAACTACGCTAGAATGCCTCATCCCACCCCCGCTGTTAAAAAAATAAAAAAGTAACTCGGTAACTTTTACTCTGAGTAAATTTTTTAATGAGCTACTTTTTACTTTTACTTGAGTAGATTTTTATAATGGTAACTTTACTTGTACTTAAGTAAAATTTCACTGAAGTAACAGTACTTGTACTTGAGTACAAAATTTTATTACTCTTTCCACCTCTGTGCATATGTATAATTGTCCCTTTTCCCTAAACTCGAAGGCAAGGGAAAAAGGACAAAGCAAATACATAGGCATTTCAACAGCCAATCAAATTGCAACCTTTATGATCCAGAAGAGTATACTGTACAACAATCATGAGACTCTCTGTGGCCTGAAAGACTCGACTATGTTTCACAATGCAGGGGAAATCTAATCTAATCTAATCTAATCTTTTTTTTTTTTTGGTCCGGAATTTGACATTGAATCAAAGGAAAATGTTTAAGTATTTAATTATTTAAAATATTTAATTGAATACACTCAAATGTGGCCTACTCTTTCCCATTAAGAAATTATAATAATAATTCAAACGCAGCTTCTCTATTGAATGAATGATGTCTTGCAGTTCTAATTAATCTTCTATTGTTAGTTTGGATTCCATTTATCAGGCCTAAAACAGCAAATGGATGCAGCTTGTTTAGATAATCGGGAAATAATGATGCCTAAATTACAATTAGACTATTTCCACTTGCATGACTGACTTCCTTGAGATTTCTAATTTTCTAAAGAGTTTTAAATTCTTGGCTGTATTTGTAGTGAAAAGAATGAATGCAAAAGTGTTTTATTTGTCCTCCATATTCTAGTTCTTGGTTTTCTTTAAAAGCTTTTCTGTTTTTTCAGTATAGGATCTATTTTGTCCGACCCCAAATAGTTAACATTGTGTGGATTTTTTTCTTTCAGAGCTCAAAAGATCCCAGCTGCCCTTTACTGCATATTAACGTCAAAAGCAAAGTATTGCTTACAGGGGAAACATGACCCATGTATGACCTACTGTATATTATAGACGTGGAATTTAAAAGAGCTTTCGTCGTTTGTATACATTAACAGCATCCAATGGAAGCTGTCCTGGCTGTCTATCAAATCGTTTCAGTGTCTAGAGTGTAGTGTCCTCTCCCTAGGGTAGTTTTTACCCTTTATAGGCAACTCCAGATGCCACTGTAAATGACGTCTTACAGTACTTGTTTTTCTCCAGGACATGTTGTGTAACATGAGTATGTAAAGGAGACTGGAGGGTTGTGAGGGTATTTTGTAAAGATACTGTAGAGGGAAGGAAAAATCAAGGCCATCATGTATTGGCACACTGACTCCGAAATTATTATTATTTTTATGTATATATGAGGGTGAGTCAAATTATCTGCACCCAGCTGTAGAATTTATTTTAACGAACATTTAGAAAAGACAAACTTATTATTTTTCAATAGAATCTCTTTGCTTTTTTCAATATACTGTACTTTGTCCTTTTCTTGTTCCCTCATTAAAAAATGTTTCCAGCTGAGCTGCGAGTCATGAATGCACCACTGTCTTCACTTCTTCATCAGAATTGAATCTTCCTTGTCCTCGTAGGGCTGCTTTCAGGCGACCAAGCAGGTGAAAGTCTGATGGAGTGAGATCAGGGCTATAGGGAGGATGCTTTAACACCTCAAAACAATGGTTTTGCAGAATGTCGACAGTGTGGGCAGAAGTGTGCAGACGTACATCATCATGCAGGATCACAATACCCTTGGATATCAGTCTTCTGAGTTTAATCCGAAGTTTAGTCTTAAATAAGCGTCTCACTGTAATGAGCACTGTTGATTTTTGAACCTTTTCCCTGATAATGTTCCAATGTGCCCTTGAGAATCCCGTAAAACTGTAAGTATTGATGAATTTTTTTACTTTTTCTCGGATGGTGATAGAGTTTCCATTCCATACTCTGCCGTTTACTCTCAGGCTCGTAGTGATGAATCCGTGTCTCGTCACCGATAATGATTCTCTTTAAGAAGCTTTTACCTTCCTTAAGAGTATCGGTCCAAACTTTGTTCTAAGGTATCCAAACACTTCGGTTTAGGAGTTGTTTCAGCACCAGGTACACCCTCAGACCACCAAACACTGCCGGCTGCTCTTCTTTCGTGCAAATAACAAGTGGGACATGCATTTTTGCTTGCACCGAATTTACAAATGAACTGATGTAACAGGACACAGGAGTTTTGAACAGAAACCGCTGATAAGGCTAACAAAAGTATTGATATAACCGGAGTGTGGATAATTTTTTCTTATTCTTATTTACTCTATATTCCGAATTTATTATGTTTCTGAAAATCATAGCAGAAATTTTATCAAATTAATTAATTTTTGGCATTTTCAGCTGAAGACTGATTCATCTTTTTACTTTTTTAATTACTCAAGAATTCATACAGCAGACGAAAGGAAAGGCTCTTATGTTTGCACTCTTGCACAAACCTTCACTCCAAACGTTTCACTGAAAACTCATTTCAAAGATGCATACTGGTTTACTTTCATAAAAACAGAAACGATTTGCTTTGTAAGAATAAATCACACTAAGTCTCAAATTGGATAAAAGGTTTGTTGTTTTGCAATCACCTTCAATTAAAAAATAAATAAATAAATGAAAAAACAAAAAAGTTAAACAAGTTACAAAAAGAGGAAAAACTTAACAGTCTCTATTTGTTTCTTAAAAAAGTCACCGTCTCACACCGAAAACTCATATTTAATAGTTATTCTATATTTCTATGTCTGAGCCTCAGATCTGAACAGAGGGCCAACACTTACAGCGCTTCCTTAGTTCAGTTCAGAAAGGACACGATCCACTATCAGCACATTTATTTGGAAGGTGTTAAGCAGAAATCTGGGAAAGAAAATCACCCAGGGCGCATGTTTCATTCATCTCATTCTACTTCCCGTCTGCTCCGGCAGACTGTTTTTTTTCCACTCTGGTCTGAAACCTGATAACATCGCTGCTGCTGCAGGATTACGCTGAGTAATACGCTGATATTTTCAGATCCATGCTGTGCTGAAGCCGCTGGAGCTAATTTTAGTGCTCTGTAAATGACAGGACGGTAATATTTATAGCTTCGGGTTTCCTTTATCAGCAGTACTTCCAGATGTGCCTATTTCATCATGATACTGCGACAGCCGCAGTTGTATGCATTATAGATTGTTAACAGTGTGTTTTTATTCATCTCTTGTTGCTTCCAGTCGTAGGCAAACACCAGCTTGTGTGGGTCAGGAAGATTTAGGATAAAGTCAGTGCCGCAACAGGTCTCGGTGTATCTTTTCTGCCTTGTTAGGCTGACAAAATGCATGCGCCCGTCTGCTACCCAGCTGTGAAGCCCTCGCTTTTTGGGGACTAGAGAGGATTTTGGAGTGCTATTCTTGGAAACAAAGCCGCCAGACTAATGGGTTGAACTTAAGCACATATAAAACAACTATTCCTCGTCTCAGGAACAAGGCTAAGGCTGAACTATTTCTTCATATACTGACTGATATTAATTAAGGCCATACATACTGGACAGTGCATCACTGGCTGCATCAGACGTCTGAGCACGGCTGAGCTGCCGCCTGAGGCTCGGTCAACTTACACACATTACGTTTCATCTGCGTAGTCAACTCCACTTTAAAAGCCCCATGGCTCTTGTTCAACACAATAATGGGCTGTGGTCCATATTGCACCGTAAGATGTCCCTATCACTGCAGCAAGAAGCTCCCCGAAGCTTTTACGTTAATTGGCTGCTCGATCACAAAGAGCACGGGATATCAGATGTGCAGTTTAAGGTCTGAGAAGCTCCCAGATTGACTGCCGAATGCATAAGGGACACGGTGCCCAGCCAGCACGGCAAATTTAGCCACCTTGACAATAAAAATCGACTGCTTGCTTATGGTGCAGGGCTCGGAGAAAGGAATAATGCAACAAATCAAAGACACCACTCTTACCATAAAGCCTGCTATGTGTCGAGACATGTGAAAGCTTAAAGTGTACACTCTTTATTAACTGCACATCTATGCAATCATGTGGAAGCAACACAAATCATAAAATCATACAAGTCAAGAGAAGAATGAAAAGAATAAAATCTCTGTGACTGCCATGGCTGTTAGCACTAGATTGGTTCGTGTGAGTATTTCAGAAAACAGCTGATCTCCAGGGATTTTCACACACATACACACAACAAGTACCTAGAGCTTACATAGAACAGTGCAAGGAACAAAAAACTAAAGAAAAAACAAATTGTGAGCTGCAATTTTGTAGGAGGAAATGTCTAGTTGAGGAGAGAGATCAGAAACGAACGGTCAAATAAACACTCTTTACCACACGCTGGGCCGAAAAGGATCTCAGAATGCAAAACATGTCGAACCTCGAAATCTGAGGGTATAGTGATCGCTGAAAGAAGCGTCGCGATGGACAATACTACTTGCAGCTCATTTCCTCAATTTAAACTGCTGTTTACATTTTCCCGGCGCAGAAATGCCAGACCGAACAGAGACGCTCTATCCATTCTCTTTGAAAAAATTTCAAAAGGAGAACAGAAAAGTGATGCTTATCGATTCTCTCGTTGCAGTTATAGCATGCGTCGCAAATGGCTCTCTTTAAAAACCAGTTCACATGGTTGTCTAGAAGTAGATTTCCCTCTGGTACTGCTGTTTAAAGTCATCCGTCCTCACCTGTTCATCCTATCTCCTTTTAATTAGTTGCTTTGAAAGTGTGTTAATTAGAATCCTTGATTGAACTCATCCGTGGAATTAAATGAGACAAGGGACGAATTAAATATCAGAAGAATTAAAGAAAAAAAAAACAGCTGTCAGAGAGAGTATCATTGGATACACTGGACTTCTTCAATAAGGATGATTTTTAAGCGCTCGTGTTGACCAGTGGGTTTCTGGTTTCTAGGGTTTTGTTACTTTTCATTATTCATTTAAATTCAGCTGGGAAGAGATATCAGGCAGTGTTTGGGAAAAATAGCTCACTGTTTCCCATAATCATCACGGATACTTCAATAAAGGGCTCTAACATGAGACAAGATGTCAGGAAGAGTCCTTCATTAGGAAGTGATAATCCCATTGCCTCTGACTAATTAATGATACAAAGTGTATGAGATCAAGGTTGCTATAACTGACATTACGTAACCCAATCCATCTGTGGTACGAGCGAATTATGTTAAATTTGTACTTATAAAATCGTAATACAAATCAAATCAGCACCTAGATATTGTGATAATATTCTATAGACTGGTCTCTGGTGAGTCCCATCACTAGCATTTTGACTTACTGTTTATCTGATTCAGGGTCGTGGGAGGCTTGGAGCCTATCACAGGGAACGCTGGGCACAAGGCAGGGTCCACACTGGATCAGGTGTCAGTCTGTCACAGGGCACAAGTACACGCACTACTACTGCAAATGTGAATAAGCCTCATCTGCAAGTCTTTGGAAGTAAAAGTCTTAGGCACATGCAAAAACAGGCTGTAAAGCAAGGATGGCTTTCCAATAAATAAATTAATTAATTAATTAATTGGTCACTTATATAACATGCTGCAAATATTTTGCTGCAAGTTATTAAATATTAACCCGTAAGTCCCCTACATGCATAATTTTGAAGATATGAATATGCGCATGTTCAATCGTGGAAGTTAGATCCCATGTCTGGCGTACATTGTCACATGTGCAGCGTGCATCCTAGGATATCCGGAAGCAAGCGTTTAAGCAGCAGTGATAAAGCTGGTACTGCTAAGGAGCGCCATCAATAACGGTGGAGAGAAAGTGAAAATAATTAAGAGGTTGGAGCGAGGTGAAAAGATGGCAGACATTCCTCATTCTTTTAACATAAATCGTTCTACCATCAGCATGATTCTAAAGAAAATGGACAAGATCATGGAACATGTTAGTTTTATACTGTGTATAGCCAATTGTATACCTATACAATGTTTGTTAGACTTATGAACAAATTTAACTTATGAACAAGCTCTCGGAACAGAACTTGTTTGTATGTAGGGCATTTACTGTAATTGAAAAAGAAAATGTTTTTTTTGCACAAGGACTTTTGCTAAATGCTGTATGTACAATTTGTTTGACTTAAATAGACCTAAATCTGTATATTTAGCAAATCATTTTAATTTGTTAATTATGATAACATAGGGATATATATATATATTTTTTAACTGCAAATAGCCATTTTTTACCTTATTGCTTAATGCAAAAAATATATCCATCACCTACAATAAACATAATTAAACCAGAAACTGAAATATTAGAGCTCAATGCAGGGTTGTCTTGGTTTTGTGCTATATGCATCTTAATTGTGTTAATATGTTAAAGTAATACAACCAAATGTATAAAAACCCCATTCTCTTAAGGTGTGATGTCTTATCTCATGTGAAAAAAAAGAATAGCAATAATTCACAAAACAAATGTCCCAGGTTTTACTTGTCGTGTGAAAAATATATTTTTAAAAAGCTCTATAAGTAAGACCTTCTGGATGCCAGGTCTGATTCTGGTGTTACTGGAAGGCTGTATAATGAGCCAAGCATCAGGCAGGTCATGTAGACCTGCTCTATCTATCATGAGGCCTGTGTGGCATTTGGGGGGGAAAGTACGACTTGGCTTAACAAGGGAAACATGTGCCACCTCTGAATTCACAATGTATTACACAGGAAACACAGAGCACAGGTTGGAATCGGCTACACTGACTGGTCTTGTGCAAACCTGATGCTGTGGTCAGAATGTTCTGCCACATGAATAAAGAAATTTGGCAAAATATTTAAATGGAAAAGAACAAACTGTACAATAATATGGCTGTGCCGAAGCTCAAGATCATTTCCACAGAGAAATAAAATGAGTTTTGCTTTTCAGTGTGGAATTACACCTTCCTCAAAGATAACAGCTTTTGTCTGGAAAAGAAACTAAACAGCAAAAACAACAATCCATAATAATGGTGTATGATGCTGTTGTGGGGGAAATAAGTATTTGATCCCCTACAGATTTTCTAAGTTTGCCCACTTACAAAGAAATAAAGGGTTTATCATTTTTTATCATAGGTTTATGGTAAAGGATTGAGACAGAATATCAACTAAAAAACAGAAAAAGCACATGATACAAATGTTATGAATTTAGTTGCATTTCAATGAGGGTAAATAAGTATTTGATCCCCATGCAAAACATGGCTTAGTACTTGGTAGAGAAACCCTTGCTGGAAAGCACAGTGGGAAGACGTTTCTTGTAGTTGTTTACCAGATTTGCACACATCTTGGGATGCATTGTGATCCATTATTTTTTACAGATTTTCTCTAAATGTTTAAGGTTTCTTGCCTGTTGCTTGGCAACTAGAAGTTACAGCTCTCTCCGTTAATTTTCTATTGGATTAAGGTCTGAAGACTGGCTAGACCACTCCATGACCTTAATGTGCTTATTCTTGAGCCACTCCTTAGTTGCCTTGGCAGTATGTTTGGGGTCATTTTCATGCTGGAAGACCCATCCACAGCCCATCTTCAGGAGGTTCTCAACCAAAGTTTTACAACACATGGCCTCATCCATTGGCCCCTCAGTGCAGCAAAGTCAATCTGTACCTTTAGCAGAGAAACAGCCCCAAAGTATAATGTTTCCACCTCCGTGCTTGACTGTAGGGACTGTGGTTTTCTTAGTGTCATAGTCAGCATTTTTCTTCTTCCGAAAACAGCAAGTCGAGTTGATGACAAAGAGCTCAATTTTGGTCTCATCTGACCACTGCAGTTTATCCCAATCGTTCTCTGTTCATTGACGAACCTCAGACAGGTCTGTACATGTGTCTTCTTGAGGAGAGGAAGCCTTGCTGCGCTGAAGGATTTCAATGCATGCAGGCGTATTGTGTTACCAATGGTTTGTTTGGTGACGGTGCTCCCAACTGCCTTGAGATCATTCACAAGCTCCTCCTGTGTAGTCCTGGGCTAGTCCCTCATTATTCTCATGATTATTCTTACTCCATGAGGTGAAATCTTACATATTGGGCCATTAGTGGTATTTCTTCCTTTTGTAAATAATCCCTCCAGCAGTTATCTCCTTCTCACCAAGCTTCTAGCTGATGGTCTTGTAGCCCATTCCAGCCTTGTGCAGGTCTAAAATCTTGTTCCTGACTTGCTTTGACACCTCTGGTCTTGCCGATGGTGGTGAGGTTTGAATGGAAGATAGCGATTTTGTGGACAGGTGGCTTTTATACACATACCACATTGTTGTTAGGAGTACCTTCTTAAATTAATATGTGTACCACAAGAGCACATAACCAGTCTGTGAGAGGCAGAATTATTGTTGGTTGGTAGGGGATCAAATACTTATTTCCCTCATTGAAATGCAACTTAATTTTCGGTGCTTGTAATTTGATAAAGTAACATATATGCATTTACTAGCCTCAGTATCTTCAAGTTCAAGTGATATAAATAAATACTGCCTGGTCAAAAAAAAAAAGACTTAAACTAAAATAATTACTGCAGTGATTAATAAGGTTCTGCTGCAACAAGTTATTTAACCCTCACTGAGCAAGTAGCAAGTAGCTTCTCGTTTTTTAAAACAACGAGGTCAGAAGATATACATTCATTCATTCATTCATTTTCTATACCGCTTAATCCTGTGTTCAGGGTCGCGGGGAGAAGATATACAGTGGTGTGAAAAACTATTTGCCCCCTTCCTGATTTCCTATCCTTTTGCATGTTTGTCACACTTAAATGTTTCTGCTCATCAAAAACCGTTAACTATTAGTCAAAGATAACATAATTGAACACAAAATGCAGTTTTTAAATGAAGATTTACGTTATTAAGGGAGAAAAAAAACTCCAAATCTACATAGCCCTGTGTGAAAAAGTGATTGCCCCCCTTGTTAAAAAATAACTTAACTGTGGTTTATCACACCTGAGTTCAATTTCTGTAGTCACCCCCAGGCCTGATTACTGCCACACCTGTTTCAATCAAGAAATCACTTAAATAGGAGCTACCTGACACAGAGAAGTAGACCAAAAGCACCTCAAAAGCTAGACATCATGCCAAGATCCAAAGAAACTCAGGAACAAATGAGAACAAAAGTAATTGAGATCCATCAGTCTGGTAAAGGTTATAAAGCCATTTCTAAAGCTTTGGGACTCCAGCGAACCACAGTGAGAGCCATTATCCACAAATGGCAAAAACATGGAACAGTGGTGAACCTTCCCAGGAGTGGCCGGCCGACCAAAATTACCCCAAGACCGCAGAGACAACTCATCCGAGAGGCCACAAAAGACCCCAGGACAACATCTAAAGAACTGCAGGCCTCACTTGCCTCAATTAAGGTCAGTGTTCACGACTCCACCATAAGAAAGAGACTGGGCAAAAACGGCCTGCATGGCAGATTTCCAAGGCGCAAACCACTTTTAAGCAAAAAGAACATTAAGGCTCGTCTCAATTTTGCTAAAAAACATCTCAATGATTGCCAAGACTTTTGGGAAAATATCCTGTGGACCGACGAGACAAAAGTTGAACTTTTTGGAAGGTGCTATCCCGTTACATCTGGCGTAAAAGTAACACAGCATTTCAGAAAAAGAACATCATACCAACAGTAAAATATGCTGGTGGTAGTGTGATGGTCTGGGGTTGTTTTGCTGCTTCAGGACCTGGAAGGCTTGCTGTGATAGATGGAACCATGAATTCTACTGTCTACCAAAAAATCCTGAAGGAGAATGTCCGGCCATCTGTTCATCAACTCAAGCTGAAGCGATCTTGGGTGCTGCAGCAGGACAATGACCCAAAACACACCAGCAAATCCACCTCTGAATGGCTGAAGAAAAACAAAATGAAGACTTTGGAGTGGCCTAGTCAAAGTCCTGACCTGAATCCTATTGAGATGTTGTGGCATGACCTTAAAAAGGCGGTTCATGCTAGAAAACCCTCAAATAAAGCTGAATTACAACAATTCTGCAAAGATGAGTGGGCCAAAATTCCTCCAGAGCGCTGTAAAAGACTCGTTGCAAGTTATCGCAAACGCTTGATTGCAGTTATTGCTGCTAAGGGTAGCCCAACCAGTTATTAGGTTCAGGGGGCAATTACTTTTTCACACAGGGCCATGTAGGTTTGGATTTTTTTTCTTCCTAAATAATAAACCCCTCATTTAAAAACTGCATTTTGTGTTTACTTGTGTTATCTTTGACTAATAGTTAAATGTGTTTGATGATCAGAAACATTTTGTGTGACAAACATGCAAAAGAATAAGAAATCAGGAGGGGGGCAAATAATTTTTCACACCACTGTATCCTGTGGTCGTGGCAAAGATAATACTGTTACAGAAGGGTCAAACTATTGTCCTGCATCAAAAAAAACAAAAGCAACTAAAGAGATTGCTGAAACAAATAAAATTGGATTAAGAAATGTAATCGCATTATTGAAGCCCAAAAAGTGAGCGGTGAACCATCATCATCATGGAAGAAAAGCGGTCAGAATATATATATATTTTTTTTAATGATCGTGAACAGAGATCCCATAAACAAAGAAAAGAAAAACATTATAACTTATGGCTGGGTTTAAAAGTGAAAGTGAGAGCATTTCCACAAACAGAATACAATGAGAACTCAAGGGATCGGGACAAAACAGCTGTGCAGCCTTAATAAAAGCACTTAATAGTGAGACTAATCGGAAAAAAAGCTTCAATGTGATCTGAGAGTTATGGGCGCATAAGGGTAAGAAGAGAGGCGGGTGAAGTGATGCACCCATCATGCCTATATTTTTCTATCAATAGAATTTTTTCCTCCCTGATGGCATGGGCATATTACGAGATGGCGATTTATCAGGCAAATTGTGAAAGAGTGGTTCAGGGAGCATTTCCACACATCCAGACCAGTCCAGTCCAGACCGTATCTCCATTGAGAATATTTAGGATGTGCTGAAGACTTTACACAGTAGTCCCACCCTCCAGTCATCAATACAAGATCTTAGAGAGAAATTAATGTGAATCTGGATGGAAATAAATGACGCGACATTGCATAAGCTTATCGAATGCCACAGCGTACACGTGCCATAATCAAAGAAAGAGGCGGTCCAACAAAATGTTAGTGTGTCCTTTTTTTTGGGCTGGGCCGTGTATAAATGAGTTGGCACTGTCGCCTTGCACCTCCAGGATCTGGGGTCGATTCCCAGCCAGGCTCGATTCCCGTCTCTGTGTGCATGGAGTTTGCATGTTCTCCCCGTGCTTGGTGGGTTTCCTCTTGGCACTCCAGTTTCCTCCCACAGTCCAAAGACATGAAGATTAGGCTAATTGGCATTCTCAAATTGTACGTAGTGTATACTGTAAATGAGTAGGTGAGTGCGTGTGTATGTGTGTGCCCTACGATGGATTGGCACCCTGTCCGTAGTGTACCCCGCCTCATACCCTTAAGTCTCCTGGGATGGGCTCCAGGCCATCAACTTGATAACAACAATGTTCCGATGTCTGTAGTTCTCCTAATTTCATATTGCCACAAAGTTTTGCCAAAAATTCAAAAAAATTCCTGCTGGGAGTTTTACATCAACAACAAAACTAAAAGGACTCATCTTTCTTCTACTCTCACTTCCACAGACAGCTCCAATCCACAACTGAGTGTTTGTACATTCCGCACGTGTCTTCTTCTAACCTGAGGATCTGTTGTGCACATTCTCATTTCCCAGCTGCCCCTGTGGCCAGGAATACATCACAGCAGACGCCTCATTTGATAGAGCCAGTGAAGCAGGCAAAGCGGATACTACATGTGTCCACCGAGTTCTCAGGACACAGAGTTGCGAGCGCTGCAAATGAAAGTGGCAGTTCAAGTCAGACGTCTCAGTACCCCCGGCACGTCGCAGTTACACAAGGGAGCGAACAAATCTCGAGCGCCCATTATCAGGCTCCAAGTGCTCGCTCAGTCTCCACCACACGAACAACTGAAACAGGCTCCAGAAACTATTTACCAGAAGGTGCAGCAGAGATTACTGAGGAAGAAAAAAAAAGAAACGTGTTGGAGAGATTCTGACATACAAAGCCCGTTTTTGTTTTGCGTTAACAAGCAAACGCAAGCATGAGGTTCAGACTGTTTCTGAGCAGCAGCTGGTAGTTGACAGCTATAGGAAATCGATTGTCACCGGAGCCTTGGAAAAACAGAGATTAGCCCAGAAAGTCACTTTCCTTTAGGACCATCGCTGTTAGCACAGATTTCACAGGACAGCGTGAGAAAAGCGCATTGTAGACAATCGTTAATAGTTAAAATTATGTACTTACTAGTGGAAAATATTATACAGTACAAATTCTCAAGGCTTCATTTGTGGTTTGAATGCGTCATGCTGGGTAAATAATACAGGTTCCTGGGTTAACAAATAAGCCCAGGACTCTTTCAATCTTTTTCGAGATAACATCGAAGTTCCAAAAAACAACATTTACCCTGAACAATCAAGGCGCTGTCCGTCTTCTCTCAATGCTGTTTGCATTTTTAATTGCTGCAGTGCCTTGAAATAATGGAAGTCCTTTTCTGTTGCTCATTTACGCCAATTCTAAATATAATTTTTGCAATTTCACTGAACTTTTAGTCTTTTAAATGATAAACATCACTTTATTGAGCTAAGCGCTAATTCCAGTAAATGTACAAAGTGGGTGAAAAGAAAATAGGCATTAATAATTCGTAATAAAGTCCATATTTCTAATACAAATTTATTGAAACAAATCATACATTTACTTTATTACATAGGAAAATTAAAGCAAATCTTTAAAGTTCAATGTGGTGGGCGGCCACTTCTTCCTGCATTGAGTGTTGAGTTCCTCCCTTTCACTCTACGCCTCCATCTCTCCACAAGGGCAATGAAATTCCACACCTCATAGCGTGCTGCGGTCTTGGCTCGCTCCTGAACAGTCAAGCGGTCGGCCATCATAGTTTACGCCACGTGTGCAGCCTCTTGCGGTCGATGCCCGTACCACCGACGCAGGAAATTCTATGTCCTGTCATCGATTTAATCACTGATGTGTCATCGGTTTTTATCATGACTCCAGTGATACTACAAGTTCTATAGTCATTAAACATTGCCTAGTTAATTTTCACCCTCCCTGTATATGAGACTATTATAAATCAGCTTTAATTAGCTAACTGCTACGTTCAGTACACCTTTAAGCCTAATTGGACCATCTTAGAAGGACACAGTTCTCAACTAAATGTTTTTTAAAGAGTTTTCACAAGCACATACAACTTTATGTGGCTTTACATAAATCCTGCATAATTATTTCGGTAACTTCTGTAAATATTGTTAATTTTTCTAGCCTAAATTCTTTTATTCATTCATTCATCTTCTATATAGTACCACTTATCTGGTGTACAGGGTCACAAGGCCTGGGGTTGTTTCCCAAGAGCTTAGGGGTACACCAGGGGCGGACTGGGACCAAAAAGTGGCCCTGGACTTTCTGGCCCACAGCAGCCCACATCATAATACATTGGCTCATTAATGTAGAGATATATTTTAACACCAGTTACTAGTATAAGAATATAACACAATACGGAAATCAATGCTATTTAAACATATTATTTGAAGTAAAACAAAACAGTACTTCTTTGTAGTAAAACAAAGAAACAAAGGAAAGAACATCAAGACAAACTACATATAAATCTATAAAGACAATATTTTTAAAAGAATGGCAATAAAACTGAACAGGTAAGCTGAAATAAAATCAGTAGCAGCATTAGCTCACGCTAGTAAACGAGTTACTTATTTTAATTATTATGTTAGTCAATATTAATTTGAGGCTGAGAAACATTATTTTTAATTAATATTGACTACCATAATAATTACTAGCAGGAGGTAATGCTGCTACTGATTTTATTCCAGCTTATCTGTTCAGTTTGATTGATTCTTTTCACTTGGCTCTGGTAGATCAGGGGAGACGTGTTGGTCATCATCAGCAGGCACTGGTTCATCATCACTGACCTGCTGCACTTACAGTTTACACTGATGAGTGGTAGATCTTACACTGATGAGTGGTATACTGTATCTTACACTGCATCACGATGATACCCCCTGTGAAATGTTCATGATATCTAATTTGTCTGTTCCTCATAAAGTGTTTAGGTCAAATTCCACCCATACAAGTGTGACAAATATGCAAAGAAAAAAATCAGGAAGGGGCAAATACTTTTCCATGGCACTGCACATGTAGTCAGATTGTTCCACTAGGATGACACTGTGCCAGGTGTTAAAGCACTTTTAAAATCATACTAACTTTACACTGATCTGAATAACTTTGAACAATGAACTTATTGTTCTTTCCTTTCCTTTCTTTTAATAAATATGACCCAATATATGTTCAGTGATACTTTTTTATTTACATTTTTGTTTGTTATATTTCTATACTAGTATGTGGTTTTAAAAATTAATCTCCACTTTAATGAGCCAGTGTATTCTTCTTCCTCCTTTTCAAAGGCAGAATCTGTTCATTTGAAGCATTTCACTGCATTTACC
This sequence comes from Channallabes apus, assembly GCA_030522415.1. Lineage (NCBI taxonomy): Eukaryota > Metazoa > Chordata > Actinopteri > Siluriformes > Clariidae > Channallabes > Channallabes apus. The sequence continues at coordinate 29,555,969 of CM060115.1, read as the reverse complement.
TCTAAAGCTTTTTCCTATTTTCGTGTACTTTTCAGTTCCACCTTTTCTTCTTCCTCCATTTCATTCATTGAAATTATTATTAATTTGGTCAAACAAATTCGCTGCATCGAGACAGGATCAATATCTCTCCCTCCGTAAATTAAAAGTAAAGGTGTCTAGTTAATATAGAGGGAGCGAAACATGCGCATGCGCAGTAACAAACACTGTTAGCTTCTCCGCTTTATCTTAATGTTGCTCGCGGCAGCGTAACAACCCGTAAATTCATGTAATGATGAAATGGACAAACTTGTCGATGTCCGTTCTTTATTTTGCTGCTTTGTCAGGTTATAGTACAAACTTTCGGGTAGATCCTGCAATTAAATCAAAGTGATTTAACGAGTGAAAAGAAAAGAAAACTCAGACTCTATATCCCAGCTTACATCTCGCATTCGCGTTCAACTTCACACACACCGGACCTCATTACCCACAATGCATCTCCCGCACTGGACTACACTGCCGTAAACAGCTGTCGTAAATCAACCTCCCTCTCCTGCAACAACACGCTCTTTGTCGGCGGCGCCCGTGCGATCAACGCGCTCATCCATATGATTAGGAAAGAGATGCAATATTATGGTTTCCGTCATGTTTTATATATTTGTGTACTGACTGGTCAGCGGCCCACCGGGAAAACTCCCGGTACTCCAGATGGCCAGTCCGCCCCTGGGGTACACCCTGGATGAGGTGACAAAACATTGCAGGACAGTGAGGACAGACACATATACACACACTACGGGCAATCTGTAAACGTCAATTAGCCTGATCTGCATGTCTTTGGACTGTGGGATGAAACCAGAGTACCTGGAGAAAACCCACCTAGCACGTGGAGAACATGCAAACTCCATGCACACAGACCCAACCTTTTAATGTTGTTGTAATTCATAATAAATAAATAAAAACTTTTGAATGCATCTCAACATAAAAAAAAAATGGTGAAATGACTCTACAGAACTGATTAATTCTCCATTCTAATTGGTCAGAAGCATTGGATTGAGTTTGTCCAATAGCAGCACTTGCAGTTTAAAATCACATGCTAATATTACATCCCTTGTAATATATCCATCTTTTAACTTCAGCTTGTTCAAGCCCTCGTTTCGTGGAAATCGAACCCAGAACCTGAAGGTGCAATGCGACATTGCTAACCCCTTAGCCACACTAAATTTTTAAAATAATATTTGTATTACTTTTATTGGAAATGTCTACTTTTAATTTAATTATGCTCTCTAGTGCAATTTACTACATTTACATTTAGGCATTTGGCAGATGCTCTTATCCAGAGCGACTTACATTTTTATCTTATTATACATTTGAGCAGTTGAGGGTTAAGGGACTTGCTCAAGGGCCCAACAATTTTTTTATTTTATTTAAGTTTATTACATCCACAAAAGCTTTATACAGACAGCACCCATGCTGAGCGAGAGCTCGAAATCTGCTTATTATATTTGAACGTGGTAAAATAATTATGAATATGATACTGAATGCTTGTGTGTCATTTATTAATGTGAGACAGATTTACTTTGTGGTTCTCAGCACGGCTTTGAGCATTGTCACAAATGAGCTCTGTTTACATTATGGCCCGGAATGTTTCCTTTGTTTGTTCTGAGCTGTGTTGTTTACATACATCTGATTTATAAGTGATTTTTATTTTTTTTTAAATAAAGCTCCTCTCATGTCTAATGTGCTGCAGGACCCAGGTTTTAGGGTGAAGGCAAACAATAAAGGGAACTTATGAAGCACACTTCAATCAAGGTCAGTTCTGACACCATAACATTTACACTCGGAGATGCCAAAGCGACAGTACTTTGTTGGAAACGACGGCAGGAACACACACAGCCTGCACAGCACGCGCAAACAAAATACTTTCAGGAAAAAACAGGCAGCAGTTAAACAGGAAACTGAAACCTATTATAAACATTTCAAGCGACGCTTCTGTATATTATTCTATATTTTTAATGACAAACAAATTTGGTGAATCATGTGTAAGTAAACTAAACTAAATCACAAAGATCAGATCAAAAATGAAATGAGGAAGTGTTAAACAATAAAAATTTTCAAGATGTCAGTATTCGGCATTGTAATAACTGTACTTCAATACTGTACTGTAGTACTGCTTTTGGAAGAACTTTTATTTATACATCTCATGTTTTAATTTCAACATTCAAAAATTGAAATGAATTTTTTTTTTCTTCAGTATTTATAATTATATTTTGGGGACCAAATCTGGAATGGGATGTTCAACAAGCACACATGACCTGAAGAATGATCAGGGGTGCAGAAACTTTTGGCTGCATTCTCACCCAAATATTTTGCTTGTCAACAAATAGAAAAAGAAATTTCTTCATGAAATGTTTAAAATTTAAAAGCACTGTTGTGCTATAAACAAATATCCTACCATACCTTAACTGTAGATTTCTTCCAGCTTGGGACGAAGTGATAACAGTTTCCATTACCGCCTAAGTACCTGGACTTGAGCTCACACAAAGACATGAAGGGAGGAAAAGATATGAGACGTCTTCTTTTGAAAGGCGTGATTTTTTTTTTAATCTCTCGTCTGCCTCATTAAGCCACTTTCTCATCCATTCTGAACTCTTGCCCTTTGCGTTCTCTAAAAAAAAATAATAAAATAATAACAATGACAGAACACATTAATCAGTGCTACGAGGAGTCTGTAACTTTAATGCATTATACTGGTTTGGTTTACTTCTAAGAAAACACTGAATCTGAGGAGTTGTTTTGCATCAGGATATTAATTTCCTGAATTATAAAGTCTGCAGTGACGGCAAAGCTGTCCATCAACAGATTAAGTGCTCTTTTACAGACAGCACAACTATTCCCTGAACACAGACGTGTTATTCATATCCATACCAGCTGAAAATAAAGCCCAGATGACAAGAGCTGTACATATTTGTGAATATGCTTGCCCAGAAAGGTCAGTTTATATTATTATTTTCCTTTCTTCAAAAAAGCATTTCTAGCATAAGCTTTAATAAATAATCTGTCATTAGAGTTAACAAATGAAGTTCAGAGGTTGGCTGTTTTTTCTGGCGTTGGCTTCATTCAGACTGGCAGGAAACAAAAACTCATAGTTTAGTGGTGGAAAAAAAATCAGTTCTCACTTCATTTGATACCTGACCAAAGCAGCCAGTTGGCACTCACTTTACAGAAGAGCTTTATCCACACAAACTTCTGCTCTGATCTTTCCTAAGCTTTGCTGTCTCTGAAACCCAGAAAGACTTCAAGATAAAAGAGGAGACATCAATGACAGAGGCTGCTGCTATCTCTCTGAGCCCTATGACTCGACCGGACAAAGGCTAGAATACGAGACACTGTGCCACAGATCAAAACGGTTGACTCATAATCTAACGGTAGTCATAATTTGCAGAGTACCTTTTAATGTTGTTGTAATTCATAATAAAAAAAAAACCTTTTGAATGGTGCAACTTCAATGACTGCAGGTGACACTACAGAACTGATTCTCCATTTTAATTGGAGAGAAGCTCTGGAATGTTTGTCCAAAAGCAGCACTTGTAGTTTAAAATCACATGCTAATATTACATATTTTGTAATATATACACCTTTTAAACTTCAGCTTGTTCAAGAACATGGAACAAGTTTAGATGTCTTTTGAGTTTGCTGAAACCAACACAGGCTCAAAATTATACATAGAGGGTCAAGAATATATATACGCAACCCACTAAATATATGGTTGAATGCCCCTTAGTACGTTTCAAATGCGCTTGGCTGGCTTTATCCATTCCACAGTGTCAAGTTTCAAAGATGTAGAACAGGGGCCAGCTCTGGCCCTCAAGACTCCATGTTTTCCACTTTCCTGGATCAGGTGATTTCAGACTGTCACAAGCTGAAAAATACCATCTTTGAGGAAAAACTGGTATCTTCCAGCTTCTGATTCACTGAACACGCCTCATACAGGAAATCAACAAAGTATGGCAGAGATAAATGGAGAAAATGCACGGTACTTTAATATTTCCTTCATTTTGTGCAAAAGTGCTACTAAAACAGCCCCAAAGCATGATGCTACCACCACCATGCTTAACAACTGGTATGAGGTACTTGGGTTCATGTCTCACCTTAAACCTTAAGTCTCAACGCTTTCCTCCAAATGGCCTTATATTAATCCGGGAGGTCAGCTTCACACTTTAGTCAAGCATGAGTGAGTTTATTTTCAAGCCAGGAGCTTTTTCTACTGAAAACTGCATACCAGTCCAAGGTGATGTAAAACTGTAGCTTCCAGTTCAGATATTTACCTTGTGTTCTCCTGACCTACCATAACGATTTCCTCTTCCTCCAGACCGTGGCAAAGTGGCTAAACCATCTATTAACTTGTACTTATGCACAATTGTTTAAACGGAGCTAGAAAATTGCAGTTGTTTAAAAATTACTTCAAGAAATATTCCTGACCCGTGTAAATTTACCATACTCTTACACAGATCTGCATTAAACTCCTTGGACTTTGCTACTGTACTGCTATTATGCTGGCAAATCCAATGAGTTCTCTCAAACAAACCTTTCTTATGTTGCACAGTGAAGCTCCCAGCTGAAGTCAATCATCTCTAACAGGAAATTACAGCCCAGGGCAGGGCAAATTAAAAGACATTTCAAGACGTACTGCACCACGGAGTCAATAATATAAGTGACTATCTATAGTATTGATCCTGTGTTACTATGAGAAATCACTAAATCACCATCAATAAACTAAACCTAGTGTCCCAATTTCAGGAGATTTCCTATTAATAGCATGTGGTGTTTAATTTTTCTCTCCTCAACCCAAAAAAATAAATAAATAAATTTTTTAAAGTAATCATGCAAAACTTCACATAATGTTGATAATGAGTGTGTGCCAAACTCTGACCTCAATTGCAAGCAAATATTTTTTTTGTTCTGTGAGGAGACATTTCTGTAGCATTTTCTGGAAGAAGTCTGCAAGGTCAGCAGCAAAACCGTTACTTAAACCGTTAAAAACGTCATCAGGACAGAGTGTTTTGTGCTTTCTTGGTGCATGACAATCTTTACACGTTCTTTAAATGTCAAAAAAGTAGAAGAAAAAAAGCAAAGCAAAGGAGGGACAGACTGTGAGGACGCAAGCGATAAGATGAAATAACTTCCTGAACATAGACTACATAAACACATGAACTTTAAATGGATTTTTTTAAGGTACGATGCTGTTCCTATTTGAAATGAAATTGTTCTATTTACAATACTGCTTATTATATTGCAAATAACTAGGTGGAAAAGAAATCATTAAAAATAAACAAACTAATAAAAAAATGGTTTCTAAAATAGCCAAAACAAATTCCTATGGTGGTTAAATCCCATCTGTATCATCATTACATCTTTCACTGTCAGATCCTGATTCAGAAGTCTTTTTTTTAAACAATGTTTGTCTTAACCATTGTGAATCTCCAAGCATCAGCATAAACAAAAGTACTGAATTTAGCTGAACATGACCATAAGAGTAATGTTTCTATGGATACAAGAGTGAAGTCTTCAAAAACACAATTGTATTAAAATTGAATGCAAACAACAGGAAATTTATCTGTCTTAATCAGAACTTTTGTTTTTGCACTTATCACCTGAAGCAAAAATTATCAACTTCTTCGCTTGTTGGGCTTGAATTCAAAGTTATGGTCTGAAGTTGAAGGATGAGCCGAGGTGAATCACAGTGGTCCAGTGAGAGGAACAAGATAAATATTAATGTAAAAAGTAAAATAAAACAGGGAGACCATATGCTGATGGTGGTTGAGCTCCAATCATTTCTATTAGAACACTTTACAGCTCAGATTCATCACTGGTGCTTTTGAGATGAATACTAATAATGTTCATGTGCTAAATACCCAATAAGGGACCGTGAGGCGACTTCACATACCGACGCCGACAGGTAATCAGGAGTCCTCCAAATATCCAGATTTACACAGGAATCTTAACTGGACTTTTTTTTTTTTTTGGTGACATATGCTTTATGATACAATGCCCCCTACTGGCAAATTAATTTATGAGACATTTTTAAGGGGCACCGCATCTAAATGTACATCACACATTAAAAAAAAAAAACAATAAAAAAGAATGAAAGTAACAAGTTTTAAATCTGTCATGGTGAAACAATGTTATTTACATGTTTTTTTTATGTTTTTTTTTTTTTTAAAGGTGACAAGCAAACACTCCATCTAAAGTCAAATACTAAGCCTTTTAGGCTCTTTTAAATTCATACAACTTTAAAAGCAATATATTTACATTATTTTACAATAACAACCAATACCTTATATAATAGTCTTATTATATCCATAAACACTTGTACCAAAAGGCATGATTTCCTGCACCGATGTCAGTTCGGTGAGTGATTTGGTAACATCCTGTGATACCACAAAACTGCAGGCTCCTGGCACATGTTGTGAATGCTGTAGGATTGCCCTTGACAAAAAGAAACGTAAGAAAAATATAAACCAGCATATCAACAAAAATGTACTCAAATATTTTTCAATCTTTCTCAAAAATGTACTCAAAAGTTTTTTACCACAAGGTGCCATAAATGTTTTCCCTGAATTGTAGATCTCCTTGACGCCATCAATTTCCACCCGCACACAACTTGAAGCCACGTTAAACACCTTAAAAAAAAAATTCAAATATAGAAATGTTTTTGGTGTTTTGTTTTTTAAATAATTTTTTCTTAAAGTTTGAGAAATGTTTTGCTGAACATCACTTACAGTAACTGCATGAAGATCCATCTGCGCAGGTTTCTTCATATACGAGCCCAACAGAATCTTTCCACTCGAGAACGTGTTGTTCTGAAGGTCAACCATGTGACCCATGGCTCGTCCAGCATGACAGTACCAGTGGAAGTCATCCGGGCTTATGCCTTTTCCATCTAGTAGCAGACAAACACACCTGTGTTAATATAACCACTCTGGTTCTTTAACATGCAGTGACGATTATAATTCTATCATCTTTAGTCGACAGTTCAGACATTACATGGAGTATACCATATGCACACCCAAAGGTACACATTGAGAACTTCTTACCTTTTGAAGTGACTGGCCAGATATGACTGAACCAAATGCAGAGGTTATCCCAGTCTTCATTATCTAGGACGATGGGCTTCAGCGGAGGGCCACACAGGTCACAGTCAGACAGGACGCGGACCGTGAATCGCGCTTGAGGAATTACTCTAGATGATGGCAAATCTGAAATTACAGCGCAAGTCTGGAATTTTAAATTAAACGTATACAGACTAGATGAAACAAATATTTAATGCAAATTTATTTAAACTCTTCTCCACTTCACATTGTTGGCAAGCATGCTCCAGGTCAAAATGTTAAAAACAATCTACATTTACTGCACGAGCAAAAATATTTCCATTGTAAGATGGAGAAATAGCAACAGGTTTCCAGAGAAGTCTTTCGTATACTGATGTTACCACAAAGTGGGGGAAAGTTCAAAAGAAATAATAAAAATTGTAGTTGTACAGAATCTCTACCGAGTCTGATTCATGTGGACAGCCCCAATGTAACAGTGCTATCATGACTCAAAATGAGCTTAAAATCTGTTATAAGGCCAGGGATCTGACCCATCACTGACCCTTTTAACTTTGCAACAAAGTGTCTAGTGTCAATATTTTTTTGAATATAATTGAATATAATGAATATAATTTCTCATCACAATATATACTGAAAAAGGGTCCAAATAATGAATAATAGAGAATTTATAAATCTCCAAAAGCAAAGCTACAGTTTATATTAATCTTAGATCTAATTATTTTATTTATTTTATTTTAGCATTTCGTAATTTTGTACATCTTAATGAGACACGGTAATCATAAACTGTAAATCGTCGGCTTTCAGGGTGTTAAACAGCACTTGAGTTAAATATCTGGGGGAGGTTGGATTCATATCTCTTGTTTCTGAGCAGATTTTTAAGTGGCTTGTAATTTCATTGTGGACAAATTTGTTACTTTTAGCGCTAAACATCCTGGCAGCTAGACATAGTAGATGGAATAAGTGTCACAAAAGTGTCAGTGTGGCAGAACGGCAATATCGTGACAAGTGACTGAATACACACCATCCGCCAAAAAGCTGTTAACTTAAAGCTCACGCACTTTTTGCACTAATTCCATTTATCATCATTCGCACAGTTGTATTTTATTTACGTTATAGTTTGTATTTACACAGATTCTTTTTTACCTACTCTGCGTGCCTTAAATTGGCCCAAGGGGATAAATAAAATTTCTTAATTGATTCGAATTGTCTCTCATTATACATTTAAAAGCATGCAAAAAAATGTCACAAAACATAAAACTGTTATATTAAATCTGTTACAACCTTTTACAAAACGTTTAGCACATCTCTCACCCCCCCCCCCCCCTGCAGTACTCCAGGTTGGTACGCTCCACAGTTTAAATACCTCCCATTAGTAAATCATCTATTCAGGCTAATTTTACCACTTACCAGAGTCCTCATGCTCTTCATATTGTTCCAGTTCAATTAGTGATGAAGGACCACTTTTGAAACCGATATCACTGAGTGACAAAAAAAAAGAGAAAAATGTTTCAGATTAATCTTAATACATGCTATTTAACAATATTTGTATTTGATTGATTGATGCAACTCACTAATCGGACGCTCTGTTGGATCCACTTGACGCTCGAAGATTCCTCTTCCTTCTAGCAGCACTGCACTCTGGGACAATACCGCTCGTGGCCATGTCAAAGGTCGCGTGGCTACTACCCTGCTGCTGATAGTTGTTGGTGTTCTCAGTGGACTGCTCGGACTGATCCTCCAGAGAGTGCAGCAAGTTTCTGCGGCCCTTCTGCCTCACTCCTAACACACTCTGTTTAGAGATGTCCTGTTTCCCAGAGTCATAGATGGCATCAAATGTGGCCAGCGATCTTTTAACTGACTTTGGAGTGTTAATCATGTTCATTTTATTTTTCCTCTGCCCACGACCCTGTGTCTTTTGTAAACTGGTGGTTTTATGGAGCGTGCTCTTCGGAGGGCCCATCTGTGGTCTGGACGTTTCTGGAGAATTGTGTTGTCGAGTCTCCGAGCTCTCGGCTTCATCCTGAGACTGTGGAACCTCCCACCAGTTCTTTGGTGGCTTTCTCTGGCGCTTCACTGGAACGCTCTCCGCTGCATCGAGAAACGGTGCAGATCGACTCTGACTATCCCGGGTGTAGGTCTTATCAAACACCCTTTTATCTCCTGTGGAGAAATTAGCAATAAATCTTAATAAAGATTCATCTTGCCACTGAATTACTCGCACTGCATGACCGATCAGCTCGAAGGCATGATGTTTAGCTGAGACGAGGACGAGTTGAATGCATTTAGCATTAAGAATCATCCCTCATTAATCCTGTGTATATTAATTAAAAGAAAACACAAACAAACTGCTATTAGGAGACAAATGATTGACTGTATATATTTACCTGGAGTTAATCTGTGCTGTTTAGGAAGTGGACTACATGCCACTGGACTGAGCTGCCCTGAAGAGTCGTCACCTCTCGGCTCTTCTTCAGCAATCGGAGCAGGCGTCACTTCACGCTGGAGTTGAGCTCCTGCCTTTGGTTTTCGTCTGCCACCTGTAGATTTGGGATTGTTCGTTGAGGAAGCAGGATTTGGCTGAATTTTATCAGCCTGTGACTTGTTCTGCTTTTTGGGCACTTTATGAGCAGTAACAGGCTCATTCTGGATTTCCTCATTAAACTCTTGCTCGGTCGAGTCTGTTAATACTGGAGTTTTCTTTTGGGTTTTCCTTTTGGACTTGAGCTCCTGTGAAGACTGAACTGCCTTGTGTCGCTGCTCCTGCATGTTGTTTTCTTCTTGTGTTAACCACCATTCCCCGGGAGGTTTTCTCTTCCTTTTGCTGGTTGAAGAATCTTCTGCAGAAACATCAAGCTCAGGTCCAGGAAGCTCCTTCGTCACTAAGATTTCTTTTGTTTTTTTATCTGCCTTCTTTGCCTTTCCTGGCTTTTGCGGAGCACACCGCTTTGATGGAGGCTCTTTATTAGCTGGTACATGAGAAAGGAAAATTATTATTAAAGAAATGTCAGCATGTGGCGTTAAACCAGTGAGAATTTTTTTTATATACAGGTCCTTCTAAAAAAATTAGCATATTGTGATAAAGTTCATTATTTTCTGTAATGTACTGATAAACATTAGACTTTCATATATTTTAGATTCATTACACACAACTGAAGTAGTTCAAGCCTTTTATTGTTTTAATATTGATGATTGTGGCATACAGCTCATGAAAACCCAAAATCTCAAAAAATTTGCATATTTCATCCGACCAATAAAAGAAAAGTGTTTTTAATACAAAAAAAGTCAACCTTCAAATAATTATGTTCAGTTCTGCACTCAATACTTGGTCGGGAATCCTTTTGCAGATTCTTGTGTCTTGTCTCTCTCAACTTTCTCTTCACAATATCCCACAGATTCTCTATGGGGTTCAGGTCAGGAGAGTTGGCAGGCCAATTGAGCACAGTAATACCATGGTCAGTAAACCATTTCCCAGTGGTTTTGGCACTGTGAGCAGGTGCCAGGTCGTGCTGAAAAATGAAATCTTCATCTCCATAAAGCTTTTCAGCAGATGGAAGCATGAAGTGCTCCAAAATCTCCTGATAGCTAGCTGCATTGACCCTGCCCTTGATAAAACACAGTGGACCAACACCAGCAGCTGACATGGCACCCCAGACCATCACTGACTGTGGGTACTTGACACTGGACTTCAGGCATTTCCCTCTCCCCAGTCTTCCTCCAGACTCTGGCACCTTGATTTTCCGAATGACATGCAAAATTTGCAACCTGTAGCCCATTTCCTGCACATGACTGTACACGGTGGCTCTGGATGTTTCTACTCCAGACTCAGTCCACTGCTTCCGCAGGTCCCCCAAGGTCTGGAATCGGTCCTTCTCCACAATCTTCCTCAGGGCCCGGTCACCTCTTCTCGTTGTGCAGCGTTTTCTGCCACACTTTTTCCTTCCCACAGACTTCCCACTGAGGTGCCTTGATACAGCACTCTGGGAACAGCCTATTCGTTCAGAAATGTCTTTCTGTGTCTTACCCTCTTGCTTGAGGGTGTCAATGATGGCCTTCTGGACAGCAGTCAGGTCGGCAGTCTTACCCATGATTGCGGTTTTGAGTAATGAACCAGGCTGGGAGTTTTTAAAAGCCTCAGGAATCTTTTACAGGTGTTTAGAGTTAATTAGTTGATTAGGTTAATAGCTCGTTTAGAGAACCTTTTCATGATATGCTAATTTTTTGAGAGGTTTTCATGAGCTGTATGCCACAATATTAAAACAATAAAAGGCTTGAACTACTTCAGTTGTGTGTAATGAATCTAAAATATATGAAAGTCTAATGTTTATCAGTACATTACAGAAAATAATGAACTTTATCACAATATGCTAATTTTTTGAGAAGGACCTGTATATTGTATGCATACAAAATATAAACAATTCTCCTAAAGACAGTGATAATATTTTTTAAAAAGGTTTTAAATCTTTACATACATAATTTCTACAACAACAAAAAAATGCTTTACACATTTCGACCTGAAAATGATAACTTTTAAAGAATCTTTCATCATCGAACCTGTGCTCGGCCTCTGAATCTCTGGAGGCTCAGGAGGTTCCTGTGATGGTTCGGTGGAAATTTGTACCTCATCCACCTGCTCCTGCGCTTTAGCCCGTTTATTCTTTACTGCACCCTTGTCTCCGTCTTGTTTCTTTGCTTTTGCGGAGTTTAGGTCTGTGGATTCAGGCACGTCCGCCTTTACGGATGACTTTGTTTTAGACGATTTCTTCTTCGTCTTTGACACAGGTTCCTCTTGTTCTGTATTTAAGCCACTGCTGGGCAATTTTGATAATTTCTTTGTTTTTACTGCAGGCTTTTCAGCTTGAATCTTGCCCGCACCAACGAGCATCTGCTCATCTATAAATACGAAGAAAAAAAAACAACATATAAAGATTGTATTACAACAGGCTGATGCATTCCATGTAATGAGTTTTCACCATAGTTCTTTAACAAAGTAAATAGCAATAGCAACCTTCCCTATCAGATTGTCTTTAACTAGTTGACAAACCAAATAAATAATGTGTTCAGTAATCAAATTTATTCATTGCAGCCATGATCTACTTTCACATATACAACAATAATTTAGCTGCTTTTACTTCTTTGGTGCTGAGCAGGACAGTACAAACTTTATTCTTACAATAAACAGCAGGAAACGAATACACACACAAACAGCACATTTACTTGTTTTTTTTTTATGTATTTTATCGAGTCAGATGTTTCAAACTAGCTATCTACTTTATAATGTAATCTTTATTTAGTACCATGGTTTTGTGTTCTCGGTGTTCCTTGATTGGCACATGTTGTACATTCTTGGTCTTCAGACCAAAGAACAAAAATGTTGTTCTGATTGAGACTAGATAATGTGAAAACATCCTTAAAACACACTAACCATCCTGACTAACCGGTACACATTCAACCAGATTGCATATTGTACAGTAAAACTGTAGGTTATAGAGATATATATTCTCTCTATAAGATGATACTCTGTTGTTTTTATTTTCTAATCATACCAGGTGCATCAGTCTCTTGACTGCTGTCTGGAGTATGATGGACGTCTTCTCCACATCCCACATCCTCCCTCTCCTCTGGAGCGGACTCCACCTCCGTGCCTTTACTGGTCATGTCGGTAGCCTTCGAACGCTTTGCCTTTGTTTTCTTTTTGGGTTCTTCTTTATGGTTTACTGCTTCTTTAGGCGGCATTGGAAAAGTTTTTTCTTTCATATCCGGCTTCACAGACCCGCTCTCTGGTGCGGGATTTCCTTTATTGTCGGTCTTCCTGGGAATGGTGAAGCGAATGGGACTGTCATCTTCCAGGATCATGAAGTCCTCCTCCTGGACGTGAGGTGAAGGAGCGCGAGCTGGTTGCTGCAGATCATCTTGTTTCCTGAAACTAATCGTTAAAGCGAATTTAATCAGCTCAGGGAACGTCAAGAGAGTATAAAAGCAATCATTCATGATATTATTTAGTTTCATTACACAGCGATTGATCAATCTTTTTAGCAAAAAAATATATATCTTCAGACAAACTCACCAGGAGGCTTTAGGTTGTAAGGCATTTTTTAGTTTCGTCTGAAACAGTGATTGTTTAACCTCAACCTCCTGCACCTGCTGGTTAGGTTGCTCCTCTGGAAGAGGTTTAGGCCGACGCTTCTGAATTAATACTACAGGGGATAAAGTTATCCGGCCATTCCTGACAAGACAAACAATTGCCTTATGAGAAGATGTGTGCAAGTTATTTGTTTCAGACAGCTCTTATCATTTGTGATCTATCCAGCACTCACGTATGTGACTCTTCCTCAAGTTCAGGTGCTGAGGTCTTGCACACTTGCTCTGGGGCTTTTAGAGGCGTTGAGCTGAACGAGATGAAAAAGAAAATAAATAAATAAATAAATAAAAAAGGAGGAATAAACTAATACTTACAAAGACAGATGAGTAAATCCAAAAATATGTGCTGTTAAGCAATTGACAAACCTTGTTACAGATTGACTCTGTGTTGTGGGCTTTATAAACTCCAGTCGTGATGGAGGAGACACCAACGATTCACTGTCCCTGTATATACAATGAAAAAACAAACAAACATAGGGGTGGGCGATATAACCAAAATCTTCTATCACGGTAGAAGCAATTTTCTACCTCGATAACGGTATATATCACAATATAGCAATTTGTATCTGAAAATGCATAAATAATTCATACACAAAAACTATTTTACATAATTAAATTTTATTTTAACTTTGAATTGCTGAGGTTTGGCCATATTCGTTTGGATGCTTGGATTTCAGATGTTAGAAAAGCTTTGACGCGTTTCCACGGCTTGCTTAAACAGTGCACTTGTGTACCTTGCAAATCACGTTCGTCTCATTCGTATCACTTTTCTTATACCCAAACCAATTCCACACCACAGACGATACACCTTTTTTCTTTACAATCTCCTCGTTGTCGGTTTCGTCACATGTAAGCAAACTCACTGCTCCTGGGCAGCTCTGCGCAACTCTGATAAAAATAGACCGCGCCGACCATCAAATTAAAAATAAAATGTAATTTGATGGTCGGCGCTTTCTATTTCTATCAGAGGTGAGCAGCGCTGCCCAGTGGCTCACGCAGGTTTGTAATTCGAGCAGCGCTGCTCAAGTTGGTCAAGTTACGCAGCGATCCACCGGGCTGCGTAAATAAACCAGATCATCTCTGCGCTATCCAGATTGTCCCGCTACGCCGGCTCAATCGGGTGCCATGGTTTCGTCCCACTTTTGATGTGTTTGGCTTCCCATAGAAGTGAATGTGTATTACGTGGTTACGCAACGTGCAACGTCATGTGATCTCAATCGCAATTAAGACGATAGACCAAAATCTCTATCGGTTGACAAATTTCTACCAGTTAATCGTGTCAACCGGTAAATCGCCCACCCCTTCCTAAACACATGACATTTTTTCATGTATATCATCCTTAGGCAAAACATCCTCACCCTTGAAAACCATCCTTTATGGATTCTGCTCTCAGACTCATCTGGGGTTTGCTCAAATCATGCACAACTGGTTCCTCGTCCTCAATGCCAAAAAGGAGTGGAGAGGTTTCAGGCTTTTCTGTGTCCGCCGGAGCACCTTCACCTGCTAACAGCTCGATCGGACTGGAGGTCTTTATAGGAGCAATTTCTTCCAAAGGGCTTCCTGATGGAGGAGAGATATGGGAAAATAATTGGACGTCTGAAAGCCAATTGACACAGACAGAAAAATTGCGCCATTAAAAAAGCATATTACCTTTATTGTTTAAATGATCCATCTGAATGTCATCTGCTGCTTCCAAAACATCTGAAGGCTGAGGATAAGAATTTAAAGATTAGACTGTTTGCCAAATATTATATAATGCAGCTGTGGAATAGTGAAATTAGTTATAAATTTCGGTCTTATTTATTATTTACAAACCATTATAAAAAAAATTAAAAACACAAATTTTCTTCATTGATCATTTAAACACTACTAACATATTTCAAGTCCACCAGAGTGCTGGAAGCACAAACGAACTTCCATAAGAAATGGCAGAAAAACAGAAGTGTAATTTTACAGAAGTGGAGTCATGTCTGTGGTGATGAATAATCTCTAACAATTATAAAATACCACTAATAAAAAAAGCTGTAAATCTTTCAGCAGCTAAGGAATTTCTTTACACCATTATGGCTCTGAGCAAATGATTTAACTAAACTAAACAACTAAAACTCCGACACAGAGGTACGTTATCATGTCTACCGTTCAGCTTGTTCAGTGTGTAGAGTGCAGGATGTTTAGACATTCTTCCTCCGTCATTAGTGATAATTTTATTTGTGATAGGTGTGTGTTAGTGAGCACTCTGACGGAGAAGATATCAGCGTTAGAGGAGCGCATCCAGACTTTAGAGAGGGTTAGACAGTGTGAGAGCAGCGTTATTCCTGTAGCGGACAGTCTGGGTGCCACAGGCGGAGATAAACAGCCCCCGACTCCGGCATTAGAGCCCGCACAGCGGGGCGAGTGGGTGACGACTCGGCGGCATACTCGTTCAGCCAAAGCTAACGCTAAGGCTAGCCCACCGGAGCACACCTCCTCTGCGCGTCACGTGTCCAACAGGTTTGCTCTCCTCAGTGCTGCACCCGCTGAGAAACCTGAAAGAGCTCTGGTTATAGGAGACTCTATACTGAGACACGTGACATTAGCTAGACCTTTAGGGGCGCCAGCGGCAGTGGTTAGGTGTATCCCGGGAGCCAGAGCACCGGACATAGCAGGTAATCTTAGGGCTCTAGGACAGCACAGGTTCTCTAAGATAGTGGTACATGCTGGAGCTAATGATATACGCCTTCGTCAGTCAGAGGTTAGTAAGAGTAACTTTACAGAGGTGTTTAAATTAGCGAAGGCGATGTCCGATGAAGTAGTATGCTCTGGTCCCATCCCAATGAGACGTGGCGACATAGCTTACAGCAGGTTATGGTCGCTGAACCGCTGGATGTCCAGGTGGTGCTCCAAAAATAATGTGGGCTACATAGACAATTGGAAGACCTTTGAGGGCAAAGCTGGCCTGTTAGGGCGGGACGGTGTCCATCCCACTCGGGAAGGTGCTGCTCTCATTTCCTGTAGTATAGCTCATAGTCTCAGTAGAGGCCTAGTTAATCGGTGACAATCCAGAGCCCAGGCCAGGGAGCAGACAGTCAGGCTAAACCAACCGTCTGCTAGCTGCATAGAGTCGTCACTCAGGGTTCACCATATTGAGACTGTGTCTGTTCCCCGATCTAAGCAAAAATGTAGAAAGACCCAGAAAGTCTGTTTCAATAATCTAATTAACATAAAGTCCACAAACTCCGATCATACTGAATGCGCAGCCGGCACCTCTGATCTGAAGCTAGGATTGTTAAATATTAGATCTCTCACATCAAAAGCAGTTATTGTTAATGAAATTATCACAGATCAGGCGTTTGATATACTCTGTTTAACTGAAACATGGGTTAAACAGGACGAGTATGTAGCTCTAAATGAAGCTAGTCCTCCTGGATACAGCTACATACACCAGCCTCGGTTAACTGGTAGAGGAGGAGGCGTCGCAGTTATTCATAATGATAATCTGTCTATCGTACAAAAACACCGACACAAATTTAACTCATTTGAAATTCTCTATAGTAACATAAGTGTATTTAAGTATATTAAATCAGCTCAGTCGATTCCACTAATTATAATTTACAGACCTCCAGGGCCGTATTCTGAATTTCTTAGTGAATTTGCAGATTTCATCTCAGACCTGGTCATTTCTGTAGACAAAGTGTTAATTGCTGGAGATTTTAACATTCATTTTGAGAATCCAGAAGACCCTCTGAGAACAGCATTTATATCCATACTGGACTCCGTAGGTGTAAATCAGTGTGTAGTAGGACCCACTCATAAAGCTGGTCACACTTTAGATTTAGTAATATTCTTCGGTTTAATTATAAGAAATGTATTCACAATTCCACTGTCTGAAATTATCTCAGATCACTATCTTGTCTCCATTCAAGTGTCTCACAGTGATAATGTACGCACAGCACCGCGCTACCGTATTAAACGTACATTCACATCAACTACCACACAGAGTTTTATCAGTAATCTCCCAGAGTTACCAACTTCGATTAGGCCACCGTCTGACCCCACAGAACTTGATCAGGCGACTGAATATTTAGAGTCGACACTTCGTTGTACCTTAGATAATGTAGCTCCAGCTAAAAGAAAAATTATTAGAGATAAGAAACTCGCTCCCTGGTATAACGATCACACGCGCACTTTAAAACAGACTGCTCGGAAATTAGAGCGTAAATGGCGTCAAACTAAATTGTTGGTATTTCAAATAGCATGGAAAGAGAGCATCCTGAACTATAGGAAAGCTCTTAGTGTAGCTAGATCAACGTATCTCTCCACTCTTATAGAAGAAAATAAAAATAATCCTAGATTTTTATTTAATACCGTAGCCAAATTAACCAGAAATAAGACCACTACAGAAATCTCCACAACAACATCATGCAATAGTGAGGACTTCATGAACTTTTTTAATAATAAAATTGTAAATATCAGGCATAAAATTGAGGCTTTGAAACCAAACGATGTAATTGATACAGATGTTAACCTAGCCATGTCAGATTCAAACCTAGAATACTTTACTCCTCTTGAAGAGAATGAACTAATTTCACTCATCTCTTCTGCAAATTCATCAACCTGTATATTAGATCCTATACCGACACATTTTCTTAAACAGATAGTACCAGTAATAACAGAACCGATGTTGAGAATAATTAATTCCTCACTCAGCATTGGTTATGTTCCAAAATCTTTTAAAGTAGCAGTTATTAAACCAATAATTAAGAAACCTGACCTTGACCCCTGTCAGCTGTCCAATTACAGGCCAATATCAAACCTCCCCTTTATCTCTAAGATTCTGGAAAAGATAGTAGCGGAGCAGCTATGCTCATATCTACATAGAAATCGCATACATGAACTGTATCAGTCAGGATTTAGGCCTCATCACAGCACAGAAACAGCACTCGTTAAAGTAGTAAATGACCTCCTATTGGCCTCTGATCAGGGTTGTGTAACTATGCTTGTATTACTCGACCTCAGTGCAGCGTTTGATACCATTGATCATGCTATTCTTCTTCACAGATTAGAAAATTTAGTAGGAATTAAGGGTACAGCCCTCTCCTGGCTCAGATCCTATTTGACCGATCGTTATCAGTATGTAGACTTAAATGGTGATTATTCTGCATGTTCTCTAGTGGAGTTTGGCGTTCCGCAGGGTTCAGTTTTAGGCCCACTGCTTTTTTCCCTTTACATGCTTCCTCTGGGCAACATAATCCGTAAGCATGGTATTAGTTTTCATTGTTATGCAGACGACACACAGCTATACGTCTCAACAAAACCTGATGAGAAAAACCATCTTACTAAAGTTGAGCAATGTGTTCAGGACATAAGAAATTGGATGCTAATTAACTTCCTTCTGCTTAATCCGGATAAGACAGAAGTTCTAGTCATAGGACCGCATACAGCTAGAAGTAAAATCTTAGATCACACCGTAACTTTAGATGGCCTTTCCGTTCCGCCAAGTGCAACAGTAAAAGACCTCGGCGTGATTATAGATTCCAGCCTTTCATTTGAAGCTCATGTAGATAATATCACCAGGATAGCATTCTTTCACCTTAGAAATATCGCAAAAATAAGAAATATATTGTCGCTAAATGATGCAGAAAAACTAGTTCATGCTTTTATCACTTCTAGGTTGGACTATTGTAATGCCTTACTATCTGGTTGTTCAGTTAGGTGCATAAACAAGCTTCAGCTAGTCCAAAATGCAGCAGCGAGAGTCCTCACTAGAACCAGAAGATATGAGCACATCACCCCTATCCTATCTTCACTGCATTGGCTCCCTGTGAAATTTCGCATTGATTTTAAAATACTACTCTTGACATATAAGGCATTAAATGGTCTCGCGCCGCAGTATCTGAGCGAACTGCTAGTGTCTTACGATCCGCCACGCCTACTTCGGTCAAAGGATGCAGGCTGCTTATCAGTACCGCGTATTATGAAAACTACAGCTGGGGGCAGAGCTTTTTCTTACAAAGCCCCAAAATTATGGAATAGTCTTCCAAATAGTGTTCGGGACTCAGACACAGTCTCAGTGTTTAAGTCTAGGCTAAAAACCTATTTATTTAACCAAGCATTTTATAAATAGATTTGCCATAAGGTAAAGGAGCAGATCTGGGGGACTCATGGACGTAGAGTATTATGGTGAACTGGTATGTTTAGATGCTGTCTTCCTCAGTCTCATTTGATCACTCAGGTTTGTTGACGGTGAGGTGATTGTTTGCTTTACATCTCAGGGAGCCCTCATGTTTGTGTTTCCTTCTGGCTCTCCCTTTTAGTTATGCTGTCATAATTAGTCCTGCCGGAGTCCCTGCTTGCACTCTACAGTAAATATACATTCACGTTAGACATTGTGACTGTGACCATACCTAATTGCAATCTCTCCTCCTCTTCTCTTCCTCCCCCTCTTTCTCTTTCCTCTCTCCCCCTGTCTCCCCCTTTCACTCTTTCTCTCTCTCTCTCTGTCGAGCTACACATGTGGTTCCTGAGCTGCCAGTGATCCAGACTCCCTCTGCCCTCCGGACCTGTCTGATCCATCCTGGTGCCCGGTTTCTGGTTGGAGGTCTCATCGCATGGATGCCCCGTGTGTCTCTTTAGGATGCGTCTGGTGTCTGGGGATGATTCTCTATACTTAGAAGATGGTTCTGGCCTTGACTGGTGTGGTCAGCTGTTTCTCTGAGGACTTGACAATTCGATAGTTCAGGACTGGAACTTTCTACAAGTCTATCTGAGTCTCGAATAACTACTGGACTCCATTTTACATCAAGTATTATAACATCAATTAACATCAACTATTATAGCTGAACCTAACACTTAACACTATATAAATGCAGATCATTTCCTGCTATCTGTTTCACCCAGATGAGGATGGGTTCCCTGTCGAGTCTGGTTCCTCTCAAGGTTTCTTCCTATTACCGTCTCAGGGAGTTTTTCCTTGCCACTGTCGCCCTCGGGCTTGCTCGCCAGGGAATATCTGAACATTTTGATTCATACACATTCACATTCCATACAAACTTAAATAATTCTTTTGATTGTGTAAAGCTGTTTTGAGACAATGTCAATTGTTAAAAGCGCTATACAAATAAAATTGAATTGAATTGAATTGAATTTAAACACTTCCATTTCTTTTGCCTTTCTTGAATATTTTTTTTATTTCTAGGTTTTGTGTTAGCTTATTTTTTTATTATATTGTACTTCAGTATATTCTTTATTTACCAGCAATGTATATAATAACAGTTTTTACCCAAATGCTCTAGATGGTATAACTTAATCCTAGAGCTAGTGAACTAGCACGAGGGTGTGTTTTGTTTAAGACACTAAAGCACTTTTCTAAGTCGCTCAGTCTGCTATATGTTAGAAAAATTTAGGAACAAGACAAAGAACTCATGAGCTATTCATGTTTACATACTTCAATATCGACAGGATTCATAAAGTTCAATATCATTATAGCAGAATTGAACATGCCGTTGTTCTTCCCTGAGCTAATATTCACAAAACGCTAATAAACTGACTATTATCCACTGCATTCTGGACCATCTAAAACAGGCATCACTTAATGGTGGACCGTGGTCTGGATCCAGACAGGAGACAGTTCTATACGAAACCTGAGGCTTTTCTGACAAGAATAATTTATATACCAGTAATCTATTGCTTTTTCATTTGTGGTGGGCGTGGTTAACAGAGCCAATCAACACAATAGTCTACCATGTATAGACATAGCGTACAGATGAAACAGAACCGAAATCAAAACACAACTTGGCTTACTCCAAGTAAAAGTAGACTATCAAAACTGAATCTTACAAAGATTATGAAACTTACATTTCTGCCTAATTAAATTTAGCAAATAAACCTTAACCCACCTTGAGAGGACTGATCGTCCCTCTGAAGTGTAACGGAGACATTGGCGACTTTGGAATCGGACACTGGGTTCCTTTATTTCGCTCGTCTTCTCCCGGGCCCTTGGGCAGTGGTGAAAGAAGCGGCGTGCCTGGATCAGAATCTACAGAATCAGAACCGGTACAGTTTTTACACAGGCGATGCCAGCTGTTTACACATTCAGCCATAGATAAGGAAAGGTCGAAATTTAATATTGCTTGGTTCCAGGAAACAATTCAGAAAAGGTCACATTTAGATAAGAGTAAATAACAGCTAATGACAAAAAGGTTTTCACATACACGTTAACTCAGGTGATCTAGCGGATTAATCAGGCAGGTAACTGTTCATTAATGAGCACTAAAAATAAATAAAATAAAGACAAATCGACTCACCCAAATCATCAAAAATATTGTCAAGGTCTCGGACACTAAAGACATCTTTAATCTTTAGGTTAAATGGGGTGCTGAAAACAGAGTGCAAAAACACAGATTTATTTTTGGTTTCCATGAACAAAAAACAATAATAAATGTTTATCCCATATTGCTGTGAGTGAAGTATAACATCCTGACCTTTCCTCTGAGGGGAAATAACGCAGTTTCTTTTTCGCTTTCCCCTGAAACACATTCATGCAGTCAGAAATTTTTTTATCGTATTGGAAAATAAAACCGGACATCTATTAATTAAAACCATCTGTCAGATAGAATCATGCAGTCATACAAGCAGTGGCATCATTTGTGCAGTAACGCTATTCCTCCATTACAATGCTAAATGCTAATGTTTTTAACCCGAGTCAACGCAGCTAACACCACAGCTACAGAGTTAAACATTTACACAGCAAAAAAAACACTATGTACATAGATATCTACTAACCAAATTCATCATCTTTCGGTCCATTGTATGAGAAAAGCGTCAGCACCGGCGGAGTTTATTCTCTAGGTGAGACTGTTGTTAGCCTAGCGTAGCTTAGCCATGGATATTTGTTGATATCAATATTGTTTTTAGCTAACTAGCATTAACCGACTAGCTAACTCGGTTTTAAAAATTCTCAACCGTAACCTAAACTTTAACATTCCTCTAACAAATGCATTTATTTATATATTCAATCTTTAAAATATCGCCGTAATTCCCCGAGCCAAGAATTAGCAAACAAACCATAAACAAGCTAACTCGCTAAAACAGTTGTCATTCAACACAAATTCCCGCGCCCACTTCTTTCTCCTTCTTCTCTGCCGCGCTGACGGTTTGGGGCCCATTGTTGTCATCTATTGCCATCTAGTGGACGCAAATGGAAGGATACGTATTAGGAAAATGTGAGGATCCACAGGCATCCAGGTGAAGTTGTCAGGAGGTTCACTTTTTCACATGTTCACTGGACTTCTTTATTGTTAGGTCGAAACATTGCACTATTCATCCAAGTAGCTTCTTCAATCTGAGGTCGTCTTTGGGGTGGACGAGTGTCTGTCTTAGCATGTTGGTGGGTTTGAAGTGAACAGTAGGCTCATGAAAAAAAAATTGCTTAAACTCATTCACTGGTTTAAATATTTCCCCTAAGAAATGGGACACCACTACAACACTGTTATACGTCATCATACGTTGTCGCTGGTTCCTAATGTTACGTTAGAGGACATGCGCCGATGTTTATCACACATTCCAATAAGAGAGAGATTACTCACTCCCAAAGTTTTTTTGCGCCGTATTTCATCCCTATACATAATATAAATTACAAAACTGTGGTCACGTTGCAATAAGTAAGAATAGTGTAAGCACCGTTCATTTACATGTACATGGCCGTAAGCAAAACAAACAATGCGTTATCAAATGCTCTGCAAACTGCCGTGCTACTGAACTTTCATATTTGTTTGTATCATGCAGTAAAGTGTATGTGACATAAAAATATATATTTGTAATATCGTGCAATCGGTGCTATCCGCTAGCAAACTTTAGCGATTTTTTTGCAAACGTTTCTTTACAGAACATCACCATAAACACAAACACAAAAAAAAGGTAATATACATATAATGAAAACTTGTCATAAAAATCTTTATTTATGGCAAAAATTTACATTTATGTCTCTGCTTACTCGAGTGAGCAGCCATGTTGAAAATTTCGCTTAGCCCTTCGTTTGAAGTGAGGTCCCGAAAAATCTTCGTTTGGAGGGCTATCTGGCCCTTCCCCTTCCCCCTCCCCCTCCAACCAATAGAGAAATGAGACACCACTACCCCTGCACGTGAACGCGCCAAACGGAGGGGTAGGGCTAAGTGTAGGGGTAAGGGGTAGAAATGGGATTCAGCCTAATTCTGCTGTATACCAGAAGCAGTAATAGAGTCTAACTATCAAGTAATATCCAAGATTACATGATGATTTTAGAATATAATTTAAAAGACACTTGATTAAGACCCAAGCATTATAACGTCATCATTACTGCTCTGATAATGCATTTTAATAGTGCTGATGTCATAATGTGTGAAGGCCCTTATTTATTTATATATAACATAGTGAAAATGCAACTGGTAGACAAGCAGGCTGACGATGCTGTAAGTTAAAGTTTTGGTATATATAGCTTATAAAGATTCCTTTACACTCACTACTTCTGTTTGTCTCACTACAAAATCACAATTAAAGTCTAAGGTTGTCTCTGGCTGCGTGCTATCATTTATTTACCTGTGAATGGAGTGTGTGGTCAACTCGCTCCTGCTCTTCATGCTGCACCGATGTTTCGCAGCCTTTACTTCTGCCTGTCGTATACGCCGCCGCTGTAGACTCGTCGCAGTCTGAGCCGGGGTTTCGGGCGCTATCAGCTCGGCCTGACATACTGTAGCTGTTTTCACCGTAGATGAAGCTACTTACTGCTAAATGTGGTGAGGAGCGACTGTGACACGCTCACAGTATTAGTGAAGTTGACGATGACACTGCCTACTGTTACTGTTATATTCAGAAAGAACTTTTATGACAGAAGTGCAGATGTAAGAATGTGGAGGTATAGCTTTTTGAAAAATCACACTGCTATATATTTATATATATATATTTGTTTCCAGACAAGGCAACGATGATGACGGGGTAGACGGTCAGGATGTAGCATACGTGCTTATCAAGAAAACTGCTCTCCAGGGCAATCCAGAGGACGACATTGTGTAGTTATCTTTTTTATTATTATGTAATATCTTCTCTCTTACACATAAAACATAAGCGTTAAACACAAACGGTACAGCCAAAAGTTTGTGCACCTCCACCATTACATTCTAGATTTGTTCCGTCTTTGTTGTTAAAGAAAGCTCCACGCTAATAAATCTGGCTGCTACAGTATTTAATGCAATAATAAGGAATACAGCACAGCATGTTTATAACAATAAATAAACTTTAGGTTTATTTTTTTGTGTTTAATCCTTTTTCTTGAAAAAATATGTGAATAATTACAACTGAGCAATGAAGATGTAAATACTTTTTCTTTGTTTAATGTTAAGTCGCCTTGCACCTCCAGAGTCTGGGTTCGATTCCCAGGTCTGTGTGCATTGAGTTTGCATGTTCTCCCCATGACTGGTCGGTTTCCTAAGACATGTAGATTAGGATCAGGATATTTCTATAAGCACGAGCCCCGTGAAACTGGTCATGGTGGTGGTGTCGAACTATCTACAATGATGTACTCACTGTTACGCTGAAAATAAGGCCCAGGTTTAACTTATTTGAAGTGCTTATCATTATTGTTGCACTCAGTGAAATACATAATAAACCCTTGCTATATTTTACCCTGGCCACCCTGTACAGTCCCCCGGGTCTATATGTTGATTTTCTTCAAGACTTTGGACATCTGCTATCAGACCTATTGATTAACTCTGACAACGTGCGAGTATGACTGTTGTACTATAAGTGTTTTATCTCTGACTTTTTTTATCTGATGGGAGCAACAGTGTCTAATGTACTGGTCCAATAGTGTCCAATAGGGCTCGTGCTGATAGTAGGAGACTTTAAAATTCATGTAGATGATGCTAACGACGCTGTAGCACTCGCATTTATGGATTTACTAAATTCCTTTGGGGTTAAACAAAATATAAATGGAGCAACTCACTGCTTTAATCATACACTAGATTTAATTATATCCCATGGTATAGATGTCTATAATATAGAGATCTTACCTCAAAGTGATGATGTCACAGATCATCACCTCCTGATATATACTCTACCCGTAGAACAGATTAGCTGTGTCTCTCCACGTTATTGATTTGGTGGAAATATGAATCCCACTACTAAAGACAAATTCATAAGTAATGTGCCGGATCTGTCCAAATTTCTTATTAGACCCCTAAATGTAGATGATCTATATGAAGTGACTAACAGCATGGACACTATTAGACCAGTACATTAGACACTGTTGCTCCCATCAGATAAAAAAAAGTCAGAGATAAAACACTTATAGTACAACAGTCATACTCGCACCCTAAAGAGAGCAACCTGTAACCTCAAGCGAAAATGGAGAAAAACTAAATTAGAAGTTTTTAAAATTGTGTATAAAGACAGTATGTGCAGCTACAGTATAGACAGGCTCTAAAAACTGCTAGGACTGAGCATCTTAGCCAACTGATAGCAAGAAACCAAAACAATCCCAGGTTCTTATTTAGTACAGTGGCTCGCCTAACAAAACCTACAGTATGATGCATGCAGAGAGTATCCCAAGTGAAAACTTTACGGACTTCTTCAATGGAAAAATCAATAGTATAATAAAGAAAATAACGGAAGTTCAACCTCTAACAGCATCTCATGATCTAGTCCAGTCTAAAGCTCCACATTTAGATTTTCAGTGCTTTACAGGTATA
Organism: Channallabes apus; assembly: GCA_030522415.1. NCBI lineage: Eukaryota > Metazoa > Chordata > Actinopteri > Siluriformes > Clariidae > Channallabes > Channallabes apus. The sequence continues at coordinate 29,530,048 of CM060115.1, read as the reverse complement.
GGACAGGAAGAGATGTATAAACTTATCACCTTAGCTAAATCAACAACGTGCTTGTTAGATCCAATCCCAACCAGATTTTTAAAAGAATTGATGCTTACGGTTGGAGAGCCGCTTCTAAACATTATTAATTCGTCATTATATCTAGGTCATGTCCTTTAACCTTTCAAGTTGGCAGTTATTTGTAAAAAATCTAATTTAGACCCGAATGAAATAACAAATTACAGACCGATTTCAAACCTTCTGTTTATTTAAAAAATATTAGAAAATGTACTATCAGCTCAAATATGCACATTCTTTCAGGAAAACAACATCCTTGAAGAATTTCAGTCAGGTTTCAGGACCCATCATACATGCACTAGTTAAAATTGCAAATGACTTGTTTTTAGCTACAGACCAAGGCTGCATCTCAATACTAGTCTTACTTGATTTTATTGCTGCATTCGACACTGTAGATCATAATATTCTCATAGATAGCTTACATGGAGAACCGTCTGGTGTAATGCCAGTGAAATATGGGGTCTCACAAGGGTCAGTTTTAGGACCTCTGCTGTTCTCAATATACTGTACATGCTTCCCTTGGGTAACATCATTAGAAGACATGGGATTAGTTTCCATTGTTCTGCTGATGATACTCAATTATATATCTCAACAAAACCAGACGAAATACCCAAGTTGTCTAGACTAATCGTTCCTGACTTTTATTACTTTCTACACTGTAAAACAATACTAAAACCATTTATCTAAAATATGCAATAATCTCCTTTGATCAATTGATATTGAGATGTATCTGCTACTTCTGCTCTGTAAAGCTTCATAATGCCTCTAATCTGAGGTGCTGTTTGTTCATTGGTGATTTCTGAGGCTGGTGACTCTAAATTAGCTTCTCCTCTGTAGCAGTGGTCAGTTTTGGTCTTGCTTCATGAGAGCCAGTTTCATCATGGGTTTTTGCAAAATACTGTTATGGCAAAAGAAATTATAAAGACTCCAGAACAGCTGACACTTTTTTTTATTTTTATCTTAAAATAACCACTGTTGTTACTTAATTCCCTAATGCCATGTGTGTTATTTCACAGTTTTGCAATCTCCAGTATTGATTTAGGATGTAAAAAAGAAAACAAACACCTTGGATTAGAAAGTGTGTCCAAATCCTGTAGTTACAAAATCCAAATTATGTCAGGTTCACGTTTTCACATATTAACAATAGTTATAAAGAATAAAGAACTGTATTTAAGGTAAAAATCTTAGTAGCCATATAGTGAATTTTATTTCATTTCAGTTTTTTCTTGCCTCATATTCCTTCGTCTACACCAACTCTATGCATTTTAACATACCCTAAATGTTTTGATTATTAACATCTTGTCTTACCCATCCCTAGTGCAGAAAGGATGGTGAACGTGATGCCGAGACTCACAACCGAGACTACTGTACTATAATTGCTAAATAAGCAATGTTTCATCTGAAACACAGAAGAGAAAGGTAACACTAAACATATCAAAGATCAGGATATAGTGATATTATTATTATTATTATTATTATTATTATTATTATTATTATTATGTCCGTTGCAAATCCTAAAAGTAATGAAAGCAATAAAATCATTGATATATGGAATGGAACTAAGAGTTACAGTTAAATAATATTCACCCACTATTGTATTTAAAAGTTTGAATATGAAATCATTTCATTTAACCTAATAAAATTACTTCATTATAAATTCACCACAAAACATATTTGATTGACACCTAAGAGAGGCTGGCAATTTATAGTTTTGTTTCCTCTGGGTCCCTCTATTAGCATTTTTAATAGAGGGATTAAAAATTGCATCTGGGTCCTGCAATTAGATTTTTGATACCAAAACACTTACATAGAAACTGAGTGTGTACTATTAATTACACCACCAAAAAAGTTACACATTATGAGTAAACATAAAGGGGACCTTTAACACCAAGTGTGTATATACATGTAAACACCCTGTTTTATACTAAAATTAAATGTTTAGTTAAAACAAAACTGGCTGATTTTTGTGCATCACAAAATCCAGCAATAACTATTAACTACTAATCATAATAAAGTCTAAAAGTTTGCAGTTCATGAGACATCATAAATGAAAGAATACCTCTTTAAGTATTGATGAAAGTCAATTAATAATCATGAAGACAATTTGACTCCTACAATATTCACCTAAGATTATACCAAGAATCAACCAGAAATGAAAAATAGAATTATATTATAAGAAACAATTTACTATCAGTTTCCTCCGGGTACTCCGGTTTCCTCCCACAGTCCAAAGATATGCAGGTTAGTCTAATTGGCGTTCCTAAATTGCCCGTAGTGTGTGATTGGGTGTGTGAGTGTGTGTATGTGTGTGTGCCCTGCGATGGATTGGCACCCTGTCCAGGATGTACCCCGCCTAGTGCCCGAAGTCTCTGGGATAGGCTCCAGGTCCCCCGCGACCCTGAACACAGGATTAAGCGGTATAGAAAATGAATGAATGAATGAATGAATTTACTATCAGCAGAATAAGCAAACATTTTAGATGCACCCATCACCAACACTGAACGTCATAGAGCACAGAATACAATCCTGAACAACAAATCACTTATAGACATGACGGATTCCCGGCTGAATTCTAGAAACATTTGATCATCTTTGTTTTATGTAATAACAAATTAGAGAAGAGAACTGGAAGGTAAACATCTTTACTGTGCAACCTTCAACAGCATCGCCACCTTCTCTGTAAGATATCTGCATAAATTAACAAATTTACTAAGCTATAGCTTACACAGTATCAGATTATCTTTTACACTCATTAATACGAATAACTTCAGTGTGACACACAAAATGATTTATTTTAAGAAAAAAAAAACAAAGGAGGTACTTAGTATTTAATACTATTATATATATATATTTATATAGCTTTACTACAGAAACAGAATCATGAATATACAAGAAGCCTGTGGGTCTCAGCAGGCAAAAACAGTCATTTGTGCGCCTCACAATGAGGGCTCAGTGATCTCCATGGCAAGGGCAGTAAGAACAGATACAGTTCATTAGAAAAGTGGAGCAGCATAACTTTGGTAAATTACAAGGAAATCAACACATGAACAGACTTCTTTTTTTTTTAGGAGAGTAAGACAATACAGTCCTTGTGCATGGGCTTGTGTGTCATGACACAGGTACACCAGGATGGAGGAAGCAATAAAGGTGAAGCAAAACAACAATCTTTAGTATATTCATATATACACTACTGTTCAAAAGTTTTAGAACACTTTCTAACTCCATGATGGTTCCTGATTTTTCTTTCTTTCTACATTGTAAAGGAATGCTGAAGGCATCCAAAAAATGCATTAATCTCCTTTGAACAGTTGATATTGAGATGTTTCTGCTACTTCTGCTCTGTAAAGACTTCATAACGCCTCTAATCTGAGGTGCTGGTAATTGGTCATTTTTCAGGCTGATAACTCTAAATGTGGGTCAGGGGTACCTCAGGGGTTAAGGCATTGGACTACGGTTCGGAAGATCCCAGGTTCAAACCCCACAACCACCAAGTTGCCACTGTTGGGCCCTTGAGCAAGGCCCTTAACCCTCAACTGCTCAGATGTATAATGAGATAAAAATGTAAGTCGCTCTGGATAAGAGCGTCTGCCAAATGCCTAAATGTAATGTAAATTAACTTCTCGTCTGCAGCAGAGGTAGGTTTTGGTCTCGTCCTCCTGGGACGGCCTTCATGAGAGACAGTTTCATTATGGTGCTTGACGGATTTTGCAAATGCACTTGACAATGCTATTCTTGCAAGAACTATTACAGAAAGGCCGACCTCTGTGTCTTAAAATAACAACTAACTGTTGTTTTTCTTGTTGTTACCTAATTCCCTATGTGTTATTTTATAGTTTTGAAATCCCCAGTATTGTTGTAGAATGTAGAAAATAAATCACTAAACAAAAACAAAGAAATTTGCAAGTGTTCTAAAACTTTTGAATGGTAGTATATACACACACACACACACACACACACACACACACATGTTGGCCTAGTGGTTAGCACAGGTCCGGGTGGTTCATTTCCCACCTTGGGATCTGTGTGCATGGAGTTTGCATGTTCTCCCTGTGCTTGGTGGGTTTCATCTGGGTACTTTGGTTTCCTCCCACAGTCCAAATGCATGCAGATTAGGCTAATTGGCATCCCAGATTGCTTGTAGTGTCCGAATGTGAATGTGAACTTTGACCAGAGGTCCTACCACAGTCGTAAAATGGGAATAAATATCGCCGTTGGTCATAGAGGTTCCTAGATGAATGGATGGAAGGACGTATATACTGTATCCATTTAACAACCTCTGTAATCCAACTAAGGACTGTGGAGACCAATGGAGACCACAGTATTTATTTATTTCCATCTTGTACGGCCATGATAGGACCTCCAGTCAACATTCACACACTATGGGCATTTTAGGATTAGACCTCCACATGGGAATCGAACCCAATAACTTGAGGTGCAAGGTGACAGAACTAACCACTAAGCCACCATGCCCCCCATATCAACGGAAATCTTTTAAATATCCCTATTCTGTAAAAGAGATGGTGATCTTTACTGTTTTACTTTAAGTCCGGCACCCTATAATGCAGAGTGAAAAGCAGGTCAAGTGTTTAGTCCCATTGAGCAATATGATGTTCATCAATTATATTTTTATTTACCAAAGCGACTGACATTTTGTTTTACTTCTTCGTTTGCCTCTGTGATGACGACCGAGGTAGACTCCAGACCTTGATTTGCTAATTATTGATTTTACCATAGCTTAACTATACCTGTAGAAACATAATAATGAATATACAAGAAGCATGTGGGTCTCAGCCAGCAGAAACAGGAGTTTGCGCGCCTCACAATGAGGGCTCTGTGATCGCCATGGCAAGGGCAGTAAGAAATGATGCAGTTCATTAGAAAAGTGGAGCAGCATAACTCTAGTAAATTACGAGGAAATTAACAGGCTTCTTTTTTACGAGAGTATAACAGTACAGTCTTTGCACAGGGGCAGGTGTGTTGTGGCACAGGTATACCAGGATGGAGGAAGCAATAAAGGTCAAACAAGACAACACTGTTCTTCTTTAATAGTGTGATTGACCTTTTGTTTATGTTGCATGTTTGCCTCAGTGTTGACATCCGAGTCAAATATATTGAAACCTTCTATAGAGCACTGCAAATATACAAAAAAATGTACCATCAAATAATATATATAAGGTATGCTAACATCATGCTTTTACCAATTTGGAAACAGACTTTCTTTTAGCTGCTACTGTTCAGTGGATGCCACAGCAGTGCATTCAATCCACACACAACTTGGCACATGTATTGTTTTTTTAAGCACCAGATGCCCTTCCTGATGCAACCCACCCATTTTTCTAACTGGGCTTGGGATCAGCACTGCACACAGTGGCTGAGTAATGTGGGGTGTGGTAACATACCAACAGCAAGGTTCAAACCCGAATCCTCAAATCCACAAAGCAACATCCTAGAACCTTAGCCATTTGAGCTGTGGTAATAAGCTTTAAACATATTTGTATTACAGTACACTTTCCAGAAATAAGGTACCAGCTTATCTCAGCATCTAATGTTCAAATGAGATTGTTGCATATTTTGGACGCCTTCAGCATTGCTTTACAGTGTAGAAAGAACTAAAATCAGGAAAGAACATGGAACTCTTAATAGTTATAGTTTAATAAGTTTTTAACGTGTTAACGTTAACTTTGTGGACTAAAACATGCTATAATAAGTAGATGTAGGTGGAATCAAGTAATGTCCAAACCAGACTTTGACAGCGGCAAATAACCAGCAGAAAAAAAGTGTAGTGGTGGTGTAGTGGTTAGCACTGTCGCCTTACACCTCCAGGGTCCGAGTTCAATTCCCGGCCAGGCTCGATTCCTGTCTCTGTGTGCACAGAGTTTGCATTTTCTCCCTGTGCTTGGTGGGTTTCCTCCCATATTGCAAAGACATGTAGGTAAGGTTAATTGACGTTCCCAAGTTGGCTGTAGTGCATGAATGAGTGAGTGTGTGTGTGCCCTGTGATGAATTGTCCAGGGTGTACCCCGCCTTGTGCCCTAAACCTCCTGGGATAGGCTCCAGGCCCCCCATGACCCTGAATACAGGATAAAGTGGTATAGATGAGTGAGAGTGTATCAACAGGTGTGATATACAAAGACAAGCAAACAAGGTTACAAAAACAAATAATTTGAGAACCTCGTTAATTTAAAAATGCAGCTTTGTACAAGTACAACTTTATTGAATATTGTTTTCCTTAATCCTAAATTTTCATCCAGGCAAGGCAAGCAAAGTTGTTTCATCATCATCATCATCATCATCAACTCCATATTGACACCCCCAGTTCTGATGATGCCACAAATATAGACATTGTAAGTTATACTCCTCTCATAGCTGTTTACTGTGTACTCTTTCAGATATGTACTCCTTCTGTTTTTATTGTTGTTCACAATTTTTGGAAATTGTTTTCTTTACACACACACACACACACGTACTGTATATATATATATAGGGTTAGATTAAGATTAGATTAAGTTCTCATATCATTATATAATAATTTCATTAAGTGTTTCACTCTAGCAGAATTTCAATCCCATGCTACTCATCCAGATTTTATAAGATTTACTTTTATTTTAAATATTTGTGCCACTCTATATTATAAGACATTAGTCGCATTGTTTGGTCCTGTGTGTTATAAGTGTTAATGATAAAAACATAATTAAACATTATTGCAGAGTGATTAGAAAATATAAATGTTCAGGAAGAGCTATCATCTTTTCCAGACAGGAAATTTAATTCTGTGGAAAAGCCTTTTGACAATAATGAAATTTTTGCAAAGTATGTGTTTGCACAAATCTGTAATTGTTGCACTTTCCTTTTTAAATAAAATCTAACAACTAATATATCTGGATATACTTTCAAAAAATACTATTTAATGCTAATTATATAAAGGAAAGGTTGTGAAAATAGGCTTGCTATGCACATCTGTATGCTTTTCAGTAATTATATAAATCCATTATATGAACTTTGTTTTGATCACAGATTGTTGTTGTACTGTAATTACAAAGAAACATTAAGTTTATTGTTCTTGCTGCTGTTGTTATTGTTAAATGTGTTAAATGTGTTTTGTATTTTGTATTGTTTCAATAAAAAATAAATATAATTAAATATTTCATCAAATCACGAACATCATCAGAAGGCCAGCTGGTAATATCAATAAAAAGTCCATTTTGTCCACTCCTACTCCAGTACAGTAAAGCATTTACAGTTATAAGTGGGTTAACTTTTGGAATATATGCAGAATCAACAGAATGTGGAAAGAAGTGCACTCTGTCACGTATCGTGTCCAACTATTTTTAACATGTCATGATCACATAAACCCAGTTGAAGAAAATGTTATAAAATGAGGGAAATATTTAAAGAGACTTATCATTGTGCTGGTGTGTGAGTAAATGTTTGCTCATTTTCAATAAAACCTCAGGATTTCATTATTTTGCAGTACTGAGTTTTTACTTTTTAAAATGGTAAAAATCACAACTATGTAACAACTCTTTTAAGAACCTTTTCTTAAAAAAAATAAGAAAAGAAAAAATTAAAAGGGTTTACTCAGGGAGTAGTCTTTGCAAAAAGTTAGTTGACAAGAAATGCACGTCATCTACTGGTAAATTTTCTAAGCTTGCCTCTAATAAAATATCTTAATTTTTCTTATTTTATAAATAAGCCACTGAGATACAATGGTTTTATAAAGGATTTCCAAAGACAGATGGCGCCTAGGTATCAAAAATGTGAAGGCCAAAATATCTTACTGTTATCTCTTGTACTGAGATAAATCCAACGACACCTCAAAAATTACTACTCCAGGGCAGATATTTATATTAATGGTAAAAACTGCAGACATAGTTTTGAAATCATCGCACCAGAACCAGTACAAGGTGAATGATAACATATGTCACTAATACTGGAGTAAAGGTTGGCTAGCAAAACTGTTGAAAAATTAACTTTGTACAAAACTTTATTGAACCATATGTTATTGAACATGTTGGACCTTAATGAATTTTGTCTATTGCCCTGTACCAAAACAGTTTTGCAAATACCATTTCCATTTTATTCTCCCATTTCGCTTTTTTCAGTCAACTGAGGGTAATCAAGTTGATTCTAAATTTTATCTATTAAAGACTTTTGTTGAAACTTTTGCAATAATATTTGATGCCACATGTCCCCGGCCAAGCTCGATTCCCGTCTCTGTGTGCATGGAGTTTGCATGTCCCCCCCCTGCTTGGTGGGTTTCCTCCGGGTACTCTGGTTTCCTCCCACAGTCCAAAGATATGCAGGTTAGGCTAATTGGCGTTCCTAAATTGCCCGTTGTGTGTGATTGGGTGTGTGAGTGTGTGTATGTGTGTGTGCCCTGCGATGGATTGGCACCCTGTCCAGGGTGTACCCCGCCTAGTGCCCGAAGTCTCCTGGGATAGGCTCCAGGTCCCCCGCGACCCTGAACACAGGATTAAGCGGTATAGAAGATGAATGAATGAATGAATGAATGTCTTGGTTTTAAACCTGTCCTGGAAAATAAAGTGGTTATAGAAAACAACCACGTCCTGATCCAAGAGAGTCTGTATCGTACCCAATACCTTCCTATACTTCTTACTCTTATCCAGAGTGATTTACAAAATTGTTTTGATGTTTTCATCATTGCATAGATCCTTACATTGGTTACTAGGCTACTAACAAAAGTTGCACTGAGTAAATACAGCTGGATAAAACAAAAACTGTGTCTGTCTTCATTTCAGGCTGCAAAGCATCAAAATGTGATTATTTTAAAGGGGTGTGATTCTTTTCTATACCCACTGTATATCACATTTCCCAGGTTGCATAATATACATCATATGGCTAATGTTAGATACTGTGAATTTATTAATATTATTATTATTATTATTATTATTTTTTTTTATTTTATTTTTTTTACATATTTATTGCATAACTATCAAAGCTACCTAGAACTGGTTGCCAATGACATTGGAAACTAGAAAGCCAACAAATCTTGAAAAAGATGTTATTTATGGGCCTATTATTGGATGTTATTTATGAGTCTTTTTGTTTGTTGGTCAGACAGTTGTGTTAAGCTTTTTGTTAATGAAAAGTGTCAATGCTATAACTGAGTTATTCTGATGAGAACAGCACAGGCACTTTATAGTAATAGTGACCCTTATGTAGCTTTAAAATTTGCCTTAGACTGAGACACAGTTAATGATTTTGCGTTTTAGTAAATGTTAGTTTAGTAGGTTAAGTTAATGCATTTTAGTTGATGTTGCTGTGTTTCAGTTAATGCTGTGATTTGGTTTTGCTGTTCGATTGTTTTTTTAATGCTGTGATTTTGTTTTGCATTACAGCCAACGATAGATCTCACTCTCCCTCAGCTTCCCTATCCTTTAAAGCCGACTTTCCAGTCCAGTCTTCCTCAAAAAAATAAAAAAATAAAAATAAAATAATTAATTCCCTGAGTCTTTTAGACTTTCCAATCTAAAAGATTCTTAACGCTTGGAGCTGTGACATGATATCTAGCCTCTCCTGAATATAGATTTCCTGCATGTGAGCAAAACATGCTCAACAGTCTCAGTTTCATGGCATTCCTCACAGTGTCCCGTAGGGTGTTTACCTACTATAAATACTTCCTCTTTTTCGATTTTCACTTCATCACATCTACTTTGTCCTGTATTAAATGCAAATGTCTCGCTTTTGGTTCATTATGCCACTTCTGTTGCCATTGTGGTTTTGCCTTTCTCCACACTATACCTCTCCCCTCTAACCTTGATAATTCCATATTGACCTCAACATTTACTTTTTGGTTGCTTCTTTTCTAACTATTCTTGGGTTGATAACAAGATTCCATACACCAGGTCCTGGTGTCTTCTGGGTGTAATTATTATACTGTCCACACTGTGCCAATTATTATAGTCATACCCTTTTGTTGCTTTAAAATGTGCGTTAGACTGAGACACAGGTAATGAATTTGTGTTTTAGTAAATGTTAGTGTTGTTTGACTTTGACGTTGGTGTTGCTGTGTTTCATTAAATTGACGCTTTTGTCGGTTCTGGTGTTTGGTAGTGTTTATCACTTTAAGGTCTCTGTACGTTGTTACTGGATACTCGCGTTAGAAACAGGACGCAGCGTTATGTTTGGCTGGATGGTCTCTTTGGAGGCGGGACCCAGCCCCTTTATTGGCTGTTCATCTGCGTATACTTCCGCATTTGGTAATAAACACGGAAGTTTGCGGTTTTGTTCTGTACGTATTTCCTGTCAGATGATGTTAGGAGTGGCAGTTTGTGATTATACAGCGTGTCTGGTTACTTCAGAGAAGATTCAATAAGCTTAGATTAATCACAAGTTAAATTTCGTTCGAGACAGAATGCCTTTGTTGTGCGGAGGGACCACCGAGGCGAAGGATGCGACTGAGGAAGTGCAGCGGATCTGTGATGAGGTTGGTGTGTTTGTGGAGTTTGTTGGATGAAGTTCACTGCACGCACGTTTCTAGTAAATAAATGCATGATGTAACGAAAAAATAAGTGACAAGAACTGGTGCAGTGTTTACAGTCAGTGTCTGGACTTTACACGCATTAATACAACCCTCTTAATATATTCCTACATCTTTTATTTAAGCATATTGTGCTGGGGGGGTATGTTAAATAATCTCTTTCCTCTTTTCTCCCCACTTTAAGTTATTTACATAATACTGTACATATTTAGAGCACTTGAGCCTTAAAACAAGCATGTCAATGCGAACTGATGAATGAAATTAAAACTTCAGAAACTGTGCAGGTCTAGTTTTTATCAGGGTGTATATTTTCCACGTCCTGACTCTGAAAGCAGCGCCCCCCCCCCCCCCCCCCCCGGGTGTATATTGTGTAGCAGAAAGTACTATTTGTATCAGCGATGACCTCATCATGCTGGGGGAAAAAAACTTGCTCAATTGTTAAGTAGTTCTGAGCTTTAGAAATGTCTTGCTCTGTTTTTTTTCATGTAAAGAATTTAAAATGTCTTTCAAAAAGTACTGTATAATAAAATAAAGTAATTCTAAACAAATAACCTGCAAATGAAGTGACAAAGCAATAAAACAAAATGACAGTTGAAAACGTATTATTCTATATTCTTTAAAAACCTAAATGTCTGGTAAACTTCAATTTAAGCAGGATTTCTGGTAGGTGAAACTGATATTTTTGCTAACTAATGGTTTCTACTAAGGCACGTTTATAATTTTGTCAGTCAATAAAAGGTTATTAGAAGTCATAATTACATGTATTAATCATAAGTCAAGTCATGGGATTCCTAATTACTAATGACTGCTTTCGGAATCACAGATGAAAGCTCACGCAGAGGAAAAAGCTGGAAAAAAGTTTGACGTCTTCACTGCTAAAACCTACAAGTCCCAGCAGGTGGCGGGGACGAACTATTTCATCAAGGTGGGACACAACCACACTCACACAATCCTTGTTTGTAATTGTGCAATACTTTTGTGGAATGCCTGTCAATAGAGGTAAATGTGTGCGTGCTTTATAGGTTCATGTGGGTGGCCAGGAATTTGCTCACGTGCGTGTCCATAAGACGCTGCCACATGCCGGAGGAAACTTGGAACTTCATGGAATCCAGATACCCAAAGCCCATCAGGACCCCATCGAATACTTCTGAGCGTGCATTCCATAGAGAAAGAAACAGAAGTGAAACGGCACTAACACTCACAAACTAAGTTTGGTTTTACATATGTGATGTTACTTGTTTAAAGTTGCATTTATTCTGTATTGATTTCTGACAAGAAATTAGCTGCTTCTTTAGTTAATAAAATTTATTAATCAATTGCTCTTGATGTTTTTGTTCAATGTTCAGATTTAAAGGAAACATTTTTTTTTTGTGGGTGTGGTTAGTTTTATTAACAAATATCAGCCCATTTGCATCAAATATAACTACATATCTCATCAAGTTACATAACCACAGTGGTGTGTAGTATTCGAAGCAGGATTTTCGCCAACTGCTGACACTTATGCTTAATTCCGTGACTGGACTTTCATTAGAGACATGCCTCAGAATTTAACATGGCTTTGAAACCAAATGCTGAGTTGGTTAGAGAGAGAGAGAGAGAGAGAGAGCGCAATCTGCTTTTACTTAAGTAATATTTAGCATAGGGAATATCAACTTTTATTCACTTTTCCCCACCTCTCTTTATGTCTATATGTCTTAAAACACTTAAGCAAATAAAAAGCAATAATAAAGCTTGGTTGCATGTTCTCTGGTTTAAATGTGTGTATGAGGGAGCATTTTTTGGAAATTGAATTTAATAAATTAAATGTTGAGATACTGTGTTACCATAACATTCCTTTTTGCTGTATTTTATTTGTTCAGCTTATATAAGTTAAATATTTTATGACGTTATATATTTGACATATACAGAGTGAGCCAAAAAAAATCTATACGCACTTCAGGAAAGTAAGGAGTTTATTTTAAATATCTTAAATGGGTTAAAGGGGTTAAATGTATTGCTGTTCGTTATATTCTGATCTATATGATATTAATATATGAAAATGGCCAGGGGTAGCTCAGTGGTTAAGGCATTGGACTACGGTTCGGAAGATCCCAGGTTCAAACCCCACAACCACCAAGTTGCCACTGTTGGGCCCTTGAGCAAGGCCCTTAACCCTCAACTGCTCAGATGTGTAATGAGATAAAAATGTAAGTCGCTCTGGATAAGAGCGTCTGCCAAATGCCTAAATGTAAATGTAAATATAACGCCTTTCAAGAGACTCAAGGCCGCTTTACAATAAGAAAAATATTGATACATATATATTGTATTCATATAATATTCATCTTACTATTTTTCTTTTCCTCACGTGTGTGTATAAAGAGTTTTTGGGCTGACTCTGTATGTTAGATATACTCCGTGTTCTGTATTATAGGACGCAGCTTAATTATTGGCTGTCCGCGTTAGGGGCGGGATGTTGCTATGTAATTGGCTGTTCTGTCTATGGGCGGGGCTTATTCCGAGTCATATGTGCTGTGTTTGTGGGTCTTTTTGATCTGCTGTGTGTCCAGGAAGTTTGTAGCCTAAGACTTCGCTCTTGACCGGTAAGTGTTACTATAATAGGAGAGTCCGGTTTGCTTATGTTAACTTTGAATTTTTTTTCGTAAAAACAAAAAGATTAATAAATAATGTAACGTTTTAGTAATGAAACGTTTACTTGCAAAAACAGAAAGTATGAACAGATGTGGCGGACTGTCCGAGCTGGCAGAGGCCGATGCTGAGGTTCAGCAGATCTGTGATGAGGTTGGTGGAGTTTGATTTTAATTTTCCACATTTCTTGTTCTTCTGCTAAAACAGTTTAGATCATTGTATTTTATCAAACATCTATGTATAAACACTGCTGGGTGTTAATCGAACACTGGGGAATTTGCTGAGCAGCTGCTCTGGTCAGTGTCCCGATGAAGGTCAGGAAAAACAATCAATAATACTGTATGAGTTTCAAACTTCACCCAACTGAAGTGTTTTAATGTTCTTTAAAATTTCAAAATCATGTTATGCTTCCATAGTTTATTCTTGGGACACATTTTACACATTTTGAATGCACTGTAAAGGTTTTAAAGCCAGTCTCCAGAACAGTGACGGTGTTCTGTAACAATATGTTTTCCTGTATGGTAAAGTTTTCAGAACAGAGCAGTTTGTGCTTTATGGTTTCTCATTAACACAGCAAACTTCTTTTTTTGTCACATTAGCTTTAAGAGAAAACAACAGGAGCACATGTAGTTCCGTCGTTATAGTTAAAGTCTCAGGAGTACTCTTTCTTGTATGCATAATGTTGTTATAAACATAACAAGCAATATGTCTTTACAAGTGGATAAGTCTGTATTTTTTTGTGGTATATTTTATACTGTATTTTTTTTTCTAGTTGAGTAGGGTTGTTCAAAGTACCTGTGTTATTGACATTACCATGACTTCTACATGTGCCAGTTATAAGTAAGTAGTCATAGGAAAATATTTCTTGTTAAAAGTAAAAGTGCTGATTTATTAATAATTTGCAGATGAAGGTTCACGCAGAACAAAAAGCAGGAAGAACATTTGAAATCTTCACTGCTAAATCCTACAAGTCACAGGTGGTAGCTGGGACGAACTATTTCATCAAGGTAGAACACAAAGACACTCATGCAGTCTTATACTGAATAAACCTCAGGCCTCTTTTTCTTTAAATAATAACTTGTATCTCATGGCCACTGACAGGTGCTTGTGGGTGGTGAGGAATGTGTTCACCTGCGTGTCTATCAGAAGCTGCCTTGCTATGGAGGAAACCTAGAACTTCATGGAGTACAGATAAACAAAACCCATCAGGACCCCATCGAACACTTCTGAAGATGTATTCCACTGAGAAAGAAACAGAATTGAAACAAAACTAAGCCTCACAAACAGGAAGTGTGTTTGAATGTGTATTACATTTTGGATGCACCTGATTAAATTTGAGTTTATTCTTATTGATTCCTGAACTGACAAGAAATGAGCTGCTTCTTGAGTCAATAAAACGTTACTGATGAATATCAGTCATTTGTCTTTTGTAGATTTTTTTTTTTTGCATAGCCAGAGGTGGGAGGTAGTTAAAGACATATACTTTGTTTCTGTACTTAATTACATATTTCATATATCTGTACTCGAGAAGTTTTATTAGAGGATATATTTTTTACTTTTACTCCTCTCCAAAATACATCAATTATTTCTGTACCTCTGTTTAATTACATTTCTGCATGGCGTCACCTTACATAACCACAGTCGTGTGTAATATTTGAAGCGGGAATTTCACCACCTGCTAAGTATTATGCGTAATTGCATGACTTGCCTTTTCAGACACGAATCAGAATTTATTTTGGGTTCGAAACCAAATGCAGAGCTGATTAGAGAGAGTTCTGCTTTTATTTGAGTAAGTTTCGCATAGAGAATATCACATTTTATTCACTTTTGCCTACCTCTCTTTACAGTATGTCTATATACCTGCAAGCAAATAAAAAGCACTAATAAAGTTCTCTGGTTTAAATGTGTGTATTAGGAAGAATTCTGTGGAAATGTAATTGAATAAATTTTAACGTGTTGTGAGACTGTTACCATAATAATATTCATTTTTGCTGTCTGTTATTTGTTCATCTTAAATGAATTTAAAAGTACTTTTATTATATTTTAGATATACAGAATATCAGGAAAAGAAAACGTTGCATAATTATTTGAATGCTTAAATGCTGTAATGCTAAATACGCTTATTGCTAATTTATTTATCTTTTCCTGAAGTGTTTATACATTTTTGGCTGACTCTGTATATTAGATGTACAGTGTATGTTAGATTACAGAAGGCAGCCTGGTGATTGGCTGTCCGCCTTAGGGGCGGGATGTTGCTCTGTGAGGATGTTGCTCTTTTATGGGCGGGGCTTATCTCGAGTCGTATGTCCTGGATTTTTGGGTCTGTTTTATTTTCTGCTGTGTGTCCAGGAGGTTTGTAGTTTGAAGACTTCACTCTTGACTGGTAAGTGTTACTATAATAGAAGTGTCCGATTTGCGTCGGTTAATTTAGACGTTTTTGTTTAAAAAAAAAAAAGAAGGATACTAATAAATAACACAAATGTTTACTTGCAGCTACAGTAATAATGCCTTTACGTGGAGGGCTGTCCGAGCTGGCAGAGGCCACTGCTGAGGTTCAGAAGATCTGTGATGAGGTCGGTGGAGTTTGTGTGTTTTATTCCTCCACATTTCTTGTTCTTCTGCTAAAACAGCTTAGATCAATGTATTTGGTCACAATGTCTTACTACTCAGTAAAATCACCAGTTTTGATTTAACATTTCAACTGGAATGTTCTGGAATTAATTGTTACAGTCCAACTGGACTTATACAATGTATAAACACTGCTGGGTGTTAACTCTGTGTGATGAATAAAGGTATGTCTTATCTCTTATCTTAATGCTTGATGTGTTAATCCAACACTGAGGAATTTGCTGAGTAGCTGCCCTGTTCGGTGTCAGGAGTAAACAGGAAAAACAATCAATAATAATAAAGGTTTTTCTTTTTTTTTTTTGCTGCAAAGTTCCAAATTTAGTGTTTTAATCTTCTTTCAAATTTAACCATCATGTGATCATGTGCTTCCATGGTTTATGTCAAGGACAAGCTTTTTGAATTTTGTCACATTTTGAATGCACCTTAAAAGTTTTAAAGCCATTTATTTCATATTTTTGTCTTTAAAAGTCCATAAGTTTTACTATACGGTGAAGTCTTCAGAACAGAGGAGTTTGTGTTTCTCATTAATACAACAAACTGCTTTTTGTGACATTAATAAAAAAGAAAGGCTGTTGAAGGAGCGAATGTAAGTCAGTCATTATAGTTTGGTACAGTTATAGTTTCAGACATATTCTTTCTTGTATGTATAACAACATTGTTATAAACATAACAAGCGGTATTTTGCACATGCACTGTTTCAAAACCAAAAGGTGTATCTGTCTGTTTCAGGCTGTAAAGTGTTTATGTCATTGACTTTACCATGACTTCTGCATGTAACAGTGAAGAGTAAGAACAATTGTGTGTGTAAGTCATAGAAAAATATTTCTTGTTTAAAGTTAAAATGCTGATTATTAATAATTTGCAGATGAAGGTTCACGCAGAGCAAAAATCAGGAAGAACATTTGAAATCTTCACTGCTAAATCCTACAAGTCACAGGTGGTAGCTGGGAGGAATTATTTCATCAAGGTAGAACACAAAGACACTCATGCAGTCTTATACTGAATAAACCTCAGGCCCCTTTTTCTTTAAATAATAACTTGTGGCAACTCATGGCAACTGACAGGTGCATGTGGGTGGTGAGGAATGTGTTCATCTGCGTGTCTATAAGAAGCTGCCTTGCTATGGAGGAGACCTGGAACTTACTGAACTACAGTATCCCAAAGCCCATCAGGACCCCATCGAGTACTTCTGAACATGTCTTCCATTGAGAAACAGAAATGAAACAGCACTAACACTCACAAACAGGAAGTGTGTTTGAATGTGTATTCCTTTGTAATGTCACCTGATTAAAGTTTATTTTGTATTGATCCTGGACTGACAAGAAATGAGCTGCTTCTTGAGTCAATAAAATGTTACTGAAGAATAATAACACTTCAGTGTTTTTTGTAGATTTTTTTTTTGAATAGTCAAAGGTGGGAGGTAGTTAAAGACATATAGTTTGTTACTGTACATTTCATATAAGGGGCAGGGCATAGCCTACTGAGTGACTCTTCTGTTTAGGGGAGGGGCTTATTCCAACTTGTGAGTCATATGTACAATACAGTAAGTCTACAAGTTAAGAACATTCAAGTTACATTAAGAATTTCAGCAGATACAACCGTACTGCGTTTCTACGGACATTCACAGATGGGAACAAAGTGTATTGTACAAAAAATATACACTGCAGTGCACCAAATACCAATATTTACAATTATATACAATATTTTCAGTGTGTAAGTGAATATATAAAATGTTCAAAGTGTGTGTGTGTGTGTGTGTACTGTATGAATCGGCCTCACCGGTTTCAATGAATCAGTCCGGGAGCACGATGATAGAAAGTATCTGTCCTGTAAAGCTGTCCTGATGGTAAATACTGTAATCCTAATTATAGAAAAACCTTAACGAGACAGAGTTCTAAGTTTAATACAGCTTTGAAACAAAATGCCAACGTTTAAGTGTACAGTAAACACCATGTAGAATTGTTTTCACCTGACATCTTCCTGAGCTCCGTTTAAACAAGGTCAGCTGACCCCACTGCGTCAATGGGATTCCTTTCACGATTTTATAGACACAACAGTCTCACAAGAGTACTGTATAATGCGGGACCAACGTTCTCACCATAACGGAACTTGTTCAGGAAGTTTGTGGCTTCGTTCTTTACTGGTAAGTGTTTGTATAAGGGTTATTATAGTCCCAAAGTTTATATAAGAGACACATTTTACATGTTTTACAGCCATTTTTTGAAAGGAGTCTCCAGTGTCAGCTAGGGATGGGTATAATTTGTTTTTGTTTTTTTTTCACTTGGTTTATCATTTCTGGCACACTCTTGTATGCAACATTGTTATAAACACAACATGCGACATGCGCTTGTACTGGTTTAGGAAAAACCTGATGGTGTAGTGATTTGTCAAAGTCAGATTGTTTCAGTCAGTAAAGTGTTTGCGTTATTCGAGCTCCATGTCACAAGACTTCTGCATGTGGCAGTTATGAGTAAGAACCGTTATGAGTGTGAGTCATAGAAAAATATTTCTTGTTAAAAGTGCTGATTATTAATAAATTGCAGATGAAGGTTCATGTAGAGCAAAAAGCAGGAAGAACATTTGAGACCTTCACTGGTAAATCCACCAAGAGACAGGTGGTAGCTGGGATGAACTATTTCATCAAAGGACTGAGTTATTGATCAGAAGGTTGCCACTTTGAGCCACAGCTCCACCAATTTGCCATTGTTGGGCCCTTGAGCAAGACCCTTAAGCCTATCTGCTCCAGGGGTGCTGTAGCATGACTGACCCTAGTGTAACTGGGGTCAGACCCTGCGCTCTGACCCCAGTTACACTAGGATATGCAAAGAAAGAATTTCACTGTGCTGTAATGTATGTGATAACTTAAAACTCTCTCTGGCTCCTCCCACTTGGCTACTGTCCTGGGCCCGGTTTCTCGATAACGCACACTATTCGCGCGCTAAGAAGACTCTTAAGATATATCTTACGTTAAGTGATAACTTTTCTAAGTGTATTTCTCGAACTGTCTCTTAGGAGTCTTCTTAAGTCGCTGCCTCTTACGTCCGACGTTACGCGGCGCTGTCTACAGTGAAGGTCCTGAATTAGCGGACATCGGTGGCTCAGGAATCGATTTTTCACTCCTTTTGCATGACAGTGTTAAGAAAGACGGCACTTTCTATGCAAATTAAACATTGCACTAAATTCTTTTAATAGCGTTTATTTCGACATGTGTTAACTTAACAATAACATGCCATAATAGACAAATATATAAATTAATATTAATTAATATAATAATATAATATATAATATTTTCATGTAACATGTGGCCGTGAAACGAACCGGGTATCCAATCATAGTTGATGGACAAACAGCTGATAACACTCTTCACCAGCTTCAGAAACAATGTGAAGTGTCAGTTGTTGGGGTTGTATAGCGCAACAACTGACATTCATTATGGAATGAATACGATGAGATGACAGAGTGGAGGTTTAATACCCCTATCTCACACGCGGGGCCGTAAGTGCGGTTCATTATGATTCGGCGCGAGTTTTGGTGCTGTTATTACGTTTCCATTTTACCACGCAAAAAAAATAAACATGTTTAACATGTGGAAGCTCGCGGACCTTGTAGATCTTCGCGGACCGTCGGGCGCCGGTCACTCGAGGCGGATCACGGTGTCTAATACCCCTCTCTCACCTGTGTGGTGTCTAATACCCCTCTCTCACCTGTGTGGTGCCTAATACCCCTCTCTCACCTGTGTGGCCGGACTCATCTCCGTGAGCTGCCGCGATTGCCCACGACGTTCCTTTAACGTTCCGCGAAGTTCTACAAAGTCTGCAAGCTTCCGCGAGGACCAGCAAAAAATTAAACGTTGAATTTTTCACGCGGAAACATGGAAACGTAACCACAGCGCAAAAACTCGGGGTGAATCATGATCAAGCCTACGGCCACAGCGCGAGCCCGCGCAGGTGAGATAGGGGTATAACACACCGCATCTCACAGCGAGTCAAACCGCATGAATGAATACTGTAGGGGTATTAAACATTACAATCACCCAGAAAAAATGAATGGATGCGGGGTTTGAATCTCCCAAGGTTATTTTCTCATTTAACTAAATCAAATTTCATAAAAATAAAACGTGTCAAAAGAAAAACTCATAAAGTCATGGATAATGGCTAATGATGAATGAAACATATTTTAAACAAAAAGCAGCGAGCAGCTGGACATCGGGACGGGGAGTGTACAGTAAGTACAGTAAGTACAGTACAGTAAGTACAGTAAGTACGACGCGTTGGTCTGGCACGCGCAGGTCTGAGCAGCTCAAGAAGCTCCATAATCTGTTGCCTTGGAAGGCAAAACTTTTATTTATATATATATTTTTAATAATGACCACGGGGAAAATATGAAAAGGGCTGAAGTTTTGTCTAAAGGAAACATGTACATGACCCACACGGCTCCACGGACGGCGCCGTCTTCAGTTTAACACAACACCACGCTGTATCGCTGCCTAATTGTTCGCCACCTGTTTAATATTAATTGTGATTGGCAATTTTAATGCGTTAGTCACATTATGAAATAGGCTAATTAAAAGTCACTCTATTAGTTCTGATATCAAATAAAATAAAATTCTTAAACAGGTCTACAGTATATTCCATCATTAATACGACTTTGATAACGTGCCATAATGTGTTTGCATACACTGCTGCTTTATAAAGTCTGCTGCTCAGTGGCGGCGACTAGTGTCTAGAGCTGAAACTACACTAAGTATGAGTTAAGGTTGGTCCAGACCAACCTTACGAACGTCTGACGTAGCTAAGAGATACTTAGCGTAAGAACGTTTCGGGAAATGCGCCATTAAGTTAAGAGAGAGGTTAAGGTACGACTTAAGAACTACTTAGAGATAAGAAGCTTTCGAGAAACCGGGCCCTGCTCTTTTCGTTCGCCATGATTACAGGTGAGTGAAGGATCTTATAATTTTTTCAGGAACAAAACAAAAAATATATTTTGCATAGCATAATCAGTTAAGTTAATTTGTCGACTTTTGTCAGTCAGAATTAAATATGGCAAATTAACAATCATTCATAGATTTTAAGTCAATATTATTTTTGAGATTTTGTTAAAAAAAAACAATAATAAATAAAATAAAACATTTATTTGCCGCTACAATAATAAAGCCTTTATGTGGAGGGCTGTCCGAGCTGGAAGAGGCCACTGCTGTGGGTCAGAAGATCTGTGATGATGAGGTTGGTGGAGTTTGTTATATTCCTCCACAGTTCCATCAAATTTAAAATTTTATCACTGTCGTCATCACCATCATGTAATGCTTCCAGAGTTTATCCCAGGGACACATTTTATACGATTTGAATGCACTTAAAAAAAAAAAAAGTTTTAAAGCCATTTATTTAACACTTTTTGGGAGGGGTCTCCAGTGTCAGCTGGGGTTGTGTATCGTTTTATTATAATGACACCAAATCGATACTTTTAAAATGGTACTGGTGCCTAATCAGTGCTTAAACTGATACAGAAAAAAATAAAGAACACCTTTTTAAAAAAAAAAAATATTTTATGTAAACAATATATTAAAAGTATGTTTAAAGTATACATAAACATAAGTAAATATATATTTAAAAAAAACAAATTTACATACTACCTAACCCAACTACAATAATTTAACACTATTGTCATGATTTCCTATCTTTGAGAGGACAGACGCAGATGCAGGAAGTGAATCTCAAGTATTTATTCAGTTCAAACACACAAAATAAAGCTGTATAATGCTCGTCCGATAATTCCCCCTCGACAGGGTCTGCGGGCGGTTGGTGAGATAAACAACGAAAACAACAAAGTTCAAACAATACAGCTCCGACTCGGCTTAGTGTGTTACTGAACTGGCTGAGCTCTCCTCAGCTGTAAACATAATCTACCTCGGTATCACCAAACCAGCCTCACCCCAGCAGACACCCTGTTTAGTCCTGGGAGAGAGAGACAAGAAACATGTGGGGATTAGTTACACTTTTCAAACAACACGAAAACCACAGTGCACGGACAAACATCTACGGGTTCGGGTTCGGCTGGTTTAAATAGACACACAGGGGGAAGACACAAGTGCACTAGATTTAGTCATTCTTGTGAGACATGTACTAACGTAGACACACTAGGGGGAGACAAAGCGGCGATTTAGTAATCCGGAGATCCAGATCTTATTCCCCGGGACCGTGGCGGTACAGGTGTAACAACTATGAACAGAAAATAATAATAATAATAATAATAATAATAATATTTTTTATTTATATAGCGCCTTTCCATAGCTCAAGGATACTTTACAATGAGTGAAAACAAAAGGAGATAATACAAACAGACATAGAAACAATTAAGTCAACAAACAGAAAAAAAAGGACAGACATGCAGAGGACAGGTGGAATAAGCCAAAGGGGTTCAGTTTAACAAATCGAGGTGTAACAATCGAAAAAAAAAACCAAATGAGTTTTGAGGAAAGATTTAAGCTTTAGTAGTAGGCAACTGGGAGCCAATGGAGGTCATACAAGATTATACTGTATGAGCAGAGCGTTTGGTATGAATGAGTATTCCAGCTGCAAAGTTTTGAATATATTGTAATCTGGAGATGGAGCTGGCAGGGAGACCAATGAAAAGTAATCAATGCTTGATGAGACGAATGCATGGATGACAGTTTCAGCATCTTTGGTACTGATGAAGGGACCCAGTTGGGCAATGCGGCGTAAATGAAAGAATGCAGATTTAGTGACAGATTTAATGTGAGGCTGAAAGGAGAGTGTGGAGTCAAAGATTACTCCTAAATTTTTGACAGAAGTAGATGTTTTGATGTGAGAGCCACCAATCACACAGGTGAAATTGGTGGAAATGTTGCTGGTGAGTGCTGGGATTCCGATGAAAATTATCTCGTTAAGTTTCAGAAAGTTTAAGTTAAGCCAATCTCTTCAGTGGCAATATGCTAGTATACATTATCTGGCAAAAAAAAAAAAATGTGCAACTAAAGATACCTGACAACAAAACACTTACAACTGTAACAGACAGTGTTTTTTCTGTAGGGTCCAATACCTCTATCAGTATCTATAAGAAAATACAACCCATTCAATTCACAATATTATCGAAGGAAAACCAATAATGCAGGAGAAAACATGTCAAAGTAATACAACTAAGATCACAGTAGCCTATACAGTACATCATACGCAGTTAAATAAAGTAAGCCTGTATAAAAACGTTAAGCATGTTCAAAAGCCTTTAAGTGAGATAGTGATTTATTAAGTCATATAATGAAAACAAATCACAGTGGTAAACTTACATTTCACCATGTTACTTGTGGTGCATGGTGTGTGTGATGAAGTGCCCCGTGGAATGCCAACAACCACTGGTCGCCCTTTATTAAGGGACAGAGCCAGCTCCTCAGATGGGTTGAGGGGAGGTGGTGGTGGACCCCCGCCAGTTAGATGGGCTTCAGCCTTCTTTCTATTACAGTAGCTACATGACACAAAGAATATACTAAATTGTGTTTAATAAATATTGATCGTGTAATCAAATATTACCTTTTTACAGAAAGTTTTTGTGTATCATTTTGACTTGGCTCAAAGTTCGTCTGGCTCCAGAAGGATTATACCTTATTAAATAAGAAACCATATATTCCTATTCAATATACATTGGTATTTTAACCTAAAGAAATGAATGGCAGGAAAAGTAAATGCTTTCATAGTGATTTAACAGTCAAAATGATGTGGAAGGGGTGTTTGATTATTTTGCATTATAATAAAAGGGGAGGCGAGTACCCACAATACCGCAGTGCAGGAGAGAGAAAAAACGTTGGCTCAGTTGTGATCACGTGGCGCTCGGAGTCAAAACAAGAAGCGCATGCGATACTCTGTACTCGTAAACCAAGACTTGTTCTTTTTTCAAGTCAAAATTTATTAAAAAAATCTTTAAAATCTTGCGGATGTAAGGGACCACCCCTAGAGGGCACTGTGTGCACTATTTATTTTTTGTTTGTAGTTTTGTTAGAGGACTCAGTTTCCCAGAAGGCACCTCGGTCAGGTGATGAAGCTCACCTGAACCGACGTAGCTCATTAGAGTTGTTATAAAAAGCTGTTAGTTCTGGGAAACTGGGTCGAGCATTAATACTGTCAAGTGGGCATTTGTTTTTGTTTTGTTTGGTTTTGCTTGTTTTGTTTAAAGTGGGATTTATGTTAAGCTGGCTCTGAAGGCTTGTTCTTTCTGTTATATATAGTTAAGTGTATCTTTGCTATGACCGTAATGTTATGTGAGTATTAGTCAGTGTGTCTCTAGTCCTTTTGTTTCCAGTTACTCCTTTTTAATGTTTCTTCCTCATGTCTCTAGGTTCTTTCCATGTTGCTAGTTTCCCCTCAGTCTCTAGTGGTTCTCCTTAGTCTCTAGCGGTTCTCCTTAGTTTCTAGTGGTTCTCCTTTGTCTCTAGTGGTTCTCCTTTGTCTCTAGTGGTTCGCCTTAGTCTCTAGTGGTTCTCCTTTGTCTCTAGTGGTTCTCCCCTGTCCCTAGTGTCTCTCCCCTGTCCCTAGTGTCTCTCCCCTGTCCCTAGTGTCTCTCCCCTGTCCCTAGTGTCTCTCCTCTGTCCGTAGTGTCTCTCCCCTGTCCCTATTGTCTCTCCCCTGTCTTTATTCTAGGCTCTAAAGCCTGTGTATGCTCTAAGTATGTGAGTGTCCCTCGTAGGATCGCAAATATGTGTGGTACGCCGTTCGCAGGAGCGCGAGTATGTGTGTCGTTCGTAGGAGCTTAAGTATGTGTGGTACAGTACGCCGCTCGTAGGAGCGCGAGTATGTGTGCGTCGCTCGTAGGAGCGCGAGTATGTGTGCGTCGCTCGTAGGAGCGCAAGTATGTATGTGTCGCTCGTAGGAGCTCAGGTATGTGTGTGTCGCTTGTAGGAGCGCAAGTATGTGTGGTTCGCCGCTCGTAGGAGCGCGCAAGTATGTGTGGTACGCCGCTCGTAGGAGTGTGCATGTGTGGTATGCCGCTCATAGGAGCGGCATACTTCCTGTTGGTGACGTAGCTTCCTGTTTTTGTATTGTTGCTGCGAAAGTTTCGCGTTTGTATCAGCGTTTAAATTGCATAGCTTTTTCATTTATACAATAATAATATTAATAGCAACTAGTTACATCTCATTACTATTCGGCTTCGCCTTTTTTCTGCGATTTTTGGAGAACGTGCGAGTTTCCTCGTCTAAGAACAACAAACGGAATTCATCTCCAAACAACTAAAACTCCGACACAGAGGTACGTTATCATGTCTACCGTTCAGCTCGTTCAGTGTGTATAGTGCAGGATGTTTAGACGTTCTTCCTCCATCATTAGTGATAATTTTATTTGTGATAGGTGTGTGTTAGTGAGCACTCTGACGGAGAAGATATCAGCATTAGAGGAGCGCATCCAGGCTTTAGAGAGGGTTAGAGAGTGTGAGAGCAGCGTTATTCGCGTAGCCGATAGTCTGGGTGCCGCAGGCGGAGATAAATAGCCCCCGACTCCGGCATTAGAGCCCTCACATCGGGGCGAGTGGGTGACGACTCGGCGGCATACTCGTTCAGCCAAAGCTAACGCTAATGTGGTGAGACGGAGTTTTGCACTTCCTTCCAGATTTCAGGTTATGCACCTGAGATTGATTATTGGGTGTAGTTGGGAGAGTATAAAAAGGTGCAGCAAGAACAGCCAGGTGTGGCGCTAATTCACCCCCAGGTTGCGCTTCCGGAAGTGTGTCGTCTGGTCCCGGTGTGCGTGAGGTATGTTTGGCATGCTGGACTTTCGGTTATTTGTAAATGTGATTATCTAGCTAATAGTGATTTTCTTTTGGGAAGCCGGCGATTTCTTAGATCTTCATTGCGTCCGAGGCAGTGGAGAAGCAGCTTGTTGCCATTCATGTATATTTACCCTTTCTAAAAGAGCCGCACCGTTTGTGCGCGTGCACGGCGAGAGATGAATGCTGTCGTATAATTGGTATGCCGATTATTCGTTTCTTCCTATAGTAGGCTTAAGGCTCCTTAGGCATATGATGTGATCTGTATGTCTGTCCCATTTTGATTTGTTGAAGGATTGGCTGCCAGATGGATGTGGTCTGCATCGCGCGGTAGGTCAGGTTTATTTTCTTGGCGCCCGCCATACAGGTATGTGCCGTATTTTGTTTACTTTAATGTTCTTCTGAATTCTAGGTAAACTGATCGGCTGGTGAGGGTGCTTTTCTTCACTGTGCAGTGCTTACGGCTTGATGGGCAGCTTCAGCACTGCTGTTTTGCTCCGGTGGATTGTTTTAACAGACTGCTTTGTTCCAGCCTAGAGTTTTACTGTTTTTGTTTTTGTGACTGTTTTATTTTGTTGCTTTGCTTCCGTCTAGCATGTTATTGTTTTGCTGGTGACGTTTTTTTTTGTTGCTGTTTTTGTTTACTGCTTTGCCTGTGACGGTTGACCCTAGAGGGCGCCTAACGCCCGTTTTTGGTTTTTGTTTTGTAGTTTATTTTAAGTTTCGTTTTTGACTTCGTTTCCCAGTTTGCACCTCGGTCAGGTGACGTAGAAGCTCACCTGAACCGAGGGAAGTTAATTTGATGATGTTTATGTTTGCTATAAATAGCCTGGCTGAACTCCAGCCAGGCGTCTAGCATTAGTCGTTTAAGTTTAGTTTGTGTTGGAGGGATCTTGTTTGTTTTATGTTTTTGTCTGAAGTTAAAAATAAAGGACTCTGTTGAACCGTCAGCTCGCCTCCGCGATCATGCCTCGCACTCACCTCCGACGCAGACACCGTAAGAAACATGACAGAATGCTAGACCTACCAAGAGGCATGGCGGAGGATCCCCTCCTAGGGAATTACTTGGGAGGAGAAATTATCATCTCCAACGAGCTGGCGGAACTGCTGGAGGCCGGCGAGGAGCACGGCGAAATGGAAGTTGGGCAGGAATGGAGAAACGGTGAGCACATCGAGCCGGCGATCTCATGGGAGGGACAGCATGACAGCCAGAGAGAGACTGGCGAGGCGAAGCTGGGAAGGCTGCGGACCCGTCATCCGGCACACACCGCCGAGAGGTGTAGCGGCCGAGGGAGAGACGGGAGGATTCTGCAGGCAGTGGGCGGAACGCAACGAGGAGTGCATTCATGACCTGCGCGAGCAGGTGCTGCAGCTCCAACTGCAGTTCGTTCAGGTTTGGGAGAACCAAGCTGTAGTCCCGGAAGCGATCCCTCTCTCGAATCTGGACGATGCACTCCTCCCCCGGCCACTGCCTGAAGGTGGCGCGGACAGCACACCGGAGCTGAGCATGGAGGACTGGACGCCGCTGCAGCACGGCGACGAGGTAGGCTTCTACAGGCAGTGGGCGAAGTCCAACCAGGAGCGCATTCGTGACCTGCGCGAGCAGGTGCTGCAGCTCCAACTGCAGTTCGTCCAGGTTCGGGAGAACCAGTCTGTAGCCCCGGAAGCGATCCCCCTCCCGGGTCTGGACGATGCGCTCATCCCCCGGCCACTGCCTGAGCCTGTCGCGGAGGAAGACTTCGCGCCGTGTCTGCACGGAGAGGAGAGCGTTATCCTTCTGCCTCCCCCAGGTTTCAAGAACAGCGCCCTAGCGTGTCAGCAGCCGCTGCACCAAATACCCACTCTCCTGCAGCCTCCCGGCTTTGAGGACGACGTTATGCTCCAATGCTGCAGTCGAGCGCCGCGCACGCTCCAACGCTGCAGTCGAGCGCCGGGCACGCTCCAACGCTGCAGTCGAGCGCCGTGCACGCTCCAACGCTGCAGTCGAGCGCCGGGCACGCTCCAACGCTGCAGTCGAGCGCCGTGCACGCTCCAACGCTGCAGTCGAGCGCCGTGCACGCTCCAACGCTGCAGTCGAGCGCCGTGCACGCTCCAACGCTGCAGTCGAGCGCCGTGCACGCTCCAACGCTGCAGTCGAGCGCCGTGCACGCTCCAACGCTGCAGTCGAGCGCCGTGCACGCTCCAACGCTGCAGTCGAGCGCCGTGCACGCTCCAATGCCGTCGAGCCCTGCACCAGCTCCAATGACCAATGCATCAGTCCTGCCGCCGCCTCCCGGCTTCGAGGACAGCGAGCTAGCATGCCAGCAGCCGCTGTCCCACGCACTTGTTCTGCCGCCGCCTCCCGGCTTTGAGGACGACGTTGAACTGTCGAAGGCACTGCACGCTCCAGAGCCATCGTCGAGCGCACTGCACGCTCCAACGCCGCTGTCGAGCGCACTGCACGCTCCCACGCCCCAGACGAGCGCACTGCACGCTCCCACGCCGCCGTCGCGCGCACTGCACGCTCCCATGCCGGCGTCGAGCGCACTGCATGCTCCCACGCCGCTGTCGAACGCACTGCACGCTCCAGAGCCATCGTCGAGCGCACTGCACGCTCCAACGCCGCTGTCGAGCGCCGAGTACGCTCCAACGCCGCTGTCGAGCGCCGAGTACGCTCCAACGCCGCTGTCGAGCGCCGAGTACGCACCAACGCCGCTTTCGAGCGCCGAGTACGCTCCAACGCCGCTGTCGAGCGCCGAGTACGCTCCCACGCCGCTGTCGAGCGCCGAGTACTCTCTAAGGCCGCTGTCGAGCGCACTGCACGCTCCCACGCCTCCGTCGAGCGCACTGCACGCTCCCACGCCGCCGTCGAGCGCACTGCACGCTCCCACGCCGCCGTCGAGCGCACTGCACGCACCCACGCCGCCGTCGAGCGCACTGCACGCTCCCACGCCGCCGTCGAGCGCACTGCACGCTCCAGAGACATCGTCGAGCGCACTGCACGCTCAAACGCCGCTGTCGAGCGCACTGCACGCTCCCACGCCGCCGTCGAGCGCACTGCACGCTCCCACGCCGGCGTCGAGCGCACTGCACGCTCCCACGCCGCCGTCGAGCGCACTGCACGCTCCCACGCCGCCGTCGAGCGCACTGCACGCTCCCCCTGCAGTTCGTCCAGGTTTGGGAGAACCAAGCTGTAGTCCCGGAAGCGATCCCTCTCTCGAATCTGGACGATGCACTCCTCCCCCGGCCACTGCCTGAAGGTGGCGCGGACAGCACACCGGAGCTGAGCATGGAGGACTGGACGCCGCTGCAGCACGGAGAGGAGAGCGTTATCCTTCTGCCTCCCCCAGGTTTCAAGAACAGCGCGCTAGCGTGTCAGCAGCCGCTGCACCAAATACCCACTCTCCTGCAGCCTCCCGGCTTTGAGGACGACGTTACGCTCCAACGCTGCAGTCGAGCGCCGTGCACGCTCCAACGCTGCAGTCGAGCGCCGTGCACGCTCCAACGCTGCAGTCGAGCGCCGTGCACGCTCCAACGCTGCAGTCGAGCGCCGTGCACGCTCCAACGCTGCAGTCGAGCGCAGTGCACGCTCCAACGCCGTCGAGCGCAGTGCACGCTCCAATGCCGTCGAGCCCTGCACCAGCTCCAATGACCAATGCATCAGTCCTGCCGCCGCCTCCCGGCTTCGAGGACAGCGAGCTAGCATGCCAGCAGCCGCTGTCCCACGCACTTGTTCTGCCGCCGCCTCCCGGCTTTGAGGACGACGTTGAACTGTCGAAGGCACTGCACGCTCCAGAGCCATCGTCGAGCGCACTGCACGCTCCAACGCCGCTGTCGAGCGCCGAGTACGCTCCAACGCCGCTGTCGAGTGCCGAGTACGCTCCAACGCCGCTGTCGAACGCACTGCACGCTCCCACGCCGCTGTCGAGCGCACTGCACGCTCCCACGCCGCAGTCGAGCGCACTGCACGCTCCCACGCCGCAGTCGAGCGCACTGCACGCTCCCCCTGCAGTTCGTCCAGGTTTGGGAGAACCAAGCTGTAGTCCCGGAAGCGATCCCTCTCTCGAATCTGGACGATGCACTCCTCCCCCGGCCACTGCCTGAAGGTGGCGCGGACAGCACACCGGAGCTGAGCATGGAGGACTGGACGCCGCTGCAGCACGGAGAGGAGAGCGTTATCCTTCTGCCTCCCCCAGGTTTCAAGAACAGCGCGCTAGCGTGTCAGCAGCCGCTGCACCAAATACCCACTCTCCTGCAGCCTCCCGGCTTTGAGGACGACGTTACGCTCCAACGCTGCAGTCGAGCGCCGTGCACGCTCCAACGCTGCAGTCGAGCGCCGTGCACGCTCCAACGCTGCAGTCGAGCGCCGTGCACGCTCCAACGCTGCAGTCGAGCGCCGTGCACGCTCCAACGCTGCAGTCGAGCGCCGTGCACGCTCCAACGCTGCAGTCGAGCGCAGTGCACGCTCCAACGCTGCAGTCGAGCGCAGTGCACGCTCCAATGCCGTCGAGCCCTGCACCAGCTCCAATGACCAATGCATCAGTCCTGCCGCCGCCTCCCGGCTTCGAGGACAGCGAGCTAGCATGCCAGCAGCCGCTGTCCCACGCACTTGTTCTGCCGCCGCCTCCCGGCTTTGAGGACGACGTTGAACTGTCGAAGGCACTGCACGCTCCAGAGCCATCGTCGAGCGCACTGCACGCTCCAACGCCGCTGTCGAGCGCCGAGTACGCTCCAACGGCGCTGTCGAGCGCCGAGTACGCTCCAACGCCGCTGTCGAACGCACTGCACGCTCCCACGCCGCTGTCGAGCGCACTGCACGCTCCCACGCCGCAGTCGAGCGCACTGCACGCTCCCACGCCGCAGTCGAGCGCACTGCACGCTCCCCCTGCAGTTCGTCCAGGTTTGGGAGTACCAAGCTGTAGTCCCGGAAGCGATCCCTCTCTCGAATCTGGACGATGCACTCCTCCCCCGGCCACTGCCTGAAGGTGGCGCGGACAGCACACCGGAGCTGAGCATGGAGGACTGGACGCCGCTGCAGCACGGAGAGGAGAGCGTTATCCTTCTGCCTCCCCCAGGTTTCAAGAACAGCGCGCTAGCGTGTCAGCAGCCGCTGCACCAAATACCCACTCTCCTGCAGCCTCCCGGCTTTGAGGACGACGTTACGCTCCAACGCTGCAGTCGAGCGCCGTGCACGCTCCAACGCTGCAGTCGAGCGCCGTGCACGCTCCAACGCTGCAGTCGAGCGCCGTGCACGCTCCAACGCTGCAGTCGAGCGCCGTGCACGGTCCAACGCTGCAGTCGAGCGCAGTGCACGCTCCAACGCCGTCGAGCGCAGTGCACGCTCCAATGCCGTCGAGCCCTGCACCAGCTCCAATGACCAATGCATCAGTCCTGCCGCCGCCTCCCGGCTTCGAGGACAGCGAGCTAGCATGCCAGCAGCCGCTGTCCCACGCACTTGTTCTGCCGCCGCCTCCCGGCTTTGAGGACGACGTTGAACTGTCGAAGGCACTGCACGCTCCAGAGCCATCGTCGAGCGCACTGCACGCTCCAACGCCGCTGTCGAGCGCCGAGTACGCTCCAACGCCGCTGTCGAGCGCCGGATACGCTCCAACGCCGCTGTCGAGCGCATGGTACGCTCCAACGCCGCTGTCGAGCGCCGGGTACGCTCCAACGCCGCTGTCGAGCGCCGAGTACGCTCCAACGCCGCTGTCGAGCGCCGAGTACGCTCCAACGCCGCTGTCGAGCGCCGAGTACTCTCCAACGCCGCTGTCGAGCGCAATGCACGCTCCCACGCCTCTGTCGAGCGCACTGCACGCTCCCACGCCGCTGTCGAGCGCACTGCACGCTCCCACGCCGCTGTCGAGCGCACTGCACGCTCCCACGCCGCTGTCGAGCGCACTGCACGCTCCCACGCCGCCGTCGAGCGCACTGCAGGGTCCCACGCCGCCGTCGAGCGCACTGCACGCTCCCACGCCGCCGTCGAGCGCACTGCACGCTCCAGAGACATCGTCGAGCGCACTGCACGCTCAAACGCCGCTGGCGAGCGCACTGCACGCTCCCACGCCTCCGTCGAGCGCACTGCACGCTCCCACGCCGCTGTCGAGCGCACTGCACGCTCCCACGCCGCCGTCGAGCGCACTGCAGGCTCCCACGCCGCCGTCGAGCGCACTGCACGGTCCCACGCCGCCGTCGAGCGCACTGCACGCTCCAGAGACATCGTCGAGCGCACTGCACGCTCGAACGCCGCTGTCGAGCGCACTGCACGCTCCCACGCCGCCGTCGAGCGCACTGCACGCTCCCACGCCGGCGTCGAGCGCACTGCACGCTCCCACGCCGCCGTCGAGCGCACTGCACGCTCCCACGCCGCCGTCGAGCGCACTGCACGCAGCCACGCCGCCGTCGAGCGCACTGCACGCTCCCACGCCGCAGTCGAGCGCACTGCACGCTCCCACGCCGCCGTCGAGCGCACTGCACGCTCCCACGCCGCAGTCGAGCGCACTGCACGCTCCCACGCCGCAGTCGAGCGCACTGCACGCTCCCCCTGCAGTTCGTCCAGGTTTGGGAGAACCAAGCTGTAGTCCCGGAAGCGATCCCTCTCTCGAATCTGGACGATGCACTCCTCCCCCGGCCACTGCCTGAAGGTGGCGCGGACAGCACACCGGAGCTGAGCATGGAGGACTGGACGCCGCTGCAGCACGGAGAGGAGAGCGTTATCCTTCTGCCTCCCCCAGGTTTCAAGAACAGCGCGCTAGCGTGTCAGCAGCCGCTGCACCAAATACCCACTCTCCTGCAGCCTCCCGGCTTTGAGGACGACGTTACGCTCCAACGCTGCAGTCGAGCGCCGTGCACGCTCCAACGCTGCAGTCGAGCGCCGTGCACGCTCCAACGCTGCAGTCGAGCGCCGTGCACGCTCCAACGCTGCAGTCGAGCGCCGTGCACGCTCCAACGCTGCAGTCGAGCGCCGTGCACGCTCCAACGCTGCAGTCGAGCGCAGTGCACGCTCCAATGCCGTCGAGCCCTGCACCAGCTCCAATGACCAATGCATCAGTCCTGCCGCCGCCTCCCGGCTTCGAGGACAGCGAGCTAGCATGCCAGCAGCCGCTGTCCCACGCACTTGTTCTGCCGCCGCCTCCCGGCTTTGAGGACGACGTTGAACTGTCGAAGGCACTGCACGCTCCAGAGCCATCGTCGAGCGCACTGCACGCTCCAACGCCGCTGTCGAGCGCCGAGTACGCTCCAACGCCGCTGTCGAGCGCCGGGTACGCTCCAACGCCGCTGTCGAGCGCATGGTACGCTCCAACGCCGCTGTCGAGCGCCGGGTACGCTCCAACGCCGCTGTCGAGCGCCGAGTACGCTCCAACGCCGCTGTCGAGCGCCGAGTACGCTCCAACGCCGCTGTCGAGCGCCGAGTACTCTCCAACGCCGCTGTCGAGCGCAATGCACGCTCCCACGCCTCTGTCGAGCGCACTGCACGCTCCCACGCCGCTGTCGAGCGCACTGCACGCTCCCACGCCGCTGTCGAGCGCACTGCACGCTCCCACGCCGCTGTCGAGCGCACTGCAGGGTCCCACGCCGCCGTCGAGCGCACTGCACGCTCCCACGCCGCCGTCGAGCGCACTGCACGCTCCAGAGACATCGTCGAGCGCACTGCACGCTCAAACGCCGCTGGCGAGCGCACTGCACGCTCCCACGCCTCCGTCGAGCGCACTGCACGCTCCCACGCCGCTGTCGAGCGCACTGCACGCTCCCACGCCGCCGTCGAGCGCACTGCAGGCTCCCACGCCGCCGTCGAGCGCACTGCACGGTCCCACGCCGCCGTCGAGCGCACTGCACGCTCCAGAGACTTCGTCGAGCGCACTGCACGCTCGAACGCCGCTGTCGAGCGCACTGCACGCTCCCACGCCGCCGTCGAGCGCACTGCACGCTCCCACGCCGGCGTCGAGCGCACTGCACGCTCCCACGCCGCCGTCGAGCGCACTGCACGCTCCCACGCCGCCGTCGAGCGCACTGCACGCAGCCACGCCGCCGTCGAGCGCACTGCACGCTCCCACGCCGCAGTCGAGCGCACTGCACGCTCCCACGCCGCCGTCGAGCGCAGTGACCTCTCCACCGCCGTCGTCGAGCGCAGTGACCGTTCCACCGCCGTCGTCGAGCGCAGTGACCGCTCCACCGCCGTCGTCGAGCGCAGTGACCGCTCCACCGCCGTCGTCGAGCGCAGTGACCGCTCCACCGCCGTCGTCGAGCGCAGTGACCGCTCCAACGCCGTCGTCGAGTGCAGTGCACGCTCCAACACCGCTGTTGAGCTCTGCGCACGCTCCAACGCCGTGGTTGAGCACCGCACAAGCTCCGACCTCGTCGTCGAGCTCTGCACAAGCTCCAACCTCGTCGTCGAGCTCTGCACAAGCTCCAGCCTCGTCGTCGAGCTCTGCACAAGCTCCAACGCAGTCGTCGAGCTCTGCACAAGCTCCAAAGCCGTCGTCGAGCGCCGTGCACGCTCCAACGCCGCTGTCGGGCTCTGCACAAGCGCCAACGCAGTCGTCGAGCTCTGCACAAGCTCCAACGCCGGCGTCGAGCGCCGAGTACGCTCCAACGCCGCTGTCGAGCGCCGAGTACTCTCCAACGCCCCCGTCGAGCGCACTGCACGCTCCCACGCCTCTGTCGAGCGCACTGCACGCTCCCACGCCGCCGTCGAGCGCACTGCACGCTCCCACGCCGCCGTCGAGCGCACTGCACGCTCCCACGCCGCCGTCGAGCGCACTGCACGCTCCCACGCCGCCGTCGAGCGCACTGCACGCTCCCACGCCCCAGACGAGCGCACTGCACGCTCCCACGCCGCCGTCGAGCGCACTGTACGCTCCCACGCCGCCGTCGAGCGCACTGCACGCTCCCACGCCGCCGTCGAGCGCACTGCACGCTCCAGAGACATCATCGAGCGCACTGCACGCTCAAACGCCGCTGTCGAGCGCACTGCACGCTCCCACGCCTCCGTCAAGCGCACTGCACGCTCCCACGCCGCCGTCGAGCGCACTGCACGCTCCCACGCCGCCGTCGAGCGCACTGCAGGCTCCCACGCCGCCGTCGAGCGCACTGCACGCTCCCACGCCGCCGTCGAGCGCACTGCACGCTCCAGAGACATCGTCGAGCGCACTGCACGCTCGAACGCCGCTGTCGAGCGCACTGCACGCTCCCACGCCGGCGTCGAGCGCACTGCACGCTCCCACGCCGCTGTCGGGCTCTGCACAAGCGCCAACGCAGTCGTCGAGCTCTGCACAAGCTCCAACGCCGGCGTCGAGCGCCGAGTACGCTCCCACGCCGCAGTCGAGCGCACTGCACGCTCCCACGCCGCAGTCGAGCGCACTGCACGCTCCCACGCCGCCGTCGAGCGCAGTGACCGCTCCACCGCCGTCGTCGAGCGCAGTGACCGTTCCACCGCCGTCGTCGAGCGCAGTGACTGCTCCACCGCCGTCGTCGAGCGCAGTGACCGCTCCACCGCCGTCGTCGAACGCAGTGACCGCTCCACCGCCGTCGTCGAGCGCAGTGACCGCTCCAACGCTGTCGTCGAGCGCAGTGCACGCTCCAACGCCGTCGTCGAGCGCAGTGCACGCTCCACCGCCGTCGTCGAGCGCAGTGCACGCTCCAACACCGCTGTTGAGCTCTGCGCACGCTCCAACGCCATGGTTGAGCACCGCACAAGCTCCAACATCGTCGTTGAGCTCTGCACAAGCTCCAACCTCGTCGTCGAGCGCCGAGTACGCTCCAACGGCGCTGTCGAGTGCCGAGTACGCTCCAACGGCGCTGTCGAGTGCCGAGTACTCTCCAACGCCGCCGTCGAGCGCACTGCACGCTCCCACGCCGCCGTCGAGCGCACTGCACGCTCCCACGCCGCCGTCGAGCGCACTGCACGCTCCCACGCCGCCGTCGAGCGCACTGCACGCTCCCACGCCGCCGTCGAGCGCACTGCATGCTCCCACGCCCCAGACGAGCGCACTGCACGCTCCCACGCCGCCATCGAGCGCACTGCACGCTCCCACGCCGCCGTCGAGCGCACTGCACGCTCCCACGCCGCCGTCGAGCGCACTGCACGCTCCCACGCCGCCGTCGAGCGCACTGCACGCTCCCACGCCCCAGACGAGCGCACTGCACGCTCCCACGCCGCCATCGAGCGCACTGCACGCTCCCACGCCGCCGTCGAGCGCACTGCACGCTTCCACGCCGCCGTCGAGCGCACTGCACGCTCCCACGCCGCCGTCGAGCGCACTGCACGCTCCCACGCCCCAGACGAGCGCACTGCACGCTCCCACGCCGCCGTCGAGCGCACTGCATGCTCCCACGCCGCCGTCGAGCGCACTGCACGCTCCCACGCCGCCGTCGAGCGCACTGCACGCTCCCACGCCGCCGTCGAGCTCTGCGCACGCTCCAACGCCGTTGTTGAGCACCGCACAAGCTCCAACCTCGTCGTCGAGCTCTGCACAAGCTCCAACCTCGTCGTCGAGCTCTGCACAAGCTCCAACGCAGTCGTCGAGCTCTGCAAAAGCTCCAACGCCGTCGTCGAGCGCCGTGCACGCTCCAACGCCGCTGTCGGGCTCTGCACGCTCCCACGCCGCCGTCGAGCGCACTGCACGCTCCCACGCCGCCGTCGAGCGCAGTGACCGCTCCACCGCCGTCGTCGAGCGCAGTGACCGTTCCACCGCCGTCGTCGAGCGCAGTGACCGCTCCACCGCCGTCGTCGAGCGCAGTGACCGCTCCACCGCCGTCGTCGAGCGCAGTGACCGCTCCAACGCTGTCGTCGAGCGCAGTGCACGCTCCAACGCCGTCGTCGAGTGCAGTGACCGCTCCACCGCCGTCGTCGAGCGCAGTGCACGCTCCAACACCGCTGTTGAGCTCTGCGCACGCTCCAACGCCATGGTTGAGCACCGCACAAGCTCCAACATCGTCGTTGAGCTCTGCACAAGCTCCAACCTCGTCGTCGAGCGCCGAGTACGCTCCAACGCCGCTGTCGAGTGCCGAGTACTCTCCAACGCCGCCGTCGAGCGCACTGCACGCTCCCACGCCGCCGTCGAGGGCACTGCACGCTCCCACGCCGCCGTCGAGCGCACTGCACGCTCCCACGCCGCCGTCGAGCGCACTGCACGCTCCCACGCCGCCGTCGAGCGCACTGCACGCTCCCACGCCGCCGTCGAGCGCACTGCATGCTCCCACGCCCCAGACGAGCGCACTGCACGCTCCCACGCCGCCGTCGAGCGCACTGCACGCTCCCACGCCGCCGTCGAGCGCACTGCACGCTCCCACGCCGCCGTCGAGCGCACTGCACGCTCCCACGCCGCCGTCGAGCGCACTGCACGCTCCCACGCCGCCGTCGAGCGCACTGCACGCTCCCACGCCGCCGTCGAGCGCACTGCACGCTCCCACGCCGCCGTCGAGCGCACTGCACGCTCCCACGCCGCCGTCGAGCGCACTGCACGCTCCCACGCCGCAGTCGAGCGCACTGCACGCTCCCACGCCGCAGTCGAACGCACTGCACGCTCCCACGCCGCTGTCGAGCGCACTGCACGCTCCCACGCCGCAGTCGAGCGCACTGCACGCTCCCACGCCGCAGTCGAGCGCACTGCACGCTCCCACGCCCCAGACGAGCGCACTGCACGCTCCCACGCCGCAGTCTAGCGCACTGCACGCTCCCACGCCGCCGTCGAGCGCAGTGACCGCTCCACCGCCGTCGTCGAGCGCAGTGACCGTTCCACCGCCGTCGTCGAGCGCAGTTACCGCTCCACCGCCGTCGTCGAGCGCAGTGACCGCTCCACTGCCGTCGTCGAGCGCAGTGACCGCTCCACCGCCGTCGTCGAGCGCAGTGACCGCTCCATCGCCGTCGTCGAGCGCAGTGCACGCTCCAACGCCGTCGTCGAGCGCAGTGACCGCTTCACCGCCGTCGTCGAGCGCAGTGCACGCTCCAACACCGCTGTTGAGCTCTGCGCACGCTCCAACGCCATGGTTGAGCACCGCACAAGCTCCAACCTCGTCGTCGAGCTCTGCACAAGCTCCAACCTCGTCGTCGAGCTCTGCACAAGCTCCAACGCAGTCGTCGAGCTCTGCACAAGCTCCAACGCCGTCGTCGAGCGCCGTGCACGCTCCAACGCCGCTGTCGGGCTCTGCACAAGAGCCAACGCAGTCGTCGAGCTCTGCACAAGCTCCAACGCCGGCGTCGAGCGCCGTGCATGCTCCAACGCTGTCGTCGAGCGCCGTGCACGCTCCAACGCCGTCGTCGAGCGCAGTACACGCCCCAACGCCGTCGTCGAGCGCAGTACACGCTCCAACGCCGTCGTCGAGCGCAGTGACCGCTCCAACGCCGTCGTCGAGCGCAGTGACCGCTCCAACGCCGTCGTCGAGCGCCGTGCACGCTCCAACGCCGTCATCGAGCGCAGTACACGCTCCAACGCCGTCGTCGAGCGCAGTGACCGCTCCAACGCCGTCGTCGAGCACAGTGACCGCTACAACGCCGTCGTCGAGCGCAGCACCAGCCCTGCCACGGCCGAGCACGTCACCAGCCCTGCCACGGCCGAGCACGTCACCAGCCCTGCCACGGCCGAGCACGTCACCAGCCCTGCCACGGCCGAGCACGTCACCAGCCCTGCCACGGCCGAGCACGTCACCAGCCCTGCCACGGCAGAGCACGTCGCCAGCCCTGCCACGGTCGAGCACGTCACCAGCCCTGCCTCGGTCGAGCACGTCGCCAGCCCTGCCACGGCCGAACACGTCTCCAGCCCTGCCACGGCCGAGCACGTCTCCAGCCCTGTCACCCAGCCTCCTGGTCAGGAGGTGGAAGATAGAACATTGGGGTGGGTGTCCGGGGCCTCCGATGATGCTCCAGAGGAGCATTTTTTTTGGGGGGGTACTGTGACGGTTGACCCCTAGAGGGCGCCTAACGCCCGTTTTTGGTTTTTGTTTTGTAGTTTATTTTAAGTTTCGTTTTTGACTTCGTTTCCCAGTTTGCACCTCGGTCAGGTGACGTAGAAGCTCACCTGAACCGAGGGAAGTTAATTTGATGATGTTTATGTTTGCTATAAATAGCCTGGCTGAACTCCAGCCAGGCGTCTAGCATTAGTCGTTTAAGTTTAGTTTGTGTTGGAGGGATCTTGTTTGTTTTATGTTTTTGTCTGAAGTTAAAAATAAAGGACTCTGTTGAACCGTCAGCTCGCCTCCGCGATCATGCCTCGCACTCACCTCCGACGCAGACACCGTAAGAAACATGACATTGCCTTCCTGCAGTTCATTGCTTTGCTGGTGCTGCTGCTTTGGGGCGGGGCTTCTTTATATCTTTTGCTCTGTGTATGCTGCTGTGCATGTGCTAGGTGCATGTGGCCAGTGTTTTGATAATCGTCCTGGCTGATTAGTTATTTGTCCTCCTAGTTTGGAGGGTGTGCTGCAGCTACATTTTTGTTTCTTTTATATATTACTTTTGTTTTATTTATTTCTTTTTTTGTAATTAATTAGTGTATTTATTTGTATTTCCTTCTTTTCTTTAGGAGCTGGGAATCTACAGAAGGCAGGCTAGCGGCTTACAGAGTGATGAGCTTATGTTTACACAGTGTGGAGTGGTATTAACTTTTTCCTAGTGAGTGGTTTGGTGCACGTGTGATCATTTATGACTGGGCAAGAGTGTAGCCCTATCTCTAGCCTGTCCTTCTTTGGTTAATTTCCCAGCTCTGCTTTCTTTCTTTTGTTTCTCTTGGTCTGGGATGTTTTAGTCTTTGATTTTAAATGATATTGATGTTGGTAATTTTTAATATATTTGC
This sequence comes from Channallabes apus, assembly GCA_030522415.1. Taxonomy (NCBI): domain Eukaryota; kingdom Metazoa; phylum Chordata; class Actinopteri; order Siluriformes; family Clariidae; genus Channallabes; species Channallabes apus. The sequence continues at coordinate 29,490,706 of CM060115.1, read as the reverse complement.
ATGAATAAAGAGTTGTATATTTTTGCATCCATGTCCCTGTGTCAATGAGAGATTTGAACCTGTGTCCTACATTTTTCCCGGGTAACCAATCCTGGGTGGCGTAATCGGTAATTCAGTTAAGGGGAATTTGGTTTCCCAATATACAGTAGAGAAGGTTGCACCGCACCACACCGCCACATTCTGGCGTAATCGGCAGGATCTCTCAATTTATGACTAGGGATGTGGATGTCTTTATTTTTGTTTTCGTTTTTTTGGTTGACTGGAGCAAAACAGTAGTGCTGGTTAGTGGGTGAACTTTTTTTCTTTTCTCTTAGGAGTGACCTTTTTCCAGTGGTAAGATCTTTTGGGGACTCTCCTCTGTTTTTGTATTATGGAGGAGGAGCTGCAGGAATTGAGGGAGCTGGTAGCTCAGCTAAGAGCTGATAATTTAAAATTGAGACAGGAGAGAGAGGGGGTTGGTTCGCCCAGTCCCCTTTATGCATCTGACTTACCTGGTCCATCTGTCGTTGGGGGAAATGGAGGCTCAGACTCGTTGGGTAGTGTTGGCCCTGTGTCGACTTTAATGTCATCATGCCCACATTTGGTTGTGACCATGAGTGGCGTACCTGTATCATGTCTAGTGGATACCGGGTCTATGGTGTCCACTATTACTGAAAGTTGCTTCCGGGAACACTTTGAGCCATGGGGCCAGGAGCATCTACGGTCTTGTCATTGGCTTCAGCTTAAGGCGGCCAATGGATTGTCTATTCCTTATTTGGGCTATATTGAGTTGGATGTTGAACTGTGCGGTCGAATGGTTCCGAAATGTGGTGTATTAGTGGTCCGGGACCCTCCTGGTGGTGTCTGTGCTCAGGCCCCTGGTGTTTTGGGCATGAATGTGTTGAGCCGATGCTACCAGGAGCTTTTTGGACAGTATGGGCTTTCCTTATTTCATTCTTCACCTGTGTCCGGTGCTCCTAAATCCGTGTTTCAAGCTTTGCAGTATTGTCATCAGGTAAGTGTTCAGCCTCCTGGTGAAAGGATGGGAAAGGTGAAGGTGCGTGGTCCTCGAGCCACTCGCATTCCTGGGGGTGTGATGAAGTTTGTAGCGGCCACTTGTTCTGACTCCTTTTCTAGGGAGGTTGCATTTCTTGAGCCCCCTGATGTTGGGCTCCCCGTGGGGCTGTTGATTTCTCCAGCTTTGGTCAAGGTGATTAGGGGAACTGTGTACATACCAGTTATTAATGTAGGTACCACTGAGGCTCTCTTATTTCCCCGGCGAGTCATTGGCACCTTGTCGAGCGTGCATGTGGTTAGCTTGCCCCCAGGTGTTTCTGAGGTCAGGCCATGCTCCGGGACTGTTTGTTCCATTACGTCTCAAGTGGAGGTTTCATCTGTACAGGAGCAGATTGAGGCTTTAGATTTGGCAGGCCTATCAAGTGATGAGCAGAGGAAGGTTAGGACCCTGCTATTAAATTATCAATCGGTATTTTCTGCTTTCGAGGGTGATGTCGGGTGTACTGATCTGCTCTCTCATAATATTCCTCTTCTTGACGACACCCCCATTCGACAACGATACCGGCGGATACCTCCCTCTGAGTATGAGGTTGTAAGAGCACACATCAACCAGTTACTCGAGACCCAGGTCATTAGGGATAGTTGTAGCCCCTATGCTTCTCCAATAGTGCTGGTTAAAAAGAAGGATGGTAGTCTGCGCATGTGTGTGGACTATCGTCAGTTAAACTCCAAGACTAGGAAGGATGCGTTTCCCTTGCCGCGCATTGAGGAGTCGTTAGATATGTTGACTGGCGCTCGTTGGTTTTCTACACTGGATTTGGCTAGTGGCTATAATCAAGTTCCTGTTGCGGAGGAGGATCGACACAAGACTGCCTTTTGCACCCCGTTTGGGCTGTTCGAGTGGAATAGGATGCCATTTGGGCTTTGCAACGCCCCTAGTACATTTCAGAGGCTAATGGAACGTCTGTTTGGAGACCAGAAGTGCCAATCACTCCTGTTGTATTTGGACGACATCATTGTGTTTTCTTCTTCTGTCGAGCAGCACTTGGGGCGTTTGGAGGTAGTGTTGAGTCGACTGGAGCGGGAGGGTCTTAAGGCCAAACTGGAGAAGTGTGTTTTTTTCCAGCCTCAGGTGAAGTATTTGGGCCATGTGATCTCTGCTGAGGGGGTGGCAACTGACCCAGGTAAGGTCCAGGTGGTATCCCAATGGCGTCGCCCATCCAATGCTACAGAGTTGCGTTCCTTTTTGGGGTTTGCCAGTTACTATCGACGTTTTGTAGAGGGATTTGCTAAACTCGCAGCCCCTCTGCATAGGATGGTAGCAGAGTTTTCTGGAACTAAGGTCCTGCCGAAGAAACGTGCAGGGTTGAAATTTGTGGAGGCTTGGAGTGAGCAGTGTCAAACAAGTTTCGAGGAGTTAAAGGTAAGGCTTACCACTGTGCCGGTATTGGCGTATGCAGATTTTTCTATTCCATTTATTTTGGAAGTAGATGCCAGTTATGGGGGACTGGGAGCGGTCCTTTCTCAGGAGCAAGAAGGGAAGGTGAGACCTGTTGCGTATGCCAGCCGTGGTTTGAGACCTACTGAGCGTAATTCATCGAATTACAGCTCTATGAAATTGGAGTTTTTGGCGCTAAAGTGGGCGATGACTGAAAAATTTAGGGAGTACCTTTTGGGAAGTCGATGTGTGGTGTTTACGGATAACAATCCTCTTAGTCATTTGTTTACCGCGAAGCTTGGGGCTACAGAACAGCGTTGGGCTGCACAGCTTGCTGTGTTCGATTTTGACATCCATTATCGGTCTGGGAAAAGTAATAGAAATGCTGATGCTCTTTCTCGACAGAATCCCCCGGAGAGTGGGGTGCTGGGTGGATTACTTCCAGGGAGCGTGGTGCCTAAGCCATTGCAGCAGGTCTTGGAAGCAGCATCGGTGGAGGTAAGGCAGGCAATGATTACCACTTTCCCTGGTCACTCATTAGGTGATGTCGGTTCTTTGCAGGAGGCAGATCCCATCCTATCTGAGGTTTTGCCCTTTTGGAGGCGTAGGACTCGTCCTAGGCCAGAGGAGCGGCAGCAGATGTCCGCTATGGCCCTGACTTTGTTGCGTCAATGGGAACGGTTGGTAGAGCAGGATGGTGTACTCTATCGTAGAGTCTATTCTCCCAATGGTGGGGAGGAAGCTCTACAGTTACTATTGCCTGCAATACTAAAATCAGAGATTCTTTCTCAATTGCACCAGGATCACGGACATCAGGGTGTAGAGCGCACTGCAGAATTGGTGCGTCAGCGGTGTTATTGGCCAGGTATGTCAGCTGATATTGCAGGTTGGTGTCGGGAGTGTGAGCGGTGTCAGTCTAGTAAAGACACACGGCCCCCTGCTAAAAGTTTTATGGGCCATCTGCTGGCCTCTAGGCCGAATGAAATTTTGGCTGTTGACTTCACGTTGTTGGAGCCTTCTAGTTCAGGGTTTGAGAATGTGTTGGTGCTGACTGATGTTTTTAGTAAATATACCCTTGCTGTGCCCACACGGAATCAGCGGGCTGCTACCGTGGCACAAGTTTTGATTACCGAGTGGTTCTACAAGTTTGGTGTGCCAAGTCGTCTCCATTCGGCTCAGGGGCGGAATTTTGAATCATCACTCATCCATCAGCTTTGTGATCTGTACATGATACAAAAGTCTCGCACAACACCGTACCATCCGACCGGGAATGGTCAGTGTGAGCGTTTTAACCGAACTCTGCACAATCTACTGCGGGCGTTACCAGCTTCTCGGAAGAGAGACTGGGTGGCATGTTTGCCTCAGGTCCTCTTCTGCTATAATACCACCCCCCATCAATCCACGGGCAAGTCACCACATTTTTTAATGTTTGGTCAGGAACCACGACTGCCAGTTGACTTTCTTTTGGGAAGAGTACAAGAGCCGACTCCGGGTAGTGTGCATGAGTGGGTACTAGAGCACCAGAGTAGGTTACAGGTGGCATTTGAAGGGGCGCGAAATCGGTTAAAGATCATGGCTGAGAGACGGAAGTCAAAATATGACCAACAGGTCCAGGATGTACCTCTGGTAGAAGGCCAATTGGTGTATCTTCGGGATCATAGTGGGAGGGGTCGTCATAAGATTCAGGATCTTTGGAGCCCGGTTGTGTACCAAGTAGTGCGGGTACCACCCAAAGGGGGTTCAGTTTACTCAATTGTTCCAGTGGACGACTTGGGCAAGGTCAAGACGGTGCACCGGTCGTTACTTAAAAGCCGCATCCGAAGGGATTCCCCCGAAGGGGTGCCCGCAGAGGGGCTTGTGGGACTATCTGGGGTGTCCCCGGAGGAAGAGCTAGACTCGGGGGATGTGATCCCTGAGGAAGGGTTGGCATTGAGTATTCAACCAGATACACCGGATGTGTCTCTGCCCACTGGTTTACCAGCAGTTAATGTGTTTCCTGGGCCTATCGAACCCAGTAATGTGGTAGCTGATGCTCAGATAGAACCATCGCCAATATCCATCTCTCCCTTGGGGCCAGCACAGGAGTCTGGAGGGGGCGAGACTTCATTGCGACGTACAGGGCGAGTAACAGCTGGGCGACATTCGAATCCCCATCATCTTCCCCGTGCAGTAGGTGGTTTATCTTTTAGCCACTTGGTGTCTGATTCCATAACTATTTTTCGACCTTGGAAATAGGTTTGACATTTTTAGTTCATCATCGGGTCGATGATGAAAAAGGGGAGGGTAGATTGTGGTGAGACGGAGTTTTGCACTTCCTTCCAGATTTCAGGTTATGCACCTGAGATTGATTATTGGGTGTAGTTGGGAGAGTATAGAAAGGTGCAGCAAGAACAGCCAGGTGTGGCGCTAATTCACCCCCATTTTGCGCTTCCGGAAGTGTGTCGTCTGGTCCCGGTGTGCGTGAGGTATGTTTGGCATGCTGGACTTTCGGTTATTTGTAAATGTGATTATCTAGCTAATATTCAATTCAATTCAATTCAATTTTATTTATATAGCGCTTTTAACAATGGTCATTGTCTCAAAGCAGCTTCACAAAAATTAAAGAAATTTAACAAAAAAAAAAAAAAAAAAAAAAATTATATATTATATATATATATATATATATATATATATATATATATATAGAATAATTATATATAAAGTAATAAATAAATAAATAAAATTATAATAGAAAATAAATAAATAAAAACAAATAATAATAATAATTATAGAAAAGAAAATCATTGGAAGTGTGGATGTGTGAGAAAAATGTGCAGATAATAATGAGACGAATGAATGAAATTTCTCGGATGAGCAAGCCAAGGGTGACGGCGACGGTGGCAAGGAAAAACTCCCTGAGATGGCATTAGGAAGAAACCTTGAGAGGAACCAGACTCAACAGGGAACCCATCCTCATTTGGGCGATAACAGATAGAAATGATATAACATCTTGTGTGTTGTGCAGGTGAAAATTCAATATGACAGAAATTATTTAAATTGTCATGAAGACCAGTTCAGCATAGGGACGAGTCAGTAGGTGTAGAGGGCAGATGAGGTCTGGATCACTGGAAGCACAGGAGCAGCATGTGTAGCTCCAACCATCATAAAGCTGAATCCAGTTGGAGCTGGTCCTTCTCTGGATGCCTCAGGAACCTCGCAGGGTCAGCCTTTGTCTACTGAAGCTGGCAAAATCTCCCGATGCCTCGGGATGGGTAGAGAAATACAGAACAGATGGGGAGAATTAGCGTAGTTGCCATTCGGTATAGGTGTACTGGAGTATGAGTACTGGGATGAGTTATGTGTATGCCAGATTAAAAAGATGCGTCTTGAGTCTACTTTTGAACTGAGAAACCGTGTCTGCTCCCCGAACACTGTCTGGAAGGCTATTCCAAAGCTTTGGAGCTAAATATGAAAAAGCCCTACCCCCTTTTGTAGATTTTGAAATTCTGGGAACTACCAGAAGTCCGGAGTTTTGTGATCTTAAGGCGCGTGGTGGATTGTAGCGTATCAGAAGACTGGTTAGGTATGTGGGAGCTAAACCATTTAAAGCCTTGTATGTAAGTAATACTATTTTGTAATTTATTCTAAACTGAACAGGAAGCCAGTGCAGGGATGATAATATTGGGGTTATATGATCATATTTTCTGGATCTAGTGAGAACCCTGGCAGCTGCATTTTGGATTAACTGAAGCTTGTTTATTGAGGATGCAGGACAATCACCTAGTAATGCATTACAATAGTCCAGTCTGGAGGTCATGAATGCATGAACTAGTTTTTCTGCATCAGATACGGATAAGATGTTCCTAAGTTTAGCAATATTTCGAAGATGGAAAAAGGCTGTTTTTGTGATATTTGAAATGTGATTTTCAAAAGACAATTTACTGTCTAATATTACTCCCAGATCTTTTACTGCTGAGCTGGTAATAACAGTACATCCTTCTAAGCGCAAGCTGAATTGTGAAAGCTGTTGTGTGCTGGTCTTTGGGCCAATAAGTAATATCTCTGTCTTATCTGAATTTAATAAAAGAAAGTGATAATAGTGATTTTCTTTTGGGAAGCCGGCGATTTCTTAGATCTTCATTGCGTCCGAGGCAGTGGAGAAGCAGCTTGTTGCCATTCATGTATATTTACCCTTTCTAAAAGAGCCGCACCGTTTGTGCGCGTGCACGGCGAGAGATGAATGCTGTCGTATAATTGGTATGCCGATTATTCGTTTCTTCCTATAGTAGGCTTAAGGCTCCTTAGGCATATGATGTGATCTGTATGTCTGTCCCATTTTGATTTGTTGAAGGATTGGCTGCCAGATGGATGTGGTCTGCATCGCGCGGTAGGTCAGGTTTATTTTCTTGGCGCCCGCCATACAGGTATGTGCCGTATTTTGTTTACATTAATGTTCTTCTGAATTCTAGGTAAACTGATCGGCTGGTGAGGGTGCTTTTCTTCACTGTGCAGTGCTTACAGCTTGATGGGCAGCTTCAGCACTGCTGTTTTGCTCCGGTGGATTGTTTTAACAGACTGCTTTGTTCCAGCCTAGAGTTTTACTGTTTTTGTTTTTGTGACTGTTTTATTTTGTTGCTTTGCTTCCGTCTAGCATGTTATTGTTTTGCTGGTGACGGTTTTTTTTTTTTTGCTGTTTTTGTTTGCTGCTTTTGCCTTCCTGCAGTTCATTGCTTTGCTGGTGCTGCTGCTTTGGGAGCGGGGCTTCTTTATATCTTTTGCTCTGTGTATGCTGCTGTGCATGTGCTAGGTGCATGTGGCCAGTGTTTTGATAATCGTCCTGGCTGATTAGTTATTTGTCCTCCTAGTTTGGAGGGTGTGCTACAGCTACATTTTTGTTTTCTTTTATATATTACTTTTGTTTTATTTATTTCTTTTTTTGTAATTAATTAGTGTATTTATTTGTATTTCCTTCTTTTCTTTAGGAGCTGGGAATCTACAGAAGGCAGGCTAGCGGCTTATAGAGTGATGCGCTTATGTTTACACAGTGTGGAGTGGTATTAACTTTTTCCTAGTGAGTGGTTTGGTGCACGTGTGATCATTTATGACTGGGCAAGAGTGTGGCCCTATCTCTAGCCTGTCCTTCTTTGGTTAATTTCCCAGCTCTGCTTTCTTTCTTTTGTTTCTCTTGGTCTGGGATGTTTTAGTCTTTGATTTTAAATGATATTGATGTTGGTAATTTTTAATATATTTGCATGAATAAAGAGTTGTATATTTTTGCATCCATGTCCCTGTGTCAATGAGAGATTTGAACCTGTGTCCTACATTTTTCCCGGGTAACCAATCCTGGGTGGCGTAATCAGTAATTCAGTTAAGGGGAATTTGGTTTCCCAATATACAGTAGAGAAGGTTGCACCGCACCACACCGCCACACTAAGGCTAGCCCACCGGAGCACACCTCCTCTGCGCTTCACGTGTCCAACAGGTTTGCTCTCCTCAGTGACGCACCCGCTGATAAACCTGAAAGAGCTCTGGTTATAGGAGACTCTATACTGAGTCACGTGAAATTAGCTAGACCTTTAGGAGCGCCAGCGGCAGTGGTTAGGTGTATCCCGGGAGCCAGAGCACCGGACATAGCAGGAAATCTTAGAGCTCTAGAACAGCACAGGTTCTCTAAGATAGTGGTACATGCTGTAGCTAATGATATACGCCTTCGTCAGTCAGAGGTTATTAAGAGTAACTTTACAGAGGTGTTTAAATTAGCGAAGGCGATGTCTGATGAAGTAATATGCTCTGGTCCCATCCCAATGAGACGTGGCGACATAGCTTTCAGCAGGTCATGGTCGCTGAACCGCTGGATGTCCAGAAAATAATGTGGGCTACATAGACAATTGGAAGACCTGTTAGGGCGGGACGGTGTCCATCCCACTCGGGAAGGTGCTGCTCTCATTTCCTGTAGTATAGCTCATAGTCTTAGTAGAGGTCTAGTTAATCGGTGACAATCCAGAGCCCAGGCCAGGGAGCAGACAGACAGGCTAAACCAACCGTCTGCTAGCTGCATAGAGTCGTCACTCAGGGTTCACCATATTGAGACTGTGTCTGTTCCCCGATCTACGTAAGCAAAAATGTAGAAAGACTCAGAAAGTCTGTTTCAATAATCTAATTAACATAAAGCCCACAAACTCCGATCATACTGAATGCGCAGCCGGCACCTCTGATCTGAAACTAGGACTGTTAAATATTAGATCTCTCGCATCAAAAGCAGTTATTGTTAATGAAATCATCACAGATCAGGCGTTTGATATACTCTGTTTAACTGAAACATGGGTTAAACAGGACGAGTATGTAGCTCTAAATGAAGCTAGTCCTCCTGGATACAGCTACATACACCAGCCTCGGTTAACTGGTAGAGGAGGAGGCGTCGCAGTTATTCATAATGATAATCTGTCTATCGTACAAAAACACGGACACAAATTTAACTCATTTGAAATTCTTTATAGTAACATAAGTGTATTTAAGTATATTAAGTCAGCTCAGTCGATTCCATTAATTATAATTTACAGACCTCCAGGGCCATATTCTGAATTTCTTAGTGAATTTGCAGATTTCATCTCAAACCTAGTCGTTTCTGTAGACAAAGTGTTAATTGCTGGAGATTAACATTCATTTTGCGAATACAGAAGACCCTCTGAGAACAGCATTTATGTCCATACTGGACTCCGTAGGCGTAAATCAGTGTGTAGTAGGACCCACTCATAAAGCAGGTCACACTTTAGACTTAATAATATTTTTCAGATTAAGTATAAGAAATATATTCACAATTCCACTGTCTGAAATTATCTCAGATCACTATCTTCAATTCAAGTGTGTCACAGTGATAACGTACGCACAGCACCGCGCTACCGTATTAAACGTACATTCACATCAACTACCACACAGAGTTTTATCAGTAATCTCCCAGAGTTACCAACATCGATTAGATCACCGTCTGACCCCACAGAACTCGATCAGGCGACTGAATATTTAGAGTCGACATTTCGTTGTACCTTAGATAATGTAGCTCCAGCTAAAAGAAAAATTATTAGAGATAAGAAACTCGCTCCCTGGTATAACGATCACACGCGCATTTTAAGCAATTTCCGTTTGGGATTAATAAAGTTCTTTGAATCTTGAATCTTTAAAACAGATCGCTCAGAAATTAGAGCGTAAATGGCGGGAAACTAAATTGTTAGCATTTCAAATAGCATGGAAAGAGAGCATCCTGAACTATAGGAAAGCTCTTAGTGTAGCTAGATCAACGTATCTCTCCACTCTTATAGAAGAAAATAAAAATAATCCTAGATTTTTATTTAATACCGTAGCCAGATTAACCAGAAATAAGACCACTACAGAAATCTCCACAACAACATCATGCAATAGTGAGGACTTCATGAACTTGTTTAATAATAAAATTGTAAATATCAGGCATAAAATTGAGGCTTTGAAACTGAACAATGTAATTGATACAGATGTTAACCTAGCCATGTCAGATTGGAACCTAGAATACTTTACTCCTCTTGAAGAGAATGAACTAATTTCACTCATCTCTTCTGCAAATTCATCAACCTGTATATTAGATCCTATACCGACACATTTTCTTAAACAGATAGTACCAGTGATAACAGAACCACTGTTGAGAATAATTAATTCCTCACTCAGCATTGGTTATGTTCCAAAATCTTTTAAATTAGCAGTTATCAAACCAATAATTAAGAAACCTGACCTCGACCCCTGTCAGCTTTCCAATTACAGGCCAATATCAAACCTCCCCTTTATCTCTAAGATTCTGGAAAAGATAGTAGCAGATCAGCTATGCTCATATCTACATAGAAATAGCATACATGAACTGTATCAGTCAGGATTTAGGCCTCATCACAGCACAGAAACAGCACTCGTTAAAGTAGTAAATGACCTCCTATTGGCCTCTGATCAGGGTTCTGTAACTATGCTTGTATTACTCGACCTCAGTGCAGCTTTTGACACCATTGATCATGCTATTCTTCTTCACAGATTAGAAAATGTAGTAGGAATTAAGGGTACAGCCCTCTCCTGGCTCAGATCCTATTTGACCGATCGTTATCAGTATGTAGACTTAAATGGTGATTATTCTGAAAGGTCTCTAGTGGAGTTTGGCATTCCGCAGGGTTCAGTTTTAGGTCCACTGCTTTTTTCCCTTTACATGCTTCCTCTGGGCAACATAATCCGTAAGCATGGTAATAGTTTTCATTGTTATGCTGACGACACACAGTTATATGTCAAAACCTGATGAGACAAACCAGCTTACTAAAGTTGAGCAATGTGTGCATGACATAAGAAATTGGATGCTAATTAACTTCCTTCTGCTTAATCCTGATAAGACAGAAGTTCTACTCATAGGACCGCATACAGCTAGGAGTAAAATCTTAGTTCACACCGTAACTTTAGATGGCCTTTCTTAATGTCAGTGTCAGGCTTTAAAAGATCCGGTGAGGTATTGTGTCTTAAGTTAACAAGAAAACCAGTGTGTGTGAGTATGGTACACCCAAAGAGCCAGTGTTTTGCTTATTTAGTGGAATCGTGTGTTTTGTTTCAAGACTCTTTATGTTTTGAAAAACCCTCTGCATTTATGCCTACCCTTCTTAAGCCCACGGCGTTAACAACAGCCAGTAACACTTGCACGAATCGTGACAGCGGAACACTTGCAAACCGCGTTACTCACAATCCGAGGTTCCACTGTACACTGAACCTGTTGAGTGACTGTGTTGTCATAATAATATTCCCTTTTACTGTACGTTATTTGTTCACCCCAGAGTGCATTTAGCTTAAATACATTTAAAAATAATATATTGTAAAATATATTTTAATTATTTAAGTATGTAACATGTAGTTACTAAAGAAACACAAAAATTAAAGGCCAAAACACATTATTTGCTAAATGATTGGCTGTTCACATCAGGGGCGGGACACCACCTGGTAATTGACTGTTCTATTTATGGCTGTGACATATTCCGAATCACATGTACTGTATTTGTGGCTCCATTTGATCTTCTTCTTTGTGGGAAAGTCTTTGCTCTTTGCTGGTATGTGTTACTATAATAGAAGTGTCCGGTTTGAATCTGTTAACTTTGAAATTTTTGTTAATAAATAAATAAATAAATAAATGAATACAATTAATAAATAAATGAAATAAAATGTTCACTTGTAGCTTCAATAATGAGGCATGTAGGAGGAGGGCTGTCTGAGCTGAAAGAAGCCACTGGTGAGATTCAGCAGGTCTGTGATGAGGTTGGTAGTGTTTGTTTTTATTCCTCCACATTTCTTGTTTTTCTGCTAAAACAGTTTATATCATTTACTTTGATCCGCACGTCCTTTACTACACAGTGAAATCACCAGTGTTCATTTAAAATTTCAGAGCTTATTTACGTCCAACCTGACTTATAGAAACACTGCTGGGTGTTAATTCAATACTCAAAATGTTAAGTCACCGCTGTGGAATTTGCTGAGTAGCGCGCTCTGGTCAGTGTCCTGATGAAGATCGAACAGAAAGTGTTGCTATTTTTCCTGCAGCGTCTTTATCTTTAGAATTTAGTGTTTTAATCTTCTTTCAAATTTCATTATTATTATTTATATTATTTTTTTATATTGGTCAGAGTTGTCACACTACACATTTTAATGTACTTTATATGTCTTAAGTGCCTCAAACCAAAATAGCATGTTGAATTACATGAACTAAAGAAACTTTTTTCTGCAAAAAAATAAAATAAAAATAGAAAACAGCATGTTTGTTGTTAATAATAATAATAACAATAATAATGCGATTTATTCATACTGTATAGACGCCTTTCACATGAGGTCGCCATCCAATTAAAACAGAAGAAGAGCGAAGAGTGTGAGAGGGGTGTCAAGGGGTAGCAAGATTAATATAAAGTACTTTAAATGTAAGTAAAGTGAAGTAGTTTAAGAGTGGAGGTAATGTAATACATTAAAGATATTTGGGTTTTAATATGGACGGCAGAGTTCTGGACAGGGGCGGACTGGCCATCGGGAGCACCGGGACATTTCCCGGTGGCCTGACGGTCGTTCTGGCCTGCCGGCTGCCGCTGTGCAGATTATCAGCCTGGCATGTGATAGGCTGGTGTGCAACTACTAATTAATTGACGGATCTCTCAATCTACGAATCAGGCAATGCAAAGGGAAGATTAGACGATCAGGAGGGAAAATTACACTCCCACATGACCTCCCACATGACCCAACGTCAGCGACGCACTGCCTAATATCTGGCTATATCCAGAGACAGGGTATATCTGACTAAATCGTTAAAAAAAATGGAGCGTAAACGCAAAGGAGGAGCAGAGAGAGAGAGAGAGAGAGAGAGAGAGCGTATAAAAAGGGAAAAAGCCCCGGCCGCAGACGCAGCAAGCTGCTGCAAAATCCCAGCCATGTTCGCCAGTAAGGGAACAGGTCGGTCAAGATTACATTTACATTATATTTATAATAATTTGTCAGACGAACACTTTCATCCAAATCACTTAGATAATCACAATAGATAAAATTAAACCAACAACCGAGCAACAATATGTAAGTGCTGCTGTGCTGTGTCAAGTCTCGTTTCGTCTACATGTAGCATATTTTTCATATAATAAATAAAAATGAATAAAAAGTAGACAAAATAGTGTTAGTGGGTCAAATATTTTAAATAATAAATCAAGTAGATGGTATGGAAAAGAATACAGTATTAGTTATTTTGATTTTTCATTTCTAGTCTACAATATGCAGCCTACAATGTTTGTTTATTTATTTATTTAGAAAAGGTGAGGAAGGAAGCAGCAGTAGCACTAGTGCTGCAAATGCTCCTGCTGTTGAGCTACAGTAGAGGTGGTGGACAGTCCAGCGTTTGAGTCAGAGCAGGAATCTTCAGGTAAAGTTTAAGATACTGTAAGCAAAACTAAACATGCAGGCAGCAGCCTATACTTTTTAAACAACATGTGCTTTTTATGATTTATAAGATCAGTAGTAGGACTGTGATTTTGGGGACCTACAACTGATGGCTGCACAATTATACATACAGATTATTGAACACGCTTATTTCATATCGCAGAGCAACTAGATGTGCAGAGTGAGAGAGAGAAGGATTCAGGGAAAGATGAAGGAGACAGTGAAAGCCGGTGCACTAGTAGTGCTAATTACTTACTGTTTACTCTTACTGGTCTGTTCCACATAATGCCATAATTGAGTAAACATTGTTATCTGTTACTTACGCTGTCATAGGTTTTGTTAAGTTTATTTGTGTTTGTGTTTCTGATACATTTGGTATACTAGAGTTGAGCACTGAAAATACATAAAATGTAAAATTTCAACATGTGAATGTGTCTCTTATTATCTCTTTTAAAAAGCCAATTTTCTATTTGTCATTGGTTTGGTAGTATAAATGGTGTATTCCTAGTGAGTTGTTAAGGGTTATTTTTTTATTCATTTATATTGCATCTGGTAGTCTACCTGTTACAATAATAGGGTTAGCCTACAAGTTTATCAGTCCAGTAGATTACATGAATAGGGTGGTGGTGACTGCAGCAGCAGAGGTGGCCTGGGAGTGGAGTCAAATTCCCGGCCTGAATTATTGTCCCAGTCCGCCACTGGTTCTGGATACTTTGAAGTGTATGCAGGACTTTTTGTGATATGCCAGTTAAAAGTGCATTAAAGAAATCAATGCACAGTTAAGTTTTAGAAAATCGCAGGAAAACCAAGTGTTTATTTAATTTAAGCAATTGGTGAGACAGGAGGGAGGAAGAGGAGAGTCAGGCTTTATGGTAATAAAGTTGTGTATCACCTGCATAACAATGGAAATATATACTGAATTTAAATATAAAGCTGTGACCAAGCGGGAAAAGATAGATGAGGAACAGAATGAGGGCAAAGGACAGAGCCTTGGGGAACACCACAGCTGACAGGGAGAGGCTGAGAATGAATGTTTTTTTTTTGTGTGTGTATGGTCAGCGAGGTATGAAGTGAACCATGAGAGGAATGTCAGGGCTGCTTGTTGAGAAAATAAATCCCATCTTGTTCCTGAACATGATGTGCATTACTGAGTGTAGGGGTAAGGAAAGTTATCAGTCAGTGAAAATTTTAGCGCATAACATTATTCTTATCACTGCCACTCAACTGGCATCCCAGCTAGTTAGCTAGAAGTGCTGCTTTCCAATCAGCAAGTAGTTCCCTGCAAAGTAGACTGCACAGGGAACAGGAAGGGCAAGATTTGCCTTAGGTGAAGAAGCTGATCTGGGGGACTCATGTGTATTATCGTGAACTGGTATGTTAAGATGCTGTCTTCCCCACTCTCATTGACCACTCAGGTTTTTGTTAAAATTGGTTGAGTGACTGGTTGCTTTAATTCCCAGGAAGCCCTCATGTCTGTGTTACCTTCTGGCTCTCACTTTTAGTTACGATGACATAGTGAGTCCTCCTGGAGTCTCCGATTGCACTCTGCACTAAATATACACCTTAAATCACTGTATATATTATAGGCCTGTGACCAGAACTAACTCATCTCTTCTCTTCTCTTCTCACTCTGTATTTGTGTTATTGAAGTTACCATGACTTCTGCATGTAACAGTTATAAGTAAGAACAGTTATGTGTGTGTGTCATGGAAAAATACTTCGGCATAAAAGTAAAAAGTGCTGATTATTCTTAATTTGCAGATGAAGGTTCACGCAGAGCAAAAAACAGGAAGAACATTTGACATCTTCACTGCTAAATCCTACAAGTCACAGGTGGTATCTGGGACGAACTATTTCATCAAGGTAGAACACAAAGACACTCATTCAGTCTTATACTGAATAAATCTCAAGCCATTTTCTTTAAATAATAACTTGTATCTGATGGACACTGACAGGTGCATGTGGGTGGTGAGGAATGTGTTCACCTGCGTGTCTATAAGAAGCTGCCTTGTAATGGAGGAAACCTGGAACTTACTGAACTACAGTATCCCAAAGCCCATCAGGACCCCATCGAGTACTTCTGAACATGTCTTCCATTTATAAAGGAACAGAATTGTAGCAGCACTAACACTCACAAACAGGAAGTGTGTTTGAATGTGTATTACATTTGGAATGTTACATGGGTTAAGTTGGGTTTCTTCTGTATTGATGCCTGAAGAATGATCTGCTTGAGTCAATAAAAAGATAATTATCATTGATATTATCAATTACTCTTGGTGAAGTTTTTTTTTTGTATGGTTAAAGTTTGAAAGATCAGTATTGTTTTATTATTTTTTGTGATTTAAGATGTTTATGTTCTGTTCTACAGTTTCTGAATTTGAATTGCATCTGTTCTTTTGCGTAACTATATTTCTGCATGGCGTCATGTTACTGTACATAACCAAAGTGGTGTGTTGTATTTGAGGGGGGATTTCCGTCAGTCAACTGCTAACTATTATGCGTAATCTTGTCTTTCATTAGAGATGCCTAATAATGTAACATTTGGTGTTAAACCAAACACAAAGTTGGTTAGAAAGAGAGAGAGAGAGAGTTCTGCTTTTACTTGAGTAATATTTTCTTTATGGAACCTTTACTTTTACTCATTTTTGCCCACCTCTCAATGTCTATATAGCTGTTAAAAATACCTGTAATGACATGTAGAGCAAAAATAGAGATTGGTGCATGTTCTCTGGTGTGAATGTGTGTATTTAATAGAATATTGTGGAAATTTAATTTAATACACTGAACCTGTTGGGAGACTGTGTTACCATAATAATATTCCTGTTTACTGCATGTTACTTGTTCAGCTTACAGTAAGTAAATGTAATTTTTTTTTATTATTGTAATGGGTTTGACGCATGGGTGGCACCACAAACACAGGCACAAGGCGAAGGTCTTGAAAAATCCATTTATTTAGAAAAATGGCGAAGGAAAATGGTTTGAGGGAGGATGGAAATAAAGGGAAGGAATGTATGTGAAGGAGGTGTGTGCAGCCGTTCTATCGGGTTGAAGTCAGGACTTTGTGCAGGCCAGTCAAGTTCTTCCACACAACTCCCTGATCCATATCTTTATGGCGCTTGCTTTTGAATGCTTGTGAATATTTTAGGCAATATATATGTACTGTTGTGTGCTGGAAGTTTGTAGTTGTCTCGAAGTTATAGTTTCTCGATATAGTTTCTGCGCATGCGCGAGCGTGCAGCAGCTTGGTGCAGTTGCTCTCGGAATTCTCGTGTGTTTTTTACTTTTTATTATACTTTCCTTCTCTTATTTATTTATAACTTTATTCTGTATTTAACTAGTAAGGTCGCCCTTTCAAACCATGCGTTTTGAAAGTGTTCTTGTTCTCAGTTACGCAATTTTAATTACACTTTCGGCGCTCCGGGTGATCAGCGCGCAACAGCAAGGAGGCGGCTCCTTTGTTTACAACAGGGAACAGCTGATCGCACTGAAGCCGGCCGGCATCAGAGATCCGACTCTGTATAGGACTCTAAACATTCCGGATGAGATACGGAGGAGGACGATAAGAGGATGCAGAGGTGGAAGGAAGCGGCGCAGAGGAGCCAAAGAGGAAGAGAAACGCGCGGCGCATAAGGAAAGGATGAGAAAGTACAAGCCGTATGTCCCGTCTCTTATCATGGGCAACGTGAGATCTCTGGACAATAAGATGGACGAGTTGACAGCTTTGTTAAAGACTGAAAACATCTTCCGCGAGTGCAGTCTGATGTGTTTTACTGAGACTTGGTTACATAGTGATGTGCCAGACTCTAATATTACACTGGACGGCTTCAGCGCGATTCGGAGCGACAGGACGAGGAGAGAGAGCGGTAAGAGGAAAGGAGGGGGGCTGGCTGTTTACATCAACAACATGTGGTGTAACCCCGGTCATGTGACTGTTAAGGAGCGCGTTTGTAGTCCAGATATTGAACTGTTGGCTGTCGGACTTCGCCCATATTATTTACCAAGAGAATTCTCACATGTGATAATAACTGCTGTGTACATTCCTCCATCCGCGAATGCCGCTGCCGCGTGTGACGTCATTCACTCTGTAACTGCCAAACTCCAGACTCGACACCCTGATGCCTTTCTCCTGATCTCCGGTGATTTCAATCACACATCACTGAACAAGACTATTCCCACTTTCACCCAGTACGTGGATTGTCACACTAGGGGGGAGAAGACACTAGACCTGCTGTATGCTAATGTCAAAGGTGCTTACAGTGCTGCAGCACTTCCCCCCCTGGGGAGGTCGGATCACAACCTAGTCCACCTCATGCCCACATACAAACCACTAGTTCAGAGACAGCCTGCTAATGTGAGGAGTGTAAGAAGATGGACAGAAGGTGCCACTGCTACGTTACAGGATTGTTTCGAGGCTACAGACTGGGAGGTTCTCAGTGCATCATATGGAGAGGACATTGATGGAATGACGGACTGCATCACGGAGTACATTAACTTCTGTGTTGACACCTGTGTACCGATGAGAGATATTCGCTGTTTCCCCAACAACAAACCCTGGGTCACCAAAGACATTAAAGCGTGTTTAAATGAAAAAAAAAAGTGCCTTTAGGTCTGGTGATAAGGAAGCAGTGAAGAAGGCTCAAAAAATGCTAACCGGGAAAATCAAGGAGGGGAAAGAGGCATACAGGAGAAAACTAGAACAAAGGCTGAAGCAAAACAACACGAGAGAGGTGTGGAGGGGCATGAGGAGTATCACTGGCTATAAGACAAGCGGCCAGGCTATTGAGGGGAATAGGGAACGTGCAAACGACCTCAACACTTTCTTCAATAGATTTGATGTCCCTATGTCTCACACTCCCCCCGACTTCAACCCAAATCCACACATTCCTGCTCCTATGTCCTCCCCTACACAGAGAACAGTCACAGTCACTACTCCTGCACTCCCAGCAATCAACATCTCAGTGGATCAGGTTAAACATGGCCTGAGTAAGATCAGCCCTACAAAAGCTGTAGGTCCGGATAAGATCAATCCGAGAGTCCTGAAATCCTGTGCTCCCCAACTATGTGGTGTCCTCCAGTACCTCTTTAGCCTGAGTCTGTCTCTTCAGAAAGTCCCTGCACTGTGGAAAACATCATGCATTGTGCCGGTACCCAAAACACCACGTCCCTGTGCCCAGAACGACTACAGGCCGGTGGCTTTAACATCGCATATTATGAAGGTGTTTGAGAGACTGATCCTGGATACACTTCGTCCCCTGGTGAAGTCCTCTCTGGACCCTCTTCAGTTTGCCTATCAGCCGTTCATGGGTGTTGATGACGCCATAATACACCTGCTACATCGCACCTACTCTCACCTTGACAAGCCTAGGACCTCCGTAAGGATGATGTTCTTTGACTTCTCCAGTGCCTTCAACACCATCCAACCAGCAGTACTGGGGGAGAAATTAAGGAACATAAACATTGACACCCGCTTGGTTTCCTGGATCATGGACTACCTGACCTGTCGCCCCCAGTATGTCCGACTAAAGAACTGTGTGTCAGAGACTTTGATCTGCAGCACTGGAGCTCCCCAGGGGACGGTACTGTCTCCGTTTCTTTTCACCCTCTATACATCTGACTTTAGATATAACTCAGAGTCATGCCACCTGCAGAAGTTCTCTGACGACTCTGTGGTTGTTGGGTGTATAGAGGAGGGTGACACCTCGGAGTACCAGTCTGTTGTGGATGACTTCGTTTCCTGGTGTGAGCGTAATCACCTACAACTCAACATCAGGAAAACAAAGGAGATGGTGGTAGACTTTAGGAGAAACAAGACCCCTGTGACTCCTATATCCGTCAAGGGGGAGATAGTGGACATTGTCTCCGATTACAAATATCTGGGAGTTTATCTGGACAACAAACTTGACTGGTCACTCAACACAACGGCACTCTACAAGAAAGGTCAGAGTCGATTGTACTTTCTTCGAAGGCTCAGGTCTTTTAACGTCTATAATACCATTCTACAGATGTTCTATGAGACCGTTGTGGCGAGTGTCATTTTTTACGCTGTGGTCTGTTGGGGTGGTAACATTAAGGTGTCTGATAAGAACAAACTGGACAAGTCAATTAAAAAGGCCGGATCTGTGCTAGGCATGGAGCTTGACTCGGTGGATGTAGTAGCAAAGAGGAGGATTCTGTCCAAAGTACAATCCATTGTGAACAATCCTTCTCACCCGCTATACAGTGTTTTGGCTGAACAGAGGAGCAGTTTCAGCCAGAGACTGATTACTATCAAGTGTTCCACTGAGCGTCACAGGAAATCCTTTCTCCCAACGGCCATAAAACTTTACAACTCTTCGCTGTAACTCATACACACATGTATGTGGATTTTTTCACTGACTGGTATACAACAGGACACTAATACTTACCCATTTTTTTTTTTTTTTTTTTTTTTTTCCCCACCTTCCTTAGTTAACAACTGTGAGCACCTGTAACCGAGCATAAGCAATTTCCCTTTGGGATTAATAAAGTTCTTTGAATCTTGAATCTTGAATCTTCTGTTGTGTACAACAGCAGGTAAGGTGCACACACGCTGTTTACCTGGTGCACGTGTTCTTGATGTTGCTGCACAGGTGCCTGCTGCCCTGAGGAGGAACATTGGAGCTGTGGTTCTTCATGCCGGCACGAACGACACCAGGCTGAGGCAGACGGAGATCCTAAAGAAGGACTTCAGGAGCCTGGTCGAGAAGGTCCGCAGCACATCACCCACGACAAGGATCATCGTACTGTATCTGGACCGCTTCCCACATTTCAGCGAGGAATCGAGAAGTTCAGTAGATTATTTGCCTTTAATGAATGGTTACAATCTTGGTGTCAACAACAGAAATTACGCTTTGTTGTTAACTGGAATGTTTTCTGGGAGCGTCCTAGGCTCTATCACACCGATGGCCTACACCCTAGCAGAGCTGGAGCAGCGGTCCTCTCTGACAACATCTCCAGAACACTACGAACCATCTGACTGGCGGTAAGTCATACTGTAGATTCCAAACATATTAGACACATCACAACTCACCGTAGTGATAGACGAACACACATAGCTTGTCCTATAGAAACTGTGTCTGTTCCCCGAATACTGAGAAAAAAGAATAAATTTGTTAAATTTGCCTGAAACAATCTGATAACCAGAAAACCAGAAAAAGGCAAAATAAGTAGTCAAAATCCACCTCTAAAGTTTGGACTACTCAACATTAGATCCCTTGCGCCTAAAGCACTTATTGTTAATGAAATTATCTCAGATTATTGCCTTGACGCACTCTGTCTCACTGAAACCTGGCTTAAACCAAATGAATATTTTGGTCTGAATGAGTCTACTCCGTCAGGATATTTCTATAAGCACGAGCCCCGTCTAATTGGTCGCGGTGGTGGTGTCGCCACTATCTACAATGATGTACTCACTGTTACCCAGAAAATAAGGCCCAGGTTTAATTCATTTGAAGTGCTTATCATTAATGTTGCACTAAATGAAATGCGTAATAAACCCTTGCTATATTTTACCTTGGCCACCGTGTACAGACCCCCGGGGCCATATGGCGATTTTCTTAAAGAATTTGGACATCTGCTATCAGACCTATTGGTTAACTCTGACAAAGTATTGATAGTAGGAGACTTTAACATTCATGTAGATGATGCTAACGACGCTTTAGCACTCACATTTATGGATTTACTAAATTCCTTTGGGGTTAAGCAAAATATAATTGGAGCAACTCACCGCTTTAATCATACGCTAGATTTAATTATATCCCATGGTATAGATGTCTCTAATATAGAGATCATACCTCAAAGTGATGATATCACAGATCATCACCTCCTGACATATACTCTACCCGTAGAACAGATTAGCTGTGCCTCCCCACGCTATCAATCTGTTAGAAATATGAATCCCACCACTAAAGACAGATTCACAAGTAATCTGCCGGATCTGTCCCAATTTCTTATTAGACCCCTAAATGCAGATGATCTAGATGAAGTGACTAGCAGCATGGGCACTATTTTTACCAGTACATTAGACACTGTTGCTCCCATCAGCTTAAAAAAAGTCAGAGATAAAACATTGGCACCGTGGTACAACAGTCATACTCGCGCCCTAAAGAGAGCAACCCGTAACCTCGAGCGAAAATGGAGGAAAACTAAATTAGAAGTTTTTCGAATTGCGTATAAAGACAGTATGTGCAGCTATAGACAGGCTCTAAAAACTGCTAGGACCGAGCATCTTAGCCAACTGATAGCAAGAAACCAAAACAATCCCAGGTTCTTATTTAGTACAGTGGCTCGCCTAACAAAACCTAAGATGCCCGCAGAGAGTATCCCATCACAGTTTAGAAGTGAAGACTTTATGGACTTCTTTAATGAAAAAATCAATAATATCAGGAAGAAAATAAAGGAGGTTCAACCTCTAATAGTATCTCACGATCCAGTTCAGCCTATAGCTTCACATTTAGGTTTTCACTGCTTTACAGGTATAGGACAGGAAGAGCTGTATAAACTTATCACCTCGGCTAAATCAACAACGTGCCTGTTAGACCCAATCCCAACCAGATTTTTAAAAGAAGTGATGCTTACGGTTGGAGAGCCACTCCTAAACATTATTAATTCTTCATTACATCTAGGTCACGTCCCTAAACCTTTCAAGTTAGCAGTTATTAAGCCGCTTCTTAAAAAATCTAATTTGGAAGCGAATGAAATAAAAAATTACAGACCGATCTCAAACCTCCCGTTCATATCAAAAATACTAGAATAAGTAGTATCAGCTCAAATTTGCACATTCTTGCAGGATAACAACATCCTTGAAGAATTTCAGTCAGGTTTCAGGCCCCATCATAGCACAGAAACTGCACTAGTTAAGATTACAAATGACTTGTTTTTAGCTTCAGACCAAGGCTGCATCTCATTGCTAGTCCTGCTCGATATTAGTGCTGCATTCGACACTATAGATCATAATATTCTCATAGATCGCTTACAAAATTATATAGGTATTCAGGGACAGGCACTAAAATGGTTTAGATCTTACCTGTCTGATCGCTACCATTTTGTAGATCTAAATGGAGAACCGTCTGGTATAATGCCAGTGAAATATGGGGTCCCACAAGGGTCAGTTTTAGGACCTCTGTTGTTCTCAATATACATGCTTCCCTTGGGTAACATCATTAGAAGACATGGGATTAGTTTCCATTGTTATGCTGATGATACCGAATTATATATCTCAACTAAACCAGACGAAATACCTAAGTTGTCTAGATTAACTGAGTGTGTCCAGGACATAAAAGATTGGATGACCAATAACTTTCTTTTATTAAATTCAGATAAGACAGAGATATTACTTATTGGCCCAAAAACCAGCACACAACAGCTTTCACAATTCAACTTGCGCTTAGAAGGATGTACTGTTATTACCAGCTCAGCAGTAAAAGATCTGGGAGTAATATTAGACAGTAACTTGTCTTTTGAAAATCACATTTCAAATATCACAAAAACAGCCTTTTTCCATCTTCGAAATATTGCTAAACTTAGGAACATCTTATCCGTATCTGATGCAGAAAAACTAGTTCATGCATTCATGACCTCCAGACTGGACTATTGTAATGCATTACTAGGTGGTTGTCCTGCATCCTCAATAAACAAGCTTCAGCTAATCCAAAATGCAGCTGCCAGGGTTCTCACTAGATCCAGAAAATATGATCATATAACCCCAATATTATCATCCCTGCACTGGCTACCTGTTCAGTTTAGAATAAATTACAAAATAGTATTACTTGCATACAAGGCCTTAAATGGTTTAGCTCCCACATACCTAACCAGTCTTCTGATACGCTACAATCCACCACGCGCCTTAAGATCACAAAACTCCGGACTTCTGGTAGTTCCCAGAATTTCAAAATCTACAAAAGGGGGTAGGGCTTTTTCATATTTAGCTCCAAAGCTTTGGAATAGCCTTCCAGACAGTGTTCGGGGAGCAGACACGGTTTCTCAGTTCAAAAGTAGACTCAAGACGCATCTTTTTAATCTGGCATACACATAACTCATCCCAGTACTCATACTCCAGTACACCTACTGTATAACGAATGGCAACTACGCTAATTCTCCCCATTTGTTCTGTATTTCTCTACCCATCCCGAGGCATCGGGAGATTTTGCCAGCTTCAGTAGACAAAGGCCGACCCTGCGAGGTTCCTGAGGCATCCAGAGAAGGACCAGCTCCAACTGGATTCAGCTTTATGATGGTTGGAGCTACACATGCTGCTCCTGTGCTTCCAGTGATCCAGACCAGATGAGGCCCTCTGCACCTACTGACTCGTCCCTATGCTGAACTGGTCTTCATGACAAATTTAAATAATTTCTGTCATATTGAATTTTCACCTGCACAACACATAAGATGTTATATCATTTCTATCTGTTATCGCCCAAATGAGGATGGGTTCCCTGTTGAGTCTGGTTCCTCTCAAGGTTTCTTCCTAATGCCATCTCAGGGAGTTTTTCCTTGCCACCGTCGCCGTCACCCTTGGCTTGCTCATCAGAGAAATTTCATTCATTCGTCTCATTATTATCTGCACATTTTTCTCACACATCCACACTTCCAATGATTTTCTTTTCTATAATTATTATTATTATTTGTTTTTATTTATTTATTTTCTATTATAATTTTATTTATTTATTTATTATTTTATATATAATTATTCTATATATATATATATTTTTTTTTTGTTGTTGTTAAATTTCTTTAATTTTTGTGAAGCTGCTTTGAGACAATGACCATTGTTAAAAGCGCTATATAAATAAAATTGAATTGAATTGAATTGAACAGTTCCGCCCCCCCTGCCCCCCCCTCCCCAATTTTCTCCCAAATTTTGTTGTGTCCAATTCCTCCACGTCACTAGGGGGCTCCCACATTAAGGGAACTACTACCAGTCAGCCCAGTTATCGCATTAGTAAAGGGTGCATAATGAGACCTTTGTTTATGTTTGAGTGTGTCACGCATCTGGCCGTTTTAGAACAAACCAAAATTTTCCATCAAATACTGGTAACACCATAGACATAAATGGTTGTGTCACCCATGTTTGATTAAAATTATTATAAAATCAAAATGTTCTTAAGCTTTTATTTTAATGGATAAAGGATATAATAATTTTAAATGCATAGCAATAAATGTTTCTTTTAAAAACAAATTCTGCCTCTCATTTGCCACCCCAATTGAAGAATGGCCTTATTATTAAAGTTTTTACCTCTGCACATGTGCCTCGACTGCAATCCCATATATTGTGACAGTAGTTTGATATTTAGCTCTTTACTGGTAAGTGTTACTATAGTGTTACAGTATAAGACATATAATAGTATAGTATAGTAGTACTGGAATGTGTAATGTTATTTCTATAGAAATCTACAGTATACATACAGTATAATAAAACTGTAAAGTTGACGAGTCGTTGAAAATATCCCCCCCCCCCCCCCCCCACCCCCCCCCAAAAAAAAAAAAATAAATCTGGGGGGGACGTAAGGTGAATAATAGAACACATCAAGATGTTTTTTTTTTTTTTTTTTTGACTGGTTGTTTGTGCATGCATCACGTAAAAACTACTGAACAAATTTTAATGGGTTTTCACAGGTATATTTGGCCGAGCTTGAGGAAAGATATAGGCTTTGTTTCATCACAATAGGGCCACAGGAAGTGGAAATATGCACATTTAATGGAACATAAAATGGAAAATGCGCATATATCATAAAAAAGCAACCTTGAAAAAATCATTAGTTCATCTCAAAATTCACCAGGTGGGGCTGTACGTTTTTTTAAAATGAGCTTATGAGTGTGCAATTAAATTTCATGTGAACAAAATCATAGGCACATCTAGTGATGAATAAATCATTGGAGGAGTCTGAGCTGGAAGAGGCCACTGCTGAAG
The DNA here is from genome assembly GCA_030522415.1 of Channallabes apus. Lineage (NCBI taxonomy): Eukaryota > Metazoa > Chordata > Actinopteri > Siluriformes > Clariidae > Channallabes > Channallabes apus. The sequence continues at coordinate 29,465,417 of CM060115.1, read as the reverse complement.
TTCAGAAGATCTGTGATGAGGTTGTTGGAGTTTGTTTTTATTCCTCCACTTATCTTTTTCTTCTGCTAAACAGTTTACATCATTTTATTTGATCACTTACTCGCTTACAGAGTTTATTTGAGTCCAACTGGACTTATATACAATAAACACTGCTCGGTGTTAATTCAATACTCAATCGCTACTGTGGAATAGTAGCATGCTCTGCTCAAGTGTCCAGATGAAGCTTAAACAGAAAGTAACATCCAATCAGTGGAGCGAATTGGGGAAATTGTTTGACTAAGCTAACTGAGATGACCTATATGCAATTTTTATTTTTAATTTTAAATATATATTTCTTATTTCTCTCTCTCTCTCTCTCTCTCTCTCACACACACACACACACACACACACTCTTACTCTCTTACACACTAACACTGTTTTCAACATTTATGCCCCTGCCTTTCAAAATGTATAATGAGACACTTAATGTGCAACAAAGATTCAGTAATAAATAAAAGAAGCATTCATACCAAATTTAGTCAGAAAACCTTTAATTTACGTTTGTATCAAAATAATGAGTAAGCCATAATTATTAAACACATGACTTATAAAACCTCATATGACCTTGACAAATGTTTTCCCTACTTCAAATTCTCTGTGTTTAAACAGTTGCAATAAAATGACCACTACAGTAAATTAACACATGCAGCTGATCCAGGCGAGCAAGACACAAGATGCAATCTAAGAGTCACGGCCATCAGAACAACAGCTGAAGTTTAGAAGTAATATTATGCAACAGTTAGTTGGCAGTATGACAGCAGCCAGACCTGACTGATTAATCCTTCTTTTTTTTTATCGGACAAGGAGATGGACAGATGCGGCGCGGTGGTGTAGTGGTTAGCACTGTCACCTTGCACCTCCAGGGTCTGGGTTCGATTCCCTGGCCAGGCTCGATTCCCGTCTCTGTGTGCATGGAGTTTGCATGTTCTCCCCGTGCTTGGTGGGTTTCCTCCGGGTACTCTGGTTTCCTCCCACAGTCCAAAGATATGCAGGTTAGGCTAATTGGCATTCCTAAATTGCCCGTAGTGTGTGATTGTGATTGTGTGTGAGCGTGTATGTGTGTGTGCCCTGCGATGGATTGGCACCCTGTCCAGGGTGTACCCCGCCTAGTGCCCGAAGTCTCCTGGGATAGGATCCAGGTCCCCCGCGACCCTGAACACAGGATTAAGCGGTATAGAAGATGAATGAATGAATGAATGTTATGTTAGACTTCTGTAAACAATAAATAATTAGATGTAATTGCTGTTGGAGAGTAAGCTACTTGTTTTGTGTTTATAGTACAAATACAAATAAGTTTTTATATTTCATGTTCAACAGTCGTGTAAACCTTAATTGTTGGAATCTATCCCAGTTCTACAAAAAACACTGAATGACAATACTTTTGAATTACAACACATGTGTATATAATAAGTACAATAATAATAAGTACACGTCTTTATTGTATAGATTAGTTCCAAAAGTACTAAAATTTGTGGAGGAGGTCGTCCCCCTATACAGTTCCTCAGAATTTCACAATCATTTCAGGCTTTCCAAAGAACAAGTGGAGGTGCGAACTACATAATTTAACTACAATTTGGTATATTCTCCTGAACCCTTATGTTCTACCTATACAGGATGTCATTACTACCCTTGGTCCTGTTTATTAGCTTTTTCAGTACTATTGCAGTGAATGGGGGTGAGATATTTAGTTTTTCAATGACCTTTCCTTTGAAACAGATTTTCAGTTCTGTACAGTAGCTTAGAAAAACCATAAATTCAAATTCAAATTCAAATTTTATTGGTCACATACACAATCATACACAGTATAATATGCAGTGAAATGCTTTATACGGCCGCCAGTGACCTTAAAAAAAGAAAATAAAAGCTTGTACGTAAAATAAATAATCAATAAAAAGGAAATACTAAAGAAATAATTTTAACTAGTAAAATTAACTGTGCATAAGGGCATAATAAAATATTGCAAAAATATAGGATTAAAGTGACAGTGGTTGTGCAAATATGCATGGAGGTGACATGTGCAATTGTCCAGATGTATGAGTATTTAGTGCAAGTGTGTATGAATGTGTCCATGATTGTCCAGTCAGTGTTGTGAGCTTAAAAGATGTTATTAGTCCTGTGTGGAGGTGTGATTGTGTGATTGAGAGACCTTATCACCTGCGGGAAGAAGCTCCTCCTCAGTCTCTCTTGCCTCATTTCCACTACACTGGTGCTGGTGCCCGGTGCCGGTGCCGGTGCCCGGCCGGTGCTGAACTGGGAACCACCCGAGAACCGGCCCGCGTTTACACTAGACAGGAGCTCAGCGGGAGCTGCATGATAATACGTCACAGGCCACGCCCACTAAACAGAAACCAACATGGCCGAAGTCAGTTATTCTCCAGACTATTAAAATGTATTTCAGTATCTCCAAAGGCAGCTTATTCGACGTGTTATAACCGCTGAAACAGAACGACATAGACAACGATTACGTGCAAGACGACTGGTAAGTTCTGACACCCCGTTAACTTACAATGTGTTTTTTTTTTTTTACCGAGATTAGCATTAGCTCAAATGCTAATGCTATCTAACTATACTGTTGTTTTTCTTTTTCAACACGTAATTTATGCAGTAAATAACATTTAACATTTACATTTTCAGATCGCCTCAAAACTGTGTGTGTGCCATAAATCGCCCGTGATGTGGATGTTGCCATCACGGCAAGGAGCTGATGTAAAAGCGGCATTAATGGACTACAACAGACAGGACCAATACATCTGTAGTGTTTTATTGAAATGCAACAGTGCAGACAATTGAAGAACATTTAGCCAAAAGGCAACAAAGTAAAAAAATTTTAAAAGTGGCAACGAGTACAGTGCAAGCATGTATTTGTAAATTAAACTGTGATTACAATAATAAATTTTAAAAAATGAAGAAAAAAAAACAGCTGTGTGTTGTCTGGTTTTTCTCCATAACATTAACCATTCGTTCCAAAAGGCCCAGCATAGCACCTGATGTCTCATCCATTTTATTAAGAATGGCCTCATTCTCCACCGCTGCCACTTTTACACAGCCCCTTCTTTTTTTTTTAAGTACTTTGCAATTTCTCTTGAATCTCTGCGGATATCCAAATTGCTAAAAGCGCTTTAGCTTCCTCCGCACTCCACGTTTGGGTCGCCGCCATTTTATTTTTAGAAAAATCTCCCTATAACTCCGCCCACTGCTCGTGACGTCACGGGTTCTCGGTTCTAGACCAGCAGCGTTTAGGGGCCGGTTCGGTGCTTATTTTAGGGCACCGGCACCAATTTTTATTCTGTGGAAAAGCGCGGCACCGGTTCCAAAATTGGGAACCGGCACGGAACCGGCACGGGAACCAGAGCAGTGGAAAAGGCCTATCTGTGTTGGCCTTTAGGGAGCGGAATCTCTTCACAGACCGCAACAAAGAGAACAGTCCATTACTGGGGTGACTAGGGTCCTTCATGATCTTCCTGGCCTTAGTCCAGCACCGCTTGCTGTAGATGGAATGTAGGTCAGGGAGCTCAGTGCGGATGATGCGCTCGGCTGATCGCACCACCCTCTGTAGAGCTCGTCTGTCCTGCATGGTGCTGTTCCCGAACCAGGTCGTGATGTTTCCCGTCAGGATGCTCTCTATGGTGCAGGAGTAGAAGTTCCTGAGCACCTTGGAGGGCAGTCTAAAGTCTCTCAAGCGTCTGAGGTGGTAGAGACGCTGCCGGGCTTTTTTCACCACGGTGCTGATGTGACAGGACCATGATAGGTCCTGCGTGATGTGAACACCGAGGTATCTGAAGCTGTCCACTCTCTCCACTGGGCTCCTGTTGATGACGGGGGTCTGGTAGTTCCTCTCCTGCTTTGTACTAAAGTCCACTATCAGCTCCTTTGTCTTACTGACGTTCAGGAGGAGATTGTTCCTCTGGCACCAGTTCTCCAGATTTCCAATCTCCTCTAGGTAGTCCGACTCATCATTGTTGGTGATCAGTCCGACCACGACGGTGTCGTCAGCAAACTTGATGATGGAGTTGGAGTTGGTAGTGGCAACGCAGTCGTGGGTGTACAAAGAGTACAGCAGGGGGCTCAGAACACAACCCTGGGGGGCTCCAGTGCTGAGAGTGAGTGTGGCTGAGACATGTCCGCCCATCCTTACTGCCTGTGGTCTGCCAGTCAGAAAATTGGAGATCCACTGACATATAGATGAGCTCAGTCCCAGGTGCTCCAGCTTGGTGGTGAGTGTGGAGGGAATTATTGTGTTAAAAGCAGAGCTGTAGTCGATGAAGAGCATTTTAACATAATTCCCTTTCCTAGTGTCCTGGGGTCTCATTTATCAAGCGTGCGTACGCACGGTTTTATGTGTACATCATGCGTACGCACAATTCTACTAATAGAATGCGATTCATTAATTTGTACGTGTGCGTGAAAATGTGCGCACATTTAGAAGAACTCCTGACTGTGCGTAAGCAGAATCCCCTAGTGGTAGAGAACTGTAATCACATATAAACCCAGTGCCCTTAAACTTCACCATTAAAATGTCAGTGTTAATAAATTGATACATTGAATAATTGAATACAACAGGTGATTCTTAGTTATCTGGAACTGTGAATAATATAAAATCCATTTTAATCCATAAAATTTTGGAAATACATTGCTTACAATGGCAGACCTTGCGCTTCTTGAAGATTTGCAACAATCACTTTTGCGCAGAGATCGCGTTTTCAGGGACCGCACAGACTTACTCGCTGAGAGTGATGAGTGGCTTATTAGTCGTTTTCGTTTGCCAAGGGCAATTTTGCTTGATTTGTGTCAGCAGTTCTCGCAACCTTTGGAGAGGCCGACAAAGCGCACCAGTGCAGTCCCCGTGCACACTCAGGTTCTTTCTACTATTGGCTTTTTAGCCACAGGCACATTTCAAAGGGAAATTGGTGACAGGTGTGGTATTTCTCAACCCACCATGAGCCGAATTATGCCACACATTTTACATGCAATTATATCACTTACATCACAGTACATTACGTTTCCAAACACCGCAGCGCAAAGGACAAAAATTATGACCGACTTCTACAGTATAACATCACAGGATTTCCAAGTGTAATAGGGGCAGTTGACTGCACACATGTTGCCCTGAAAGCTCCTACTGCTGATGAATATGCATTTGTACAGTAAATAGAAAAGGCTATCGTGCAGGTAATCTGTGATGCACACTTGAACCTGCTAAATGTCGTTGCGAACAGCCCGGGAGGTACACATGATTCCTTCATTGGGACTCCAGCGCTGCTGGAGAAGGCTGGCTTATTGGTAAGTGTGTAACGATTAATCAGGATTTAAAAATAATTGTAAAATTAGATGACTTCTCAACACCATATAATGTACTGTATTTTAATCTACATCATTGCAGGGGATCGAGGATATGCCCTTAAATCCTGGCTGATGACCCCAGTGGTAAACCTTCTATCCCAAAAGGAGCTGAATTACAACCGAGCACATGAGCGCACAAGAAGCACAGTAGAACGTGCAATAGGCTTGCTGAAGGCTCGATGGCTGTGTCTGTCAGGCAGAGGAGGCACATTGCAATACAAACCCAACAAGGTTTTGAATGTTTAAATATTTAAATTAAGTTTTAATTATATTTTATAACTACAATATTTATAATATACTGTATACATAATTATTTGATTCATTATACAATATAAATTTGATTTAGGTGTGCTATATAGTTAAAGCATGCAGTGTGCTGCATAATATTGCCATTAAAAAAGGTATACCACTGGATGAGATGCCGATACAAGAAGATCGCCACATGGCAGAAGGTTTCGACCCGATGCCAAATGCTGTGGCCGTGCAGCTAAGAGCAGGGATAATCGAACGGTTCTAAATCTGTTTCACAATAAGGAGTAATTGTGAGAAAATGGTGAGATCACTTGGAGCTTTTATTGAACTTGCATGATGCATTTAGTGAATCACTAATGTTCCTCAAGTCCACATTGATTTGGTGCAGTTCCTCTTTAATGCTTGCAATGCCGCTCACTAATTCCTCCTGTGTTTTCAGAACCGCATCAGTCAGGACTCGTGGCTCGAAACGCACCGGACGCGCTGAAGTGGCAGGCGGAGCAGGACCTGGCAAAACTGGCAGATCTATAAAATAAATGTTAAATGAACAATCCAAATCATTTGCAATGTGTGTGTTATTTATCTATGAATAATATATCGCAACACAAACATTTGAAAACCTACTAACCATTTTCGGATGGCTCGGCCTCTCCTGCAGTTGATGGGATTGCACTTTCAGTGTCACCATCGGGGTGACACTGAAATAAGACTCTGACCTCCTCCCGTGGCACCGCTGTCTCTTCTGTGGGCTGCAATTCTTTTTTTAGAGGACACTTTCAAATCAAACCACTTTTTCTTGACCTCTGCAGTAGTTCTACATACAGGTGAGATGGCATTTACCGCATTAGTAACCTGTCCCCACGCCAAGTCTTTTTAATCTTTGACATTCTGCCTGAAAAAGCAGCAAACAAAACTGTCTTATAACATTGTACCTCATTTAAAAGCACTTCCATTTCTTTGTCTTTGAAGTTTTTTTTTCTTTCCTCTCTTCACGGGATCCATGATAACGGTTCTATAGTGCCCTGGCGGCATTGGGTTTTTATAAGGAAGGTTGTTTGCCAAATAAGGTCATTTGAGGGCGTTTCTGTATGCAAATTTAAATTACTATGCACATGCACACAATTTAGAAGGAGTGCGATTCATCATCAGTCATTTCGTACAGCTGTGCGTACTCACGTTTGATAACTCCCAACTTTCTTGTGCTTACGGCTGTTGGTATACGCACTAGTTTAGAACTTGTTTTACGCACGCTTGATAAATGAGACCCCAGGTGAGTGAGTGATGTGTGGAGGAGATGAGAGATTGCATCGTCTGTGGAGCGGTTCTGACGGTATGCAAACTGTAGTGGGTCCAGTGTGTCGGGTAGTGAAGAAATGATGAAGTCTCTGATAAGGCGTTCAAAGCACTTCATCACTACTGAGGTGAGGGCTACAGGGCGATAGTCATTGAGAGAAGCAGGATGTGGTTTCTTTGGAACAGGAACAATAATGGACTCTTTGAAGCATGTGGGGATCACCGACTGAGATAATGAGATGTTGAATATCTCAGTGAACACAGGTGCTAGCTGGTCTGCGCAGGCTCTGAGAATACGACCTGAGATGCCGTCTGGTCCTGCTGCTTTCCTGGTGTTCACTCTCTTGAAGGCTCTCCTCACGTCGTGCTCGGAGATGATGAGCGCGTTCCCGGTGCTGGCTGTGTCTTCCTGTCTGCAGCCGTTAGCGCCGCTAGCATTAGCGCCGTTAGCATTAGCATTGCTAGCGTCTTTAGCTGCAGCCTCGAAGCGAGTGTAAAATGTGTTCAGCTCGTCTGCCAGAGTCGCGTCCGCGTTCGTCATACCAGATGCTGGTGCTTTATAGTCCGTTATTGTTCTTAGTCCCTGCCACAGGCTCCTAGAGTCACTCTGTTGAAGCTGTGACTCTAGTTTTCTCCCGTAGCGCTGCTTCGCCTCTTTCACCGCCTTCCGGATGTTATATGACGCAGCCTTGTACGGTTCCATGTCCCCCGACGCAAGTCCCGTGTTGTAGGCAGCTGTGCGAGATCTCAGAGCGTCGCGGATGGTTTTATCCACCCACGGCTTCTGGTTGGGAAACGTTCTGATAGTCTTTTTCTCTACCGTATCGTCCTAGCTTTTCAATAAATCCCACAACCGCTTCCGTAAACACGCTGACGTCATCATCGGAGCTGTTTCTGAACATGTCCCAGTCTGCGTCATCGAGTGCGTCCTGTAACGCGGCCACCGATTGGTCCGTCCAGCGCGCGACCTCCCTCAGGACCGGAACTTCCTGCTTCAGCCTTTGTTTATATTTTGGCATGAGGAAGATGGCGGCGTGGTCAGATTTACGAAACGCTGGACGAGATTGTGCCTTTATGTACAGTACCAACATGCAATAATTTCAGTGAAAGTAAAAAATTGTAGACAGTTAATATAATTTAGTCTGTAAGACTTACTAGTAAAATTGTATGAAAGTGCAACAAATGCAATGCAAGAGCTCTTACAGTAAGTGTCACCTCAAAGTGCATTTTGAACTTGTAACTGAAAATAAGAGGCAATTTATAACATTGGAAAGATGACAATAAAAGTACATAGACATTTGCTTGAAACAGAATAAGCTTTATTTGCCATGTTTTCAAGAAGGTTTTTAGTAACTTTGCTCTTTAGTAAATTTGCTCTTGTTGTCTTCCGATTTTCTTTAGCTCCTCCACAACAATTCCCAAACTGGTCAACATTTTTTTTCCAAAAGATCGTCTGCGCCTCTCTTTCAGTTGACGCCATCTCTCCAGGTCCGGCCTTACAAGAGACTCAAGCACAGCTGTTCTTCGTTCTGCATGCGCTTCATATGCCTCAAAAAATTGTAAGGGTTGTGAGGATCTCTGCCTCCTGGACATGCTTGTAGTGGCAGAGGTCCCCGGCTGCTCGTCTACAGAAGCACCTGCTGCCTGAGCTTGAGGAAGAGAGATTGATGGAGGCCTGTTTTGAGAAGGTGGATCTTCCAAACATAGAGGAGTAGAGCAGATAGTTCCAGGTGGTGCAGTTCCTATCCCAGAGGACCCAAATAGCTCATCCATTTGCTGCAGAAAAAGCACAATGTAATACGAAAGTGACTTTGTAATAAGATGCAAAATTATCTTATACAGTGCAGTCTTATACTTATTGTGTAGTACTCCCAGGTTTGCTTTCCCTCCCCAGTTGCACGGCGGCAATCCTTAACTCTTTTGTAAGTGGTTAACATGTTGGTTAACTTTTTTCAAATTTTTTCACTTGACAAGGTGTATCCTTTTAGTGAAAAAGTAGTTTGTAGCTTTTTATAAAAAGCAGTTTTGTTACTGATAAGTTTTTGTAAGGTCTTGTAATTTTAATTTTATTTAAAATTTTGCTCTATTATTTATCTATCTATTTATATTTTATATATACTTTATTTTATATTATTCATGTTTTTTTCCATATCACTATCAGCATCCTTGTAATTGTTTTGTGCATTGTAGAACAAATTAATTAGTTGTGTAGGTGTGTCTAAGTATTGTATTGTAGCCTATATGATATATCACATATTTATGATAGAACATAGATTAATTTATTATTTTACTTATCATATAAGTGAAGCAGCAACTACAGATTTCAGCATCAATCAATGTTGACCACATTACATTAAATGTCTGTGACATTTTAGTTATTCCATAAAATTTTTCACTTAAATATGCAGCTGAATACAGTGTGGTCTGTGCAGTATATGCAGTGGTCTGTATGAAAAAAGTACAATAATAAACTTATGCACAAATCCAATATGAAGAATTTACGGGGGAAAAAATGTACTGCAGTCAAAAGATCGTAAACTATTTACAAAATGGCATGCAAATTGATTTGTTATGCAATTACAACCCCTGGCAAAAATTATGGAATCACCCCTCTCAGAAGATGTTCATTCAAATGTTTAATTGTGTAGGAAAAAAAAGCACATACATGCCACAAAACTATTTTCACTCAACAATCCAAACTTCTGGCTGTATAAAATACTTAAAAAAACAAAGAAAGATAACTATGGTCAATGGCAACTGTTTTGACAACTCAAACAGAGGAAAAAAATATGGAATCACCAAATAAAAACACAACTTGTACTTTGTTGCACCACCTCTGGCTTTTATAACAGCTTGAATTCTCTGAGGCATGGATTTAACTAATGTCAAACAGTATACTTCATCAGTCTGTCTCCAGCTTTGTCTTATTGCAGTTGCCAGATCAGCTTTGCAGGTTGGAGCCTTGTCGTGGACCATTTTCTTTAATTTCCAACACAGATTTTAAATTGGATTACGGTCTGGACTATTTGCAGGCCATGCCATTGACATTATATTGTAGCGTTTTTCGACGCTAGCAGGGATCTTGGAGGACGAGTGAGCTTGGTGGCTACCCAATGTAATGAGTAATTTATTAAACTCAGCACAAGCATAAACACACAGGTCAAGCACACACACACACATATGCTTAAACTTGGCCGAAGCCGTTAACCTAAAACAAATGTCCCACCCAGGGTGAACATCAACAGAATGCTGGCCCAAAACCGGCGGTCGCCAGCCCCGCCCACGCCACAATATGTCTTTCCTGTAGGAATATTTTCACAGATGTTGCCGTATGGCACGATGCATTATCATCCTGAAAAATTATGCTACCATCACCAAACATCCTTTCAATTGATGGAATAAGAAAAGTGTCCAAAATCTCAACATAAACATGTGCATTTATAGAAGATGTAATGACTGTCATGTCTCCCATACCTTTACCTGACATACAACCCCATATCAATAATGATTGTGGAAATTTGCATGTTTTCTTCAGGCAGTTGTCTTTATAAATTTCATTGGAACGGCACCAAACAAAAGTTCCAGCATCATCACCCTGCCCAATGCAGATTCGTGATTCATCACTGAATCTAACTATCATCCAGTCATCCGCAGTCCAAGATTGTCTTTCTTTAGCCCACTGAAACCTTGGTTTTTTTTTAATGTTTAGATGTTAATGATGGTTTTATTTTGGCTTTTCTGTATGTAAATCCCATTTCTTTTAGGCGATTTCTTACTGTCCGGTCACAGACATTGACTCCACTTTCTGCCCATTTGTTCCTCATTTGTTTTGTTGTGCATTTTCTGTTTTCAAGTCATATTGCTTTAAGTTTTCTGTCTTGGCGCTTTGATGTCTTTCTTGGTCTACCAGTACGCTTCCCTTTTACAACCTTTCCATTTGATTTGTACTTGGTCCAGATTTTAGACACAGCTGTCTGGGAACAACCAACATCTTTTGCAACATTCCATGAAGATTTACCTTCTTCAAGAACTTTGATAATTCTCTCCTTTGTTTCAACTGACATCTCTCGTGTTGGAGCTATGAGTTATGTCAATCATCTTGGTTCAACACATCCCTAATGTGTGCAAGCACTCTTTTTTAACTGTAGACTAATTAGCAGTTGTAATCAGATACAGGTATTTGTTTTAGAAATGCAAAGTGCATGATGGTTCCATATTTTATTTGGTGATTCCATATAATTTTCCTCAGATTTGTGTGATTCCATATTTTTTTCCTCTGTTTGAGTTGTCAAAACAGTTGTCATTGACTATAGTTATCTTTCTTTGTTTTTTTAAGTGTTTTATACAGCCAGAAGTTTGGATTGTTGAGTGAAAATAGTTTTGTATGTGCTTGTTTTTTTTCTACACAATTAAACATTTGAATGAATCTTCTGAGAGGGGTGATTCCATAATTTTTGCCAGGGGTTGTATATGGATTGAAGCACGAAACACTCGTGATCATCGTCATGTGGTGAATGTGGCCAATCATGAGAAGCTGTGACGTCATCACAGCCTGGCGCAGTCGCTCCTGAAATGCTGCGCTGGCTGAGCAAGCCGGCTGCTCTCGAAACGCTCTCGCGTTACTTTGATGCCACACGTGAACGTCACGTGGCGTCGGCGCCGGTTCAAGTCGGACAAAATTTCTAACCGGCATGCAGTAGTTCAAGTCAGCCGCCGATTGGTCTGCGCAGCGCCGCATGAAGTCGAACGCACCCTTTGTCTAGTGCGCTCTCACGCCCCCGTTTCCGCCCTGTCTGCTCACCTGTTCCTCATTCCCTACGCTGATTTCTCCAGTGATTTAAGCACGCACACTGCGCTGCTCAAATCGCTGGATTATCTTGTGTTTTCATGCCCCGATCTTCTCTCGTTTATTTTCCCTTGATCTCACGTTGGCAAGTTCGCTTTGTTTTTCGCTTTCGGTTTCTCGTCTCGGATTTGTTTGCCTCGTCCTTTGATCTCCCGGTTTTGACTTAACGCTCCCTCTTTTGACCACGGCTCTCGCTTTACGATTTGGCTTAGACGCTACGCTGACTGATCGCCTGGTATTGACTTCCACATTCCGACCACGCCCTCGCCTGACATTGTGGAACGTCATCTGCACTTGGATTCACCTCGTTCCGCTCCGCATCGTGACAGAATAATCCAGCCAACGATATGAATCCAGCAACTGTCGACTGCATGAAAGCAGCACTGGAGCATCAGGGTGCTCTTCTTGGAGCTCACCACCAGGGGCTGCTCAACACCAAGCAAACCCTTGCTGACGTCACGACCCAGCCCCAAAGACTCCAGCTCTCTCCAACGCGACATGGGGACCCCATCATGCAACGCGAACCACGCGTCCCTGCCCCCCCCCCTGCTGCTCCAACTACGAGGACTTCGCTGAGGAGATGAAGAGGGTGTTTGATCGCTCATGTCACGGAAGGGATGCTGGTCACAAACTGTTAAAGCTTCAACAAGGCTCGCGCTCGGCCTATGATTACGCCATAGAATTCCAGACCCTAGCTCTCTCCAGCAGGTGGAATAACCGTGCTTTGAGTGATGTTTTCTTTGAAGGACTGACAGAAGCACTTCAGGATGAGCTAATCTCTCGTGAACTACCGTCATCACTCCAAGATCTCATGGATCTGGCCGGCCGAGTGGATTCACATCTCCGCCTTCGGAAAGTGGCCACGATTGCACCACCTAGAGCCTTCCCGCGACCCCACCCTCAGGAGGAACCCATACAACTGGGCAGAACCCTCCGTTTCACCAGAGGAGCGATGACGTCGTCGAGTGGAGGGAGCCTGTTTCTACTGTGGGAAATTGAACCATTTACTTAAGAACTGTACAGTAAGGAGGAGGAGTCCTCAAGTTCAGCTGGGAGCACTGGAGGGCACTTCTCCAAAGAAACCTCCAGACCAACGCCGACTGCTTCCCATCTTCCTCATCCACGAACAACGAACCCACCTGGTGCAGGCACTGATCGACTCCGATTCAGACCGTAACCTAATCAATGCCGCCTCAGCCAAGGCCCTGGGAATCCCTGCTCTGCCTTTAGAGACTCATCTCAAGGTTCAGGCCCTCGATGGGAGCCCACTCCCTTCTATCACCCACAGGACCCCTCTTCTCGGTCTAAGGGTCTCAGGTAACCATTCTGAGCAGACCTCGCTATCTATCATGGAGGGATCTCATGCCACGGTCGTCTTGGGCCTCCCCTGGTTGATCCCACATAACCCACAGATTGACTGGGCCGGAAACTCGATCTCAGCCTGGAGCCCATCATGTTCCACGACCTGCCTACGTGCTGCCCTCACGTCATGCCCCAACCCCGCCCAGGCGGATGAATCACTGGAACTCACTCACGTGCCACCTGAGTATCACGACCTCAAGGCTGTGTTCAGCAAATCGCGCGCCATTTCTCTTCCCCCCCATCGGCCATACGACTGCGCTATTGATCTGCTCCCAGGCACCTCTCCCCCCAAGGGCCGTCTATACCGTCTATTGTCACCCAAGGAACGCCAAGCCATGGACCTTTACATCACCGAATCCCTCGCGGCGGGGATCATTCGTCCTTCTTCCTCTCCAGCGGAGGCCGGGTTCTTCTTCGTGGGCAAAAAAGATGGTTCCCTTCATCCCTGCATAGGTTACAGGGGCTTGAATGAGATCACTGTGAAGAACCGTTACCCCCTCCCACTAATGGCCACCGCCTTTGAGCTTCTCCAAGGAGCCAAGATTTTCACCAAGCTCGACTTACGCAATGCTTACCACCTTGTCCGCATCCGAGAAGGTGACGAGTGGAAAACGGCCTTCAATACCCCTACAGGGCACTACGAATACCTTGTGGTTCCGTTTGGCCTCACTAATGCCCCCGCAGTCTTCCAGGCCTTCATTAACGATATACTCAGAGACTTTCTCAATTTATCTGTGTTTGTCTACCTGGATGACATCCTGATCTTTTCCCGGGACCTGGAGGAGCATCAACATCATGTCCAACAGGTATTACAGAGGCTCCTAGAGAACAAATTATTTGCAAAACCAGAAAAGTGTGAATTCCATACCACATCCACCACATTCCTTGGACTTGGCATCGGACCTTCAGGAATCCAGATGGAACCCGCCAAGCTTCAAGCCGTCACGAACTGGCCCACGCCCACCTCACGACAGGAACTCCAGAGATTCCTGGGATTCTCAAACTTCTATTGCCGTTTCATCCGCGGCTACAGTTCTATCGCTGCCCCCTAACAGCCGTAACCTCTCCCAAGGTCCGCTTTCATTGGAACCAGGAATCTGAGGGAGCCTTCACCGAACTTAAGAAGCTCCTATCCTCACCATCCCGGACCCGTCACGGCAGTTCATTGTGGAGGTCGATGCCTCCAGCACGGGAGTAGGAGGCATTCTCTCTCAGAGATCTGCCCATGACAACAAGCTGCACCCCTGCTCCTTCTTCTCCCACCGCTTAACCCCCACTGAAAGAAATTATGGAATCGGAGATCGCGAGCTCCTGGCCATAAAACTAGCCCTGGAGGAGTGGAGACACTGGCTAGAAGGAACGGAGGTCCCATTCCTACTCTGGACTGACCACAAAAACCTTGAGTACCTTCGAGGCGCCAAGCGGCTGAACTCCCGCCAGGCCCGTTGGTCGCTATTTTTCACCAGGTTCAATTTCATCCTCTCCTACCGTCCAGGATACAAGAACACCAAACCAGATGCTCTCTCCAGGCAGTTCACCCCCACCCAAGACTCCACCATCAGCAACACCATCCTCCCTTCGCCTTGCCTACTTGCAGCGGTTGAGCTAGATATAGAGACTAGGGTGAAGCAGGCCTTGTCCCATGAACCAGGCCCCAGTAATGGACCCCCTAATCGGCTATTCGTCCCACTCACTCTACGCTCCCAGGTCCTGGAATGGGCACATTGCTCCAAACTCTCTTGCCATCCTGGCTCTTCCCGAACCCTGTCCCAAGTCCAGCAGCGTTTTTGGTGGCCAACCATAAAGGAGGATGTCCCCGGCTTTGTGGCAGCTTGTGATGTTTGTCAGCGATATAAACACCTCAACACAGCCCCAGCAGGCCTCCTCAGACCTTTACCAACCCCGCACCGTCCATGGTCCGATATCGCGCTTGATTTTGTGACAGGATTACCCCCCTCTGATGGCCACACCTGTATCATGACCGTAGTGGATCGGTTCTCCAAGGCAGCCCACTTCATCCCCATCCCAAAACTCCCGTCCACCAAGGAGACTGCAGAACTCATGATCCTCCACGTTTTTAAGCTCCACGGCCTGCCCAAAGATATCGTCTCTGATCGTGGCCCACAGTTCACCTCTCAATTCTGGAAGGCATTCTGTAAGCTCATCGGAGCTACCCCTAGTCTATCTTCAGGATTTCACCCTCAATCCAACGGACAAACTGAAAGGAAGAACCAGGCTCTCAAGGTCGCCCTTAGGTGCATGACCTCCCGGGACGTCACGTCCTGGAGCAGGTTCCTGCCTTGGGTGGAATATGCACACAACTCCCAAACCTCATCATCCACTGGCCTGTCCCCCTTCCAGTGCTGCTTGGGCTACCAACCACCTTTGTTTCCTTCCCTGGAGGAAGAAGTAAACGTACCATCAGCACAGCATTTCATCCGACGATGTAAGAAGACCTGGCTACAAGCTAGAAGAACGTTACTATGATCCAGCAAGGCCTACAAGAAACAAGCGGATCGGAAACGTTCTCAAGCCCCAAAGTACAGGGTGGGTCAGAGAGTCATGCTCGCCACCAAAGATATCCCACTAAAGACCATTTCCCGTAAACTCTCTCCCCGATATGTAGGCCCATTCACAATTACCAAGGTCATCAATCCATGCGCTGTCAAACTTTTACTCCCCTCAACCATGTGAAGAATAAACCCCACGTTCCATGTATCCCAGCTACGCCGTCTTGCCTCAAGCCCATCTCTCTCCACACTTGACTAGGACTTATAAGTGTTTTTTAAGTTATATTTAAGTTATAAGTGTTAAAAAACACTTAAGTCCTAGGAGTACAGTCATATACAACCAGAGGTGGAAAGTAACGAATTACATTTACTCGCGTTACTGTACTTGAGTAGTTTTTTTGTGTGTATTTGTACTTTTTAAAGTAGTTTTTAAAATCTATAATTTTACTTAAGTACGTTTAGTTTGAAGTATTGTAATTCGCTACATTTTAAAGCAGATTCGCTGCTGGGTAAAAAATAAATGAATGAAAATGCTAAAATAATGAAAATATTATGTCCTGGTCGCGCGCCGCTCCACACTCCACTCCAGGTTTTCTGACTGTCCCCACATCGGCATCTCCCTGACCTTCCACACGGTCGCTTCCGCCCTGAGAGTGACGTCATCGACTAGCGCGACCATATATAAACCGAAGAGAGACGCAGGAAAGAGGAAAGAGATTGTGATTTTGCCGTTTTGATATTTGGTTGTGTATTCTGGTTTTTACTTTTTGCCTCCCATTGACTTTGATTATTGCTTTGTCCCTTTGGTTTGGTTGGTCTTTGTATATATTTGTAGATAATTTCATTGTTTTTGGTTTGGGAGTCCGGGAAGGTACCTGTATTTTTGTTTGTGTAGTTTTTTTTGTTTGTTTGTTTTTTGCAGGTAATATAGCTACTAAATATAAATACCATTGTGTTTATTATTTTGGCCTGGGTCCATCCTGAATCTGATCCTCCTCCTCCTGGTGTGTGTGTGTGTGTGTGTGTAAACCTCATTATTTCATCAGTTAATGATTGGATCTAGTTCTTTCTGCCATATAATGTACCACCATTTCCATACAGTTTAAAATAGAACCCTGAACCATTCTTTTGCTCTATGGCCCTAGACTGGGACGTAACACCATATTTAAGTGACCACTTTGATTCTCAAGCACAACAAAGACAACAGCTTTATTATGAAAAGGTGTTCCTTCAGTTAAAAACAACTAGTTTGAGATTTATATCTGCTCATCTTTTTTGAACTATGCTAGAATGCCACCCCCGCTGTAAAAAAATATATATATTTTTTAATGAGCTACTTTTTACTTTTACTTGAGTAGTGTAAAGTTTTTCTAAAGTTTTGTAGTAGAAGATGCGAGTTGCTCGGTCTGTCCGCTGTGCTTCGGTAAGCTTTTCTGGCGCCAGGAGAGATTCAGTCAAACACACACACACACGTTGTCTGTCAGAAAGGTCTCTGTTTATTAACAGCAAAAGATGGGGTTTATATATATTTGACCAAACGCCTGGGCTATAGACATATGTTACTACAAAGAGCATGAACCATTGTAAATGTCCTGGTGAGATCCTGAAGAATCAAAGGAGAGGAAGATAGAGGTGTCCGTGCAGAGATAGATCACAAGATGTTGGCTCGAGTTAGGGGGAGAGGGGGAAGAAGACAGAGGGAGATAGAGAGAGAGAGGGGAAGAGAGAGAGACATAAAGAGAGTATGGGAAGGTGAGCGTGGGAGCGTTCACACCTTTAAGAACAGATGCAAGAGGAGACAGGAAGATAGCAGCAGGAAAGATTTAACACGTTAATATCAAATCTATGAGGAAGAGAACAAGAGAGTAGAATCAACTCCTTTATATATAAAATAATTCTAACAAGTAGATTTTTCATAATGGTAACTTTACTTGTACTTAAGTAAAATGTCACTGAAGTAACAGTACTTGTACTTGAGTACAAAATTGTATTACTCTTTCCACCTCTGTATACAACACAAGAGACATGAATCTTTGTCACATACAACCTGTAATATTTGTCATGTCAGGTTTGTCACTGTGAATACTGGTTGAATTCAGTCAGTTCTTTGTGTCACTCTGTCATGAGCAGCCAAGCTGAGGCTGATGCTTAATTTGGAGCAGCGGCATGCTCAGTGCTGCGTAATTTGCTGTCCAACTTGTGCCAATAGTTGGGTATTTGTCAAAAAGTATTTTTATTATCTCTTTGCTTATTTGTGCAGAAATTTTATATTTTATGAGCATGCTCCAATTGTTGTTGGATTGTAATGAATCTGAGCAGATTCTTAAAGGGTCAGGGCAGATTAAGCAGACATGGTCAGAGTAGGTTAGTATACAGTAGTTATAGGTTATTATAATCCCAGGCAGGCCAGACTTTATTATACAGATCATTATTTAGTAGATAGATCAGCTGTGCGCATCATCCGCACCGAGCTCCCTGACCTGCACTCGATCTACAGCAAGCGGTGCTGGACCAAAGCCAGGAAGATCGTGAAGGACCTCAGCCACCCCAACAATGGACTGTTTTCTCTGTTGCGGTCTGGGAAGCGATTCCGCTCCCTGAAGGCCAACACAGAGAGACTGAGGAGGAGCTTCTTCCCGCAGGCGATAAGGTCTCTCAGTCACACCACCACACAGGATTAACAACATCTTTTTAAACTCCCAACATTGACTGGACAATCATGGACACATTCATACACACTCACACTACATATTTATATATCTGGACCATTGCACAAGGCACTTTAATAAGTCACTTTTTATGCATATGCACAACCACTGCCACTTTCAAATATTTCTATATTTCTATATTTTGTAATATTTTTTATCATGCCCTTATTTGTACATGCCCTTATTTGTTTATTTTAATAGTTAAATTTATTTTCTTTAGTATTTCTTTTTATTCATATTTATTCCTTACATACAAGTTTTTATTTTATTTCTTAAGGTCACTGGCAGTCGTATAAGCATTTCACTGCATTTCGTACTGTGTATGACTGTGTATGTGACAAATAAAATTTGAATTTGATTTGAATTTGAACCAAGGCTGATCAGACTAGCAGCTAATCCAAATTCAGAGAGGGTGCCTTACTTGGTTTGTTTAACCCATCAGATAGATTCAGTAATGAGACAGGAAAGACTGTCAGACCAACATGGCATGGTGGTGTAGGACTCCGCTTGCGATTGGCTCATATGGTTTAAGATTTTGAGTGTTTTAATAGAGTAGTTCTGGCTTTCTTCCAAGTGTGACGATCATGGCAGGGCATGGAGTTTGGCCTCAGGGTCCTGTTATGAAAACAGAGAACATTGATAGCCGTAGGCTGTTTGAGGAACAGAGAAGGCACAAGAGGCAAAATAACTCCTTTGAGAACACGGCGTCCTCGTCGGAAATGAGGAGACGTGCGGGTAATAAAAATGTGTTGGGTCATAGACAGACCTGTTTCCTTTGCTGAGTTTAGCTTGGGGAAAGGGAAGAAGCTCAACATCTTAGAGAATCTGTTGACTTTGGTCAATACCACAAAGCTACAAATGCCAATCCTGAGCTGCCAGTGATCCAGACCCCCTCTGCACTCTAGACCTGTTTATCTCATCCTGTGCCCTGCTACTGGTTGGAGATATTGTCATAAACCAAATGGCATGAACTTGCTGAACACCTGGATGGTAGCGAAAGTAAGAGTGCACAAACAAGAGGTCGGACAAGTTGCTGCTCAAGCGAGCACTTTCCCACTAGACAAATCACAGTGGGGTTGTGTCAAGCTAGCTACATTATCCGAAGTATGATTGGGCTGTGAGAAAAACAAGGTACCAGGAGTGAGAGCCCTTCACAATGTTTCTTCACTTACAACAAACACAGGATTAGTCTTAAGAGATATGCAGTGAAGTATGTGGCCATCCAATGCTACTATGGAGGAGAGTGGCTTGAATTCCATTTTTCCAATTCCAAGTTGATTGGTAAGATCTTGTCAGAATCAGTCTACGGAAGCCACCTGAGTAAGGGATTGCTCATCCACTTGGATTTGGAGCTGAAACAGAGGTTTGGCAGGCTTGATGGGAAAACAGAACTAGGGCCTGACATTGATCCTTCTGTCAATGACAAGCTTTCTTTTTTAAAAGACAGGTATAAATGAGACCCACCACCAGACCCACCACAATACAAACATAGGCCAGCAGATTTTCATTTCTCGTTCTTCGCTGCAGACAGCTGGGGGCAGCTAATCTGCATGGGTTCGGGGAACATAGTTGAGATTTTGCTAGGACTGCAGTTGCGGCTGCTCTAAGACTACAAAGGAAGCTCAGCTTCCCCTACTACAGTGGTTCTCAAACTTTTTCTGTCATTCCCCACTTAAGGGGGTGAGCGAATTTTCAAGCCCCACATGTCAACAAAATAATAACGAAATCGGCCAAGTTTACTGTTTATTGAAATATAAATTCCTAAACCAATACGATCAAACACCACCAAGTTAAAAAAAGATAAAATACACGTGCAATTGTTACAAGGCTTACGTTGTCACTTATCTTTGCATAATTGACCCCATGTTTATTAGCTGCTCAGCAATCGTTTGTAGTTTTTTTTGCACTGGCTAATTCTGTATGTAACTTTGAATGAAGCCATTTGTGCTTTGCTGTCCACTGATTCAGATGTTACCATGCGATTCTCCTGCTGTCTGTATTCTGCCAGCTTTCTTTCAAAGACGTCCAGTGGTTTATTAACGTGACTGGATTGTGTTGTCTCTAAGTGCCTTCCTAATTTGTTGGGTCTCATGCGGTCTGCTGCCAGCAGTTTAAGACACAAAACACACACGGGTCTCTCTTCTGCCGCCACCATCCCCACCATGAATCCAAGCTCAAGACAGGCTTCATTAGGGGTGGGTGATATAACCAAAATCTTCTATCACGGTAGAAGCTATTTTCTACCTCGATAACGATATATATCACAATATAGCAATTTGTATCTGAAAATGCATAAATAAAAATTCAAACACAAAGAAATTGTTTTACATAATGTAATTTTTTATGTAATTTTATTTAAACTGTGAATTGCTGAGGTTTGCCGCATTTTTTTACTTTGGCCATATTCGATTTGTATTTCAGATGATAGAAAAGGTTTGATGTGTTTCCACCACTTGTTAAAACAGTGCACTTGTGTACCTCACGAATCACTCATTCGCATCACTTTTCTTCTACCCAAACCAATTCCACACCACAGACGATGCACCTTTTTTCTTTACAATCTCCTCATTCTTGGTTTCGTCACATGTAAGTAAACTCACTGCTGCTGCAGCGTCTTCTTCCATTGTCGAAGTGAATTTGAAGCCAAACACATCAAAAGTGGGACGAAACCGCGGCACCCGATTGAACCAAATATCTGCGCAAATACAGCGCAGCGCGACTATCTGGATAGCGCAGTGATGATCTGGTTTATTTGCGCAGCCCGGTGGATCGCGCAGCGCCGCTCGAATCACAAACCTGCACGACCCACTGTGTTTTTATTTAAAAACAATTCATTTAAAATGTCAGGACTGTTTAATATTGTTTCCGCCTTGCCATGCCTGGTTTGTACGTACGCATCCCAGCGGGGTAAAATGTATTTTGATGATCGGCGCGGTTTATTTCTGTCAGAGTCGCGCAATTATTTCTGTCTGTGAGCGCTGCTCAAGTTTGTCCGACGTTAAACCGTTATTGTTCCACTATGGTTCCACTTTTTCTCCCGGTCCACAACTGATGTTATTTTAAATTTACTTGTATTAATGATCCATTTATTTGTCTGTGATTGTTTAGTTTTGAGCGTATGCTCTTCATTATCAATAAAGAAAAGCATGAATTAGAATAGGTACTTTCCTGTTTTTCCTCCCGTTCATTGCGCCCCACCTGTCATGTCTGTATTCCCCACTAGTGGGGCGCGCCCCACAGTTTGAGAACCACTGCCCTACTATATCAGAAAATAAATGCTCATATATTCACTGTCATATTTATATTGGTTTTAATAAAAGTGTGCTAGAACGCGTTCAACTTCATGACTAGCTCATTCAGAATCAGGTATTTATTGTTGATTGATTGACGCGATTTTCTTGTCATACATTTCCATGCAGCACAGTGCGTTAAACCCTCCTGAAGCCCAGCTTCACTGGGGAAGCACAGACTAGCTTTTTTCACTGCAGAAAAGCTGGACGGTAATTGGATAAATGCACCAAAATCGTCACTCCCACGGACGCTGAGCTTCTCTGGGGGTGAATGGAGCAGTGGGCGGGACAGGACGCTGGGCTGCTGCATGATGATTGGAAGAGCTGTTTAAACGGCGGAACCCCTTTTTGATTGACAGCATGTCCTAAGCATACATCAGCGCTACGCGTTGCTATTCCATTTTTAGGGGGGCTTTAGCCGGGGGGGCTTTAGCCTTTCTCATAAATACAGTTTACAAAATGTCATGAGGGATTAATCGGTTAATTCTTCGCTGTGTTCACCCTCATCACACCAGCTGTTTCCTCCTCTAGTGAACATGAAGCCCTTAATACAGACTCTATGACCTTTAGGATACTTTATGAAACAATCATGTCGCTGCTGTTTTAATTGGAAAACCTAACTGTCTATATAAAACATTACACAGTGCATATGGCATTAACTACCATAGAGTTATGAACATAAATGATTAAAAATAGACAGCATTCAGTGCTCTTAAATGAGAGCATTCAGTGCTCTCATTTAACTGTATAGCAGTGTGATTTACAGAGATAGAAAAATCCTGTTTTTTGTAATAAATATTGTATTAAATAATGTCCCAAATCGTAAAATACATTTATTAGCCTTAGAGTAGAGTTTTTGTCACTTTGATTTAGAAAAGTTTACTTTTTTTAATGAATAGAAACAAACAAACAGAAAAGAATGATATTAAAAAGATGCTTTGTTTAATTACATTAAAACAACCCAGATAGCAGAACAACATTGAATCATCGTTGAATCAACATTAAAGCATCAACCAACTTGTTATTGAATCAATGTTGAAATTTCAATGTTAAATGTTGATTTTTCATCAGGTTTGCACCTTGAAATAATGTTATTTCAATGATGATAAATAGATCAAGATGGGCATAAAATCAATGTTTGTTCAACGTAAATTCAATCACTTATTTTACATTGAATCAACATTGAAACAATTATAGTTTAGTCTTGCTTTATGAACAGCAAGATTCTATGACAGTAAATCATGTCCGTTTGGATTTATTTCTTTAAATCAGAGACCATGTAGGGCTGAAAAGCTTTTTTTTTTTTTTTTTTAAACAAAAAGTCAGTAACTCAACATCCTTCAGTTTACATGTAAACATATTTATTTATTTATGCTCCATACCCATTTAAACAGGAAGTAACATCACAATTACAATAAAACAACTATATAATAAAACACACTACAACTTACATACAAATTATTATAAACTGGATGACAATATGACTTTTTAGAAGAGAACTATTAGAAGAGATTGTTAATTCTGAATTCATAAAACAGAATCTAACTGCCAAGAGAAGAGACTGGAAAACCATAATATAAAAATGGCAGCCTGCCTCAGCAAAATTCAGTCAAATGCAAATAGAAACAACCAAGTCAGAAACACAACAGATGACTGAAACATTATTCATAAGTTGAAATGTATTTACTCAGCAAAACAGATAATAAGACACAAGTCTGAACTTATGGTTTTCCACCACGAGCAATTCCCCCCAGCCGTTCTGGGGCATAACGAAGCCATTTCTGAACTGTTGAAGCAAAGAAACTCTGTGGCCTCCTTTTCTTCAGCTTTCAGCTGTTGTTGTTGTAGTGCATCTAAAGAATGAAAAACAAACAAAAGGTTAGAACTATACAATGCTCTAAAAACTTGGAGTGGTAGTTGTTTATGAATGACAGAAGGTGGGTCCTAAATTTTTGGAAATGTGACTTTTACAAATGTACAGATATGCAACATATGTTTTGAAATGTCCTACAATCTTCCATAGATACAATGCACACATTAGATTTTTTTTAATATACAGGTCCTTCTCAAAAAATTTGCATATTGTGATAAAGTTCATTATTTTCTGTAATGTACTGATAAACATTAGACTTTCATATATTTTAGATTCATTACACACAACTGAAGTAGTTCAAGCCTTTTATTGTTTTAATGTTGATGATTGTGGCATACAGCTCATGAAAACCCAAAATCCCTATCTCAAAAAATTAGCATATTTCATCCGACCAATAAAAGAAAAGTGTTTTTAATACAAAAATAGTCAACCTTCATATAATTATGTTCAGTTCTGCACTCAATACTTGGTCGGGAATCCTTCTGCAGGTACTTGTGTCTTGTGTCTCTCAACTTTCTCTTCACAATATTCCACAGATTCTCTATGGGGTTCAGGTCAGGAGAGTTGGCAGGCCAATTGAGCACAGTAATACCATGGTC
The DNA here is from genome assembly GCA_030522415.1 of Channallabes apus. NCBI lineage: Eukaryota > Metazoa > Chordata > Actinopteri > Siluriformes > Clariidae > Channallabes > Channallabes apus. Next base: position 29,441,305 of record CM060115.1, on the reverse strand, counting down.
AGTAAACCATTTACCAGTGGTTTTGGCACTGTGAGCAGGTGCCAGGTCGTGCTGAAAAATTAAATCTTCATCTCCATAAAGCTTTTCAGCAGATGGAAGCATGAAGTGCTCCAAAATCTCCTGATAGCTAACTGCATTGACCCTGCCCTTGATAAAACACAGTGGACCAACACCAGCAGCTGACATGGCACCCCAGACCATCACTGACTGTGGGTACTTGACACTGGACTTCAGGCATTTTGGCATTTCCCTCTCCTCAGTCTTCCTCCAGACTCTGGCACCTTGATTTGCGAATGACATGCAAAATTTGCAACCTGTAGCCCATTTCCTGCACACGCCTGTACACGGTGGCTCTGGATGTTTCTACTCCAGACTCAGTCCACTGCTTCCGCAGGTCCCCCAAGGTCTGGAATCGGTCCTTCTCCACAATCTTCCTCAGGGCCCGGTCACCTCTTCTCGTTGTGCAGCGTTTTCTGCCACACTTTTTCCTTCCCACAGACTTCCCACTGAGGTGCCTTGATACAGCACTCTGGGAACAGCCTATTCGTTCAGAAATGTCTGTGTCTTACCCTATTGCTTGAGGATGTCAATGATGGCCTTCTGGACAGCAGTCAGGTCGGCAGTCTTACCCATGATTGCGGTTTTGAGTAATGAACCAGGCTGGGAGTTTTTAAAAGCCTCAGGAATCTTTTGCAGGTGTTTAGAGTTAATTAGTTGATTCAGATGATTAGGTTAATAGCTCGTTTAGAGAACCTTTTCATGATATGCTAATTTTTTGAGATAGGGATTTTGGGTTTTCATGAGCTGTATGCCACAATCATCAATATTAAAACAATAAAAGGCTTGAACTACTTCAGTTTGTGTGTAATGAATCTAAAATATATGAAAGTCTAATGTTTATCAGTACATTACAGAAAATAATGAACTTTATCACAATATGCTAATTTTTTGAGAAGGACCTGTATGTGTTATTTCACAATCTGCAAATGTTGTCCTACAATGTACATATTCAATGCTATGAAAACAATTATACTTAATGTAACAATGTAGTCTTTTATGTGCAAAAAAAAAAAAATAAATTAAAAAAAAAAATCAATCCGTGGCGACGGTTTTGCAATTTGTCCCCCGCACTCACAAATACTTAAACTGTTCCCTCAGTTTAACAAATCGTGGCCACGGATTAACAAACTGTATGCACAAATTTTCAATTCAGATACCGTACTGTTTGCATATTTATTCTTAACGTGAAGACTTATTTTGGTGATTTTATTATAAGCTTTTTACCCAGAGTTAGATGCATGCTGCACTGTTAATGTTATTATTAAATAACGCCTATTATTACATTGCATTTAGTTTGAGAGCAAAGTAATGACAACATAAACTGTACATTATTTGTTTTGTATTGCTTTTTACCTTCTCCTCAAACTCACACTGCATGATTTTCAAAGTCATCGGATCACCATTGTTTTCACACTGTACTATCTGTGGTAGCATTTAGTTGCTGCTGTGTTCACACTGCACAATGAATTGGCGACAGGAGATTACACACTGCATGACTTTACAATAGGATGAATCGCCAACAACTCTGTCTGGTGTGCAAGCTACAGCCAAACGCACACAAGAAGTGATAAGGAAACAACCCAAGATCATGCTGACATTGTGGTCTATAATTCCTCCCCGAACAAACAATAATTAAAAAAAGATGAAGTCCTTGTTTAAGATCCCATATGGTCCAAACTGAAATTTCATGGCTTTTTTCATGGTAACTGAGGTCTAGGGGCTACGTAACTACCATATAAGTTTCAAAACAGTCAATCCACAGTAGAATGCACACAGCCTGCGCAAAGTAGCTCTGCCTTTTCACGAGCTGCTGTGACGTCCAATCTACTCAGTCACCGCTTTCAGTCACCATCAACCACCATCCCACCCTTCTTTTGCCAAAACATCACGTCCATGCCATTGCTGAACAACAATAACATGAAAACAAGTCGAAAAAACGCTGTTCAGTCGATAGAACATCATGTAAACATGTAGTCGAAACTACATCATTACACAGGCTTCCGAACAACATTAATATAAAAGACCATTGGCACGTCAGCTTCAGCATCTTTCACACAGCCATTCCATTAAACTTTAAAAATTTACATTAAAAATTTTATTTAATTAATAGAAGTTAATTGATAAAGAAAATCTATTTATGACATTATTTTTGACAGCATTATGATTATTTATTAAAACTTCAGACAACAACAATTAGTGCCATGAGGTTATTTGCAACACTATATGTTCTACAAAATAGAGGACTACACACCTTACAGCGCAATATAATGTGGCTTTAGAAGAGGAAAGGTAGGATTAAGAAGTGAGCAAGTGATGAATTAGTATTATAGGTCCCAAGCAGATACAGTAACAATAATGGGTGCCCTACCTTATGCAGTCTCCATTGATGGCTAATAAACATTGATACAAGTAGGTTATGGTTAAAGTGGTGAACTTATAAAGTCTTAAATGTTTTGTTTTCCCTTCTCAACGCATTATGCATTTACTCACCAATAATGGCTACCTTTTTAATTTGGTCAAGTCTCCAAGGTGCCCAGCAGCAGATTCCGTACCATGGCAGTAGCAGAGGTGGCAAGGCGGGCTGCTCTCCACGCTTCTGCCTGGCAAAACACCCCAGAGCCCTTTATAACTTCAATTTGAAAAATTATTTCACATCACAATATTAATTTATTGGCAACTTTTAGAAACTTTTCATGTTTCATACTGATTCTTGTGTTTAGCTTCCCAATAGTTAATAGGATTTTATGTATAAATGCAGATTAATGATAATCTGGACATTCTGGACATTTGTTTACATGCAGGGTAAAACTGCAACAGGAACAGTACAAAATAAAAACTGAAAAAAGACGGACATTCAGAGTAAAACAGTGCAAGATAAAAAAAAAACTGTACAAAACATACATGCAGGGTAAGCATTGGTTGGAGCAATGTCCAAGCAGTGTAGAGAAATATTTCTGTACGGCTTCATTGTTTTGTGCTGTGTAGTATTGTAATAGCTGATCAGAGTGATCAACTCCCCATGTGCTGGTTGTACGCAGTCACAGGACATGGAAATGTCTTTGTAGTCCATGTACCTTGTAATTTCACCCTCATCTTCACCGCGTCTACTGTAAAGCAGAATGGATGGTAGAACAGGTAGATACTTCTCGTGTGTCCATTCACTTCACAAATACAAGAGGTCCATCTGAACGGAGCTTGCGTGTCCTGATGTGAGGGGCTGGTGAAGGCAAGGGTGATGCAGACACATTCCTAAAAACAAATAAATAAAAAAATGTTAACCTATACTGTTCAGAGTAAATGGATGTGCAATTAATACGGATGCACAATATATACAGTACAGAGATGACCAAAAATGTATCCACACTTCAACATGAAAAATATACACCTCTCTTCTGTAGGTCACATGACAGCATCAATGATGGTGATAGATAATACTACACACTGCAGCCATAATTCAATTTGAGTTTTAAAAAACACCATCCACTGGACATTACACACATATTGAACACATTCTAAACAATTACATCTTATCAGGTATTTGTAAATACACGCTAAACAAAAGGGATTATATACATTTACACCAAAGAAATATTCATAAGCATCACTTAGCTACATAAGGCAGTATTTTAGCCACCTGCAACTTGCTTGTTTGTGCTAAATAACATTACTGATAGCAGTATTATAAGCTAACCAAAATGGAGCCAAATACACATTAGCAACCATAATCTAAAGCTATCCAAAACAAGGTGAATATAAACATCTGTAAACTCCATAAGGCATTAGCTTAGCCACCGGGAAATATCATGTTTGTGCTACATGAGGCAGCATTTAGCATGATTTACCTAAACTATATAAATGGCATTGAAAGCCAATGTGTCACACAAGCTGACAAGAGCTAGCTGTAGTGAGGAAAATATTTACTAATATTAGTTTAATATTATCAGAATAAGAGTTATATAAGACTTAATAACTTACCCAGTGTAGCATGGGTCTATTCTCTGTTCAAAATGCTCCCGTTCGTCGTCGGAGTCACACAGTCTTCTTCTGAGGTAAATGTAAACTTTCCAGAACATTCTGAAGAGTTTCCTCGGATGTGTAAGCGCGTGCCATCTTCCATAATGTGCTGAAAACTCACTGAATCGGAGTATTTTCAAACCTGTCTCTCTGTGTTCGTTTTTTCATGCCGGTGTCCGGGGGCGTGGTCTAGTATGTAAATTACCCGGACTGATTTCCGTGTGATTGGCGTGTGGGCGTGTCCTGCCTCGGGTCATTAGCATATAAGTGTGACAGAAATTCTGTGCCTCTCCTTGGTTTCATACGGATTACATAAACTGAGAATATTTGTTTTCAATGTGACTTGCATCATTTAAAAGTAGACACTTTAAGCTTTATATAGATATATTTCTCATTTCAGTTAATTTTAGTGACGTGTTTCAAAAAGATTTTCACGGAGACTGAGGTTTCATATATGTGCATATATCCTCATATACTGTATGTGGGCAATTAGGATTAGTTTTTTGCATTTTTTTTGTTAGTTCTTAGTTATTGCCTTGATAATAGAAAATATGAGCTAGGCATCATGTATGACAGTTGCCAAAGTGAGATATGAGCTAAAATGACCAGATCCTGCCATAGGAGACATATCTTGTATGTACATATACAGTAGGGCTTATATGTGGATATAAAGAAGCAATACAGGAGACCTATATGGCCTGTATATGCACATATATGCACCTCAATGTTGCCTACATGTGGCATATATACGCATATATGCAGCATATATACGCATATATGCAGCATATATATTATCATATATGTGCATATATACTGCATATAGGTTTCATATATGCGCATATATCCTCATATTTACATTTACATTTAGGCATTTGGCAGACGCTCTTATCCAGAGTGACTTACATTTTTATCTCATTATACATCTGAGCAGTTGAGGGTTAAGGGCCTTGCTCAAGGGCCCAACAGTGGCAACTTGGTGGTTGTGGGGTTTGAACCTTAGTCCAATGCCTTAACCACTGAGCTACCCCTGGCCCCATATAGGTGCGGTTATATGCGCATATATACTGCATATAGGTTTCATATATGCGCATATATCCTCATATAGGTTCTTTCCATGTGGGGCACGCACACTGCTCTGGGTCAGACACAGACAACGGGAAACAGGAACTAAGGTCTCAAACAAATGCTTCCCAACAGAATACTGTAGGTCGCATCGCCAAAATTCTTTCACCGTGAGTGGCAGGAACTTCCAGACTACAACATATTGAATTCTCATGCCTGTAGAGTGTATTATAATGACGTGGCGACAGTGTAAAAACACCCTCCAATGTTAAATGCGAGCCGAAAATTGAGTACTTTTGAACGGCAAACAGGAATTAAGCTGTCAAGTGAGTAAACTAGACAGAAAGGTAAATACACAAAACTTACCGTCAAATTTTTTTTTCCTCAATATATATATATATATATAATTATTATTATTATTATTTTTTTAAGCACCATGGCAAATCTCTTGTCAATTTTTTAACCTGTTTTAAACACATACACACATGCATACACATTTTTATAGAAATGCACTTAGTTAATTTAATTTGCCTTACATTGTTGAATGAGGATGGGTTCCACAACCAAAAATCAACATTGATTCAATGTTTGTCTTTTCAACACTGAAAAGCATTGAATTATCAACATTGATTCAACATTATTTAGCATTGAAAAATCAACCTCAACCAAAATGATGATTCTGATGAAATTTCAACATTGAATCAATGTCACCTTGCTATCTGGGAATGTTTGTCTATATTAATGAAATTGAATAAATAGCCTAGTAGCTATGAAATGTTAAGGGGTTGAATAGAGAACCTACTGTCTTAGTTATGTAGCTAAAACACTAATTTAAACTAGATTATGTGATCAAAGTTTTAATATTTTTATTTAACTGTAGATGGAAGGTTTTTCAAGTCACATGAAAAAAAAGATGTTCTATTCTTACCTGCTGCTCATTTGGAGACCCACTCCCATCTGTCCTGAAAAACCTTCCATCTCTAGTTCTCTGTTCAGGTCTACAGTTCAGTTCTCTGAAAGCATAGCCTCTCAGGCACATTAACACTGTATTCCCAACATTGATTGAAGTCATTGCATCAGAAACTATTTTTCATATTTTTTATGTCTGTCTGTTTCCAACAAAAATCAGCAGTATTGTCAAAGAATGAACAGACACTATTGGCACTCACACAGTTTATTCCATTATCCAGCCTCATACATGTGTTGTTTATATTGCTTCTTCTTCTTCTTCTTTGTCTTTCGGCTGTTCCCTTTCAGGGGTCGCCACAGCGAATCATCTGCCTCCATCTAACCCTATCCTCTGCATCCTCTTCTCTCACACCAACTAACTTCATGTCCTCTCTCACTGCATCCATAAATCTCCTCTTTGGTCTTCAATCAATGTAATTTTAAAGTTATATGCCGTTTTCTGGTTATATATATTTTTTATTGTACCTGTACATAGAAAAGGTTTATATGGTAAACAGCATGTGTGATCAAGAAGACTCATTTGAGTACAGAGATTCGAGTTCAGTCCCATGCGGATTTGCAGGTGATTTTTTATGATGAAAACTTTTATTATATTAAAAAATTTTATGATGAAGGCCTAATATGAGCTTCCCCTGTTTCAAAAGCTAGCAGCCGCCACTGTAGGACTGACATGCCCAATTACATGCCATGTTTGCCTAAAAAGCTTTTTCCTTTTTTTAGACCAATGTGTCAATAACAGTATCTCTAAGGACTCACTAAGGGCCTTACTACATGAAGAGACAGGCAAAATCCTGCACAGTAATGGGCACTAATGGATACTCATGGACATTACTCATCTGTACAGTACACTCATGCATAGCTGCACATACCCCGGACATTCATGTACATTTGCACTTTGGCACATTGCAGATTATGGACATTTACAATATGGACCATGGACATCTACACACATATGCACACTTCTTGGACATTTCCATTTAAATTCATCTTGATATTTTTTTCTCATTGTATAGATAAGTTTTTTAATATATTTCTTATATATATATATATATATATATATATATATATATATATATATATATATATAATTTTTTTTATATATATATATATATATATTTTGTTCTAATAATTTTTTGTTAACTGTTTACATTTTTAAAATCATGGCATATGGTACTGTGTATATGATAAATAAAATCTGACTTTGAATTTGAAAATCATGACAGGTAAGGGTATCAAAGGTGTGGGAGAAAGTACAAAAGAATTTAGGAAAATCTTCTTTGTCTTTCGGCTGTTCCCTTTCAGGGGTCGCCGCAGCGAATCATCTGTCAGAGATGGACTAACCTGAGGTGACCAGAAGACGTAGCTTTAGCGGTTAGCCCAATGTAGCGTGGAGGATAAACCCAAACGCGGAAAGAAGCGAGTAGGCAGGATAGCCACGCGATTTAGTCTAAGGACTCTCACAAAAACGGAGCAAGGGAAAAACACAAATTTAACCCGCGTCCTATAGATACACACACAATAGCAAAAGACAGATAAACCAACTGGTGAGTACTCACGGTTTGCTGAAACGACAACTGTAACCGACATGGGCCGAACTCAATGACTGAGCGGTAAGCCATCGTTTGTTTACCTCTTTTATACTTCCTGGTTTGGCGCCCGTCTTACTTCCGGGTCCTAGTGCTGGGCGCAGATTGAGTGTGCATGACAGTACCCCCCTGTCCAGGACCGGCTCCTGACGGTCCTGGGGTGGAGGATACCCTGTGACGGTAGTCCCGAATTAGCTCAGGGTCGAGAATGAACCGGGCCGGGATCCAAGGTCGCTCCTCGGGGCCATAGCCCTCCCAGTCCACCAGGTATTGCGTACCTTTGCCCCGAGGGCGCGAGTCGAGGATTCGGCGCACGGTGTAGGCGGGACCGCCGTCGATGATCCGGGGAGGAGGAGCTGGGGGGGTGGGTGGAATCATGGGTGAGGTGATGAAGGGCTTGAACTGGGATAGATGGAATACCTGGTGGATCCGGAGCGCCGCCGGCAGCTGGAGCCTGTAGGTGACAGGGTTAATTCTGTGGGTGATGTGGTATGGTCCGATGAATCTGGGGGAAACTTTCTTTGACTCGGTGTGGAGGTGGAGGTTTTTTGTGGAAAGCCATACCTTGTCACCTACGTGGTATAGTCGTCCCGGAGGATGTCGGCGGCGATGTTGGTGGGTATAGCGGGCATTGGCACGTTGGATGGCCCGGTTGGTCGTAATCCAGAGCCGCCGACATCTGCGGACCAACTGTTGGGCCGACGGTACATCAACCTCCGGCTCTGGGTGGTTGAACACGGAGGGTTGGAAACCGTGGCCTACCTCAAATGGGCTTAGATTGGTGGCAGAGGAGATGTGGAGGTTGTGTGACAACTCCGCCCAGATGAGGTAGCGTGCCCAGGAGCGCTGACGGTCCGCTACGAAACATCTCAGATAGCGCTCCAGTTGTTGGTTGGTCCGCTCCGTCTGACCATTAGTCTGTGGGTGGTATCCGGAGGACAGACTGCAGGTGGAGTCGATCAGACGGCAGAAGGCCTTCCAGAACCGGGCTGTGAACTGGGGCCCTCTGTCCGAGACGATATCCTTGGGGAACCCATGCAGACGGACTACGTGCTCTAATATCAGTTCTGCTGTCTCCTTTGCTGACGGGAGTCCGGCGAGAGCCACCAGATGCACGGTCTTAGAGAACCGATCCACGATCGTGAGGATGGTGTCCTTTCCTTCGGAGGCCGGCAGGCCCGTGATGAAGTCGACGGCAATGTGCGTCCAGGGCCGTCAAGGGACTGGGAGCGGTTGCAGTTCTCCTGGGGATGGTTGGTTGGTGCTTTTGGCCCTGGCGCACACTGGGCATGCCTGAACGAACTCTTGGACGTCCCTCGTCATGGACGGCCACCAGAAGTCCCACTGGAGAAATTGGAGGGATCGTCGTGTGCCCGGATGGCCTGAAATTGGTGAGGAATGTCCCCATTGGAGGACCTCTGGTCTCATCACCTCGGGCATGAAGAGTCGTCCAGGTGGAACACCTGCCGGTTCGGTCTCTGTACATCGTGCCTGGCGCACTCTCGTTTCCAGGTCCAGTTGCAGGGGGGCGATGATCCTGGAAGAGGGAAGGACAGACGCGGGGTCCGCCCGGGGAAGGTCCACCTCTAGTTGTCGGGAGAGGTATGAGAGGTGAAAGTTGTAATTTTTGAAAAATAGCGCCCACCGCGCCTGTCGTGGGTTTAGCTGCTTGATAGTTTTGATGGTGATGAGATTCTGGTGGTCCGTCCAGATTATGAATGGCTCACTGACGCCCTGGAGCCAGTGACGCCATTCCTCCAGAGCCCACTTTATGGCCAGCAGTTCGCGGTCCCCTACCCCGTATCGCTGCCGAGTGGAGTCAAACTTTCTGGAGAAAAAACTACATGGGTGTAGCTTTTGATCTGGACCTTGTTGCGAGAGGATAGCTCCAGCGCCCACATCTGAAGCATCTACCTCTACAACGAATGGTTTACTGGCATCTGGGTGGTGGAGAATCGGTGCAGTGGTGAAGCGGTGACAAAGTGACCGGAAAGCGGAAACGGCTGCCGGGGTGAGGTGAAAAGGGAGAGAGGAAGGACGGGTCAGAGCGGTTAGGGGGGCGGCAACTGTACTGTAGTCCCGGATAAAGCGACGATAAAAGTTCGCAAACCCGAGAAACCGTTGAAGCTGCTTGAGGGTCTTGGGTAGGGGCCAATGACGCACAACTTCTAGTTTCTGTGGATCCATGGCCACACCCTGGGGCGAGATGACAAAACCCAGGTACGTGGTGGAGCGCTCGTGAAAAGCGCACTTTTCCAACTTACAGTACAGTTGGTGGGCGAGTAATCTCTTTAGAACCGCCCTGACGTGCTGGGTGTGTTCTTCCATGGTGCGTGAGTATATCAGAATATCGTCCAGGTAAGCGAATGCCCACCGACCGAGCATGTCACGAAGGACATCATTGATGAGGTGTTGAAATGCGGCGGGGGCATTGCACAGTCCGAAAGGGATGACGAGGGTTTCGTAGTGTCCGGTGGGGGTGATGAATGCCGTCTTCCACTCATCGCCCTCTCTGATGCGCACCAAGTTGTAGGCGCTCCGGAGGTCCAACTTCGTAAAGACGGTGGCGCCAGAGACAGCGTCCAGGGCTGAGTTGGTAAGAGGCAGAGGATGTCGGTTTTTGATGGTGATGTTGTTGAGCCCCCGATAGTCGACACAAGGACGAAGTTCACCGCCTCTCTTCTTCACGAAGAGGAACCCCGCAGCGGCAGGTGAGGAGGAGGGCCTGATGGTGCCTTGGCGCAGGGCGTTGTTCACATATTCCTCCATCACCTGGGTCTCGGTGGATGTGAGCGAATAGAGATGGCCGCGGGGTGGGACCATACCGGGTTGGAGGTCGATGGCGAGATCGTATGGACGATGTGGAGGAAGATGGGTGGCTCGTCGTTTGCAGAAGACCTCCGCTAGATCCCGATACGGCTCTGGGATGGAGTTGGTGTCGACGTCGGGGGCCTCGGACTCCCTAGAGCACGTCACAGCCGCTGCCTGTAGGCATAGTTCGTTCCAGGTCGCGCCCCACTGGAGGATCCGATTCTGGGTCCAGGAAATTAGAGGGTCATGCTGGAGCAGCCAGGGATGCCCAAGGATGATGGGAGGTGAAGAGATGGAGGTGACGAAAAATTTTTGCTGTTCGTGGTGTTGGTCAATGGAGACGGCGATAGATTCGGTTCGGGTGCTGATTGGGCTGGTGGATAGGGGGCGACCGTCGACAGATGTGATACGAACGGGCTGGGATAACGCCTCGAGTTTTACCCCCAGTTTTTTGGCATATGAGGAGTCAATGAAGTTACCTGCTGCCCCGGAGTCGATGAACGCAGCACTTCGGACTCGTTTGTGGCCAACCTGGAGGTGTACCTGAACTGTGAGACGGGAGGAGTTGGTGGTGATGGCGGAGAGACGGAGGTGACCCGGTGAGTGTCTCTCTCTTCTCACCGGGCCTGTGTGTTTCCCGGTCTGAGAGGACAGGCTGCCCGGTGATGTGTGGCTGACCCGCAATAGGGGCAGAGTCCTTCGCGGAAGCGTCTCTCCCGTTCTGCAGCGGTCAAGGAGGCGCGTCCTAATTGCATGTGTTCCCCGGCTCCTGTGTCAACCACGGCAGGAGGTGGAGAACCGACATGTCCAGGGGTGGAGTAGGTGACGGAGTCTGCGGGTCGTGGAGTGGTGACGGTGAAGGTGGGTGCAGGCGGCAGGGTGCGAGGGGCTGGCCTCGGGCGAGAGAGAAGGCGCTGGTCGATCCGTAGAGCGAGTTGGATCAGGCCCTCCAAGGTCGCAGGAAGCTCTCGCCCGGCTAGTTCGTCCTTGATCCGAGAAGCCAGGCCCTCGTAGTAGGACATCCGGAGCGCTGCATCGCCCCACGTGGTCTGTACGGCGAGGGTGCGAAACTCCGCTGTGTAGCGGCTCACGGGCGATCCTCCCTGCCTCAGGTGGTAGAGTCTGGTGTCGGTCTCCACCTCGCCCGCTGGGTGCTTGAAGGTGAGTCTGAGTTGGTGGGTGAACTCATTGTATGAGTGGGCGGTGTCCGTGTCTGCTTGGAGAACTGCCGTGGCCCACTCAGCTGCCTGCCCTTTGAGCAACGAGACGAGAAGAGCAATGCGGAGGCGATCGGTGGAGTACTTGGTGGCATTGAACTCAAACACCAGATCGAGAGCTGTCAGAAATACACTGCACTTCCCATCCGTGCCGTTCCACTTCTCTGGTAGAGAAAGAAAAACATCAGAAGGGGGGGGGGAGGGGTGATGATGCGGCGCCGCAGCCTCCGCGGCGTGCGATCGAGCAGTGACGCCATCAACAGCCGCGCGGAGATCCGCATTCTCCCGCCGGAGCTCAGCGACCTCGCGGCGGAGAGAAGCGAGATCCCCGGTTAGCTGATTGATTAGCGCGGCATGCTGATCCACAACGTCGCAAAGACTTGCATAATCCGCTCGGTTCACCACGGAGGGCTCAGTCATTCTGTCGGAGATGGACTAACCTGAGGTGACCAGAAGACGTAGCTTTAGCGGTTAGCCCAATGTAGCATGGAGGATAAACCCAAACGCGGAAAGAAGCGAGTAGGCAGGATAACCACGCGATTTAGTCTAAGGACTCTCACAAAAACGGAGCAAGGGAAAAACACAAATTTAACCCGCGTCCTATAGATACACACACAATAGCAAAAGACAGATAAGCCAACTGGTGAGTACTCACGGTTTGCTGAAACGACAACTGTAACCGACATGGGCCGAACTCAATGACTGAGCGGTAAGCCATCGTTTGTTTACCTCTTTTATACTTCCTGGTTTGGCGCCCGTCTTACTTCCGGGTCCTAGTGCCGGGCGCAGATTGAGTGTGCATGACATCATCTGCCTCCATCTTACTCTATCCTCTGCATCCTCTTCTCTCACACCAACTAACTTCATGTCCTCTCTCACTGCATCCATAAATCTCCTCTTTGGTCTTCCTCTAGACCTCCTGCCTGGCAGTTCCAACCTCAGCATCCTTCTACCGATATATTCCCCATCTCTCCTCTGAACATGTCCAAACCACCTCAATCTGGTCTCTCTGACTTTATCTCCAAAACATCTAACATGGGTTGTCCCTCTGATGAAATAATTCTTGATCCTTTCCATCCTTGTCACTCCCAAAGAGAACCTCAACATCTTCAGCTCTGCTCCCTCTAGCTCTGCCTCCTGTCTTTTCTTCAGTGCCACTGTCTCTAAGCCGTAGAGCTTCGCTGGTCTCACCACTGTCCTGTACACCTTTCCTTTCATTCTCGCTTTTGTCACATAACACACCTAAAAGAATTTAGGAAAACCCACCTTACCATCTCACAGGGAACATATGCTCCATGGCTCCCTGTTATAGTGGAGCTTAGACAAAATGGCCAATACCATTGACGGTGAGGTGATTGTTTGCTTTACATCTCAGGGCGCCCTCATGTTTGTGTTTCCTTCTGGCTCTCCCTTTTAGTTGTGCTGTCATAGTTAGTCCTGCCGGAGTCCCTGCTTGCACTCTACAGTAAATATACATTCACATTATACATTATGTGACTGTGACCATACCTAATTGCCATCTCTCCTTCTCTTCTCTTTCTCCCCCTCTTTCTCTTTCCTCTCTCCCCCTGTCTCCCCCTTTCACTCTTTCTCTCTGTCGAGCTACAGTACACATGTCATTCCTGAGCTGCCAGTGATCCAGACTCCCTCTGCCCTCCGGACCTGTCTGATCCATCCTGGTGCCCCACTTCTGGTTGGAGGTCTCGTCGCATGGATGCCCCGTATGTCTCTTTGGGATGCGTCTGGTGTCTGGGGATGATTCTCTCTACTTAGAAGACGGTTCTGGCCTCGACTGGTGTTAGCAGCTGTTTCTCTGAGGACTTGACAATTCGATAGTTCAGGACTGGAACTTTCTACAAGTCTATCTGAGTGTCCAATAACTACCTGGACTCCATTTTAACATCAATTAACACCAACTATTATAGCTGAACTGCCTGCCACCTAACACACTGTATAAATGCAGATAATTTCCTGCTATCTGTTTCACCCAGATGAGGATGGGTTCCCTGTTGAGTCTGGTTCCTCTCAAGGTTTCTTCCTATTACCATCTCAGGGAGTTTTTCCTTGCCACTGTCGCCCGCGGCTTGCTCACCAGGGACTATCTGAACATTTTGATTCATACACATTCACATTCCATACAAACTTAAATAATTCTTTTGATTGTGTAAAGCTGTTTTGAGACAATGTCAATTGTTAAAAGCGCTATACTTAGCACTATATAGTTAGGCCGTTTTGACCTGCAAAATGTGGAAAAGTTCAGTGCAGTGTGCACTTAAAAACCACAATGCAGGACAGAGGACATAAACAATTTTAACATGTGTGTGATAAAAAAAAAAATTGTGTAAAGTTGTAATAAAAGTCCTTCTATAAAATTATATACTTAGATTGTCTTCCCAAAACGCTTAAAAATGTCCACTGTGACATTTGTATATTTGATGTTGAGAATTTAAATATTGTTTTGCTGTCTTTATTAAAAGAAATACATGGGGCCATGCTGATGTCCAAGTCTTGAACAAATTTTAATGGGTTTTGATCATTTGATTTAGGTTTGTATTCATCAGTAAAAGTAGTTTCTTAACAGTAAAATCCGAACGCTTAGCAATGTACAGTAACTTCTATCTTCTATCTATCTTCTAACTTCTATCTCTTTAACTCCCAGCTAGTGGAAATTATGCTTTCACAGAATTGAAAGAATTCATTGTGATTATTCATAATAAAAAAAATAGTCCAACAACAACAGCAGTTGTGTAGCAAGCATGGTAGTGTAGTGGTTAGCACTGTCGCCTTGCACCTCCAGGGTCCTGACCAGGCTCGATTCCCATCTCTGTGTGTATGGAGTTTGTATGTTCTCCCCGAGCTTGGTGGGTTTCCTCCAGGTACTCCCCCCCCCCCCCCATATATTCAGGATAAAGCTGTAAAGACGATGAGAGAAAGCTTTAAATTAGACAGTTCTATGAGCTGTAAAAAACACCGACATTGCTACCGTATTTTTTACGGTAAACCACAGCTGCCGTTTTTTTTTACCGTAAAATTTAAGTTTTTTTTTTTTTTTACAGTGCAATAACGGTGCTATCGTATATTTTACGGTAGAATTCTGGCAACCACAGCTGCCGTCAAATTTACAATTTATTTTTTACAGTGCAGGTTACAACACAGGACTGTGTTGCACCTATCAGGCACAGAGAGAACATGCAAATCCTATGCACACAAACCAGAGGTGAACACCCTCAACCCTGGAGGTGCAAACTGACATTGCTTGTCCTTGTACTATTTTCACAGATTTCTTAAGGACACTTTTTTTTTTTTTACTAGCACAGGGTATTGCATAAGGCATTGAGAGCTCAGTGGTAGGTGTCTCACTTGCCATGAGGAAAGACCAGGTTCCGGCCAATGGCCAGAAATGTAATTTCAAACTTACTGTACATCCTAAAAAAATTAAGTAGTCGAGATAATAAATGCTGATATACAGTACAGTATATCAATATTTTAGATAATATCTTTAGGAAATTAAATATTTAAGCAATGCTCAAATTTATCCATGCAACACTCCAAATGTAACACAGCAAGTTGTGTGCGGATAGGATGGTTCACTACTAGTGATGGGAAGTTTGAATAATTTTTGTGACTCGGTTCTTTGAATCTCGTACATCAAAATGAACAAATCTTTTTTTTAGTCATTTAGTTCATTTGTTCATTTCATTGGATTTTGATGTATATTTTAAGCATGTTTGTTATTTAAATATGCCAAAAATAAATTGAAAAACAAACTTTAAATAATTGTGCTTTGGAAATTACACCAACCTTTCACTTAAAGTATATTTTCCTATAATATATTGGAAAGTGTACTATAATACAATTATTCTGAAATATGTTTCCAAAAATTGGGTAAAGCATAATGTGAGTATACTTTTTACATATTAAATGATCGTACAACTTTTTGTTAGTATATTTGCAATGTACTATCGAAGATTTCAATATATTTGTAATACACTAAAATGTATTATTTTTCACTGGGGCGTAAAAGCAGTTAATGCATTTATGTTGATCTAGAATCTCTTCCATTACTTGTATTCAATGTAAACTTTTATTAATAGTTTCTAAATTGCCCCCTGGTTCTGTCGTCTTCTGCTTTTGGGTCCAACTTTATGGAACAGAAAGGCCATTTAAAAAGGCCATCTCAGTATTCCACTCAGAAAGAAACATAGAATACGAAGTGAGTTGGAATTTTTTTTGGAGTAGATTTCAGCATTATTGTTTACAACCTTTATTGCTAAAACACTTAATTAATTAAAAAAAAAAGAATCAGCTATTAGTATTTATTATCTTAATTTCTCTTGTTATTTTTGTTATTATGTACTGTACAGTTCATGAACCTAAGGGTAGGAACAAACTTTGATACATAACCAGTGTTGTAACATGAAAATTCATTTCACACTTACCAGACGTGAACGCCCTCAACCCTGGAGGTACAAGATGACAATCCTTGTACTATTTTCACAGGTTTCTTAAGGTCGCTACATTTAAAAAAAAATTTTTTTACAAGCACATGGTGTCTCACCTGCCATGAGAAATGCCCAGGTTCTAGCCAATGGCCAAAACCCCAGCCACTGGAAGCAGTGCTGATTCCAAGCCTGGATAAAGTGGGAAGGTTGAGTCTGGTGGGCATCCTGGTGAAAAAACCTGATTGTTTCAGGCAGTATCACTTCAAATTTAAAATCTTCATCCTAAAATATTTTCCTGTGACTCGTATATAACTATTCTTACTCAAAATCAAATCACTTTTACCTCCCATTGTCTTTATATCTATGTCTCTTAAAAATACTAGTAAAAATGATGCATGATCTCTGGTTTAAATGTGTGTCCAGATACAATTTTGTTAAAATGTAATTTCATTTATTTAATAAACTTAAACCTGTTGAGAGATTTTGTTACACTAATAATATTCCCTGTTACTGAATGTTATTTGTTCACCCCAAGGGTGCATTCGGCTAAATATATTTAACAATTATATTTTGTTAAATAAAACTTGGTATTATTTAAGTATGTAACATTTAGTTACTATAAACAAACCTGAAACAACAGACAGGACCAAAACGCAGCCTAAGGATTGTTTGTTTGCGTTAGGGGCGGGCTGTAGCCTTGTGGTTGGATCTTCTGTTTAGGGGTGTGGTTTATTACGAAATATATGTGCTGTATTTGTGGGTCTGTTTGATCTTCTGCGGTGTGTTCAGGAAGTTTGTAGTTTGTAGACTTCATTCTTTACTGGTAAGTGTTACTACAATAGAAGTGTCCAGTTTGTGTCTGTTAACATTGAAGTTTTTGTTAAAAACGTATAATAATAAATAAAATAATAATGTTTACTTGCAGCTACAATACTGATGTTTGCATGTGGAGGACTGTCTGACCAGGCAGTGGCCACTGCTGAGGTTCAGCAGATCTGTGATAAGGTTGGTGGAGTTAATTTAATTCCTCCAAATTTCTTGTTCTTCTGCTAAAACCACTTTATTTGATCACCACTTCCTTAACTAACAAGCTCTGGTCAGTGTCCTGATGAAGATCTACCAGGAAAAACATTCCATAATAATAAAAGTTTTTTTTTCTACATTTCTACATTTAGTTTCTACATTTGCCAAACTCAGTGGTTTAATCTTCTTTCAAATTTCATTACCACCACCATCCTGGTCAGGGTTGCAAGGTTTCAAGAGTTTATCCAATGGACACATTTTATGTTTTTAATGCACTTTGAAGGTTTTAAAGTAATTTATTACTCACTTTGTTCTTTATGGTTTCTTGTTAACACAACAAACTGCTTATTCTCACATTAGCTTTAAGACAAAGAAAAGAAAGGCTGTTAAAGAAGCAACTGTAGTTCAGGAATTACAGTATACGGTGGAACCTCGGATTGTGAGTAACCCGGTTTGTGAGCGTCCTGCAAGACAAGCAAAAATTTGTAATACATTTTGACTTGATAAATGAGCGAGTCTTGATATACAAGTACCAAATATCATTGAGTATCACGCAATGCACTTTTTGTTTAGACGCCGAGATTCACATGATCACAACTGAGCCAATGATTTTTCTTTCCCTCTCGCACATATGTGTGCGTGTGCTTAAAGCAATTTTTTATGTGTATCATCCTACACAGCAGCTCCCCTTTCCCCCTTCCTCCTCTCATCACACTGGTCTCACTACAGCCACAAAGGTAACAAGGTAAAGGTAAACAAAGGTAAAGTGCAGGTTAATTTGTTTTATTTTTATTTTATTTTTTTACAAATTATTTTTATATTAATATTTTTGGGTTGTGGAACGAATCGCTCAGAGTTTCCATTATTTCTTATGGGGAAAATTTGATATACAAGTGTTTTGATTTACAAGCAAGCATCCGGAAAGAATTATGTTCACAATCCAAGGTTTCACTGTAGTTATAGTTTCTGGCATACAAACTATAATAGGCATTTCTTATCACATTGTTACACATCTTTACAACCATATTTTTACTGGTTCAGGAAAAATCTGATTGTGTAATTGTTTGCAGGAGTAGGATTATTTCTTGCAGTAATGTGATTGTGGCATTACCATGACTTCTGTATGTAAAAGTTATAAGAACAGTTACGTGTGGAAGTATAATATTTTAAGATAAAGGCTCAAGTGCTGATTATTAATAATTTGCAGATGAAGGTTAACGCAGAAAAAAAAGCAGGTCGAACTTTTAACATCTTCACTGCTAAATCCTACAAGACACATTCGATAGGTGGGACTAAGTATTTCATCAAGGTAAGACACAAATATCTTTTACTAATATCTTATACTAAATAGACCTAAAGCCCTTTTTTCTTCAAAGAATAACTTGTATAACTTGATGGCGACTGACAGGTGCAAGTGGGTGGTGAGCAATGTATTCACCTGTGTGTCTTTAAGAAGCTGCCTTGCTTTGGAGGAGACCTGGAACTTACAGGAATACAGTTTCCCAAAACCCTTAAGGACAACATCGTATCCTTCTGAACATGTATTTCAATGAGAAATAAAGAGAATTGAAACGACACTAACACTCACAAACAGGAAGTGTGTTTGAATTTGTATTACATTGGAATGTTTCATGGGTAAATTTAAGCATCATTAATGTAACCCATTATATATATATATATATATATATATATATATATATATATATATATATATATATATATAATTTGGTAAACCGCAGTAATAAAACAGACAGACCAAGAGAATGACTTGAAGTTGCTTTGTTTACTTTGTAGTGAAAAACATGAATTTATATGAAAATATGAAATTAAATAGCAAAACAATACAGATAAAATACAAAATATTTCTTATCCTTCAAGACTAAGTTTGAGCTGCTTTGTAGCTAGTTAATCTAGATATTTCTATTGCACTATATTATTTCTTTAATAGTTAACTTGCTCTAATTTTAGAATTATTACCTTTCCTATATCTATTTATTCTTATTAATTTATATTATTTTTTCTTATTATAGAGCAATATATTATTATAACTCTTTTTGGAGCTAAACCTCTGACCCACAAAAATTACAATAAAGTCAAACTGATATGAGAAATAATCAACTAACCATAATAATACAAACACTCAATAACAATTGCAATATATAAAAAGTTCTTGGTCCATAAAATAAATGTAAACATGGGGAAAGGACAAAACAAAAGAAAAATGTCCTCTTACTCTAAATGCTGAATCCAATGAGTACAAGAGTCTCTTTGTGTAATGAAAATCCTTGTAGTGCAAAAGGTCAAACAGTCTAATGCCCAGCATGTTTTGTGAAAAACACCATGAGAAAATGGATAAATTCCACCTGTGATAATGGATAAAGCTCCAATCACTTGATGAATCGCAGGATTCTCTTCTAATCGTCCATTTCAAGATTCTCTATCTGGGTGGCTCGCCATCTCAGGATAACATCTTAACTCAGGCTCAGGAAAAAAACCTGACCTGTTTATACGAACAACATCACAACATCAGAGACAATTAACGTGACTGCTAGACTGAACACATCTTCCATCATATCAAACATCAGGAAAAACTTCAGACATTAATAGCAGACAATTTAATAAACATCAATGCAGGTAATTATCTAACCATATCAGATCAGCACCTAGAATATTTCACTCCCCTTCATGAAAGTGAATGCATTTTACTCACCTCTTCCAAAAATCATCAACTTGTGTACTACTGTAGATCCTGTATAATATAAGATAACTGAACCCCTGTTAAAAATAGTTACTTCACTCAGCAGTGGGTATTTACCAAAACCTGCTGTCCTAGCTCAGATTTTATTTGACTAATCGTTATCAGTTTAGGCCCACTGCTATCTTTTCTTTATACGCTTCCGCTGGGAAACATAATTCATAAGGATGGTATTAATTCACACTGTTATGCGGATGACACTCATTTATATGTCTCAGTAAAGCCAGATGAGAAAAACAGCTTAATAAAGTTAAAAAGCAATGTGTGATAATAATACACTGTATGCAAATTACCTTCCTTCTAGGCCCTTCTGACATGTCCTAACATTTGTGTATTTTTCAGTTATCTATAAACATATACAGTACATGGCTAAAGTCTGATTACACTATATTCTACGGGACATGGGTGGGGAAAAAATGTTTAGAGAAAAAAATCTGAGAAGAGAAAAAAAAACAGGACAAGGGACGAAAAAAAATTAAAAAGAAAAAAATGAGACATGAGACCAAAAAAAAAGGGGGGGGGGGTGTTTAAGTCAAGTTTTGCAGGATCTTGAGTCAGAGCGCTTGACTCTTCAGCGTTACTGATTTAGTCCAGCAGGTGGCAGTACTGGAAAACTTGATCCTTGACTGGGAAGGGGAGTGTAACCGATCCAGAGTGTCAGTAAAACATCTAAAAGCTGGCTGTCAGTGTAACATGGTTAAAAAGAACATTTAATGTAAAGAGTAAATAATCTTATGTGAATTCCATGAAATTAAAGTTTTTTTCAAAGCAATGAATTAAATTTACGTATTTGAACGTGTATATAATGTATTTAACACTAACACGGTTGTTGAGGTCATTACGTATATATTGAATTTCCTCATGCATTCACAAGCAGTAACAAGTGAATTTCATAATGAAGTGCATTACATGTAGTCATTGCGTCTGTCTTAAAATTCATTGTAATATGAGGTGACTGAAAGTGTAATTTCTATTTTTCTAGTCATATGTATATCGCCGGTATATTGTCTTCACCTGATTTGTACCCATTTTTCTGTCAAAAAGGTTTGAGTCTCACTGCTGTGGATAAAAAGAAGCTGAAGTAACCCCATGTGTGAAGAGTAAAGGAAGAAGAAGCAAACAGGCATGGTAATACTCGTATTAGAATCACACGAGTTACTATACAGACATGGAGAGAATTACTGAGTTTTACTTCCAGCTTGACCTAAAATATAAAGACATTCACTTTGTTCTCAGAGCTTGCTCTTTACGGATTTTGTTCCCATGTCCCATTTTTTTTCCTTTCTCCTATATAACCCATGTCCCTTTAGGGGCGCCATAGTATTCAGCACAAACTGGGCTACAGTAATATGTGAGGAGCAGGCATGTACAAGTTTGTACGTTGGAGAAAATAACAGTTATGTGTGATTACTGAAAATCATCCTGCTCACTCATTCACAGAAAACAATAAATTCAATACACCTTTTGTTTAGAACGGCCATATGCGAGGAGGTATGAATGAATAATACTGTAATTTACTCCATAGAAGACAAAGACCTGCATACCCTTTCAGTCAGGTATGTGACTGAGGAAAGTGCTACAAGAAAAAAAGAATTTGAGGACAGAACATATTTCTTCGTTTGTAGTTTATTTAGAATAAAAGATTCACTTGCAAGAATCCCAGGTACAGTTCAAGATAAATAAAAAGTTTAAAAACATACATTATATATATACAGGTCCTTCTCAAAAAATTTGCATATTGTGATAAAGTTCATTATTTTCTGTAATGTACTGATAAACATTAGACTTTCATATATTTTAGATTCATTACACACAACTGAAGTAGTTCAAGCCTTTTACTGTTTTAATATTGATGATTGTGGCATACAGCTCATGAAAACCCAAAATCCCTATCTCAAAAAATTAGCATATTTCATCCGACCAATAAAAGAAAAGTGTTTTTAATACAAAAAAAGTCAACCTTCAAATAATTATGTTCAGTTATGCACTCAATACTTGGTCGGGAATCCTTTTGCATATTCTTGTGTCTTGTGTCTCCCAACTTTCTCTTCACAATATCCCACAGATTCTCTGTGGGGTTCAGGTCAGGAGAGTTGGCAGGCCAATTGAGCACAGTAATACCATGGTCAGTAAACCATTTACCAGTGGTTTTGGCACTGTGAGCAGGTGCCAGGTCGTGCTGAAAAATGAAATCTTCATCTCCATAAAGCTTTTCAGCAGATGGAAGCATGAAGTGCTCCAAAATCTCCTGATAGCTAGCTGCATTGACCCTGCCCTTGATAAAACACAGTGGACCAACACCAGCAGCTGACATGGCACCCCAGACCATCACTGACTGTGGGTACTTGACACTGGACTTCAGGCATTTTGGCATTTCCCTCTCCCCAGTCTTCCTCCAGACTCTGGCACCTTGATTTTCCGAATGACATGCAAAATTTGCAACCTGTAGCCCATTTCCTGCACATGACTGTACACGGTGGCTCTGGATGTTTCTACTCCAGACTCAGTCCACTGCTTCCGCAGGTCCCCCAAGGTCTGGAATCGGTCCTTCTCCACAATCTTCCTCAGGGCCCGGTCACCTCTTCTCGTTGTGCAGCATTTTCTGCCACACTTTTTCCTTCCCACAGACTTCCCACTGATGTGCCTTGATACAGCACTCTGGGAACAGCCTATTCGTTCAGAAATTTCTTTCTGTGTCTTACCCTCTTGCTTGAGGGTGTCAATGATGGCCTTCTGGACAGCAGTCAGGTCGGCAGTCTTACCCATGATTGCGGTTTTGAGTAATGAACCAGGCTGGAGGAATCTTTTGCAGGTGTTTAGAGTTAATTAGTTGATTCAGATGATTAGGTTAATAGCTCGTTTAGAGAACCTTTTCATGATATGCTAATTTTTTGAAATAGGGATTTTGGGTTTTCATGAGCTGTATGCCACAATCATCAATATTAAAACAATAAAAGGCCTGAACTACTTCGGTTGTGTGTAATGAATCTAAAATATATAAAAGTCTAATGTTTATCAGTACATTACAGAAAATAATGAACTTTATCACAATATGCTAATTTTTTGAGAAGGACCTGTATGTATATACAGGAACAGTGCAAAATAAATTCCACCATTCTTGCTGTGGTGTACAGACCTCCAAAGGCCAATCCAGCATTTCTACAGGAATTTCCTAAATTTTTTACTTCTCTTTGCTCTCTGTCCTCTAATGTGGTGTTGGTTGGTGATTTCAATATCCATGTAGATGATTCAGAAAGCTCCTTTTCAACTGAGTTTTCATCATGTTTGGATAGTTTTGGACTGCAGCAATTTATCAAAGCACCTACTCACTCAAAAGGTCATACTATACTTTGGACTTGGTCTGCTGCTCTGGCGTCATCCCCGATAATTTTACTATTACTGATTCATCACTGTCTGATCACATGTTTACATTTACATTTACATTTAGGCATTTGGCAGACGCTCTTATCCAGAGCGACTTACATTTTTATCTCATTATACATCTGAGCAGTTGAGGGTTAAGGGCCTTGCTCAAGGGCCCAACAGTGGCAACTTGGTAGTTGTGGGGTTTGAACCTGGGATCTTCCGAACCGTAGTCCAATGCCTTAACCACTGAGCTACCCCTGGCCCTAGACACATGTTGGTGTCTTTTAATGTGGTTCTACCTATAGTCAAGCCCAATTTGATCCATACCATGACTTTTCGTAATATTAAGAACATTGATGTTTCAGTGCTCTTAGAACGTTTGTCTACACTTCCATCTATCAACTACCCTTCGACTCCTGATGATCTAGTTCAGCACTACAATAATCATTTGCAAATCATCCTTGATGTGTGCGCTCCATTGAAAACAAGGAAGGTCTCGTTTGTCAACTCTGCCCCCTGGTTTACTTGTGAACTTCACCATCTTAAGGTCAAGGGCCGTCGTTTGGAACGTCTATGCACTAAGACTGGACTTGCTGTTCATAAAGATTTGTATGCAGATCATATGAAAGCTTACAAGACTGCACTTCCCACTGCAAGAATGAACTATTATGCTGGTCTTATAGGTGATACGCGAAACACTAAATCACTTTTCTCTGTTATTAACAAGATCTCAAAGCCTATTGAACTTTCAAAATCTCATACTCCTTCTATTGAATTATGTGTAGATTTTATGCTCTTTTTTAATAAGAAAACTGATCCACCAGCAAATGGTTCCACCCATCTTAATATTTCCTCTGGTCAAATGCTAAGGGCTGACTATACCTTTTCTACTTTTGTTTTACCAACTGAGGAAGAAGTTTGTTATATTATACATAAATCTAAATCTGTTACATGTCAACTGGACCCTCTACCGACTCACTTAGTTGAAATTGGTTTACCTTTCTTATCTTCCTTAATTATAGACATCATGCATGCATCACTTCTTTCCGGTATTGTTCCCATCAGTTTTAAAACTGCATTGCTAACTCCAATCCTCAAGAAACCAGGCCTTTTCTCAAGTAAATTCAACAACTATCATCCTATTTCAAATTTGTCATTCTTGGCTAAAACTCTTGAAAGGATTGTTACTTCCCAGCTCCGTGATTATCTTTCCAGTAATAGCCTTTTTGAAAGGTTCCAATCTGGCTTTCGTCCTCAACATAGTGTTGAGACCGCGCTAGTAAAGATATCAAATGACTTGCTGTTGGCTGCTGATTCTGGACTTTTATCGATTCTTATACTCCTTGATCTTAGTGCCGCTTTTGATACTGTCTCACACACCATACTATTGAACAGATTGGAATCTATTGGTATTACTTGTATAGCCCTTTCTTGGTTTCATTCCTATTTTTCTGATCGCACGCAATTTGTACAAATTAAACAGTTTCAATCAACCACTACTCCAGTTGTCACTGGTGTCCCTCAGGGCTCTGTGCTAGGCCCTCTCCTGTTTCTTATCTATCTTCTTCCAATAGGGAGCATATTTAGGAAATATGGCCTTCAATTTCACTGTTATGCAGACGATACCCAATTCTATCTCTCCTCTAAACCTTTCATGATGTCTCTCCCTTCTGCTCTTGTTGAGTGCCTTGAAGAGTTAAAGGCTTGGTTTTCAAGCAATTTTCTTAAATTGAACAATAGTAAAACTGAAATTTTTCTTGTCAGCACAAAATCAACATTAGGAAAGGCAAACATTTCTTCTGTTTTAATTGACAATCTTAATGTCCCTTTATCCAACCAGATCAAAAGCTTGGGAGTCATCTTTGATCAAACACTGTCATTTGAAGCCCAAATTAATAGTGTTACCCGCTCTGCATTCTTTCATATTAGGAATATCAATCGTTTACGTCCCGCCCTTTCAAATTTACAGTGAAAAACTGTAATTAGTTTTACAGAGTAAGACCTTAAATTTAACAGTTAAAAACATATGAAAATATGGTTTATTGCAGTAAAATTTATGATATACTGTATTTATAAAAAGGAAACTCTCAGAGAAGGTATTTGTTACTAATATAATGAAGCATCAGTTTATATTTTACTAAACCTTTTTTGATAGAGTTTAAAAATCTGAAAAATATCTGCTCTGTAAAAAATAAATCGTGAATTTTACGGTAAAAAACTGGCAACTGTGGTTACCAGAAATTTACCATAAAAAATACGGTAGCAACGTTATTGGTTGTACGGGACTGCACTCATTATACTGTATATTTTACGGATTTAAATATTTTTTTCTACGGTTTATAAATAAACCGTAAATTTTACGGTAAAAAACTGGCAGCTGTGGTTGCCAGAAATTTACCGTAAAAAATATGGTAGCAACACTATTTGTTGTACGGGATTGCACTCATTATGATTGTGGCAATGTGGGTGATGGGGTTGTTTCATTGGCTCACAAGTAAGTGATGTCACCCACAATAGCCTATCAGAATGGTTCTTGATGTTATTTGAGGCTGGATTTAGCTTACCTGGTCGACGTCACGACTAGGACCGCCTTCACGGCGTGCGTGCGGACAGAAGTGCACGCAATGGCTAACCGATATTTGGTTGAGTCAGACTGTCCACTCGTGGCCGGCCATGGGGCCTTCTCTGCGCATGCGTTATCCTGCATGGGTTTTTGCTGCGATCTGTGAGTAATGGTACAGCTCGTATAGCACAACGATTCATCGTGGCACCATTGGGCCGGGAGGCTAGCTAGCTACCCAGATCCGAATGCGGGTGATAGTATAAAGGTGTGGAGTGCAGTGCTGATTGTATTCCTGTTTCACTTTGTGTGAGTGTGGATGCGTGTGACGTGCACCTTAGGGTTTGTACCTCGTTTAGCCTGCCTCTGCCACTGGGAAGCTGGTGCCTGAAGCACTTTGTTCTGTTTTGTATGTATTGTTTTATTGTGTTTATTTTTTTGTTACAGCCTTGGTATGAGTGGACAGAGTACCCTGTGTCGACCCTGTGTATGAGGGTGATTTTACTACATAGCATGGCATGCTATTGAGTTTTTTATAACTTTTATTGTGAACTAAAATAAAGTTATTTTTGTACATTTGTACACCCGTCTCTCTGTTCCTTCTAGCCTAATGAACTTGTGCTCCTTATTTGTGTTATTTCCCCGGTTAACCTCGGGGTGGCGTAATCGATGTCAAAACACTTCATATTCAGGTCGTCTCCCTCAGCGTTGCCACATTCTGGCGTAATCGGCAGGACAGGCTTCCATTTTTCAGAGAGACGTAGGTGCATCTGTATTTGGGGTGCTCTGTGTACTTAACCTTGGTTGGTTGGTTTAGTGTTTTTGCTTTGGGGTTGCCCTTGTGGAGATATTGAGCCGGAGGAGAGACAGCAGCGGCGTCCGGTGTGCTTCCTTCGAGTAGTGCGTGAGGCTTATGTTACCAGGATGGAGGAAGAATTGCGCGAATTAAGGGAGATGGTAGCTCAGCTAAGAGCGGATCATTTCGCTAGAGGTGGCGATGGGGAGCATGTACCTTCTCGTTTTTCGTTAACTGCTACAACGCGAACTACTAGTGCACAGTCTGACTCACTTGTGTCGTTGGGAAACTAGTCCCCACCGCGTTGCAGAGTCGAAGCGCGGTTGGAGTGGACAACGGCTCAGGTATTGCCTTATCTCATTGGTTATCGTCTTGCCCACATCATCTTGTCCGTATTGGTAGTGTTCGATTGCCTTGTTTGGTTGACACTGGGTCTATAGTGTCTACCATTACCGAAAGTTGCTTCCAAACCCATTTTCAACTATGGGGTGTAGATCGGTTAAAGTTATGTCCGTGGTTCCAGCTCCATGCATCCAATGGGTTGTCAATTTTGTACAGTAATGGGTTGTCAATTTCGTACAGCGGCTGCCTGGAGTTGGACATGGAGATGTGTAATCGATTGATTGGTCGATGCTACCAGGAGCCTTTTGGTCAGTATGGTCCTGGTTTGGTTGATTGTTCCTCTTCAGTGGGGACCCCAAAATTAGTTTTACAGGCGTTGCAACACTGCCATCTAGCTGAGGCTCAGTTCTCGGTAGTAGGTACGGGGAAGATCAGATTGTGGGGTCGTAAGACGTGTCGTATTCCGGGTGGGAAGTTAAAGCTTGTACTTGCCGTATGCTCTGCACAATATGCAGAGGGGACTGTTTTGGTTTGAGCCTCCGGTATCCGGGTTGCCAGCTGGATTGCTGGCTTCGCCTGTGCTCGTTAGAGTTGCCCTTGGTACAGTCCTGGGGACGAGCCAGTGAAGGCGTCAATGTGTCCTTAAGTCGCAGAAGCAGTTGCTCCAATCCTAGATCTAATTGAAGCTGTCGATTTGTCTGTTCTGTCCCAAAGAGTAAAGTGAGGTCAGGGCGTTGTTGTGGCGATATCGGTTAAATTTGATGTCGCATGAGACACCGTTGCTGGATTCAGTGTCTGTTCATCAGCGGTATAGGTGAATTTCGCCGTCAGACCACGAAGTAGTTAAGTCATATGTCAGCTAGCATCTAGAGGCTAACCTTATTGGAGAAGGCTGCAGTTTATGTGTTGCCCCTAGTACTTGTCCGGTAAAAGGGCAGGAGTCAGAGCATGGGTGTTGACCGATTTAGGGCGACACCGGGGACTCATTGTGGCACCAGTTTATTGGTGTATGGGGCGGATGCTGCAGTTGAGGCCCGTGTGGGTCCTGGATTATCAGGGCAGGGTGCCGTAAGTCAATTACCCAGGATTGATCCTGGTTCTCTAGGCGTTGAGGCTATTGATGCTACGTCCAAATTTATGTCTGTATTGTTTTGGGCTTGGGTTAATTGGGTAATCGTCGGGTCGACGATTCAAGAGCTTTGGGTAGATTGTGGCAATGTGGGTGATGGGGTTGTTTCATTGGCTCACAAGTAAGTGATGTCACCCACAACAGCCTATCAGAATGGTTCTTGATGTTATTTGAGGCTGGATTTAGCTTACCTGGTCGACGTCACGACTAGGACCGCCTTCACGGCGTGCGTGCGGACAGAAGTGCACGCAATGGCTAACCGATATTTGGTTGAGTCAGACTGTCCACTCGTGGCCGGCCATGGGGCCTTCTCTGCGCATGCGTTATCCTGCATGGGTTTTTGCTGCGATCTGTGAGTAATGGTACAGCTCGCATAGCACAACGATTCATCGTGGCACCATTGGGCCGGGAGGCTAGCTAGCTACCCAGATCCGAATGCGGGTGATAGTGTAAAGGTGTGGAGTGCAGTGCTGATTGTATTCCTGTTTCACTTTGTGTGAGTGTGGATGCGTGTGACGTGCACCTTAGGGTTTGTACCTCGTTTAGCCTGCCTCTGCCACTGGGAAGCTGGTGCCTGAAGCACTTTGTTCTGTCTTGTATGTATTGTTTTATTGTGTTTTTTTTTTGTTACAGCCTTGGTATGAGTGGACAGAGTACCCTGTGTCGACCCCTAATGTGTATGAGGGTGATTTTACTACATAGCATGGCATGCTATTGAGTTTTTTATAACTTTTATTGTGAACTAAAATAAAGTTATTTTTGTACATTTGTACACCCGTCTCTCTGTTCCTTCTAGCCTAATGAACTTGTGCTCCTTATTTGTGTTATTTCCCCGGTTAACCTCGGGGTGGCGTAATCGATGTCAAAACACTTCATATTCAGGTCATCTCCCTCAGCGTTGCCACATACTGTATATTTTACAGATTTTCATAGTTTTTTCTACGGTTTATAGCCGTCTAATTTACATTAACCAAGGACTTCAAATTCGTGAATGGTATTCCGCCCTTTGATGACTGTCGCAAGGACAGTCGCTAGCACGCGCCACTTTGCCCGCCCGCACTGCTCACCAGCCTGTGCCCGCATGCCAGCAGGGCACTGCCCACCAGAACTGTGTGTGATAAAATAATTTTTTATGTAAAGTTGTAATAAAAGTCCTTCTATAAAATTATATACTTAGATTGTCTGCCCAAAAAAATTTCCACCCTGACATTTGTATATTTGAGTTTGAGAATTTAAATATTGTTTTGCTGTCTTTATTAAAAAATACATGGGACCATGCTGATGTCCGAGTCTTGAATAACTTTTGATGGGTTTTGATGATTTGATTTAGGTTTGTATTCATCAATTAGTATAAAAGTATTCTTAATAGTTTCTTAACAGTAAAATCCGAATGCTTAGCAATGTAACTTCTATCTCTTTTAGCTCCCAGCTAGTGTAATAAAATGATTTTTTCACAGAATTGCTGAATGAATTCACTGTGGTTATTCATAATAAAACAAATAGTCCAACAATGACAGCAATTGTGTAGTGGTTAGCACTGGTGGTTTCCACCACCAGGGTCTGGGTTCGATTCCCGGCCAGGCTCTATTCCTGTCTCTGTGTGCATGGAGTTTATATGTTATATGGTGGGTTTCCTCCAGGTACTAGTCACCTCCCTCCCCCCCCCCCGTATACAGTACAGGATGAAGTTGTATAGAGTGTATGATTACTGAGCTGTAAAAAAAAATGGAAATAAACCATTATTACTACAACATAAATCTTTAAATTAGACAGTTCTGAGCTGTAAAAATCATGGTTTATGATCCGTATTTGTTACAATGTAAACCCTGGAATTTGGTGGGAATAAACTGTTTTATAACAACATAAACATGTTAATTAGACCGTTATAAACCGTAAAAAAAAAAAATGTAATCTGTAAAAGAATTGACGGTAAACTTCTGCCAACCACAGCTGCCATTTTTTTTACCGTAAAATTTACGTTGTTTTTTTTTTCACAGTGCAATAACGGTGCTACCGTATTTTTTACGGTTGAATTCTGGCAACCACAGCTGTCGTTTTTTTACCGTAAAATGTACTATTTATTTTTTACAGTGTAGTTTTCAACACATCACTCCCGTTTTTGCAAAATCTGCACTGGGACCCTGTTAAATACTGTGTAGATTTAAAAATTCTACTTTTAACCTACAAAGCACTAAACAACTTGGCACCTTCATATCTTTTGTATCTTCTTTATATACATATCCCGTCGCGTGAATTAAGGTCTGCTTCTGCAATTACACTCGCTCGTCCACGTACACGGACAGTTTCTATGGGGTCTCGAGCCTTTGGTTACGCGGCACCTTTTTTATGGAACCGACTTCCTGTCGAGGAACAGTCCAAGTCTCCCAGTTTTTAAATCTCGTCTAAAAACCTGTTTGTTTAGACAGGCTTTTTACGTAATGCAGTTTTCTGTCTTTCTGTCTGTTTTGTTTATAAATCATTGTTCTTATACTTTGACTGTAAGGTGTCCTTGAGTGCCATGAAAGCCGCCATTAAATAAAATTTATATTTAAATAAAATTAAATATTATTATTATTATAAAAACTGAAAAAATCGACATTCAAACGAAAATAGTGCAAACAGGGACAGTACAAGATAAAATGGGTGTATGGTTTGTATAGTCACACATGCCTGTGCCACTCTTGAAAGCAGCTCCTGTTCAACTAAAGACACAAAGGGAACATCGCATACCTTGCATTTCCAAGGTGTTTTTTGACGCTTACCATACACTACTTTGCAATGCACAAATAACCTGCGACCAGCAGTGGCAGCATCTCTGGCCTCTGAGGTCATCTTAGCTCCTGGAACTGGTACATGGTCACGTCCATTTTGGTGCTACTTCCTGTGAGACACCACAACGCTCTTTGACATATAGTTACCATATAGTTCTTTACAGGACTTTTCTGTACAATGAAAGCATTGGTGGCAGTAATGTTCAAGAAGGGTAGAAAATCTTTCTGTATCACTTTATTGTTTTGTGCTGTGCAGTGTAGTATTGTACTTCTGATCAGGGAGATCAATGCTCCATGTGCTAGTTGTACGCAGTCACAGGGCCTTATGCCACTTCTGCACAGTGTCTCCTGTATATGCAGAATACATGGTAGAACAGATAGAATATACATTATCATCTTTGTCTTTGATGGGGTGCAAAACAAACAACTATTTATTTTATTTTCATTGTCGTGTATAGTCCACTTACACACTAATTACTTTGGGCAACTTTCCAGACTGGGAACAGAGGCTACAGAGTTTACACATACATGTCGGTCTGTCTTTCTGTAATCAGAACTCTCTGCCTAACTTATTAAGACAATGTAATAAAACTTTGTAAGGTTACAAAATCTTACACTTTGTTTACACTAAGTTGTACTTCTTTTATGGTTCTTTTATCGTTGATTATTACAGTCGGCACGCTGCGAATATGCTCTAATGATCCGTGTTTTATCTCTTAGTGACGCTTCACATACTGTAACTGCTTTTTATTTGAAACGAACACATAATTTAAAGAGCGACTCCTGACCAATGTATAGACATACTTTTTTTTTCTTATTAGAAAGATTTTCATGGCCATAGAAATGCAAACATCCAAGAATCTTCGTTTGGGTTTGCCTTCTAACTGATTCAAGTAGGGATACCTGCAGGCTGGAGCAATAGGCGTGCCGAAAGGTTTCTCATTGGTAAAAGGAGCTGTAACTACCTTTAGTTTAGCGTGGAAGAACACAGCGGTGGTAAGACCTGGTGTGGTTAGTCAATACAGTATAAATCTTTTTTTTCTTTATTTTCGTCATTTAATTGTTCGTTTAATTGTTGTCGACAGACACATATTACTGTGAGACGAAAAACGGACAGGTTGTGTAGACAAGCTCTTAAACGGAGCAGCTCTGCCTCTAAATTAATGTTTTATTTGCTAGAATTGTGTCTGTTTACTAAATTAGTGCCACATCAAATGTTACTAAACTGTACTCCTCCTCCTCCTCCTTATTGTGGTGTTTTATTAACCATATTTGTCCTTATCAGGCGATATGTTTTTAGTTTTCATGCACTTTTAGTAAAACTACAGAAAAACAACTGTCAGTTCATAACATTCTAAATGACTAATTCTGTAACTTTTTTTTGTCTTGTTTAACCAAAGTTAATAGTATTCCAAAAATATTAATTTTATGAACAGCTTGTGGTACTATATTCTTTTAAATAATTGTAATTTGATTTTGATTATGGGTTTAATACGGTTAAGGCTAGAAGGAATACAGCAGTAGCTATTGGGCATGCGCACATCAATCTAATGTTATTTTTCTCTCACTGTACAACAATAAAACTTTTCGTATTACAGAAAGGATTAGGTTTAGACATGAAAAACGATCCAATAGGTATTCATTTAATTGTTAGTTTCCGGTTGGAGCTATATATCTCTTCTGGCCGCGACCATGACTCAAACGTGCGAGGATGACATCAGTAACCTGCGGCAACGCGGTAGAATGTTTAGAAAGGAATATTTGTAATATCGATATTGTACAGGAAAAGAATGGAATTTTAATATAGAGGATTATGTTGGCTGCATTACTTAAACACATGAAGAACAATAGCGTTTAATATTAGCCTTTCTATGAAACAGGCAATTTGCGCAACCATTTATAAAGACCTTTCGGTCCAATAAAGACCATTACTGTAAGAATGTAAATGTAAAAAATGTAAATCTGTTATATCGTTTCTTTCACAACTTTCTTTCGGCTGCTCAAGGGGTTGTCACAGCAGACCATCCGATCTGTACACAACTTGGCAAGTTTTACGCCAGATGCCAGTATTTAATGGCTGGGAAGTATGGGGTGTGGCAATCCACCAACAGCGGGGCTCGAACCTCAGATCCTCAAAGCCTCAAATTCTCAAATCAACAACCTAGACCCGCCTAAGCCACCATGCTCCTAATTTCAACACAGCAAACCTCTTTTTATCACATAAAAAAAATTTATAAATAAAAGAAAGGATTGTAAGGGAGGGACTATGGTTCAGTGGTTATAGTTTGGTACAGTTATAGTTTCAGATGTACTCTTTCTTATAACATTGTTACTATTTTTATTTTACATTGTAACATTATTATTATTATTATTATTTTAAGTAAATAGTAATTAAAAGCCACACGTGGTGAGAGAGAGAGAGAGAGAGAGAGAGAGAGAGAGAGAGAGAGAGAGACTCTGCTTCTTGTAATATGTGCCCGAGGCAATCTCTACTTTTACTCACTTTTAATAAAAAATTGGTGCATGTTCTCTGGTTTGAATGAGTATATTAGATATAATTTTGTAGAAATTGAATTAAATTTAATACATTGAACCTGTAAGACTGTGTTCCTATAATAATATTCCCTTTTACTGTATGTCATTTGTTGATCCCAAGGGTGCATTCAGCTTAAATATAATTTAAAATAATATTTTTAAAAATAAAACGTTGCAATATTTACTGAAGAATCCTGAACAGACAGGATGAAAACACAACCTATTGATAGTGTTTTTGTGTTAGGGGTGGGACATGGCCTTGTGGTTGGATGTTCTATTTATGGGCGTGACTTTTTCCGAATTATATATTCTGAATTTGTGTAGTTTGAGACTTTGCTCTTTACTGGTAAGTGTTATTAGAATAGGAGTCTCCAGATTGTATGTGTTAACTTTGGAGTTTTTTTTTTTTAATAATTAATTAAATAAAACTTTTACTTGAAGCTACAGTAATAATGGCAGGCAAGAAGTGTGGAGGGCTAAGCGAGGCGAAGAAGGCCGATGCTGAGGTTCAGCAGATCTGTAATCAGGTGGGTGGAGTTTGCTTTTATTTCTATACATTTCTTGTCTTCTAAGAAGTTTTCCTATATGGTAAAGACTTCAGAACAGAGGAGTTTTTGCTGTACGGGTTCTTGTTAGTGTTTCTCGTTTTTTGCCACATAACCTTTAAAAGAAAACGAAAGGCTGGTGAAGGAGTGACTGTAGTTTAGTAGTTATAGTTTGGTACAGTTATAGTTTCATACTCTTTCTTGTATGCATTTCTTATAACATTGTTATAAACATTACAATCAACATGTCTTTACAGGTGGGTAAGTATGTATTTTGCACTTGTACTGGTTCAGGAAAAACCTGATGGTGTAATTGTTTGCAGTAGGATTGCTTCAGGCTGTATCACTTCAAAATGTTTCCCAAAAATTCCAGAAATATTTCTGTATAATTTATATTTATATTATATTGTATATAATTCTAGTCTTCTAGTCTCATTTTTATTTTGTACATGCTTACTGTTTTAGTCTTCTTCTTCCTAATTTTATTTTATTAATTTTTTTCTTAAAAATCTGCACAGTCTGGAGTTTGTTGCAATTGCATTTCACTACTGTTGTACTTGTACAACCATATATGTGACAAATAAAATTCTTGAATCTTATTAATAATTTGCAGATGAAGGCTGCCGCAGAGCAAAAATCAGGAAGTAATTTTCACAGTTTCACTGCTAATTCCTACAAGACACAGATGGTAGCTGGGATCAACTATTTCATTAAGGTAGGACACACAAACACTCATGCAGTTTCATACTAAATAAACCTCAAGACCTTCTTATAATAACTTGTATCTGATGGCCACTGACAGGTGCATGTGGGTGATGAGGAATATGTTCACCTGCGTGTCTATAAGAACCTGCCTTGTAATGGAGGAAACCTGGAACTTACTGGCCTACAGATTCACAAATCCCAGCACGAGCCCATCGAGTACTTCTGAACATGTCTTCCACTGAGAAAGAAACAGAAATGAAACAGCATTAACACTCACAAACAGGACGTGTGTTTGAATTTGTTTTACATTTGGAATGTTACATGGGTAAATTTACTTAATAAATTTAATTGACTAAAGAAATTATCTGTTTCTTCAATTAATAAAAAGAGTGATATATATCAGCATTTACTATCTCAGTTTCTTGATTTTGTTATTTTTGTTTTTAAATGCATAGTCAGTATTAGACGGAACACGAGGAGCGGTATTTGGTATGTTTGGTATTAGATATGTTTTTATATTCTTTAAGGTACTGTAGGTCCATCGTAAAGAATGCAGTACCTTTAATGAAATTAAAGGCGAGAACAAACTTTGATACAAAACCAGTGTTGTAATATATCCATTAGGCCAGAATTCTGTGGAAGATAATTCAAACTAAATCTAATTAGAGAAAGTAAATCCAGTGACCACAGAATAATACTGATACTGATGTAAATAAACCTCTGAGAGAGAAGACTAATAGAGCGGTGGAAGCTGAAGGAAGAAGGAGAGTGTACAAAAAGTCTGCCAGGTTCAATTATAAAGAGGAGTGTGATTAATTAAGAACTTTACTAAAAAATGATCACTGATGATGTCCTCATGATGGATGATGGTGTAATAACTTTTTACAATCATCAGTTTATTTATTCCCAGGTGGCATTCGACAGACCATAAACGTTTAAATGTGGTAGAAATAATGTCAGTTTATGAAAAAACATTAATTCAACGTCAAAACAACGTTGAATACCAAATGGTTGAAATGGTGTTGTTAACTAACCATGGATTCAACATAGAAATATAAACTTTGCGACTAATCTGTCTGGTGGTTTTTGTGTCCTATGCAGTTTCAGCACATTAAATACACACTTTGTTGTGAGCTACAGTATAAGTCAGAATGACAAAAAATCATCCGTTAAAGATCCAAACAGCCACATTTTCCCCATTTCTCTGTCAAAGAGTTTGTATTGATAGTACATTTTTCAACTGTGATTTAACAGAAATACTGAAAATACCTTGAGGTATGTAGTGTATAGTAAACAAAAAAAATAGGTATAATACATTATAATCAATAATGACACCAATAGGATGACTTGACACAAAACTATATGCAACTAATGTAACTGTCAATTTGTCCGTCCATCCATCCATCCATCCATCCATCCATCCGTCCATTGTCTAGGGAACTTTGGCTACCCATGTGGAGTAAACCTTAGAGATAGTGGCAACCTATCACAAGACACAACCACACAAACATACACACTGCTGACAACTGTGAAGCAAAAATCTGCCTACGACACATGTCTGTGGAAACCAGAGTACTCACAGGAAACCTATCAAGCACAGAGAGAACATGTAAATTCCATGCACACAAACCAGACATGAACGCCCTGGTAAGATAATAATGCTAACCCCTAAACTACCTTGGCGCTTGTATCAACTTGTCCTTGTATTATTTTCACAGGTCTGTCAGTTTGGATTCCAACCAGTTGACGTTTACAGAAGATTCCAGGACGAACGAGTGCTTCTGGGAACATGAGGAATAATTTTCACACATGTACTTGAAAGTCTTTTGGATGTGGCTTTTAATTTATTTTCATTTAATTTTAGAACAGAGGAGTTTGTGCTTCACGGTTTCTCTCATTAACACAACAAATTGCTTTTTTTGTCATATGACCTGTAAGAAAGAGAGAGAGGATAGTGAAGGAGTGACTGGAGTTCAGTCGTTATAGTTTGGTACAGTTATAATTTCAGACGTACTCTTTTTTATATGCATTTCTTTCTTCGAATTATATATACCGTACTTGTGATTCTCTTTGATCTGCTGTGTTCAGAAAGTTTGTAGTTTAAGATTTCACTCTTTACTGGTAAGCGATGCTATAATAGAAGTGTCCTGTTTGTGACTGTTAACTTTGAAGAAAGAAGGGGAAAAAAACAAAAAGAATAAATAAAATAAAACAGCTACTTTGCAGCTACACTAATAATGTCTTTATGTGGAGAGCTGTCCGAGCAGGAAGAGGCCGATGCTGTGGTTCAGCAGATCTGTGATGAGGTTTCCGTATGCAGTGTATAGTAAAAAAAAAAATAGGCATTTGTATAATCAAGATTCATTTTTTTTTTTTTTTGTCACATACATGGTTGTACAAGTACAACGTAGTGAAATGCAATGCAACAAACTCCAGACTGTGCAAATTAAAAAATATATATACTGTATATATGTACAAAATAAGAAATAAAAATAGACTAAGGAGACAATGAAATAAATTTTATACAATATAGTAAAATATAAAATTATAAAGAATTTTATTGTAGAAATGTGAAACCAGTGCAATGATATTTGATAAAGTGACTTTGTTAAAGTGACTGTGTGCTGAATTTGTCAGTCATTGGTGAGGTTGAGTGTTTATTGCCCTTATAGCCCGGTGGAAAAAGCTACTGTTCAATCTTTCTGTATGTGCCCTAAGTGACCGGTGTCTCTTACCAGATGGCAGGCACTGAAACAGATTATAATTAGGGTGGTGAATATTTTTATAATGCGCTGTCCCCTGGACCTGCACCGCCTGATGTAAATGTCCTGTAGATCAGGCAATTCAGACCTGGTGATGTACTCGGCACACCTAATCACTCTCCTCAAGTCCTTTGTCCCTTTTTTACCCTATCAAAACTTTTAAAGACTCCATCTTCATACAAACTATAACAATGTGCGATGCCTTTATCATGCCATGATGACCCATTGTTGACACAGTTCCAAATTTAAATTGACATCTAAACTGATAGCAAATCTTAAGTGTATTAAGTGCCACTGGATTATCAGTATATTGAGCGGGTTTGATTGGCAAGGAAGTGCAAAGTAGAGCTAATATAGACGATGATCTACAAGACAGTAACTCTAATTTCCACCATGAGGATTCAGATGAGTTTATCCAAAAAATAAAAAATTAAAATGTGTGCAACCCAGTAGTATATTTGATGATTAGGCAGAGTAAGTCCACCACTAAGTCTACATGTCTGTAATAAGGTCTTATGGATTCTAGGAGGTTTCCTACCCCAGAGAAGAGATCTTATGATTTTATCCAAGGAATCCAAGGATTACCCAATTATTTAGGTAGAAAAAAGGAAAATTATTGAAAAAAACTCTATTTTTTAAATGTCATTTTAACACCATTGATTTTTCTGGTTAAAAAAAAGGTAAATTGCTCCATCGCGGAATATCAGATTTTACATCAGAAAAAAGAGAGGAGAAGTTGTCATGGGAAAAGTCAGATAGAGAAAGAGTCACAGTAATTGCAAGATATTTAAAGCAGTTAAGTTTAAAATGCAAGTTTAGATGCTGAAGTTATAAAGCACTATTATTGACACTTGTAAACCAAAGCGAATTCCCCCATGAGAAATAATGGAAACTCAAATTATTCATTCCACACTTTATACAAAATATAAAGTAAAAATAAAACAAATTAAACTGCACAAATAAATCCGGACAGATAAGTGTTTCCATTTATGCACACAAGCGCTGTGTGTGTGTGTGTGTGTGTGTGTGTGTGTGTGTGTGTGTGTGTGTGTCCTTCTTGGCTTCTTGTCTTACACAGTAATACTTCCTCCTCTTTTATTTGAGTTTCACACACACACACACACACACATGAACAGAAATACTGTTTTATCTGAAAAGTTAGCCAGAAACATCACTAACAACTCTCGCATGCGTGCATGTTAATGGAATCACTGCTGTAAAGTAAAAATAAAAAACAAATTAACCTGCACTTAACCATTGAAAAGAATTGCGACAGAGCAGTGTTTTTGTGTAGAGCAGATTGATT
This sequence comes from Channallabes apus, assembly GCA_030522415.1. Lineage (NCBI taxonomy): Eukaryota > Metazoa > Chordata > Actinopteri > Siluriformes > Clariidae > Channallabes > Channallabes apus. The sequence goes on along the minus strand of CM060115.1, from coordinate 29,402,549 downwards.
GTGTGTGTGTGTGTGTGTGTGTGTGTGTGCGCGTGTGTGTGTGTGTGAAGGCACGACAAGGAGGTTGGAGGAGCTGTGTAAAGGTGAGAGGAGGAGAGTGTGTTTGGCTCGGTGTCAAATTACGCGTGCACACACATACAACGGCATGCTGAGGGAAAAAAAGTAAATGGATGTTTAATTTCTCTAATGAGTCTTTCTTTTGCTTCACACACGCTGTTTATAATAAACAATGCACGCGTGCTGTTCACATACGCATATAAACACAAAATAAAAGATGCACACACACACACACACACACAAACGGGGTCACAGTGTTATAGTAAACAGTACACGCGTGCACGGATGTTGATTATACCAGTAAGAGACGCGCACTAAGACCAAGCAGGGGAGACGATTACGCATAATTCCGCAACGCAAGAGAGAGAAAAACCGTTGGCTTAGTTTTAATCACGTGACGCTCGGCATCAAAACAAGAAGCGCATGCGTGATACATGATACTGGGTACTCGTAAGCCAAGACTTGTTCGTCAAAATCAAAAAGTCACAATTTCTTAAAAGTCTTTGCTCGACTTGCGGAACACTCGCAAACCACGTTACTCGCAATCCGAGGTTTCACTGTATGGGGATAATTTGTGCTCCAGCCCATTACAAATAATTCCTTTAAAAGCAAGAGATGATCTAAGCTTAATCTTATCTAAGGAGATAAATTTATCACCAAACCCAAAGATCTTTAATACTGAAAACAGGTATTCCCACTCAACCCTATCAAAAGATTTCTCAACATCCAGGGAAATTACAACCTCTCGAGATACATATGTTTATTTGGAGTAAATTATATTAAAAAGTGTACAAGTATTACAAACAAATGCCATCCTTTTATGAAACCAGTCTGCTCCACCGATTTGTGGTAATACATTCACTAAACTGGATGCAATTGTTTAAGCCAGACTATTACATCAGCATTTATTGATGACAATGGCCTATATGATCCACACTGAATGGGATCCTTTTCCTTTTTAAGAAGAAGGGCAAGTGAGGCTTGGTTAAAAGTAGGCGGTAATAAGCCCTGATCTAAGGATGCATTAACCACGCCATTAAACACACCAATTTATCAATAAACGTTTTATAAAAAACAATTGGAAAACTATCTGGGCATTTAGCTTTATTAGACTGCATTGCCTTAATTTAGATTCTTAAGTCCCTTACAGATACTGTATCAGGCATTCAAACTTATAGAGGGAGAAATATGATTTAAAAACCACAGTAGTAATAATATTTAAGTCATTTTTCATTTGTGGTATTAGTCATGAAACAGCATGTCATTTTAGCTGCTAACAACCTTCTTGATTTGTCACCATATCCATTATTAATATCCTTGACTTACAAACACATACACTTTAATATTAAACAAACATTACTTAAACACAAAATGCAGTTTTTCGATGATGATTTCATTTAATGAGGGAAAAAGCCTTCCAAACCTGCCTGGCCCTATGTGATAAAGTAATTGCCCCCCAAACCTAATAACTGGTTGTGCCAACGTTAGCTGGAATCAAGCCTTTTACATACGAGTCCTTTACATAGCTTTCCAAATAAAATCACAGTTCATTCATTGTTAACCAAGGGGGCAATTACTTTTTCACATAGGTTAACTCAGGTCATTTAATCATTTAAGTGTGACAAATATGCAAAAAAAAAATTTTTTTTTAATCATGAATGGGCGAATACTTTTCACTGCATTATATTGTATATATACAGTGGCAAGAAATATTTGCCCCTTCTTGATTTATTTTATTTTTTTGCATATTGTGACATATATGTGAGAATGATTTTGTGTTATCATTTTATGTTATTATTTTAGGCACATGTTTTATTATTTTTGGCACAATGTATTTGTCAATAGTCATTATTTACTGGCCACCACAACAACACCCTGGTTTTATTAAAGAAATGCATGAGTTTCTTTCCCTTTAATCATTTTGCTGCTGAGTTCCTAGAACTTTTGGACTGCCTAAACCTGAAGCAGAATGTTAAGGTCCTCACCCATAGTAAGGGTCACAATTTAGTCATTACTGACTCAATTTCTATGTCAAATCTCCAAGTATATGACCTGGGTGTCTCTGGTTCTTGTTAGTGTTTCTCGTTAACAGAACTAACTGTTTGCCACATAACCTTTAAAAGAAAACGAAAGGCTGGTGAAGGAGTGACTGTAGTTTAGTAGTTATAGTTTGGTACAGTTATAGTTTCATACTCTTTCTTGTATGTATTTCTTATAACATTGTTATAAACATTACAATCAGCATGTCTTTACAGGTGGGTAAGTATGTATTTTGCACTTGTACTGGTTCAGGAAAAACCTGATGGTGTAATTGTTTGCAGTAGGATTGCTTCAGGCAGTATCACTTCAAAATGTTTTCCAAAAATTCCAGAAATATTTCTGTATAATTTATATTTATATTATATTGTATATAATTCTAGTCTTCTAGTCTTATTTTTATTTTGTACATGCTTACTGTTTTAGTCTTCTTCTTCCTAATTTTATTTTATTAATTTTTTTCTTAAAAATCTGCACAGTCTGGAGTTTGTTGCAATTGCATTTCACTACTGTTGTACTTGTACAACCATATATGTGACAAATAAAATTCTTGAATCTTATTAATAATTTGCAGATGAAGGCTGCCGCAGAGCAAAAATCAGGAAGAAATTTTCACACAGAAATTTTCAAGTCCTACAAGACACAGACGGTAGCTGGGACGAACTATTTCATTAAGGTAGGACACACAAACACTCATGCAGTTTCATACTAAATAAACCTCAAGACCTTCTTATAATAACTTGTATCTGATGGCCATTGACAGGTGAATGTGGGTGGTGAGGAATGTGTTCACCTGCGTGTCTATAAGAACCTGCCTTGTAATGGAGGAGACCTGGAACTTACTGACCTACAGATTCACAAAAACCACCACGACCCCATCGAGTACTTCTGAACATGTCTTCCACTGAGAAAGAAACAGAAATGAAACAGCATTAACACTCACAAACAAGACGTGTGTTTGAATTTGTTTTACATTTGGAATGTTACATGGGTAAATTTACTTAATAAATTTAATTGACTAAAGAAATTATCTGTTTCTTCAATTAATAAAAAGAGTGATATATATCAGCATTTACTATCTCAGTTTCTTGATTTTGTTATTTTTGTTTTTAAATGCATAGTCAGTATTAGACGGAACACGAGGAGCGGTATTTGGTATGTTTGGTATTAGATATGTTTTTATATTCTTTAAGGTACTGTAGGTCTATCCTAAAGAATGCAGTACCTTTAATGAAATTAAAGGCGAGAACAAACTTTGATACAAAACCAGTGTTGTAATATATCCATTAGGCCAGAATTCTGTGGAAGATAATTCAAACTAAATCTACGTAATTAGAGAAAGTAAATCCAGTGACCACAGAATAATACTGATACTGATGTAAATAAACCTCTGAGAGAGAAGACTAATAGAGCGGTGGAAGCTGAAGGAAGAAGGAGAGTGTACAAAAAGTCTGCCAGGTTCAATTATAAAGAGGAGTGTGATTAATTAAGACCTTTACTAAAAAATGATCACTGATGATGTCCTCATGATGGTGTAATAACTTTTTACAATCATCAGTTTATTTATTCCCAGCTGGCATTCGACCGACCATAAACGTTTAAATGTGGTTGAAATAATGTCAGTTTATGAAAAAACATTCATTCAACGTCAAAACAACGTTGAATACCAAATGGTTGAAATGGTGTTGTTAACTAACCATGGATTTAAATACACACTTTGTTGTGAGCTACAGTATAAGTCAGAATGACAAAAAATCATCCGTTAAAGATCCAAACAGCCACATTTTCCCCATTTCTCTGTCAAAGAGTTTGTATTGATAGTACATTTTTCAACTGTGATTTAACAGAAATACTGAAAATACCTTGAGGTATGTAGTGTATAGTAAACAAAAAAAATAGGTATAATACCTTATAATCAATAATGACACCAATAGGATGACTTGACACAAAACTATATGCAACTAATGTAACTGTCAATTTGTCCGTCCATCCATCCATCCATCCATCCATCCATCCATCCGTCCATTGTCTAGGGAACTTTGGCTACCCATGTGGAGTAAACCTTAGAGATAGTGGCAACCTATCACAAGACACAACCACACAAACATACACACTGCTGACAATTGTGAAGCAAAAATCTGCCTACGACACATGTCTGTGGAAACCAGAGTACTCACAGGAAACCTATCAAGCACAGAGAGAACATGTAAAGTCCATGCACACAAACCAGACATGAACGCCCTGGTAAGATGATAATGCTAACCCCTAAACTACCTTGGCGCTTGTATCAACTTGTCCTTGTATTATTTTCACAGGTCTGTCAGTTTGGATTCCAACCAGTTGACGTTTACAGAAGATTCCAGGACGACCGAGTGCTTCTGGGAACATGAGGAATAATTTTCACACGTACTTGAAAGTCTTTTGGATGTGGCTGTCACGAGTCACGGTCTGTCGACCGTCTTTTTCCCACGCTGTCACTTTTCCTCACGTGCTCATGTTTTCCCCTTGCCCATCTTGCGCATTTCCCACGCCCCCATTTCCGCCCCGTCTGCTCACCTGTTTCTCATTCCCTTACTGATTACTCCAGCGATTTAAGCATGCGCGGTGCGCTGCTCAGATCGCTGGATTATTGTGTGTGTTATACCTCGATTCTCTCGCGTTTCTTTTTCTCTACCTTTCACGTTACGACCTCGCTTAGTTTTTTCTCGTTTTTGAATTTCAGCTTGCCGATTTGGATTGTTCGCCTGCCCTTTTGATCTCCCGGTTTCGACCCACGCTTCCCCCTTTTGATTTACGACTCCCGTGTCTCGCCCTTTGGTTTCGTTTTTGCCTCGCTGATTGTCTTCCCGGTTTTGACCTTGCGCTTTCCCTTTTGACTACCGCTCTCGTCTCGTGTTTTTGCTTTGGATGCTTCACTGACGGACTCACGGCATTCGACTATTGCTCACGCTCCCGACCACGCCCCCCACATCTCTATATAGTCAGTAAACCACGCTTGGATTCATATCGTTCTGCCTGCGTACGTGACAGAACAATCCAGCCAGCTATGGATCCAGCGACTTCTGACCATATGAGAGCGGCATTGGAGAGTCAAGGTGCCCTACTTGGGACTCACCAACAGGAACTGCTCAGCACAAAGCAGTCTCTCGCCGACGTCACGTCCCAGCTTCAGAGACTCCAACTCTCCCTACCGCAAGGAGCAAGTTCCCACGCGCAACAGGAGCCACGCCTCCCAGCCCCTCCCACCTACGAGGGAGATCCAGGCACCTGTCGCTCCTTCCTATCTCAGTGTTCCCTGATCTTCGAGCTCCAAGCCTCCGCCTTTTCCACCGAACGATCCAAGGTGGCTTACGTCATCACGCTCCTGTCAGGACGCGCCCGGGAATGAAGCACCAGCGCCCACGACCCCTGCTGTTCCAATTACGGGGACTTCGCCAGAGAGATGAAGAGGGTGTTCGACCACTCATGCCATGGCAGGGAGGCGGGCCGAAGACTGCTGAATCTTCGCCAGGGCTCGCGCTCGGCCTATGACTATGCCATTGAGTTCCAGACCCTGGCCCTCCCCAGCGGTTGGAACAACTGAGCGCTATGCGACGTCTTTTTGGAGGGCCTGACAGAGAAGCTCCAAGATGAGCTAATCTCGCGAGAGCTCCCCTCGTCTCTCCAAGAGCTTGTGGACCTGGCTGGTCGAGTAGATGCCCGCCTCCGTCTTCGTAGGTCAGCCCGGTTTTCTCCACCCAGGGCACTACCGCGACCTCCACCTTCACGAGTTGAACCCCAGGAGGAACCCATGCAACTGGGCAGAACACGCATCACCCCAGAGGAGCGTCACCGCCGCCGAATGGAGTGGGCCTGCTTCTACTGTGGGAAATCAGGACACCTGCTCAAAAACTGTCCAGCAAAAGGGGGCGCCCTCTAGTTCAGCTGGGAGCACTAGAGGGCGAGACTCCAAGAAGGCTCCCAGACCAACGTCATCTGCTTCCCATCCTCCTCATCCATGAGCAACAGACCCACCTAGTGCAGGCACTGGTCGACTCGGGTTCGGATTGTAACCTGCTGAATGCGGCTTCAGCCAAAACCCTGGGTATTCCTGCGCTGCCCTTGGAGAACCACCTCAAGGTCCAGGCCCTCGATGGGAGTCCGCTCCCATCTATCACCCACAGAACCCCTCTCATTGGCCTAAAGGTCTCCGGCAACCACTCAGAACAAACGTCGCTGTTCATCATGGAGGGGTCACATGTCACGGTCGTCCTAGGCTTTCCCTGGTTAACCCAACACAACCCGCACATTGATTGGGTCAGGAACTCAATCGTAGCCTGGAGTCCACGTCATGTTTACGCGCCACTACTACGCCCTGCCTCGATCCAGCCCCCACAGAGGAGCCATTGGACCTCACCTGTGTTCCCCCAGAATACCATGACCTCAGGACTGTGTTCAGCAAATCACGTGCAGTCTCTCTTCCTCCCCACCGACCATACGACTGCGCCATTGACATCCTCCCAGGCACCACCCCCCCAAAGGGCCGTCTTTACTCTCTGTCGCCCAAGGAACGCCAAGCCATGGACCAGTACATCACGGAATCCCTTGCCGCAGGAATCATCCGCCCCTCTTCCTCTCCGACAGGAGCTGGATTCTTCTTCGTAGGCAAGAAAGATGGTTCCCTTCGCCCGTGCATTGATTATAGGGGCCTTAACGACATCACCATAAAGAACCGGTACCCCCTTCCTCTAATGTCTACCGCCTTCAAACTCCTTCAGGGGGCCAGCACCTTCACCCAGCTCGATCTGCGCAACGCCTATCACCTTGTTCGCATTCGGGAAGGGGATGAGTGGAAAACAGCTTTCAATACGCCAACTGGACATTATGAATATCTGGTGGTACCCTTTGGACTTACCAATGCCCCCGGAGTGTTTCAGGCCTTAATTAATGACGTTCTCAGGGGGGGATGAGTGGAAAACAGCTTTCAATACGCCAACTGGACATTATGAATATCTGGTGGTACCCTTTGGACTTACCAATGCCCCCGGAGTGTTTCAGGCCTTAATTAATGACGTTCTCAGGGATTTCCTCAATTCATCCGTATTCGTCTATCTAGACAATATCCTGATCTTCTCTCACAACCCAGAAGAACACCAACATCACGTCAGGCAGGTGCTGCAGAGGCTGCTGGAGAACAACTTGTTCATCAAGGCTGAGAAGTGCGAATTCCACACCACAGCTACCACGTTCCTCGAATTCACCATCAGCCCCAAGGGCATCGAGATGGAACCTGCTAAGCTCCAAGCGTTCACTAGGTGGCCCACCCCTACCTCTCGACATGAACTCCAGAGGTTCTTAGGCTTTGCTAATTTTTATCGTCGGTTTATCCGAGGCTACAGCTCCATCGCCGCCCCTCTAACAGCTCTGACCTCTACCAAGACCCATTTCTGCTGGAACCTGGAATCTGAAAAAGCCTTCAGCAAGCCTTCAGCGAAAACGGTTCACCTCCGCCCCTATCCTCACCATCCCAGATCCGTCACGGCAGTTCATCGTGGAGGTCGACGCCTCCAGCACCGGAGTAGGAGGCATCCTCTCACAAAGATCCAACCGAGATAATAACCCCTGCTCCTTCTTCTCCAACCGCCTAACTCCTGCTGAAAGCAATTACGGCATAGGAGATCGTGAACTCTTAGCCATCAAGATAGCACTGGAGGAATGGAGACACTGGCTAGAGGGAACGAAGGTCCCATTCCTAGTTTGGACCCATCACAAGAACCTCGAGTATCTACGGAGCGCCAAGAGGCTCAATTCTCGTCAGGCCCGGTGGTCCCTGTTCTTCGCGAGGTTCAACTTTACCCTCTCCTACCGACCAGGGTCTAAGAACACCAAGCCGGATGTGCTTTCAAGACTATTTACGACCACCCAAGACCCTGCTCCATGTGAGACGATTTTGCCACCCCCCTGCCTGCTCGCCGTGGCCGAGCTCGATATCGAAACCAGTGTCAAGCAAGCCCTATCCCATGGACCAAGCCCAAGCAATGTGCCTACTAACCGTCTCTTTGTTCCCATCGCTCTGCGTTCTCAAGTCCTGGAGTGGGCCCACAGCTCCAAACTCTCTTGCCACCCAGGCTCCGCCAGAACTCTGGCACTAGCCCAGCAGCAGTTTTGGCGGTCCACCCTCAAGGAGGACGTCTCTCGCTTTGTTGCAGCGTGCAATGTCTGCATAAGATCCAAACATGTCAACACGGCCCCAGCTGGCCCCCTCAGACCCCTGCCCATCCCTCATCGCCCCTGGTCCAACATCGCCCTTCGTCACCGGTCTACCCCCCTCCACCGGCCACACCTGCATCATGACCGTGGTTGATCGGTTCTCTAAAGCTGCTCACTTTATCCCCCTACCAAAACTTCCGACCGCCAAGGAGACTGCAGAGCTCATGATCAACCACGTATTTAAGCTCCACGGCCTGCCCAAGGACATTGTGTCTGATCGGGGCCCACAGTTCACCTCTCAGTTCTGGAAGGCATTTTGTAAGCTCATCGGAGCCACCCCAACCCTGTCATCAGGTTTCCACCCTCAATCCAATGGGCAGACGGAGAGGAAGAACCAGGCTCTCGAGGTCACCCTGAGGTGCATGACCTACCGGGATGTCACCTCGTGGAGCAGATTCCTGCCCTGGGTCGAATACGCCCACAACTCCCTAGGCTCTTCGTCTACTGGGCTGTCCCCCTTCCAGTGCTGCCTGGGTTACCAACCACCCTTGTTCCCCTCTCAGGAAGAGGAGGTCAGCGTCCCCTCTGCCCAAGCCTTCATTCGCCGCTGTAGGAGGACCTGGACTCAAGCCAGAAGGACGCTGCTACGACAAGGCAGGAATTTACAAGGAGCAAGCAGACCGTAGACGCTCTCAGGCCCCCAAGTGCAGGATAGGGCAGAGAGACATGCTCTCCACCAGAGACCTCCCTCTTAAGACCCTGTTCCGCAAACTCTCACCCTGTTACATCGGCCCCTTCACCATAACCAAGGTTGTCAACCCCTGCGCGGTCAAACTTTTGCTTCCCTCTACGATGCGACGAATAAATCCCACATTCCACGTGTCCCAGCTACGTCGCCTCATCTCATGCCCATTAAGTTGATTGGAAAGGAAGTGCAAAGTAGAGCTAATACAGACGATGATCTACAAGACAGTAACTCTAATTTCCACCATGAGGATTCAGATGAGTTTATCCAAAAAAAAAAAAATTAAAATGTGTGCAACCCAGTAGTATATTTGATGATTAGGCAGAGCTTGTCCACCACTAAGTCTACATGTCTGTAATAAGGTCTTATGGATTCTAGGAGGTTTCCTACCCCAGAGAAGAGATCTTATGATTTTATCCAAGGAATCCAAGGATTACCCAATTATTTAGGTAGGAAAAAGGAAAATTATTGAAAAAAACTCTATTTTTTAAATTTCATTTTAACACCATTGATTTTTCTGGTTAAAAAAAGGTAAATTGCTCCATCGCGGAATATCAGATTTTACATCAGAAAAAAGAGAGAAGTTGGCATGGGAAAAGTCAGATAGAGAAAGAGTCACAGTAATTGCAAGATATTTAAAGCAATTAAGTTTAAAATGCAAGTTTAGATGCTGAAGTTATAAAGCACTATTATTGACACTTGTAAACCAAAGCGAATTCCCCCATGAGACAACACAAAATGCAGTTTTTCGATGATGATTTCATTTAATGAGGGAAAAAGCCTTCCAAACCTGCCTGGCCCTATGTGATAAAGTAATTGCCCCCCAAACCTAATAACTGGTTGTGCTAACGTTAGCTGGAATCAAGCCTTTTACATACGAGTCCTTTACATAGCTTTCCAAATAAAATCACAGTTCATTCATTGTTAAGCAAGGGGGCAATTACTTTTTCACATAGGTTAACTCAGGTCATTTTTGTAGAATGACAAAATGTGTTTATTGACCCTAATCATTTAAGTGTGACAAATATGCAAAAAAAAAATTTTTTTTTAATCATGAATGGGCGAATACTGTTCACTGCATTATATTGTATATATACAGTATGTACACAGTGGCAAGAAATATTTGCCCCTTCCTGATTTATTTATTTATTTATTTATTTATTGCATATTGTGACATATATGTGAGAATGTTTTTGTGTTATCATTTTATGTTATTATTTTAGGCACATGTTTTATTATTTTTGGCACATTGTATTTGTCAATAGTCATTATTTACTGGCCACCACAACAACACCCTGGTTTTATTACAGACATGCATGAGTTTCTTTCCCTTTAATCATTTTGCTGCTGAGTTCCTAGAACTTTTGGACTGCCTAAACCTGAAGCAGAATGTTAAGGTCCTCACCCATAGTAAGGGTCACAATTTAGTCATTACTGACTCAATTTCTATGTCAAATCTCCAAGTATATGACCTGGGTATCTCTGACCACAAAATAATTTTGATGCTTCCTTCATATACACCATGTTCCAAAACACAAAGTTATATCCATTTCAGCAATCTGAAAAACAAATTTCTCAGATAAAAATCTTGACATAAAATATTTTGTCCATTGCCCATTTTGTCTGCCCCGCGCAGACTCCTTACTGGTGTCCTACAGGTCTCAGTACTTGGTCCTCTCCTGTTTTCCCGTTACATATGATCACTTGGTAAGGTCATATCCTCTCACAGCTTCTCATACCATTGTTATAACATGCAACTTATTCTTACCTTTCCTTTCTCAGACACTCAGGTTTCAAATTCAAATTTTATTGGTCACATACACAATCATACACAGTATAATATGCAGTGAAATGCTTTATACGACCGCCAGTGACCTTAAAAAAAGAAAATAAAAGCTTGTACGTAAAATAAATAATCAATAAAAAGTAAATACTAAAGAAATAATTTTAACTAGTAAAATTAACTGTGCATAAGAGCATAATAAAATATTGCAAAAATATATGATTAAAGTGTCAGTGGTTGTGCAAATATGCATGGAGGTGACATGTGCAATTGTCCAGATGTATGAGTATTTAGTGCAAGTGTGTATGAATGTGTCCATGATTGTTCAGTCAATGTTGTGAGCTTAAAAGATGTTATTAGTCCTGTGTGGTGTAGTGATGATTGAGAGACCTTATCGCCTGCGGGAAGAAGCTCCTCCTCAGTCTCTCTGTGTTGGCCTTTAGGGAGCGGAATCTCTTCCCAGACCGCAACAAAGAGAACAGTCCATTACTGGGGTGACTGAGGTCCTTCATGATCTTCCTGGCCTTAGTCCAGCACCGCTTGCTGTAGATGGAGTGTAGGTCAGGGAGCTCAGTGCGGATGATGCGCTCGGCTGATCGCACCACCCTCTGTAGAGCTCGTCTGTCCTGCATGGTGCTGTTCCCGAACCAGGTCATGATATTTCCCGTCAGGATGCTCTCTATGGTGCAGGAGTAGAAGTTCCTGAGCACCTTGGAGGGCAGTCTAAAGTCTCTCAAGCGTCTGAGGTGGTAGAGACGCTGCCGGGCTTTTTTCACCACGGTGCTGATGTGACAGGACCATGATAGGTCCTGCATGATGTAAACACCGAGGTATCTGAAGCTGTCCACTCTCTCCACTGGGCTCCTGTTGATGACGGGGGTCTGGTAGTTCCTCTCCTGCTTTGTACTAAAGTCCACTATCAGCTCCTTTGTCTTACTGACGTTCAGGAGGAGATTGTTCCTCTGGCACCAGTTCTCCAGATTTCCAATCTCCTCTAAGTAGTCCGACTCATCATTGTTGGTGATCAGTCCGACCACGAAGGTGTCGTCAGCAAACTTGATGATGGAGGTGGAGTTGGTAGTGGCCACGCAGTCGTGGGTGTACAAAGAGTACAGCAGGGGGCTCAGAACACAACCCTGGGGGGCTCCAGTGCTAAGAGTGAGTGTGGCTGAGACATGTCCGCCCATCCTTACTGCCTGTGGTCTGCCAGTCAGAAAATTGGAGATCCACTGACATATATATGAGCTCAGTCCCAGGTGCTCCAGCTTGGTGGTGAGTGTGGAGGGAATTATTGTGTTAAAAGCAGAGCTGTAGTCGATGAAGAGCATTTTAACATAATTCCCTTTCCTAGTGTCCAGGTGAGTGAGTGATGTGTGGAGGAGATGAGAGATTGCATCGTCTGTAGAGCGGTTCTGACGGTATGCAAACTGTAGTGGGTCCAGTGTGTCGGGTAGTGAAGAAATGATGAAGTCTCTGATAAGGCGTTCAAAGCACTTCATCACTACTGAGGTGAGAGCTACAGGGCGATAGTCATTGAGAGAAGCAGGATGTGGTTTCTTTGGAACAGGAACAATGATGGACTCTTTGAAGCATGTGGGGATCACCGACTGAGATAAAGAGATGTTGAATATCTCAGTGAACACAGGTGCTAGCTGGTCTGCGCAGGCTCTGAGGATACGGCCTGAGATTCCGTCTGGTCCTGCTGCTTTACTGGTGTTCACTCTCTTGAAGGCTCTCCTCACGTCGTGCTCGGAGATGATGAGCGCGTTCCCGGTGCTGGCTGTGTCTTCCTGTCTGCAGCCGTTAGCGCCGCTAGCATTAGCGCCGTTAGCATTAGCGCCGTTAGCATTAGCATCGCTAGCGTCTTTAGCTGCAGCCTCGAAGCGAGCATAGAAGATGTTGAGCTCGTCTGCCAGAGTCGCGTCCGCGTTCATCATACCGGATGTTGGTGCTTTGTAGTCCGTTATTGTTCTCAGTCCCTGCCACAGGCTCCTAGAGTCACTCTGTTGAAGCTGTGACTCTAGTTTTCTCCCGTAGCGCTGATTCGCCTCTTTCACCGCCTTCCGGACGTTATATGACGCAGCCTTGTACGTTTCCATGTCCCCCGACGCAAGTCCCGTGTTGTAGGCAGCTGTGCGAGATCTCAGAGCGTCGCGGATGGTTTTATCCACCCACGGCTTCTGGTTGGGAAACGTTCTGATAGTCTTTTTCTCTACCGTATCGTCTACCAGCTTTTCAATAAATCCCACAACCGCTTCCATAAACACGCTGACGTCATCATCGGAGCTGTTTCTGAACATGTCCCAGTCTGCGTCATCGAGTGCGTCCTGTAACGCGGCCACCGATTGGTCCGTCCAGCGCGCGACCTCCCTCTGGACCGGAACTTCCTGTTTCAGCCTTTGTTTATACTTTGGCATGAGGAAGATGGCGGCGTGGTCGGATTTACCAAATGCTGGACGAGATTGTGCCTTGTAACCGTCTTTGACCGTGGTATAACAGTGGTCCAGTGTCCTTTCGCCCCTGGTGGGGCAGGTGATGTGCTGATAAAAGTTCGGCGCTGCGCGTTTGAGGTTGGCATTATTAAAATCCCCCGCCACAATGAGCGCAGCGTCCCGGTGTTGTGTCTGGTGCTGTGTGAGCGCCTCATGCAGCTCGCATAAGGCAGTGTTAATGTCTGCTTGTGGAGGAATGTAAACGGCACTAATTATGACCGATGTGAACTCCCGTGGAAGATAAAATGGACGACACATGATGGACAGTAGTTCCAGGTTTGGTGTGCAGGAGCGTGTAAGAGGAACAACACTCGCGCTGTTGCACCAGCTGTTGTTCACCATTAAGCACACGCCGCCTCCCCTTGACTTCCCTGAGTCCCGCGTCCTGTCCATGCGGTGAACCGAGAAGAACTCGGCCGGCTGTATGGCGTGGTCTGGCACCGCTGGGTTCAGCCATGTCTCGGTGAAGCAGAGGAGATTGCAGTCCCGAATGTCTCTCTGGAACTTTATCCTGGCCCTGAGGTCATCGAGCTTGTTCTCCAGTGACTGGACGTTGGCGAGCAGGATACTAGGCAGAGGTGTGCGGTGTGCACGGGCCCTGAGCCGGTTCCTCACACCAGCTCGTTTCCCTCGGGTTCGTCGCTTCGCATCGCGTCCATTGTTCTCCCTCAGGATCTCACTCGGCCAGCTCGGATCCGGAGTTAAAACTGTCGAATTGTGAGTACATTGTATACCAATAGAAACAAGAGTGTCTCTATCATACCTAATGTACTCAATGGTGGTGATTTTGCCGATTTTAAAACACTGAAAACTAACTTAAAGAACAAAAACAAAGAAAAGGTGGTCGGAGCAGTCGTGTCGGCAGCCGACCTCACCGGCGCCATCCGGTTTCCACTCGGATCTCAGCATGTCACATCTCATCATGGATGACAGGTCATCAGTTGAAGCTCAATCTCAGTAAAACTGAACTGCTGTTTATCCCTGGTGATTCATCCCCCAGTCAAGACCTTATGATCTCCCCTGGACAACAATCAGATCACTCCTACAACATGCAGATGGATTTTCTGGCACTGCTCTAGAGTGTTTTGGGTCCTATCGCACAAATAGAGCCGAGAATGTGGCCATTGCAGATGCCAAATCATGGCCCCTCTTAGTCATTTGTGGGGTGCCACAGGGGTCGGTTTTTGGGCAGATCCTTTTCAACATTTAAATGCTCCCATTGGGCCATGTCAATGGCAAGCATGGAGTCCCTTAAGATTAAGGCATGGGTGTCAGAGAACTTCCTTCAATTAAACAGCACCAAAACTGAAGCATTTCTAATTGTGTGAAGAGTTGTTCTGGGGCATGAGGAATAATTTTAACACACAAACTGGCCACCACAGCGTTCTGACCTAACCTCATTGAAAGTCTTTGGGATGTGCTGGAGAGGACTCCATGGAGGGAAAGGCCAAAAACCGATGCAGCTCTGCATGGAAATAAAAGTTCTGACATTGGACAAGGTTATTGAAACAATGCCATGGTGAATATCTGCTTTAATGAAAGCTAAATGCAGTCTAAGAAATAAATGCTAAGAAAAGGAACTATAAATGGGCTAAAATGTCCAAGTCAAAAATTTTATGTCATCAGGATTTTTCTATATGAGCACCTATACGAGACAGCTTAAATCAACTGCTTAGCATCTGTGTTACAAATATTTCTTCTTCTCTATGCTTACGCAATATGATTCAGCATTAGATGAATCACACTTGTTTGGCAGAGATTCTATTTTATATAACACACCTGATGAAAACAGTAATCAGAGTGGCTGCACATTTCTCCATTCCACTTCTAACAACTCAGAAACATGTACAGTCCTGTAAATATCAGACTATAAATGTGTTTTATGTAATAATTATACAGTAAACAGTTGTGAAAAGGCGTGAACGTCTTCAGGATAGAAAGGGTAAAAAGTATGAATCAATAAATTTTTTTAATTATAATCAATGTCAAATAAAAAGGAGAAATAAATACTTTAGGATGTGCCGTTTTAGGACAATATTCCACCTTGCCTGGGTGACAGTAGGTGTTTCATGATAGGCACCATCACACCACCCCGTTTCTTACTTCTCAAAAACAGCACAACCTTTGAGTGTTTGATTCCCTTACTTACAGTCTGCTGTTCATATTCCTGTTCACATGTTCATATGTTCTTGCTGAGATGCTTTACAAAATAAACCTACCAGACCTGATAGAAATCCTAATGAATTCACAAATTTCCAAAATTCAACCATTACAGAAAACACATTAAGATTTTTTTTTTTTTAAATGGCATTTAAAAAGCAAATCTGATTAATAATGACTGTTTTTCCCCCAAAAGTCTTGAATGCAGAGGAAAAAGCCAGGCGACTTCATTGCTAAATCCTACAACACACATAGTTTCTGGGATAATCATGGTACGACACTAACAAACTCAGTCAGATGCCTAATAAATACACATGAAGCTCTATTCTTCTAATAATATGGTCACTAATGATTTTTTGTTTGTTTGTTTTCCAGGCCACATGGACAAGACGGAAAGATGGAATTTTCAGGGAAAACAGACAGACCAAGCCCAAGATGAGTTCACTGAATACTTTTGAGTGTAGGGTTCAAGAATGTGGAGACGCTGTAGAGACAGGGACGGTGTTCAAACTGGAAAATGCAGTGTTTAATGTAAAATTATGTTGAAAATAATGAACTTGTTTATACATTTATTCTTTGTGTGATTCGTTTATGAAAGATGGGATATTTGTTCAAGTCAAACGGGGATGAAGTGTTCACTTAATTTTATTTTGAGAAGTGTGTTTAACATTAATGGAATGAGTCTTGCGTAAAAGTGACAGGACGTTTAGACTGGTTTGGTCTCTCTGAGGTTTCTGTTGTGTAATCTTCATGAGAAATGCTGGTGAGGGAGGGATAGAGCTTGTTTGAAGGAAGCTTCGTATAATTAATCACAACTATAAATGGATAAAAAGCATCATAATCATAAACAACAGTATAATAAACGTATGGGTAATAAGTAACGCCACACCATATCATATCATATCAACACTGATTATTTTGCTAGGCCTTAAGTGTTTCATTTTTACGCTGGAAATTCGTGCTTCAAGCCGGGTATTTACTGCATTCTGTATATCTGTAGAGAACATCAATTAGACACAAATAATTATATTTTTCACGTATAATTTCCACCAATTCCCACATACATCTCACCTGTCATTCAGGTCGTAATGTAAATTAAAAAACGAGAAGCGAACTGAACACACACTGGTCAGTGGGAAAAAAAAACTATTGTTTATAAAAATCCATTTTGTGTAAAGCAGAAGTCTGACGTTACTGATGAAACTCAGGAGTTCAGACTAACAATCTGACAGAGCAGCAACCCAGTTCACTCCAGTTGTGATTCACAGCAGCCTCGGTGTATAGCGTCGATCTCACCAAAGGGCACTGAGGTTTAATCTGTCTTAGGGGGGATGTAGTGGATTCGACATCGCTCGTTGAAAACCTGCAGAGAATCAAGAGATAACTCGTTATTCTTTTGCTTTAGCAATCATACGTGTTAATAAATTAAAAGAATATATTAAGACGACCTCAGTGCATGTGCAAGCATGAGAGGAGGATAAAAATACAAGGGGTGAGCAAGTCAAACCGAAACTTGTAATGAAATGACGGGTGGATGAAGGTGGAAAAGTGATTTACAGACTTCAAGCACAACACGGCGATGAGACTCTTAGCCACAATTAAACATTTGAATGGTGCAAACGTTTTAAAGAAGCTCGTATGTCTGTGAACGACGATCCAGAGGTGACTCGGACTACGCTTAGGCTGAATCCCATTTCTACCCCTTACCCCTTCACATAGCCCTACCCCTCCGTTTGGCGCGTTCACGTGAAGGGGTGTCTCATTTCTCTTTTGGTTGGAGGGGGAGGGGGAAGGGGAAGGGCCAGATAGCCCTCCAAACGAAGATTTTTCAGGACCTCACTTCAAACGAAGGGCTAAGCGAAATTTTCAACATGGCTGCTCACTCGAGCAAACAGACCCATAAATGTAAATTTTTGCCATAAATAAAGATTTTTATGATAAGTTTTCATTATATGTATATTACCTCTAGTCTTGTGTTTATGGTGATGTTCTGTAAAGAAATGTTTGCAAAAAAATCGCTAAAGTTTGCTAGCGGCTAGCACCGATTGCACGATATTACAAATATATATTTTATTTTTATATATTTTTATAATTTATATTATGTATAGGGATGAAATACGGCGCAAAAAAACTTTGGGAGTGAGTAATCTCTCTCTTATTGCAATGTGTGATAAACATCGGCGCATGTCCTTTAACGTAACATTAGGAACTAGTGACAACGTATGATGACGTATAACAGTGTTGTAGTGGTGTCCCATTTCTTAGGGGAAAAATTTAAACCCTTCCCCTTTCCACTTCGTTTCAAGGGACAAGGGGCAAGGGGTAGGGGAAGGGGTAGAAAATAGAAATGGGATTCAGCCTTAATCGTTCCTTCGAATATTCAACAAGTGGAATGCCTAATCCTTGAAAATCAATAAATAACTTGCGAAAAAGACGCGTCTGTCTGTGGGGACTTTACAGATTGTCATTAACAAACAAAAATGGATTTTACAGGAACTGAGCAGGGAGTTATTGCCACATCCCATGTACAATTCTGATCTGATGTTTTGGGGTTCGTAGGAGGCCAGTGTTTCAAACCAGAAGCAGGCGGAATTTCAGACCAGAAGAAGGAGTACTTTTCCCTTTTTTGAGAAAACTTTCTACAATGATGGTATCCAAGCACTAGTGAACACTGGGATAAGTGCATTAGTGTAGTAAGCCATTATATAGAGAAATAAAGGGAGCTTTTATAACGGCATGACTCTGCTCTGTAATTCAGCACAATCAAAAGTCCCTTTTTGACTTGAACTCATACTGTGAAAAAGACTTTCTTGGTGCAGACCTACTAAAAGCAAAGAGTAATAACACAGTAATAAGTGCTTGTTTAGTTAACGTACACAGAGTGGACTATAGCGTATGTATGATGTATACACAGGGCTTTACTACAACCAACAGACACTAGGAAATTCTGCATGCATGAAAGTAGACAAGTTTACTTTCTCTTACATTATATGAATATAAGTGATATAGACTGTCTGATGACCCTCTGATGAGGTCTCCTGCTTTTGCAGTCTGATGTTTGATTTGGATATGTTTAGATAATCTCATTAATGAGATGGTTCCTAATAAAGAGGCTAGTGAGTGTGGTTTACTGGGTATTTTGAAAAAAAGCCAGGAAAATGTTAAGGACAGTGATCTAGGTTAGAGGTGACGTGTTAGATTGCTGAATCAGGAGAAAAGTGAAGGATAAGACAGACCAATAAAGTTCACAGGAATACACAGATTTAAATAGGTGGACATTCTGACCTTCAGACTGCGATCATTGATGACTTCTTCAACATTCAATTCAGACTGCATGAGTTTTAACTAAAGGCAAATACAAAAAAAGAAGAGGAGTTATTCTTTATGATGTTAAAAAACGGATCCAATATTTCAAATATAATCTTACAATTTAAATGGTCAATTAAAACCATAGATTAAAATTAAATTTTAAAAACACACAACATAAATGGATTAGCTGTTTTTACTTGAAAAAGCAATGTTAAATCTTTAGAATTTCTTATAGTAAATTTTTATATGCAAAGTGATAACTATGTGCTTAGATTTGTCTCCCCCTAGTGGCCAGTAAACACACATGCGCACGACCACGGTTGCATATCTAACCATTTGCTGAGGTTTGTCTCCCTCTAGTGGCCAATAGTTAGACATGCACACAACAACTAGATGAACACAAAAAGCCATAGCATTAAATCCTTTTGTCAAATATTTACTAGGTCCCGCTTGTGCCACTCAAACAGCACTGAGCCGTTGAAGCATGGGCTCCACAAGGCTTCTGACTCTGGAGGCTCCGGTGGAGTGCATGGTTCAGCATGGGCAAACTGAGACGGTCTGCAAGGTCGGAAAACTTTCTCTCAGAATGAAATTTTTTCAGCTTTTCTATCGAATTGAACCAGACCGATAAACTTTTTCTCCTCACATGCATTCATAAGCCTTGGGCACCATGACTGTCAACCGGTGCACTGGTTGCTCTTTCTTGGATAAAGTTTGGTACGTACTAACCACTGCATTCCAGGAACACCTCACAAGACCTACTGTGTTTTTGTTTTATGTTGCTTTGGAGACAAAATCCTGAAGCTTGACCATTTTTCCTGCATACAACACATTAAACTTTCAGAACTTGCTACCTTATATATCCCACCCCTTGGCATTGTAATTAGATGTTCATTTCATTGCTCTTCACCTGTAAGTAATTTTAAAGTTAAATGTGATTGGTGTACGTACACAATTAGTAAAATAAATAAATAAATAAACAGCTTATACAGATAACTACACATCCTAGGTAAACTTGTACACAATCGACACAACCTCAGAACAAAACTACCTTGTTTTGTTCTTTCCTGAGCTGTTTGATGATCGATAGGTTGTCACTGTCCTTCGCCCTCGCTTCACGTAACCGTCTGACAACTTCCGAGGTTGATACAATACATGTCTTTATTGCTTTGTCTCTGCTCCTATGGGCCTCCATCAGCTGGAAGAGACATGCACAACACGGTCACAAGAACATTATGTAAGTTTCTCCCTCATGCAAAACCAACACATGATCTGATCGAAAGCTGAATGATATGTTTGGCTGCAGGGCACACGTACAGACTCGTAGAGATCTTTGCAGGTCTGCGTGGCATCCACTTTGCCTGAGAAGGACACCGTGGGGACGGTGGTGTTAAGTGCGTGGACGATCCTGTCGTCAAATGTACGCATTGCCTTCAACACCTCCTAAAAGATAGATAAAGAAAAACAAAGAGTGAATCCAAACCTAAAGTGATGAAACATGGATGAAAGTTTACTTGTACATAAAACTGAGAAATTCAAGATTCAAAGAACTTTATTAATCCCAAAGGGAAATTGCTTATGCTCGGTTACAGGTGCTCACAGTTGTTAACTAAGGAAAGGTAATAAATAATATTAATTAAAAAAATAAATAAAAAGTTCCTAAAACATTAAGTACCAAATTGGTTTAAGTCAGAGCAGATTGCCTCCTGCACAGAGCTGGATCACATCCTAAACAACTGTAAATCCTCTATACAGAGGGAATGAAATAACACACTAACACACCCTAGCTAGTGCACTACTACACACCCAATAGGGACCCCTGGTCAAACCTGTGACTCTATGAACCTATTCTATTATTTGCTGTTTGAAGTCCACCAGATAATAAAACAACAATCTCGCGAGGACGAGTTTTTATTCGATAGAATTCCTCGCAATTAAAAAATATATATCACAAACAAAAACCTTTTTTACCTGAAACATTAAAAAGTCCTCACAATTCAGAGGGCCGCCGGGCGCCGCCATGATGGACTAGAGGGTCCTCAAAGTCTGAGGGGATATAGGTGTCCAAACAGCGCCTGCATTATATTGCTTTTGGAAAAAATATTTGCACTAGTGTTGTGGTTGGCTAAATTATTGATAAATGTTTAATGATAAAAGTTCTTATTTGGATATTAGAAGATATTAAGGTGACTTTAATATCTTCTAATATCCAAATAAGAACTTTAACAATAAACAAATAAACAAACAAATGTTTAAAAAAAAATATGAAAGATCAGATTGCGGAATTATGAAAAATAATGTGTATTTTTAAATAATTTTGAACAAAAAAATGTATATCTCAGCTGAATTCATGATTTTTCTTTAATTAGAGTAATTCTGATGTTTGTTTTTAATGCCCTTGTGTACATGACCGCTCTAAACAGGCGATCTATACGGACTACAGTCTCTACAAGGCCCCGTTTATTGCAGCGGTACCTTCACTGCACCTAGGTGTGTCGAAGTGTTTAAGATATCCGATAGTATGTTAACGGTACAATTATAAATACAACGATGACCGGGCGCAACAGAAAGACAGTGGGCACATGTATTTAAAGGGGAAATACCAATACCATTATGACATAATATATAGGTATATAATTCTATATAAATAATTAAGTTATTAAAGGCACTTTTCGCAGTAGGTTTAAGGCCTCGCCACAGCTGAATTATTTGAGATATGAAAAATCCCTTCAGAATTTTGTATCCTCAGTCCCTTGAGATCATATTGGCGTCATAATGACTGGGCACTAATTTATTTGCTTATAATTAAATGTCAGATGAAAAGAAACCCAAATATTGTCCATTACGCTTGATACAAACAGCTTTATTAAATTAGTCTTGTGATAAAGGTTCATAAACGGAAAATCCACCTTTCAGCATTTACATATTGAACAGGCAAAATGGGTGATATCAGTGCAATAATGCACAATAATGTTGTGTACACTTGTGTACGTATGACAACACTAGTATCTGTTATAATTATTGGTAGAATAAATTAACACATCATGTCAAGAAAAAATACACAACGGGGTCGGAAAACACATCATGACGCAGATTCGCGGGAGCAGTGAAGGCAGCACAGACCAAGCCGCACACATTTACCGACACAACAAGCGACTTCAGTACGGAGACCGCGGTGTGTGTGTGTGTTTAATGGTTAGGAGACTACTGTATACAGGATCTTTACTTAAAGTCGTTGTGCATCAAGATTTATCATAAAGACATGATCATCAACGCAGTCAGCAGATCTCGTGCTGCTTTTAGTGCTTTTGTAGGTGAGTAACGCCAGTGTGTGTGTGTGTGTTTAGAGAACATCTTGTTCCTTCTGACAAAATACGACACGTCTAAAATGTAAAAAAAAAAAAAAAAAAAAGCTAATAAACTTTTGTGGACTGTAAAACACATGATTGTTTATTTGTTTATATATATATTAAACTGTATTTTTTTTACATTGTTTATGGAAAGTTGGCATTTATTCCAAATTCTATACAACTCCATCAGGCTCACTTTATATTTCTCCTTGTTAAACATGTGTTCTTCATTTCCTATAATAATTGATTGATGCAGAGTCCCAAACTCCAGCAGTGCAGTCTCCTCTTCCTATTTAATGACGTCACAAGGTGTAAACCTGCCCATAGCTCTGCACATTAGTGCTGTGTCATTCTGACACCAGAACTCTGACATGTCTTGTCATGATGATCATCTGTTTTTATTCTGTGTTTTACCTCCAGGCCAGGTGCAGCGTAGATCTGCCCCGAACTCATCCGGCTGGAGGAAGTTCTGCAGTAAACCACAGGAGCCTTGCGTGCCAACACAAGGTTAAGGAGATTAACTAGTATCATGTACAGGATACTGCATAAATAAGTAATGAAGGGAACACTTTAGTCCCGGTTTGACATGAGCGATGCATACGAAAGGGTTTTGAAAGTCAAACCAGGACAATTTCTTAATTTTTAAGAGGTAGATTTATAATACCACAAAGTCTATTTTTCGAATAAAGTTGGAAAAAGTAGTAATAGTTAATAACTAATAACTTTATTGGCTGGTTATAACATGACGGCTTGTCAATAGATTTATTCCACTCAATGGCCACTCTTTGACTGACTAATCTTTATTTTATTATCATTATTATTATTTATGTAATTTTTTACATTAGCAAGAGCAGGGTTCAAAATGCCCGGCTACAGTCCCTCCGAGATGGACAAGAGGATGCTCGTGTGGTCCGGACGCTTCAAATCCAAGGAGCAGATCCCACAGTTTGTGTCGTAAGTGGTCACTTCCTGTTACATAATCAGATAAAAAAAAGTGTTCATGTCACATGACTTCATGTGTCCTCATTGTGTAAACATAATTGGTGTAATTCATGCTATCTGGGAGGAGATCAAAGAACAGATGGAGCTCATATGGAGAGCTGGAGACATGTTTGCATAAAGTCCTGTGCATAAGTATTTGGACAGCTCCTGGTTTCCTATTGTGTGTGTGTGGGGGGGGGGGGCGGGTTTGACTCTGGACATCAACACAAAGTGGATTTATGTGATTGAAGTGTAGAAAAAAATGTATTAAGTGTTTAGAAATTACTGGATATTTTTACAAAGTACTTACCAACTGAACAGTAGTCTTATCGCCACTTGTACCCTGTTTCTGAGTTATTTAGTGATAGATTAAAGAGATTATACTTCTGGAGTTGATTCCAAGTATTGAATTTGCACAAAGAGGTGCTGGAAAACCATGACCGATAAATAAATTATTTCCTTGGTGAAGAAAAACCCCATTCACAACATCCTGCCAAGTCAGGAACACTCTGGAGGAGGTGGGAGTATGCCTGATGGTCTGGACTTCAGACGACTTCCTTGAATTCTAATGTGTATAGAAGCTAGAATTTCTGCTCAGATTCAGCAGATGCTGCACAATTGGTACACTAGAGGTAGATAGTGACTCAAAAATGTACTACAAAAAAAAAGCTAATTAAGGCAAAACAATGGAATGTTTTTAAAGGGCTCGAGTCTTTGACCTGGGGGGTATTCTTCGTACGTCGCTTGAAACATCCGGGATGAATTGACACATCTAAGATGAGATCATCGTGCTAATTACGCTCTGGCTAAGTCGGTTCTTCGAGCCACCTGTTGTTGATGATTAGTATGGCCGGATTGAGTTGTCTAGGATTATTGCGCGTTCGTGCGTTGGTTTAAAAGGCGATATGCATCAACAGTAGAAACACTGATCACAAGCCCTTTGATCAGTGTTTCTACTGTTGATGCATATCGCCTTTTAAAGCCCTTTGATTGGTTGACGAAATGACAAAAGAACAAGCTCAATTTTTTTTGTAACACCTGTTATGCGCTGAAATGCTTCCCTGCCCCCCCTCCCCACACACACATAATCGCTATCAAATATTATATTAGAACATAATATGCGCATATGGTTTACAAATTACATAATAAAATAAAATAAGAAATATGAAAATAAATATGTTGTATATGGAATAATAGAAATATATTTTTTTCAAAAACATGTATACTTTTATATTGTTTATTTTATAATAAAATTAGTTTTGTCCAATTTTTCATTATAATTTTTTTATTATATATATAAATATTTATTTGCATATTCATGACGAACACCTGAAAAATAAATGTGTTACAAAATAAACATTATACAAGAATTTGAATTAATGGTCTTGAGGGCTGTCTCGTGCCTAGAGTTTATTATAATAATAAAAAACCTATGAATTTATGTTTTAATATAATATTTGATAGCAACTATATATATATATATATATATATATATGCATGCAAGATACTTTTCTTTCCCCACGTGAGTCAGTCCATGTCAGTCGTGCACTTTAACCAATCAGATGTGACCTCACCATTTCAACCAATCATAACGCGGCAGGAGCGCAGCCTTAATCCTGTTTGCATGAAATAAACCTGCTACCGAGCAGGTTCAAGCTTACGGACATGTTGCTATGACAGCAAATGCGAGATGAGCATCGAAGAACGAAACAATCCAAGATCAGGACAAATCCACAACAATCAAATCCAGCTAACTGAGTTAGCGACGTACGAAGAACACCCCCCTGACCTTAACTAAATTTAGCTGCGTTTCATCATTTGCCAAAGACAAAACTGAACAAGTTCGTGCAGCAAAGTCCTGGCAAGGCTAAAGGCAGGAAACAGCATTTGGTGATGTTCAGAGGTTCCAGACTTCAGGCTGTGATTGACAGGAAAGGATTGTAGTACAAATTGTAGAACAAATAATAATAAAAAATATTTATAACTGTTTGATTGTCTGATTACTTTGAGTCTGTGAAAATGGAGGGGAATTGGTATTTCAAAGTCTATACTTCAAATAGAATGAAGCACTAAATATGAAATGAAAACTGAAGCACTAAATATTTTCAATATTTAAAATATTTAGTGCTTCATTTTAACCTCTTGAAACATGAAATGCACTTTCTCTTGCGCTTTCTAAACTATGGAACAGACTAAAAGAGGTTAAAAATGTTAACGTTTCTAAATATGTATTATATGTATTTATATGCATTGTACAATGTAGGTGTGGCCTGTGTCTGGGAGGCACCGAAAACGATTGGTTTCTGTACCCGTCAGTCAAGTGACAGAGTTGTTGTTGTTTGTGTTTGTCAATCAAAGTGAATTGGGCGGGGCTTCCAGTTCCTGAAAGCCACCATATTTTCAAAATGAAACAGCCCACAATGATTCATCATTCCTTTACACACAGAATAATCACTCATGGGTTAAAGAATCAATTGGGTGAATGTACAGTAGACACATTTGTAACGAGTTTTCCTCCAAAATGTACAGCTTATAAACAGTCCATGTAACTGATTGATTTCCAGATTTGAGATGATTGACGCAGCCAGGAACCGAGTGCGTGTGAAGGCCTGCTATGCCAT
Organism: Channallabes apus; assembly: GCA_030522415.1. Classification (NCBI taxonomy): domain Eukaryota; kingdom Metazoa; phylum Chordata; class Actinopteri; order Siluriformes; family Clariidae; genus Channallabes; species Channallabes apus. The sequence goes on along the minus strand of CM060115.1, from coordinate 29,376,825 downwards.
GATCGTCCTGACTCTTGCAGGCTGCGCCTGGATGATCGTCCTGGGAAAACGGGTAGGTTGAGCTCACACCTATATCTTTCCCTATAATGCACTATACAGATATGCCTCTTTATTAGGTACACCTGCATACAGGACGCTTTAAGAGTAGACAATAAGCGGACATTACCTAATAATATGTTTCACTCGTCTTGTCTCCTTAATTTGTAGCGTCACCAGTGAATTTGTAGTTGTTATAAACCAACATACTATGAACATTTCTATTAGTTACTGACCAAAAAAATATATATGTTCCTGCCCCCTGCAGGCTGCAGGTCGCCATGACAGCCTGACCACCAGGAACATGGAGAGAAAGGCTCGGTTGAGAGAAGAGGCGCAGAAGGACCTAGAAGTGCAGGCAGCTCTGAATGAGAAGAAAATGCACTAATGAGATTTATTCTCAAACAGGAGCGCTAAAAATCTGTTACTTCTAAGTTCACGATTCAGACAGCATCATGTTTCTTGAAATAACCAGATGGTAGTACAGTCACATCCCTGCAGTGTCAAAGAAATTAGAACCTTTTGATCATCTGCTTGATTTTTGTACATGTTTTTAGTAATTATATTGAGTTGTGTGAGTTTAAATTAAAGCAAAAGCTATATATTAAATGAGACTCACTTTACATCAGTTTCAGTGTCATTTTTCTCGCTGTTTTCTTCTCATCGTTGCAAAAGTGAAATTATTGAAGCTTCATCCTTTGAATGAATGACCAAGCTGAGGGTGCGAGTCTGGACTGAGACTTCTAATGTGACCATGTTGGAAAGAACTTGCGGCTTTGACACTGAGAACTGCTATAACGTGGGCTGAACCACTGGTTTAGTACTAGATTGGGCAAGAGGGCACATTATAGACCTGTGTGCTTCCAAGTCCAATGCCTGTCTGGCCTTATGTGAAAAAGTAATTGAGTGGTGAACTTTTCCACACTTGAAAACACTCCAACATAGGCAGAATTATTTTAATTCGTAAGGTAGAGCGGGCCAAAATTTCTCCACAGCAAAAAATCAGGAATGGTGGCCAAAATATTTTTCACAGCACTCACATTTTCACTTTTTTTTTCTTTGTTTGCTTACATTTAATGCTTCAGTTTCATTTAATGTTTAAAAGTGTCACCCTGAACTAAAGCCCTGACTGAGCTGCAGTGCAGCTTTAGAATCAAAATGGAGGCATCGTCATAAGATCTACTGCAGTCATTAATCCTCACTTTTCTGGACCTCGAACGCACATCAGGTGAAAATCATAAATTACATCATTCTCAGCAAAATCCTTAAATACACTTTAATTTGAAGAAGCACTGGTATCCAGTATCATTCTGCTCTAAAATCTAACATGAGGAGTTGGACGCCTACTGTACTGTCCAAACTAGACCTCTGCAGGTGTGCTGTGGTATCTGCAAACTGGGAACACGACCTGCAGTTTTGGTGTTGCTCTGACCTAGTCGTTTAGACATCACAATTTGCCTGTCAAACATCAATTTAAAAAATAAAATGATCACATGCAGCGTAATATCTCTCACCCACTTCCAGATGCCATTGTACTGTGATAATCAAATGTTATTCACTTCACTTGTCATAATGTATATAAACATCTTCACTTTGATTCGCTACAAATTATTATGAAAATATGTAACATGTTATTCACTGTCCAGAACCAAAGAATGGAAAAGAGCATGGCCAGAGGAACTCATGAAATCCTCAGCATTTATGTAAATGGCTTAACAGAGAACAGTTACACAATCTCCATACGACAGCAGTATTGAAAATGAAGAGCTGGTCATCTCTCTCTCTCTCTGGGAGAATCCAACATTAAAATTCAAAACAAACAAAAACTAGTAAACAATCTTGCAGCTTTTGCGCAAACTAAAAAAAAAAAAAAAAAAAAAAAAAAAATCACCAGTATGCGTCAAAGCTTGATTGAAATTCATTCCTGCACAGTTGCACCTTATTTAAATTGCTGCTGGGTTGTAAATCTTTGTTAATTTTAAATCAGGATTATGGCACAATCGGTACTAATGGGTTCCACCCCGAAATGCGACGTAAAGTTTAGTTTTTCTTTCCTCGTGTAGTTAATGTGTAGATGTTTTTATAATGGGTCATCTGAACACGGGTCTGTAATCAGCAATACCAGTCATGTTAAAGTGTGTGTGTGTGCACACGGCACACACCGGGAAGCTAAGATTTCATCTCATTTAATGTCTTCAGGAGTCCAAGTAGTGGAGGAAGCTTCAGAAGGGCAAAGCTCATCAGCTATGAGATTTCACTCCGATATTTAGTGTGGTTTAGTTCTGTAAAAGAGAACGTCCGCCATCTGGGGCGTGCCCCGAGCGGACTGCTTTTTTTTTCTTTTTCCTTGTCTCATTTCCTGAGGAGCGGAGAGCCAGGTACTGCATGGAAAGAAAAATTATTTCTATTCAAACCCAAAGGATTTGCATCCTGAACATAAAGTGCTGCTGACGATGATAAAGGATGATAATCGTAAGTATGAAGAGTCCGAAGAGTCTGGCGCACAGGATCAAGCAGGGGGGTTAAAAAAAAACAACAAAAAAAAAGGTTTGCCTTTGTCTCAGTGCGCAGGGAGATCCGAACTCCCAAAAGGTGCAAACATGTAATTGTTAGGATAGGAGCCTGTAGGAATGCATGAGAATTAAAAAAAATATATATTTACTTAAGTGGCACACAGTCAGTCACACACAGTCTGGACTCCTGTCTCTGAACTTCTTGTACGCAGTCCGGGTCTAATGAGTAGAGAAAACTAAAAGTGCTGAAGTCTTTTCAGTCCTTGGGGCAGACTGTCCCAGTCATGCCACTCTGTTTTTATTTTATTCTTCGTTTCCTTTTTTTTTTTTTACATTTGTACGTGCACTTCAAGGTGCTCCCACAGTCACATGGTCAGTCCAGTGTTTGTGAACAAATGAAAAAAAAAAAAAAAAAAAAGATGGCGTACAGGCCGTCCGTCCCAAGACGTCCGTATTGCAGCGAGGTCACACGTACAAGCGGTCAATCCCCCAGCTTCTAACTGACTCTCATCTGGATGCAGCGTTTACTCTTGATGCTTGTTTACATTGGACTGGGATCTTTTTTTTTTAGGGTTCCGTAACATGAGAATTAATGCAAGATGAGCAAATGATGGGAGTCTTTCAAGAGTTTCGGAGCTGCTCTAATGGTCATTTTGTCATTAATCGATCCGCTTCTGTTTTCCTGAAGCCGTTCTTCAAATCCAGTGACAGACAGCAGGTGTGGAGGGAACAGTAAGGGGAAAGGTTAAGGAAGTCGACCAGCAACACAGGCTCTTGCAACGTCACACTCTTTATAATCATGATAGATATTAATAACTCTCTCCGCCGTGCCTAGAGCTGCTCAGAGCTGGAAGCCCTCCATGGGAGCTTCGCACTGCTGGAAGAGGAACTGCTGCTGCTGCAGGTCGACGGCGGGGGCCAGGGCCCGATCCTCGTCCTCAGGGCTGAAGTAGCGCTCGATCAGGTCGAACGCCTTCTGGTAGATCTCCTGGTTCTCGTGGCCCTGCAGGAACTCCAGCTTATCCAGACCTGAGGAAAAAAAGGAGACGATTTGAGGCCTCAAAACTCAACACTGAAAGCCTTTTTGAGAAGATTAGGTATGTTTTTACCAAACAGCAGACTGAATTTGTTACGTTACCGTAGGCTTCCTCAATGAGGGCGCAGTACGGGTTGATTCCTCCTCCTCCTCGCTTGGCCTCCAGCTCTCCCAGTCTGAGGATGTTCTCCAGGCCGTTCAGCGCCACCTGCACAATCTTGGAGTCCATCAGGGTCAGAAGGTCACAGAGAGGCTTGATGCAACCCAGCTCCACCAGATGCCTGTTTTAACAAAGTCCTATTCATTATTCTAGTGTTGTGACAGACTGATGGATTAAACCTTCTTACCTGGGCATCCAATATCCTTCCTATTACAGGGTTCTACTTGGGCAAGGGGTCAAAGGTGTGTTTTTCCCGTTCTGAACCGCGGTTGGCATACAGTAAGTTGCATCACCACCACCCATTTAACTCAACTCATCTTTATTTGTATAGCACTTTAACAAACAAGAATGTCCCAAAGTGCTTCACATAAATAATAAAATAACATAGTAATCTAATAAAAATTTAAATTAAAACAAGATCAATATATATATATATATATATATATATATATATATATATATACAGTGGTGTGAAAAACTATTTGCCCCCCTCCTGATTTCTTATTCTTTTGCATGTTTGTCACACAAAATGTTTCTGATCATCAAACACATTTAACTATTAGTCAAAGATAACACAAGTAAACACAAAATGCAGTTTTTAAATGAGGGGCTTTATTATTTAGGGAGAAAAAAAATCCAAACCTACATGGCCTTGTGTGAAAAAGTAATTGCCCCCTGAACCTAATAACTGGTTGGGCCACCCTTAGCAGCAATAACTGCAATCATGCGTTTGCGATAACTTGCAACGAGTCTTTTACAGCGCTCTGGAGGAATTTTGGCCCACTCATCTTTGCAGAATTGTTGTAATTCAGCTTTATTTGAGGGTTTTCTAGCATGAACCGCCTTTTTAAGGTCATGCCACAACATCTCAATAGGATTCAGGTCAGGACTTTGACTAGGACACTCCAAAGTCTTCATTTTGTTTTTCTTCAGCCATTCAGAGGTGGATTTGCTGGTGTGTTTTGGGTCATTGTCCTGCTGCAGCACCCAAGATCGCTTCAGCTTGAGTTGATGAACAGATGGCCGGACATTCTCCTTCAGGATTTTTTGGTAGACAGTAGAATTCATGGTTCCATCTATCACAGCAAGCCTTCCAGGTCCTGAAGCAGCAAAACAACCCCAGACCATCACACTACCACCACCATATTTTACTGTTGGTATGGTGTTCTTTTTCTGAAATGCTGTGTTACTTTTACGCCAGATGTAACGGGACACGCACCTTCCAAAAAGTTCAACTTTTGTCTCGTCGGTCCACAAGGTATTTTCCCAAAACTCTTGCCAATCATTGAGATGTTTTTTAGCAAAATTGAGACGAGCCTTAATGTTCTTTTTGCTTAAAAGTGGTTTGCGCCTTGGAAATCTGCCATGCAGGCCGTTTTTGCCCAGTCTCTTTCTTATGGTGGAGTCGTGAACACTGACCTTAATTGAGGCAAGTGAGGCCTGCAGCTCTTTAGATGTTGTCCTGGGGTCTTTTGTGGCCTCTCGGATGAGTTGTCTCTGCGCTCTTGGGGTAATTTTGGTCGGCCGGCCACTCCTGGGAAGGTTCACCACTGTTCCATGTTTTTGCCATTTGTGGATAAAGGCTCTCACTGTGGTTCGCTGGAGTCCCAAAGCTTTAGAAATGGCTTTATAACCTTTACCAGACTGATAGATCTCAATTACTTTTGTTCTCATTTGTTCCTGAATTTCTTTGGATCTTGGCAGGATGTCTAGCTTTTGAGGTGCTTTTGGTCTACTTCTCTGTGTCAGGTAGCTCCTATTTAAGTGATTTCTTGATTGAAACAGGTGTGGCAGTAATCAGGCCTGGGGGTGACTACAGAAATTGAACTCAGGTGTGATAAACCACAGTTAAGTTATTTTTTAACAAGGGGGGCAATCACTTTTTCACACAGGGCCATGTAGATTTGGAGTTTTTTTTCTCCCTTAATAACATAAACCTTCATTTAAAAACTGCATTTTGTGTTCAATTATGTTATCTTTGACTAATAGTTAACGGTTTTTGATCAGCAGAAACATTTAAGTGTGACAAACATGCAAAAGTATAAGAAATCAAGAAGGGGGCAAATAGTTTTTCACACCACTGTATATATATATATATATTTATTATAAAATAATAAAAGAGGAACATAATTAAAATCACATCACACGCATATCTAAGCAAAACCATATATAAAATCAACATCTCATGTTGGTTTAAATGCCAGAGAAAACATGTGAGTTTTAAGACTGGACTTAAACACCCTCAATGATGTGGCCTCATGAATACTCAAGGGTAGGTCATTCCATAATTTGGGAGCCGCCACAGAGAACGCCCGATCACCCCTGAGCTTGCATTTGGTCTTGGGTACCATCAGCAAACGTTTATCTGATGATCTGAGAGACCGGGGTGGGGCATAGGGCTTAAGCAGATCAGAGAGGTAGGGAGGGGCAAGGCCATGTAATCATTTAAACGTGACCGAGACAATTTTAAAATTAATTCAGTATTGTATCGGGAGCCAATGAAGAGAAGCCAGAACTGGAGAGATATGTTCTCTTTTACACGTAGATGTTAATAGTCGAGCAGCAGAGTTTTGGATCAGCTGTACTCTCTTCTCTCTTTTCTTTATCTACCGGACGTAGGTAATGACCTACAAACCAACTTAGTTCAGTCTTGAATCTTTGGCAGGTGCTCATATCTGATCCTAGGTTCACTATAGAAAGCAGCAAAGCAATATAATATTTGTTTTCTATCAGTTTTTCTAAAAGAACGCCGCAATAAACAAAGTACAAAATACATGGAAAATAAATGTGGCATAAATTCGATAGTGGATTTTCCGCCCCCAAGTGGCAGCAGTGGTCACTACAACGCGGAAGTGCCAAAACGTGTAGTTCCTCGGATGACCACTAGAGGCTTTAAAAGTTAATCAGATCCCCAAAGAGGCCCATGTTAAATGTCCAACTTTATATTAGAAATAAACATGTTTACAGCCTGGTACGATTCAATAGCCAGATTTCTCCTACATGACAACTGTAGGGGGGTGAATTTTATGCAACATATCAGTTTAAAATTAAATTAAGCCATCAATTTATTCATAATTGGGGAGGTACCGATTAGAGCTTTAGCTAACTGGATTTGTTGTACAGTAGTTTAACTTACCACAAGAAATGTAGAAGTTCTCATGAGACAATTTGTAATGTTCAAACAAATGTCTTAGCATATAAATATAGAATTAACCACCATAGTGTGTCACGGAGGGTTTGCCCAGTTCTTTTTATAGTCGATGACTACAAGCCGCACAAGTGACTTGTCAATATTACACTGTTAACTCTTATCTTAGTTCTATTAAGAATCTTAATCTTAAAACACTGGAGTAAAAAACTAAAATTAAACAATGACATATAGGCAACTCATTTATCATTATATAGCATAGTTAAAGCCTATGACCTGATCTGCTCAGCAGAGCCCCCAGAGGTGGCATTGGTGATCGCCCACGCCGCCTCCTTCCTCGTCCGGAACTCGGCCACCTGAAGGATGTTGATAAGAGGAGGAAGCAGACCTGCGTCTATCACCATCTAGAGAAAAAGAAAAGGGGAGAATCTTTTAATCAAGCACACACATAAATCACTAAGTCTCGACCCTGACAGAGACGTACCTGTATCTGTGCCCGGTTACCGGCAGTAATATTGGAGATCGTCCAACAGGCTTCTTTCTTAATCGATTCCTTGGGGCTACAGAGCAGGTGAAGGAGACTCTGAAGAGCAGAGCAGTTCAGGATCACCTGTTCAGATAAAAAAATAATAATAATTTAATCGGAAATGTCCTTTTAAATGACAAACTGAAGGTGAAGCTCTGAAACAATATAAAAAGCTCTTAAGAGACCAGACAGGACATAAAAGCGTAATTTTGTTTATTACCTGTGTCTGGACATCATCTCCTGTGACAATGTTCCCCACAGCCCGAAGAGCAGGAGAAACAACCTTGTAATCTGAATGTCTACACACACACACAAAAGAATTTTTTTTTTTTTTAAAAAAAGAACAGCAATGATGAACTGGGCTAGAAATGTAATTGGACAAACCACCAATAAGATCAATAACACATGTACCTTGTGTGTAGGTACAGAAGCGAAGCGCGAGAGGGAAATCTGCACTACTAGTTAATCGATCACGGATGATATTGTTCTCCCAGACAGGTTTTTTTAAAAAGGGTGGGCAAATATACTCTGGCAGCCTGCCCAAGTATACACTATGTGTTGGAAACACTGGGTATGCTAATTAAAAATGGGCACAAACCTAACATCCTCTCACGCTTTAGGAGATCATAATGTATTTTTTTTAAATATAGCTATATCATAAGTCAGCTAATTAATGCCCAGCCATCATTAGACATCCATCGAATGCGTGTTGATACCCTTCCAGCACATTCTAACTTTGTGTGTAATATCTTACAGCAGCAGCTCCACCAGTCTGCGACACACGCCCGAGTCTATAACGGCTTGGATCTTTTCGTTGGGTCCGTCTGACAGGTAGGAGAGCGCCCAGCATGCGTCTGCCAGGATGTCTGTATCGTTCACGAACAGCAGCCAGGAGAGCACGCTGAGGCACGGTGACACCTACACACACAGCAAACACACGTTTTTCATTCAATCTGTTCAAAGCAAACACACGTTTAACATTTAATCTTAAGTAAACACAACCAAGATTACACACCCATTGTTATTTTTACAGAACACTTATTTAACACTGGAAAGTTACACTACGAATCCGAAATGCACGATGCCCGTCATGAGCAGCTCTTACCTTGCTGAAATCTGGAGGTGGGTTCTTGCCTCTGCACAGGTTAGACAGAGCCCACACTGCATTTCTCATCATAGTCAAGCGATTCTGTTTGGTCAAAAGCCTGACAACAGGGCACAAAGAAAAAAAAGAAGAACAGTGTTGAGACTTTCTATACAGAGTACACGTAAAAGTGTGCTTAACTCAGGATAGTGAAGTAAATTATCAATAATCAACCTGCATTGATTACAATTCACTTTAAACAAGTCTTCCACACAAACTTCTCCATAAACTTCAGCTTATCCGGCGTGGATCGGAACTCAAATACCCATTATGCGTCAAATCACCTCCACCCTTCAACGAATCGTCTGGCTCTCTATCAAATAATCTTTCATAATCTTAATCCTCGTTATCCGTCAGAGCTCATACAGTCTCACACCTCCTCTCACACTCTGCCCTCTAACCGCACTGCTCCTCAAAACATCTGTAATACAGACTCTCCGAACACATTCAAATCACGTCTTAAGACCCATTTACACAGGAGCGTTTATCCCACGTGATGCAAAGCTGCACTCAAATATTTCTATGACTTTATTTTTAGGTAATGCTTTGTTAAACTGTTTTGTGCAATACTGTTTTAGTGTATTTATTACTTGATATTATTAATTTCTTGCTTGAATTTTGGACGGTGACCTCAGGTGACTAGAAAGATGCCAATATAAATAAATTGCATTATTATTGTTATTATTATAAAATTAGTTCATTTTGGAAAGAAACCTACTGTATAAGTGAGGGAAGGATGTTGCAATCCAACACATAGTCTCTGCACTCTGTGCTGTCTCCTGCAATGTTCCCCAACGCCCAGACCGCCTGCACAGAAACACGAGGCCATGAGGAAACGAGACAGACGTACAATGAAACAGATAGAAACACAGACACACAGTCTTATTTATTTCTGTAATACAGCAAATTCAAGATTCCACTGCGCATCTACTGAAGTGTCTAATCATTGAGATCATTGACCAAAGATGTCTAGAAACATGCCGTATGAAACACATCTCAAGGGTGACTGATCCCGGTTCAGAGGTCCGTCTTCTCCGTGTGCGCGTGTTCGTGAACTCACTTTGGTTGTTCTCTGGTGTCCAACCCCCCCCCCCCCCCCAAAAAAAATATTCTGGTAATATAATAAATATCTGTGTTTGCCCAGTGTTCCCAGGACAGACCCTGAATCCGCTACACCTACAACCAGGATAAAATGATAACTAAAATCAGTCTAGAAACCTTACAGTCTGAAAGCAAAGAATGAAAAAGATTGATTAATAAAAATGGTCTGTGGTTACTATGGTTACCTGATTTATTTATTTATTTATTTAAGCAAACCTGCTAGTGGGAATATGACTGCATTTTTATATAACAAATAGACTGAGGAAACTGATAAATCTAGTTACTAAATTTAGGCATAAACTAAGACACCCCTTTACTGTTTAATCAATTATGAAAAGGTCCACGCACACCTTTCTACAATTACTATTTATATCACTGAATATGTACACTGAACTTATATTTAAGCTAACCCGAGATGACCTGGATCATGGGCGGCTGCTGTACCTGTTCCTGGACGTCCTCAAAATCCGAGATGAGCATTTCTATGAAGATGGGCACAGCGCCAGCCTGGATCACCACGCGCGTCTGGTGAGACGTTCCGGATGCGATGTTTGTCAGGACCCACGCCGCTTCGAACTGCAGAGATATGACATCGTTGCTTCCATGCCATGACCTTTTGCTGCTGTACTTTTCAGGAACAGCAGAACACACTCGTATGCATTCCTGCAGCATGAGCTTATCGCCAGCGTGAGCATTCCATCTGGAGTAAGTAAGTGACTGGCCCTGAGAGCTGAGAATGGCTTCCTGGCTGTTTAGCATCTGAGGACTGCAGTGGTGTGATCTGTGTGTTTTGTTTTTGTATCATCAGTTTGATTCTACGTTCATCTCTGCAAACTACACGTGAATGTTCACTCTGGCAGCGGTGACAAGGAGCAAAGCTGAAACTGCAGTGTGATGACTAATCCAAATCATTAGCTAGCTGTGTAGATGTGTAAGCATTTGTTTAAATCCAACTCGTTAATCAACTCGTTTAAATCAACTTGCTAATATGAATGGCTCAGTAACATTTCCATGTGTGTGTGGGTGTGTGTGTGGGTGTGTGTGGGGGCGTGTTTTGTTTCACCTGTAGTGTGCAGTTCTCCTTCCTCTTCAGGAACTCCACAAAGCGCTCCACTACACCGGGTGTGGCAATGACTTCATCAATAGGGGGGTTGGGCTCTAATCAAGGGACAGACACAACTCACTATATAAACATACACTAGTAGGAGTGTATTTTGGACATTTTGTGGCTTATGAGGACATCTGACATCTTGTATAAAAATAAACTTCTTTTAATTAATGATGTTAAGCTTAGTGTTCATTACCTGCATTAAAAGCTAAGCCTGTGAAAACACCTTACAGGGACTGTAAGACAAATGTGTGTTTGTTTGTGTGTGTGTGCGTGTTTGTGCTCTAACCTTTAGACAAAAGCTTCCTGAAACGTTGTGTTCCCATTAGCTGCTGTTCTGGAGAGCTGGAGAAGATCAACTGGGTCATGTCCACAGATATAACACCACCCTGATGGATAAAGAGCAACATCTGAACAACCTGCTCTCATCTGCAGCACAGTCTCATCTTTTTTTGGTTGACTTGAGTGCCAAAGTCACAGTTAACATAGCATAATAAGGTACTACAAGGCAGAAAATGAACAAGTACAGTACTGTGAAAAAGTGTTTGCGTGTTTGTCTCCTTCCTGATTTTTCTTTTTTAATATCAAACAAATCTCAGGGGCACTGATGGTCGATTGTACACCTCTTTATTTGTATGACGGACTGAATATCACTTGGATCCGTGTTATTTAATCACTATAGTGAATGATACGAAAGGGAAACAGTAACTTGTGTTATGTAAGTGCAGTTCGTATGTATCCAGAATAAATGTAAGATAACTCAACAGGTTTCTCTCTTACCGTGATTTGTTCCATGTTATTGGCCTGGGATTCCAGGTATCCGCTGTCGGACATCCCATCATCTTCCAGTGCGCTGTCTTCTCCCACTGTGGCCACATTCCTCCGTTTGAACAGCTGTAAAGCCACAGAGACAGTTTAAAGCTTTTAGACTTTACACATAAGCCACCGTATCGACCATGCTGTCCATGTCGCGGCACTGCATTCTCGCCCACTAGCACGCCACCATTTGACTTACAGCCTTAAACTATTAGCCAAATGGTTTGGGGAAATCCCCCAGAACAATTATGAGCAACTACGGTACCCATCATTTCACCTGTTCATCTTTCTTCTGTTTGCGTAGCTGCAGGCCTTCCTCCTCCCTCCTCCTCCTCATCTCATCTGTGTTAAGCGATTTGTTCTTGTAGCTCCGGAGTCGTGCATTGTCCTTTCCTTGACTCATAGTGTAGCCTTCAAGAAGACACACACACACACACAAAATGCTTATTTATTATAACATGTGGAAGGAGTCTCCAGTGTCAGTGTTCTATAACAGGATGAAGAATTTGACACTTTCTTTTTGTCTATTAATCTCAAAACAAGAGAGAGAAAGAAGAGAGAAGCTGCTGAGGAAGTGACGCCTAGTAAACATGACCAATAACAGGAACTCACTTGACACACAGATGGTCCATATCATTAAACGGAGCTAAAGGATTAAAAGTGCGAAGGCTGTACCAACAGTAATGCAATAGTGGGCGCTAATTTTTTTATTATTATTAATCGACATATCTTTCACAATACATATGCTGGTAGAATAACTCTTGCTCTATACAACGGTACGACTATACTATACGACTCAACACTGTCTGCACCGTCTCTGAACCCAACTCTCAAATATTCTTCGAAACTTGCATTTGACGCAGTTGATGGTCTCGCACTGTATCGTTTGTCTGTAAACTTCCTTCTCTGTCTGTTTGCTCTTGTTACTGGCGTCATCCCCATGAACATTCTGTAGCGCAGCGGGAGACCATCGGCTGCAACAAAGAGTGTTTTCAAAGAGGGTTCGAATGTTGGGTTCAACAATATCAGTTAAAAAAATAATTAATTAAATCAAGTCTTGCTCACTTTTGCATTTCTTTCAGTCCAGCCCTTGTAATATGTGACCTTTCTTCTGAATAAATAAGTAAATTGATGGCTGTTGAGAAATTTTAAGAAAGAGGTATGTGAGATGACCAAATATATCATGATATACGTGGCATGACACAATATTTTTGACATAACATGGAGTTTAAGATAAAATTGGTTCAAGATAAAATTAAATAAATCTTTATTAATCCTGTGGGTAATTGCGGTTTAGTAACCAGCTGATTTTTTATTTAAAAAGCCTATTTTATAAAGGTTTTGTCTTTAAAACTAAGGGCATTTTCATATTAGGCACAATTGATTTGTACCGAGCTCAAGAGTGGTTGCTCCGCCGCTATTCTGGAACAGTTCTTCCAAGAACAGTATTGTTCAAGTGCATTTGCAAAACCCATCAAGCACCATAATGAAACTGTCTCTCATGAAGACCTTCCCAGGAAAGCAAGACCAAAACGTACCTCTGCTGCAGAGACACCAGCCTCAAAAATCACCAATTAACAAACAGCACCTCAGATTAAAGCCGTTATGAAGGAATTACAGAGCAGAAGTGGCAGATACATCTCAATATCAACTGTTCAAAGGAGTTTATTGCATATTTTGTAAACATTTAGCATTTTTTTTACAATGCAGAAAAAAATTAAAATCAGGAACGACCATTAGAAGAATTAGAACACGTGTCCAACCTTTTGACTGGTACTTTACTGCATGCAGGGTGGAAGGATTTTTGTTGGTGTTTTTTGGAAAACTGTTCATTCTGATCTTAATTTGAATTGGCACCATACTGTATAAAAAAAAATCACCATCCTTGTGAGTTAGATAAAAGGGAAAACAGCTACTTTCATCATCATAATCATCATCAACCCAAATGGGCCTTGAACAAAAAGAAAAACATCTGCAAAGTGAAACCAAAACGCTGCTGTTTTTCCTTTGTATTTGATAAAGCAAAACCAGCCCTGAACTCAATCACTCACTGTCTATCACTTTATTCCATATACAGGGTTGCAGTGGGCCTAGAGTCAATCCAAGGAGACTTACGGCAAGAGACGGGGTACACCCTGGACGGGGTGCCAATCCATCACAGGGCACACACATGCTCACTTAGCCTGATCTGCACATCTTTGGTCTGTGGGAGAAACCCAGAGTACCCAGAGGAAACCCACCAAGCATGTGTGTTTGAGCATGCAAACACCATGCACACAGATCTGAGACAGGAATGGAACCCGGATACTGGAGGTGCAAGGTCGCCCAAGGCCTTTAATACTAGGTTTAGCTGTCATCATCGTCTTCGCTTTCTACTAGGTCATATCAGTCTCCAGGATTTATCCAGGAATCCAGGTTTAACCCCAGATGGAGTTCCTGTGTCGGTTTCCTCTAACATGATCCAAAGGATGCTTATAATGAGTGTATGTAGTGTTTACATAAGGACTGGTGTGAAAAGATCTTGGGTAAAATCATCATGCCTGTAACTGATGCCAGGATGCACTCAGGGTTAGTTCAACACATAAGATGTTATGCATTAATGAAGAAACCAAGGCCATGATGATCTATAATATGAAACAATATTACAGAATGATGCAGGCATGCGCACGAGCCCCTCTGTACAGCATGTACAATGCATAAACACACATTTTATAAAACGCTAAGCTAACAGCCTTCACTTTGATACTGTAATATCGCCAAATTACATTAGATTTAAGTTAATAATAATAATATTTTTATTTTCCTGTGTCACTAACATTAGCTCTACAGCTGGACACTTAAACAAACATCCCCTAACTACTATACCAAATCTCTACACTGCTAGATGGTGTTTAATTATTATTATTATTATTATTATTATTATTACCTCTAAGCAATATTGTACCCTACCCTAAAGTCACAAAGTAGAGGTGTCAACCAAAAAAAATCCCCAAAAGATAGCAAGCTAGCCGCAATGTCGTCGAGAATATTTTTTCCTACCTGCATTCCGTCAACCCCGCCTACTCTGTTACGATTGGCTTACCGATGTGACAACCTATACGTACACATTTACAAACCAATCGAACGGCAGCAAATGGACCATGATTGCCCAATCCTTAGCCTGGAGGCGGGACTTATTGAAAATGAGTAGGGAAAAAAAAAACGCCTCACTGGTGTCGCTAGCGGACAAGGGCTATCCCTACTTCGGCTTGTTTATCGTGTTTTCGGGGTGATTTTCAGCAACATCCTGAGCCATATTTCGCACTGAAGAAATGTAAATAAATAATCAGTTGAATAGGGGTGATTCTTTAAACACTGACCTGTTAAAAAACGGTCTCGGATAATCCCCTCGTCGTTCGGGCCACTGATCTGAAGAATCCGCCGGTATTCTGCTACTGCGCATGCGTGAAGCTGAAGGCAGGCTTTCTGTCAGCGCATGCGCATTCTTCAACAAACTGTATTAAATGTGGTATTTTAATATGCATTGCATTATAATTGATTAGAATGAAATAGTCTGGTGCAAAAAAATTACACTACATCTGTATATCACTAAATTCAACAAGAGTTCTATACAATGCTATTCAGATGTAGTGTGCTTTAATTAAAAGGCCTAGTTTGCATACCATGGAAGAAATTATGGGTTGTGGTTCAGAGTGGCAGAAGCCAGAAGCATGGAAAACTAAAGCTCAGAGAAACACTCACCCACTCACTCACTCATCGTTTATAATCCTTTATCCTGTAAAGGGTCACGGGATGCCTGGAGCCTATCCCAGGAGACGTATGGCACAAGGCAGGGCACACACATTCACCCTAAATGGCTAATTGGCTTTCCAATTTGGGAATGCCAATTAGCTTAATCTGCATGTCTTTGGACTGTGGGAGGAAACCGGAGCACCCAGAGGAAACCCACCAAATGTAGAGAGAACATGCAAACTCCATGCACACAGCTCCAAGGCGAGAATCGAACCTGGACCCAGGAGGTGCCAGGAGACTGTGCTAACCACAAAGTCACCTCAGAGAAAGAATGACATGTAATGAGACATACTGATTTAAACCAGAGGCAATTTATCATAGTTAGTTTCCCGGCTGGCCACCTGAGAGGTGAGAAGAGTGAAGGAAACTGACAGGGAGAAGAAAATGCACTAAAACTGTGCTCAGAAAGTAACCCATGATCAGGATCACCCCCAGGAACCTGAAGCTCTGAAGCAGGTCTCTGTGTCACATGGTTTCTGTATAAATTTTCTTACAGTTCCTCCCACCTGCCAAATACATGCCAGAAGATTTTTATGGATATGTGTGAATTAGTGTGTGAATGTGGATGTGCATAGTGCTCCTCGATAGACTTGCATCCCACTTAGGGTGTATGCCTGTTTTATGCCCAATGTATGTGATTTCATAACAATCCTTACAGAAGATGAATAAACACATAAATCAATTATCGAATGAGGCAGCGTAGTGGGTAGCACTGTGGCTTCGCATCTACAGGGTCAGTTTCCTTCACTTTTCTCACCTCTCAGGTGGCCAGCTCGGAAACTAACTATGATAAATTGCACTCCCCGTGCTTGGTTGGTTTCCTCCGCATACTCTGGTTTCTCCCTACAGTCTAAAGACATGCAGATTAAGTTAACTGGTGTTCCAAAATTGCCTGTTTTGCGTATGTGTGACCTGCGATGGATTGGTACCCTGTCCAGAGTGTGCCCTGCTTCGTGCCCTGCCTCATGCCCCAAGTCCCCTGGGATAAGCTACAGGCCCTCTGCAACACTGTACACTGTATCTTTTATAAGCGGTATAAAAGCTAAATGAACGAATGAGTAATTTTTTTATAGCCTAAATCAGGCTGAATTATAAATAGCTTAGAAATTACTTTATTTTTCAAATAAGATTAATTGTAATTCTGCATGCTTTATGCATGGAAATTCATACCTATTTCCATCGGTGAAAGTTAGTTAGCGCTTTGTGTGCTAGAGATATATTCTGAAAATAATATGATCATCCATTTATGTGCTGTCTCTCTCTGTCGTGGGCATGTGTCCTGCCACCTCAGAGATATAATGCAGTAATCTACAGTATTAGAAGAAAGTGGGTGTGGCTTTGCGATCACCAGCTCTGACTAACACACACACATTCTTACTTAACTGTGCAATTTACAAGACTGTGGTCAGAAGTGAGATCTTGATTTTCCAGTAACAATGACGGTATACCCGTGTTTACGGCGTGTTGTTGTGTCCCTGTCTGCGTTTAGACCTGGTCACTGTGTGGGACTCAGAGCTGGACTGAGGACATCATGCATCCATCAAAGCAAAGAGGACAAATCAAATCTGGGTAAAGACAGAAAAAAATAAATCCTTCTTTGCATATAAGTGTTGTGAATTATTGTAATTGGCCGTTCTATTTGGGAATAATGAATACACATTATATATAAAAAATATCTTATATAGCCTACACATACAGTATATACAGCACTGCACAAAAGTCTTATTAACTCTGTGGTTTTTTTTTTTGTACAAACTTTGTTTTACATTATTATTTTTATGACTTCGTTTTTAAGGCCGTACCAAAAAAAAAACATTTCCGATTCCCAAAAGCATGCAAAAAACAAAAAGAAAATGATTCTGGTTTTTGCATGCAGAAGTCCAACCTTATAAAACTGCACAAATTGCACCTGAGGCTATATTTTAAGAATTTTAACTTTAACTAAGCGTTACATATTCTTTCAATTTGTTTGCAATGTATAAACCTTTTCTTGAAGACATCCTTGTTTACAGTTCTACAGTTATTTGCTTGTGCATAGCATTATATTAAATATATATTATTTTGCACAGCACTATATTAAAACTTGTTTAGGGTGCCAAAATTTGTTCACATTCGCTTACACAGTTGATGAAAGTCCGGAAACGCTTATGTTTCCCAAGAAACATTGCTAAGCTTCTTTTTAAGCACAATATGTGTCAACAATAATTAAAGAAATGTGGGATTAATAATAGTTCATCACACTGAAAGCGTCTTGTATAAAAAGAAAAAATATATAAAAAATTCTACTTAAAGGAATTTTACATATATTTTACACTATCAGAATTACACACCAATTTTTACAACAAAAAATTTCCTCAAATTAATCATTAATGTATATTATATGTTTACAAATCAAAACCTGTAATAAGAATGAATAATTTCAAATGCATTTGCTTATGTAATTTAATTGCAGAATATTTATTATACTTTATACATCTATGTAAAATATCTTAGCCAGAATATTAAATGTACCCAGCTTCTTTATTGAACAAAAAACTTTTGCTTGTCTCTCCTCTTATTTATGGCTTTTGGTAATTTGCCAGTGAATTGTCTACAGTACAGTATATCACTTATGGCTGTAGGTTCATAGGGCACCAAGCGCAATACTTTTAGTGTCTTATCATGTTCAAAGTTCTACAAACATTAACGTACATTTTACAACTGGAAATTGTGTAGGCTTTTTTTTCTCCCCCCCTTTGGTGCAGATTGCAGCATAACGCCTAACTATCAGTTTAGGTCAGATGAGACACTGTCCTTCTTTCTGCCCGAATGACTACTAATTCAGTGTCTGCTTTATCATTTCAGACTCAGTCGTGACCTACAAGCAGCTGAAGGCGTTGGTGGCAAATCACAGCGTCCAGTTATTTGACATCCGAAACCCTAATGAGTTCAAAGCAGGCCGCATTCCAGATTCTGTCAATATTCCATGTGAGCGACATCGCATTTAAATAAACAGCATTGTACATTATAATGAATCATTAAATCAGATTTAATCAAATCTGATAAAATATAAGGTGTTGATGAATTTTTTTGAGAATACTTCTAATATGGTTTAATTTATTACAGTACATTTCTAGAAACGTTTATTCTTATGTACATGTATTATGTTTTTATGTTTATATATGTTTCCTTGTTAATAGATAATCCACAGAACCTTGCATGGAGAACCCTAGGCATAATCTACGGCTAGTCATTTATAGATATTTGTTAAACATTTATGGAAAGGATTCCCGGGCACTTTATGTCCGTCAGTAAGTTTTCCAGCAAAGGAAAGTTTTCACGCCAGAGCTGTTTGCTCTGTCTGGTTCCTTAGAAACATGACAAGCAAGATTTCATTTCTTTATTATTAACTACAAAAGAAAGATAAGAGAAGCTAGTGAGAAGAGCAACAGTTGATAGCTGGTATAATATCAGTGATAACAGGAGGCAACTTGCTCCAACAACTTTAACTGTAAATATAAAGCATAAAAAATATTTATTCATAATAAATCATTTGCAACTGCTGTAGTATTAAAGAAATAAAACACTTCATGATGCAAATGCTTCACAGCACCCCAGCATGGATTATTTCCCTATAACAGCACACCATGATGTTTTTCCTTTCTTATGAGATAAAACATTAATGGCTCATTTTCTTATCCTGAGCTTGTGAGTAAAAGGTCAGGCCCTTCAGCGAGCACCTTAACGCTTAACACATCAAGTCAATCTGTATAAAAGTCTACCTAAATGCAGTGATTGATCATGCCCTCGTGTTGTCATTTACCCTCCTCGACCAGTGGAACAGCTAGAGGAATCATTACAGCTTTCTCCAGACCGATTCCAGAAGCTTTTCAAGGTGAAGGCCCCCAAAAAGGACGACGAAGACATCGTATTTTATTGCCAAAGAGGCCGCAGGAGTTTACAAGCCCTTGAAACTGCCTGGCGTCTGGGATTCAGCAGGTAAAGCATTCACACACACTCTCAGAGCTCAGAACTCTCAGGCTCGGCTCGCTGAACTAAAACTCTCTCTGCTTCTGTCTTTCAGGGCACGTCACTACGCAGGAGGATACAGTGAATGGGCTGAGAAAGAGAAATATTATCTAATTGACGTGTGACGTACACTGAGAGAAGTTTTCAGCACAAACAAGATTTTTTTTTTTTACCTTCTGATTTTGAAAAAGAATTATAAGCAATCGTCTACCATTTAGTCTGTGCTTTCTTGTGGTCATTTATTTTATATTTTTAACTGTTCAGCTCAGTCCTTGTAGATTAGCCTTAATTTACCAAATTAAAGTAAAAAAAAAAAAAAAAGTATGTCGCTTTCAAACAGATACTGAATTAAATAAATAAATAAAATAAAATAATTAACTAAGAAATAAATATAAAAAATAAATAAGGTACTGTCAAAATTATTTGGTGTTAATTAATGTATTATTCTGGTTTGTTTTGTTGACAGCATATAGTTTGTGTTTGGGAGTGGGTGGGGGGGGGGTGATGTGGTCAAAAACCAGGACTTTTGTTTGCACATAATAACAGAACACTGTTCTGAGAGTAAAAACTGCCTTCAAACCCATTGCACTTATTCCAGCGTTTCACTAGTGCGTGGACACCATCAACGCAGAGTACACCGGAGCTGTGATCGGACTGTCTGCTTCATGTCTGAAACGCTGACCTCCCTGTTTAGGCCGTTATTCATTTAATGTCCTAAACATGTGGAAATGGCTTAGAGTGAAGGTCAGGACTGTACAGGGAATGAGGTAATAACTCCCAGCCGAGTTCCTGTAATGTGCAAGTGGTGTTGGTGAATGATTGTGTGTACTGTTCCAACAAAACAGATGCGTCTCTTCTTCAAGTTGGCGACAAGTTATCCATCGATTTTCAAGAACCAGGCGTTCCTCCTGCTGAATGATCACAAGAACGACTGCAGTGGGCTCTAAGCCTACCTTTTATCTATATGTAGGCATTCAAGTAAACTAGGACTTTATGGTGTTTAGACTTTTGGTTGTAATAAAATATTTGAATGGTGCAAAAGAAGGCTATACGTCTAGTAATTGCAAACAATATACAGTGGCTTGCAAAAGTATTCAGCCCCCTTGAACTTTACCACATTTTGTCACATTACAGCCACAAACATGAATCAATTTTATTGGAATTCCACGTGAAAGACCAATACAAAGTGGTGTACACGTGAGAAGTGGAACAAAAATCATACATGATTCCAAACATTTTTTACAAATAAATAACTGAAAAGTGGGGTGTGCACCACTTTGTATTGGTCTTTCACGTGGAATTCCAATAAAATTGATTCATGTTTGTGGCTGTAATGTGACAAAATGTGGTAAAGTTCAAGGGGGCCGAATACTTTTGCAAGCCACTGTATTTAAGCAAAAATTTTAATCATGAATGCCTGTCTCTGTTTGATTATGTGCACTATATTGGCTTACGTCATTCTTATTATGCCGTAGATGAGACCTTGAGAAATAGTACACTGCTCAACACAATAACTTTTTTGTTGAGCTATTGAATAAATATCCCCCCCCCCCCCCCCCCCCCCCCCGCCCCTTCTCACCCACACTCTAAGGTGAAAGGTTGTTAAACATAAAACAGGAACCACATGCGCAAACAAGCTGTGTGTGACAGCAACCAGAAGGAGGCAGTAGTGCGACACTGTAACTTCCCAGGGTATGCCGTATTGTTTTTATGAACAGCACTATGGACCCAGCCTCATGGTCACAGGTGTTGAAGAACTAAATAATCTGACAGGATAGATGTGGCCATCCTTGCTGTCAGCTCGATGGTAGCACATTGCTCAGGCCGATCCCCGGTCAAGGTTAACAAATCATCTCACAACAAACTCCAACTGGAAATAAACTATAGATGGAGAGTTTTCAGAAGTCCATTTATTGATGAGTGTGACTACCTAGTCATCCCTTCAGACACTCAGTCAGCAAATTAATCCATAAGTATTGTTTCTGTCTGCTACACCATCTTGTCAATGATCTAGATATCAATAAATTACATACAAGTTTGTTATTAGGATCAGTTATTGTCTTTCTCACACATTAATGCTGCACGCTGATGGCCAGTCCAAAAATACATCCATAAAATTCACACACACACACACACACACACACACACACACACACACACAGTATGCAGTTCCAGTTCTTTAATGCTCTAATGCTTTAATCAAAATAAATACCTGGCTGTCTCATATGTTAATATGATAAATGAGCTTCTGATAAAGGACTGGCTATGGCAAGGCTATGGAAAGACCTTTATTGTTTATATATCAGTGTGGGTTGAGTAATACCTCTGTGGTTAATTTAATTTTTCAAAATAGTGGTGTATTCTGTCTCTCTGTCCTAGTACAGACAATAATTACAGTCAAATCAAATAGGAAGAATGGATAAACAGACAGAGACAGACACAGATGGTTAAACATATACTCAGCAAAAAAAGAAACGTCCTCTGACTTTCAACTGTTTTTACTTTCAGTAAACTTAATGTGTAAATATTTGTATGAACACTAAAAGAGTCAACACCATAAGACATAAACTAAAAATGTTTCACAATGTGTCCGTGAATGAAGGGAGGCTCAAAATCAGTCAGTACCAGTCAGTATCTGGTGGCCACCAGCTGCTGTGTACTGAAGTACTGCAGTGCATCTCCTCCTCATGGACTGGACCAGATTTGTCAGTTCTTGCTGTGAGATGGAGGGATTGTGTGTTCCTGGTGTGACTCGGGCAGTTGTTGTGGCCATCCTGTACCTGTCACGCAGGTGTGATATTCGGATGTACCCATCCTATGCAGGTGTTGTTACACGTGGTCTTCCACTGCGAGGATGATCAGCTGTCCTTCCCGTCTCCCTGTAGCGCTGTCTTAGGCGTCTCACAGTGCAGACATGGCCATTTATTGCCCTAGCCACATCAGCAGTCCTCATGCCTCCCTGCAGCATGCCTAATGCACGTTCACGCAGATGAGCAGGGACCCTGGGCATCTTTCTTTGGGAGTTTTCACAGTCGGTAGACAAGTCTCTTTAGTTAATTAACATGTTAATCTATCTGTCTGTCTGTCTGTCTGTCTGTCTGTCTACATGACTGTAAATCCAAACTTAAATCCTGTAAATCTGTAAGATATCTGT
Organism: Channallabes apus; assembly: GCA_030522415.1. Classification (NCBI taxonomy): domain Eukaryota; kingdom Metazoa; phylum Chordata; class Actinopteri; order Siluriformes; family Clariidae; genus Channallabes; species Channallabes apus. The sequence goes on along the minus strand of CM060115.1, from coordinate 29,354,283 downwards.
AATCTGTAAGACTGTAAATCCTGCGTTTTTAGAACTGTGACCTTAAATGCCTACTTTCTGTAAGCTGTTAAGGTCTTAACAACCATTCCACAGGTGCATGTTAATTAACTGATTATGGTTAATTGAACATCATGGAAAACATTGTTTAAACCCTTTACAATAATGATCTGTAAAGTTATTTGGATTTTTACAACATTATTGTTGAAATACACAGTCCTGAAAAAGGGGCGTTTCTTTTTTTGCTGAGTATATATACAGCCAGATGGATGAAAGATAAATAGATGGATAAAAGAGATGGACAGAAGGATGGATAGGTAAAATCGATAGATAGATAGATAGATAGATAGATAGATAGATAGATAGATAGATAGATAGATAGATAGATAGATAGATAGATAGATAAAATATTGATGGATGAAAGAATGATGATGGATGGATGGATAAAAGTTTGGATTTACAGTCATGTAGACAGACAGACAGACAGACAGATAGATAGATAAATAGATAGATAGATAGATAGATAGATAGATAGATAGATAGATAGATAGATAGATAGATAGATAGATAGATAGATAGATAGATAGAACAGTTATACATACCTGTATAGTATGAATAAATTCATGGACAGGCAGACAGGCAGGAATGATGGGTGCATATACTGTATCCATGCATTGAAGATGAATAAATGGATAAAAGAGATGTACAGAAGGATGGACAGTTGAAAGGGCAGTTGAACCTAAAGTCATGTAGATAGATAGATAGATAGATAGATAGATAGATAGATAGATAGATAGATAGATAGATAGATAGATAGATAGATAGGTGGGTGTATAATAATTATGCATATAAGTAAATGGATAAACAGACAGAAGATGATAGACAGATGTAGTTATATACTGTATCTATATGGAAATGGACAGATGGGTTTATGAATGGATGGCAGATAGCAAGGAGGATGGAAAAATATACAGTAGATAGATCTTCCTATAGAGTATATTTCCCTTTTTTACAGTGCCTAGGAGTACTGGTCTTTTTTGCACAATAGGAATCAGAAGATAGATTACTAAAAAATAATAATTATTATTATATTGGCATAGAACCTCTCAAAATATGTTCATTTGTGTAAAACTGATGACTTCGACAGCTAGAACTGAGCCATTGTTCCTGGTTACAGTGTCCAGGCTGGAGTCTGGAGAGGGAGGAGGTCCGTCACTAGGTCTCTTTTCAGACGCTGTTTTATGGATTTCTGCGCTCGTGGACAAATCTCACATCGGATGTCGAACAGGATGTGCTCCGCGGTGAAAAGCGCGCTTCTCGTTCACGCGGGAAAACCTGGAGAGGACGCGCGCGCTCAGGAGTCACACGGAGATGCGTCCTCGCCGCAAGAAACTCCGGGATTTTAGTGGAATAGATGTAGGTGGAAACCAGAAAGCGCACAGGGTCAGTTTCGAATCCGATGTCCAGCTCTGGGAACTGATGAGAAAAAGCTTTCTATCCTAAAGAGGACAAAAGAGGGCAGAAATGGAGAGGAGGACAGGAGAAGTGTTTGGAGAAGTTTGAGCGCACAGGATCAGGTGCTTCCCGAGCTGAACGCGCAACACAGCAGGTAATACCGTCAGCATTCATATTACTGCTATTCACATTTAGACCAGATTGATCAAACACAATGCTGGGTTTATGTCTATTGGGTTAACAGTCTTATATGTGAACGGGTATACTCAGAACTGACTTTCAAAACTTCACTGTTTGGTTCATTAGAAAGTTTATTAAACGTGATCTTTAAAAAAAAAAAAAAGTCCTGATTTGCAGCAAATTAGCCATCACAGAGACTGTTCAGTCCTGTTTCCTCAAAGAGAGACAAATAAGAATTAAACATCATACCTTAGCTACTGCAATCTGTCAGTAATCTAATAAATACTAAATGGATACAGTACATCCAAATGTGTTATTTGAATGGGCCACCTGTCTGTATATGATATCAAGGTGGTCTTTCTTCAGTTTAATAGTTGATGTTTCATTAATGGTGTAAAACTAAAGAAATTATTTTCTTTTTTTTAATTAATGATGCATCAGTTCCTAAAAGATCATTATAAAACCCCGCCCCTCAACATGTGAGAAACCCTTAGGGGAATTTAATGACAGCATGTCATGGGGATGTTTACATACTGTAGAAGGCTAATTAGGCAACATCACACGAGAGGGAATCCCATACTGCTGGATATACAGTAACACGGCTGTGATGCGGTCCTACTATATCCAGCAATACAACACAACCTCAAGTGTGATGTTGCTTAATTAGCCTTCTGTCCAAACCACCTTCTATCATTATCAACAGATTATGAGTTGGTTCTATGTTTAAGCAGTTACAGTATTTAGCTCCTCCAACACATATCCTTATGTGCCTGGCAGAGCTGGTGACTGACAGTTAGTGGCATTAACAGGGGTGAAAGTAGTTTAAAATTCTTACTGCTATTATGTAGCCAAAAGATTAAAATGAATATTTTTGTCAGACAAACCATGAAACATGGTGAATTAAATGTTTTTTTTTTTTTGCCATATCCTAGTTAAGAAGCGGGGGTCAGAGTGCAGGGTCAGCAAGGATAAGGTACCCCTGAAGCAGATAGGGTTAATGGCCTTACATAAGGGTTCAGCAGTGGCAACTTGGCAGTTCCTGACTTCCGATCAGTAACCCAGAGCCTTAACCTTTTGAGCCACCACTGCCCCCAAAAGGTGAGGAGAATAAAACATGGACATTTAAGTTTCACTTTTCTACTTGTTCCACTTGCTATAGAATATCAGCTCTGTTTACCTCCAGGTTCCTGGGGTAAATCACAAATGGCATTAAATGGAAAGCTTGTGTGCTAGGATGTACAATCATTTGTCCCACACTCCAAGTGGTTCGAGACCGATTTTTGGAATTCAACCTTGTCTTAAAAGCTAGTGAACTTTATAGCCATAAACAAAATAACACAGATGGTTCAGATGTGATTTGCAACAACTTCACTTTGGAAGTAACTATTAAGAAATCAAAATGTTTTTTTTTGTTTTTTTTAGATTACATAATGTTATCAGATGTATGCTTCTGTGACTGGTTTTGAATGTGTGTTTTGGCAGGCAGCTGCTCTCTCCTCAGTACTGCAGTCCAAAATCAGATCTTTCGGTGGGAACTAACTGTTGTATAATCTCTTATCAGACCTAATCTCTAGGAATATGAAATTTCCACAAAGAAAAAAAAAACTGCTTAAAGTATTTTTGAATAGCCATGACCTCTAGTCACTATTCATAATATATCAGAAACAATGATTGTGTTTGATTGTGTCAGATTAAAAATGTATATAACCCTTTGATGCTATTTGTTTTGATGTGAATTTCTGATCTTTGGGATTCAGTCTGTCTAATATTTCTGTTTATTACAAATTAGACAAAACCTACAATCCCATTTCAATCTCTTTATTAAAAGCATGACCCTTTCTCCACATAATGTAGCTTATACAGACATTTTGTAACATTTCCAGAGATTAATGAGAACATGTGCCCTTGTGCTGGCTCTAGAATAATTGAAATAGCAACCTCGAAACAGGGGACTGACCCACAGTATTGTTAATATTAGTGATGAAATGAAACCCAGAATAAATTAATGTACAAATAAATCTGTACATGGCGGCATCCTTTCTCAATCCAGTTCCTGACAAGGAATTGTGACCTGACACGGGCACATTCGTGTCACTGAAGCAAACGTGTCTCCGTCAAGACCACACTTATGTACAGTATGTGGCAGCTGATCACAGTCAGAGGAGACACTTCATGATGTAAGACACACCAGCAATTAGTAAGTGTCACTCTGATTGTTATTGGGTAAAGAGTTTCCATTCCTAAATCAAGAGAACATGACGATTAGGCTCCGTCTCATCATCTATACCTCTTTATCATGTACACAGGGTCATGGGGGGCCTGGAGCCTATCCCAGGAGACTTAGGGCACAAGGCAGGGTACACCCTGAGTGCCGATCCATTGCAGGGCAACTCCGTTTTATTTTGAATACAATAGGGATACAGAATAAGGAGTGAAAGATTCTCTTCTTTTTAGTCAGCTAGGATTGTTTTTGTCTCTAATGCCAGGCTGTGCTGCCCGAGTCTGTACTTCAGGTTACTCTCTGCTTCTGTCTCTATGCTTAATGACAAAAAACACAGCATTTAGAGCTCTGTTTCCTGATTCATGCTGTGTAATAACTACATTTATTTCTTTCCTTTTTTTAATAATGCTCTTGAGCTTGTGAAGTATGTGTGCTGCCGAGCTTGAAGAATGACTCAGGGTCAGTTGAGTATGGAGACCTGTGGTGTTCATTGAGCTTGTGGTACTGCAGAGATTTACAATATGAAAGGGGACTGCAATTACTGAGCTGGTTCCAGGATTTGCCCTTTTCACATCTCTATAATTAGTTTATATTGTCCTTATTCTGCAAGGCAAGCTTTTTTTTTTTTTAACCAATGCACCTTAGAGAACTCTGCATACCCTGACTTGTTACTCTTACAGAAAAAAGGTCAAATTAAGAACATTTTGCAGTTGTTCCTTAAAGAAAGTCTTTCATGCTGCAACATAGAACCATATAACTGAGAAAGAACCAAACATGTTTCCAAGAGCATATTAGAGTTGTATTACATTTGTCAAATTTAATGTAAATCTAGAGTACTAGTGTATGCTAGTGGAAACAGGAAGCAATGCGGTCTAGGATGTTCTCATTCTGGCTCTTGTCTTTCGAGAAACAACAGTCTCAGTTTCCGCATAAGACCTTTTAAGATCTTTAAGTCTGAGTCAGCAGATCCAGTCCATGCTGCAAGTCCAGTCCAGTGCACCGGGAGACAGCAGGTGCAGAATCTTCTGTAGTAGGGGACAGCAAGTCCTGGAGGGGGGGGGGTATTCATCAAAACTTTTTAATCTGTATTACTTGATAGCATTCTCTGGAATCTTAAAAATATACTAAAGATGGTTTCTTAATCCATGCCTATTTCTCAGGTTTGAACATCCATGGCAATGCTACACAGCAGTGAATGGTGGTGGAATGACTCGGAGCGATCTGCCCACATGCTGCCAAACTCCAGCCTCGGCCCGTCTGTTGAGGATGGGGTGCGCAACTACTATGCCATGCTCTATTCCCTATTGATCTTGGCGATCGTATTTGGGAATGTGCTAGTATGCATGGCGGTGGTCCGGGAGAAGTCGCTTCAAACCACAACCAATTATCTTGTGGTTAGTTTGGCGGTGGCTGATCTGCTGGTGGCTTCGCTGGTCATGCCTTGGGCTGTCTATTTAGAGGTGAGCACAAAGAGAACAAGACCAATTTAATCATGCACTGTTATATAGTTATACATCTATATTGACCGTGACCAGGATAAAAATGGATGCTGAAAGCGAGTGAGTGAGAGCGAGCTAGCTTCACTATAATTCATTTTAGTACCGCACTGATTGATGGATGTTGTTGTGTCCCAGTCACTCCATCTGGCTGGGGGTCTGAGGCAACAGGATGCAATAGGCCATCACCAAAGGCAAGGTTAAAAATAACATAAGGCTTCACAGGCACATCCAGAATCACTCCAGAAAAGTTTTCATAAAGCACTTGAGAACAAAGACATATGGAGGTCGGAAAACACAAAGGCAAACAATGGGCTAGATCCGCAGATTCACAGACGCAATGAACATATGTTAGAACAGCAAGCGGCAACAATAATTATGTGGTCAGCTTCAGGGCAGGAGTAAACACAAGAGTCAATACACGAAATGAAACACTTCTTGGCATTCTCACTCACTCATCGTCTATACCGCTTTATCCTGTGTACAGGGTTGCGAGGGGCCTGGAGCCTATTGCAGGAGACATAGGGCACGAGAAGGGGGAAAACCTTGGTAAGGGTGGAACGCACACTCATTCTTACTACAACGCCAATTAGCCTAATCTGTATGTCTTTGGACTGTGGGAGGAAACCGAAGGAAACCCGCCAAGCACAGGGTGATCATGCAAACTCCAGGCACACAGATACGGGGCAGAAATCAAACCCGGAACCTGGAGATGCAGATGCCACCACTTCTTGGCATTCTGTTATTGAATTGGAAAATAAGCCATATGTGATGTGTGCATCCAGGAAGTGTGTTATTCTGCATATAAAACAGCAATTCAACTTACTTTTCTATTGTTCAGATTGACATTTAATGTTATAGCAGCTATACAAAGCCTTATTCTCATTAGCAATTCAACAGCACAGTGCACTGTAAGTAAACAGGATGCCTCTGTGATACATTAGAGGAGCAAAGCTGTTAACTTTAAATCTCTCAGTTCATTAGAGCGTGCTACAGAAATAGCACTAGCGTATTTGCGATCGAGAACCGAATTTCCATCGGTGAAAGTGGAGTCTATCATCTAAAACTGAAGCATCTGTACCAGGGCTTTATTAGATACAACGCAGCCATCCGTGACAACGGCTTTTCACAATGGAACATTGTAGATGAGAACTGCATATCTTTGTGTACCTTATATCCTATTCACAAACCATTCTGGGAGATAAGAAAAGGGACCGTCAAAAAAAGTGCTCATCTTGCTATTTAGTAACGATGTGGAAATATATAGTGTTTGTCTGATGATTTTGCTGACAGTTCGAGAGTGCATTTAAAACTGCTTCGTTTGCAGGTGGTCGGTGGCTCTTGGCTTTTTAGCCGTTTGTACTGCAATATATTTGTGACGCTGGACGTGATGATGTGTACAGCCAGCATCCTCAACCTGTGTGCTATCAGCATCGACAGGTAACGACACAACTAATTATTCTAACGAGATATTCGGAAGATTGCAGTTTCCCCTGAATGCTTGGGTTTGATTATTGAGTAGCAACTCGCATTACAGTCTGGCAGGCTCTACAACAAACAATTGATTGTTAATTAAGTTTGTTGATATCATCTGTTTTAAAATGGATAGAAGTTTCATTAAGCAGGTTTTATGCTGCTGCACAGTTAGATCACTCAATTCCATTCCAAAAAAAGAGCAGAAATTATAGTGAAAGTGGTAAAGTATGTTTTCATAATCCCGATTTGATGGGGTGTCCCACTGATATTACATTTACTGGTATGATTGTCTATAGGTATATTTTGATCCATAAATGTAAAAATTTAGGTAATAAACCTAAAGCGCTAATAAAACAGCATTTGTTTGTCCTTCCTATTTCAGAGTACATACACTGAAATATTCTAATTAAAATGCTTAACAATTCATCGATTGATTGTCTGTACAGCTTAATCTGTGCCAATACCAGGTACTTGGGGCACAACTACAATCAATTTGTAGTAATCAAACTTAAGTCCATTTCTTTGGACTGTCAGAGGAAGCTGGACTTGCCAAAGGAAATTCGCCAAGCTTAGAGTTCTACCGGACAACCGTGGAGGACAAAGCCTGTCCCGCGTCATCCATATCTTTTGCAACTGCTGCTCACGCACCATTAGAGGGCAGAATAACAGGCACAGAGGAAAGCGTTATCCGCCCCTCTCTGCCGGCTTATGCTCTCGATGCCCTCAAGTGCATAGTGATTAATGTTGGAGTGCAAGTATGAATGAAAAATGTAGAAAGTGAGAAGTTCAGATTGAAAGCCAGGATGATGGTCAGACAAGAACAGCAAACATTAGCAAACATCAAACTCTTTACTTGTGGTCTCCTGCTAGTGTCTGTTATTTACACCTAAGCATTTAGCAGATGCCCTTATCCAGAGCAACTTACATTTTTATCACATTATACATCTGAGCAGTTGAGGGTCTTGGTCGTTGTGGGATTTGAACCTGGGATCTTCCGAACTGTAGTCCAACCAGTGAATTACCCCTGCCAGTCTGGAGCCCAAATGAATACCTCGCCCCTGAGTGTCTTTGGTACATTGTCAAACAAACTAATCTGTACTCACTACAGACCCAGCATGACTTTGCATCTTTATATCTCACATCTGAACAACTTGGAGAAGGAGCTTTTCCTGATGTCCATCTATGGGATTACACCAACTTGAATGCATTGGCAGGCTGGCACACACAGATCAAGGATCATACTGCCTATGAGAAGATGTAATGTCAGCCCTGCAGACCCATAAAAAGATCCACTGTCAAAGTCATGGCCCTTGCTTATTTCTGCTCTTCCATGAACAGCATTCCAGTGGATGAACACCTAAGGGAACATGAGCAAATAGTTCCTTACAAAGGAAAATTGTAAAAACCCAGGAAACATGAAGTCAAGAGGTTCGTATACACCAGTGCACTGCCTGACATTGATGCCAGAAGCTACATAGAACCTCCTGCGAGTGGGAGCTTAATAGATATAATAGGCATTTAAAGTGTAAGCTGCTCACTGGAAACAAGTGTTAAGACAACTGCATAATAACACTGCTGAGCACGTTTTCCAAAGGCCGTTTTTTCCAATTTACTCAGTGCAGAGTTGGGACAGAAAGCTGATTGAGGTCACTGACGTGCAATGCCCATACTCTGTTGTGCCCTACAATAAGAACAAGGGAAAGATGGACTCGATGAATTCATTTATTGCCCTGGGCCTTACAAAGATAAGATCTCCAAAGTGGTCCCTGCACACTTTCTTTTATCTCCCAGAGATGCTACGTATAAATGCATGGCTTTTTGACAGCAGACACTAAGCATGTGTCCAAAAAGGGTGAAGAAGTGCTTGGTCTGAGAGAGTTTAAGACATGAGTGATAGACGTGCTCCAAAAGCAAGAGGCAAGCAGTCAGCTGAAACATGTTCAAGCAAGCTGACGTGAGAAGGCAGAGAAAGAGGGAATCAGTGCCACAACACGAGGTCAGGAAAGATAGCATGGCTCGCTGACCATACTGTTCAGACAAGCAAGGTTGCTGCTTGGACTGCACAGCTTAAACCGGAGGAACCCAAGAAACCTGCCTATGGGATCTGAATACATGAACTCTAATCAAATCCAAAGTTCTATGACTGTTATGAGGTTTCCTGATTGTATGAATTTGAAAGATTGTTTAGTTTAACCTACATTGCGTTATTTTGTTATGCTAAATATAATAAACATTCTGGAGAAAGTGTTTTAATGACATTGATAAATGACACACTATGATAATAAAAATGCTTTTAGGTTCACTCACTCATCATCTATACTGCTTTATCTAGGAGACTTAGGGCAAGAGGTGGGGTACACCCTGGATGAGGTATCAATCCATTGCATGGCACACACACACACACACACTCATGCACACACTACAGGCAATTTGAAAACACTGATTAGCCTAATCTACAGGTCTACAGGAAACCAGAGTGCCTTGAGGAAACTCAACAAGCGTGGGAAGATCATGCAAACTCCAGGCACGGGGCCCTGAAACGGGAATCGAACCTGGACCCTGGAGGCGCAAGACGACTGTGCTAAACACTAAGCCACCGTGCTGCCGCTTTTAGGTTCAAATACAATTAAAATGACTAGTTATTTAATTGTTGTTTAATAATAGTTAATAGTTATTTAATTAGTTTTTTTAATACTTGTTATTTAAAACCACTGTTTCATAATTACTCCCTGAGAGGGTTTACAAGGCGAAATTTTATTTATTGAACATGAACAATTTGGAAGAATTTTAAGTGGCAACCAACACAATGACAACTAGGTGTTTTCTCCAAAAGTGATTAAATTCCCATAGAGCCCCATCTTAAAATGGCCAACTTTACAACAGAAATAAATACGTTTGCATCCTGGTACAAAAACAGGTTTGCTCTCCATAGCAAGATTTCTAGGCGAGGTCAGCTCCTTCCAGGATGCCGACAACCAGAGTTCACACAGTTAAGCTTCAGTACTGCTCTCCAGAATACCTATGGTGATATCACAGAGGTTGTGTCCAATCCTTTTTCACAGTCTATGGTTCCATTAGCAGCACGGTGGTGTAGTGGTTAGCACTGTCACTTTGCACCTCAAGGGTCCGGGTTCAATTCCTGGTCAGGTTCGATTATCGTCTCTGTGTGCATGGAGTTTGCATGTGCTCCCCGTGCATGGTGGGTTTCCTCCAGGTACTCCGGTTTCCTCCCAAAGACCTGCAGATTAGAGTAATACATGTTTATAAATTGCCCGTAGTGTGTATGTATGTGTGCCCTGTGATGGATTGGCACCCTTTTCAGAATGAACCCCACCACGTGCCTTAAGGCTCCTGGTATAGGCTTCAGGCCCCCGGCGACTCCAAATACAGGGAAAAGCCGTATAGACGATGAGTGAGTGAGTATGGCTCCACTTGACCCAGTTTGGCAACCCTAGGCCATATTTTTCCAAGGTACATGTATATGACTGAAAAGGTATTTTTTGGTTCTTAAACCATCAAAATTTATTGCTTTAGGGATAATTGGTTAGAAAATGTAAAGTTTACGGCTTTGCTTATGAAAAGCATGAAGCAAATTTTGCCTTGAACTTCACTCTTTTTAACTAACTAATCCTAAAGCAATAGATTTTACACTTTTTTCTTTTGTTTCTTGTGTGAAAATGTATTGCTTTAGAATTAGTTAGTTAAAAAGAGTAACTATAAAAATAAAATAGGATTTTATGAATGCAAACTCAATATAAACCATCAGGAGCCGGCAAAGTATATAAATTTACCTTGATTTTAATTAACGCTTTGACGACTTCCCGAGAATCGCGCGGCCATTCATCCCCAATAACACTTTTAATTAACTTTCAAAGTTCATTTATTTGCAAATACTGAGAGTGTCCGAGGATCTGAGGGGATTTTAATTACACTCTGAGCTGAATGGAGTGGTTTGAACCTTTATCATCATTGTCATTATCATATCAATTATTTCAAAGACAAATCAAAATGCAATCAGTAGACAGGAAGAGGTTTCAGCGAAACAGAGGAATATAATAGGTCAATTCACATGAAGTAAAACGGACAAGACTACAAAACGAGGGCATTAATATTAATTCTGTTTAGAAACAGAAAGCTATCTTGGTCATACACATGGTCACACTCACACACACCTACTGTAGCGTCTATGTTTCTGTTGTTAAATCCTTTCTTCTACTCCGTTCCAGTATCTAACCTCCCTGTCCAGCTCCCTCGCTGCACCTATTCCGTCTTCCGTCCCATTTAAATTCCAAAGCCTGGGAAGGTGAAAGTGTTAATAACACACCTGTCTTGTACATCTGTAATGTATTATTAATACACCATTATTAAAGAAAGCCTCAAAGAAAGTAAGTAAAAACGTACAAATCCCTACTCTATAGTAATCATAATTTAAATAAATGGCTCCTGAGTGTTAAATAATTAAAACCCCTGAAGCAGAAGAATAAACGGCACAAGTACTGTCTGGGTGAGAAAAGCAGAACTCTCATCCAGATGTGTATATAATCATAGAGTGAGGCTGAGGGTCGTGAATTTAAGTCTTAAGTGTGGAGATGCAAATGTTTTCCCACCAGCACCTTATATATATTCAACAAGCACACTTTATATTAAAATATTGAAATTTATGTTTTAAGAGGAACAGCAAGGCTCAGCTTCTATATTAGGTTTCCCTTTGCATGTTTATTTTTTGACAGCGTGCCCTTGATTATAATATACATACTGTATATTGTTATTGTTGATTTACTCATTTTAGGTTTTAGTCTCGTTGTTGACAGGATGGCTGCTGCTTAAGAAAATCTTTTGGGATTAACACAGAAAACACATATTAACACAGAAATCTATTTTTTAAAATGAAGCTTTCTTTAATCATGTTCCTGCAGATACACAGCCGTGGTGATGCCTGTACTCTACAACACAACGGACAGTTCACGTAAGAGAGTGTCAGTCATGATAGCCATGGTGTGGATCCTGGCCTTCGCCGTCTCCTGCCCTTTACTGTTTGGCTTTAACACCACAGGTAACAATGCCGAAGTTTCAAGTCCTGTATCACTTATAAAATGCACTAAAACTGTGTTTTTTCTTAAATAATTATTACCTGAAATTTACTTTTCTAGCTCAACTATACTCTTTTTTATTTTATTTACAATATACTATTTTGTACAGGTTGGTCCAAAATACAAAAACATAAGCAAAGAAATAGCATACACATTATAATGTGAGTTTATCGTTGTTTGTTTCTGTGACCAAAAAATTAATAATATGCTCATTTTGAGAGTTCTACATTTTTGCGACATCATTGCCATATTCCCATAGGTTTAAAATGAAGAATTATTAAAGGAAAAAAATAACATTCATTCTACCTGACATACCCGAAAACCCAAATACACAGTTTGATGTCTAAAACCTCTCCATTGACACACTCATGGCTTCCATGTAAGCACATATATACTGTATTATTATTATTATTTTTTATTTTTTACCAACATTGACCGATGCTGATTTGCCGGCACAGATCTGTACTGCTTGAGTTTTTTTTTTTTTTAGATTTTTTTCAACCCAAACTAGAGGCAATATGATGGAACTAATTTGATTTCAATTTAACCAACTACAGTATATGAACATGACTAAGCCAAAAAAAAAGGATCCACATAGGCAAAGAAATGCCATATCACACACATATGCATGTATTTTTATAGTTCTTTCTGGTTTCTTCAGTGACCAGAACATAACAATAATGTGATCATTTTTAGAGGCCTACATTTTTGCAACGTTATTCCCATATAAGGAGTTTTAAATACAGTATATGTAGATGTGTAAAAAAAAAAAAAAAACATATACATATATAGGTCCTTCTCAAAAAATTAGCATATTGTGATAAAGTTCATTATTTTCTGTAATGTACTGACAGAGGTGGAAAGAGTAATAAAATTTTGTACTCAAGTACAAGTTACTTCAGTGAAATTTTACTTAAGTACAAGTAAAGTTACCATTATAAAAATCTACTCAAATAAAAGTAAAAAGTAGCTCATTAAAAAAGTAATAAGAGTAAAAGTTACCGAGTTACTTTTTTATTTTTTTAACAGCGGGGGTGGGATGAGGCATTCTAGCGTAGTTCAAAAAAGATGAGCAGATATAAATCTCAAACTAGTTGTTTTTAACTGAAGGAACACCTTTGCATAATAAAGCTGTTGTCTTTCTTGTGCTTGAAAATCAAAGTGGTCACTTAAATATGGTGTTACGTCCCAGTCTAGGGCCATACATCAAAAGAATGGTTCAGGGTTCTATTTTAAACTGTATGGAAATGGTGGTATATGGCAGAAAGAACTAGATCCAATCATTAACTGATGAAATAATGAGGTTTGTATACACAAAACACACACACACACACACACACAACAGGAGGAGGAGAATCAGATTCAGGATGGACCCAGGCTAAAATAATAAACAAAATGGTATTTATATTTAGTAGCTAGATTACTGTACCTGCAAAAAAAAAAAAAAAAACCCACAAACAAAAATACAGGTCCCTTCCCGGACTCCCTAAACTAAAAACAGTGAAATTATCTACAAATATATACAAAGACCAACCAAACCAAAGGGACAAAGCAATAATCAAAGTCAATTGGAGGCAAAAAGTCAAAACCGGAATACACAACCAAATATCAAAACGCCAAAATCACAACCTCTTTCATCTTTCCCGCGTCTCTCTTCGGTTTATACTGTATATGGCCGCGCTAGTCGATGACGTCACTCTCAGGGCGGAAGCGACCGTGTGGAAGGCCAGGGAAATGTGGGGACAGTCAGAAAACCTGGAGTGGAGTCTGGAGCAGTGCGCGACCAGGACATGATACACACACGCGGCGCAACGGAGCATTTATACAAAGCATAATATTTGTATTATTTTAGCATTTTCATTCATTTATTTTTTACTCAGTAGCGAATATGATTTAAAATGTAGCGAATTACAATACTTCAAACAAAACGTATTTAAGTAAAAGTAAAATTACAGATTTTTAAAACTACTTTAAAAAGTAGAAATACACAAAAAAGCTACTCAATTACAGTAACGCGAGTAAATGTAATTTGTTACTTTCCACCTCTGTATACTGATAAACATTAGACTTTCATATATTTTAGATTCATTACACACAAACTGAAGTAGTTCAGGCCTTTTATTGTTTTAATATTGATGATTGTGGCATACAGCTCATGAAAACCCAAAATCCCTATCTCAAAAAATTAGCATATCATGAAAAGGTTCTCTAAACGAGCTATTAACCTAATCATCTGAATCAACTAATTAACTCTAAACACCTGCAAAAGATTCCGGAGGCTTTTAAAAAACTCCCAGCCTGGTTCATTACTCAAAACCGCAATCATGTGTAAGACTGCCGACCTGACTGCTGTCCAGAAGGCCATCTTTGACACCCTCAAGCAAGAGGGTAAGACACAGAAAGACATTTCTGAACGAATAGGCTGTTCCCAGAGTGCTGTATCAAGGCACATCAGTGGGAAGTCTGTGGGAAGGAAAAAGTGTGGCAGAAAACGCTGCACAACGAGAAGAGGTGACCGGGCCCTGAGGAAGATTGTGGAGAAGGACCGATTCCAGACCTTGGGGGACCTGCGGAAGCAGTGGATTGGGTCTGGAGTAGAAACATCCAGTCATGTGCAGGAAATGGGCTACAGGTTGCAAATTTTGCATGTCATTCGGAAATCAAGGTGCCAGAGTCTGGAGGAAGACTGGGGAGAGGGAAATGCCAAAATGCCTGAAGTCCAGTGTCAAGTACCCACAGTCAGTGATGGTCTGGGGTGCCATGTCAGCTGCTGGTGTTGGTCCACTGTGTTTTATCAAGGGCAGGGTCAATGCAGCTAGCTATCAGGAGATTTTGGAGCACTTCATGCTTCCATCTGCTGAAAAGCTTTATGGAGATGAAGATTTCATTTTTCAGCACGACCTGGCACCTGTTTACAGTGCCAAAACCACTGGGAAATTTACTGACCATGGTATTACTGTGCTCAATTGGCTTGCCAACTCTACTGACCTGAACCCCATAGAGAATCTGTGGGATATTGTGAAGAGAACGTTGAGAAACACAAGACACAAGAATCTGCAAAAGGATTCCCGACCAAGTATTGAGTGCGTAACTGAACATAATTATTTGAAGGTTGACTCTTTTTGTATTCAAAACACTTTTCTTTTATTGGTCGGATGAAATATGCTAATTTTTTGAGATAGGGATTTTGGGTTTTCATGAGCTGTATGCCACAATCATCAATATTAAAACAATAAAAGGCTTGAACTACTTCAGTTGTGTGTAATGAATCTAAAATATAGATTGGGTATTTGTGGGTACCAAGTGGGTTTCCTCCGGGTACTCCGGTTTCCTCCCACAGTCCAAAGATATGCAGGTTAGGCTAATTGGTTTTCCTAAATTGCCCGTAGTGTGTGATTGGGTGTGTGAGTGTGTGTATGTGTGTGTGTGCCCTGTGATGGATTGGCACCCTGTCCAGGGTGTACCCCGCCTAGTGCCCGAAGTCTCCTGGGATAGGCTCCAGGTCCCCCGCGACCCTGAACACAGGATTAAGCGGTATAGAAAATGAATGAATGAATGAATATATATATATAAAACTAGTAAAAAAAATAACCAGAATAGATAATTGAAGATCATTGTGCTGTAAATGACAACGGCTCATAATAAGGGAATAAGCCTTGAATGTCATGGTGTGCCGCTTGATTGGTATCAGAGCTGGAGTCTGCTCCATCAAGATTCTGAATATTAGACAAAACGTCATCAGTAAAGAAATTATAAAAAGTTTTTTTTTTTTATTTAAAATTCCATTATGACCTTTCAATCAGCTTTCAGATAAGGATTTTCAATGGACATTGTAGCCAATTGATCTATGTTGATTAGTTTCTTTGTAGATGTGATGGATGATAAACACACACACACATACACACACACACAAAAAAAAACTTCCAGGAATAATAGAGTAGCTTTCTCACGTTGGTTCCCAGTAGATTACTCCTGCTTTGTCTTCACTAAGGGCCGATTAGGCATTAGATGTGGGATTTTGTTACTATGGAAACAAGATCATTCAACTGTGCAGTCCAAAGATTTGTACAGATGAGTGTATTGATTATGCGTTAGGACTCAGCTAACACCATCTCCCCCAACTGTTATCACATCATGGCTTAATGTCTAGAGGACAACTGAAAATTTGTTAATTTTTCATGGACAGTAATTGCTAGTAATGGGAATTACAGTTGTGGTTAGAAGTTTATACTGTATTTATTTACGAGTGTTATGGCAAAATTTGGATTTAATGAGTCTTTCTGTGGGGCAGAAGGATTGCACAGCATACATATTTTAGAAAATTTCTTTGGGGTTTTCATGAATCATTGCAATGTAAAACTCGCTTTATTGCAGACTGTGACACTGGTGTTCTAGAAGCTTCCAGTTCATAGCAGGCCTGTGCCTTGGTGGTTCCTGGGTTACTTGATCATCAGTTCCAATTTTCTACTCAGCTGAGGGTGACAGTTTAGGTCTTCTTGTTTCTCAAATCTTTTTGCACTAACAGACTAATTGTATGTAACATGTTTCAACAGTTGAATTTTATTTATGTTATTTATTGTGTGTTTTAAATTTTTTAACTACTCTGCATGCCTTAAATTGCCCCATGGGGATAAATAAAGTTTTTTTTTATTTTATTGAATTTAGTTGAATTTTCCATACCTTGGCAAAGTGGCTCCACCAGGTCTTGGTCACCATATTATCCTTAGTACAAAAATGTTGTTTTATGTTTGTCTTGTTTCATTATTATGTACAAAACCATTCACTTTTCCAAACATAACCTTGTGCATTAAGCGCTGGCGTATTCTTCATCACACTCAGTAAAAACCTACCTGTTTTACTTACAGTACTGTAAAAATGCCGTGGGCACATACAAAAAAATGTCTTAAGGAAAAATGCTTTTTTTTCCATTTCTACATAAAATAAATAAATTACAGTGAAGCCTCGGATTGCGAGTAACACGGTTTGCGAGTGTTCCGCAAGACAAGCAAAGATTTTTAATACATTTTGACTTGGAAAATGAACAAGTCTTGGTTTACGAGCACCGAGTGTCATGTATCACGCCTATCATGATCACAACTGAGTCAACGGTTTTTCTCTCTTGTGCTGCGGAATTGTAGGTAATCGTCTCCCCTGCTGGGTCTTTGTGCTCGTCTCTCACTGGTATAATCAACATCCGTGCACCGTATAGTACTGTTTACTATAACACTGTGACCACGTGTGTGTGTGTGAAACATTTTATTTTGTGTCTGTATGCGTGTGTGTACAGCGCACGTGTAAAGCAAAAGCCAAGTCAGCAACTACAGTACTTTCGCCTTCACAGACACACTCTCTCAGAAACACTGATCTGTCGCGATTCTTTTCAAAGGTAAAGTGCAGGTTAATTTGTTTTATTTTTACTTTACAGCAGTGATTCCGTTAGTGATTCCGTCGCTCAATCTAGCGTTATTACAGAGATCTCTTGTTTATTTTTCCGATAAAAAAACTTTTTGTTGTATGTGTGCGCGTGTGTGTGAAAAGAGTGCAGGAAGCGTAACTTTGTAAGACGAGAAGGGGGAGAGGAGAGGGGCTCCTTATGTCCTGTCTGCTTGGGGTTGAAAGGATGCAAAGAATGCAGGTTTTTTCAGGTGAAATTGCACACACAGTTTATTTGGTTCTCGTATTTAGTATTTCTCTTCAGAAGGATCAAAAACAAAGAAAACAAACAAACAAAACACACCTCGAACTCAGGGCTTGCTTCTCATGGCTCCTCTCCCGTGATCTGGCACGTATTTGCACACATACACACAAGCAAGTGATTCTCAAACGAAATAACTACAGTCTCTATTTTGCATGAAGAACGCGTCCCGCGCTCTTAGCTCGGCCTATACAGCAGGCGCCGGTTTTGCCGGCCTTACCCCGACCAAGGTGGCTAGATCAGCTCTGGAGAGGAGAATAAGGAGACAGGGTTGAGGAGCAGTCGTGCAGCAAACATAGACAGTGACAAACAGTGAACGGACAATAGCTCTACGGGTTCGACTGGCTTTTATAGTGACACACGGGAATGACACAGGTGCACATTATTAGTGATGGGGAGACATACCTACGTAGACACACTAGGGGGAGACAAGGTTGCGGCTCAGTAATCCGGTGACCCAGACCTCACCTCCCTGGATCGTGACGGTGCAGGTTGTAGATGCGGGCATATTATTTCACTAGTTTTGACGCGTAGCTCTGGTTTAAAGTTTCACTCACACGACAGAAGTCCAATCTCTTTGTCTCTTGTAGTTTATTTTGTCAGCATCAAAGAATCAACACTTCATACAGTCGTCTTGAGTAAATCCACTGTGATTACAGACACCAGTTGCTGCATCTTGCAAATCTCTGACTTTTACAACAACATATTTGCTGTATCTTATAAATTACAGTCTCAGCTTACGTATATAACAACACTCTTGTTGTATACACCTACTTACGGGAGCTTACGGAGTTGTGCGCGTTCTTATCATGCGACCGGGGGGGGGGGGGTGGCGGGCGTTGTGCGCATTCTTATCATGCGACCGGGGGGGTTGCGCGTTCTGATCATAAAAATAGAGTAACGAGGCTATTTTTTAAATGTAAGGAGTAGAAAGTACAGATAATTGCTTAAAAATGTAAGGAGTAGAAGTAAAAAGTCGGCTGAAAAATAATTACTCCAGTAAAGTATAGATACCCAAAATTTCTACTTAAGTAAGGTAACGAAGTAGTTGTACTTCGTTACTTGACACCTCTGGTGCTTTGCTGTCCACTGATTCAGATGTTACCATGCGATTATCCTGCTGTCTGTATTCTGCCAGCTTTCTTTCAAAGCAGTGGAGTGTGTTGTCTCTAAGCGTCTTCCTAATTTGTTGGGTCTCATGCGGTCTGCTGCCAGCGGTTTAAGACACAAAACACACACGCGTCTCTCTTCTGCCCCCACCATCCCCACCATGAATCCAAGCTCAAGATAGGCTTCATTAGGGGTGGGCGATATAACAAAAATCTTCTATCACGGTTGAAGCAATTTTCTACCTCGATAACGATATATATCACAATATAGCAATTTGTATCTGAAAATGCATAAATTAAAATTCAAACACAAAGAAACTGTTTTACATAATGTAATTTTATTTAAACTGTGAATTGCTGGGGTTTTCCCCATTTTTTTACTTTGGCCATATTCGTTTGGATGCTTGGATTTCAGATGATAGAAAAGGTCTGACGTGTTTCCACCACTTGTTAAAACAGTGCACTTACGTACCTTGCAAATTACGTTCATCTCATTTGTATCACTTTTATACCCAAACCAATTCCACAACACAGACGAGGGACATTTTTTCTTTACAATCTCCTCGTTGTTGATTTCGTCACATGTAAGCAAACTCACTGCTGCTGCACTGTCTTCTTCCATTGTCGAAGTGTATGTGAAGTCAAAAGTGGGACGAAACCGTGGCACCCGATTGAACCAAATATTCTGGTGGATCGCACAGTACTGCTCGAATCACAAACCTGCGCGACCCACTGTTTTTTTTTTTTTTTTTTTTAACAATTTATTTAAAATGTCAGGACTGTTTAATATTGTTTCCGCCTTGCCATGCCTGGTTTGTACATGCGCATCCCTGCGGGGTAAAATGTATTTTGATGGTCGGCGCAGTCTATTTCTGTCAGCGTCGCGCAGCGCTGCCCAGTGGGTTGCGTAGGTTTGTGATTCGAGCAGCGCTGCTCAAGTTGGTCCGAAGTTAAACCATTATTGTTGCACTATGGTTCCACTTTTTCTCCCGATGTTCTGTCGATTTTTGCTGCCTTGTCGAAAAATGCTACCGTAGCACAAATCGATAGCAGAGCATATTGATTTACGCTACCGCATCACTACAACTACACTGTGGACTTTAAATGTTATTAGAAGAGCTGTTTGTGTTTATTAGCATTATCATAAATGTAATCAAAAACGCATGTCATCACATGCGTAAGCATTTATGTATGGACTACTCTGTGCACTGAATAGGGCTGCACACATATATATGACAACCACAAGATATTCAAGTATACAAAACGATGTACTGTAAACTTAGGTGTTTAAATTTGAGACACTGAACCAGTTTCAAGTTTTTATTTTCCTCAACCTTAAGGTTCATTCACGACAATTTATGCAGAAACTCAAATGTTTCTGTCACACACACTCGCGTCGCGACCGGCACAAGGACCGGGAAGTAGCCAGCTCGCAAAAACAGGAAGCATAAAAGGAGACAAGATGGCGTCCTACCTCACTCAGTCATTGAGTTTTGCCCATGTCGGATCAGCTCGTATCGCCTCCAAATCGTGAGTACTTACTATCTTGGGTTATCTTTCTGTCTAGAGTGTGTGTTTATAGGACGCGGGTTAAATTTGTGTTTTTCCCTTGCTCCGTTGTTGTGAGAGTCCTTAGATTAAATCGCGTGGTTATCCTGCCTTCTCGCTTGCTTCCGCGTTTGGGTTTACCATCCACGCTACACGGGCTAACCGCTAAAGCTAAGTCTTCTGGTCAACTCCGGGTTAGTTCACTGACAGAATGACTGAGTCTCGCGCGGTAAACCCAGTGGATCATGCACGCCTTTGCGACGTGGTGGACCGGCATGCTGCGTTAATCGATAAGCTTAGCGCGAGGTCGCGGAGCTGAGGCGGGAGAACGCGGAGCTCCGTGCGGCTGTCGATGACGCGGCTAACCGGGCCTCCGTCGGTACGGCTGCAGCGCCGCACCAACCCCCCCCCCCTCCTTCTGAAGTATTCATTTCATTACCGGATAAGTGGAATGGCACGGATGGAAAGTGTGATGTGTTTTTAACAGCGCTTGATTTGGTGTTTGAGTTTAATTCCACCAGGTACTCCACCGATTGGCTACGCATTGCACTTCTCGTTTCGTTGCTAACCGGGCAGGCAGCTGAGTGGGCCACGGCGGTCATCAAATCAGATTCAGACACCGCTCATTCTTACAATGAGTTCACCCACCAGCTAAGACTCACTTTTGAGCACCCTGCCGGAGAGGTGGAGACCGACACGAGACTTTATCACCTACGGCAGGGAGGTTTGTCCGTGAGCCGCTACACCGCGGAGTTTCGCACGCTCGCCGTCCAGACCACCTGGGGAGACTCCGCTCTCCGGACAGCCTATTACGAAGGGCTGGCTTCCCGCCTAAAAGACGAACTCGCAGGGCGGGAGCTACCGGCTACGCTGGAGGGCCTCATCCAGCTGGCCCTTCGGATCGACCAACGTCTGCTGTCTCGTCCCAAGCCAGCCCCTCGCACCCTGCCGCCTGCCTCACCTGCTCTCTCCTATGTCCCGCCACGTCCTTCAGCTCCTTTCCCTCACCTTCCTCCACCTGAAGATCGACCCGCCGTCACTGACTCTGTCGGATCTCCACCACCCGCCGTGGTTGACACGGGAGCCGGGGAACCCATGCAACTAGGGCGCGCCTCCTTGTCCGCTGCAGAACGGGCATGAAGATTTCGGGAGAGACTCTGTGCCTACTGTGGGTCAGATGCCCACCACCGAGCCATCTGCCCCCTCTGTCCGGGAAACGCCTGGGCCCGGTGAGACACGAGGGAAGTTCACCGGGCCACCTTCAGATCTCTCCCGTTACCACCAACATCTCCCGTCTCGCGGTACAGGTACACCTCCAGTTTGGCCACAAACGAGTCGGAAGTACTGCGTTCATCGATTCTGGTGCCACAGGAAATTTCATTGACTCTAATTACGCCAAGCAACTGGGGATGAAACTTGAGGCGTTATCCCAGTCGGTTCGGATCACCTCAGTCGATGGTCGCCCCCTATCATCCAGCCCCGTCACCACACAAACCCAACCTGTCACCCTGACCATAAATGAACACCAGGAGCAGATCCAGTTTCACCTCACTACCATCTCGTCACCACCCATCATCCTCGGACACCCCTGGTTACTCCAACACGACCCGCTCATATCCTGGACCCAAAACCGGATCCTCCAGTGGGGGCCGACCTGCTCCGAACTCTGCTTCCAAGCACCGGCTGGGACGTGTTCTAGGGAGTCCGAGGCCCCTGATGTCGACACCGACGCCATCCCCACCGTCTACCGGGACCTGGCTGAAGTGTTCTGTAAGAGACGTGCCACCCACCTTCCACCACATCGCCCTTACGATCTGGCGATTGACCTTCAGCCCGGCTCCGTGCCTCCCCGCGGCCATCTCTACTCCCTCGCCGCCACCGAGACGCAGGCGATGGAGGACTATGTGACCAACGCTCTCCGCCAGGGCACCATCCGGCCGTCCTCATCGCCTGCTGCCGCGGGGTTTTTCTTTGTAAAGAAGAAAGGGGGCGAACTTCGCCCGTGTGTCGATTATCGGGGGCTCAATAACATAACCATCAAAAATCGTCACCCGCTGCCTCTTACCAACTCTGCCCTGGACGCTCTCTCTGGTGCCACCATTTTCACAAAGTTGGACCTTCGGAGCGCCTACAACTTGGTGCGCATCAGGGAGGGCAATGAGTGGAAGACGGCATTCATCACACCCACGGGGCACTACGAGAGTCTGGTCATCCCGTTTGGCCTCTGCAATGCCCCCGCCGCCTTCCAACATTTTATCAACGATGTTCTCCGGGATATGCTAGGGCGGTGGGCATTTGCATACCTCGATGACATCCTCATCTACTCCCGTACTCCGGAGGAACACGTCCAACATGTCAGAGCGGTCTTAAAGAGATTGCACGCCCACCAACTGTACTGTAAGTTGGAAAAGTGCGCTTTTCACGAGCGTTCCACCACGTTCCTGGGTTTTGTCATCTCGCCCCAGGGTGTGGCCATGGACCTGCAGAAGCTAGAGGTTTTGCGTCATTGGCCCCTACCCAAGACTCTTAAACAGCTTCAACGGTTTCTCGGGTTTGCGAATTTTTATCGTCGCTTTATCCGGGACTACAGTACAGTTGCAGCACCCCTAACCGCTCTGACCCGTCCATCATCTCATCCAGTCAGCCTCGACCCTGCAGCCGTCTCCGCTTTTCATCAACGTCACCGCTTCACCACCGCCCCTAT
Source organism: Channallabes apus (assembly GCA_030522415.1). Classification (NCBI taxonomy): domain Eukaryota; kingdom Metazoa; phylum Chordata; class Actinopteri; order Siluriformes; family Clariidae; genus Channallabes; species Channallabes apus. The sequence continues at coordinate 29,331,312 of CM060115.1, read as the reverse complement.
TCTTCTCCATCCAGACGCCAGTAAACCATTCGTTGTGGAGGTGGACGCCTCAGACGTGGGTGCTGGGGCTGTTCTCTCCCAACGAGGTCCAGATCAGAAACTGCACCCTTGCAGTTTCTTCTCCAAAAAATTTGACACCACTCAGCAGCGATACGGGGTAGGGGACCGCGAGCTGCTGGACATAAAGTGGGCTTTGGAGGAATGGCGTCACTGGCTCCAGGGCGCCATGGAGCCATTCATCATCTGGCCCGACCATCAGAATCTCATCACCATCCATAACATCAAACAGCTCAATCCGAGACAGGCGCGGTGGGCGCAGCTCTTCGAGCACTACAATTTCCACCTGTCCTACCGTCCGGGGTCCAAAAATACCAAAGCAGACGCTCTCTCCAGACAACATGAAGAAGACGTCCCCCGGACGGAACCCGCGACTGTTCTCCCACCCTCCAAGATCGTCGCGCCCCTCCGTTGGGACCTGGAGACGAGGGTCCGCCAGGCACAGGCAACGGAGTACGAACCGGCAGGTGCGCCGCCTGGACGTCTCTATGTGCCTCCCACTATGAGAGAGGAGGTCATACAGGCAGTCAACGCTCCATCCGGTTCATCCAACGAGCCTTCTGGTGGCCATCCATGGACCGGGACATCAACGAGTTCGTCCAGGCATGCCCAGTGTGCGCCCGGGCCAAGACCACGAACCAACCACCTTCGGGGGAACTCCAGCCTCTTCCCGTTCCCCGTTGGCCCTGGTCGCACATTGCCGTTGATTTCATCACGGGCCTGCCGGATTCCGAAGGGAGAACCACCATCATGACCATCGTCGACCGTTTCTCCAAAGCCGTACACCTGGTGGCCCTCGCCGGACTCCCGTCAGCCAAAGACACTGCGGAGCTGATATTAGAACACGTAGTCCGTCTGCATGGGTTCCCTAAAGACATCGTCTCGGACAGGGGGCCCCAGTTGACTGCCAGGTTCTGGAAGGCCTTCTGCCGTCTGATCCATTCCACCTGTAGTCTGTATTCTGGCTATCACCCACAGACTAATGGTCAGACGGAGCAGGCCAACCAACAACTGGAGCGCTACCTGAGATGTTTCGTTGCCGATCGCCAGCGCTCCTGGGCTCGCTACCTCCTATGGGCCGAACTATCCCACAACCTCCACGTCTCATCAGCCACCAATCTCAGCCCATTCGAGGTATGTCACAGTTTCCAACCTCCGATGTTCGAACACCAAGAACCGGAGGTTGACGTACCGTCAGCCCAACAGTTGGTCCGCAGGTGTCGGCGGCTCTGGGATCAAGCCAACCGAGCCATCCATCGAGCCAACGCCCGCTACACCACGCAACATCGCCGTCGACACCCTCCGGGACGGTTGTATAACGTAGGTGACAAAGTTTGGCTTTCAACTAAAAACCTCCATCTCCACACAGAGTCCAAAAAGTTGTCACCCAGGTTCATCGGCCCCTACCGCATTCACCTCCGGATCAACCCTGTCACCTACCGGCTCCAGCTGCCTGCGGCGCTCCGAATTCACCTGGTATTCCACACCTAACAACTCAAACCCTTCACCACCTCTCCAATGATTTCACCCTCCCCCCCTGCTCCTCCTCCCCGAATCATAGACGGTGCCCCTGCCTACACCGTTCGCCGGATCCTCGACTCGCGACCGAGGGGTCGAGGCAATTCAGTTTTTATTTGTATAGCGCTTTTAACAATTGACATTGTCTCAAAACAGCTTTACACAATCAAAAGAATTATTTAAGTTTGTATGGAATGTGAATGTGTATGAATCAAAATGTTCAGATAGTCCCTGGTGAGCAAGCCGGAGGGCGACAGTGGCAAGGAAAAACTCCCAGAGATGGTAATAGGAAGAAACCTTGAGAGGAACCAGACTCAACAGGGAACCCATCCTCATCTGGGTGAAACAGATAGCAGGAAATGATCTGCATTTATACAGTGTTAAGTGTTAGGTTCAGCTAAATAGTTGATGTTAATTGATGTTATAATAGTTGATGTAAAATAGAGTCCAGTAGTTATTCGAGACTCAGATAGACTTGTAGAAAGTTCCAGTCCTGAACAATCGAATAGTCAAGTCCTCAGAGAAACAGCTGACAACACCAGTTGAGGCCAGAACCATCTTCTAAGTAGATAGAATCATCCCCAGACACCAGACGCATCCTGAAGAGACACACGGGGCATCAATGCGACGAGACCTCCAACCAGAAGCGGGGCACCAGGAAGGATCAGACAGGTCCGGAGGGCAGAGGGAGTCTGGATCACTGGCAGCTCAGGAACCACATGTGTAGCTCGACAGAGAGAGAGAGAAAAAGAGTGAAAGGGGGAGACAGGGGGAGAGAGGAAAGAGAAAGAGGGGGAGGAAGAGCAGAGGAGGAGAGATTGCAATTAGGTATGGTCACAGTCACAATGTCTAATGTGAATGTATATTTACTGTAGAGTGCAAGCAGGGACTCCAGGACTAACTATGACAGCATAACTAAAAGGGAGAGCCAGAAGGAAACACAAACATGAGGGCTCCACACAAACATGAGGGCTCCACACAAACATGAGGGCTCCATGAGGCACCCAATACTTGGTCGACTGGGAAGGCTACGGCCCCGAGGAGCGGTCGTGGGTTCCGGCACGGTTCGTTCTCGACCCCGACCTTATCAGGGATTACCGTCGTCGGGTATCCTCCACCCCGGGACCGTCGGGAGTCGGTCCTGGACAGGGGGGTACTGTCACACACACTCGCGTCGCGACCGGCACAAGGACCGGGAAGTAGCCAGCTCGCAAAAACAGGAAGCATAAAAGGAGACAAGATGGCGTCCTACCTCACTCAGTCATTGAGTTTTGCCCATGTCGGATCAGCTCGTATCGCCTCCAAATCGTGAGTACTCACTATTTTGGGTTATCTTTCTGTCTAGAGTGTGTGTTTATAGGACGCGGGTTAAATTTGTGTTTTCCCTTGCTCCGTTGTTGTGAGAGTCCTTAGATTAAATCGTGTGGTTATCCTGCCTTCTCACTTGCTTCCGCGGTTGGGTTTACCATCCACGCTACACGGGCTAACCGCTAAAGCTAAGTCTTCTGGTCAACTCCGGGTTAGTTCACTGACAGTTTCAGTCAAATTAAGCAAAGGAAAACGGTTTAAACCCACCGCCAACCGAAGTCTCAGCACCAAGGTAGTATGGATTTATGGGTGTGGAAACAGTGTGCAAACTTGTGGGACTGCGCATGCGCAGATCCGATCGTTAGCAAAACTCAATGGGTAGCATTTTTTGATTGAACACCGGCCCACAACTGATGTTATTTTAAATTTACTTGTATTAATGATCCATTTTTTTGTGTGTGATTGTTTAGTTTTGAGCGTACGCTCTTCATTATCAATAAAGAAAAGCATGAATTAGAATAGGTACTTTCCTATTATTTTCCACTAATTTCCTCCCGTTCATTGTGCCCCACCTGTCATGTCTGCATTCTCCACTAGTGGGGCGCGCCCCACACTTTGAGAACCACTGTATTAAAGAAATGTGCTGCACAATAATTCTGAAAAAATATTAGTTCAAAGAAATACAGTAATTTAAAATCTAATATTACCAGGACATTCATGGTCATGATGAGTGTATGAAACTGACCGCAGCTCTAGGTATAGACACAACACACTCCATAAAAGAATATCGATCTAATAAAGCCCCTTAATGTATCTCCTGTGTCTAATGATGTTATCGTAAGTCAGTTTAACATCTCAAACACACTTTCTTATATTACAACAAGTACTACTGCATATAATTTATGGCGTTTATTCTATACTGTATTTGTGTTTGCAGACGATCCACTGGTGTGCTCCATATCGAATCCTGATTTTGTCATCTACTCATCTGTCGTGTCATTCTATCTTCCCTTTGTGGTGACGTTGCTGGTTTATGTGCGCATCTACATCTTCCTCAGGAAAAGGAGGAAGAGGATAACTTTCCGCCAAGCCAGCAGTGAAGTTCCTCCAGGATCCACAATGCCATCTGCAGTAAGAGTAACACACATTCATGACAAGGTGTATAGTAAAGATAGGTTGGGGATAAGTGTAAAACATCCTTGTGGTTATTTGAAGGAAGATAAGACATAAGACATACACAATGTGGATGTGTGGATTTCAAATGGATAATAAAAATAATTTTATTTTGCTCAGGATTTGTACTCTGAATACAGTGGTCACCTAATCGGAGCATTCGTTTTACCGTTGAGGCGCTCGGCGACAGCATTTGTGTGTTTGCTGGCTTTTACCACTGAGTGGCGCTATATAACTACAGACTGAGGCCTCATGCCTTAGTTCATTCTCTGCCGGATTAATGAGACGCGCTCCTTTAGAACTGCACGTAGTAGCCGATAAAATCAAGTCATGTAGTTGAACGAATTCATAATCACAGTACTAAAATTACAGTACAAATGTAGAATTCAAATTAACCCTCTGAGGTCCGAGGTGATTTTGGGGCACTTGAGGTGTTTTGTATTTGTATACATAAAAAAATATTATGCGTGGTTAGTAAGTTTTGTGAAAAAAAAAGTAGCTGAAATAAGTCCATGAAACTCATACAGAAAATTTGTTCACAAGACATTGTTTCACAAGGGCTGGTGGACTAATGTTTTTGCTTCAAAATTATGTGAAAATGATCTTGTTTACTTGCTCACTGAAAACAATATAGTGATTAACACTTTTTAAGTCACTTTTTGAGTGTAAAGGGTCTACTGTATGCGAGAAGGCGTGATCTATCATTACTAATGCAGTGATTCACAAGACAAAGGCCTGCATACTGATCTGCATAATGAGCCATCAGACAGATATGTGACTGAGAGGAGAGTTACAAGAAAGAATCTGAGGATAAAATAAGTATATATATTTTCAGTGTTTAGGTTATTTGAGAATGTACAGTATTTGACACGCACAAAAAAATCTTGAGATTCATTTGTGAGTTCAGTTAAACAGTTTATTAGGAACAATCAAAGTTGACTTTTTAGCAGCATTACTGCAGTCACTATAACAGAAAATATAGCTAACAAGAATATATAAAATTATATATATAATTAAGCAATTTCCCTTTGGGATTAATAAAGTTCTTTGAATCTTGAATCTTGAATCTTGAATATATTATAATATAGAAAGCAACAACAGCTCTTTGTAATTACCAGAACAAATTACTTTACCAATACTGTACTACATTTTTTCTACAATACACTACAGTTTACTATGATGAATATATTGTATTATATATTTATATAATAAAGTTATATTTAACTAACATCTATGATATACTGAATGTGCACTTACTCGTGGTTCTCCAGCGAACTCGAAACTGAACGACACTCATGTGACTTTCATGTGCACGCGCCGGTGATGCGACCACAGTCCTAAACAACAAAGAAAATTGAAAGTTGAAGAATGGACGCGCATACAATCATTCGCAAACAACAGCTGGTGAACAATTTGATCATCTAAAACACGGTCTAAACAATACAAAACATGTGTATATATATAAATAAATAAATAATACTTTAGACAGATCGTAATCAGATTTTATTGCGGGCTTGTAAGTAGCGTGCATATTTCATATTTTAAACAATTTTAATCTTGCTGGTATTTGGTATTTTCCAAATGTACATATAAAATATAGAGCAATGATGGTGGGAATAAAAGACTTACTGGTCAGGAATTACATCCTCCATTGAGTCCAGACGTTGTTCAAAATAAAGACTTTCTCTGATGAGAAAGTAAATTCTTCATCGCTGTCCAGAACCATCTGAAGCGCTTCTTCACCCGTGTAGCGTGACATCATTCAAACGCGCAGAAACATTAAGTAAGTCTATGATGAAGCTTGTTGTTTTATGCCATGGGGGTGTGTACGTGATTACCTGGCTCACCTCAGTTAATTTCCATATGAAATATAAATTTCTAAACCAATAAGATCAAATTGTATTCTTGTATTCTTTAAATTTGGGGGAGGGACGTGCTAATGACTCGGTCTGCTGTATGTGTGTGAGAGAGAGAGAGGTGTTACATACTGATGAAAAGTGGTGGATTATTCAGTGAAACGAGGCTCAGCTGAAAAATGTTAGGCACATCAGTCACTTAACCCCAAATAAAAGGTATTTCTGAGTGTTATGATAAAGAATCATATAATAAAAATCATATCAATAAAAATCTTGTTTTATTTTAATTTTACTATCATTAAAATAAAAAAATTTAAAACAGCATCACCCGCGGATCGAACCCGGATCTCCCGCACGAAAGGGCAAGGACTTAACCGCTGCGCCACTCGGACATTTAGAGGCAACACGCCCCAGTCACATTAATAAGCCACTCGACTTCTTTGAAAGAAAGCTCTAGATAAGTGACGAAGTAAGCCTGTTACAATAATTGCATGTGTATTTTATCTGTTTTCAACTTGGTGTTATTTGATCTTATTGGTTTAGAAATTTATATTTCAATAAATAGTAAACTTGGCCGATTTCATTATACTGTAATTTTGTTGACAAGTGGGGCTTGAAAATTCTCCCACCCCCTTAAGTGGGGAATGACAGAAATATGGTCATTTATTTCAGTTAATAAATCTGCTATAATTTTTTTTACTCATTATTGTACAGTACATATCAATAGCTCTGGTTCAGATTTTTCATGTTTGTTGTGGAAATTACCATTACTGTTGTACAGTATTTACTGCGATGAATGAAAATGTCACTTTGCGCCACCTGGCGGCCATTTTACGAATGACTTTGAAATGCAACTGATTTATTTTGGCCGCTGTCGCCTTTAAACGGCAGTGAGCGCGACGGTAATAACCATTCCAATTGGGTAACCACTGTACGTCAATAAGGGGTGTCTGTAGTCTCACGCAAGTGAAAGGAGCGGATAGCGCTGTCCTCCGAGTGTGTTACGCCGCCCCCAACGGTGCGTGAACGAGCAGTTAGAAAAGATGCGGTTGGCTGGCGTCATGTGGTTTGGAGGAAAAATGTGATAGTCTTCGGCTCTCCTGACTGAGTAGTAGTAGTAGCTTTAATGTGGGAGCGGCCCTAGTGAGGGGGAGGAATTGGATACGACTAAATTAGGGAGAAAATCAGGAAGAAAAAAAAGGAGAAAAAAGATACACGAATGTGAATGCTTAGTTTGGTTAATTATTTTATTGGCTTCTAGTCGCTAGCTACACAATGAGATGACTGCAGATTAATTACTGAGGTTTTACTGTACTGGTAGGAGTTCACTGGCTCAAATGCCAACTATGCCATGTGAGTCAAGGACCCCTGGACCCCTTTAAGATCATGCATGAGGAAGAGGGTGGATAGCACTTTCTTGAGTGTGTTACTTTGCCGCATGACACGCAGCGGCATGAAAAGCAGGTTCTAATTAACTCCCTTGAGCACTGATTTCGGCATCAAACGTGGTGGCCAATTCATGTGTAAAAATTATTCCTCATCCTCCTAGAACCATTTTCTCAGTTCTGAGATGTGATCATCTGTGCATTCAGTACATTCTGGTCATCAGCTGACTTCAGTTTATTGCTGCATAACATTGCAGAGCCTGGACCTGAACAACTGAAGCAACTCCAAGTAATTACACTGTCTCCACTGTACAGTACATGATGATTGCATCGCTTCATGCACTTCGCTTCTTACCCTGACCTGACCATCGCTGTGGAATAGGGTCAGTCTGAACTCATCAGACCATATGACATTTCCTTTTGTGGTTTTCTTATGATCATACAGCAGGTTTGTCACAATCCTGTGTGTATCGATATGCTCTTACTTTTACTCTCAAACATACTGTAGCTCTGACTTTTTTTTTTTTTTTTTAAGATTTTTTTTAGCTGATCTTCACCTGATCTCCAATCCCGATCATTTCCCACTAGACTTCTCATTCAAAGTTAATGGTTCTACACTATCCTTTCAGGTTTTAACAAAACATTAGATAATTCTTAACTCAATTCCATTTCTTTCTATTTCATTTTTGTTTTTGTTTTGCTTGTTGTTGGCTTTTCAAAAATAGCGATCACAAACATCATGCGTCTCCAACCAGGAATTAATTCCTGACCACATCAAGGTCTTCACACATTGTGAAATCATATAAAAGACCACAAGATAGTAATAGGAAAATCACTGATGCATAAGGTGTTGATTTTCCAGCATAGCATATTATAGATCAATTATGGATCATGTGCCAAATTGGTATTATACGTCTCCATTTTCAGATCAATTTTGCCCAGAGGGAAAGATTAGAAAGCATCATCTATCACTGCAGCAGATCAAAGCCATATCCCTGATCACTGGATGTGGTTTCTATGTTGTTCCTCTGTAATCGAGCCGAGACCTTGAAATTGGTCCATCAAGGCAATTTCACTTTTATTTGCTTTCCTCGATACGCCAATGAGTTGGAGATGTTAGACCTATGCATTGCACAGGTAGACCTGATTTTTTTTTACTTGTCAGGTCTCTGACTAGTAATCCTGATAAATAACTTCATAATGTCTTCTTTAAATTATATATGCAGAGCGTCATTGTAGGGGAAAAATGTAAGTTTTCTTTTATTTCTTTAGATTTATTTGAGCTACTGTAAATTGGATGTAGTGCATTTCATCTCACTCTTTTTACAAAGCAGAATTAACAAAATGATAACAGCATCAACCAGCTTTAACCCATCACAGAAAGAATTTTCATTTCTTTTATTTGTGTATCCCATTTTTGCATTAATAGTAGTTTAAAGCAGTCGAATACTGCTGTGCATGTTCATGGTGAGTACTTTTAATTATCATTTTTTTCCAAGATGAAAGGATAGTGAACCATCAAAATGTCTTCTGTGAGATGTGAGTAATCTTCAGCAGTGCACTTATTGTCACAAATGGATGCTGAGAGGGATGCAAATGCAGTTTATTAAAGCAGGCAGGCGAACACGTCCAAAACCCTGTTCAAAATTCAAATAACAGGCCAAGAGTCAGGCGATGTGCAAACAATGATAAGCGGGCATGGCAACACCAGGGAAGCAAATCGGTAAACAAACAGCATGGCGAGATCAGGCAAAAAGACTCCCTTCTCAACGTGACACAGTCCAGAGTGTGTTTAAATTGGCTTGTGATTAATTGGGAACAGGTGCCAAGGAGCAGGAATCTTGGGGCACGAGGTGGGGTAAACCCTGGACAGGGTGCCAATCCATCCATCCATCCATCCATTCACACGCGAATCTCACATATACACACTCATTTACACATTATGGGCAATTTGTTAACACCAATTGGGCTAATCTGGGCCCTAATCTGGGCCTAATCTTGGGCCAATTGGGTCTTTGGAAGGAAACCCACCAAGCACAGGGAGAACATGGAAACTGCACACAGAGGCAGGAATCGAACCCGGACCCTGGAGGTGCAAGGTGACAGTGCTAACCACTAAGCCACCGTTCCGCCTAAAACACATTTAATTTGATCAAATCTGAATTCGTTTGAAATCAGATTCCTAAAGATGTGTTTCAGTCTGGATGCTCTACCTCCTTGAATTGGATTTCGAATTGTCCATTACGTCAATCACGACCCAACATGGACATTCAGTTCCACACGATCATGAGGACATCGATCCATGATGAAAACTTGTTGAAAAATGAGCAGGAATGCAATGGAAGAAATGGAGTTGGATAGAATAGTTGGATTCTAATGTTATAGACAGTTAATTTGCTATGCTTTACGAAGTCGAGACGGGTTTTTTTTTCCCCATATGCTAAAGCCGTGCCTTTGAATTTTTCCATGCGGCTAGACTGTCAGGCTTAATCGCAGTGGAAATGAAGAACGCTGGTCCCTGGATGGAGAATGAAGTGAAATGTCTGATAGTACTTTGTGGAGATGCATTAGCACAAGTAAAGCTAGAGGGAATATACTGAAACAGGTCGATATATTAGGAAATAACGTGCTGCATGAGAGCCTCCGGCATTGTTACCATAGCAACCGATGTAGATAGGGCGACAATGTTTCAGTTTTGGGCTGCCAGTCTGAACAGGGTCAAATCTGATCTGATCATTTTTAACCAACAATATGGACAGTCAGTCCTAAAGATCAGATTTGTGAAACAGATTTGACTGAACAAGGCCTTAGAGAGGCAGTTAATTAGCTGTAAGTTACAGTGGTGTGATGCGTCACTGGTTGCTATTGGGGAGATATACTGTAATCTCATTTATAACCAGAGGTGCTAACTATGTTAATTCTGCACCATTGAATTTGATCTTAATCAATCACCTTTTTAAAGCTGTAGACAGAAGTGACAAAATAGAAATTGCACAAATTGCATCGCTTGCATAAAAAAAAATCCCAATCACGTTTAAAGCATTTCTGCCTGTTTACACATCTGGTGGGTCAGAATACACAGGTTTTTGTATGGTGTAGCCGTGATGAAATAGTATAAATTGTATTTATTTCTTAAATCAGGTGTCTGATGAATGCATGAGTTCATTTAAAAAAAAACTCGAAAGAAGGCAAGAAATTCTAAAGAGTTTTCATACTGTGACTGTGACATTTGTGTTGTTTTTAGTATCAGGGGGTAATATTCATTATTAACTATAGAGATTATCCTGTATTGCGGGAGGCAGCCAGGAGTCTATCCGAGGGGACTCGGGGGGCGTGAGGCGGGGTGCCAGTCCATCAAGCAAACACACTCATACACACTATGGGGAATTTGGAAATGTCAATTAGTCTACTTCACATGTCTTTGGACGGTGGGAGGAAACCGGAAGAACCCGGAGGAAACCCACCCACATGGAAACAACTGGGGGTGTGAGGCCACAGCGCACTGCATCCAGGACTTTCTGGAGGTCTTAATATACTCAAAAAGTCATGAAAATCAGCACACAGTTTGGAATCTGCCGCCATTAGGACGCTTGAGTGTCTGGGCCTTGCACATGGACTGGGGCCTTCAAAAGAGATTTTGCTGCAAAGCTCATACACACTTGCACGTATGCATGTGAAACCCGGTACACATTTAGATCTAACTGAACTGAACAACTTTCGCTGTGCATGTCATGGGCTCTACTCTACAGGAAGTCAGTTATTTTAGGTTGTTCCACCCAATGGAATTTGATATAGTCCTCCTAGGGGATTTATACGATCGCCAACAAACCAGGCCAATATGATCTTAAGACATTGAGGATGAAAAATGTGAAGGGGTTTTTCATATCTTAAAGGGTTCAGCCGTGGCGAGGCTTTAAACTTATGACGAAATGTTGCTGAAAACTTCCTTAGTTATATAAAAGCTGGTGACGACGCTGCCTCCTGTTACAGTCGGTGAGGAACGCATGTGACATGCTCACTGTATGAGCTATTATTACTGTATGTCAAATTATGAAACATTTCCCCTGTAGGAGCACATGCCCACTGTGCCCACTGTATTTCTGGTGCGCCAAGGCGGCGATGGCACAGGTGTTTGGGCCCTGTGTACCCTTGTGGTAACTGTAGACCTTTGTATATACAGTATGTGCTTTTATGTACTGTACAGTAAGTGTAGACAAGACAATAACAATGTGCCTTCACTTAATCTCATTCTAAATTTTATTCTTACCTTTTATTCTAATCAGGTGAAAGATTGCTCATGTCCTCTTCCTGCTCTCTTTCTGAGCCCGCTCTTAATCTTTCTTTCCCTTTCTGTCTATTCTTTCTCCTCCTCTTACACTTATTCCCTCTGCTTTTCATCTTTCTCACTCTCTCTCTAAGGAGACCTGTTTGCAAGAGGACGCTCGAAAAGACAGACGTGACCTGTCTCCCATCAGGATCAAAGTGGTAAATGTGTGTATATCTTGTGTGTGTTAAAAGTTGGACTTTCTGTATATATATATATATATATATATATATATATATATATATACCCTAGTGGAATAGTGTGCTCACTGACTCTGTACACTGTAATGAACGGCAGTCGAGCGTGATCTTTATTTAGCCCAGTGAGTCCGTTTTGTCAGGCTGTATTATTACCCCAGGGGCTCCAAGCTGCGAAACAGAAATTTGCAATCCCGAAGTGCATGTACTTAAGTTACGCTGCGTGCGCCGTTCCTCTCTCAGGGTCTTATTGCTGCAGTGTCATACCCATTTTTCAAACAATTTTCAGGGGAAAAGACAACCTTAAGAGGAAACATGTGAACTGGCACTGAACATGATGTAAATGAGTAGAAGATGAAGAAGTAGAGAAGTCTTAATATGAAATCATGGTAAAGTTAGTCTTGCCAAATAGAATAAACTCTAGTTGGTTTAGACCAATACGTGAAAAAACAATATCACCAAGAAGTAATTTATAAGAGAACATTCAGTATTACTGTATATCCAGGGCTATAATGGTGGATTAGAAACACCTTTATACAGTATAATACACTCTGCACTTTTATAATAATAATAACTAAGGGTTATTCTAGCATTGGGTTTTGCTTCATATCCTCACTATTGACTATTTTAACTTGTCTATCTGCTGACTCAGACAAATACTCAAATACTCAAACATTTATTGGAACTGTGGTCTATCTAGGAGAGCACAGAGAAGGTGGTTCGTCCCCGGCTGCTCCCTGGGTGCCTGCGGCGTAAACGACCCAAGACCGTCCCTGTCGATAACTCTCTTCTCCCCCCGGTGGACACGCCAAACTACTGCAGCCTCAGCCAGGCCTCCTTCGCACGTACCGAACCCGATCCCAACCGTGAGGAAGAAGCGGGGCAAGAAGAAGATCAGGCGACCGTGAGGAGCAGTGAGGTGAAGGAGCTGTCTAACGGACGCGCTCGAACTACAGTTCACTCTACCCGAGGCACACGGGGCAACAACCAGAGTCGCAATAGGAATCGACAGTCCAGAGAGAAGAAAGCCACACAGATGCTGGCTATCGTACTGGGTGAGTAATGCTGCAAGTGTCGCTGGGAAGGAATGAAAAATTTCTTTTTGTTCTGAGGTCACAAGCCGACAGATTAGTAATTGAAAAAACCTAAAGGAGTCTACAAGAGCAAAATTTGTCATGTTTTCCTTAGGAAGGAGACATTAATTTATTCCTGCTCTCACAAAGTGATGCTAACCCGATGTTGAAGAAGGAAATGTACAAGAAGTGTACAAAAGAACAAAGGCAAACAAAGGGAAAAGGACAAAAACGTGTAACTATACAGGAAAAAAGTAGACTAGCGAAGTAGGTATCGATATAAATAAAGGAAAGGTTCTTTCTTTAAATTTCATACATTGGCAGACCAAAAACCAGTCTCAGAAAATGTTCTTTCTGTCTGCCAGACTTAATGTCTGTCCAGCCATAAACTTTTGCAGTACTGAGGCTAGACCTGTGCTTTAAATGAAATCAAAATGTTGAATAAAAGTGACGTTATGAGCAGTTTTGTGCCAAATTATAAACTGCATGTTTTGTCCGCATGCGTCTTAAATCGACCACTGGACAGAATTTAATGAAACTTTTGCAGTACTTAGATATCTGCCTGGAGGGTAACCTGCACTATACTGTAAGTGATATCAAGTGAAATGTTGAGTAAAAGCGATGTTATGTGTCGGATTTACTAATCTACTTTAAAATAAGATACTAATGCGCTACTTGCTCAATGTAAACAAACACCTGCACCAATAGATATTAATTAGAAAAGCGAAACTGAATATTTTTACTCTTCTGTGATTCACTCTACGATTACCAGACAGGGAGTGTATTTATTTGTCTGATGACGAAAGAAGTAATTTTTTTATTTTATTTGTATTAATAGGTTAATCAGAGAGTTCTGCTGTACAGAAAGACAGACAGACACGTACGTGGGCTTCAACCTGAAATAATAATCACTGATTATATAAATTAAAGCTGATCAGATTAGTTTTATCTTTAATCATTTAATTATTTCTAAAAACTCTTCAATCAATAATAACATGTTTGAAACCCAGCAATGTTGTTGTACTTGATACCAGTACTACACACAAGCAAACATACTGGTCTTAATTCTGTCCTCCACTCCAATAATATCTGCTCAGCGGTGGTTCTATACTGGTCCGTTTTCATTGATTGGCAGGATAAAGGGTGTCTGACCAAATCGAACAAACCGTAGCAGTAGTAATTGTATTTACTGAGTAACCTATATGCCTAGTGAACTTGACAAAATGCCTGGACTCCTTTGTGACTGCATTGGAACCAATTTGCATGAATCAATGAAGAGCTGCAGATGGAAAAAAAAAAAACACCAGTTAATGCAGATTAGTCTTTAGTCAGGTGACACAGAGTCATTTACCTGCTATCTCTCTTTGCCTTTGCACATCTGGCCACGCTCCAACTCATCATCTGCTGAAGAAAGATAATAAGAAGAAGAAGATCAGTACGATACACCTGCTACGTACATGCGACTGTGCTGGAAGCTCACTGTAGTAAACAGACACCACTCATGTGTCTCACTGATAAACATTCTGGTTTTCACGAAATCATTCAGCATTCTGCTTGGAGCAAAGCTACTGAACTAAAGAGAGTCAGCCGTCTAAAAGAAATGAAACTCGATAAAAAGTTCAGCAAAATTAACACTATGTATGATGTGTTGCGTTGACAGTGAAAGTTATTGCACTTTAAAACTTAATGAATGACGTTGAGGGTAATCTGTTGGTCATGACATCTGTCCCAGCTCAAAATGATTGTCATTAAAAAAAAAAAAAAAAATCCAATTGATAAGTGGTTTAAGAGGTCTGACCTTTAACAGCATTACGCCTTTACTATATATTTCATTATACAGGTTAATCAGTGCTATGTTTTTATTAAGATTTGTCTTGTACAGTCTTTTTACTTCTGTGTGTGTGGGTGTGTATGGACGGGTGCATGGATATCCTCCAGGTGTCTTCCTCATCTGCTGGTTGCCCTTCTTTGTGACTCACATCTTGAACACTCACTGCAGGAAGTGCTACATTCCACCCGAGCTGTACAGCGCCTTTACCTGGCTCGGCTACGTCAACAGCGCCCTCAACCCGGTCATTTATACCACATTCAACATCGAGTTCCGACGAGCCTTCATCAAAATCCTGACCTGCTAATCTCTCGGCTTTGCAATCCGTCAGAACTTTCCCTGAGCCGAATGCCAAGAGGGTGAAGACCTCTGCGAGCCAGTCCTGCTGTAAATCACTTCACGCTTCCGACGAAGAGCCCGAGTGAACCAGACATTTGAACTGAAATAAAAGTGGTTTGGATCATGTAAACAACATTCAGTAACGCAATCAGCATGCGTTGTGGATTACATATGGCTCGAGGACCTAATCTGCATAATATCTCACATATCAGGAGATCTTAAGGGCTCAATCAGCATCTGAGCCTGTACAAACCATGGATGGAACCAGACTTACATATTATGTACTGTATTATACCTTACACATTTAAAGAAGCTGTTTTATTTTATTTTATTCCAGGTTTCTGGTCTGGTGCTTCATCTGCATGTGTCTCTAAATTGTTCAGAAACCATCCAGCCCGTGTTTGATGAAGGGAAAGATTGTACAGAACATATCCTGTTTCGAGGTGTGAGACTTGTGAAAATCATGCTGGGGGCCATTACATTTGTAACATGTTTCTATTATTGTAAATTAAAAAGTAAAAAAAAAAAAAAAGCTTTGTTCTGATGAATCCAAAATAGAAGCACTGATTTGGAACGACCTTGAGCCAAGGACGCTAAAGAAAACGGATGAAACTGGAAGTGAAGGAAAAATGAAGGTGGGAGAGAATGCATTAAAGAGAATGAAATGAGAGCGGGTTCATTTTCAAAACGGCTTTATTGCCGAGACCAGCTGGAAGGCTGCTCCGGAGATGGATGAAGATGGAGGAAGAGAGAGAGAGAGAACGAGAGAGATGGAAAGACAGGAAATGTACACCACACTCAAGTGTATTTAGTTCTAAAGGTTTTAGCCCTAAAAGCGTCGGCTTTGTGTGAACCTTCACTTATTCGGGAACCCGCGGTACACATGGTATAAACACACACTTCCCCGAGGAAGGACTGTGCGAGTGAGGGCAGCTGGCTTTTTGTCTGTTTAAATAATATTTCGTAGGAGAAGACAGCCAACGAATTTGCTTTGAATCTTTTATTTGGTTTCAGCCATGTGTTTTTCCTCCTAAACAGTTATTCAGTGCAGATTAACCAAGTCTGCTTTCCTTCATTAGGCTTTGAGACTTGGTGAGGTCCCGTCAAAGCGGCTTATCATTTCCTGTAAGCATGTACATATAACGGGTTTCGTGTGTGTGTGTGTGTGTGTGTGTGTGTGCGTGCTTCCCTTCCTTTGCCTTCCCTGGTGACTTTGGAAGCAGATGAGTCTTTACGCAGCACAAATGTATAAACAGCAACATGCAAGATGTTGTTAGCTGATTATTTTTAGTGTCCAGCTGCTCAGTGGAAGTGTTAGCTTTTACTTTATCACGTTCGCATAAAATGTAGCACAGAAGGTAAAGTGAGATGCAAACTTTCAAACCAGTACTCACTCACTATAGTGCGTATCCTCAACTGTATCCTCACTATAGTGCGTATCTACTGGCACGCACAGATTAGGAGTACATCCTAATCTGTAGACTGTTGGAGGAAACCAGAATACGAGGAGGAAATCCACCAAGCACGGGCAGAAAATGCAAACTCCATGCACTCAGATTCAAGGCGGGACTCGAACCCTCAACCCTGGTGGTGCGAGGCCACAATGCTAACCACTATGCCACAGTGCAGCCAACTTTCAACTGAGTTCCTCAGTATATAAAGCAGGATATTCAGGTTAAATCTTTATTTATTCATTTCAGTTAAGTCAAAAGGCTTTTTATTTTATCTATCCTGGCTTATATTCCTGAGCTTTAGTGACTATCTGTATGTATATTTTGTGCAATTGTCATTGTTGCAAAGCAGCTTTATAAAAAAAAATCAAAAGATCAAATCAAAATTAGGGAAATCAGTATAAAATGTGTGAGAAATTATATATAAATCAAGGTGGCAAGGAAAAACTCCCTGAAATGGCAATAGGAAGAAACCTTGAGACGAACCAGACTCACCAGGGTGATAACAGATAGAAGAGATTGAGTTGCAGTCATACAGGGTTACTGCAGGAGGCTGGACTATTAAACAACTGCAATCACAAGTCTTCAGGACACAGTTCAGGACTCGGCCTTTATGGTCAAGTGGAACCTTTTAGGTTTCCTTCAGGTTCTCTGGTTTCCACCAACTTTTGAAACGAAATCCTGCTGGGTGGAAAATTTACACTAAATTGCCCCTATGTGCAAAAAATGGATCTGTATAGTACCCCACAATGGACTGGTAGGGCATCATATATCTATGGTACTACCAGTATTTCCAGTATTGCTATGGAGATATACTGGTGGCGTAGTGGTTAGCACTGTCACCTTGCATCTCTGGGGGGTAAAGGTTCGATTCCTGCCTCAGAGGGGTGTGTGCATGGAGTTTGCATGTTCTCCCCGTGCTTGATGAGTTTCCTCTGCGTACTCCAGTTTCCTCCCACAGTCCAGAAACATGCAGGATAAATTGCCAGTAGTGTGTGAATGTTGACTGGAGGACCTGCCACTGTTGTAAAAAGTGGGGAAAAATACAATGGTCATTATTGGCATCCACGGTACCTAGTTGGACTACAGAGTAGATAGATGGTGATGAGATGAGATATACTACTGTAAGTTATGCATTCATCTATAGCTGGGAAAATTTTATATGCGATTAAATTTATTAATGTCTGATCATGTAAAGCAGAAGGACTTTATTAAGAAGAAAAAAACACAATTCCATATGGAATGGTTACAGCTACAAAAAAAAAAAGAAAAGGGAAGAAGGGCGAAATAAATCAATGTGGTCATAATGCAATCGGTTTATTTATGATTACAATAAACTGTAGTGTTTGATTGTGCTTCATTAATGAGAGAAAGCAATAAGGACGTGTGAGAGAGAATTTCTGGACTGAGCAATTGAGTTTTGTGCATCAAAAGCAGCAGGCCCCCAGGGACAATTAGCGGGCGTCTTATTGAAATACAGCTTGTCAATGTGTTTTACTCATGCAAACGTACAAAACATGACTGCTGCTCGAGCTGCTTGTACACACGCTCGGTTGGTATTTCATTCAAAATGCATGATTTGGCCGTAACAAGTGCGCAGTCTCATTATTCCCAGTAAACCCTGAGGGTTCACATGTTTGTATTGAAGTGCTAAATGATGAGCTGTGAGACGATAAGGCGTGAACACCTCATCACACATACGCCACCGCCCGGCCGCAGGTCAATCTCCAAACTCGTCCAGCATTAATCAGCCCTTATTGACTACAGGAGCTTGTGGATGTGGTGTAGCAGCTGATACTTATGGAAATTTCTCCGCCCGTTTGAATTCTCGCTATGTCTTTTTAACCCGAGAGACGTCAGACTCGCTTCAGAACAATTTCCAATTCCCTGCTGTGCTTAAACCCTCTGGTTTTGGTGTGATAAGGAGTAGAGGGCAGCAGGTCGAAGCTATGCGTGACTAATGTAGAGAAACACCAAAACAATGCATTTAAAATAGCTCATGGGAACAGGTGCTAAGTGGGGAAAAAAAGTCATTTTTTTTGTGCTTTTTTTGGACCAAAGGTTTTTTGGAAAGCCCAAAGTAGTGGAACAGGCAGAGGAATATATTTAACGCTGGTGTTGTAGAAAATTGCAGGTCATATTGAGGTTTGTAAAAATGTGAAGAAAACAGACATCCTTCCCTTACGTATCTCGTTCACTGTTCGCCAGTCAAAGAAAAACCTCTAAAATCTTTATGCTGTATAATGTTTATGGCACCACTGCTTGAACCTAATCTATTTATGACACCACACAGTATATCTAACACTTTGGTTCTTTCTAGAAATATAATCAAGTCAAGTGTCAAGGCAACAGGCTTCAGGTCTCAGGTCCAAGTTGGGTTGTACATAAGAACATTCGAGTTTTGAACAAGCGTTTGCGCATGTTCAGTCGCAGAAGTTACAGTAGATCACATGTCTGGCGTACATTGTCATGTGCGTGCAGTGTGCCTCCTGGGATGTCCGGAAGCAAGCGGCAATGAAGCTGGTACTTCTGAGAAGCACCAGGCAGTAATGATGGAGACAAAAGTGAAAATAATTGATAGACTGGAACAAGGTGAAAAGATGGCAGACTTTTAATATGAATCGTTCAACCATCAGCACGATTCTAAAGAACAAGAAGCATGTTAGTTTTATACTGTGTAAAGTCAATTGTGTTAGCATCCTAGTATCTAGACAGTGTTTGTTAGACGTACGAACAAATTGGACTCACGAATGAGCTCTCTGAATGCAACTCTTTCGTATGTACAGGTAGAGGACTTACTGTACCACACTAGTCAGAATCAGTGGACCAGTTTATAAACTTGGTCTGGTTTGTTCTTGGTCTGTTTTCATTTCAAACACCAAAATATCAATGTGAACCCAAATGTATTAATACTGGTAAGAAACATGTTCCCTCTGCTAACTGGTTAGATGACTTTGGGTTAGAAGCAAGGATGTCCTGGTGAAGAAATCTATTCTGCAACATGGAGAAATGGAACAATTGGCATTAGCTCATAAGTGGGGTAATTATCGGGCAGTATACCAAACAAAACCATGCCAACACAATGCCCAATGGACTTCCATCAGAAGTTGGAAAAAAACCAAAAGGTCTACAGTCAACTGATCAAAAACAAGAAAGCCAATATCGAGCAGGTCCAAAGACAATGCCGGACTTCAAATTGTGTTTGGTAAGAACAAACACAAAGAAAATCAAACTATGGGTGGTCTGGTCTCAAGCTTAAACCTAGAGACTGCTCATTGTAGTTAGTTAAGATTGAGGACAGATTGCATCTGCTCCATAAATATACTGCTCCAGAGTGCATTTGGGGGCAGTCCAAGACCCCATCCAGAAAGCCACTCAGAGTATTGGTTTTGGTCTGAGCCAGAGTGTGATTGGCCAGCACTGTGTCCTCACACCTCCAGGGTCGAGGGTTCGATTCCCGCCTCCGGCCTGTGTGTGTAGAATTGCCATGTTCTCCCTGTGCTTGGTGAGTTTCCTCCGGGCACTCCAGTTTCCTCCCACCGTCCAAAGACATCCAGAGGAGGTTAATTCACATTTCCAAATTCCCTGTTGTGTGTGAGTGAGCTTGTGTGCCCAGCAATTGGATCTACTCTGCGTCATGTCTGGAGTCCTCTGAGGCTCCAGGTCTCCCGTGACCCTGTACAGGATACGTGGTATAGAAAGAGAGAGAGAGTGCGATTGCATTCAAACTAACTGCACCAAGGAGGAAATAAACTGGAGTTGGAACAGATGTGAAACCACCCATTAGCTCTCTTTACTATCAAGCCAATTCGAAAGCCTCTGGCCAGGTTGTAAATGATGATGTGTTGTGGGTGCAGAGGGTAGCACATTACCTTGATACATTGATCCTGTAGAAATCATCCAATCTGTGGTGTAGTCTATGTTCCTGCCTTGTTTCCAAGAAAAGCTCTGGATCCACCACCACTCTAACAAGGACAAGGCATTAATGAAGTACTCAGTTGCTTCATATCGTTTATTGAGAATTAGATGTAAGATGTTAAAAAAATAAGTTCTTTTCCGATCATTCTGTTGGTCATAGAGTAAGTATAAGTATATTTATGTTTGCATGAAAAATCTACCAGCGTAATGGTTTACACATCTAGAACTGGGACAGAAGTTTGAACTCCTGCATGTACGACATAACAGGAATAAAAGCTGTTTGATGAGGGAGGGTTGGAAATGTACATGATTCTTCATGGTGTACTAGAAGGACACAACTCCACTCGACAGATGCTTTGTACTTTATTTGAAGAGCAATCCTCATTCTGTCAGGATGTCGCATCCCACTACCCTCCCTATGTAGGACACTTATTAGTATGCACTCCTTCTGCAACAGATAGACAGAATAAAGGAACCACTGGCACGTACTGTATGAGAAAGAGGACGGAAATGAATTTCAATTTGTGCGTGGGTTTTATTTTTTCAATATATTCAATTATTTTTGGGTTAAGAGTGATTGTAAGTAAAGTAAGCAGGGATAAAGAGACACAAAGGTATCATGATGATACTTTAATTATTTCACATTTATATCATATTTCTATGGACGCTTTGAGTGAAATGCAGGGATTGTTTTGCAAACACTAGGAGATAAGGAGAAAATCATTATCTTCATCATGCCCACACTACACTCACTATTTATCACCTTATCTGCGCCCTGATTCAGCATCGGGTTCGACACTGAGGAAGATCAATGGATGTTTTCTCTAACCACACCGCGTCTCACTTTTTATCCTGTCACTTTCTGACTGATGTCAGCATCTGTACTGTATATTTATCTCCTCACTGCAATGCCAGTGTGACTGCTGCAGGAAGTGAGAGAACCTTTATTGTCGGCGTCCAGTGAAACTGGTGATGTTCACTCTACAGTAAGACGTGATGTTTGTAATTATCTCTGCGAGACAGTGTGAATGCTTAGATGCATCAAGTCTCTTGGTTTTTCAGCCTGTTGACTTGTGAAACATCCTGCTGGATAAATGAGTTCAGAGGAAATGTTCTGCTAAAAATGAAACCAGTAGAATCCCAATGGAAAAAAACAAACCATATTCTATTTTCAAAAATAATCTAAAAGCTTTTTTCAAACACAGATAAGAACATGTAAAGCAATTGTCGAGGTTGACACAAACTCATCCATCATCCATCATTTGAAGTCTACTGCTGATGAAATGGTAAGTGCATGTTATGAGTTCTTTGCCCAATCATCCCATTCAGGTTTGGAAAATTAACATTTGTCTAACTCCAGCTGAAGACATCTAGGACCAAACTAAAGAGTCAATATGTGTGTTTTCACGGACAGTAATCCATAAAGACTCATTATGAGTTAGGATCCATAATGTTTCCGCTTTAAGTGACATTATGGTGGATATAACACAGAGCACATAGACCACATGGAACAACACATTTGGAAAGACATCAAATGGACTTCCTTGACAATTTTAGGGTTAAATGCCCTGTGACATGTCACAGCAATATTTGCTCAATTTTGTTTTATCTAAATTTGTTTAAGAAATGCAGCCAGAACCGGTTAAACATAAAATATGAGATTAAAAAATGTAAAAAAAAATTTTTTTCAAAATTAATTAGACTTTTAATTAAATTGGAATCGTTAAATCAGGATGAAACCAAAAAAAAAACAAGCTTTGAAAATTAGCTAGTTACATAAAAAAAAAACGCCACCATTTTTGTCACGTGACTGCACCGGGATGTCAATTAGATGTCAGTTAGGAACTTCATTAGTTAAAGATAAGCTGAATAAGGAACTTTCCAGAACAATTAAAGACTTTGTGACACCCGTGTCTCTGTGGGTCCTTATGGGCTGAGGTTCTTTTATCAGTATAATCACTCAACCCGATCTGATGTGATCAGAATAAACTTTCAACCAGAATGAAAGGGACACCTCATTAAACCGGTACAAATTTGCCCTATAGGTAAATATTAGCCATGTGAACAATTGATCTGATCATTTCTCTCTTGTTGGAATAAATATATTCTTTAATATAACTATAATTTCGCTTTTGATTCCACTGTCTCCCACCTGTGTTTACTCTCATCCACTGGGTCTCGCTTGAGAATGGATCACTGATTGGCTCGGATCTCATACATACAGTAGTAAAGCATCTAACCAATCATATATAAGATTGTAACCAATCATAACGCAGGAGGCGGGGTTAATCAGAAAAGATAAAAGGTTAACCCAATCTCAAAGATGTCCTTCTTGTGTTATATTCCTGTGAGAATAAACGCTTCACAGCAAACAGAACCACTTTAAGGACTTCAAACAGTTATACTCTGATTAAAAGCCATCCATCCATGTAAAGAGTTAAGCTGGAATCTCTAATCAAACAGAATATATCTCTCATATAAATGCAGCTATAGGTCACATCTATAAAATTTCTGAATTAATTTCAAATTTAACGACTCAAGCAAGTAAGTTGTAGGTGTTTTTTATTTGACATGGAAAGTTTTGCAGATTGAACTCGACACCCGCACATGAGTTTCCATTTTAGGAAAGTAATTTTTTTCTTATTTTCTTTTTACAGAAAATACTAGTTGAATTTATTGTTTGTGGTAATCACACATTGTGCATCAGACTCAGTGAATAGAAATTAGGCTGTGAAGTAATAGCTTGTCCTCTGAAATATTATTGTTTCAAATATAATATTCTATAGCAGTAGCCGCAGTGTGATCAATAACGCATTCTTCAGATCTGGAGATCTCTTGATCTTCATTATTGATTGTACACAGCAGTCCCAGGGCAAAATTTTTTTACGTGTGATGAGTACAGTGTTTATTAATGGCAGCACTTTACTTTTTGTTTAAAGTATTTAGCAACTTGTTTCTCTGGTATCTCTCTTTAGTAATGGATTTCCATCGCTCTCAATCACAGCAAAGATGATGTGGTTTGCTAACCACAGTGGAAAAAGACGTGGCTTGTCAGCCTGGTGAGGGAGGTGTGGCATCTGTATTTGTCAGATCTGGGGAAGTAGACATGGCCTCTGTGTTTGCCAACCTGAGTGATAGAGGCATGGCCTACAGTATGTGTCTGCCAACCCAGGCGTGACCTACAGCATGTGTTTCTCAACACTGGTGAAGGATGTGTGGCCTCTGCTTGTTCATGCCCTGGTGAAAGAGGCATTTTCTATGGCTGTGTTCCATTCCAAAGTGTACTTCACAGAGGGCTCCCTCCTCCCAGATCCATTTGCAGGGAATGTCAGTGAAGGGAACTTTCCTCGACAAAACTCACCAGTGCAGACGTCACTTCCTCCAGGCGTTGCCATGGTAACATAAGCCCCTCAGATAGCTGTCGTTGCTGCCATGAAAATTTCACACTACAGACATTAAATATTTATTGAAACAAAAACTCATACCATTATAAAACATTCCACTGAAACGTGTATAACTTGTAAATAAATTATTGATTAATTATGATAAGAATTGATTAAAGATTTTTTTGTACCGATTAATAGTGAATATAATACTAAGGATTTCCTGATTAAATTAAAATGTAAATTATGTCCTTTTAATACGATGTCATCCTCAATTATAATGATAATAAATATATCAATCCTTTTTTTCACACTCCAGCGAGACTTCAGAGAAGGAGGTGTGTCCAATATGTTGAGGAGAGGCATTTATGCTCATCTACTTCCAGTGAAGCAGGTGTGGCCTCTGTGCTTTTCAGTCCAATTGAAAGCGATACATCTCTTTTATATTATTATTATTGTTAGTTCACACAGTACTGAATTACAGCTGGGGACAAAAGTTTTGAGAATGACACAAACATTAATTTTCACAAAGTCTGCTGCTTTAGTATTTTTTCACTATAATTAAGCATTTATGGACAATTATATTAAGTTTATTCAGTTTATAAATAAATAAAATACATTGACATTTGTGATTTTAATTTGACAAAATGCAGAAAAGTTGAAGGGTATGAATACTTTTGCAAGGCAGTGTAAATCTGCTTTAAATCACACCAGATCTCTTAGTACACATCTCATATATATATATATATATATATATATATATATATATAGTACATCATACCCCTGTAAAAGGACCTGTGAAATAATTCACCTCATCAAACCCAAAACTTTTCTTTCTTGGCCAAAATTTTTCACACACACTCAGACACACAGCAGTGTGGCCCGGCCATGACTCAGCACTGCTCATTCACGTACCCAAGTCTTCCATAAGTTCTCTCTCGCTCGCTCCAGCAGCTTAAAGTAATAGCATTTCTTCCCTAAAAGGAAAAGCTGCATTAATCCACTGTACAGTAATTGCTTAGCAGGTGCACTGTGTGTAATCTCCAGCCCGATCATACCACAAACAAACAACAGTGACTTCATGGATAAAAATGGTTAAAACATTCATTCACTTTCTGTACCGCTTTATCCTTATATACAGGGTCTCGGGGGCCTGGAGCCTATCCCAGGAAACTTAGGGCACAAGGTGGGGTACACCCTGGACAGGGTGCCAATCCATCGCAGGGCACACACACATACTCACATACACACACTCATTCACACACTACGGGCAATTTGGAATGTCAATTAACCTAACCTACATGTCTTTGGACTGGAGGAAACCCACCAAGCACGGGGAGAACATGCAAACTCCATGCACACAGAGACGGGAATCGAGCCTGGGCGGGGAATCGAACCCGGACCCTGACGGTGCAAGGCGACAGTGCTAACCACTACACCACCGCCTTGGTTAAAACATTTCCTAACAAAATTTATGACACAGTGTGTAAACTTACTAATGTGGCCCAAGTGGACTTTAATTTAGCATGACCAAGAGGTGGACTTTAATTTAGCATGAATTCAACAAAGAATTAACTTTTAGTTCTTATGTAGTAAATTATCATATAACCAAAAAAATAATTAAATTTAAAAAAAATTATTTACCTATAGTGAATAATCAGGATTAAAAAAAAAAAAAAAAAAAACGCTGTTCCATAAAACTTCCAGGGGAAAATAAAATAATTAAGGCTTAATTAACACTTCATGACTGAACATGTAGAAACAGCTGGATATCTCGAGAAACAATCAGTCAGAATCACCAAGTAGCCGGATCCTCTCAAGGGGACACCTGGCCCAAGGCAGGGACACACCGAGGATAAGATGGCAGACCATCTGCATTGTTCATGTAAGATGTAATGAACAGGTTTATTATGTATGAAAGTATAACAGTGACAAAATCCACTTCCATAATTAAATTGTGAGATTGTCAACTAGTAAACTTCCTGAACTGAAATATAATGGTTTTCATAAAGGTACATTTTATTATTATTAATAATAATATGAATAAACATAATTAAACATTACCTAAACAAAAACATTCATCTTCAGAACTGAAGTCTATTCTAAGGAACTCAATACCTGGCTGGAGTGGCAACAAATCACAGCACACACACTTGTACACTACAGACAATTTAGAACTGGCAATCAGCCTACACCGAGTACCTGGAGGAAACCCACCAAACACATGGAGAACATGCAAACTTCATGCACACAGACCAGAGGCGAGATTTAAACCCCCAAACACAGAGGTGCGGGTGTTTATACTGTAGGGTGATTAGCACAGCTACATACTGTAGTTTTACACACAACTGGGAAATTGTAAAGTTGTAAAATGTAGAAATGGGGTGCCCGAGTGGCGCAGCAGTATAGTAAAGTGCTCGCCCTAATATCTGTAGATCACAAGTTCAACTCCCAGGTGATGCTGTAGCCTCTCGCACCAGGATCCTAGAGAGAGATAATTGCCCGAGCTCTCTCAGAGTGGAGGTATGGTAGGCACCAATCACATCAATCATCACTCTACAGGTAATCACGGGCTTCTGTGAGTGGATAGTGCTGTCCTCCGAGTGTCCTCCAGGAGAACAAAGAATGGAAGTTGTACAGATGTTCGTTCAGAGACAATAAATAATAGAAATTGACAGCAGAACTTACAGCAGGCGCTTTTTGAACATTGCAGGAATCTTGCAGAACATGTTGAATTCTTGCTGTTAGAGTTTTTCAAGTTTGGACTGAATACACAGTGGCTCGTCGACGCGGATTCGTTAGACTGCATTGAATGACTATAATTTGAAATGAAAACGATGCATGATGTGAACCTCTGAACCCTAAATTTCTCCTCTTCTCTAAATACACAAGCACCATTGGAAAAACAGTGCATCTCATAATTCATCGCTTGTTTTTAGTAATCAGTGTATTCTTCAGCATGTTAACGCACATGCACATGTTCAGACTGGCTGGGGATTCACGTGGCTGTGCCTCACACACTCTTTCTGAGAAACTCATACATGTTTGATGAGACTCCCCTCCTCATCAGTCAGTGTAAAGGAAAAGGTGGTGCGAGGCGACGCGCAGTCAAGATCTTGTTCACACACTCGCTCACGACTCCGGATTTCAATCACCGCAGCATCTAGCCGTGTTACTGCCCGGCATACCAATACCTCAGCCGTATCAAAAGCATTTCAGTCGCTCAAAGTCTGAAGGTGAAACGAGGGGCTGCACCACTTCTCGCTTGTTGACCAATAAATCGTGAGCCATTTAGTGATTACAAAAGCCGCACAAAAGATGTCCTGAACATCGCACTCAGCCTAGAGGCTTATTTGACACCATTTCGATTCTACTCACACAATACCACAGGCCTGGATTCTCATTTCATACAACTTTCGTATTACGGCTTAATTTCCAGACTACACACACTTTCCCTGCACTTGCTTCTGTTCGCTTCGGTGGCAGATTGAAGGAGATGAGAAAAATAAGGAAGTGAGCATAATTTTTTTTTCTCACCCAATTGGAAAACTATCCTATTATTCGTCTGCGGCGCTGCCGTTACAGATTTCCTGACTTTAAGGGATAATACACGGGTTCATCCAAAGTTCCTCTCTCTGTAGCTCGAGTTTTTCAGGTTTCCTTGCTGAGATAAGTACGACTTCTGCAGGTTAGAACTGCTGGCTGAGAGTCACCTCGTGTATTAAATCCTGCACATTATATTTTTTCCCTGTCTAATCCTATATTTGGGTTTAATAAATGATGGTCCGTGAGGAGGTCATATTATTCTGAAGCTGCGCTTATTTATGTCCATGACCTGGTCAGTGCAGCTACTGTATGGGGAGGCAGGTCCCAATGAAATGGTTTGGAATTACTAAGCAAAGGTCCAGTTTGTCATATCCGGATGGAAATGTAGTCGAGAATGCCTCCAGTCAAACAGAAGAGCTTACTGAAAACTCGGTTCAAGATGCTGCGGTTCTACAACACTAAGCAAGTGATAAGGAGCTACAGCCGGCAAGATGCATCCATCCATTCATCCCTTTTTTTTTTTTAAATTATAGCAAGTCATCTTTGAACTGAATCTTTGAAGTACACAGCATTTAGAAGACTTTCAGAGCCCCTCACCTCTTTACACTCATAGTTTCCATTTCATGCTTATAGCTCATAAAAATCCTCATCAAAAATCCAATATTTTAAAATATCACAATATTTCATTTCGAGTTGGAAAAAAAAATACTTTTCATACATTATAAATACAGTATCTCTTGGCTTAGTTCAGTACACGCCTAGGGCAGACTGCTGACTTGAAGGGTATCCAGAAGATGATCAACACCTTCCACAAGGAAAGTAACCCACTGTCTGAACATTGAAAGGGCTGGCTGTTTGCAGAGTACTATATCATAGCACATTTATAAAAAGTTAACCAAGGGAAATATGGTAGGAAAATGTACAAGCAACAGCGACGACGGCAGATTATCGGGCAAAGCCGATTCAGGACCTTGGGAGAGCTTCACAAGGAGTGTAGAGAGGCTGGAGTCGGTGCATCAAGAGCAAAAGAATACGAGTTTCACTTTGTGTTCAATTACAAAAAAATATAAATAAATTGTTGACATGCACACATACATTTGATATATTTCTATGTTTGTTAAATCATCGTAGCAGTTCTTAATTAAACCACTTATTCCTCTTAGGTTTAATTCTACACCCGTACTTGCAGATCTTCACCCATTTCTCTCTGCAGAACCAGTTACCTTATCGAGTAAGTAAGTGTACTGCTATTTTCACATCTCTCCAGAGATGATCAATCAGGTTTTACGGTCAGGTTCTGCCCGAGTCTCTCAAGGACGTTGCTAAAGGCAATCATTTTCACATTGGCCATCTTGATTTGAGATCTTGAGCAGGCTGGAGCAGGTTTTCCTCAAGGGTGTTACTGTACTTTCATCTGCTTAGCATTGCATCGATCCAGACAAACCTTCAAGCATGACAAATATGCGTGCTGAAAAACGTCCACAGTCGGATGCTTCCAGCATCGAGCTTCACCATAGGGAAAGAACTCTTAAAGTTATACAGTGTGAACCCGACAAAAATGACCTATGATGAAAACCCAAGCAGTTGAGGTACAAGTCTTTGTCTTTATATATCTTTATATCAACAGGGACCTTTATTTCCAGAAGCTTTATGGACATACATTAAAAAAATCAACTAACATTAAGTGTTTTTGTTGGAAATCCTCAGTGAAAGTTAATCACTTTAGGAACCATTTATCTTGAACATGAATAGAAAAAAATGGAGGAATCCTATATACTAATTTTTAGATATAACCTGTAAATGAGGTGAATAAAAAAATATGGTATTTACATACAGTATAACTACCTAGGACCATAAAAAAGTCCCAAATGTGAATCTTTAAAACCTTTGAACTTTTTCCCCCCTAGTGTTGAATTTATGCATGACTGAGTTATGACATATAGCACAAACTCACCTACAAGTCACACTTACAAGGACTTTATTTCACTTTCCAGATTTAAACAAAGTGAAAGCTCCATCCATCACCTCGAGCAGTAAGTACATAAGAAATCAATTTGCAGCTACAAACACTCCACATGAAGCCTGATGTTGGAGAAGGTCACACGCCCTTTTTGACCTTCTCAGCACACCACTGCCGACATCACTGACCTTTTCTTCAACTCTGTCTGACCTCACAATACTCTGGAGGAAAGACAAAAATATTGGGGCACATCTAAGTCGAACGGTAGACGAGGTAACCTGGATTTGATGCTTACTCTCAAGTCCAAAGCAGGCGCCCGAAGTTGAGAACACGATGTTGAGAAATCCTGGATTTACATACTGTAGGAGCAACCAGGGAGAGGAATTATTTCTCTTATATTTCATCCAGCCATGCTATTACATTCATGACAGCAGGGGCTCTGATTAAATACTGATGCATGGCTCGTCATAAAGAAGCAGAACTGGAGGCAGAAATATGATTTAACATGACAGCATGATCAAAGTATTAGTTCATTATAGACTACATCATCTGGGCCTTGCACATTTGGGGTCAAATAGCCATGTCCCCTTCACATTATCTTGTTTTCCATGAAGATAAGAAGTACTTCTGTTAAGTTAAAAAAGGTGATGATGGTTTCAAGTGGACAGCTTAGCCAGCACTCATTATTTAACCTCTTGAAGGAGTAGTAATGAACAGGCACACAAAAGAAACATATTACTTTATATATATATATATATATATATATATATATATATATATATATATATATATATATATATATTAGCCAACTCCAACTTGCACAAGAAAGGATCCATTATTGAGGTATGAAGAATTATACTCCCGTATCGGCGACTCAACAAATCTATTTTATCAAGTGTGGATTGGGAAGTGTGGAAGCTTCAGAAAAGTGTTCAGCACAGCACAGCGAGAGGTTTTATGATCTGGCCTGGACTCTCGCCACTACATTAATTGACTGGAATGATCAGGCTGCGATGCGATATTCACTCAGCACCGTTTAAATAGAAATGCTGCCAGCTGTCATTTTCAACAAGCATGTCATACATGTGCGCGTGCACACACCCAGGGCCATGATTATATGAATCATGTGACTCTACAACCATCGGAGCAAGCCAATAAGCATTCTCAAAGACAATCTAGATAATCTCTCACACACACACACACAGTGACAAAACTCTATTTGTTGTCACTAATGCATGTGATGTACTGTATGTGCAAGAGCTTTTATGCTCGACTGCCTAAACAGTTATTTTTTCCAAAAATCTTCAAGAAACCATTGTTTATTTAATCATTAAAAATTAATTAATTTCTAGAAACGATCATGGTGGAGGAAAAAAACAGCTGCCATCAAAATCAGCACCGAAATTCTACTCGTCTTTGTAGAATAACACACTGCTTCATGTTTATGCCCAATATATAACTTAAAGTGCTTGCATCTCATAATCCTAGTCCTGAATATACAGTAGATAATATGCAAATGCCATTAATGAATAATTAATCGGATTTAACACCTGAGGCAGTGGTGGCCCAGGCAGTCAAGACAATGAGTTACCCATCAGAGGGACGGGTGTGAGCGCTGCCACTGCCAGGTCTTCACTGTTAGGTCCTTCAAGACCCTTAACCCTACTCACTGCACCATACAACCCCGCCACAGCTTGCAGGGCTGGTCCCAACTAAGTGGTAGAAGAGCTAAATATAAAAAAAATAATAAAATGTAGAAGGATTGAGGTTTAAAATTGATGAAGCACCCAAACTGATTTCAACTCTATACTTGATGTTCCCTCACTCTCCATGATCGCTTTGGTTCCATGTTCTCTAGTCCACGTTGGTCATTGTAACAATTTGTTCTTTAAATCCTGGAGCTGGTCGTTGGCCACGGCTTCCCTCAGAGCGTTGAAGAATCCCAGGTAGTGTGCCGTGTTGTGTAACATCAGTAACACCCCCGCCAGCAGCTCGTTGGTCACCAGGAGATGATGGACGTAAGCTTTTTTATGGTTCTTACAGCAGTAACAGCGACAGCCTTCTACCAGCGGGCGGAAATCATCTCGGTAACTGGAAAACACAGCGTTACAAAATTTCTCCTGGTATCATTGGAGACATTCGAACCCTATCTTCATTGTGAACAGTGCTTTGTCAGATCAGGGTTAGTTACAAAGTGAGAGAGAGAGTCGACGTAAATGCAAGTATGATCCTGATTATTTCATCTAATCTGGGCCACAGCAGGACTTACAGTCATCCTTGCATCGTTAAATTTAAAGTCAGATATTTAGCAGAAACCTGGATATTATGTTAATAATAATAATAATAATAATAATATGGTGTAGTTACATACATGAGCATCAATGCTTTATGCAATTTTAATGAAATTTATATACACTTCCAGTATAATAAACTGGAAGTGTATTTAGATAGACTTCCATTAGATTTTAATGCCCAACTGTTCCTTAAATGATATGAATCAGAACACTGAAGGTACATATTGCAATAGAAATCCGAGGAATACTTTTGCCAAAGCCTCTTTATTTATTTACTCCATTAATCTGATCTCACTTAGCAAAGCTGTGCTGTGGGTTTCCAGAGTGTCCGCTAAGCTCGGTCAGAATGAGAGAAATATTTATTCTACCCATCCACCGGTTTTATCAAGATGATCAGATTGGAGAGTCACGCTTACTAGAATGAAATCACTGTGGGTGTAATAAGATAGCAAAAGAAAAAATAAATAAATAAATAATACAATTATCCTTGTATATACCTTGTGTCCTTCAGGTTAATCTCAAATTTGGCCATATTTTCAGGGTTGCCGTTTCCATGTTTCTTCAGGTCTTCACCAGCAGGCTCCTCTCCATTCAGTTCCAAAACTGTCTCACACACACATACAAACATACTGTACACTGATTTCAAATAACTTTGTGATTCTTCAATATAAAACTTCTACAACCCAATACAAGTGTGAATAAAAACAAGATGACACCCCTGCTCAGATGGAGATGCACAGACGGTGATGCGCGGACACCTCCACGGAGACACCTGTGCAGAAGCACAGACACCCCCGCGCAAAGATAGTTAGATGCAAAAACAGGCTTGGACACAAAGACAGACAGTGAAAATGACCAAACAGCAATTCTATCCGCATGTACTATTAAAAGTACATACAGCTAAAATTACTGTTTGTTCACTGGCTTTAATATTTAATCAATCAAATACCACCAGACAGACAAACCCACCCTGGAAGCACATAAGCGTAACTGTTAAAGCATCCCTGTTTTATTACCTCCAAAAATCGTAATGTGAAAACAGACAGACTATCAGATGTATAGGATAAATAAAACCTTGGGACGTAAGACACAAGGGATTGAGAATAAGCTACAAAGTTTAGAAATGGCCCAAGACAAGATATACAAAATATAAATCTAATAATTTCATATGGAGACGTGTCCTGCAATAGATCATTAAAGAGCAACCTGAGGTTCAACACTCCTGTAGAGCTTGCTAATGTGCTCGGAGGAAATCTAAAGAAATCCCAGCGGCAGTGCTGAACAGCAAAACATTCAGATTTTTTATTACTCTCATCGCTCGTAATCGATTCGCTCCGTCTGACACAGCAGCTCTTTACACATCACTGAGTCTAATTATACAACTCTGAGGGTTAGATGGTCTGCCCATTACAGACATCCGTGTTATGGCCTTCACATGTGGTCAGTAGACTTAGAGAATAAATTAGTAGCTCTGTCCTGCTCAGTAGACAGACCAACATAAGCGCCTTTAGCTTAGCTGCAATTTAATTATTAGTTTCCTGAGCTGAAAAGTAAAAAAAGAAAAAAGTTAACCATTCTGCTCCTTAAAGAGTTCTGCAGAGCAGCGATCATGGCTTTAACTGACAAGCATACTGTACATTCGCACTCAGGACTCATGAATCAAAGAAGTTTGCTAATTATTTATTAGTATGACTAACCCACAAAGAAATCCTGTGGGCTTAGCTCATACTAGCCAATTAACTAATCATAGAAATACAGTTTACAAAAATGACAGTATGACCGTGACTTGAACATTTAAATGCCTCAAAAGACATGAAAGAAAAAATATATATAAAGAGAAAAAAAAAACAGGGTTCCCTGTTGAGTCTGGTTCCTCTCAAGGTTTCTTCCTATTACCATCTCAGGGAGTTTTTCCTCGCCACTGTCGCCCTCGCCTCACCAGGGACTATCTGAACATTTTGATTCATACACATTCCATACAAACTTAAATAATTCTTTTGATTGTGTAAAGCTACTTTGCGACAATGACAATTGTTAAAAGCGCTATACAAATAAATTTTATTGAATTAATAGACTAGATTTAATTCTTGCAACCAATCATTATGCAGAAGGCGGGATTTCATATCCTTACAGAAGCTTGCTAACAGAAATCAGGATAACAGGGATTTGCGATAGTTATTTTTAAAATTATTTTAATAATAATCAACATCATTATTTATAAAACTACTTAATAATACATAAAGGTTTGCTAAAGGTGCTAAACTTGACTAAAAAACACAATTAAAGAAGACACACAATTACAGAAGAGACAGAATTCTTCTAAACAATCACAACGCAGAATGAGAGAATTAACTAAAACAGTTAAAAGTTAGCATGATTAGAACAGTTATGATTATTTTACAAATAAATTGTAGTACTTGTCTAGCAATGACCCTTGTTACATCCAAAAGATTTTCTCCCGTGTATCCTGTTCATCTCACAATCAGTGGCTCACTATATCCATTACTTTTACAAATATGGCTTAAAAATCCTCTCATAAATCATCCCAGCTAATTTATTATTAGCCACTTAGCTAGTGTTCAAGAATTCCAAAAACATATGAATGTAATGTACTGATCCTCTCAGACATCATATGTCATGCTAGTTCTTATTAGTTAACCATCTAATGTAATGAAGTAACTATTTATACACATATAAGTCTACATAAATTCTCTCATAGATATATATACTGACTAGATGTCGCCTTGGGCCTCTAAGCATACGTCAACATCGCCGCCATCTTGTGTCGGGGGAAGCCGCGGCTACTCTGCATTAGTTAACATTGGCAGAGAAACTAACAACGATTAAAATCAACCTTCATCTGCTTAATTTTCAAGCTATTTTCAAGCCGTTTGGGTCATTATAAATGTCAGACATATATTTATGATAGAACATAGATTAATTCATTATTTTACTTATATGATATAATATGTGATATGATATATGCTTGTCAGTAAAATAATGAATTCATCTATGTTCTATCATAAATATGTGATATATCATATACAATACAATACTTAGACACACCTACATAACATTAATTTATTCTAAACAATTGCACAAAACAATTACAAAGATGCTGATAGTTATATGGGAAAAAACTATTTTAAAGAAAGTATATATAAAATATAAATAAATAGATAAATAATAGAGCAAAATTTTAATTAATAAAGGCATGAGATAAATAAACAAAGCGGGAAAAAAACTATTATGGACTTCCTAACCATTTTACGCTGGGTATTATTATTATTATTATTACTATTATTGCAGGCTTGCTGATGTACAAAATAAACCAGTACAATTCAAATGTTTTAATTAACATGTATATTATGTATGGATATCACACCATTGTAGCCATTTTGTGTGCAGTAGACTAGGCTAAGGTAAGTAACAATAGTTAATTTTAAGTTCACTGAAGTGGAAGAATAATCAACTTACTGTACACCTACACAAAGTTTTGAAGTCGATTAATATCAAAAGCTTCAATTTTGTCTGGACTTGATCATAAATACATGTCTGTCAGTTGGAACAAACCAAAAAAACTTTTATTTTTTTTAATTTAGAAAAAATTTGATTTGAACGATTTATGACGATTTAATTTCTGCCTAGAAGCAGATGTTCGGTTCCCCATCCTAACATTCTGAGGTCTGTTGGTCAGGAAGTCCATAATTGTCTTTTTCCCGCTTTGTTTGTTTCACTCATACCTTTATTAATTTAAAATTTGCTCTATTATTTATCTATTTATTTATATTTTATATATACATTATTTTAGATTATTCATGATTTTTTCCATATCACTATCAGCATCCTTGTAATTGTTTTGTGCATTGTAGAACAAATTAATTAGTTATGTGGGTGTGTCCAGAGGTGGAAAGTAACGAATTACATTTACTCGCGTTACTGTAATTGAGTAGCTTTTTTGTGTATTTCTTCTTTTTAAAGTACTGTATTTTTTAAAAATCTGTAGTTTTACTTTTACTTATGTAGGTTTTGTTTGAAGTATTGTAATTCGCTACATTGTAAATCGTATTCGCTACTGAATAAAAAATAAATGAATGAAAATGCTTAAAAAATTAAAATATTATGCTTTGTATAATTGCCTCATTGCGCTCGCGTGTGTGTATCATGTCCTGGTCGCACACCGCTCCAGACTCCACTCCAGGTTTTCTGACTGTTCCCACATCGGCGTCTACCTGACCTTCTGCCCTGAGAGTGACGTCATCGACTAGCCCGACCATAGATAAACCGGAGAAAGACGCGGGAAAGAGGAAGGAGATTGTGATTTTGGCGTTTTGATATTTGGTTGTGTATTCCTCTTTTGACTTTTTGCCTCCAATTGACTTTGATTATTGCTCTGTCCCATTGGTTTGGTTGGTCTTTGTATATATTTGTAGATAATTTCACTGTATGTTTGTGCACTCACTAGTAGTAGGGGCGTGGCTGCCATTTATTTTGGGAAAAGGGAATTTATTCACTGTTTTTGAATAAATTCCGGGAAGGTACCTGTATTTTTGTTTGTGGGTTTTTTTTTTTTTTTTTGCAAGTAATCTAGCTACTAAATATAAATACCATTTTGTTTATTATTTTGGCCTGGGTCCATCCTGAATCCGATCCTCCTCCTCCTGTTGTGTGTGTGTGTGTGTGTGTGTGTGTGTGTGTGTGTGTGTGTGTGTGTTTTTGTATATACAAACCTCATTATTTCATCAGTTAATGATTGGATCTAGTTCTTTCTGCCATATACCACCATTTCCATACAGTTTAAAATAGAACCCTGAACCATTCTTTTGCTGTTTGGCCCTAGACTGGGACGTAACACCATATTTAAGTGACCACTTTGATTTTCAAGCACAAGAAAGACAATAGCTTTATTATGCAAAGGTGTTCCTTCAGTTAAAAACAACTAGTTTGAGATTTATATCTGCTCATCTTTTTTGAACTACGCTAGAATGCCTCACCCCACCCCCGCTGTTAAAAAAATAAAAAAGTAACTCGGTAACTTTTACTCTGAGTAAATTTTTTATGAGCTATTTTTTACTTTTACTTGAGTAGATTTTTATAATGGTAACTTTACTTGTACTTAAGTAAAATTTCACTGAAGTAACAGTACTTGTACTTGAGTACAAAATTTTATTCCTCTTTCCACCTCTGGGTATTGTATATGATAAATCACATATTTATGATGGAACATAGATTAATTCATTATTTTACTATAAGTAAAATAATTAATTAATCTATGTTCTATCAAATATATGTCTGACCTTTATAATAAACCAAACGGCTTGAAAATCGCTTGAAAATTAAGCAGATGAAGGTGATTTTAATCGTTGTTAGTTTCTCTGCCAATGTTAACTAATGCAGAGTAGACGCGGCTTCCCCCGACACAAGATGGCGGCCTGTCAGCTAGCTCATATTAGCCAAAAACATTAATTAAATAAGAGAAATAAGGGTTAAAAAATGTTTGGGTATGAAAAAATAAAATAAAATCCTCACAGAAATACTTGCTATGTTAATATCTGTTAGCTAGCTGACTAGAATTAGCAGTGGAGATTTACATTAAACAGACAAAACGTTACAAACCCCAGCATTTTTGCCATATTAATCAATAATATCTAGCTAGTGTAGGAAGAAAATATTATTAAAATGTACATCTACAACTAAAAATCTATTCAGGAATGCTGTGTCAAGTTAGCTTAGGTTAGCTAGCAGTCTAGAAACAAGTAGCTAACCTATGCTAACTTAATTAACTATAGACTCTTAAATCCTGTCAGGTTTGCTCATTTTAGCTCATTTGTTGGGAGTAAATATAAAAATATGACAATTTATATAAATAAAAAAAACTCCTGTCATGTGAGCTAGCTGGTAAGCTTTAACAGTGAAAATGTCAACATTTATAAAAGTGTCTGTTCACGTCTGTATTTTACAATCCAAACTCAAATACTGACAACAGTCTCAGATAAAGTCTGCAAAGTTAATCAGCACTGGTGTAGGTGAACGTGTTTATAACCCGGCAGGTGAGAAAGCAGGACTTCCGTCTATTAAAGCCAGATTTAACTCATTAACCTCTCTGACTGAGTAGTCTTGAAGCAGCAGAGACACACGAACAGCAAGTTAATCTCCTGACCTTTTCTCATTTATCCGTTAACCTGGTTGTTACTATTACAGAAAGCAGCCAGTGACTGAGCCAGGAATTGGGTTTAGAAGGGATGAGGAAATGTATGAAATAAAATCACAATGTGATCTGTAAAAAAAAAAAAAAAATGCGCTTATGCATTTTTTGTAGATGCAAGAAAGTAGCGAAAACAGTGATTACATAAATTTGTTATTTTAAGCATTCAGAAGGGACCTCCTTCCTCATCTTCTATCCCATTTATCCAGTGTAGAGCGTCATGGGGGCCTGTGTGTGCCAATCCATCACAAGGCGCACACACACTATGGGCAATTTTTGCGAAACCAATTAACCTAATCTGCCTGCCTTTGGACTGTGGTAGGAAACCAGAATACCCGGAGAAAACCCACCAAGCACGGGGAAAGCATGCAAACTATACACACACACAGCCGTGGCGGGAATCAAACCCTCAACCCCAGAGGTGCGAGGCCACAGTACTAACCACTAGGGCGTCTATATTATAGAGACGTCCAATACTTTTAACTTGTTAAAAAAAGGAGTATAAAAAAAAGTCACCACTAAGGCATGAGCTCCCATCAAGCAATCTATCCATGACAACAATATAGAGCTTGTGTGTGACGTGTGTCAGACTTAACATAAAACCTTAATGTAAAACCTAAAAACTGCCAGACAGTTGTTGTGTCTGCAGAAAGCCACAACATACAAGGGTCAAAAACCTACAAGGGGAAAAACCTGAACCAATACTATTCACGTCAAAATTCATCTAATTTACTTAACATCATTAAAAAATCGTGTGGACTGGGGAGTGCACACAGTAGCCCACCTGTAGGGGGAGATGTACCTGCAGTCTCTGGGTCAGGTGTGATGGTGTAGTTGAAGGTGAGAGCACAGCCTCTCTCCGTCACCTGGAAAGGGAAGAATCCCTCAAACAGATCCACTCCGGCCTCCACAAAAGCTATGACCTCATCCGGACGGCCCACGCCTCTCAACAACCTGACACACACCAAGAGACAAATCATTTAGAACAACGAGCTGAGGAACAAAGTCACAGTGAACACTGGACTGGCATTTTTAAACTTTCAAAGCAGACAGAGTTTGCAGCCCAGACGATTGAATTTCTTTAATGATGGGGCAAAGTCAAACAAAAATAAACAAAACGCAACTCCACGTTCAGCCCAGAGGAGTTTTAAAAAAAAATTATAAGCTGAAATTGTGCCCTTTTTTTGTTTCTGTGGACTGAAGAGTGTATTATGTGGCTTAAGGATACACACTGTATATTCCAGCCTGACAGGGCATTGCAAAACAGATGGCGTGTTAACACCCTGCTCGAGTCAATCCCTTTGTAGGCAGTATGTGTACTTGCTCCATATTCCGAGCAGCCTGGGGCACATATTGTTAGCTGCCTGTATTTAATGACAGTCCACAGATGTCTGTTTAAAAAAAAAAAAGGCAGATTAACAAGCCCTTCAGCTTTCCGAAGCATCTAGAGTAGTACGAGCTCAGTTAACCGGACTTAACATGATGTATTAATATTTTGACAGGAGCTTCTTACCATAGTCAGTGGAAAACAAAACCTGAATCAAAATGGCAAGTTAAAAAGATTCAAATGACTACGAATTATAGCTCATCACTGGGGAGCAGGAGGCAGGAGCTTCAGGGCAAAAACTGCCAGATCAGCTCATGTTTTATTTAGGAACAGAGACATCAGTGTTTAGAGCTGTGAACAAGATACCAGGTAAAGATTGGGTATGGTGGTCAGAACCATGTAATGACGATGATGCTGATGTATTAGTTTTATATAATATAAGGAAAAAACAGAAATGCATACAGTATATGAGAGATGTTCAAGCCAAACCAAGACTTTTGATTGCACAGGACACCAGAACTAATGCACTTATCCCAGTCTCTCACTAGTGCTTGAGTACCATCAAGGTACCATCAATCATCCATGATTGAACTGCCTGCTTCAAATCCAAAACACTGACCTCCAAGAAACTCCCTTAAACGCAAAGTGGTGTTGTGTGTAGTTAGACAGTTCCCACAGACAGATGCGTCTCTTCAACAAGCTGGCGACTTTCAGATGTTTTCAGATGTTCCACTCGCTGAATGTTCACATGAACAACTGCAGTGTGCTTGGAGCCACCTCAGTCGGGATCGTCATTCACAAGCCTTCTTTAAAACATTCAAGTGTTTTACTGCGGCTAAGAGTCTCATCATCGTACTCTGCTGGAAGACTTCAGCAAATGACTGCCAGTTTTACGCCTTCATTCATCAGAAATCTCTTCACAAGTCCTTGTTTGACTTGAACACCCCTCATACATGGGCTTGGTTGTCTTTGTTTGCAAGAAGAAAAAAATAAATAAACAGCTCCTGTGACTAATCATCTTTTCCCTACGAGGACAAATTTTATTTTGGATACGAGTGATTTGGGTGTAATAAATAATTTTGCACAAGCCATTAAAATGCAAATCCAACAGATTTCAGTTCATTTCTTAGAACAATGCTTTTATTCATCAGAGTGTTTGATTAAACCATTCTCCTCGCTTTTAACTGCTGCTCTGCTTAACACTCAGTCACTTCTGTTCTTACACTGAATATGGAGATGGAATATAAAAGAAATAACATTTTGAATCTCATCATCACTCATGTTTAGGAATACACATTTCAAAAAGTTTTTTCCTGCAGAATATAAAATCTTTATAATCTTCCTTCAGACCAATGCCCTCCTCAGGCTTTCTTATGACCGAGGTAAAGTCCTACATTACATCATCATTATAACAGCATGAACACATACAAAGTTTATTCCTAGAATTCTGATCTCGCTCACTGCAGTGCTCCTTCATAAACTGGAGGCTACTGAGGACCATGGAGCAAGGAGGTGTGGTGAAGTGGTTACGGCCTCTGGAGGCATGAAATCAGTAAAAGGAGATGTGAAGCACAGACCGAAACAAGTGCTTAGTCTCCAGTTGAGACGATCACATTTACTGTACATAAAGCATGTGTCCGTGTTTTGACTTTAGATACAAGAGCGGCAGGGCTTTAGGGTGGTTTATACCTCGGTTTTTCCGGAGGAAGCTCCGCAGTCACTGCAGTGATCAGCTGCTTTTTCAGTTCCTGCTCCATGGAGGTGGACTGGAAGCCGTCCAGGACGAATCCAGCCACGGGCCGTTTGGCTGTTTCGCACGCTGACCTCAGCCTCTCCTCCAAGATGTCCCCTCCTTCCACCACGCCGAATATCTCAGACCCTTTCAGTTCCTATTAGGACACAGATTTGTAGTTGGTAAAACCTTTATAGACTTAAATAAAAAGTCTACTTTCAGCGTGATCATATTTATCACATGTGATGTATAAAGAAAGTCTGAGGGCAGTTGTTAAAATCTATTCAAATACATTGAAACCTCAGATTGCAAACAACGCGGTTTGCGAGTGTTCCGCAAGACGAGCAAAGATTTTTAATCAACTTTGACTTGGAAAACGAACAAGTCTTGGTTTACGAGTACCGAATATCATGTATCACGCATGCGCTTGTTTTGACACCGAGCGTCACATGCTCACAACTGAGCCAACAGTTTTTGTGGCAGAATTTTGGGTAATCGTCTCCCCTGCTGGGTCTTCGAGCGCGTCTCTGACTGGTATAATCAACATCCATGTGCACGTGTACTGTTTACTATAACACTGTGACCATGTGTGTGCGTAAAACATATCAGAATCTCACTTCTACTCAATATTTTTTCATGATTTCATTCATGGCACAGGTTTAACTCCAGGCAAATACCAAACAACTGCTGAAGTTGAATTAAATAAAACTTAATGAAATTAAATTTTGTTGTTAAGTGCAGTATGGATTGGCACCCTGTCCAGGGTGTACCCTGCCTAGTGCCCGAAGTCTCCTGGGATGGGCTCCAGGTCCCCCGCGACCCTGAACACAGGAATAAGCGGTATAGAAAATGAATGAATGAATGAATGTTAAGTGCAGTTTAAAATACCTGAAAGTATGCGAGTCAAAATTTTCCAAAAAAGATCTCCCTCAAATGACAATTTTTTTCTTTCAGATATTGTTTTTTTAAACATGAACATTTTTCTTCTATGTACTTCTTTTTTTCCGTCCCTTTAGGGGCTAGGGAATAACCTGTCTATGAAGAAGAAAAGAAAATAATAATTCAGATGGTGCCTGGATACTACGAAATCTTCTGGAAAATATAGGTTACTAGATTTATATTTGGAATTTTAAACATTAAATATATTTCTTCTTTATAGCTGGGAAAGTTTAAAAAGTTATACTGTATATGTTTAGCTACCAACTGAACTGCCCCTTGACATCCACGATAAGTGATTTGAGGGATTCAATAAGGTGGTAAAACATGCCTTTAGTCCGGTCCATTCTCAATAGAGACAGCGTTGACAAAATCCAGTCTGTGGTAATCAGACATTCTGTACATTACAAATATGGTGGATGCAGAAAAACTCCATAAGGTTTGATTAATTTTTTATTATTTTTTTAAAATCATCTTTAAAACACAATGACCTTGACTTCATGTGGTGGAAAAGGCTACCTGGCAGCATCAAAACTCTAAATTCGGTAAATCTATCTTCAAAAACCAATAAAGAACCCAAAGTGAAGCGATTAATCCACGTCATGTTAATTAAGCCAATTAAACCTCATTACCGCGGAGCTGCAAATGGCTCGCATTAATTTGCTCAATTACTGCAAAGAGAGAGAGAGAGAGAGAGAGGGAGAGGGAGAGAGAGGCCATTTTTATGCTGCATAGGAATATAACAGAACAATGTGGTGATAACCTCTTTTACAGTACCTGCATTTTGTGGTGCAATTGGAGGCACTCGTCCAGGTGCGCGAGAGTGCGCTCCACTGCTTTACGCACCCGCTTCCGCGAGGTGTTCGCCTGCCACGTCTCTCCATCTGCCATGCTCTCGTAACAGTCTGGCCGGATAGCTGCCTGCATGGCCATAAACTTGGCCACTGACAGCTCTATTCTTCCTCCGCTGCCCCACACGGACACTGTCTGCATACACACACGTACACACACACACGCACACACACACGTACACACACAAA
Organism: Channallabes apus; assembly: GCA_030522415.1. Classification (NCBI taxonomy): domain Eukaryota; kingdom Metazoa; phylum Chordata; class Actinopteri; order Siluriformes; family Clariidae; genus Channallabes; species Channallabes apus. Next base: position 29,288,462 of record CM060115.1, on the reverse strand, counting down.
ATCCTCAACAAAATGCTTGGCACTAAAATTGAAGGGAACATAAACGCTCCCCGTCTTTATAGCTCAAACTAATCACTACTGAAATAACCGAGTTGCACTTTAACAGCTCGCGCAGTGACCTTGTTGGTGACATGGCCGGCGGGAGGGGTCACGGCAGGGTCATGGAGGGAGCAGAAAAGCAGCGTGTCGTGTAGACCTGATTAAACAAAAACAGAGCATTATTGAGAATTCAAATATTCAGTCATATGCCAATTTATCCTAAATGTAGTTCAGCCGCCTGGGGTGAAGTTGTTTTTTTCTGGCTTTCCATTAATCATAAGTTGGAGGCTGTTAACTACAGTACTGTGCAAAGTCTTCAAATTAAATTAAAGCAAATGGTGCAGAATAAAATCAAAGAAATGGGAATAAGTGTTTTACTGTGACAGGCTGCAAAGTCCCCAAAGATACTATTTTAAAAAAAGGTGTTTATGTAACCACCTCAGCAGCAGCCTCACTTCCCCTCTCGTCTTTTACATTCACTCAGCATTCAGCATCAACAGTACATTAATCACCGGCCTGAACATCTGTCATCGTCTGCATCTGTTTCTCACTGGTTCATGCCTTAAGTTAGATGTTTTTTCTATGCTTGAATACTGTAGGTTAATGTGTGATACCTTTCCCTCTGAGCCTCAGCCACTAGACTTAAAGAGCAGAAACGAAAATTCAGGGGAAAAATTTGGAATAATAAACTTGTTAGAGCAATTAGCTAGTGACATACTGTACTGTACCTAGAAAACATTTTGATGAGAATTAATAGATATGGCATAATCTTTTATGATATTCATTATGTACAGCAGCTTGCTGTACTGCCCAAGATTGCATCTGGGTTTTATGAGGCACAATCACTTTACATACATCATCACTCTACATAAAATCTACGTAAAACCTACATAATTAAACATCATTAATAAAATATTATACACACACACACACACACACACACACACAACCTCAGTCTACATCACTCTCAATATAAATGCTACAACTGCTGTACTGTCTTTAGTAACAGTATACGGTGCGACACTAAATTCATGTGCTACTGTATATTTTTTGAGAAACTATGATAATATTTATAAAAACTGATATTTTTATAAAAGTGCCTTTCTGCCTCATGTATCTAATTTATTTCATTAGGTTGAAAATCACCTATTCAATAAAGACAACGGCACTTTACTGCTCATCTCAATCTTCTTTGAAATCAGTACTTCGTAACCTGTTTCAAATCCAAAAAGAAAGATACATGAAAAACTATGTTTCTTCAACACTGCTGGATGAGGAACCATGCTGTTCTTTTAAGCACGTCTGAGAAACAAATGAATGGTTTAGTTGCCAAGTTGCAGCAAGAATAACTAATTTCTCCAGGGCCTATTCAGTCGTTGTGTTGACTCAGAGAGCTCGCTATAGCGTGGACCTTAGGGTCGGGTCACAACTGGGAAGTGGAGCAATAACGCTTATTATAACCGGACATGTGACTGTGCTAATACTAAACCATTCATATGTTGAGTTTATATAATTAAAACATTAATATACAGTACACCTTTCCATTGATTCATTATTTTGATTACTCTCAAAAAGATTTTCTTGAAATCTTTGTGATTTCCTTCGACCGCTAAAGCCGTGGAGGCTCCACAATCTGGAAGAATTTCCATATCATCAGATGCATTACAGAAGACAGAGAAGGCGGCCACAGACACGATGTGCCTTGATGAAAACTAATAATGGATGCTGCCACAAGACCTAACGCTAAATAAATTAAAGGAGCTGCAAAAATAGCTGGCAAGTACCTGCATATAAAAACATTCTCTCATGTTCTTCAGAGTATGGAGACTAGACAGAAGTTCTTTCTCACAGAACACTATAAGTCTGCTCACATCACTCCAAGTCATTCTATGGTCTGATGACGCCAAGGATTAACAGACAAAAACAAGCCCATGGTGAAGCATGGTGGTGGCGGCATCACACTATACTGCTGCTTCTCTTCAGCTGGAACTGGGGCTCTAGTCAAGATACAGGGAATCATTGATCGCTCTAGACACCAATCTATTTTGGCAAAACCTGCAGGCCTCTGTTACACAGCTGAAGATGAAGACAGATTTCACAGCCCAGCCAGAGAATGACCCAAAGCACCAATCAGAGTCAATAAAGGAAAAGCTTCAGAAGGTCATGATTAACCTTTTAAAACCATTGACTCAGAGCCCAGATCTAAATCCCATCACGAACCTGTGAATCCTTCAAGAGAGTGAACACCAGGAAAGCAGCAGGACCAGACGGCATCTCAGGTCGTATTCTCAGAGCCTGCGCAGACCAGCTAGCACCTGTGTTCACTGAGATATTCAACATCTCTTTATCTCAGTCGGTGATCCCCACATGCTTCAAAGAGTCCATCATTGTTCCTGTTCCAAAGAAACCACATCCTGCTTCCCTCAATGACTATCGACCTGTAGCCCTCACCTCAGTAGTGATGAAGTGCTTTGAACGCCTTATCAGAGACTTCATCATTTCTTCACTACCCGACACACTGGACCCACTACAGTTTGCATACCGTCAGAACCGCTCCACAGACGATGCAATCTCTCATCTCCTCCACACATCACTCACTCACCTGGACACTAGGAAAGGGAATTATGTTAAAATGCTCTTCATCGACTACAGCTCTGCTTTTAACACAATAATTCCCTCCACACTCACCACCAAGCTGGAGCACCTGGGACTCAGCTCATCTATATGTCAGTGGATCTCCAATTTTCTGACTGGCAGACCACAGGCAGTAAGGATGGGCGGACATGTCTCAGCTACACTCACTCTCAGCACTGGAGCCCCCCAGGGTTGTGTTCTGAGCCCCCTGCTGTACTCTTTGTACACCCACGACTGCGTGGCCACTACCAACTCCACCTCCATCATCAAGTTTGCTGACGACACCGTCGTGGTCGGACTGATCACCAACAATGATGAGTCGGACTACCTAGAGGAGATTGGAAATCTGGAGAACTGGTGCCAGAGGAACAATCTCCTCCTGAACGTCAGTAAGACAAAGGAGCTGATAGTGGACTTTAGTACAAAGCAGGAGAGGAACTACCAGACCCCCGTCATCAACAGGAGCCCAGTGGAGAGAGTGGACAGCTTCAGATACCTCGGTGTTCACATCACGCAGGACCTGTCATGGTCCTGTCACATCAACACCGTGGTGAAAAAAGCCCGGCAGCGTCTCTACCACCTCAGACGCTTGAGAGACTTTAGACTGCCCTCCAAGGTGCTCAGGAACTTCTACTCCTGCACCATAGAGAGCATCCTGACGGGAAACATCACGACCTGGTTCGGGAACAGCACCATGCAGGACAGACGAGCTCTACAGAGGGTGGTGCGATCAGCCGAGCGCATCATCCGCACTGAGCTCCCTGACCTACACTCCATCTACAGCAAGCGGTGCTGGACTAAGGCCAGGAAGATCATGAAGGACCTCAGTCACCCCAGTAATGGACTGTTCTCTTTGTTGCGGTCTGGGAAGAGATTCCGCTCCCTAAAGGCCAACACAGAGAGGCTGAGGAGGAGCTTCTTCCCGCAGGCGATAAGGTCTCTCAACCACACAATCACACCTCCACACAGGACTAATAGCATCTTTTAAGCTCACAACATTGACTGCACAATCATGGACACATTCACACACACTCGCACTAAATATTTATACATCTGGACAATTGCACATGTCACCTTCATGCATATTTGCACAACCACTGACACTTTAATCCCATATTTCTATATTTTTGCAATATTTTATTATGCCCTTATGCACAGTTAATTTTACTAGTTAAAATAATTTCTTTAGTATTTCCTTTTTATTGATTATTTATTTTACGTACAAGATTTTATTTTCTTTTTTTAAAGTCACTGGCGGTCGTATAAAGCATTTCACTGCATATTATACTGTGCATGATTGTGTATGTGACTAATAAAATTTGAATTTGAATTTGAATCCTTGTTACAATCTGAAAGATTATGGAACATTTTTTACAAAGAGTATTAGAGAAACTGATGAGGCAAGCTGAGCTTGTAGAATCTTTCCCTGAAAGACTGAGTATTATTAAATCTTCCCTCTTGTTGGATTGCTGTTGGATCACATTAAAGGTAAACCTGACACGATTCTTAATCTCAATCTTACTTCATTGTTTCACATGACAAAACCCATTGGCATTTTTATATCCACTGTAGAGAGTCACTGATTGTGAACGCGCAAAAAAATATGTATTATTACTGCTGAGCACGAGAAATCACATTACGTCCAGGACATGTAGTCAGTGCTGCCACAAAAAACTAACATTTTATAATAGAGGAAATGTACTCACATTTACCACACTCCACACCAGTAGGTGGCAGTATTGCACCAACTGTACATCAACTCAAAAGAAGAAGAAGCAGCAATAATTTTGCAAATATTGCAAAAAAAAATAAATATGAATGAACTATAAAAGTATTTATATAAAGGTGTTTTATCAAAACTTTGCAATTTCCTGAGCTTAAAATGTTAACCTCTGGATGAACCCTGAATGAATCGTCTCTCTATATTAGCTTTAGTATATCTGAATAAAAGCCAAGTCCCTCTGAGCTGATTACGTCTGACCATGCAGAAGTAAAGTTAAAGGAGAAGCGAAAGGTGTCTGGCAGCGTTTCGGAAAATGTCAATTCTAAAAGTGATTTCCACAACTTTAATTTCATTTCTCAAATCTGGCAACAGTGTGTGTGTGTGTGTGTGTGTGTGTGTGTGTGTGTGTGTGTGTGTGTGTGTGTGTGTCAGGGCTCAATGTGTTTCACCGGCTCCCACTGGAATATCTAAACGTCTTCGTTCTCGTCAAGTTTGTACTCTGCGGTCAAAATGAAAATGATTTCCGCTTCATGTCACTGAATATCGATGATCTTTCAAAAGTGAGGTGTGAAAGTATGCTCTTCTAGGCGAAAAAAACATGCTACGTGTCGTCTCCAAATTTTACCTACAGTGACCTTCAGGAAGGTTTTCCCCAAAACACCAAGTCAACTTTAAAACAGTAGAACATTGGTGTGATATTCCAGAGCATTACTAACCTGCAAACTTTCTTACACCATGTTTAAACTCCTCCAGGACTTCCTGGTGCTCTGCGCTGAAAGAGAAAACGTCTTAGAATGAGCCACCTCTCAAAAGCAGTGATGATCACGTACAGCAGCAAATCAGCAGATACTCACAGGCTCTCCAGCGTGACCTGCGTAACCGCCGGCAGGTTGCTCAGGGTGTGGAGCGTGTCCTGGGTCAGATGGGGCACGGTGGCACAGCGGGTGTAAAGCAGACAGCCTGGAACTTCAAACGAGTGCTGTTCGGTTTGTCCGACGCTTGTCAAAAGCCCTAGACGGCAACCTCGCACCACCTTAGACAGTTCCAGCTTCATGGTGGTTAACGAAGTGAGAGAATCAACAAGCAGCTACTGGAAAAGTGAAGCAGAAAGACAAAGTTAATTCAAAACCTTAATATGATAACGTTTCAAATTACAGATTTAGAGAAGAACCGAGAAACAGGAAGTACAAGGTGGTATCAAAAAGTTTCAAGATTAGCACGACACAGAGCTGGTCGCTTTCACCGTACATCCTCCCTCAGATGCCTTAAACATGGCAGTAGAATTCGCTATTGATAGTCCATCCCCTGGGGGGAACTAAGAAACTTTGATGCCATGTTCCTTCTGCTCCTGGGTCAGCAACCTGGGGACGAACTTGACACACATGAGCATTGCCTGGACTGTTCTGTACGACACACGGACAGGAGCAGCAACGTTGTGGATTGTTCTCCGACGATCATCATGCACAAGTCGCCGAATGATTTCGACATTTTCGGGGTTTGAGCCTGTTGAAGGTCATCCAGCTCTCTCTGTCTTGCAGTGATGTTCTTCCGCTCTTGAAGCGCGCGGGCCAATCAAAACACCTCGAACGAAGACCACCAACGTCTACGTTTACGTTCATTATTTGCTGTCTGTGATGAAATAGCAGATGTGGTAATGCACATGGTCAGAATAGCACCAGTTGCTCCAGATGAACACAGGACGATCTTTTGGCACACTGACTTATGAAGGTCGGTGCTGCCTCTGACTGCGCATGCAGCCTTGTGCTGCCATCTGTTGGCGTGTTACAAATCTAGTCTCGAAACCTTTTAATACAATCTTGTTCAAGATCTAAATTTTTGAAGACTACAGTTTGTACCAGTCTTTAATAAGAGAATAGTTAAAATGGTTAAAAGGTTAAATCTAAAAATAAGATGATCAGATTTAATGTAATCAGTGATAGTATTTCAGCTTGAAGCCCACGTCCATGTCTCTTTGCAACAAAGATGAACCAGTTAATTTTCTTTATACTGTAATTTCACAGAATTTTGTTTCATGTGACAACATAAGATGGCATTTGCTTTCACTGGATTGGTGGCTAAATATTAGGACATTGCACAAAATGTACATAGCTCACAGGAATATTTAGAATCGGTCATTTCATCTTTGTGGAATCAATGGGAAAGAGAGGGAAAGTATGAAAAAAAGTTAAAAGTAGAAAAGATATGCCTTGTTTAAGCCAAGTTGTCAAAATACACTGCCTGTTCGGTAGTCAGAGAGTGAATCTCAGATGAAAAATCTAAACAGTAGATCAGATAAAGATCAAGTTTTGTCTTAAAACAAAAAATTCACTAATACCACTTCAGTGCTGCTATTTTGGCGGTGAAAATATGAACTAATGGCAGGAAAAATATCCAGTTTAACTTTTCTAATTAATATCTATTGGTGCAGGTGTTTGTTTACATTGAGCAAGTAGCGCATTAATAGCTTATTTTAAAGTAGATCATTATATTAAGCAATTTAAGCAATTAAGCAATTTCCCTTTGGGATTAATAAAGTTCTTTGAATCTTGAATCTATATCTAGTACATAAATATCATTGCTGCTCATCTTGATTTCACTTATCAGAAATCTCAGGTTTAACTTCAGTCAGAAATCAAAAGTTTCATTAAATTCTGTCCAGCCAGTTTTGGGTGATGTGGATAGAGAACTTGCATTGTTGTGATTGTTTTCATTTATCTTTTTTTTTTTTTAATAAGTAAGCAATTTATTATTATTTAAGGTAAACGTTTTCAATATTATTCGTACTACTCAGAATTCATTCACCCATTAGTTTTATTATATTAATTTTAAACTGCGAATAAATATAAATATATAATTAGTTTTTCAAGCTTTAGAATTATTAACAAATGTGTATTTAATAAACACTGTGGTCCCGACAGAAAGGGTCGCCTGTTTTGGTCTTCCGGATTAAATCGCTTTACAATCCAAAAAGTAATACGTGCTATTTAAGTTTAAAAGTTTTTACACCCCAATTTTATTCCTGAGTCTAAACATGTGACGGTTACAGGAATAGAAGCAGCACCTACCGGTGTCTACGCCAAGGGAACATATGAACACTTCAACAGTTACGCGTGTCCGTAAACGAAATAACACACTTTCCACATATTTATCCTTATTACTTTTATTATTTCCAGGATACACTGGTCATCATCTTCTTACCAGAATTTGGGAAACACGTTCAAAACAACGTGAAGTACTACAAGTCGCAGAATAATGAGTAAACCAGGATGTAAAGTCGCATGCTTATGACGTCACAACCAACATACTATGCCGTCATTTCACAGTTCGCTCATTTTAGACGTTTATTTGTATGTAAATACATTTTACCTTTTGTCATTCGACTCTATTATATTATTTGATTTTATTACAAAATAAACACATAAATAAAGGTTTATAAAACGAGCTCCTCGTGAAAGAGCCGAAACACGTTGCCATGGCTACGAGAGGACACGTCGTTAAGAATGTTGGGATTTGTAGTTTTAGGCAGGAACACATCCGTTCGCAAGCGCAGAACAATTTAGTTTTTGTCCTACTTTTCCCAGGATTCATCCTGGGACTGTTTGACGCTTCACGAGCTGTAGGAGATGTTTTTCGGTCTTTGAATGAAAAAGTTTGGGAAAATTACATCTTACGTGCTAATGTTTTACAAAACGTTTTATTTAGTTCAAGTATATTTTAATGTTTACTCGTAATCGCTAGATTCCGTTTGTTTTCGTATAACTGTATGACTTGGAAATGGCTCATCCATCACATCGGCCTGATCTGTTTCTCTGGAAAAGAGTCTCAACACCTGGACCTCAAGCAAGCAGCAAGGCAAGCTCATTCTCCATCACATATAATCACGTGGCCCTCGTATTCAAAGCAAACCACTTTTTGATATCTAGAGGTGTACCTTGTGGAGGTGACCAAGTCGATTATTCATCTGCTATAGTCACAGGGTCACATGACCTGCAAGGTGTTGACAGAAGTGCAGTAATTATTCCCTACAAATTCATTCCTATCACCTATAAATTAATTAGATTGTTAATAATAAATGAATATGGTATGTGTCATGATCTGTTCCGTTAACACTAACATTGCGTACTGTAGGTTAGGGTTAGGGTTAGAGACACTAAGCCTGGTAAGTAACAAGTACCACACTATTTATTTGTACAGAAATTTGATGAGGTGCCCTAAAACGCCCCTCTGCCTGTAACCCTACCCCCCCCCCCCCCATAACAACCCCTCGACTCACACCCCCTCCCCTCTGCACCCCTAATCCTGTTCACACATCATCCTGTGGAATAAATCCATCCAGAGGAGCATTTACCCAGATAAAGGCTCCATCCTGGATAATCCAGCGAAAAGTGATTTTAAAGGCACCTTGTAGGGTTTACATTACATATATCTGAGATTGGACAGATCCATTACCACATTACAAGACAGAGATATCCATTAAACAAGGAAAAAATATATACACTGCCTCACCAAAAAAAAAAAATGTGTAAAATGAGTGTGTGTAAATGATTCCTCATGCCCAGAGAAGCACTCTATTACAACCTGAGTCGTCTGAATACGACTCCATAGATGTCATAACCTGGTCATTCAGTGCATTCAGGTCATCAGTTCTTCTTACTTTTTCAATACAACGTTGCTGAGAATAGACCTGAGCAACTGAAGCAACCTCGACAAGATATCGATGTATCTTGTGCAGTTGCATGATGTGCACATCGAAGCATGCCCTTCCCTTCTTATCCTTATGCGTCCATCGCTCTGGAATAGGGTCGATCTGAACTCATCACACCACATGACCACATGAGTCTTTGCTCCGAAGTTCATTCTTTGTGCTCCCTACCAAACTGATACCTTTTTTTCTGATTAGTCTCACTAACAAGTGGTTTTCTGATGTACACACGGCTGTTTAGTCCCAATTCTATGAGCTCTCATCACACTGTGTGTGTGTGTGTGTGTGTGTGTGTGTGTGTATGGAAATTCCTTTCCTTTCACTATTACACACAGCTCTGATTTCTATGTAAAAAAAAATTTTATGATGCAACTTCACCAATCCCAAACTGTTTAAACCATTCCTGCAGGCACATCTGGCTAAAGGGGATATAAACACATGGATAAAGGTTAGTACTACAGATGTGTTGCATGTTTTTCTGGTTTAAATCCTTATTCACAGAATGAAAGATCAGCTAATTTCCTCTCTTTACAGAAGGTCGAGATGGCTTCGGAGTTCGCTGTATCCGAAGTGTTTTCATCGCGGAAAAAGCACAACGGTAAAACGAGCCACACTGTAGCCCTGCAAAGCACCGATCAGCTCCAGGACCATGATGACGCATTCAGCGAAGGTACACATGCATCTGCTCATCTTAGTCATAAAACATTATTAAAAAAATAAGGATTATGTACATCCAGGCGATTATTATCACAAAAGGAATCCTGATGAGCTTTAATCAGCCCGATGTTCAAGGTGGTATCATAAAGTTTCGAGCTTCACACGTCACAGATCCGGTCGTTCTCACCGTACATTGCAGCACCGCCATAAACTTTCCGGATCATGACAAACATCTCTGTAGAAGACGTGGTAACGCAGGTGATCAGAATAGCACTCGTCACACAGCTCCTGATGTACAGAGGACGATGTCTTTTGGCACACTGACTTATGAAGCTCGGTGCTGCCTCTGATCTGTTGCCGTGTGATACTGTAAAACTAGTCTTGACACTGTTTGATAAAACTTCATGCTTCACTTTGACAGGTTTGTGTGTACTTTTTTTGCTTTGTAACCCACAGCCCAAACTATTCTCAGCGACTGGATGAACAAGAAACTGCGCTTAGAGCTTGAAGTGGATGAGGACGAGGAAGAGAAGGAGGACGAGCGGATCGAAGAGCGACCTGCAAACCTGAACTATAAAAATTTTAACGGTACAGATTGATGTGATGTAACACAAACGAACTCAACGGCAATATTAACAGATCACATTTGATTATTTAACTTTTTTTTCTTTTTTTCTCAGGTATCTATTCCCAACTCGCGTGTGAAGACGAGAGTTTTGAGGTGAGCCACTTCCTCCAGGACTTGATGGAGAAAGACGTGACGCGCAGCGAGGCAGTACAGGGGCTCTGGCTGGACAATGAGAAGAAGAGAGGCCGTGACCCAAACGTCACCATGGAGGTACGACACCAGCAGGTCAAGGAGCGGCGTGCGCAGAGGGAAGCGGAGCGGGAGAGGCGGCTCAGGGAGCAGGAGGCGCGGAAGGAGGCGCTGACGGAGGTAAAGCGGTTGGAGTGCGAGGAACAGAGGAAGAGGGAGAAGGAGGCTCAGAGAGAGGACGCGCTTTTGCAGCAGGAAGTGGTGCGTCTGCGCAAACTGATGCGGGAGAAGCGGAGCACAGAGCAGCAGGGACGCAAAAGGTTCTAAACAACATGATTGTCACAAGATTCTGTTTATTGAAATAGTTGTTTGTGATCGGACATTGTTTAGGTAAAAGATCTACGGGTATGCTGTTATAGGAAAACGATCAGCAATATTATGCTTTTCATCCTAAAAATATCCTAAATATATTTTTCCTGAATAGGGACCAAGAGAGGTTGGAGAACTGGAACAGCATCAAGAACACGGTTCTACTGAAACCTGGCTTTGTCACCCAGAGGCAGCTGAGACACAGAGAACAAGAAGTGGAGGCCAAGATCTGCACTGTCAATCTGCGGGTAAGGAAACGTCTAAATCAAAGTCCAATCTCGTTGAAATAATATATATGTACCTGGATGTTCTTATATACCAGGGGCGTTCGAGTCAAACCGGGACTTTTGTCCGACAAGAATCTGTTTATATTGAGTGATCCAACATACTGTACTCCGTGCTCAAATACTTTCATTGTTTCCATAGCAACTAACTCTGGATGTGCAGTACAGTGGATGGAAAATAATTTATTTTTTTTAATGAAAGTACTTTTTTTTTTATTGTCGTCGCTGCCTGTATGTGTGACACTAATAGTAGTGTTTTTTTTTTCCTCCAGTGTATGCATAAGCACTTCTCCGCCTGGTACTCCTTGGTGTTAGAGAGGAGGATGCGTCTGGGTAAAGCGGCCGCGCTCTGTGATTGGAGGAGGCAGCTGAGGGCGTGGCGGGCGTGGAGGGAGCTGGTGTGGGAAAGGAGGAAAGAAAAAGAAGCTGAGAGAATCGAGGAGGAACTGAGGCTGGAAAACAGGTACACACACATTGTACACACACACACACACACACAAACATTTAGTGGTGAAGTCTGTATTGGAAAGTTGCACTTAGAAATCTCACAGGACTCCAGGTCAGTCCCGAGGGTTTGATCTAAAGTGTGTGTGTCCGCTCCGTGTAGACGATGTCAGCTAGCGGAGGAGAGTGATCGGAGACGGCTCCTGCGGCGCTGCCTGGGTGATTGGCATTTGTGGTGCCGGATGGAGAGAGAGCGGCGGGATCTGCTCAGGCAGCAGGAGGAAACCAGGCGGAAGATGACGGCCCTGATCGATGCCGCTGCCTCTGGGAAGCTAACAACAAAGAACTGCGTCGAACCACCGATCACAGTCCAGCCGGAGAGTATGAACCAATCAGAGAATCCCACTCAGCTGGTGAGTGAAACCATTAAACATTTCTTAAATTGTGGTACAATACTTTATACATAAATGTCAAATATGTCTTAATATCTTTCTTTTTATAAATATTATAAAGACACAAATGTTAAATAAAAATAAAGTGTGTGAGGAAGATGTTGTGCCAAGACAAATCACCAGAAGTCTTCACTGTGCCTTGGCATCAATCCTCCACACCGGAGACCAACACTGTTCTTCCAGAAGATTGGATCCCACAGCTGGTGTGGTTTTAGTGATGGTGTCCAACACAGCCCTCTGGACTCTCCCACAGGTGTCAATTAAGGTCAGATCTGGTCATACAGTAAAGGTCATCGCATTTGACCTTAACATCAGTTTCATCCTCATCAAATAGTGTGACATGTTGCTGTATGGGGGGGGAGGGGGAACGACAAATGGAGCCAAATCGTGGCAGCAAAGTAAATAAATCAATAAAGACCCGAAAAGTATAACGCTGTACAAGGACCAGATCAGAATTTTCTCACATGTCTGTACACCTGTGCTTTAATCATCCATGTACTGAGAGGTTAAAGAAGTGCAGCCCTACAATAATATCACTCTCTTTATCTGGCCCGTCACCTGCATGCATTAGGTTTCTCATCTAATCAGCCGTAACATTAGCACATTAACAGTGATTATCAATTATATACCAGTAAACTGGTGACAGGATCATGGGCATCCGAAGTTCATCCAGGGACCAAAGGCCAGCCAGTCCGGTCTGATCCCAAAGAAAACCAGCACAGAATTGCCATAAACAATTAATGAGAGACAAGAAACAGTCAAAGACTAGAATACCCGATGTACCACAGCTTGCTGCACACGGAGACCAGCAAGTAAAGTGCCCAAGGCCGTCGACCAGGGCTGCCAACTTTACCCGATCCCAGTGCGATGGGCCACCCATGGGATGAGCCAGAAGTCTGATCCATCGAGGGCCGACCTCGCAACCCACATCAATGAACGTCCTGGTGCCAGGCACCACAGCACGCCTCCGGAGACCCTGTGGAGTCATGCCCCGAGGGGACAGACGGATAGACAGACAGACAGAGTAATGCAGGTCTAAGACAACGAGGCTTCTACAGTACATCATATTTAATCATAAAACATTTTCAAGTTCATTCCTTTTATATTTATGTAAAGACTCATGGATAATTAAAGTAATTTCTCACACCTGGCTTGTTTTTCTCTTCTCTCAGCAGCAAAGATTTCTCCTTACTGAATATTTAAAAGCAGGAAATTTCTCCCGCTGGACTTTGTTAGTTTTATCTCCTGTGCTTTTGTGCTTTTTCTCTTCAATGAGACATGAACGATTGAGTTAATTAAAAAATGAAAACACCAGCAAAAAAAATTTTTTTTAATGGAACCTTTTAGAGAAGACACATGTTCGGGTAATCATTTACAACCCCGACGGAGACATTAACATAATAATCACAATACAATTCCTACTTCTTTATTAACGTTTCATCTTCAGGCCCAGGTACCAGTACAAAGAGCCGCCTCAGCTCCCTCGACACCCACCCAGGCCTGGCAGGTGACTCGTCGTCACGCCGCAGTCTCTTTAGCCGAGGCTCGGGAAGGGCAGAAACCGAGCGGCGCCCCCCGCTGTCAGAGTGCAGAGATGCGTGGCGGACGGTACGACCATCGCCACCTGGCTCAGCAGAGGACCATCGCCGAGCAGAAACGCCGTCTTAAAGAACAGCAGGACATCATCTCCGAGCTGCAGGAGAGACAGAAAATCATGGAACTCAGACAGGAAGCAGAAAAAGCTGAACAGTTAGCAGTCCAGCTCAAACCGTTTCCATCGCAAAGTGTCTTCAAGACAAGGTACCGTCTCTGCATCTTTCACACGATTCGTGAACATAAAAGAAATTCCGGAAAAAGGAAGCTTTGCAGATAAGGTGTTCATGTTCTTCACAGTCACGGATCGAAAGGTGAACGCGGCGGCGCCAGTCGTCCAGCCCCCAAAGAACATGACAGTCATCAGGCCAGCCCTCCATCCTCACTGCGAGGTCAGATTTACATACATTCACAATCACACACACCCCTCTACCGCTGGAGCTGACAGCTACTCCGAGACGCATTCCTGCTTTTTTTTTTTCCTGAGAGAGAATATTTGATGAGAACACTTCAAAATCTCGCAGGCTGAATTTAGTACCACGAGGAATGACAGAGAATATGAGATGAAGTCTGTTCACACACAAGTAATACGACACACACTTAAGATTTATGGACAAATGTAGGGACCAGGATTTGAACAGCATGAACACTTTATTTTAATCTTTTGTTTGTCTCCTTAAACTGCACTAGAATTCTCTTAACACTAGCAAGATGTTATTTTTAAATAATAGAAATGTGAAATGTACTGGAGATCTGAGCTGATTCTTAAAAAGAGTATGCCGCTTCACTAAACAAGCACAACCTTCTAGCTAGAACAAATAATCAAATGCTAATGTAGGAACGCTGATTGTACCGAGACGTTCCTCGATAATCCCGGGCCTGACCTTTGTGTTCTTACTCAGCCATGGAGGAGCGAGCTCGGCAGCGTGCGGAGCGCAGGATGGAGTTGGAGGAGATAAAGAGGAAGCGGACTGAGGAGAAGAGGGTGAGCGTCAGAAGGGTCACCAAAAACAGTCAGATGGTTTCCTTAATTTAAATAATTTCTTTTTGGTTTTCTTTCCTCAGGCTCAGATGAAGGCTGAGGAGGAGGAGAGGCAGAGGCAGGAGCGCATAGAGGCGGAAAGAAAGAAGGAGGAGTGGAGAAAGAAGAAGGAGGTGTGTGTTTTTGTGTTTCGATGAAAATATTCAGTGAAAAAGAAAGGCGGAACAGCGGTGTAGTGGTTAGCATTGTCGGCTCGCGCCTCCAGGGTTCCAGGTTCGATTCCCGTCTCTCTGTGTGCATGGAGTTTGCATGTTCTCCCCGTGCTTGGTGGGTTTCCCCAGGGTAATCCGGTTTACTCACACAGTCCAAAGACCTGTGGATTAGATTAATAGGAGTTTACAAAATGCCAGTAGTGTCTGTACCCCTCCTCTTGCCCTAAGTCTCCTGGGATATACTTGAGTAAAAGTACAGAAGTACTCGCCTTCAGATTTACTTAAGTATTAAAAGTACAGAGCTTGGGCTTCAGAGTGGCGCAGTGGTAAAATCGCAGAGATCGCGAGTTCGATTCCCCGGTGATGCTGTAACCTCTCGCAGCCGGAGGTCTAGAGCTCCCTGTGGCCGAGATCTGCTCCCTCAGAGGGGAGGGATGAGAGCTCCCACATTAATCACGGCTCTACAGCCAATCAGGGGCGTCTGTGAGCTCACGCAAGCGGAAGGAGCGGATAGCGCTGTCCTCCGAGTGTTACGCCGCCCCCAACGGTGCGTGAGCGAGCAGTTCGTAAAGATGCGGTCGACTGGAAACATGAGATCGTCTTCGGCCCTCCGGTCTGAGTGGTAGTAGTAGCCTTAATGTGGGAGCCCCCTAGTGATGGGGAGGAATTGGACACGACTAAATTAGAGAGAAAATCGGGGAAAAATCCAAAAAAGGAAAAAATGACAGAGCTTGTATTGTCTCTCTGTCTCTCTTTGCTTCCCAATTGTGGACGTGCTGTTTTCATCGCTGTCTGTTTCATCTCCACTTTGGTTTCTGTTACGTTTTTGGCGAGCCTGGAAGGAAAGGCAAGTCCCGCAATCACGCACAATAGTCAGCGGGTGGTGAAATTCCTGCTTCAGATACTACACACCACAGCCGTTAGGTAAAGTAACACCATGAAGAAAGTAGATAAAGATATTTTCACAAAGTAAAAGTAATAAAATTGTGATGCAGTAACCTCTCGCAGCTGGAGGCCTGGAGAGAGCTGATTGGCCGAGCTCTCTCAGAGGGGAGGGGTGAGGGGTACTTTTCACTCTCAAATTAATCACGTGAGCTCACGCTAGCAGAAGGAGAGGATAGTGCTGTCCTCCGAGTGTGTTACGTGAGCAAGCAGTCCCAAAAGATGTCGTTGGCTGGCGTAGTAGCCTTGAATGAGGCTAAAGAAAAAACTACATAAACCATTGAAATACTGAGTGTGTGTGTGTGTGTGTGTGTGTGTGTGTGTGTGTGTGTGTTTAGAGGGAAATAGAGAAGCAAAGGAGAGCAGAGCTGGAGCAGAAGTTGTTAAAGCAGGCAGGAGAGCACTACCTCCGATCACTGCTGCTGTACAAAGGAATAACACCATGGAAGCGTCTGGTGAAGCAGAGCCACGCCAATGATCAGGTGACCACACACACACACACACACACACACACACAAATGTGCAGACCCATACCCAGTGGGTTTTGACTTGTTCCCAGCCTCACATATCACCCCACCGCTAACACGCGCGCTCCGCACGGAGCCCATCTGCTGCCTTTCACACAGCGCGACTTCAGTCCTGCGCTTTACTGATGTCCCCGTCATATCTGTGCTCTTACACCTGGTTATCAAGATGGACGGGCAAAGACAGGATATTGGACGTCTCGTTGGAGAAGAAAACAAGGAGGAGAAAGAAGTATCCTCCAAATCCTATTAGTCACAAAAGCGGCAAGAGGTGGCAGCCAACCAGACGGCCTGTGCAGTCTGAGGACGTGGCTGTCCGGTGATCCATGGACTCATTACACACCCGAGTGACAGGCTTGGCATTCTCTCTCTCTCTCTCTCTGCTGTGTCTGAAGCATAGCATCGCATCATTCCAAAAGCGATCTCGATACACACATTTATCCCACTCCTGTGCTCACACGATGATGCCAGTCTCAGGGAATCAGGGTATCTTATTATGCAAACTTCAGTTTGCTAGACAGACGGGTCTTCAGTGTGTATGAACAGATGAAAAAAAAAACTAAACAAAAATGCTTGTATTGTATAGCTTTTGGCTTTAACGTGGTTTAACCCCCCCCCCTATTGTGACTTCATATGAGAAGAGCTCCTCCCCTCAGCTTGTTGCTCAACAATATGGTGCATTTGGACACAAATTGAAACAGTTTTTTTTTTTTTTTCCTTTATCAGAAAGCCGAGGTGCATCACACGCAGGCTCTACAAAGACGCTGCTTTCTGCATTGGCGCCACACAACAGACGAGGCCCTGGCGGAGAAAAAGAGCCACTCAGACCAACTGTACGAGCGCATCCTGCTTCAGCGAGCTCTGTCCCGCTGGAAAATGGTAGAAATTTATAGCCGCAATCCATTTTTCTTTCCCAGCTATTCTTGTCTCCAGCTTTTTAGATGCAGTGATGCGTTTGAGAGAATAAATTTCAGCCGTGTTCACGCTTATTGCACCTGTGCTGACTAATCCCCCTGTGATTACTCAGTTTAAGCTCCTGCAGTCTCACCTGGAGGTACAAGCTGAGCACTTTCACGCAATTCAGATACAGAGGAAGGTCCTGAAGGTGCTGCTGGATTACGCAATGCAGCAGAGACTAGAGGGCTGGGACAAAGAGCAGAGGGCTGACGAGTTCAGTGCCAGGTCAGCAAACTAACCACTGACAAAACTCCAGGCTTTGTGTGAGCTTTATGAGCTGACCTGCTGTTTGTATGTATGTATGTGTGTGTGTGTGTGTGTGCCTCAGGCGAGTGGTGAGCAGGTGTTTTGCTGCTTGGCGGCGTCTACCGGCAACGCTTCAGGAACAGAGAGAGAGAGAGGATAGGAGAGAGCAGCTCCGACGCAGGGTGTCCGAGATCCTCCCGGATTTCAGACCGCCACCAGTGGACGACGTTTGGAGCTCGGCGTCACACAGCTAACAACAGGGGGGGGCTAGAAACTTTGGGAATGAGCCGCGGTTCTCCCTGGATGGAAGTGCACACACATTAAAGACAAATTGGGAATGCGGAATAAACCTAATCTGCATGTCTTTGGACAGTGGGAGGAACCCGGAGCACCCGGAGGAAACCCACCAAGCAAAGGGAGACCGTGCAAACTCCACACACAAAGACCCGAGGAGGGAATCAAACCCTCGACCGTGTAGTGTAGACGTACAGTGCTAACCAATACGCCACCATGCTGCCTCACTGTGAGGCAATTTTTCTTACATATATATATTATATATATATATATATATATATATATATATCTGTGGAACACATGGAAATGAAAACAAAATTAGCTGTTTATAATCTTTTTGGAAAAAGTTTTATTTTGCTCTTTTGTGAGTCACAATCAGTTTGAGCGGCTGTTTTGAGCAGCTGGTTTCTGATGCATCATGGTACACAGATCAGAGCAAACACTGCTTGGTTAAAACAGATGAAACCTGTGTTCTTCCATAAAACCTTTTTTTTTTTTTTTTTGCATATACTGTGTGTGTGTGCGTGTGTGTTGAGTGTTCTTAACAAGGCTTTACAATGAGATGAAAATTCCACATATTTATTAAGACCTGATTTCTTAAACACTGCAACTTGACTACTTGTTTAACACATACAAGGGCCGTTCAAGTCAAACCGGGACTTTGGATGAAACTTCTCCTAAATGAAGGCATAAATCGGATTATTTATTTACACAAATCTGATTAACATTTCCAGAAGATGCTTGAAAATCGGCGGATAACTCTGCTGGGATTACAGCCCTGATCCTCTTTCCAAGCCATTTCCACATGTTTGGACTACTAAAGGAGTTCCTGGGAGGCCAAAGTTTTAGAGATGAAGCATGCAGTCCGATCATGGCTCTGGTGTACTGAGAAAACTTTCTACCTTGATGGTGTCCAAGCACTTGTGAAATACTGAGATACAGTAAGTGCATTGATTATATAGAGAAATAAACTCAGAAGTTTTCACTCCCAGAACTGTTTTCCGAGGTTTGACTTGAACACCCCTTGTATATTAAAGGCTGTTATTTTATTTTATGCACATTAACTCTGACGCCGTCTGCGTTTTTTTTTTTTTATAGACGTCTGGAATCTTGGGCAAGAAAGCATTTTTTTTCCTTCCTATGTCCCAGCAAGGCACTAAATCAAGCTATGATGGCGTCTACATAAGAACACTTTACATACGGGTGGAGACAGACGCAGCAGATTAAATGTTATGGGTTCATGGAATACATTCTATGGCTTAAGACTAAGAGATGTCGGGTTTGATGCCCGGTTCGATACCCATACTCCCTCAGTGTTGAGGTG
The DNA here is from genome assembly GCA_030522415.1 of Channallabes apus. Lineage (NCBI taxonomy): Eukaryota > Metazoa > Chordata > Actinopteri > Siluriformes > Clariidae > Channallabes > Channallabes apus. The sequence continues at coordinate 29,269,327 of CM060115.1, read as the reverse complement.
CAGCGATGAGGCAGGCATTGTGATTTGGTTATAGCCAGATGAAATATAATATCCTGCTGCCACCTAGTGGACAAAAACATAAACCTTTTTGCCAACAAGAAAAATAAAAATTAATCTTCAGTGCGACAGCTTTAAACATGACCTCTGAAAAGTCACACTTCCTTAAGGCTCAGACTTTATGCAGATGTCTACACCAGATCTGTGGGTTTCAAGGCTTTAGGCTGCACCGTCTCGGCCATGGTGAGGAATTCAGTCCAGTTGCTCCAGAAGCCGTGGGAGTACACGCCAGTGTCGATGATGAGGCCCCAGACGAGACTGCGGCCCGTCCTGTCCCTCAGAGCAGCCCGAGCCTCGCGCTCCGTTATGTTGTAGCTGACGTTGATTAGCTGCAGCACCAGCAGGTGGAGAAGACCTCCAGTGACGATGCTGCTGTACCAGGCACAGGTGAAGCACAAGGCAGAGCTGTGCACACACACACACACACAGGATTAGATTATTAATGATTTTTACATCTTTAAGTTTTAATTATTGGGCCTGAAACATGAAACATCTAGATTTACATCTAAGTTAAATTAGGTTTAAACAGAGGCTTCCTTTAAGGACATCATTAGGGGCTCTTACATTCAATGAACCGTACAATTGTACATAATATCCAATCATTTTTATAACTATTTATTAGAACAACGCTGCTCTTTTATTACATCCCTTCACCTACACAAAAGCATCCAGATCTGTAGCCTTTATTCTCGTAGTGTAACCACCCTGCAGAGGCATCATGACAGAGATGCTGATTACATTCACAGTAGCTGTGTAAAAGGGTTCACACCTGGACTGACTGTAGACATCAGGACAGTAGAACAGGGCGGTCAGGACGCTCTGGGTGGGACACACACTGCGCAGCACCAGACTGATCCCATACAGTGAGGTCAACAAGAAGAAGATGAGCGTCAACAGGAAGTTACGATGGTTGGCTTGACCCACACAGCTGTTAATCCTGTCGAAGCAACAGCACGACTCAGGATTCACTTGTATAATCATAGCATTCTCTAAAGATTCAATTCTTTACTAGCTATAGTTCTCAAACTTTTTCCCCCATTTATTTATGCCTATAAATTCTTAATCTATCTAAAATATAAAGAACTGACCCCCCGCCTTCATCTCTAATAAATGTAAAGTAAATAAACATTTTTAATTTTTATTTAATTGGTCTTGAATGATCAATTTAATTATCTGCGTTACAGTTACCTGCTTTACCAAATACAGTGGTGTGAAAAACTATTTGCCCCCCTCCAGATTTCTTATTCTTTTGCATGTTTGTCACACTTAAATGTTTCTGCTCATCAAAAACCGTTAACTATTAGTCAAAGATAACATAATTGAACACAAAATGCAGTTTTTAAATGAAGGTTTACGTTATTAAGGGAGAAAAAAAACTCCAAATCTACATGGCCCTGTGTGAAAAAGTGATTGCCCCCCTTGTTAAAAAATAACTTAACTGTGGTTTATCACACCTGAGTTCAATTTCTGTAGTCACCCCCAGGCCTGATTACTGCCACACCTGTTTCAATCAAGAAATCACTTAAATAGGAGCTACCTGACACAGAGAAGTAGACCAAAAGCACCTCAAAAGCTAGACATCATGCCAAGATCCAAAGAAATTCAGGAACAAATGAGAACAAAAGTAATTGAGATCTATCAGTCTGGTAAAGGTTATAAAGCCATTTCTAAAGCTTTGGGACTCCAGCGAACCACAGTGAGAGCCATTATCCACAAATGGCAAAAACATGGAACAGTGGCGAACCTTCCCAGGAGTGGCCGGCCGACCAAAATTACCCCAAGAGCGCAGAGACGACTCATCCGAGAGGACACAAAAGACCCCAGGACAACATCTAAAGAACTGCAGGCCTCACTTGCCTCAATTAAGGTCAGTGTTCACGACTCCACCATAAGAAAGAGACTGGGCAAAAACGGCCTGCATGGCAGATTTCCAAGGCGCAAACCACTTTTAAGCAAAAAGAACATTAAGGCAATTTTGCTAAAAAAACATCTCAATGATTGCCAAGACTTTTGGGAAAGTACCTTGTGGACCAACGAGACAACTTTTTGGAAGGTGCGTGTCCCGTTACATCTGGCGTAAAAGTAACACAGCATTTCAGAAAAAGAACATCATACCAACAGTAAAATATGGTGGTGGTATTGTGATGGTCTGGGGTTGTTTTGCTGCTTCAGGACCTGGAAGGCTTGCTGTGATAGATGGAACCATGAATTCTACTGTCTACCAAAAAATCCTGAAGGAGAATGTCCGGCCATCTGTTCATCAACTCAAGCTGAAGCGATCTTGGGTGCTGCAGCAGGACAATGACCCAAAACACACCAGCAAATCCACCTCTGAATGGCTGAAGAAAAACAAAATGAAGACTTTGGAGTGGCCTAGTCAAAGTCCTGACCTGAATCCTATTGAGATGTTGTGGCATGACCTTAAAAAGGCGGTTCATGCTAGAAAACCCTCAAATAAAGCTGAATTACAACAATTCTGCAAAGATGAGTGGGCCAAAATTCCTCCAGAGCGCTGTAAAAGACTCGTTGCAAGTTATCGCAAACGCTTGATTGCAGTTATTGCTGCTAAGGGTGGCCCAACCAGTTATTAGGTTCAGGGGGCAATTACTTTTTCACACTGGGCCATGTAGGTTTGGATTTTTTTTCTCCCTAAATAATAAAACTCCTCATTTAAAAACTGCATTTTGTGTTTATTTGTGTTATCTTTGACTAATAGTTAAATGTGTTTGATGATCAGAAACATTTTGTGTGACAAACTTGCAAAAGAATAAGAAATCAGGAGGGGGGCAAATAGTTTTTCACACCACTGTCCATTGTTACTACATTAATTATTATTGTGTTTCTTTTACAGTATGTTGACTATATAACATTTATAATGATTTATATATACACTGTCATTGTATTTATCTTTTTTTTCCCTATTTCTCTTATACAGTTTTCCTTCTGTTTTGTACAGCAGCAACATATTAAAGTAGTAATAAAAAAAGTCTGTTTATTTATTGTTATGGTAATACTTGCCCTAGACCACGAGGTAGTACATGGCAACACTTTTCAGAGAAAGAAACGCACCAGACACAGTGATGGTCCAGACGTAGGACACAAGTGCCGCAGATCCTGCAGTGTCCAGCTCTTGGAGGTCGCACCAGTTTGCAGAACGCACACCAGTTCCTCCTGTTGCTGCCGTCTTTCTCCAGCTTGGTGCCCTGCTCAGCAGGACTCGTCCGATTGGCGATCACCACTTGATGCCGTGAGCCGTCGTGGTAGACGGGGTCTATGTCCTGGGGGGGGCTGTGATACGTCACCGTGCTGTGCGTGTTGGCGGGACCGAGCTGGACGTAGCCCGGCCCTTTCTTGGTCCGAATAAGAGCAACGATGGTAAGGGCCACCCCTAGTGTTATGATCCCCAGCTGGACGTTAGTGACATCGCCTCGTGGCGCGACCGTGGTGAGGAAGAGGTAGTACATGTAGAACAGGGAGAACAGTGCCAGGCTGAGGAAGAACAGTGTGCGTCCTTTCTTGCGGTGGGTGAAGTAGTAATACCAAAGCACCATCCCGGGCAACGCCGTCAGGACCACGACACCCAGCAGGTAATGCAGAGCGGCAACATGCAACAGGATGGGAAGCAGGATAAGAGGCGGGATCGAGGACAGGTCGACTTTTTTAGCTCCTGTGATCCAGGGTACTCGTAGACGATCCGTGACCGTGTCCGCCACTCGAGTCAGCGAGTCCGGGTTCTGGGCTTCTCTCTTCATCCATCTGTGAAACAGCAGAGAATTTATTATAAGTGGTGTAAATTTTACACTATTAGAGATTAAAATCTACACAAACAGCACATAATCAAGAATCTTTAAATGACGTACACTTCCTTTACTTTTGGCTCACTTTTATAAACTACATCACGGTTCCTGTTCCAGGTTTCTCATCCTTACAAGACAGTTATTGAACGTTTTTAATGATTTGTATACAATAATGTTCTATACTGAACTAGTTCGAGCTTTCTTTTTTAATAGATTCGACCGATCCGAGGCCACAGATCATCTGTTTGCCCCTCTACCCTATCTAACTCCAATAATTCCCTTATTATGTGATGGCCCTCCATCCCACACAGCTCGTCCCTCACCTGTCACAAGCCTCGTCCAGATCCTCACAGTCACAGCAGCACGCTGCCATGTGACTCCGCCCACCATGCCGGTCCAAATACTCACAGCAGCACAACGGATCGTCCGGCTCCGTCGCTTTACTGGTGCGCTTCTTCATGATGGACAGCAGCTCATCGGAAAAGCCTCAGAAGATCATCGTTCACCTGTAGGGGAACGAAGAAAAGGAGACACGGATTGATCCTGGCGGCTTGTTTACACACTACAGACTCATCCATTATATATCCCTTGTTCCGCTGCCAATGTTTGCTTTAATAGCTCAGATTTCCGAGGCGAGCGCTTCATTCAATCCTGAACAGTGTAGCCGTATATATCGCATGGCCTCAGCCAGGCAATCAGACCCTGAACTACGAGCCAAAAAAAAAAAGCTCAGGGTTCGATCGCAGATGATAGGATCGTGCTGCTGCTACTGTTCACCAGAGCCAGACATTTAACCTTGAATTTCTTTCTTCGAATGAAAATGCATAATGCAACAGTTAAAAAAAATAAAAATACTGTGCTGTAATTATAGCACAGTATTTTTATTTTTTTTTAACTGTTGCATTACCTCTAACAGGGATTTGTAACATGGTGTGATTGTGGGCAGAAACAACAGATTAAAGTTTGGACAAAAACAGACAAATTAACAAGTTTTATTCCGTGTTAGGCTTCGCGAATTACTACAATTAAAGAAAATACGTTATACTGTACATGCATTTTTTTTTGCATATTTGTCACCCTAAAATGATTCAGACTATCAATCTATTTTTTATATTGTACAAGAAAACCTAATTTAGTTCAACTAAATAAAATTTGGTTTTTGAATGATTTCATTTATTAAGGGAAAACGAAAAACTGTTCAAACTTGCTTGGGGCTATGTGACAAAGTAATTGCTTATTTAAGTGCTTACCAAGGGTGGCACAATAGGGTAGGGTGGTACCTTGGCATACGAATCACAAATGTTCATACAGAAATTAAGTAAAAATTTGCCTCAGCATACGAGCGACTGAACCAAGCATTGGCTTGCCCCTACATTGCACGCATGTTTGACTTGTGCCTACACTGCGCATGCGCATAAGCTGTGTTTTTTGTGGGTTTTTTGTATTTTGTGCAAGATTTAGTAAAGACATAGCACCAGGGTCCAAAGAACGTTAGCAAGACCGGAAGCAAAAAGAAAACGGAGCCACTTTCAGTTTAATTTTTAAAAAGCATTCGGTGCCAAAAGTAATTATAAATTAAGATTAAAGGAGGCTTAATGTCTGTTTATTTCATATTTTACATCATATAGGGTACATGTCATTTTGATTGTTTTTATATGCAAAACTATGATTATAGCGCTGGAAAATTTATGATATTTTTGGGTGGATTATATGGAACGGATTATCTGCATTTACTGTATATTATTTCATACGGGAAAATGTGTTTCACAATATGAAATTTCGCTTAAGAACTCCCCTTCAGAATGTATTAAATTTGTATGCCGAGGTGCCGCTGTACTCATGTTCAATTCCCTTGTGAAGCTGTTGAATAAAGGTTTACTTTAAAACTTTTAAGTTACGGCAATTTGTTTAAAGGTTAAAAGGGAAAAAAAACTATGAATCAGATTATTTATATAATCACAATACTTGCAGAATCGCAATATTAATCGAATCAACACCTACGTAGATATCGTAATAATAACAAATCGGGAGATGACTGGTGATTCCCATCCTACAAACAAGCTTTCCGGACAAGATCAGAGAATTAAGCACTTAACGGTTCTTTAAGGAAGGCTGGACTGGAAAATCAGCTTTAAGAGGCCGAGAAGGGAAGACGAGAGAGAGTGAGACCTACAGTTGGCGATAATGTATCCTAATGGATTCCAAACAACAAGAAAGAAGAAGAAGCAGCTTTCTGGACCGGAAGTCTGTTTTATAAAACAAGTTTTTCAGCCAGTTGTGCAGGAGCAAAGGTTTAAACTGATTTCTTGAGGTTTTTTTTGTACAATAGGGCATGTTTTAAAAACTACTTTATATGAAAGGTGCCTACTGCACCTTTTATTTAGTTAATTTACATATCAGGGGGCGGCACGGTGGCTTAGTGGTTAGCACTACCGCCTTGAACCTCCAGGGTCCGGGTTCGAATCTGGGTCAGGTTCAATTCCTGAATGTTTGTGCACGGAGTTTGTATGGTCTCCCCATGCTTCAGGGGTTTCTTCCGGGTACTCCGGTTTCCACCCACAATCCAAAGACATGCAGATTAGGCTAATTGGCATTCTCAAATTGCCCATAGTGTGTGATTGGGTGTGTGAGTGTGTGTATGTGTGTGTGCCCTGCGATGGATTGGCACCCTGTCCAGGGTGTACCCCGCCTAGTGCCCGAAGTCTCCTGGGATAGGCTCCAGGTCCCCCGCGACCCTGAACACAGGATTAAGCGGTATAGAAAATGAATGAATGAAAATTGCCCATAGTGTGTGAATGAGCATGTGAGTGTGTGTATGGGTGTCCTGCGATAAACTGCCACACCTTCCAGGATGTACCGTGCTTCGTACCCAAAGTCTCTTGGGATAGACTCCAGGCCCCCCCCCCCCAACCCTGTACACAGGATAAAGTGGTTCAGAAGATGAATGAGTGAGTAAATATCAGGAAGGTAAGAAGTAAGACCACTTGGAGATGCAACCGGAAGTTGGTGATATAAGCAGTAAAGAAGTGCTTGGACAAGTTTTCCTTTTATTTGTGTAAGACTGTAATGTGTAGAATGTAATCCTTACACACTGCTCTCACAATTAAGGTCAATACTCAGGTCAGGAGTCATTAAAAGCGCTCAAGTGTGAAGCTTAAAGAGTGAACAGAAAGTATGACCAAAGTACACCGAGAAACATTCAGTATATTATATGTGTGTGAGAAGAGAGAGAGAGGACCAAGGTCACCCAGAGAACACAGCCCGCCCTCAACAGTCCGTTTGCTCTTTAAAGTGCCTCGTGTGTGTCTGTGGGTTTAAACGCTCGACGAAAACGTTCCAGTTATTATTAATGAACGTGTTGTTCGTGTCGGTAATGTTTACACATGACACGGAAGTGAGGAGATTTTACAGCGTTTCTAGAAAGTTTTTCTTCTCCTGAAACGGCACGAGCTTCCGGTTATCATCGCTAGCTCTCACTCACATACACAAACATGCGCGCGCCCCTTTATCACATCTTCTTCTCCTCCTTACCTGTGTGAGTGTCGATGTGACATCGCCTAGCCACGGTAACGCGCGCGCCCGACCGTTGATGGTTGCCAGGTCGCGTTTTTTTACATCCCTCAGTCAGGAAAACTCTCCCTTCTCGTCGGTTTCACAGAACGCACAGGTTTGGAATAAATCGTTATCCAAGGTCGAAGTGTATCTCTGTCTCTTCACCAATGTGTTGAACAGTGAAGCAGCGAAGAACCTCGGACCAGACCCTGTCCTTTATCTCACACATGGTCCTCTGTTTCATCTCATATCCGCTCCATGTAGCCTACTCAGCAGTGCTTAGGGAAGGGGTTGCCAGATTAATACCTTTTAACCCTCCCGTTTAAAAAAACACATTAAAGGTCACCTACTATGGAAAATGTACTTTTAAAAAAAGTTCACATGAACTAGACTGCCAAGAGAAACGAATAGTAATTGTGCTGTAGACAAACATATAGCTACGGCACATTTCTATTGTAAGATGTCCACTAATGCAGATCAGATCACTTCCTTCAAATATGTGACCAGGTCCATGATGTGCCACTCCATACCGGGGCAAAATCGCTCCTTTAAAATCCCTTCGCTCAAAAAAGTAACACTAAATGTAATCTATAATGGAAAATGTACTTTTCTGACAAGTTCACATGGACTAGACCACCTTAATGCACAGGCTTACCTGGGATCAATTCAATTCAGTTTTATTTGTATAGCGCTTTTAACAATTGACATTGTCTCAAAACAGCTTTACACAATCAAAAGAATTATTTAAGTTTGTATGGAATGTGAATGTGTATGAATCAAAAATGTTCAGCTCAGTCCCTGGTGAGCAAGCCCGAGGGCGACAGTGGCAAGGAAAAACTCCCTGAGATGGTAATAGGAAGAAACCTTGAGAGGAACCAGACTCAACAGGGAACCCATCCTCATCTGGGTGAAACAGATAGCAGGTGTTTGGTTCAGCTATAATAGTTGATGTTAATTGATGTTAAAATGGAGTCCAGGTAGTTATTGGAGACTCAGATAGACTTGTAGAAAGTTCCAGTCCTGAACTATCGAATTGTCAAGTCCTCAGAGAAACTGACAACACCAGTCGAGGCCAGATCCATCTTCTAAGTAGATAGAATCATCCCCAGACACCAGACGCATCCCAAAGAGACACACGGGGCATCCATGCAACGAGACCTCCAACCAGAAGCGGGGCACCAGGATGGATCAGACAGGTCCGGAGGGCAGAGGGAGTCTGGATCACTGGCAGTTCAGGAATGACATGTGTAGCTCGACAGAGAGAGAGAGTACCCTGAAGTACCCTTCAATGAAATACCCTTATCCAGAGTGGCTTACATTTTTATCTCATTACACATCTGACCAGTTGAGGGGTAAGGACCCAACAGTTGCAAATCTCGGTGGTGATGGGGGTTGAACCTGGGACCTAACCCTAAATCTAGGTTCCATGGCAGTGCCAACACTTGGGTGCTGGGGTAGAACAAAGAACCACTTACATCAGCTGCTGGAGGCTGGGATTATCACAACCAATAAAAAGTTTGTGAGCGCCATCTTTCAAAGATGGATTTAATGTGCAATGAGTAGCTCAAATGCTTCCTAGTAATGAAAAAGCTACTGTAGGAATAAAGCTATTGTACATTTTTATTGTGAGATGTCACACTAATGATCAGATCACTCAATCTGAAGGTGTGACCAAGGCCTTGATGTGAGGCGGGAATGCAATCTTGTTGAGACACATACCCTCATATACAGTACAGTACATACTGTACACGTACTCATCTAAACCTATTAAGTTTAATAAGAAAAACATTGTTGTTTGAGCCCTTATCATGATATGTTCTGGTTTCTAAGATGCTTCCTGCTCAACACGGTAGTACAGACGGGTTATTTGTGTTACCATACCCTTTGCAGTTTGAACATGTCTATCTGTTCTCCACCAACATCTCCAATGAAAAGGTGTTTTCCACACACAGAACCACAACTTACAACATTTTGTTTTGTTTGTTGCACCATTTTAGGGAAAGTCTACAGACTCCTGTGTATTAAATACCCAGAAGATCAGCAGTTTCCGAAATATTTAAACCAGTCCATCTGGTAAAAACAACCATGGTCAAAGGTAAAACTTACACAGGTCACACTTTCATTCTGATGCTTGATGTGAACCTTAACCAGCACGTTTAATCTGAATCTTAATTATATCTTGTATTATGTAATGTGCAGGTGTTTGCGTGTTCGTCACTAGGATTTAATGATCTAACAAGTTGGATATGTTTAGAGGGCATGGAATGAAATTAATTGTTGCTGCAATCATAAATCACTGGTGTAAATAGACAAGGTGATTGGCCTGTAAATCTGGTTATCTGCAAACAATAAAAAAACAAAAACAAATGAATGCTAGATCTCCCTGAGAATCCATGTTGATTGCAGGTTATTAATAGTATAATCTAATCAGATCATACCGTAATATATTTAGCAGTTTCATCCAATATAAAGGAATCAGAAATCATATTATATATTGTGTAAGAGGTATTACTTCTATTCCTAATAAAGTGGATATCACATATTAAATGTAGTGTTAAGCATTGTCGCCTTCCAAGTTGAGGGATTTCTCCCTATTTGGCAACACTGATGTGAGCCCTGCCTATACAGTGTCCTGCTTAGCTTTTAATTTAGGAGGTGAATCTTTACTGCAGACTCGAATTACTGAACATTTTCCCACAGAGACACTGAGAAGATTTTATTAGATGCACAAGGGGCCACTTTATTCTCAAATATAGCTCTTGAAAATTATCATCAGCTAATTGTAAAGACTTTGTTAAACCAGTGTTGGTTATAATGTGGATCCAGCAATTCTTAACTTTAATCATAATGCATTACATTACTTTTAATATGCAAAACTCAGAAGTCATTATTCTGTGGGAAATTAATCAACAAGAGCAGCAACAGTCAAAAAAAAGTTTCTGGTGTTCGTACAAAATGAATATAAATGATAAGCTATGATCGCAAAATCACGACAAACATGTCTTTTTTTTATTTTTTATTTAAGGCATAAATAAACATCACAAAGTTTATTTAAAATCTCCATGAAAAAAAGGACAGATTTACAAGGCTTGGCTTAAAATCGTTTGAACTCCACCATCTTTGGGGAATTTCTGTGCAAATATTATTACGACTGTTTAAGTCTCTACAATCTGTACAATTACAAATTACAGCAAAATGTCACGTAAACATCCTACAGCTAAAATATATATTTTTTTAAAGTATAATTACACACACCTGTCCCATTCGCATTATTTATAACGTTGCTGTACACGTATTCCTGCAGAGGAACATAAAATAATCCAGAAACTAAGAATCTAGAAACAAAAAATCTGTAGTATTTATACATCTGTAATATGTCCTATACAATCAGGCAGAATATTTACCCATCATTCAACAGTGTTCAGACACGCAGACATTTTTAGAAACATCAAAAATCATTTGGTAGATTTTAGCAGATTTACCAACATGGTAAAAAAAAAAAAAAAAAAGTAATAATAATAAATTAGTTATGCTCTGGTGAACAGTGCACTAACGGAATATTTATATTTATAGTCATTATACCTGCTCTCACACACACACACACACACACACACACACACACCCCTGGAGAGAGGTTATAAACAGAGGTGTTAACAATTGTGCAAATCAACAGGCCAAAACTGGATACATTCAATAATTAAGGTTGATGACTGCAAGTATTTACACGATAATCAAAAGGGAAAAGGCGACACCTGTGAATTTAAATGTACCCTGAGCTCACAATTTGCAGGGGCAACGTGCCTGCATCGCTCCCCGCTCCAGCACAAATCCCTACACGCCCACAAACAGCTCAAAAACATCCACAGCGCAGGAGGCCTGAGGTAGAAACACCTGATGGCGGAAAGGCGTCTCTGAGGTAACAGTTGCCTACGGCGTAGTCCCATTATTATGTGGGTGAAACCCCTGTGGGACAAATTCTCCTGCACTCTGTGGGTCACTAGGCAGCAGGTCATAGTGGAGTAGCTGTTTTATTGGAGCCGTGGAAGTTCTGCTGGAGCACCACGAGAGAGTTGCGTAACTGTGGAACGAAAGAGGAGATGTCACGAACGGCAAAAAGGCAAAACCTGCACGGGTGTTTAGAGACCTCTCAGCGAAATATGAGACGAGATGAAGATATTTTGCACAGAAGCACTGAGGCAGATAGAATTTCCTCTGCTGAGATTGCAAAAGATTTAAAAGGTGTAGCAGACCTGTTCCAGAAGGTTGATTGAGTCCTGTAGCACGGCCCTCAGTAAACGCGTCTCCTCTTGGCTCCTCGGGAGCGAAGGCTGTCTAGGGCCCAGGTCAGGTGCTAAGCTGTTGAAAGAAGAAGAAATAAAAATCCAATGTTGGAGAATAAAAACTGTTTGCTCATAAAACTGAAAGAATACGAGCTTTTTTCCCCCCTCCTCATTTGAGACAAATTCTAGTTGTTGCAAACCCTGAACTCCCAGAATGCGGCGCAGTTGAATTGAGCTGCATCAGGCAAACTAGGCTGAAAGTTGACAGACGATGAACAGACCAAATAAACTAAAGCTCTGCTGCATCTCTTTGTTCTGCATACTCAGGTGAGAGCTGAATCATTAAGAGAAAACCATTCACAACATGTAAAGCAGAGCATTTTGGCTCAACAGATTCACAGTAGAAGGATAAGGCAAATTTTTTATCCGACCTTGATTATGGTGCGATTAATAAAAATAACCTTGCTTCTGTCTGAATTTGCATCATTCTCTAATACACACTCGCTTACTTTGCATGTTGCGTGGATCTTACCTGGGCTTGTTTTTTTCCCTCATTCGCTGCGTTGTGCTTAAGTACATTCGATGCGCTACGTCCTCCATGGCCCAAAGCTTAAAGAACAGTCCCAGGTTCAGTATGGTCAGAACCAACAATCTGGAAAAAAAAAAGGCAGCATGGGTAAAATTACAAATGCTTGTTGACATGATTTTATATATTGTATATATAAGTTTGTGATTTTACTGTTGGTTGAATATCTGTTGCTAAAATCAAACACATACACACATATATATATATATATATATATATATATATATATATATATATATATATATATATATATATATATATATATATATATATATACACACACACAATATATAAAATCATGTCAACAAGCGTTTCATGCACTTGATTTGGATCTTAGAAATGATTTCTGTTTTATCGACTGCAGGTTTTCAGCATTCCTTTAGCAATGGCTCGTGGTCAAGTTATAACCTAACCTATAAGGTTCCTGTTTCTGAACATCATCACATCTGACTTCCATTATTGCTACATATTGGATTATGTGATGCTCTTACACTTATTATTCTTCACTATAAAAAAAAAATAAATAAATACATATTAGAAACATGAACTTAATAGAAATCCATGAACGGCTTCAGAAAAACTAATAAAAAAAAAAAAAAATTCAACAGCTGTGGAATAAATAAGACACAACACGTGAGTTATGCAGGCTTACATTAAGCTCATTGCAGCTATAATGGAAGTGATGTTCCAGGTTTGTGTATTCTTCGTGTCTGCTGCACCTGAAATATAAGACCAAGTCTGTTATTAGTCATGCAGTTTGCTTAGTGTGCATTACCGCAAACCACACAATAAGGCATAAAGCATGGCATGCTGTGTGCAAAAGGTTCCTTGTAATGAAATGTAACAGTGAGGCTTAATCAGTGCAGGAAATGAAGAAAGAATAAAAAGAAAAAAATTTTAACTTTAGATTGTTTTTTTAATTGGTGGATTGGTTATTGTAGAAAACAATATCAAATAGTAGAAATAATATCAGATGAGTATCTGTCTCAGCTGATAGGGCGATGGTGGCTCAGTGTATTAAAATTACACATTAAATTACATTTAATTCTTAATGTATTTTGAGAGCTTAGAAGTTTTTATATATAGCGCTAAAACTGATCCAATCCAATGGCCTGGTTTAAAGAAAGAAACTAAATCTTCCACCCTGCATAAACTTTGGTCAAAGTGTTTTCTTGAACATAAACCAAGTTATTACAATTCATTGTAAAGGTTCATGTTACATTATTTAATCCATAACAGTTATGGATTTCTTAAGGTACCTTACAAAATCTCAACAGACCCCCTTTCTGTGGGCGGAACTAATGCTGGCTAATAAGTTTTGTTGGTTGAAAGAAATACTAGTTAATCTGACTACAGACAGTCGCTCACTCTCCAGAACAGCGAGTGTTAATTGAATAAGCTTACGTTATCCACCAGGACCAGGCCAGATATTTACACCTGACTGACAGAGAACCCAAGTGTGTACACTAACGGGGGATTTCTTGTTTGGCTGCTGTAGTAAATGTTTGTGGTCTAGAGAGTAAATTAAAGGAGTAAACCTGAGGGTGGTTATATAGGGACATTGAGTAGCTCAGTGGCCTACTCGTAAGGTCTCAGGTTCCAACCCCAGCAACACCAAGTTGAGAAAAGCCGTCGCTCTGTATAAGGCAATAGGAATAAGGCGAGGCTCCTTGTTTTTTTAACAATGTGGCTTGTAATGTGAACGTAGACTAAGTGAGCCATGAAACCTCGTACAAAAATATTTTCGTCAAATGTATAATTCATTAGCACCATGTTAGCAAGCTCTTCCTGCTATTCAATCATGAGGATGGAAGAAATTCAAAAATGGTAACCAGTCATACCGATGGAGCTTTCTCTCAGCTGCTCAGGGTCGACACTGAACTGCCTGCTGGGTCTCTTGTGGTCCTGCATGGAGCGACTGAACGTCCTCCGCCTTCTACGCAAACCGGCTTTTCCAGCATCGCCAGACCCTTGGGTCAACTCCGCCTCCTCTTCAAGAAGCTCCGCCTCTGTTTGTAGAAAAGGGAGAAAAAAAATTGTACATTTTATATAAAGCGTACGTGGACAGGAGTTAAAAGATAACTCGGGCAATACCAACCTACTGTATATAAAATAGCAATTCCACATGCACCACATTTTACTACATCTGTATCTACACTGCAGTCTGGTTAAAACTGCTTGAAAGTTCCTTGAGATATTTAACTTCCTTAACTACTATTAAAGAAAGCTTGGAATGAAACTAGGTGTTGAAATAACAAGTCTTAAAATGTTTTGTCTGTGTTAATCCTGTACAGATGCGGTACTGTATATAAGGTTTTGAATAAAATGATACTCATGTGTTGCATTGCCTTCAAGAAACAGACACGAGTGAAGAGTTGTATTACGAGATATGCGGAATCCAAGCCAGGACTTTGTCCTTACCGTCATTTACAGCCACTTTGATCTGATCACTTCTCTTAATTACTCTCCTGCTAAGACTTGTAAATCGATTGTCAAATGAAAACCTAACAGCCTCAAGTAAACAAATAAAGAATACTCACGTCAATGGACCTGCAGTTTGTTGTGTCAATTTAGACTACAAAATGGGTAATTCCAACCGAGTAATATGATTGGACAAGAGGCGTTCCATGAGTGGTGATATTGAGCATTACAGCACTCACACGTTTTACTATATGGGTCACAACGCGTCCCAGGTATTCTAATAATTTGTGTAATAATTACACAAAAACTGTCAGATGGATGAAAGTAGGTCTGTACGGACCGCAGTACTGAAGATAGAGCAGCTGCCTGCTAAAACCCACATTCAAAACCAGTCATGGAAGCACCTTCAGGAAGAAATCACATCTTAAACAACACTTTGTAACTGCTTCTAAGTAATGACAAATCACCTCTAAACCATCAGTGTTGTTCTGTTCATGACTAACCAAGCTGCAAAGCTAACTAGCTTCTAACACAAGGCGAAATCCCAAATCCCTTTCTAACCTTTGATCAAGGGCACTACTTAGTGTGTGGAACAAGGGATCGTACACCCTACATAATGCGTTAGCATTCCGTCTTACACTGTTTGGGATTTATTCCCAGAGCCCTGAAGTTAGCGCAGCTGATGTTATAAAGAGGAATAATGCAATTCAATTCAATTCAGTTCAATGCAATTCTATTTGTATAGTGCTTTTAACAATTGTCATTGTCGCAAAGCAGCTTTACACAATCAAAAGAATTATGGAAGTTTGTATGAAATGTGAATGAATCAAAATGATAAGATTGTTCCTGAGGAACAAGGGCGACGGTGACATTGGCAGAGCTGGCGACTGACGGCGACTTTCCTTGCCAGTCGCGGTTAGTTAGGATACGTGTTGGTGCAGCAAAATAAATGGGTTAAATAAACAAATTAATCATAACCTGCTGATAATGAATTGTGTTTGTGGAACGGTTGTATAACACAATGTGAGGTTGTGCTGAATATCAGCATGGCTGGGACATCTTCGTCTTCAGGCTGATATTCACTGCAACAGCACTCCCTCTCATGTGATATTGCTTAATTATATACCGAAATGTCAAAAGTACAAAAGACAAAGTAAATAAGTCATGATGAAGTACATCAGCAGTGGTGTCTAAGACCAAGGAGACATGTCACGCTCTGAACCAGGTCAGGAAGACTGAAGGACAAAAACCAGCAGTTAAAGTCTGACACTAACCAAAATGTCTGAAGTAGTCTTCCAGGCCGCTCCAAGAGTTTTTGGTGATAAAAGACTTAATGAATCCCCATGGCTGCTTCTTGTATTTCACATCGGTGTAAATCCTGCGCGGGAATTGATCACCAGTTAGCATTACATCACAGCGAAAGAGCAACACGAGTTGAAAATTCCAGCACTTACCGGAGTCTACACTTGTGCTTGGAGATGCGTATGATGCAGTAGCGATTCAAAGTGTAGAAGTAGTCGTGGTATGGAACGTCGTGTGTGTAGACTTCTGACTCCACCAAGTAGTAATGACCCTCCCTGGATTCCTTATATAGTGTCTAGTGAAAAGAGCGGACTCAGTTCAAACAGAGCAGCAGACGGTTTGTGGAGACAAAGTGCACAGTGAGCTTCTGCCAGACTGAAGGCTGACCTGGTTCTCTGTTGCAGTGGTAAATTTACCCACTAGTGGGTTGGAGATGGTGATGGTGTATTTCAAGTTTCTCTTCATAGAGCCAGACACATCCCTTTGCCAAGATGTGGAGGTTACACCTACAGGTGGCCAAAAAACAAGTAACTATAAGCAGCAGCAATAATAGTAATAATAACAATGGAAATGGATGGAAAAATATTCCAGTGCATAATTTGAGAGTCCAATTATGAACAAGAGTGATGTAGATAAGGTTAACGAATAGATCCAGCAGAAAGCACTGGCATTTTTACATCCATTTTACTGTTTTTCAATGTAAAGTGGTTATTCAAGAATTATGTTAGATAATTAGAATTATTACAAATAAGGCTTCTTTATTAAACTGTAATTGCAGACAGAAATAAAATTTCTGAAATGTCTATTAGAGTAAAAGCCAACATCACAATTGTACAAGTCAAACCGGGAGTTTTGATTACGCAATACAACAGAACAGTTATAAGAGTACAAACTTTCTTTATTTCTCTATATAATCCCCTGCTACACTAACGCGTTTCACTAGAGCTTGGATACCATCAAGGTATAAAGTTGTGTCAGTATACCGGAGCCATGATTGGACTGTCTGCTTCATGTTGGCCTCCCAGGAACTCCTTTAACGGTAATAGCTTGGAGCGAGGTCGGAAATGTACGAGGGATGTGGTAATAACCCTCACTGTTCGTGTGTACTGTTCCCACAGACAGATGCGTCTCTTCTGCACATTGGTGGCAAGAGATCCATCAATTTACAAGGCTCACGTGTTCCGCTCGCTGAATGTTCGCGGAAATGACTGCAGTGGGCTCCGAGCCACCTCAGCGAGGATCGTCATTTAGGGACGTACATGCTTCTTAAAAACTTTTGCACCGTTTAAATGTTTTACTGCAGCCAAGAGTCTCATCAACGCATTGTGCTTGATGTGTTCGGTAAATATCAGTTGCTCTTACACCTTCAGTCATGAGAAATTTCATCACAAGTCCTAGTTTGACTTGAAAATTACCAGATTTTACTTTGTTGTTGTTTCTAATAGCTTCTTGTATACAGTTTATGTGAGCAGTTTCTGACCAGACTGAGACAACACGTGCACATGGGAATATAAAGGTGATATTCACCCGTGATCTTCCTGGCATCCATAAAGCGCTGGGCAAAATAGGAATCAGTGAAAAGCAGCTCGAACATTTTCGCCGCACTGAAACGGAACACCCTGTTCACGTACAGCCGTCCCTGTGACGCCTGGGACACATACTCTCGTTCCACTGCACAACACAGAAGGACAAAATGATTACAATAAAATAGCCACACGTTACCATTTAGACACACAGAGAGAGAGAGAGAGAGAGAGAGAGAGAGACACACACTCACCATCCTCCAGTTCATCAGACAGGCTATTATCCGAGAGCCTGTCCTCATTGGCATTCAGATCTAAGGAGAGAGAAGAGTGCTTGGACACTTGATCATTGCTGAAGCGATCCAGGGACAGATTGGGACTGCGTGGATGAGACGACGTGCTCCGGGCATCATCCTAAATGTGCTTACAAATACATAGTATAAGTGCAACAATACAAATCTAAAAATGTTTAATGTGTCTCAACAGGGAAGCAGGGAAGGGAATCATCATGGACTGTCCGATACGAGATCACCAAACAAAGGTAATGATTTGATTTATATTGCAATTCTGTAAGCATCATGAATTTATAAGTATTCTGATTCAATATAAAATTTCCTCAATAAAAAACAAGTGTAGCATTTAAACCACACAAACTAACTTCAAATTCAATATTTTATTATTTAACTTAAAACTAAATGCAACACAAAAGCTGCATCGTTACTGAACTTCATGTGTCTGTTATTTTATCTGCCGTAATTATTATTTCTAAACAAACTTGGCGAATAAAACTTAAAACAAACTTCATATCAGAAAACAAACTGTACCCCGTTTGGAGATAACGTGTTCGGCAGTCCGATGGACGACTGCGTGTCGTCTCCCTGCGGCGTCGAGGTCTCGTGTGACGTCGGCTCGATCTGAGGAAGTCGTAGAGAGGACGGTCTCTCCAATTTTACAGCGTGATCCTCTGCTTTCATGTTCAAGCTTAAACTAAAGTTTATAACAAAATTAATAAATAAGTCGCTTTCACACCATCATAAAGCCAACATGTTCATAATATATTACAGCACGTGGTTGGCTTACCTGGGCTGAGTCTGTACAACTGTATCTAATGTCATCGGCATACCATCCATCTCCTCTTGGCTCAACCCCACGTCATTGCCATAATGCTGTTTGACCATCTGCCACAACTCTTGCCTGGTCAGTCGCTAAAGAAACACCAGACAACAAAATGAGCTGGTCGACCTGCGCAACAAAAGTCTGTTGTCTCCCTGGTAATGTTTGTCTGGTCTAACACTTACTCAACACCTGGCACAACGCACCTTTCTTTCCTGATTTAAGCTCAAGCTGGGGGGAAAAAAAACAAAAAAACAAAAACACACCCAACCTGCTTAGCATGTGATGATCTATTGCGTTGTTTAAAGTGAAAGTCACGTTAAAACAAGTTTATTAAGCACTCTCTAATGCCTTCACATCTGGATTTTAACGTGCAATAACAGCATCAGATCAGAATTCATTCCTGTTTGACCTTTTGATTTGGAAAGCCTTACACATACAACCGAACATACAGGACAACCTACTGTACATTACGGATCTGACACTGTTTTTCTACTGATTTCAAATGCATTTCACTGACAACAAGACCATCAAGAAAGCGAAAACATCTGGATAAAGTCAAAAAAAGCAAGGAATGCAAGTAAAATAATCATGAACAACTGAATGGTTTGATCTGGTCTGTCACAAAGTAGATTTTTTGTCCAAAACAGAAAATCCTGAAGCGTATTATTATTAAATTAAATAAATCATCAGCATCATTAAATAAATCAACATCTGCTCACGTCAATAAATCAACTGCTCACGTCACACGGTGCCACAGTGGACAATCTGATCGTCACACAATTTGGTTTTACCCTGGACGGCCTTCCTGACACATTTTATCCAGGCTTGAGTTTGGACACTGGCTGGGAATCAAACCCAAGTGAGGTGAAACACCTACCAGTGAGCCACAAAAGCCCTCTTTTTATACATTTATAGTTCCAGTTAATTATGTCCAAGACCTAGATATGTCAAGGGTGGTTGTGGCTCAATTGGTTAAGGCTGTGGGTTACTGATTGGAAGGTTGGAGGTTCAAACCTTCCAATTCAAACCCCAGCACTACCAAGTTGCCACTGTTGAGCCCATGAGCAAGGCTCTTAACCCTATCTGCTCCTGCAGTGGTGTATTCTGGTTGAACCTGCGCTCTGACCCCAGTTTCCTAACTTGGATATTCGAAAAGATCATTTCAGTGTGCGTATCAAAAGGAATGTGTTAATCTAAACCTTTCAGTTGAACCAACCTCAGAGCTGCTGCTATAGAAAATGCATCAACAACTTCTGAAATTATGATATGACAAATCCTTAAGACTTTTTTTTTTTGCTTGTTTTTGTTAAACAGTTCCAGGGAAACAATAGAAGCACATTTATGCAAACCACTGCACTGATTAAGAAACTAGCATTTTGATTATTTTATTTTTATTATTAAAGAAGAAACAGTAGTGGTGGCTCTAGGTTATTGATTTGGGGATCTGAGGATCCTGGTTCAAGCCCTGCCATCGGTGGGTTGCCACACCCTATACTGCCCAGCCACGGCCGGTCCCAAGACGGAATAAAATGCGAGGGCAAAAACCTGTCCCAAGTTATGATCAGCTGGTCCTCTGTGGCGAACCCTCAATGAGAGTAGCCGAAATAGAGTTAATAAAGAAGAAGGAAAGTGATACAAAAAAAAAAAAAAAAAGCTTTGTGTGTATGTCAGGGACACATTAAATACACTCAACAACCTAAAAGAACACAATACTGATAACCTACAATCACATCCACCAATTGAAGAGTTATTGTTTTATATCATGGTTCTTGAAACAATTAGGGTGTATTAAAACACACACAAAGAGGTATAACCATTTTTTTTCTTCTTCTTTTAAACACGGTTTGATTAACATCAACCAATGACTAATGTGTGTTTTTAGTTCATTTTTCTGCCATAAATAACTTTAACAGTCGCCATCGTGATACTCTGGATTCAAGTTTGAAGTCAAGCTTGTGGTGGTCAGGGCTCTCTCTCTCTGTCTGAAATCCAGCACAGTTTAACCATTTTCCTTCGCTTAATAATCTGTATTCAGGATCAGTAGACATGTAGGAAAAGGAACCTAACTCAGACTGAGAGTTTACCAGCTGCTCTTCCCTGTTCTGGCGTCATGAGCACCTGCTTTAAAACAAACAGCTGTATATAATCGAACATATAATCTTTACAGAAACCTTTGTGTTAAATAACCTCAATCTCAACTGAACTTGATTAAAAAGAAAACCCTTTTCTACAAAGCATCAACAACTGGAAACAATGTTGCAAACATCAAAAGTAAACAAACATCAAACAATCAACATGAAAGACACACGCACAACAACAACAACAGAGCATGCCATTAAAATTACAACATTCCCAAAACATGTCGTAAACAGATAAAACTTCATGACAACATGTTAGAATGTTTTACGTGAGCTTTACTTACGAACATGCGCTTCAGTGGGGAAAAAACGCTCTTGCTACCTGTCGCTGGCCTAAATAAACGAAAGTGACCTTTGTCACTAAACACCAGGGCTCGCTCCCAAACCGCTCCCTACGCCCTGTGTTCACGCGCTTCTTAGGGAACGAGGTGCCGTGATGAACAGCCTACATAGCAAACTGCACGTCCAAAAGGAAGGATTTTGGGATTGAGCGCCAGTTCTGATCCTGTAACCAATCAGGAAGCCGTTTCGTTCTGTCGCTCACTCTCAGGTTGCCAGATTAACAGCTCTCACTTCACGATTTATTAATTTGTTTATTATTTCATGCGCTTGAAACTAAATACCCCGTTTGCTGATTAAAACAGGCCGAATGCTATGCTAACGTGCTTATCAGTGTAAAGCATGTTATACAGGATGTTTATGTGCAACAAGGTTTATGTCTGAAGTTATTCCAAGACCTTAAACCTCAGAGCATTTTAGCCATTTTTGTTTTGCTGTTTTTCTGACATTTTTTCATTCCCATATTCTAGATATAAAAATAATAACTTTTGTTCTACCTTTCGACATACAATTTAAAGTCTGAAGCCTCCCAGTTAACACACACCAGCAAGGCTTCAAACATAAGCATATACATTTGATTTTAATCTCTATTGACCTATACTCTTCTGCCAGTACAGATCTGTACAGTACCTCTTGGGTTCTAAGGGATTTATTAATATAGCTATTCTTGCTTGACGATAGCAAGTGTTGAAACTTGAATTCAAGTAATACTCTTTAAAATACAAATTCTAACCCCTCAGAGGCCCAACATTGAACACAGGAGCTGACAGAAAGCCTTGTTTTTATTATGCAAAGCAGAAGGACACACCCAGAGAGTCTGCTGAACTTTACATTCCGTCGGCTGTTTTGTGTGAAACTCCAGTCTGGAGTGATTGTGGTTTGTTTTTCCCACTTTCACGTGGTTGCTTCTCAGTCAACACTATGGCCTAACTCTGGGCCAACACTATGACCTTCAACATGGTGGGGGGGAAGGGGTCTCTACCAATGTAGGGGTGTCGGATTTATTTATTTATTTGCAAATATGCTTTTAAAAATTTTTTAAATTGTTGGTCTTTTACCATTTGCCTCTTTTAATTGTGTATGCACTTTTTTTATTGCTTGCACCTGAATGATGGATTGGATGCAACCAAGTCTCACATAGGCGTGATGGGAATGTTACTGTTTTCTTGCCAATTACATCATTCATTCATTCATTCATTCATTTTCTATACCGCTTAATCCTGTGTTCAGGGTCGCGGGGGACCTGGAGCCTATCCCAGAAGGCTTAGGGCACAAGGCGGGGTACACCCTGGACAGGGTGCCAATCCATCGCAGGGCACACACACATACACACACACCCAATCACACACTACGGCAATTTAGGAACGCCAATTAGCCTAACCTGCATATCTTTGGACTGTGGGAGGAAACCGGAGTACCCTGAGGAAACCCACCAAGCACGGGGAGAACATGCAAACTCCATGCACACAGAGACGGGACTCGAGCCTGGCCGGGGAATCGAACCCGGACCCTAGAAATTAATTTATTTAAAATTGTGATTATTATGAATATATTATGATATTTGGGGGGAGCATTACTCTCATTAAGTCCCCCCACCACTCTAAATTATGCCTATGAGTCCACACAGCGTCCCTTGTTCAATCACCATTATTATGGGGAAGAATAAATATTATTTTCTTATAACATGATGTTAAATGAGTTATAGGTGCATTATGTAAGTTCTGTCTTTTTTCAATATTAAGTCTTTAACTACAGTAGGTGGCTTTATTGTATCTACTTTTTTGTAGGTGTTACAAAAAAGGTTATTTATATATATATATACAGTGGTGTGAAAAACTATTTGCCCCCCTCCTGATTTCTTATTCTTTTGCATGTTTGTCACACAAAATGTTTCTGATCATCAAACACATTTAACTATTAGTCAAAGATAACACAAGTAAACACAAAATGCAGTTTTTAAATGAGGGGTTTTATTATTTAGGGAGAAAAAAAATCCAAACCTACCCAAACCCTGTGTGAAAAAGTAATTGCCCCCTGAACCTAATAACTGGTTGGACCACCCTTAGCAGCAATAACTGCAATCAAGCGTTTGTGATAACTTGCAACGAGTCTTTTACAGCGCTCTGGAGGAATTTTGGCCCACTCATCTTTGCAGAATTGTTGTAATTCAGCTTTATTTGAGGGTTTTGTAGCATGAACTGCCTTTTTAAGATCATGCCACAACATCTCAATAGGATTCAGGTCAGGACTTTGACTAGGCCACTCCAAAGTCTTCATTTTGTTGTTCTTCAGCCATTCAGAGGTGGAGTTGCTGGTGTGTTTTGGGTCATTGTCCTGCTGCAGCACCCAAGATCGCTTCAGCTTGAGTTGACGAACAGATGGCCGGACATTCTCCTTCAGGATTTTTTGGTATACAGTAGAATTCATGGTTCCATCTATCACAGCAAGCCTTCCAGGTCCTGAAGCAGCAAAACAACCCCAGACCATCACACTACCACCACCATATTTTACTGTTGGTATGATGTTCTTTTTCTGAAATGCTGTGTTACTTTTACGCCAGATGTAACGGGACACGCACCTTCCAAAAAGTTCAACTTTTGTCTCGTCGGTCCACAAGGTATTTTCCCAAAAGTCTTGGCAATCATTGAGATGTTTTTTTAGCAAAATTGAGACGAGCCTTAATGTTCTTTTTGCTTAAAAGTGGTTTGCGCCTTGGAAATCTGCCATGCAGGCCGTTTTTGCCCAGTCTCTTTCTTATGGTGGAGTCGTGAACACTGACCTTAATTGAGGCAAGTGAGGCCTGCAGTTCTTTAGATGTTGTCCTGGGGTCTTTTGTGGCCTCTCGGATGAGTTGTCTCTGCGCTCTTGGGGTAATTTTGGTCGGCCGGCCACTCCTGGGAAGGTTCACCACTGTTCCATGTTTTTGCCATTTGTGGATAATGGCTCTCACTGTGGTTCGCTGGAGTCCCAAAGCTTTAGAAATGGCTTTATAACCTTTACCAGACTGATAGATCTCAATTACTTTTGTTCTCATTTGTTCCTGAATTTCTTTGGATCTTGGCATGATGTCTAGCTTTTGAGGTGCTTTTGGTCTACTTCTCTGTGTCAGGTAGCTCCTATTTAAGTGATTTCTTGATTGAAACAGGTGTGGCAGTAATCAGGCCTGGGGGTGACTACAGAAATTGAACTCAGTTGTGATAAACCACAGTTAAGTTATTTTTTAACAAGGGGGGCAATCACTTTTTCACACAGGGCCATGTAGATTTGGAGTTTTTTTTCTCCCTTAATAACGTAAACCTTCATTTAAAAACTGCATTTTGTGTTCAATTATGTTATCTTTGACTAATAGTTAACGGTTTTTGATGAGCAGAAACATTTAAGTGTGACAAACATGCAAAAGAATAAGAAATCAGGAAGGGGGCAAATAGTTTTTCACACCACTGTATATATATATATATATATATATATATATATATATATATATATATATATATATATATATGATTGAGTGAGAGCTTTGTAACTAGGTTAAGATATATTATAATATATTTAAGTTTAAAATGTTTAATGGCTGAATGATTAAAATTTTATGAAAATAGATTGTTAAAAAATGTGTAGAACAGAAGGTGGCACACTTAAGTGGCACCAAGCAGTCAAAGTAGAATTCACACAGCAAAGCATTTTACTGTAAAATACTTTCACATGCTCAGCATAAATTTTCCTCTTTTTGCAAAGTCATGCACATTTAAATAATGAAAACTACTGCATTATTTGCATGTCTGCTTCATATTTATTTTGTACCTTAACGGTCCCAAAATACATTTGATGTATCTCATTTCATGTATACACAAAAATAAAAGGTTAATAAGATAACCTTCTCCTTCATCCTTAAGTTGGTGGATTTAAACTATTAATTTGTGTCAGTTTTTGCTCTTAAGGCAACACCTATATTCCCACCTTTGTTCATGAAGCTCCGCCCACCACAATTTACTCTGTCTCTACAGTTAGTGATTGACTGGAGCCACATTCCAAAAACATTCTTAACACTAAAAGCATTTGCCTCAGATCAATTTCTACAAAGGTTTCTAAAGTTTGAAAAATAATCCTAATCCTAGCCTAGATCATTGTCATGACATTTGCACCACATTTAAAAAGCATTAATGGGAAAATCTAAGCAGAACCTAAACCTTAAATTCAGGCCAGTAATGAGCTGATCACGGTATTCAGTATCATTCATGCATTCATCATTAGTAACCAGCGTTTAGGATTGTGTTGGATCAAGAGATTACGCCAGCAATACTGGGTGTGAGGCAGGAATACGCAAAGGTTGGGCCACCTGTGCACTACAGGGATGTTTGAAGGAGCTGAAACACTCAGTAAAAAAGCACACAACCATGATGAGATCTTGTGAAGAAAACAGTAACCTAAACTCGGGATTTGAACCAGGGACGCTGGACCTATGAAGCGGAAACAGTTGATGATACATCACCGTCTCAGCCCAGGCTCAGTATCAAAAAGCTATCAAATATTTCTAAGGTATCAAGGTGCAGCTGGCATTTGACTCAGATCTCGATGAGAGTAAATGTTTTCAAACGAACCTGTTTTACATCTAATTACAAAGGTTGGGTCAATCAAAATGTACAGTCTATTTTTATTTTTAATGCATCAATGCTTACCTTCTCCATCAGAAAATTCTGCCATATCCGGAAAATGCTCTGGTAACTTTTCTCCCTTGCAGAAAAAGACGTGAAGAAGATCTAGAGGTGTGGAAGCAGTATCACGAAAAAACGCACAGTTTATGAAAAAAAAAAAATCACAAGTACAACCTCATAGGCATCATAGACATATATTGGACAGTAATATGCAGTGTAGTGGTTTCTACTGGTGGTTTCATTTCACCTTTTCTGTGTTGGTCTGGGTGATCTGAATGGCGTTTGGTATCAGTCGAGCTGTCTTCTCCCTCGAAATGGATGTGATATCTTTCATATTCACCATTATCTAAAAGAAATTACATCAAAGTAACACCTTAGTTTGGATTACTTTGTAGCAAATCTTCAGTCTATGCGAAATCATAGTCAAATTATTGTTATTTTATTTCTCTTACCTTTGTTCCCCAAAAGACATTACTGTAGAAACAGATCCAGTTTTCTGTGATGAATATGCGTCCTTGCAGTAAGATTTCTTTTTGCAGTGCACAGCTGTACTCTGGAGGGGATAGAGGTGTGAAACGACACTGTATAATATAAACACATTCCAGTGCATTAATACCTCTGTAATCCAACTAGGGACAATAGAGGCCAATAGTGACCAGTGTATTCATTCTCACGTCGAGATGCCAATTAGCCTAATCTGCATTGCCTTATAACTCACCTACTATAAGTCGTTCTGTCTCAGACACTTCTTTGAAAGCCTTCCTGAACTCTTCACTTCTCTGTTTGTAGCTGGTTGTGGATGATTGTGGGGTTACACTACTCACTCCCTGAAAGGGTAAATAAATACAACGTCAAGGGGAAAAAAATTCAGATTCTTCAATTGAATTATAAATCAGATTTTGGCATAAATAGGGATGCAGCAGGTAAAGTTCTTGCCTCACAGCTACATAGATCCATGGTAACCCTGACCGAGATGTAAAGCTTACTGAGGATAAATTAAAAGATGAATGAATAACTGAATGAATGAACGAACAATGAGACTGGAAACACACCCTGAAGCAAGACCAGACCAATTCTGAGCACAATGCACAGGCGCATTTGCACCTAGGGGCAATTCTCTCTGCCCATCGATGTACTAACACGTCTTGAAGGATGTAAAGAAATCAGAGAACCAAGGTGAGATTTACACAATGAGAAAATTAAACTCCACACATACAATCTTCTCACGCCGGGATTGAATTTGAGACTGCAGAGTTTTTAAGTTTTTTTCCCCTTGCTCATACAGTATTTGAAAAATGTCATATTTAAATCCAACATAATTTTTTTAATTCCTATAATTTGTAAGATAGATAGATAGATAGATAGATAGATAGATAGAGAGATAGATAGAGACTTTATTGATCCCGAAGGAAATTCCAGACTTTTTTGAGGTCTTTATAAATGTATATAAATTACATGTAATATCTATAAATTCCATTTTTTTTTTGTTGCAAAGATGACTAAATGATTTTAAAAATCCAGATTGGGCGGAGAGAGAGAGAGTGGGGGATTTTAGGTATGTATATACAACTATATATGTATGTATGAACACAAGTATATAATTGTTATATTAACATTGTTATAATAATATTAGCATCCTTTTTAAAATTATTTTTATTTAATTTATTTTATTATTGTTTTTTAATTAATTTATTTTATTATTATAATTTATTTATTTTTTTGTTGTAGTTGTTTGTTTGTTTTTGTGGGGGAAGGGAAAAAGAGAAAACGTGGTAGAATTGTTACAAGTACACTATTTATGTTTTACATATAGTTCTTGAAAAATAAAGCTATATTAAAAAAAATCCAGATTTGATAAATAGACACAATATACATTTAGTATCTAAATTCCACAAGTTGTCTTTTTTTAATAACTGCAGTATGTGCATCTGGGGCTTTACATATTTTAAAATCAAAAATTTCTTTCTTTATATGTGTAAAAGCAAAGCTCATACCACAAACTAGCTGAAACATGGCTTGTCAAATATAATCGAGGAGTGATTTCTTCCTCAGATCAAATCTAAAACTGTTGACCTCTAATACTATTAAAATCTAAAGTTCACCTCATGCTCATCTAAGGTGACTCGGGCGTCTCCAACCGGGCTGCTCTCCACCGTGCAATCAGGGCCTGTTGTTGATTTCGTTACATGGGTCATCTTCCTGTCAGCTTGCTGAAGAAGCAAAACCACACCAGGCTTGATGGAGTCTCAGCAAAACTTTAAACTCAAGCTAGATCTCAATGCGCTCTTTTAGCACAGTATGACGAGTCCTTAAGCTATGCAAAGCACACTGCTCTAATTGACACAGGTAAAACCCAGAACACAAAGAAGAAAACTGGCTCATCCTGTCCTGTGACTTTTCTCCAAAAAAAGGCTTGAGTTACTCCAGTGAAGATTAAACAGACAAATCCTATTAACACCTGCAGTGTATGTGTTTGTTCAGCTGGAACTAGATGAAGTGTTACAATAAACTTATTACACTTTAAGGTTGCAATTCAAGGGACTAAGGCACCTGAAAACGTCTGCACACCCCGAATTCACCTGTGCAAGAAAACCAGCAGAATAAAAAGCAGATAGTAATTGTGATTGTCTGGATTATAATTGTGTAATATGTCATTATTGCATATACTCTGCAAACAGTTTGCCACTAATAGCTCGTTTCATGGTCACCAGATCAGTTCAAACAGTCCAGCTTTAATCAAATCACTAAACACTTTAAAAGCACAATACTATCTAACATTTCAATATCAATAAAAAAAAAACTGAGATGGATAAGTACTTCCAATGTTTTCTGGATGGTTGGTTCTACGTTAAACTGCTCACCAATGAAAAGGAAAGTTCTCCTACCTGTTTTTACTCAAAAATAAAATATGATCCAAATGTAGAGAAATAAAACAATATGGAAGCATAGGTTTTAAACGATGTCTACAAGTGAAATGCTGGCGTGTTGCTGGGTTAGAAGCGTGTCCTCACCTGGCGACAAGTGTGTCACCTGGCCCAACCCAGGAGGGCTCAGGGGCTCAGGAGGGAACACACCATCCTCTTGTCAAGTTCTGCATGTAGATAGATTTTCACACATCTCATTATTTATCTTAATTGATCACATTTTATGTCCCACCTTTATTTCCAATAGATGCATTTACATAAAACTAACATCAATGAATAAACCATGAAAACAATCATTTTTATACTTATATGGGGTTTTCCTTCCTCAGTGTTAAGTTATGAACCAAGCAGGTATTTATTCATACTTAAGTTCATACACATGGATAAGAGCAGTACATAATAAGAAAATAAAGGACACCAATTTATTATGTCACATGCATGTACAGTGATAGTCCCAGTACACTGGACTTGGTGAGCAGGATTCCTAAATGAAAGCTAGAAATGCAACTAAACCAGTTTAGTTCAGTATGACTCACAAAAAAAAAATCTCAGCAACAGTTTAGAAATATTTAAGAATTTTGTCCTTTTATGGCAATCAGTCCATTATTTTATATTATTCCTTGCAGTGGAAAAGTACAGAAAACTTACTGAGAGGGAATACCCCCTGGACATGTCTTCGATCACAACATGGCAAGAAAGAACAGACATTTTAACTGGGTTAAACTAAACCTTATGGACCCAAGAACAAGTCAGCCTATAAATAACATTAGTTACCCCCTGGACAGTAGATATAAAACCATGTCCCAGCTCACTAGTTTGACTGATTTTTTTTAGTATTTTTTTGAGTCTTACACTCCCTGCAATTATATTACTAAAGAGTGTTATTTTAGATTGCTCAGAGATCCAGGGTAAAAAAAAACAAAAGCGATGACTTAGGCAGGAGTGTTAGACGTGGTGGAACCTGGAGGTGAGGGAACCTGGAACCTGTATGGCACAGGAATTACTTACATCACCAAAATTCTGAAGATTTTGACTTGGTATATGCGATTGCTTACTGGTGGCACAGTGGCTTAGTGGTTAGTGGTTGCACCTCCAGGGTCTGGGTTCGAGTCCCAACTTCGGGTTTTGTGTGCATGTTCTACCTGAGGTTGGTTGGTTTCCTCTCACAGTCCAAATCCATGCAAATTAGATTAATTGGTGTTCCCAAATTGCATGTGGTGTGTAAATGTGTGTATGAATGTTGACTGGAGGTCCTATCATGGTTGTAAAAATGTGAATAAATACAATGGTAATAGCCATTGGCCTCCATGGTTCCTACTACAGGCTAATAATAATAATACATTTTATTTATGGATGAATGCACTTTTTGCACGTTGCTTACTGCTCACACACCACCATGGTATTTTTTTTTAAAAGATCTTGACATTTGACATATTAGGTAAAAACAGCCACATAACAGTCAGAGCTGAAGTGCCAAAAATAGCTTATTATTTAGTTCTACGTGCAGAATGTAGTGTTTTGTACTTTAGCTGGTTTTACTCTGTCAAGATGGACTAACTGAGGTGACCAGAAGACGTAGCTTTAGCGGTTAGCCCAATGTAGCGTGGAGGATAAACCCAAACGCGGAAAGAAGCGAGTAGGCAGGATAGCCACGCGATTTAGTCTAAGGACTCTCACAAAAACGGAGTAAGGGAAAAACACAAATTTAACCCGCGTCCAGTAGATACACACACAATAGCAAAAGACAAACGGAACCAACATGTGAGTACTCACGGTTTGCTGAAACGACAGCTGGAGCTGACATGGGCCGAACTCAATGACTGAGCGGTAAGCCATCGTTTGTTTTTCCTCTTTTATACTTCCTGGTTTTGCGCCCGTCTTACTTCCGGGTCCTAGTGCCGGGCGCAGATTGAGTGTGTATGACAGTACCCCCCTGTCCAGGACTGGCTCCTGACGGTCCTGGGGTGGAGGATACCCTGTGACGGTAGTCCCGAATTAGCTGAGGGTCGAGAATGAACCGGGCCGGGATCCAAGATCGCTCCTCGGGGCCATAGCCCTCCCAGTCCACCAGGTATTGCGTACCTTTGCCCCTAGGGCGCGAGTCAAGGATTCGGCGCACGGTGTAGGCGGGACCGCCGTCGATGATCCGGGGAGGAGGAGCTGGGGGGGTGGGTGGAATCATGGGTGAGGTGATGAAGGGCTTGAACTGGGATAGGTGAAATACTGGGTGAATCCGGAGCGCCGCAGGCAGCTGGAGCCGGTAGGTGACAGGGTTAATTCTGTGGGTGATGTGGTATGGTCCGATGAATCTGGGGGAAAGCTTCTTTGACTCGGTGTGGAGGTGGAGGTTTTTGTGGAAAGCCATACCTTGTCACCTACAGTACGTGGTATAGTCGTCCCGGAGGATGTCGGCGGCGATGTTGGTGGGTGTAGCGGGCATTGGCGCGTTGGATGGCCTGGTTGGTCGTAATCCAGAGCCGCCGACATCTGCGGACCAAGTGTTGGGCCGACGGTACATCAACCTCCGGCTCTGGGTGGTTGAACACGGAGGGTTGGAAACCGTGGCATACCTCAAATGGGCTTAGGTTGGTGGCAGAGGAGATGTGGAGGTTGTGTGATAGTTCCGCCCAGATGAGCTAGCGTGCCCAGGAGCGCTGGCGGTCCGCTACGAAACATCTGAGGTAGCGCTCCAGTTGTTGGTTGGTCCGCTCCGTCTGACCGTTAGTCTGTGGGTGGTATCCGGAGGACGGACTGCAGGTGGAGTCGATCAGACGGCAGAAGGCCTTCCAGAACCGGGCTGTGAACTGGGGCCCTCTGTCCGAGACGATATCCTTGGGGAACCCATGCAGACGGACTACGTGCTCTAAAATCAGTTCTGCTGTTTCCTTTGCTGACGGGAGTCCGGCGAGAGCCACCAGGTGCACGGTCTTAGAGAACCGATCCACGATCGTGAGGATGGTGTCTTTTCCTTCGGAGGTCGGCAGGCCCGTGATGAAGTCAACGGCAATGTGCGTCCAGGGCCGTCGACGGACTGGGAGTGGTTGCAGTTCTCCTGGAGATGGTTGATTGGTGTTTTTTGCCCTGGCGCACACAGGGCATGCCTGAACGAACTCTTGGACGTCCCTCGTCATGGACGGCCACCAGAAGTCTCGTTGGAGGAATTGGAGGGACCGTCGGGTGCTTGGATGTCCTGAAATTGGGGAGGAGTGTCCCCAGTGGAGAACCTCTGGTCTCATCCCCTCGGGCACGAAGAGTCGTCCAGGTGGCACACCTGCCGGTTCGGTCTCTGTACCTCGTGCCTGGCGCACTCTCGTTTCCAGGTCCAGTTGCAGGGGGGCGATGATCTTGGAAGAGGGGAGGACAGGCGCGGGGTCCGCCCGGGGGAGGTCCACCTCTAGTTGTCGGGAGAGGGCGTCCGCTTTGGTGTTCTTGGACCCCGGGCGGTATGAGAGGTGAAAGTTATAGTTCTCAAAGAATAATGCCCACCGCGCCTGTCGTGGATTTAGCTGTTTGATGGTTCTGATGGTGATTAGATTTTGATGGTCCGTCCAGACTATGAATGGCTCACTGACGCCCTGGAGCCAGTGACGCCACCCCTACAGAGCCCACTTTATGGCCAGCAGTTCGCGGTCCCCTACCCCGTATCGCTGCTGAGTGGAGTCAAATTTTCTGGAGAAAAAAACACATGGGTGTAGTTTTTGGTCTGGACCTTGCTGTGAGAGGATAGCTCCAGCGCCCACATCTGAAGCATCCACCTCTACAACGAATGGTTTATTGGCATCTGGGTGGTGGAGAATCGGTGCAGTGGTGAAGCGGTGACAAAGTGATCGGAAAGCGGAGACAGCTGCCGGGTTGAGGTGAAAAGGGAGAGAGGAGGGACGGGTCAGAGCGGTTAGGGGGGCGGCAACTGTACTGTAGTCCCGGATAAAGCGACAAAAGAAGTTCGCAAAGAGAGGCGCCAGAGAGGGCGTCCAGGGCTGAGTTGGTAAGAGGCAGAGGATGTCGGTTTTTAATGGTGAGATTGTTGAGCCCCCGATAGTCGACACAAGGGCGAAGTTCACCGCCTCTCTTCTTCACGAAGAAGAACCCCGCGGCGGCAGGTGAGGAGGAGGGCCTGATGGTGCCTTGGCGCAGGGCGTTGTTTACATATTCCTCCATCACCTGGGTCTCGGTGGGTGTGAGTGAGTAGAGATGGCCGCGGGGGGGGATCGTACCGGGTTGGAGGTCTATGGCGAGGTCGTATGGGCGATGAGGAGGAAGATGGGTGGCTCGTCGCCTGCAGAAAACCTCCGCTAGGTCTCGATACGGCGCGGGGATGGAGTTGGTGTCGACGTCGGGGGCCTCGGACTCCCTAGAGCACGTCCCAGCCGCTGCCCGTAGGCATAGTTCGTTGCAGGTCGCGCCCCACTGGAGGATCCGGTTCTGGGTCCAGGAGATTAGGGGGTCATGCTGGAGCAGCCAGGGATGACCAAGGATGATGGGTGGTGACGAGATGGAGGTGACGAAAAATTTTAACTGTTCATGGTGTTGGTTGATGGAGACGGTGATAGGTTCGTGCTGATTGGGCTGGTGGAGAGGGGGCGACCGTCGACAGATGTGATGCGAACGGGCTGGGATAACGCCTCGAGTTTTACCCCCAGGGTTTTGGCATATGCGGAGTCAATGAAGTTACCTGCTGCCCCGGAGTCGATGAATGCAGCACTTCAGACTCGTTTGTGACCAACCTGGAGGTGTACCTGAACCGTGAGACGGGAGGAGTTGGTGGTGATGGCGGAGAGACGAAGGTGACCCGGCGAGTATCTCTCTCCTCTCACCGGGCCTGGGCGTTTCCCGGTCTGAGAGGACAGGTTGCCCTGTGATGTGTGGCTGACCCGCAATAGGCACAGAGCCCCTCACGGAAGCGTCTCTCCCGTTCTGCAGCGGTCAAGGAGGCGCGTCCTAGTTGCATGGGTTCCCCCGGCTCCTGTGTCAACCACGGCAGGAGGTGGAGAACCGACATATCCAGGGGTGGAGTAGGTGACGGGGTCTGCGGGTCGTGGAGTGGTGACGGTGAAGGCGGGTGCAGGTCGTGGAGTGGTTACAGTGAAGGTGGGTGCAGGTGGCAGGGTGCGAGGGGCTGGCCTCGGGCGAGAGAGAAGGCGCTGATCGATCCGGAGAGCGAGTTGGATCAGGCCCTCCAGGGTTGCAGGAAGCTCTCGCCCGGCTAGTTCGTCCTTTATTCGCGAAGCCAGGCCCTCGTAGTAGGACGTCCAGAGCGCCGCATCGCCCCACGTGGTCTGAACGGCGAGGGTGCAAAACTCTGCTGTGTAGCGGCTCACGGGCAATCCTCCCTGCCTCAGGTGATAGAGTCTAGTGTCGGTCTCCACCTCGCCCGCTGGGTGTTCGAAGGTGAGTCTGAGTTGGTGGGTGAACTCATTGTATGAGTGGGCGGTGTCCGTATCTGCTTGTAGAACTGCCGTGGCATACTCAGCTGCCTGCCCTTTTAGCAACGAGACGAGAAGAGCAATGCGAAGGCGATCGGTGGAGTACTTGGTGGCATTAAACTCAAACACCAAATCGAGAGCTGTCAAAAATACACTGCACTTCCCATCCGTGCCGTTCCACTTCTCTGGTAGAGAAAGAAAAACATCAGAAGGGGAGGGGAGGGGGGATGATGCGGCGCCGCGGCCTCCGTGGCGTGCGATCGAGCAGTAACGCCATCAACAGCTGCGCGGAGATCCGTATTCTCCCGCCGGAGCTCAGCGACCTCGCGGCGGAGAGAAGCGAGATCCCCGGTTAGCTGATTGATGAGCGCGGCATGCTGATCTACAACGTCGCAGAGGCTCGCATAATCCGCTGGGTTTACCGCGGACGGCTCAGTCATTCTGTCAAGATGGACTAACCTGAGGTGACCAGAAGACGTAGCTTTAGCGGTTAGCCCAATGTAGCGTGGAGGATAAACCCAAACGCGGAAAGAAGCGAGTAGGCAGGATAGCCACGCGATTTAGTCTAAGGACTCTCACAAAAACGGAGTAAGGGAAAAACACAAATTTAACCCGCGTCCTGTAGATACACACACAATAGCAAAAGACAAACGGAACCAACATGTGAGTACTCACGGTTTGCTGAAACGACAGCTGGAGCTGACATGGGCCGAACTCAATGACTGAGCGGTAAGCCATCGTTTGTTTACCTCTTTTATACTTCCTGGTTTTGCGCCTGTCTTACTTCCGGGTCCTAGTGCCGGGCGCAGATTGAGTGTGTATGACATACACACAATAGGTACATGCAGGGGCGGACTGGCCATCGGGAGCACCGGGACATTTCCCGGTGGCCTGACGGTCGTTCTGGCCTGGCGGCTGCCGCTGTGCAGACGATCAGCCTGGCATGTGATAGGCTGGTGTGCAACTACTAATTA
This sequence comes from Channallabes apus, assembly GCA_030522415.1. Classification (NCBI taxonomy): domain Eukaryota; kingdom Metazoa; phylum Chordata; class Actinopteri; order Siluriformes; family Clariidae; genus Channallabes; species Channallabes apus. The sequence continues at coordinate 29,234,243 of CM060115.1, read as the reverse complement.
ATTGACGGATCTCTCAATCTACGAATCAGGCAATGGAAAGGGAAGATTAGAAGATCAGGAGGGAAAATTACACTCCCACATGACCTCCCACATGACCCAATGTCAGCGACGCACTGCCTAATATCTGGCTATATCCAGAGACAGGGTATATCTGATTAAATCATTCAAAAAATGGAGCGTAAACGCAGAGGAGGAGCAGAGAGAGAGAGAGCGTATAAAAAGGAAAAAAGCCCCGGCTGCAGACGCAGCAAGCTGCTGCAAAATCCCAGCCATGTTCGCCAGTAAGGGAACAGGTCGGTCAAGATTACATTTACATTATATTTATAATAATTTGGCAGACGAACACTTTCATCCAAATCACTTAGATAATCACAATAGATAAAATTAAACCAACAAACGAGCAACAATATGTAAGTGCTGCTGTGCTGTGTCAAGTCTCGTTTCGTCTACATGTAGCATATTTTTAATATAATAAATAAAAATGAATAAAAAGTAGACAGAATAGTGTTAGTGGGTCAAATTGTTTAAAATAATAAATAAATAAAGTAGATGGTATGGAAAAGAATACAGTATTAGTTATTTAGATTTTTCATTTCTAGTCTACAATATACAGCATACAATGTTTGTTTATTTATTTATTTAGAAAAGGTGAGGAAGGAAGCAGCAGTAGCACTAGTGCTGCAAATGCTCCTGCTGTTGAGCTACAGTAGAGGTGGTGGACAGTCCAGCGTTAGAGTCAGAGCAGGAACCTTCAGGTAAAGTTTAAGATAAGCAAAACTAAACATGCAGGCAGCAGCCTATACTTTTTAAACAACATGTGCTTTTTATGATTTATAAGATCAGCAGTAGGACTGTGATTTTGGGGACATACAACTGATGGCTGCACAATTATAAATACAGATTATTGAACACGATGTGAGCAACTAGATGTGCAGAGTGAGAGAGAGAAGGATTCAGGGAAAGATGAAGGAGACAGTGAAAGCCGGTGCACTAGTAGTGCTAATTACTTACTGTTTACTCTTACTGGTCTGTTCCACATAATGCCATAATTGAGTAAACATTGTTATCTGTTACTTACGCTGTCATAGGTTTTGTTAAGTTTATTTGTGTTTGTGTTTCTGATACATTTGGTATACTAGAGTTGAGCACTGAAAATACATAAAATGTAAAATTTCAACATGTGAATGTGTCTCTTATTATCTCTTTTAAAAAGCCAATTTTCTATTTGTCATTGGTTTGGTAGTATAAATGGTGTATTCCTAGTGAGTTGTTAAGGGTTATTTTTTTATTCATTTATATTGCATCTGGTAGTCTACCTGTTACAATAATAGGGTTAGCCTACAAGTTTATCAGTCCAGTAGATTACATGAATAGGGTGGTGGTGACTGCAGCAGCAGAGGTGGCCTGGGAGTGGAGTCAAATTCCCGGCCTGAATTATTGTCCCAGTCCGCCACTGGGTACATGATATTGTTGCCTGTTGGTAGCCATATCAACTGGGAAATTCTCCGAAGTGAGAATGAGGAACTATCAGGTTGTTTTTGGATGCACTGTGGAGGTAATAAGATTGGCACCGGAACTGGCACAACTTGGTGACATCATTGTTTTCCCTGAAGGATGACAGCTATTAATGAAAAAAAAAAGTGTCAAACACTGACAATGAAGCGACTATCAGTCTTGGTCTTAGTTGACAGACATCCACCCTGTGATAATTCTGTTTGTGAACCTACAGTACAGCATCTCTGGAAGTTTTGGTATGTTGTAATTATATAACAAAAAGACTGAAGATCACAATAGGGATAAAGGCGTTGTGATGTCATTCTGTTTTTTTTTTTTTTTTTTTTTTCTGTAGCCAGTACAAACTGCCCTAGCAGTCAGGGGCACATATCCCATTTGCTCTGTCTTCCCTTATTATTCTTATAATTATTATTCATATTTCATTTGTATTTGTAATTATGGTAAAATGTTGTTGATGCAGCAGCGATTTTCATGATTGTAACAGTAAAAATTACTTAAGATAACTTTACCGCTTTCCTTTTGTGCTGAGATGCATGACCTGAGTATATACACAAAAGGACGTTACTAATCGTCTTTATTTGTTAATAAAATGTTTCTGCTGCTGTTTATTCATTGACCTTACACACTCACTCATCGTCTATACCACTTTAGCCTGTATACAGGGTTGCAGAGGGCCTAAGGCGGGGTACACCCTGGAAGGGGTGCCAATCCATCACAGGGAACAACAATTAGCCTAATCTACATGTCTTTGGACTGTAGGAGGAAAGTATCCAGAGAAAACCCACCAAGCACGGGGCAGAACATGCAAACTCCATGCACACAGACCTGAGGCGGGAATCGAACCCTGACCGTGGATGTGCAAGTCAACAGTGTTAACCACTACCTCACCATGCTGCCCACTTGAGATTACACATTGAGGCAAAATTATAATCAGGCATTACTAATTTCATGTGGAGTGGCTATCTTACATGTAGCCTAACAGAGGTGACCAGAGAGCTGCATCAATCTCTATCACAATCTACTTCTCTAGAAAATCTAGATTATATGAATAACATCTGTGCACATTTTGCACATGTTTGACTCCATACACATTTGTTTGAGTTACTCCATTTTACATCAACTATTATAACATCAATTAAGATCAACTATTATAGCTGAACCTAACACTTAACACTGTATAAATGCAGATCATTTCCTGCTATCTGTTTCACCCAGATGAGGATGGGTTCCCTGTTGAGTCTGGTTCCTCTCAAGGTTTCTTCCTATTACCATCTCAGGGAGTTTTTCCTTGCCACTGTCGCCCTCGGGCTTGCTCACCAGGGACTATCTGAACATTTTGATTCATACACATTCACATTCCATACAAACTTAAATAATTCTTTTGATTGTGTAAAGCTGTTTTGAGACCATGTCAATTGTTAAAAGCGCTATACAAATAAAACTGAATTGAATTACTGTTTTAGTGCCATTTGCCGTCCCCTTCTGCGCATGCGTGATACATAGCGGAACCTCACTTTTCAGTCACTAGATGGCAGTACTGAACAATACGACCATGAATAATAGAACGTCCTGTACTGTAGTGCGTTTGGTTTTACGGTTTTACCCCATACAATCTTAAATCTTCTTCTTTGTCTTTCGGCTGTTCCCTTTCAGGGGTCGCCACAGCGAATCAGCTGCCTCCATCTAACCCTATCCTCTGCATTCTCTTCTCTCACACCAACTAACTTCATGTCCTCTCTCACTGCATCCATAAATCTCCTCTTTGGTCTTCCTCTAGACCTCCTGCCTGGCAGTTCCAACCTCAGCATCCTTCTACCGATATATTCACCATCTCTCCTCTGAACATGTCCAAACCACCTCAATCTGGCCTCTCTGACTTTATTTCCAAAACATCTAACATGGGTTGTCCCTCTGATGAACTCATTCTTGATCCTATCCATCCTTGTCACTCCCAAAGAGAACTTCAACATCTTCAGCTCTGCTACCTCTAGCTCTGCCTCCTGTCTTTTCTTCAGTGCCACTGTCTCTAAGCCGTAGAGTATCGCTGGTCTCACCACTGTCCTGTACACCTTTCCTTTCATTCTCGCTGATACTCTTTTATCGCACAACACACCTGACACTTTTCTCCACCCATTCCAACCTGCCTGTACTCGTCTCTTCACCTCCTTTGAACAGTCTCCGTTGCTCTCGACAGTTGACCCTAAGTACTTAAAATCCTGCACCTTCTTTACCTCTGCTCCCTGTAGCCTCACTGTTCCTCTTGGGTCCCTCTCATTCACACACATGTATTCCGTCTTGCTGCGGCTAACCTTCATTCCTCTGCTTTCCAGAGCGTACCTCCACCTCTCCAAATTTTCTTCCACCTGTTCCCAGCTCTCGCTACAAAGCACAATGTCATCTGCAAACATCATAGACCATGGAGACTCCTGTCTAACTTCATCAGTCATCCTGTCCATCACTAGAGCAAACAAAAAGGGGCTTAGAGCCGATCCTTGATGCAGACCCACCTCCACCTTGAACTCTTCTGTCACACCTACAGCTAATCTCACCACTGTCTTACAACTCTCATACATGTCCTGCACCACTCTAACATACTTCTCTGCCACTCCAGACTTCCTCATACAACACCACAGCTCCTCTCTCGGCACCCTGTCGTACGCTTTCTCTAAATCTACAAAGACACAATGCAACTCTTTATTACCTTCTCTGTACTTCTCCATCAGCATCCTCAAAGCAAATACTGCATCTGATGTACTCTTTCTAGGCATAAAACCATATTGCTGCTCACAAATGCTCACCTCTGCCCTTAACCTAGCTTCCACTACTCTTTCCCACAGCTTCATTGAATGGCTCATTAGCTTTATGCCTCTGTAATTGCCACAGCTCTGCACATCTCCCTTGTTCTTAAAAATCGGCACCAATACACTTCTCCTCCATTCCTCTGGAATCCTCTCACTCTCCAAGATCTCGTTAAACAAACTAGTCAGAAACTCTACTGCCACCTCTCCTAAGCACTTCCATACCTCCACAGGTATGTCATCAGGACCAACAGCCATTCCACTCTTCATCCTCTTCAACGCCCTTCTCACCTCACTTTTACTAATATTTGCTACTTCCTGCTCCACAACAGTCACCTCTTCTACTCTTTGTTCTCTTTCGTTTTGATTTCAATTTCCTTTCCTTAAGTTATTTAAACATTAATGTAGAAACCTCTGTAATCCATCCAGGGGCTGGGGAGGCCCTGGTGACTACCTTTGCATTTATTCACATTTTTTGGGGCCTAATCTGCATGTCTTCAGACTGTAGGAGGAAACCAGAGTTCCAGAGTGCAAACTCCACTAAATACCTTTGACCCTAGAGATGTGAGGCCACAGTGCTAACCACTAAGCCTCCATATGGGGGGATTTATACAATTACAATGAAAAATGTACACTGCAACCATATTCTCCACAAAAAAATAGTAATGTTCATCACATATACGGTCATGTATTATGTAGTACATGGCCCCTATCAGTGGGGTTGTTTTGTAAAACAAAAGCAAATTGCAACTTAATATGTTGCTTAAGAGAATTTAACATTCATTTTGGCATTTTTCTCAAAATCATTGCTGGCTACTTGAGGTTGTTGATGGCCAGGATCTTTACTGGCCCTGTCTGTCTCTGTATGTGCACAGCTGTCAGTGGTGTCAAAAGTATTCACATTCATTACTTGAGTAGAAGTATAGATACTAGGGTTTAAAAAGACTTCTTTAGAAGTTGATGTATCAACTCAAGCTTTTTACTCAAGTAAAAGTGTAAAAGTACTGGTTTCAAAACTACTTAAAGTATAAAAGTAAAAGTAACATAAGGGGGGGGAAAGCATTAAGGATAAAAAAAGAAAAATGTGTTGTTTTTTTTCTTGTATTTTTTAACGGCCATAGTGATTTGGGATACTGTATATGGCAATTGAAAAAGAATGCATTTTAGTACAATGCAATTCCGCTGTGGCGACCCCTTGTCGGGAGCAGCCGAAAGACCAACAACAACAACAACAACAAATACATTCAAGAACCATATATGTGTACTACTGAGCATTAACATGTTTTATGGAGAAGAAGATATAATAACTACTTGCCTATAAGTATTTTAATGGTGCAAAAAGTCAAACTTCAGAGGCATGTCATCAGTAACCTTTATTGGAATGTAAATGTACATCCAAGCTTAGCTGCAGGGCAACATACAGAAAATTAGTGTATCCAGGGCAGGCTTAGTAACAATTACCCTTGTATGGTTGTCAACAATAAACATTAATGCTGTCAGAATGAATGATTAATCCAAGTGATTAATCAAATAAATAAATGCATATATATATATATATATATATATATATATATATATATATATATATATATATATATATATATATATATATAATTCCTGTTACCTTCCTGGTGCTGTTACCTTCCTCGCTGGTGCTTGGTTGTGATATTTCGCTCGGATCTTGAGTCTCTATCACGGACATCCTCGTCTACTTATCACATCCTTATCAACTGAAAATGCTAATTTATTCAAACGTCCTTGCTGGAGTGTGACGTGACATCATGCGCAGGCGCGATGGATCGCATACCAACCAATAGGGTGTCGGAATGGTATGTTTATACTTCTCATTCAACCACAATCAAATTCGCTCCATCCGGATGGCGCGATTTTTTTTTTATGACATGCTGAAATAAAATAGGAGTAACGAGGCGATTTTTAAAATGTAAGGAGTAGAAAGTACAGATAATTGCGTGAAAATTTTCTGTAGAAGTAGAAGTAAAAAGTCGGCTGAAAAATAATTACTCCAGTAAAGTATAGATACCCAAAATTTATTTTTAATTTTTCGTATTAATTAGTATTAATACTTCGTTACTTGACACCTCTGATAGCTGTAATTCTTAGTGAGCATTTGGAAGATTTTTTACTGTTTTAGACATTTATGTTTAAACCCTAGGATGGCGTGGTGTGGCTGAGGGGCATTATTATTGTTCAGGGCTTGCTCACTGGTGCTGAGGAGGCAGGGCATTCATTGGCATCTAGGTCCTTGTCAGGGCTCAGACTTGGGTTGGTTGCTTGAATTTCAGCTGAGGGCTGGCTGCTTCATTTCCACTGTTTAGAACTTGTTTGTGTTAATAGTTTAATTTTCAATAAAACTTGTTTAACAATTTTCAAGTTAGATTGGGTGAGTACTGTAAGTCACTTCCACTGACCAAACATAAATAGTTTGCATTAATATTTAAAATTTCATCTGTGACCCATTATGTGGTGCTTTTGCTTGGTCATGGGTGGATATCTTGTTGGGCCCTGAAGGGTGCCTCCTCAGTACTAGGGTGGGGAGACCTCCTCATCATCATGGTGGTGGTGCGTTCTCCCTGCCAGAGTTTGACATGGAGTTGGCGGGTCGCCCATCATACGGGCATCCACTCTGTCTTTGGGGAATTACCCCATCAATGTGGGAGGGGAGGGGGGGTCATGGATGTATTGTTACCCTGTTGTCAGAGGTTGGTGGGTTTTGGCCCAACATTAGTAGGTCGTGGGGTCACACCATCTTCATAGAGCACCATTGCGGTTCGGGATCTTGCCCTGTGACTCCATGACACATGACTATAGAGGCTCACACCATTGTCAGGGGGTCTCAACTTCATTGCCGAGGTCATTTCATCATCAGTGGGTTACATCATCATTGGTGGGTTGAGGGTCACCCGATCATTGGATGTCGAGGGGGCCCCCATCATTGGGTGCTTCAGGGGGTCACCTCATTATTGTGTGTGGATGGGGCACCCCATGATTCGGGGTGGGGGGTTGCTCCATGTCGGGGTCACCTGCCTTTGTAGGACTGGGCAGTCACCCTAACTTTGGGGGTTCTTGTCCTGATGCACCGATGACAGGTGGTCACCCCACTGTCAGGGGACCAGGGTGTCTCCACGTCATTGCCGGGGTCATTTCATAATCAGTGGGTATCAGGTGCTAGAATTGCATCCTTGGGTGTTGAGGGGACACACCATAATTGGAATGTTCAGAGTCACCCCATGAAGGAAAATAAAACAGGGCCCAAAATGGAACCCTGTGGAACACCAGAGGTCAAAGGGGCTGAGGAGGAAGAGAGATCACCAATCATGACTGAGAAAGTCCTATTTGTTAAATATGACCTAAACCATTGTAGTACAGGACCTTGAAGGCCAACTTCTTATGTCAGACGTGTCAGGAGAGTCGAGTGGTCAACAGTATCAAAGGCTGCAGTGAGGTCCAACATCACGAGCAGCACAGGTTTTTTGGAATCAAGGGATAGGAGGATATCATTCTGTACCTTCAGGAGAGCGGATTCAGTGCTGTGACGAGTTCTAAAACCAGACTGGAATTTCTCAAGAACATGATTTTTTTCTAGAAAGTGCTGCAACTGGATACAGACAACTTTTTCTAAGACCTTAGATAGAAAGGATAAATGAGATACTGGTCAAGATTGGATTTTTTAAGAAGAGGCCTGACCACAGCATGCTTGAAGACATCTGGGACAAACCCTGAACTGAGGCAACTGTTTATAAAAGAGAGAAGACATGGACCCACTGTGTTAAAAACCTGCTTCAGCACCCTAGATGGAATAATGTCCAGAGGACAGTTAGTTGGGGATAACCGCTGGACCACTTCAGAGAGAAGAGATAGGGACACTGGCTCAAATTTGGTAAACACAGATGAGGGCGAAGAAAAAGAAGAACATATATCAAGACCATTTGAAGTGACGTTAATATTCTGCCTGACAGAGGCTACCGTATCGATGAAATGAGTTAGAAATTCATCACAGAATGACCTTGATACCCGTTTCGGAACATTACACAGTGGATTTGTAACTGACTGAATTGTATTGAATAGCACCCTGGGACGATTACAGTTGGTGGAGATTACGTTTGACAAGTACATACATTTAGCTTCTTTAACTGCATTTTGATAATCAGAAAGACTGTCACGCAGTATACCCATTGATACTTGTAATCTGTTCTTCTTCCATCTGCGCTCGGCTTGTATCATAGTAGTATCATTAAGCCAAGGGTCAGGTTTGGTTTTCATGGGTTTGTCCTTGTAAGGTGCAATGGAGTCCAAAATCCCTGAGCAGGTGGAGTAGAGGTTGGAGATAAAATCCTCTAGGCACAGGGGGGAAGCTAACTCGTCCTGGATGTAGAAACTAGTGTTCATTAATGCATCAGCAAATTCTCCAGCTGTGGTGGATGTAATGGTGAGGCTGGAGTAAAGGATTTCCTAGCAGATAGTGAGGCAGTAAATAACAGGGAAGTGGTCCGAAATACAGATATCAATTATTTCTGAGATGGATACTGGAAGTCCATGTGAAATAACAAGATCCAGTGTGTGGCCATGCTGATGTGTAGGGTCATTTACTGATTGGGTCAGTTCAAAGGAGTTTAAAAGACTTTGAAAGTCATTTACCAGTTGGCTGGATGGACAACAGACATGAATATTAAAATCTCCACAAATTAGTAAACTGTCATATTTTGGCATTAATTCAGAGTAACTCTGAAAACTCAGAGATAAAGTCCTTATTGTATTTAGGTGGACGATAAACAATAGCACACAGTACAGGACAGGCAAACTGAATCAAAACCAGTTCTAGCTCAAAGCTATTGTAGCTTTTCCATGGGATTAAACGGCAGCCAGTCCTCCACCACGACGCGACATTCGCGGCATACTCAGGAAGGAATAGCCCGGAGGGAGGAGGGAGGAGAAGACGTTGTTATCACCTTGTTTTAGCCAAGTTTCCGTGAGCAAAATAAAATCCAAGTCGCGAGTGGAGATAAGATCGTTCAAAATGAATGTCTTATTTGTGAGTGATCGAGTGTTCAACAAGGCAGTACGTACCGCCTTACAGCTTTGCTCTGGGGTTCGACTGAGCGGGCGGAGATTTCCCTGTACACAGCCCCGTGCCTGGATCCTCACCGGCCGGCGACACGGAAGTGAGCACCCGTCATCTGGGATAGCCGTTCTGAGCCACCGATAGCTGTACTCCTGAGAGCGACACAGGTCAAAATTCCCGTATTCAGTAGATACTCCATTTGAAGCAAAGCCCGGGTTATCCACACAGGAGGCCAGGTAGGCTTTCAGTTTGATGAGAATACCTCTTCTTTTTCCGCGCCTCTTGCGCCTCTTGTTGCGACGCAACGTGTAAACAGGAAGCAATAGATGGGCAGGTACAGACGCTAGAAAAGGTGGCGGTGTCTTTGAATGTCCACTATTAATAGAGTCAGGCAAGTTGTGCATAGTAGCCTGTATCTTTAAAAGTGTCAGGCGATCGTATATCAGTAGAGATGACACATCATAAGAGACAATTAAAATAAACACAGTAATTAATCAAAAACACGACAGAGTGGGACGGCGGACCATACACAGCGGCGCCATCTTGGTATTGGACCACATGATCTATTGAACCATTGGCCCATTGGTATTGGACCATTGTTAAAAGCGCAATATAAATAAAATAAAATGTAACTGAATTGAATTGGTGGGTTGCCCATCATAGGGGCATCCACTGTCTTCGGGGAATTGCCCCATCAATGTGGGTGCATGGCGGGGTGGGTGGGGGATGGGGGTGTCATGGAAGTATTGTTGCCTTGTTGTCAGAGATTGCTGGGTTTTGGCCTAGAGTTGGGGTCTTGCCCTGTTGTCCGGGGGTTGCCCCGACATTAGGGGGTCGTGGGGTCGCACCGTCTTCATAGGACACCATTTTGGTTTGGGGTCTTGCCCTGTGACTCCATGACTCACGATTATAGAGGCTCACACCATTGTGAGGGGGTTTCAACTTCATGCATGTAGATTATTTGAAAACCTCGAAGATGATCCTGTAGATTTTGTAGCATCCCGAAAGAATGTTTGCAGCAGTAGTTATCCTTGCCATCCACAATTTTAAGCCCCTTTTTTCATCTCTGCATTGGGAAGTCTGCCCAATGTTGAATACTTGATGAGGTCCAAAATGCTGGTACACAATTTGCATGGAAGTATTGTTGCCCTGTTGTCAGAGGTTGGTGAGTTTTGGCCTGGGGTTGGGGTTTTGCCCTTTTGTCTGGGGGTTGCCCCAACATTAGGGGGTCATGGGGTCGCACCGTCTTCATAGGGCACCATTACGGTTCGGGGTCTTGCCTTGTGCAGGTCACACCATCTTCAGGGGTCGGGTGAGTTGCCCTGTCTTTAAGGGGTCAGGGGTTTACCCCATCATGTATTCAACAATATTATAGTACTTTAGTGCTGACAGCTGTTTAATGTAAAATTTTGTAAAAAGTTGCTCATGTGATTCTACAAAACCTGCTTTCCACTTTGGTCTCACTCACAAGAGGCTCTGCCTTTTATCGTGTGCCACAAACAATAACCTTCTGAGTCTCTGCAACCAACTTATCACAGTTAAACATTATTTTGGGAAAACATACATGAATAAATAAAAATTATATTCAGAGAATACACAAGGGAATACAAGCACCCTTCTGTTACAACCAGAATAGTTTCATCAATACTCAGAAGAACTGCACGTGCTCAGAGTGAGAAAACCCACAAATATCTACCTGACAGTGTTCCATCCTAAGGTGTTGCTTAATACCCTGGTGATGGCTCATGCTGACATGCCACAAAAAGAGGAAGACACCTGAGTTTACAGCGTTTGCAGCAGTAGTTATCCAGGTCATCCACCAATTTAAACCCTTTGTCTTCTTTAATATATTTAAGATTCTGTCCCATGGTGATCAGAAATTGAGGTTCAAAACGCTGGTAAACAATTTGTTTTTGTGGCATGTAGACGACAGTTTGACGATCCCTTGCAATATTCAGTGTTGTATGCATCTTCAGAAAAGTCTTTTACCTGAAAGAATTTCTCTTCAGATCAGCTGAGGGCTGGCTGGCTCACTACTACTGCATGTAACAAACTAGTTTGGGTTAATAGAAATTTCAAAGAGAATAAACAACATAATGGCTTTCACGTTAGATTGGTTTAAGTGCTGTCAGTTACTACCACGGATGGTTTGCATTAATACTCCTAATTTCATCTAAGAAGGTCATGTAATAAAAACCTACTTGATTTGACTTGACTCTTGTGGTGGGCCTGCTTAGGCTGGGGTGGATGCCTGTTTGGGCTCACGTCCTTATTGATGGGGCCTGAGATGGCAATGGGCATTTGCCATCTCAGGCCCTATCAATGAGGACGTGAGTTTAGGGTTTAGGGTGTTTGCCTTATCATCGCAGTTGAACCATCATAGGGGGTTTGGAGGGGTTGGGGGGTTGCCTTGTTATATCCAGGGTCATTCCAATATCGTGGGAGGGTGGATCAGCTGAAGACTCCATTTTTTGGGGTAAGAGGATCACCCCATCATCAGCGGATCAAGTCGTCACACCACCATTGGGATTTCGGGGGTCACCCTATGGAAAAAGATGGTTCTCCCCATCTTTACAGTTGCCCCATCTTTGGGGGTTCAGGGTGTCACCCTGTGGTCAAGAGATTGCTCCATTCTTAGGGGACCATGGGGTCTCCCCATGATTGCCTGGGTCATTCCATCATCGATAGGCTGGGGGTTGCCCTATCATTGGGTGCCAGGGGGTCACATCATAATCAAGGGATTGGGTGGTTAGCCCCTCATTGGGGTGTTCAGGGGGTCATCAGGATAATGAGCTACATCCACCAAAACCAAGCCTAAGCTTGAACTTGAGCTCCGATGAGGACCCGGACAGCAATGACGGCCCCTGCCACCCCAAGGCCTGACACCAGTCAGCAGATCCTGAACAGCAATGGGGCCCCAAACAACTAGGGATGCCTCACCCACTATGGGGCCCTACTGGCAGAGGGGGTCCATCCACCCTAGGCTCCAAACAGTGAGGGGAGGCCCTGAAAGCTGATTGGGTATTATGTAGATAATTAGAGAAAAATCAGCATCCATGCTCACACCGGAAATCAAAACTAATGAGCCTAGTCTGTAATGTGGCCAAATATGGTGACACATATTGAGCAACTCCTTGCATTATCTACTCCTCAATAAAAGGCATTCTGTATCTGCCACAGTGTGTTTGCATGCCCTTTTCTGGCTTTGATGCTGAGGAGTGTTCTTCAAGGGTCACCTGCTGATGGACTATGACTGCTACCTCAGCACTTCTGTCATTACACCCAGCTCTCAAGATTCAGCTGCTGTTTATGTCTCCAGTTCCCTGCCTGCCACTGCCACAGCTCACCAGCCTTGTAACATCATGCTTGCTGGACACTGCTCCTGACCCACCATATTTCTATTTTACATCCTCCCCATCTCACCTTTACTTTTACTTTATTATTTAATAAAATTACTTCATTTTGAAAAAGACTTTGTGTTGCGTCTTTTTGTCTGTGGTGCTCCTGGAGCCAAGCTAATACTAATTTTTTGGGGACAATGTCATTTAAGGAATAAATCATTGCATACTTGAAACTGCTTACCTGTAGTTTTATACCTATCTTTTCTAATCCACTCAGTTTATGCAAAAATTCAGTTTATAACTGAATGTTTTTTGGGTTAGGAGGGGGAACCTCCTAGTTTTTGTGGATGGGAGGAGGAGGGCATGCCTTTGCCCCAAATTGAAGTGAACAGTCAAATCTCATTACACATTGTAACCAGACTCTATGTGCAACATTCAGGAATTTCTAGTTTTGCAGTCATGCACGTCTGTTAGTATGGCTTGTTGCTGTTATAGGCTGGGTGTGATACCTCCATGTACAGACCTGTGTTCCCTGATGTTAAAACTGTGTCTGCTATGTGTCATTATCACACTCCAGTGCTCTACTTTCAAAAGGATGATGTCCCACCTTCATTTTACAAGTTACTGAAGGATCATGGCCAGTTTTTAATGCTTTCGAGACTTGATTGTCCCTATTCTGGCATAAGGTAAAAATTCCAACCTCAACAAATTTATCAAGATAACAAGGTATGGAATGTTTTGAGCTTGCCCATGTCTGATTGAATTTTTGCATATGTAAAACATTATGATTGTTTCAGATTCTTTGTTCAAGATTCAAAGAACTTTATTAATCTTTTAGAAATTTTACTTGGATATTTTGCCTAACCCTAACCCTAGAGGGCTAAGACTTGGTGTCCATTGTTATTTTTAAGTTTAAGATTAAGAGCTGGCCCTTGTTTTGTACTTTGTAGTTATTAATTTTTTTTATGTTTTTACTTAGAAAGTAAAAAGGAATTAATTCAATATAATGCAAGTATTACAATAAAAGTTATTACTAAAAAGTTAGTACTGAAACCCAGATGACCCAAATTTAGACCCTTGGCTGCTGAACTTTAGTTGTTTTTCTATCAGTAAAGGCACATGAACAAACAAAAATGGGTTTAAAGTCTCAACTAAGCTTCCAATGCAATTAGCCTTCTGTAGTTTCCATTCCAGTTTTGCACGAGACATCATGGACATTACCGCTGTGAACGCTCTCTCATATGAGGACTTTTTGGAAATTTTTGGGAATGTGGTTGAGAAATGCCCCATCATCTCAGCTGCGATATGGATACACCGTCCGTTCACAAGCCTGGCAGATATCGAAGCTCACATATCCGATTTCATCGACAGTCTACCTGAGTCAGGTACAGAGGTAGATCAAGATCAAACTCACTCACTGACTCTCACTAATCCTCTATACCGCTTTATCCTGTATTCAGGAGCCTATCCCAGGAGGCTTATCGCACGAGGCAGGGTACACCCTGGACAGGGTGGCAATCCATGTCAGAGCAAATACATCCATAGCCACACTCACATTCTCATTCACACACTGCATGCAACTTTGGAACGCCAGTTAGCCTAATTGGCATGTCTTTGGACTGTAGGAGGAAGCCAGATTAAACCCACCAATCATGGGGAGAACATGCAAACTCCATGCACACAGACCAGAGGTTGGAATTTAATCCAGACTCTGTAGATGCAAGGCGACAGTGGCTGGGGTTTAAAAATACAGTATTTAAGTATTAAAGGGGAAAGTTTTTAATAGATTAGTTTTAGTAGGCCAGTGAAGAAGTTGAAGTAATTATTCTTTTTATTATATTTTCTCTACATTGATGCAGTTCGGTAGATGAGAAAAACATTTCAAATGGACTTTTACTGATGAATAGGTTACATACATAAAAGTAAAAAGTTTGTTTTTTACTTGGAAATGTAGTTCAGGATTCATTCAGACGACTAAACTTAATTCCTGTTTTTTGTTTTGTTTCAGTTTGTCTAATTGTGTTCAGGTCACATACAGAGTTGTGATTTTGTGCACTCAGGTAAAGAGGGGATCCTTCGGTGCCACCCGGACCTGGCGGGCAGGGAGCTGCAGCGCGGCGCATTGACCCGGGACTCCCAGGAGGAGCAGCACGCGGCCGGGTTCACCGACCTGCAGCCGGCGGAGGTGTCGCGCATGCGCAACCTCAACTCCGAGTACAAGGAGCGCTTCGGCTTCCCATTTGTCATATGCGCGCGGCTCAACACCAGACAGGACGTCATGCGCGAGCTGCGTCAGTGCCTCGGCAACGACCCTGCGGCCGAGAGAGCACGCGCCATCGGCGAGGTGAAGAAGATCTGCGCGCTGCGATTGCGCAACCTCGTGCTTTCCGAATGCGCAACCAAGCTCTGACGTCACAAGCATAGAAAGTGCCGTATTTTATGATTTAAAATGCCCAATAAATTTAGCTTTACAGTATTATGCAGTTTTGTAAAAAAATAGTACAAGTATAATAACATCATAATGTCTTATGATGTTATTATACAATGATATCAAGGTGTTCACACTGCATTATGAACATTTTTGTCCAAAGGTGTATATAACAAACTAATAAGGGTTTGATTCAGCACTAATCCAGCATGTCATATTTAATTCTGAGAAGTATTTGTCTATTTTAAATGATCATTTCCATAATATTCTCTGTTGACGATGAAAGAAACGAAGTGTCCCAGAAAAAATATACATGTTCGTGCTTCCCTCTAGTGGTGAAAATGCAGATAACTTCACTTACAAGTCCATTTAAATACTGTTTTGTTAATTTGTGCTGCTTTACTGGAAGTCAACACAATAGCACGGTTACATATGCTATATTTTTAAAAAATATATATATATATATATATATATATATATATATATATATATATATATATATATATATCATAAACATTATTTGAAATAATATTAAGTCTGCAAATGCTACAGTGATACCGAAATTTAACCCTAATCTTATCCTCCGTGAAGAAAATAGAAACTTCTCCCTCTTTAATTGTTTACTAAAATAATAATAATAATAATATGTAGTTTCTCCTAAATAGTTGTAAATTTCCTTTTAGTACTTAGGGTGATATGGTTTTATTGTTATGGTTGTTTATATTGTTATAACAAATATATATATATATTTTTTTTGGGGGGGGGGGAGTATAGTATTCCATATAATATGTTAAGCCTTCTTATTGCAATATTTTACAAATTCCAGCTTCTTTAGAACTGCTCCATAAATGCAGAAACTAGTAGACTACAGTGAACAGATGATATGCGCTCTCAGAAAAGAAACAGCTTCTGAATAACTGCTATTAGGGCTCAATTCAGGAGAATGACACAAGTTAGAAAGTCCCAGTCATTTATTGATCAAACATAAATTGGAAAATAACTTACCAGCTGGAAAAAATGCTCTACCAGTATGAGTCTGTGTTTTGGTAACTGGTAGCTGGTCAGACCATCCAGTGTGGAGGGAAACCTGCTCATTTCATTTAACGCCAAAGACAAGGACAGATCCTTTGTATCTTCACCTGTATATATTTCAGTTACACTTACTGAGATGATACTTGCTTTTTTTCTTTTTTCACTGTATACAGTACTGTATGCATTGCCAGAAGTATTAAACACACTTGTGCTTTATAAAATAAGTTTTATATTTATGCACGTTTCAGTACAAATTAAATATCATTAAATATGTCAATTATATTCCTAGCTTCTGTTCTGACTTTAATTTTTAGAGTAAAGACAATAAGTCTCACAATAACACATCAGATGGAACATTACTGAGTGATTTTATAAACAGTGGCTGTAAGAAGCACTAATGTAGGTGTGTTACAGTGGAACAGTGTTAGTGAAAAATAAAAGTTATAAAGGTGTCCCATGTGAAACACTATTTTCGCACGTGTTTCCTCACTTCACCCTGCTCTGTGAGATGATGGCGTCACCTAAGGCATTTAATTACACCTGGCATTTATAAGTCCAGGAGCTTTTACTCAGTCGCCTGTTTTTCGTGCTTCTCTCTCTCTCTCTCCTCACTCCTGAAGGGTTCACGCAGGCTCACGCGGGACCGAGGGCGCGGTGTTGTGCGCGTGCAGGGGTGAAGCAGGCGCCGCGTGCGCACCGTCGTCCCTGAGATCGCCGGAAGTGACGGAGGAGTCCTGCTCTGGGTCCGCGCCGCGCGCCCTCCGCTTGTCCTCCTCCTTCTTCCATTTCATGCGCCGGTTCTGGAACCAGATCTTGATGTGGCGTTCGGTCAGGCTGAGTGTGAGCGCGAGCTCGACGCGCCGCGGCCGCGAGATGTACTTGTTGAAGAGGAACTCCTTCTCCAGCTCGAGCAGCTGCGCGCGCGTGTATGCCGTGCGCGTGCGCTTGTTCTCCTCGGGCTCCGCCGCGTACGGACCTGGCGAAACGCACGAGACACACGCAACCACGTTATAATATGTCTACACGAGCTGCACAACCAGGCATCATATTTTAGTGTACACATAATTACAGGAACATTTAATTATTATTAAATCCTGAATCCTGGTCTGTAAAAAGATATAAATGTTCAACAACCCTGTGATGCTGGTACTTAAAGGACACCCAGTATATGCATGCATCCAAATATATTTAACCTGTGTAAATAAATAAACAAAATCCTGTCCTTAATGTAATTGAATAGTCAAGACATGCTAAGTGTCCTGTGTTTGCTCGTTTTGTTTTGCAATTAAGCTCCAAAATTAACAACAAAAAAGTGCATCCAAGTTTTAGACCATGTCTACTTTCCTAGATGAGGAACTGTTTTTCTCTTATGTAACATCAGTCTGTATATTTTCCCTTGATACAGTGGATAGCCTTAAACAAGATTTAACATAACCTTAATTAATTGCACCCATGTATGTTAAATCTATGTAAAGCAATAAATAAATTAATAAAAGTTGACATAGTTTTAATATTGTCCTCAATGTAATTGAATACTCAAGACATGTTAAGTATCTGCTATTTCAAAGTAAGCAACCAAAAAAGTGCATCTAATTTTAACCGAATATATGCACTTTCTTTGTTGTTGATGAACTACTTTTCTCTTACGTCATTTCAGTTTATATATTTCCCCTGGATATAGTGCCTTAAACAAGATTTAACATAACATAATTTCCCAAATGCACAGATGTATGTTTAACCTTTGTAAAGAAATAAATGAATAACTATAAATAAATAAATAAATAAATAAATGTTACACGTGACAACAAAAAAGTGCATCTAATTTTTATTCAAGTATTAATCTAACACTTTTCTTATGGCTGAGAAAGTGCTTTTGGTTGTCTCATGTTTCACTACATATCCTTTCACTGGATACAGTAGATAAAGTGCCTTAAAAATTAGCTTAACCTTAATAGCTTAACTTTAATTAATTTCCAAAGTAAAATTTTGTCTAAAGATGAAATACTACATCCACATCTGTCTGTAAAATATACATTAATAGATGTACCAAAGACGTATGCTCAATAGTAGCACTCTGGCACTGAGGTAAGGTAGTATTGAATACCCTTGTGTGATAATAATAATGGTACATTTATTTATTTATTAGAGCATTCCTAATAAATTAGTTTATTCCTGAAATTTTTTCCCACTAGATCCAAACACATTACACTGTGAAAGTATAATTATACAATACTACTGGTATGTTTAAAACAGTGTACCTAAACAAATGAATATTCTTGAACAGGGTTTTAAGATTCATAGGCTATTAAACTAATTTTATTTAAGTAACTTTAGACACATTGTAGACTTTGGACATTTATTTAGGTCTCTATGATCAAACAACATTTAGGTAATAGTAATTAAAACTTTTATAATCGCTTTAATAAGAGTCCTGACTCCAGTACATACGTACTGTATATAAAATCTTTCAAAGCTACTTAACCTCTCTGGTCCCTACAGCCAGGGTTTAAACAAATGTGACTTAATAGAGTGTGTTTAAGGAAAATATTCTCACAAACTCGTAAGGGTTACACAGCAAAGTGTTTAGTTACGTTTGGTTAAATTCTTTCATTGCTTATACAGTATGTAGTAATATACTGATCTGAATCAAGGTTTGTTCGTAATCAGTTACAATTTTCAAATTAAAAAATATTTGCAAATGACGTGCATGAATGTAAGCACTTCCTTTTTATGACAAAGTTCTTTATGGTAATAATTATATAATAAATAAGATGGAAGTACAAGATAAGCTTGGTTTTCTTATGCATATGAAAACGTGAGTAAAAAAAATTCTTACCAATATATTTGGGCAAAAGTAGATTTTTTGTAATGTTCAGTTTTTTTAACCATGAGCATTGCTGCAACATATTATATTATATTATATTATATTATATTATATTATATTATATTATATTATATTATATTATATTATATTATATTATATTATATTATATTATAATTCTAAACAACTAGCATAATTAAATTGAATTGAATTAAATTACACTCAGTTTCTTAAAAAAATTGTATGATAATTTTCATTGAGTTGAAAATAGTTTTAATGGAACGCTTCAACCAGGCCTTACTCTTTGGGCTGTATATTGTTTTTACAACACACTCGATTTGTATACCATAAAATACAAAATTAGATTATTAATACATCTTAATAAATACATTATATAAATTATTAGCTGTGAGCCAAAGTTTAGGTTTACTGGTAACTATTTGCTGAGATTTAAACAAATGTATAAAATTACATGATTAAAATCACCAAAGATAGTAAAAACGAGGGATGAGAATCGTATGAAGAAGCAAAAAAAAAAAATACGTCCTAATAAAGTTATGAAGAAAGTCCCAATGCAATGCATATAATAAATGCAAAGAATAAGTCACACTGTTCTTTCAACAACTGAACAGTCTAGCATTTATGCTCTGTAGTAAATTATTATGACATTATAGAATTATAGACATTATAGAAGTCTGATCATTTCACCAAGGCCTCAGTGGAAGGCTATAACAAATCAAGTCACCTATTCATGGAAAACCAAGCAGACTGATTTTATACTATATCTAAATCTGTTTGCACAAGATAAAGGCTTAATGGCTTGATGAATTAATTCAAACAATTCTTACAGATTTATATCTTAACTTCAGGTTTGATAGGAAAACTGTAAACACAAATCTGTTGGTGAAGATTGTTGGGCAAAGTACACCCATTACCTGTCCATTGTCCTTTCCAAGCATGCGTGTGAGATTTTGTCGATTTCATCCAAGGGAAAGGAAGATGGCACCTGTTTCTTTCAGCGCACAGGTCCAGAGAGTCTCCGTAACCCGTGAAAGTTTGGAGGGGCAGCTGTTGGGCTTGTGAGTGGTGCAGCTGAGGCACTGCCAGGTCTTCTCGTCCACAAACATAGGACGTGATATCGGGAAGGTGGTTGTGTTGGTCCTGGGTGCCTAAAGCCGGAGAAGCGTAGACTGCTTGGGTCTGCCTGGTCATGTAAAGGCACGGCGGCGGGCTTGGGCTATACTCCTCATTGTGTGGCCTCTGATAGGCACAGGAGTCCTTGTAAAGGTGACTGGCCGAGTAATAATGTTCTTCCCGATTCATGCCTGTAACGCACGGTGTGGGAATAGCGTCCTGTCCTTACTGTATGTGTTAGCCTCCTGTGCTGTACCTGTGAGACTGGCGCCGCTTTAGGGCCTCCAGTGGGTGTGTCACTGGCACCATGTGACCCTGTTTCACCTTAGCCATTGGTGTCACTGTTTACACAAAGAGCTGACAACAAGTTTTCATTCGTGTCTCCTTCAGGGCTCGCCAATAATTGAACAGGACTGGCCGTGTTCAGATCAATGGCTTTAACAAACATCTCTGTTTGCCCATGACTTATCAAGGCTACACCTGCAGTTGTCTCGGGAAAGCGAAGAGACACAAAGTGAGATACAGAGAAGGGCTCTTGCATCTGCCTGTTGTACTGCTGAAACTCTGGCTTAAGGCAGCTTAAAAACTATAAAAACTTCTCCATTACTGAAAAAGAAGGAGTTGTCATTTAGTCTCAATTGCTTTATTAAGACAAGGTCGATGAAGAAAACTGGTGTTTGCAAACTGAGAAGTTAAATCTTGTGAAATTTTCCAGTACCCAGTTACCATATTCTGTCATTAACTAGGTGTTCATCTTTGTCCAGCAGATTTTGTACTTGTTTTCAGAAAACCAAACCAAGGTTAGAGAAAAAGTCATGAGTCACGAGATCTGCTTCACACGCTCATGGCAACGCCTGAGATTTATAAAATGTCGCATCAAATGGCCCATTAAACTTTAACTCTTATGCACGGCCTGTTGTGGACACCAGCAACAATCAGCAGAACACATTTTCCTCTCTACTTGTTGCCCCACGTCCCTCTGAGTTTACCTACCATTAGGCACGCCTGCTGTCGGTCCATTAAACTAAAGCCCTCGTGGTTAAATAAAACCAAGATGTTCGAAGTAAACCAATTATCATGGAGTGTGACAAAGAACTCAATTAGCACTGAAACGTACATCGGGATGGACACTGAGCAACCACATATCACCAACCAGGAGAGAAAAATCCCCTAAAACCTGCTCCTGTGCACAAAACATACTGTAACATGTGAAGTCTAAGTCTAAAAAACAGCGAGGGTGATGGACGAAATGTTCTCTGGCTACAGTACTTGAATTCATAGCTTACTGTTACTAAGATAAATCCATAGGACATTTACAAACAAAAAATAATGGATTAATTCTTAATTGCTACAAAGACCCAATCAAACTAAAGCACTTTCCTGCACTCCACAGGCCTCAGCCTTAGCAGCTACGCCTGCTACGATCTAACACGTCCCTGGTCCTATTTATCTGGTAAAATCTTTGGTTTTAAATGCTTTAAAGAAACTATCACAATAACAATATGCAAATTATGGGAACCTGTGAAGATTGTAATTTCCAAGCTCTTAATCTAACCTGAGGAAACGTGTTCAGGTAGGCCATTAGCCAGCTGGGTAAAGTAGACTAGCTAGGCATAGTTAGCTAGGTAACTCAGCTCTCAACCTAATAAAATATCTGCAACAGCAATTGTTTATTAGCTAGCCAGCTAATGTAACTTTTCCAGGTGGTGTTCAGTTTAGTGTAGATTTTTTTTTTTAAGTTTTAGTTAAAGGTCATGTTCAGATTAGATGTGGTAATTTTTAAATTTTTTATTTAGATAAGTACTCTAGCAAAACTGTTAAAAAAACCTTTTTACCACTATAATAATTCACTTATTTAGCCAACATGTTAGTTATCTGAAATTTCCTTTTTTAGCTTAGCAATGGAGCTACGAGGTTAGTAGCTGAATGTAATGTAAGCTTATAGGACCTAATTCAACAAAGTCAGTCATCACACATATTTGTCTAAAACCGTCATTTTAGAAAATCTTTTAAAGTATAATTGATATTCATTTAGTTCAAGCCTGGCTTGTCCACCATTTCTTATTTATTTCAATGTATGTTGTGAGGTAACGTCAGGTACTATTAAGGGGAGATTATGAGTACCATTAGTATGAATTTGTAACCTAGGAACATGCATGTGATGTGTCTTTAATTAAATTAGAGAGTTAAGCTTCACAGACAGATCAGAAGTTCTAAAAGCAACAAAAGATGTATATGTGACAGCGCCACCGTAGCAACAAGAAAAAGTACAATTTGGTGCTTTAATTGCACCACTTTTTTTTCACATAAACACTTTTATAAAATGCAAGGTGATGTTAGCATCTTAAATTAACCCCAGAAGATGAAATAACGTGTTTTGCTGTTCTCGATTGTCCAGTTTATCTATTGTGGTCCAAATGTCTGAAAGCACTTGTGGAAATGTTTCTGTCTGTCTGTCTATTTTATGTGGGTTTTTTTTTTTTTTTTTTTTTTCAATTTAACACAAGTATTGTCATTGCAAATAATATTATCATCAATAACTTAAAGATTTTTAGTATTTGGTTGGTCCCCGTTTTGCTTTAATGACAACATGCACAAGTTTGTACAAAATCTGATGATCGATGTTGGACCAAAATCATCAAATTGCTTTAATGTTACAGACAAAGAATTTAACAAAGTTAGTCTCAGGATTTGGCTCAAACAGTGACATAGATGCAAATATTCTCCCATTTTATTTTAAAAATTTTACAAATTTTACATAAAATTCTACAAATTTGTTTTTTATTTTATATCTACAAAAAAAAAACAGCTTTTCAATGTGGTTGCAGAATTTTGAACCTCACTATATATACCGGAATATTGAATAAAATTAACATCTATGAGGAAGCGTAATTTACATCCTGATATATAAGATACAGTGAATTTCCATTTTAACAAATAAAAGAGAAAAATAGAGAAAGAATAGACTGTTAAACTTTGTTGTCACAAATTACATCTGTAATTGTATTACAGATGTTTACAGTCTGTAACTGTAAACATCTGTAATACAATGCTGTGTTTGTCTGCCCCTCTTCAAATGCAATAATGGCACTTTTTCATATCTAAAATGGGGCCCTCGATATCGTGCCATAAAAGTACGAGCAAACCCATTCCTCTCACACCAGCCGCATGTAGTATGGCTTAATGGTGTTTATATATGACTTTCGTTTGAAAGGGAAGGAAATAGTTATCCGTGGTGATTACGGCAATGCTGGAGGTGCACAATGAGGTTTATGAAGCGTGAGATAGACGGCGCGGTTTGATGGCACATCTACGGACGTTATGAGAGCCTTAATGGTCTTAAGTGATATGGAGAGGAGCGTTGCCCAGCCAGCAATGAAAATACGAAATTTTAAAAAGCACTGCTAGGTAAGCCCAGGTGGTGATTAAAAAGCTTTTACAGAAAAAGAAAAGGAGAAATCGTGAAATGGTTTACAATAGGGTGAGTTTGGGGTGTTACGGGAAATCAGGTAATATGGTACGTCCAAGTCACAAGCAGAAATGTACAGTATGTGATGATTTAGGTCTGACAGTAAACATTGCTTTAAAAAAAAAAAAAAAAAAAACATATATATATATATATATATATATATATATAAAATAAAACAGAAATTATAATAATAAAATGTGCTGACTGATAAGGCGATGAACACTTAATAACTATGAACAGGATTGTATAAGGAGTCTTGGAGCTTACCATTACTTCAGAAATCTTTAAACTGAACCCTGAGTGAAGCATTAGCCTGTATTGTCAGAAAAAATTAACCTGTAGGATTACTTGTCAATGTGGTTTTTCTCCTATTTTTCAGGTTTATAAAACACTTTACAGGACACATACAATCGACAATTACCACCCCATTGACAAGAAAAGGGGCTGTTTAGTACAGAAAGCAATAAAAAATACAAGATCAATATTTCCAACAGATATATTGCTTTAACCCCTCCTCTTTGAACAAACTATCATAATCAACATCATTCCACTCTCCATAACAATTCTCACACATGTATATAACCTCCTCAAACCAAGAATATCATAAACATAGTATATATCTTCCTTCACCACAAATATCTTTAATCATTGCACCGACTGTATATAACTCCTTCTCTGTGTACTGTTTACATATGAAAATCTTTTATCATGGTCTACAATACAATACCTTCCGTCATTGCACCCACCTATAATCATTTGCAATCATTGTATCAAACTCTTTCATTGTGTACTGATTACATATGCACATTTTTTATTGCACTGCGCAAACGCACTTATGGTTAGATGCCTTGTACCATACACGTGCAGTCACAATAAATTTGAATCTAATCTAATCCAATCATCATAAATATTGGGATTATTTTGAATTTTTGAATGGAGTTCAGTGACTGCCAAAAATCTGGAGCCCATAGACATCGCCAAACATAGACGTTCCGTCCTTGAGCTCCTCTGGCTTTGCCTTCAGACTGACTTGGACCTATAAAAATATTTAATCACTTTGCTTTAAGTTGCTTCTGCTGTATGTTTTTTTGTATCACTATTCACCTGTACTGTGAAGAGCTGTCCAAACAGTTCTGTATCATTGCCTGAATCTGAGCATAAATTAAACCGTTGTACACTTCAGAATTCGTTCTGCTTCGTCTATCAGCAGTCACATCATCAATAAACAGCTGTGACCCAGTTCCAAAGGCGGTTACACAAGCCCATGCCATGACACTGCCTCCACAATGTTTGACAGTCATTACCCTTCTCTTCTAGTACGAGTTTGGTTTCATCTTCTTCCACACTGGGCAGGCTTTTGAATCAAGTCATTCTGTCCTTGATTGTTACCAGTGGGTTTCATCTTGAGGTATATTCTCTGTATTTACATTCACAAAAGCAACTCTTGATTGTAGACTTTGACAGCGATACCCATACGTCCTCCAAAGTGTTCTTGACTTGGCGAAATATTGTGAAGGTGGTTTTATCCACCAAAGACTTCTACAATCATCCAATTTATTTGTCTTGCATCATTTCAGTTTTTTTGGGGTTTCACAGCTCGGCAGTACATTCTCAAAATGAAGAAAACACCAAAGGCCTGGGGAAAACGATGCAAGACAAATTCCCATGAACAGATACCAAATGCACATTCAACACTTGGAATCAACTCCAGACCTTTAATCTCCTTAATTTGTCATTAATTAACTATGATCACAATAAAACTGTTTATCAGTCAGCTGTCCAAGTACTTTTGATCCAGTGAAAATGGAGGTTGTAATACCTAAACAGTTAATGTAAGCCCCTTGAATTAAATCTGAAATCCAAAATGAGTTTAATTACACATTGATTTCATTATTTTAGATCCATTGTGGTGGTGTACAGAGGCAAAAATATAAAAAGTTCTTGTGTAAATGTTTATGGACTTGACGGTATATTTGAGCTGTAATAAATAAGTTAGCTTCGATCATTTGGTTAATTTTCTGGACAAATAATAAACTACAGTTTGCATTTTGTGTTATTCTTATGGCTTCTCTTGATAGGTGGGGATAAAAACAATCATCAAATTTAAAAATAATCATAAATTTAATAATAAACTATTTGCTTTTGTTTGTCACGGAATACATTTTGATATACATTTGTATATCTGTTCTGCATATATTTTATGCACAACAGTTATGTATCTTGCAAATGTTTGCACCCCAATCAGATTTTTTAATAAATCTCTACCCAACTATCATAATCAGCTCAGAAAGTATGCTAAGTATTTGAAGGCAGTTATAAGGGCAATATTCAGCATACAATGTATTAGTCACTTGTAAAATCTTAACGTAATGATTTTGTGCTGGAAACCTTTTCACCTGCTTTTAAGACGCTAAGACGAGTGGGAGGCCGGTGACTGGAGAGTGAACGCATACATCCCTAATCCATGTCAGAGCGAGGCGATAAAACCTGCTTACCCAGTGGCGACAAACGAAAGCCTGCGCAAACAGTGTTGAACTGAGAGTAACGCAAAAGGAATGATAATGACATTTCGATTGAATTCAACGTCGTCCATGGAAGAAACATAACCGCGTCGTAAATCACATGGTTTGACAGACGGTGCAAAATTTGTTAAGAGAAAGCAAATAATAAAAAAAAAAACAGAAGTGAACTGGAGGAGCCTCGGCGTGGTCGTCTGTTTGGTGATAAAAAAAAGGCTTGAAATTTTTTCTTTTTTCAAGGACCATTTATGATTAAATGATGATTTGAATGGATGTCAATTTGATTTGTCAGTTATTTTGCTTTTCCTCCTGCAGTGAAGGGATTTGAACTCAACATTCTGGTCTTGAGTTCAAAACCTTAACTGCCCTCTTATATACAGGAATGTTCAAAAGTTAGTGCCCTCTCTTTTAATTCTACATTTTTTTTGTGTAAAAACAAAACCATCTAATTGTAGCGGGTTAGTATTAGGCAAATACAACCTCAGACAAACCACATGTAACTTTTTTCAATGTGCCATTATTTATTTAACAAAAATGTAGCAATTGTCACTGCACATCGTACTGGAAAAGGTTATAAAACCATTTTCAAATGATTTGGAGTTCAAGATTATTTACAAGTGAAAAGCATTCAACACAGTTACCAATCGTCCCAGGAGTGGACGTCCCAGCACATTCACTCCAAGGTCAGACTGTGCAATTCTCAGAGAAATCCTCCGCTCCCCCTAAAAAAAAAAAAACTAGGCATGTTAACTCCATGACAGCAGAATTAGAAGACTGAACAAGTATGGTTTGTTTGGAAAGGTTTGCTAAGTGAAAGCCTATTCTGCCTAAAAGGAACATGGAAGTACAACTGAGGTTCGCAAAACAATGCTTCTGGAACAAATGAGACTGAATTGGAGTCATTTAGCCTTAATGCCCAGTGCCATTTGGCAAATACAAACAGCATTTCAGCAGATACACCTCATACCCACTGTCAGGCGTGGCAGTGGAGGGGTGATGATTTGTTTTTGCTGCCACAGGACCCGGGCACCTTGCAGTCACTGAAGTCGAACCTGAATTCCTCTGTGCACCAGAGTATTCTAGAGGCAAATATGTGGCCGTCTGTCCGACAGCTAAAGCTTGGTCAAATTTGGGTCCTTCAACAGGACAGTGATGTGAAGCACACCAGTAAAGTCCAGATCGTAACACAGTGGTGAAATGCTGTGGTGGGACCTCAAGAGAGATGTGTAAAGACAGATAAAGTCATATTACTTAAATAATTACTTCAAGTAATTAATTTGTTAAGTAAATACTTCAAGTATTTCTGATATTCAAGTAATTGAATCATGTGGGTACGTAGTATTTCCCACATTTTTTCTTTTTGCCTTCATTCTTCATTAATTTCTTGTTAAATAAATGATGGCACAGTGCAAAAAAGATATACTGTATGTGGTTCATCTGAGGTTGTATTTGCCAAATAGTATGACCCGGTATGATCAGATTTTTTAAATTATATTTCTACACAAAAACACATAACTGTATATTATAATGATAATTACTATTTAAGTACTACAGTTAATCTTAATGTTTATGTCCAGCACAGTCTGGTAACATTTTGTTTTTAAACATACCTCTTATGAGTTCAGTCTTAGGAAACAAAAATTTGCACATTTCATTATATTTTAACAAAATTTTATGCTGATCCAAATCACGGTACTGTGACAGGTGTAGAAGACATGGGAAAAATAAGACTTAACACAGAAGAAAAAAAGGCATTTTTATTTGCTTTCTCTTTCTTTGGATTTACATAAAACTTCTAAACACTATATATTTGAGAAAAACAAACAAAATTCTATAACAGCATCATTTCAGCGTAACAGTCGATTGCGATTAACAGTACTAATGAAACCCGTGTTGCTCAGACACATACATGTGTAGTATTTTTATCATGAGATCTTATCATATTGCTCAGGATATGACATTAAAAATGTAAATGTAAAGGCAAGTTCTTTACAAGCTCAGAGTGCAGCATAAAAAAGACAAACGAACAACAACAAAAAAAAACACTCTGCATCTGAGAAACACTTCGGATCCACAGAGCAAACAGCAGGCCAGACTTTGGGCTGATTTATACTCCTGCATCTGTAAATCTGTAATCACAGGTAGGCGTCGATGTACGGATAAATGCGCTGTTG
This sequence comes from Channallabes apus, assembly GCA_030522415.1. NCBI lineage: Eukaryota > Metazoa > Chordata > Actinopteri > Siluriformes > Clariidae > Channallabes > Channallabes apus. The sequence goes on along the minus strand of CM060115.1, from coordinate 29,205,932 downwards.
AAAGATTTGCTAAGTGTGAACGTGTGCACTAGGGGGCAGCGGCAACAAACCAGAAATTACAGAAAATTTGACTAATTGATTTGGATATTTGAGTTCATTTAAAAGACTTGGTCTGATCGGTTAACTCCATTTCCACCTCAGTGATGTGCAGCTTGTACTGTAAAGCCGGATCAGTAAAGGATTTCCTCAGTCCAAATCTCGCTCTCTTTAGTAACTCATTAAAAGAAATTTTGTGAATGAAACTTCTCTTTTTAACTATTAGAGACAACAAGAGATTGAACAAGCTGTGTACAAACAAATTCATTCTTTAACTTTATATATTAAATTAGGATAAAATTAACGACACCTTATAACAGGAGGAGTAATGAGTCAGAGTGTTTCTGTAGAAGCACAACAATTACTGAGCTGTATTACTGGATGATGTAAACAAGGAGCTTTTTCTTTTGTTAGAATTAGTCATTTTATAGAGGTTTTGGAGATATCACAAATTAATCTTTGTTTTTATGTAGCTCACAAGAATATCACCGTTACTGAAACCTTTGCAGGTCTAACAAAAAGGTTTGATTCAGCGAAACCTAAAACAAACCTAACTAACTCGTCCTGTAAAAAGACAGATAAACGAACGAGACCTAGTGCTTTATCTAGGCATCAATACCAGTGTCATTAGTAAAGCTCAGCCCCTCGGTTTAACATTTCGACAGGACAAACTGAGACAAATTAACCTACCAAGGTTTGACATGTTGTGCGTTTGAAAATGTTCTTGTAATACAATGTTATGTTCTGTAATGTTATTTGAATTACTGTTGCTTTTTTTTTTTTTTGATCAGCGTGAACCAGTCTGCCCATTCTCCTCTGACATCAACAAGGCATTTTTAACCCAGAGAACTGCCCTCACTCAATATCTGTCTTAATATAATTCTCTAGAGATGGTCGTGTTTGAAAATACCAGTAGATCAGAAGTTTCTGAGACTTAGACAAGCCTGTCTGGTACCAACAATCATGCCATCATGTCAGTCAACCATCTTCCCTTTTTCACCTTTCTTCCCCATTCTGATGCTCGGTTTGAACTTCAGTAGTTCGCCTTAATCATGTCGATCTGATTAAATGCACGGAGTTGCTGCAATGTGATTGGCTGTTTAGATATGTGCAAGCAGTTGTGAACAGGGTTACTTAATGAAATGGCCAAAGAGCATATAAGTATATACAGTCAGCCAAAAAAGGTGTATAAACACTTCACGGAAACTTGCATAAATATTTTAATACTAAATTTATTGCCATATGTTTTATTTTTAGAGATAGATAGATAGGATAAAATTATAATGATAATAATATGATAGTATTATTTATATTATATTAATATAATATACATCAGACAATCTTTCTTTTCCTGGTGTGTATACATTTTTTGGCTGCCTCTATATTCATATATAAATATAAATTCACCTTTTAGACTGGTTCAGGTCAGCACACTGGCTGTTCCACTTACCATTAAACCCTCTCCGGTTCCTTTCACATCCTAGCAGAAGTATAAATCAGCCCTTAGAGTGAGAATCTCAATCTGCAAAAAAGAATCATTCTCTAGTCCTGTCTGTCGATCTTTTGTTTACGAGCCGTTCTCTGACTGGCGACCGGGAACGTGTTCTATCTGATCGGTTGGCCCGACTGGTGGCGTGGCCTTTGGACGCTAATTTAATCGTACATGAATCATGAGGTCTTGATTGGGAATGAGAATGTTCTCTTTTATGTTTGGTGTCTTGTCTACAGTCGCGTTCTCTGTCCTCAGGGTGGCGACGTGAACCTCGAGTCCCCTCCTCCCTGCCGCGTTCGGTTCCTCTGGCTGTAGCCGGCCGGCTCCCGGGTCGGCGCTCGGCGGCACACGGCCGCAGGGTGTTCAGCAGGAAGCGCTTATTGGTGCTTCGCAGAGGACACTTCATCCTACAGCCATGAAGAAATTTCATTTTAACAATAGAAGAATTTCATCATCATGAAGACCAATGAGACAAGTGAACTTACCACCCAGATGGACCCATTGTCTCAGAGCGCACTCTGCCTCTACTGGCCTCTTTAAGCAGCTCCTCCACCGCACGCCTGTATGGGGGTAAAAGGAGCAGTCCTTCACTTTCTAACACATGGACAGTAGAAACAAGATAACACTGCGTGTTGTGAATTCACTTTACATTGCAAAATGTGGGCGTTTTATTTGTTTTTCCCCAAATGTATAAAAAAGTATGGTTATCACTTATGAACGGATTTTATCCTAATTGTACCTATCTGTTTTTTTTTAGTAGTGTTAGTCATAAAAGTTTTCATTCATTCATTCTTCTATACCGCTTTATCCTGTATTTAGGGTCGCGGGGACCTGGAGCCTATCCCAGGAGACTCAGGGCACGAGGCAGGGTACACCCTGGACAGCGTGCCAATCCATCGCAGAGCACACACACACACTATGGTCAATTTGGGAACGCCAATTAGCCTAATCTGCATGTCTTTGGACTGTGGGAGGAAACCGGAGTACCTGGAGGAAACCCACCAGGACGGGGAGAACATGCAAACTCCATGCACACAGAGACGGGAATCGAGCCTGGCCAGGAATCGAACCCGGACCCTGGAGGTGCAAGGCGACAGTGCTGTAAAAGTTTTCCTTCCATGAAACGTATTATATAAACATAGTAGGACAGATGAATTGTTTGATTAATACAAAATATGGATTTGTTCTACATAATCCACAGATAATTATAGTAATTATTTTTTCATTAAGTAGTAATAATAAATTAATTAAGGAGCATGTGACACACTGACCATGAGGCGTGTCATCACAATTACTTTAACAATTTACAAGGGTGAGGCAAAAATTACCCTCACTTTGGTTGTAGAATTTATTTTAATTAACGTTTTAAAAAGACACACACACATCATTATTGGACACAACCTCCTTGCTTTTCAATACACTTTGACCATTTGTCAGCAAGCTTTCATATTTACTCATTAAAAAAATATTTATGGTTGACCTGCGAGCTACAAATGCACTGCTGTCCTCACTTCTTCATCAGAAGTGAATCTTCGACCTGGTAGGGCTGCTTTCAGCGGACCAAACAGCTGAAAGTCCGATGGAGCAAGAATAGGGAGAATCAACAGTGTGGGCAGAAGTATACGGATTTGCATCGTCATGAAAGGTCACAACGCAGTTGGATATCAGTCCTCTGCATTAACCTGACGTTTAGGCTTCTTCAATAAGCCTCACACTGTAATGAGCACCTGTTGATTGTTGAGCCATTTTCCTGATAATGTTCCAATACTGGCTCTTGAGAGTTACAGAAAACTGTAAGCATTGATGAATTTTTCCATGGTGGTCGACTTTTTAACTTTTTCCTCGGTCAGCAATTGAGGATGTCTCCGTTCCATACTCTGCCGTTTACTCTCAGGCTCGTAGTGATGAATCCGTGTCTCGTCACGAGTAATGACTCTCCTTAAGAAACCTTCACCTTCAGTATCGCCCCAAATTTGGTTTGCAGATATCTGAACGGTTCTGTTTATGCTCTTGTGGGCACTGTTTCGGCACCAGGTACACCCTTGGACCTCAATAAATAAATAAATAAAATCGCTGATAAGACAGTGCAGTCGACAGAAACTGAAATATACACTGATCAGCTGTAAAATTATGACCTATGGCACCTGGAAGTGGGTGGATGTATTAGACAGCAAGTGAACAAGTTAGTACATGTTGGAAGCAGGAAAAAAAAATGAATGAATTTGGGATTTCTTTGATTTCATGTGGATGCCCAGGTGTTTATGCCGTTGCTAACCAGGGGGGGGGGTGGTGATAGGGGGAAGAGCTGGCATCAGGAGGGCATGGTGGGAAGATTTTCATGGAAACGGTGTTCCCTGATGTGAGTGGCATCTGTGAGATGTGCTGGAGTAACAAGTCTGTTTCATGGAGGCTAACACTCACAACATACAGAACATATAAAGCATATGCTAGTGATGGACCAGAAACCACACACACTTTCAGACTTCTAGTGGAGTCCAGGCCTTAATGGATCAGGGCTGTTTTGGTGGCACAAAGGGGAACATACTGAATATTAGACCAAAGGTTTTGAGAATTACACAAATTTTCCCAAAGTCTGCTGCTTCTGTGCTTTTAGATATTTTTGTCTAAAGTATAATTACAAGCATTTCATGAGTATCAAAAGCCAATTACATTAAGTTTATACAAAGAGTCAATATTTGAAAGTGATGACGTTTCTTTTTCAAGACCTCTGCAATTCACTCCGACATGCTCTCAATCAACTTCTGAGACACATCCTGACTCATGGCAACCCATTCTTGCATTATCATTCCTTGGAGTTTGTCAGAATTCTTGGGTTTTTGTTTGTCCAACTACCACCTGAGGATTGACCTCAAGTTCTTAACTGGATAAAGATCTGGGGAGTGTCCTGGCCACAGACACACATTTTCGATGATGTTTTGTTCTCTGTGCCACTTAGTTATCACTTACGCCTTATGGCGGGGTGCTCCATCATGCTGGAACAGGCATTGTTCTTCACCAAACTGTTCTTGGATGGTTAGGAGAAGTTGCTCTGGGAAAATGTTTTTGTACCATTGTTCATTTACGCTTCATTTTCCCCTTGGCAGAGAAGCAAGCCCGCACATGAATAGTCTCAGGATGCTTTACTGTTGGCATGACACACTCCATGATGGTCCTGAAGCGCTCACCTTTTTTTTATCTGGACAATCTTTTTTTTTTCCCAGATGCCCCAAACAATCAGAAAGGTTATTTATCAGAGAAAATTACTTTACTCAAGTCCTCCTCAGCAGTCAAATTCCTGTAACATTTACAGAATATCAGTCTGGTCCCCTGATGTTTTTCCTGGAGAGAACTGGCTTCTTTGCTGGCCTTCTTGAAATGTGTGAAGGCACATTCAGGTTACCATCAGTCCTGTGTCATACCAACAGTAAAGCATTCTGGGATCATTTAACAATTCGAATTGCAGAAGTCTTGTAAAACAACACTGCAAATATTGACTTGCATAAACTTAATATAATGGTCCATGAAAGCCTTTGTCACTTATAAAATGTTTTGTAATTATACTTCAGTATGCCATAACACTAACATCTGACAAAAGAAGATCTAAAAACACTGAAGCTGAAGACATTGTGAAAATTAATTTCTGTCATTCTCAAAATTTTTGTCCATGGCTGTATAGGTGTCAGGTTCTGATAGGTGAAGTCAAAAACAAACTCGTTAAAGTAATTGTTGAAATAAAAACAACATTAATAATAATTATTATTACTGTTATTATTATCAAAATGCGCGAGCTCGGTATGTAGTAGGCTAGCTAGCCCTTTAAACTGAATTTAACAACTAAACACTGCAGACATTCCGAATTAGCACTTTAAATTATCCGGGTTTATTTTATTTTAATGTTTTTGTTACAATTAGAGGTCACCTACCTTTCCAGTTCATCATCATTCCCAGCCATTACGCAAACAACATGTAAATAACATCGGTGTTTATTAGCGTCTCATTGTGGATTTGCAAACTGTTTTGGTTTTGTGTAGCTGAGGACCCAAATTAGGACCCCGTCCGCGACGTCTAACGAATTCCCTATTTCTATTTAATATTTCATACAACTTGTCCAAAAAACTAACGTAAAAATACGTATATGTTTGATGCACTTTACATTGTTAAATATAATGTGTCTTGAGGAATCCTTTGAGAATCCCTTAAACAGCCGCCATATTTTAGTCAGGCAGCGTTGAGGACAACCCTGGCAAACCTGTACAGCATTTAAAGCTCGCGTGAAGGGGGGGGGGTAAACGAAGTGTCAGCTGTCCAATCACAGCGCAGCGCTATTGATAGGGGGCGTGGCTATGCAGGAGGAGCGGAGGAGCCGCGGAGAGCAGAGAGAGAGAGAGAGAGACCTGTCGCGACTGTAGCGGATGCGGCGGATGTGACCGAAATCCTAAAGATCGTCCCCTATCGGGACAGGAATTTATCGCTTGGAGGAAGCGCACGATAAGGTAGTATAATATACTGCATGTTATTTCCAGCAAAACGTTCAAGATCGAGGCTGTTAAATAAGACGTCAGCGTCTACGTGCAGGATGTGGTCATAAATAAAATGAAATGATGAGAGATCCGGCTGTCAGACATCCAAATACCCCAGTTCGCATTAAATTAGAGAAAGAAAAAATGGTTTAAAATGATCACCTCCTTTTATAAACGTCTAGGTTTAAAGCATGCATGGTGCCATTATTTATATCCTGACATGGCAAATGCTAAAATAAATAAATAATACATGCAGTTTCTATATTTATGAGGTGGTGGTTCCTTCATGATGATGTTCATGATCAGACAAACTGACATCATCAACACCATCATCAGGCAAGGGCAATAGGATGGAATATGTGTCTATTATCCACAGACCCAACATGACATATGAGAGAGAGAGAGAGAGAGAGAGAGAGAGAGAGAGAGAGAGTGTTGATGGCAAACAAAAGGGTACAACCATTGCAGAAAGTTAAAATGTTTCAAATCTTACCAGTCTGTGACTTTCTAGTTCATGTCTTGTGCACAAGTTGGCATTTTTCTTAACTTACATGTAGTTTTAGTACATTTTGATTGCATGATATTGCTTGTGTGGTGGCGTATAAATCACTAGTGTGTATGAATACAGTGTACAGTGTGTACCCTGCATTCACATAATGGACAACAATACATCCAAAGCTAGAACGCATTAGTCCATATGTATACACCGAGTCAGACAAAATAAATGTACACACACTTCATGAAAAGAAAAATAGTATGATGTATATTCATATAATATTAATAATATTACTATACAATTACCATAATGTTATCATATGTATAAATATATAACGTAAAGGAATTATAACTTATTACGTTATCATACATTTATTATTAAACTATTATAAGTTTTTCTTTTTCTTTTCCTGAAGTGTGTGGATATACTGTATATATACTGTTCCTACTGTACATTGGTCCATTGTATCACACATTGTATGTGATAGAATGTACATACAATGTGATACAATGTGCCAGTGTAGGAATAGCTCATTACTACAGTTTGCATACACACACACACACACACACACACACAGTGGATCCAATCAGGAAGAAGGTCCAGTCAGCACATTAGGAAAACATTTTAAGCAGTGTTACTGTACTGTACTGTACTATTAGACCCAATAACATTTCACATAGCGCTTTCTATATTATATATGCTTTACTACTTTTACAACACATACCTTTACTTACAACAACACGGAGCATTATATGCCTTAAAGTGTACGTGGAATACCTTGGACTCATGTGTATGTGTGTTTGTCTGTGATGAGATGATGACAAGGCTTTGTTATGGGAACAGAAGAGCCTTGTATCCTCATGAATTATGCATATGCAGCTGCAAGATAAAGAGACAGAGACGGGCAGTCACAGAGATAAAGACACAGCAGACACTCTGCCTGTGTTTTTCTTTCGTTCTCTGCCTCTTTCTTTCTTTTTCTTTTCTTTTTTTTTTAAATAACCACGATGGTGGCCACGGATGCTGGTTGCCATGGATACTCAGAAAGGAGGAATGGAGGTACAGTTGTCTAGCTGCACGCTGCTAAAAGGTTTGGACAGTATAAGCTATTGTTGCTTAAGTGATATCATAGTCGTTATCCTGTTTTGCAGTATTGATGATGTGGAAATGTCCCCTGTTCAAGGTAAACAGTAAAATGTTGTCGTTGTTGTTGTTTTTTTGCGATCATCCTATACAATCTGTGATGCTCCAGATGGGTGTTTCTTTGTTTCGGATGCACATGCTCTAACAAAAGGAATCGTTTCAAGGCAATATAAAAGCACTCAGTTATTATCTAATCTGTAAATTTAAATGCAAGATCACAATATTATGGATTATAATAGAAATTATTTAAACCATAACTTACTGATATTTTGTATTTATCGAGGCTGTATGGTGGTGTAGTGGTTAGCACTGTCGCCTTGCACGTCCAGGGTTCGGGTTCGATTCCTGTCCAGGCTCGATTCCCGTTTCTGTGTGCATAGAGTTTGCATGTTCTCCCTGTGCTTGGTGGGTTTCCTCCGGGTACTCTGGTTTCTTCCCACAGTCCAAAGATATGCAGGTTAGGTTGATTGGCGTTCCCAAAATTGCATGTGGGTATGTGTGTGTGCCCTGAGTGTGATGCATTGGCACCCTGTCCAGGGTGTCCCCCTGCCTCGTGCGCTAAGCCTCCTGGGATAGGCTCCAGGTCCCCGCGACCCTGAATACAGGATAAAGCGGTATAGAAGAGGAGTGAGAGTGACAGAGTGACTTGATAATATCAAGTGTTCAAAGGATATTATTGTTTATTTTGGACATCTTCAGTATCGTTTTACAGTATAGAAAGAAACAATAATCAGGGAAGACCATGGAATTATAAGGTGTTTCCAAACTTTACATTCACACACATCTTTTTGACCTGTAGAAATGTGCAGTGCTCATTTATTCTATTTTTCAACGCAGATAAATATCAGAGGACAAGTTAGGTGAAACTAGTATTACACACAACAAAAAAAGTGGACTGGATTCAAGTGGATTGGAATATACATATTGTACAGTGCATAGAGTGTTTTAGGTCAATCTGGGCTAAAGGAAGATCCCTGGTCCTGGAGGACCGCATGTTTTAGTGTTTTCTTATCTCCCGGTACACATGATTTAACTAGTCAGCTAATTAACAGCCTTTTCTGAATCAAAGTGGGTGTGATAGTGCAGGAAAAACACTAAAACGTGCAGGACAGGGGGTCCTTCATCTCCAACCAGGGTTGAGAACCACTGATGTATATACAGTATATTAGATAACTGGTGGATTTCTGTCCAGTCTATGAATAAAACATCATGTTTAGGGTCATAGGAATGGCTTAGTTGTGGCATTCCTGTAATTCGAGTTCATAACCTTCTAACTGCTGCACATTTATCTCCCTTTGTGTCTGTCTCTAAAGCCCATGGAGTTGATAATTCCGTAATCAGTAAGTTGATTGCATCAAGTGGCGGGATGGGCAGCCTGGGAGAAGGTGTGGATGCCAGCATGGTTAGCGAGGCTCTCCTGGATGCGCTGTGTCCGGAGTGTGGGCAGATCCACCGCTCCTGGGAGAACCATCTATACAACTACAGGCTGGAGGTGGATGATGACCTGGTGTGTCACATCTGCCTGCAGCCCCTGGTGCAGCCTTTGGACACGCCATGCGGCCACACATTCTGTGCCCGTTGCCTGCGCAGCTTCCTGCAGGAGCGCGACTTCTGCCCGCTGGATCGTGCCAGGCTGCAACTGCAGGGCTGCCGACGCTCCAGCATCCTAGTACACAAGCTGCTGGATAAACTGTCCGTCACATGCCCGCTCACGCCCGCCTGCTCCCTCAGCATGCCACGCTGTGACCTGGAGGCACATCTCAAACACAGGTATACACACACACACACTGACCTACATCATAGTTATTTCTCATACAACAGATCTTTATTAGGCCATTTGGTAAAGTAGTTGGCAAGCCATTCCTGCAATGTTCTGAAAATCTACATAAATTAAAGAAAGGTTTTGTCTGTACGTTGGTCTTTCAATGATATCTTTTTACGTTTCATACATTGGAGGACCTGAAACTGGTCTGAGAAAGAATTCCGTCTGTATATCTGTATGTCTGTATGTCTGTCCAGCCAGATTTTGTCACAGCATCATGCAATACTGGCCGAACAGAATTCAATGAAACTTTTCCAGTCCTTCGGTATTTGTCTGAAGTTAAACCTGCACCATAAATTAAATCAAATTGTTGAGTAGAAGTAAAGTTATGAGCAGTTATGTGCCAGATTACAGTTTGTTTGTTTTTTGAATGAAAGAAGCGCTTTTTCCCTTAAGGTGGACGTAGCTACTGTATATCAACGTCATAGTTTACTGTGTATATACAGATTATGCAGAAGACACAAAAATGACCCATAATGCACTTACAAGCCGGCAAAACCTTCAATACACACAGAACAGTGTGACTCATTGTGAGTTACTCCAAAATAATGGGGCGTCCACTATAAAAACTGAATCTTTCCAGTGTACATTAAATCAAAATGTTGAGTAGAAGGGAAGTTATGAGCAGTCATGTACCCGTAGCTGATCAGCTTATTTTTTAGCTTTAAACCTTTAACTAATTCTACTATTTGTAACTCTTTTCCCATCAACAACATGTAATTACGCTAGTACAGTATACAGTATACTAAAATTAGACAGTTAATCAAAATGTTATTTCACATGGATTTGTGCTTTCCACATGGTGGAAGTGTGTTGCTTCTGTTCCTAGCTAATCACTTACAGTACGCTAATCCGTAAGGCAGCTAGTACACAGCCAGCATGTTTTATACTGCCTTAGATCATAACGTAAAGCCACAGTGACAACAAAAACAAGACAGAATTGTTGGGAATATCAACATTTTCCTCAGATCTGTAGGTAAATTCCCTAGAAAAGATTCAGAACAATTAAAAATGACACAATAACAATTAGCATTGGCTTTAGACTGCATTGACTTTGAAAATGTTGAATTTTCTTGATAAAAATCTTATCAAATCATCATCTAATTATCAAAATACCTATAAAATTCACGGATAGATCACATTTAACACTGAAACATTCAGAAAACTAAAAAAACCTCAAGCAAATAAAAATGTTGCCAACACACCTACACACACTCGCTCACTCCGTGTACCTGGAACACGGGCACACTTTATAACCCCGTAACTCCGAGCTGCTTCGCAACTGATATAAATTATACACAGATGCGGAAAAGTGGATGTAAAAAATTCACAAGTATTACGCAACACCATGAAGCTATTTGTGTAATTCTCCAAAGAGCTGTGTTGTTTTTTCTCCTCTTCTAAGAGCTACAGATGTCATTCGGTGCATACAGAAGTGCATACACAAGAGTGGACGCTCCAGATGCTGCGTTTGATCTCGCACATTCAGAGGAGCATGTATACACACACACACACACACACACACACACACACACACACTTTCACTTACATCATCTTAAAGGAATACTCTGGCATTCTTTCCATCTCATCACTGGACACCTTGTCACAGATAATACATTTCAGATTTAAACATGTTGCCTGTACGGAGAAAGGAAGTCGTTGAAGTTTACCAATGGTGATGCGAAACAACTGCTTTTGTATACATTTTTGAATTATGATTGATTAAATGAATACATTTGTTTAGAATAAGAGGCTACATACAGTATGTAGACATGTGGGTGTCGGGTAGTTATTTTTTGAATTGCATGTTCATTACCGATTATTCATTTGAATTTCCAGGAAATTCTATTACACAATACTGAATATAAGGCGGAACGCTGGCGTAGTGGTTAGTTTGCAGGTTCTCTGTTTAGAATACATGTTTTTTTTCCGTCGTATCCAATTCCCACCCATCACTAGAGGACTCCCACATTAAGGCCATTAAGACCAGTCAGGGAGGGCCGAAGACTATCACGTGTTTCCTCCGAACCATGATGCCAGCCAAACACATCTTTTCGAACTGCTCACTTATGCACCGTTGGGGGCGGCGTAACACACTCAGAGGACAGCGCTATCTGCTCCTTCCACTTGCATGAGCTCACAGATACCTATTCTTCCCATCCCACCCTGCAGAGAGCGTTCAGCCAATCAGCTCTGTTTAGGCCCCCGGCTGCGATAGGCTACAGCATCACCCGGGAATCGAACTAGCCTCCAGATGATGGGCGGAAAAATCGGTTCAGTTATGAATCGTGTTTGCTTTGTGTACGAATGCCGAGTCATCCTCACTGACTCTAAAAAAAAAATTTTTATAATAGGAATGCACAAGTTGATTAACCAGTTACTGAAATTGGCTGTTTTTCACCTTGATCAGACATGAAAGATCATGTTGGACTTAACTGATTATTCATCCACAAGCTTCTGGATTAAAAAGACTCTTATAGGACTTTTTCTCCAATTAGTCTCAAATCTACTAATTACACACTCTTACACCAGTCTCAAAACAACACGTGCGCTAATTAGTCTTGCAACATGCACATGCACAATGGTAGACAGTGAGAAGCTGTGCAACACTCATTCAAGGCCTTGGAGTCGTTTAAGCGGGTAAAACTTCACAGTTTCATTTTTAACCTACAGGCGGTACAATCTAAGCTATTCCCACATTTCCATCCAGTGTGGTAGGAGTGAATTATTTGCTAACTAATTATTTGCTAAAAGAACAGAAGTTATATAACAAGGTAACAGAACCTTTTAAGAACCTTAAGAGAAGGGTGGTAAATGTTCTGCCTTAGTCAGGAAAAAAACATTTTCTTATTTTACGTTTATAGTTCATTATTTCATGGAAAATTTTCAATGACCTGACAATAAATGTTTCATCGTCAGTCATAATCGTTCGCAGTGGCGGCCAGTCAATAAGGGGCGCTGGGGCGCCGCCCCCTTAAAGTTAGGCAGAGAAGAATGCTACTTTAACATGTAATTATGTTACTTAATAATTATTTATTTTAATAGTGAAATAAAGTTATTTAGTCACAATATTCCGCTGTATTTCTTAATATAATTTATTTACAATAAAAAAATCTAAACTTTATTACGTTCATTTGTGTTCGTGTACGCGGGGCGCAAACGAATGTCTATGTAGGAATGTAAAGTTTTGAAAAGTATGTGACTTGAGGCTGAGCTCTGTGCGCCTGAACCCTCCCACTTTTGTTCTTAGCGAATCAATATTGTTGTTAAATATTTGGGCTCATGTGATTGGACCATTCTCAATGAGTCTTATTAACGGTCAGCAGATTGGTAGTTAATGTATTGAATAGTGATTGACAGCTCAATATGAAAGAAAGTTCTGTAATTTCTTTGCTAAAAGACGCCTTTGCAAGGCGATCGGACGAAGAAAGAAAGAAAATTAAAGAGCTTGGACCAGATCGACCTGATCTTCTAATTAAGCAGCAGTAAAGTGATGGTGGCCGAGCTTACACTCTGTGCTTTTCCAGCACTTCTTATGGCTATTTAAAGTTTAAGTTTAATTTTGCTTGCGCCCCCCCAAAAAAGATTTTGCACCAGCCACCACTGATTGTTCGATTAAATCTCTCTAAAACCCTAGATGTCCCGCCTCCAAACTTGCTCAGACCCCAGACTGCTGAATTTTCACATGAGCTCAAAAGTTTAATGCGCAACTCCAGCATACGACACAGCGTATCATTGTCGCCTAGCATAGCAAAAAGCACTGGTGGCTGTCTAAGGTGTTCATTGGGGTTGAGGTCAGGACTCTGTCCAGGACGCTCAAGTTCTTCCACTCCAAACTTAACACACCATGTCTACAGGGAGCTCAGTTTGTGCACAGGGATAATGTCAGTCAGTCATTCAGGACAGATTGTAATGCTACAGCAAACAAAGACGGTTGTATGTTCCAACTTTGTAGAAGGAACACATACAAATGCAATGGTCATGGGATCCAAAATATTTGAGCTGAGGTCTAAAGGAAGACCAAAGAGGAGATTTATGGATGCAGTGAGAGAGAACATGAAGTTAGTTGGTGTGAGAGAAAAGGATGCAGAGGATAGGGTTAGATGATTTTCTGTGGTGACCCCTGAAAGGGGACAGCCGAAAGACAAAGAAGAAGATACTGAATTTTGACCTCTTGACCTGTTATAATTGTTTTTGAAGTGAAGAGCTTTTGTTTTTGATTTTGATTGATCACACATAGTAGATAGAGAATAATGCATGGAATAAACACTGGAGGATTCCTTGACTGTGCTCTCTGAACCTCTGCTTCACTGATCTGCACAAGTAGTGGACAGGTATCAATGCAAAAACTCGCTCTTGGACCGGAGCCAAGCCAGGCCTGATCTGCCATCTCATCAGAGGATTATTTGCCCCTTAGTCATGTGACAGGAGATTAGCAGAGCCCTTGAGGAATGTGTTGGCCGGCTGTGTGTCCGCGTCCTCCATGGCCATGCTGGGAAACTTCAACTCCAGAGAGCTTTTCAGCTACTACTTTTGCAAAACTGCCAAAGGAAACCGGGGCCTGTGGTGAGTTTTTGGGTTTTAGTCCGGGCCGTGCGTTTTTGCTTTAGGTTGTGAGATTGGCACTTCGGGCTTTCACGATTAACAGTTGCTGTACAGTGTGAAATGAGCGCCGTGCCTTGAATGTGCTCAGGTTTGGCTTGGATTAGGGTTGGCAAGCATTGTCGGCGGATTGTGCCAAACTTCTGCGGCTGAGCATGTGGAGTTTAGATTTCAGACAGCCTGTATTCAGGAAAGATGCTTTGAGGACAGATGATTGAGATCGAGTTTAGTTTTCATGCACATGAACATGTTCGGGTTTGAGACGATCAAAGACAATCAGACGTCCTGCTCGAATTTTATATAACATATTTTGGAAATTTACTTTAATTATAATGTGTTTGTAAATGATGCGTTTTTGCCTGATTGCTGATGAATAAATAGTTAATGTCCTTTAATCACTTGCTGTTTTTGTATTTTCGGTTTTTTCCATGATGAAAGCTTAATTATCAATTAGGTATATATTATTATAATATATTATATATATATTTTGTTTGCATGATTAAATGTTGGTATTAGTAGTAAACTTCAATTTTGCATTTAAAGGATTAATGTATACGTTTTTGCTTAAATTACAGTAAGTGTATTTTGGGGACGTACAGTACGTACATGGTATATTATCTCATACTATAGGTTTGGATAGACTACAATGTTTAAAAAGAACGTTCCCTTAAATATTTTATTCTGACATTTTTAAATAAAACCTAACATCCTTTACCAAACAAAAATATAAAATATAAAAATGACCATTTTATTTTCAGCACAAGTGTCATAAATATCAAGATACTTAGACTTTCAGTTACATTTTTATGAACTTTCTTTAACCTCTGTTCTGTTCCCTCTTACTGAAGCCATGGTGCTCGTATCAGCCAGACACCGGCGCTCACAGGGGATCGTCTATAACGAGCTCTGATTAATGAGCGGAGAAAAAAAACACCAGCATGGAATTTTTAAAGACCTTTTTTTTTTATCTTAATAAAAGGAGCTCTGAATAGAAAAGCTAATTGCTTATAATTGTATCAAATTTCTTTAGATAAATGTTAACAATTTATTTAAGTATTTTTAATATCTGATTATTATTTTGGAGTACTGGGGGAGGGAAAGCATTGGTTAAGGTATTGAGCCAGTAATTGAAAAATAATTGAAAATCTCAATTCTCTCTCTTTCTTTCACACACACACACACACACACACACACACACACACACACAGAAATAAGATCCCAAGATACTAAATCAACCGGGGTTAACCAAGAAGTAGCCTACCTTGTGCCCTAAGTTCCAGGGGACCCCCAGTGACCCTAAACAGGATAATCATAAACTATAAGAGCCAATCATTTTCCAGTATGCAAATGCTCTTCACTTTTTAGCTTGAGTTAATTAATTAATTGATGACAAGACTGAATTGTTTGTGAATGAAACATTATGCCATCATTATCCTCAATTTTACAGATAATTCTAAACATTGATACTTGGGATCAATATCACCTTTTTAATCTATACTGAATAAGATTTGTGTGTGTGTGTGTGTGTGTGTGTGTGTGCTCGCGCCCAGGTGTCCTGGGACACAGGGTCAGAGAGCGGCCCTGGAGAGCACCCAGGTTAAGGGATGTGAGGAGAAAACCATGGTGGATGACACCTCAAAATCCCCACAGACTGAGCTGAGGGAGAGCACGTCGCCGCCCCCTGCTGGGCCAAACGCATGCAGCAGCAGCAGCAGCACCGTGCCGGGGAGGACGGAGGAGCGAGGCGTCGACAACCCTGCCTTCGAGGAGAGTACCGAGGAGGACAGTAAGTCACATTACAGCCCTTTTTAAAACAAAGTTTTCTAAAAAAAACTTACTGACTGATGGAAATTACAACTCAATGATGTGGAAGGGCGTTCAAATCAAACCAGGACTTTTCATTGTACAGAATAACCGAACAGAGTTATTAGAGCTAAACTCCCTTTATTTTATTTTTTGTATATATATATATATATATATATATATATATATATATATATATATATATATTTGTGTGTATATATATATATATATATATATATATATATATATTTGTATATATATAATCCCCTGCTAATGCGCTTATCCCAGTGTTTCACTAGTGTTTGGATACCATTTGGATACAAAGTAGAAAGTTTTCTTAGTACGCCAGAGCCATGATCGTACTGATCATGCCTCTCATGACTTCGGCCTCCCAGAAACTACTTTAATGACACAAATATGTGGAAATGGCTTGGAGCGGGGTCAAGACTGTACAGGGGATGCAGCAATAACTCCCAGCCGACTTCCTTTTATGTGCAAGTGGTGTTGCTGAATAATTGTGTGTACAGTTCCCATACACAGATGTGTCTCTACTGCAAGTTGCTGACATGTTACCCATCGATTTTTAAGGATCTGGTGTTCCACTCACTGAATGTTCACAGGAACGACTGCAGTAGGTTCCGAGCCACCTTATCATTCAGGGACGTACATCCTTCTTTAAAATGTGTGGCTAAGAGTCTCATCTCCGCACTGTGCTTCAAGCTGTGTAAATGTCAGTCACTTTTATACAGTAACGTCATTCGTCAGAAATTTCATCACAAGTCCCGGTTTGACTCGAACACTGCTTACATTTATTACTGAATTCTAGTGGGTATTAGTTAATATTAAATTAAACAGTTTTAGTCCAAACCAGTAGTGTGTTATGTGTTGTCGTAGTGGAAAGTTCAGGACTAAAGCGCTACAGTGCTAACCCTACTGCTGCCAATAAATAGCTAGAAGGTTATTTTTATAAACATGTTTTTATTAATGTGATGAATGTTTTTGTGGATGTTCAGGAAATAACTGGACTGAAGAAGTTTATGGTCGTTATTCTACAAGTAAAGACGATTGTAAGGGTGGAAAAAGATTAGTGTTGGACAGAACATGACAAGATGACTGCTTGTAATGAACTTAACTCATGGTTCATATGGAAACTTTACACTAATGCACTCAGTGACTCAATACAAAGACAAAGTATTGAGAAATTCATTCCCCTGAGACGTCTTTCTCCAGGTGTTCAAGGTTTGGAGCGTGTCCTTCCACGTGTAAAGCGACCCCTTAGTAACCCCTGCATCCACCTTCTCCGAACCGGCAGCTCCGCCTCATCAGGATGGGACTTTGTTGAGTCTCTGCCCTTATCAGCAGAAGAAGGTATGTCGATATTTTATTTTCCATACTGCATCACTGGTTAACTTATACTAGGGCTGTCAGTAGTTTTTATATTTTAACTATTTCTTTAACGCATATGACCAAGGTTGACCCTTATGGCTTTCCATAATCGCAGCGCGGTTACCCGGCTGTGTGCCATAATGGTGCGTTTAACTCGGATAATAAGATGTCTGAGGAAACATCAACAGGTGTGCTAAATGGCAAGTTCCGTAATAAAATCTTCTAGATGGAAGTTTGGATAAAACTAAAATTGTCTGCTTGTTGTTTTTACAAGAAGACATTAAATGTAACATGTGAGAGTGGTGGCTCAGGCGGCTATGGCTCTAGGTTGTTGATTTTCGGATCTAGGTTCGAGCCCCGCCGTCGGTGGGTTGTTACACCCCTCCATACTACCCGGTCACTGCATGCATTTCCATTCCCACTCCCATTCGAGAGATTTCAATTTAATATCTGTTAAATGGTAACATTCGAGATTTTATAAAACTGCATAATCTGTTTCCTCCAGCCAGTTTGTCATGCATTTCTTTATTCCAACATCGCACGTTTATAATGCATGTAAATCTGAGTATTTTAAAATTGTGATTAATCACAAACTATGACTGTGATTAAGTAGATTAAAATTTTTAATCATTATGACATCATTAAAAATACCTCTAAATTGGCAATGCTACAGTAAAATACTTCTAGGGGTGCTGTTCGTGGTGCTATGCAATAAACTGGCATCTCATTTCCCACCTCAAGCCCGGTGTTCTCAGCTCAGGCTCCGGATCCACTGCAACCCTGACCAGGATAAAGCGCTTAATGAAGATGAATGAACGAATGCACATATCTATACACCAGAGTCAGTGATGAATGTACCGGTTCCTCCTGCCAGGTTGTGTAAAGCTGCCGTCTTTGCCTGAGGGCGAGATCACCACCATTGAGATTCATCGCTCAAACCCCTACGTGGAGCTGGGGATAAGTATAGTTGGAGGCAACGAGACGCCCCTTATAAACATTGTAATCCAGGAGGTGTACCGTGACGGTGTCATTGCTCGGGATGGAAGGCTGCTGGCGGGTGACCAAATACTACAAGTAAGGAAAGCTAGGTTAACATCTCAAACAGGATTAAAGCGGCAGGACGTAATGTTGCAAATGTTTCTTGAAACGTACAATCACATTTGCGAGGGTGAGTCAAAAATTATCCGCACTCCAGTCATGTCAAACATTTTGTCTAATCAGTAAGCAGAAATGTTTTCTCCACTTGGGATCTGCATGAAAGAAGAGCAGCGAGCAGTGATGAGTGGGTTTTTTCTCATGGTCTGAGGATGTACCTGGTGCCGCAGAAGAGCATAAACTCACAGAAGAGCATAAACAGAAGAGTTTATCTGAAAAAAAAACAAAGAAGTTGAAAATTCCTTAAAGAGAATCATTATTGGTGACGAGACACGGATTCATCACAGCGAGTCTGAAAGTAAACGGCAGAGTGCGGAACAGAAACATCCTCAAATCGCTGACCGAGGGAAAAGCTCAAAGGTCGTTGCAAAATTCATTACTGCTTACAGTTTCCTGGGATTTTCAAGGGCCATAAGTCTTGGAACATAATCAGGAAAAGGTTCAACAATCAACTCGTTACAGTCAGGCGCTTAATGAAGAGATGAAGCAGACGACTGCTATCCGAGGGCGTCGTGATCTTACATGATGCATGTCTGCAAATTTTCACCTGTTTGTTCCTCTGAAAGCAGCCCTACCAGGACGACGACTCACATCTGATAAAGAAGTGAAAACATCGAAGAATTCCTGGCTCGCAGCTCAGCTTAAAAAATAATTACTGAGGGAAAGCTTGTTGACAGAAAGCAAGAAGATTATATCGCAAAATTACGTATTTTATCAAAAGTAAATAAAAAAACATTTTACAGCCAGAGTGCAAATAATTTTTGACTCACCCTCATATATAGCATCACAATAGTATAGTGAGTGGTTAGCACAGTGCTCGAGAATCGATGGTTCGATGCCCACCTTTGGGTCTGGACTTTGCATGTTCTCCCGGTGCATGGTGGGTTTTAACTGCAGGCTGGAGAGGGCTCTAAATATGACTGACCACGAGTGCATCTGAAAGAGCGACAGTTTTGCTTTTAATCGTTAATTAATATTCAGTCAATATTGTTACAAATCAGCTATTACTGTCTCTCCCTCTGTCCTTCATCCCTCTCCCTCCAGGTAAACAACGTAGACATCAGTAACACGGCGCATAACTTCGCCCGTTCCTCGCTCGCTCGGCCGTGTGCCACCCTGCAACTGACCGTGCTCAGAGAGCGCCGTTGCAGCGCCCGGCCGCCCCCCATGCCCGCCGTTCCTGCCACGGCGGTGCCAGAGGGCAGCCCTGGCAGCCTCCGCATCACCCTGCACAAGCGGGACTCTGCCGAACAGCTGGGCATCAAGTTGGTGCGGCGTACAGACGAGCCCGGGGTGTTCGTGCTGGAACTGCTGGAGGGGGGTTTGGCCGCCAAGGACGGACGTCTGCACAGCAACGACAGAGTGCTGGCAGTGAACGAGCATGACCTGAGGCATGGCACACCGGAGCAGGCCGCACAGATCATACAGGTAGAAAAAGAGAGAGAGAGAGAGATTTAAAAGGATTAAGAAAGCTCCAGAGAGCACTCACCATGAGTAATCCTACAACACAGTGATTCCGAGTATAATATACAAGCGCTGTCGAGACATGAACGCCGCTAAGGAATTTCCTTTCTAAAAATTCAGTGCAGAGGCGTGTATCTGGACTGCGATCACGCAGGACGAAACAGAAAAGCCAAAACAGACCGATAGATATGAATAATACCATATAATATATAATATAATGTATTAAAGTCACACGTCACCTTCTCCTACCAGTTTAGATTACTCGTAAATGCCTCTCTGAAATACACCTTAATCCCCTGAATAGCCTTCCTGGATTACTTCTGTAATCATCCTTTTCTACAGCAGGTTGGAATCAATCAAGGTGATGCCAAAGTTTTAAAAATAGCGTCCGCTTCTTGGCTGAACTCGTAACCACCACTGCTCTGATACTGCTGACTCGACACAGTGTGACGTCTCATTTTAAACAAACAAGCTTGAAAAATAACACAATTCACAATAACTAAATTACAAATACTTGTACATGAGATGCAGAAAAGGGCCTCCAGAGAGAATCACTTAAAGGGCACGTATAATACAGAATTCACTTTATAGTCGTTTTTAGACACTGAGGTGGATCTCCAGTTTGTTTGAACACACACAAAAATTAAAATAAAAAAAATTAAAAACATTTCCTGCTGTTTATCTTATGTCCCAAAAAAATGATGGGGCTTCAACAAATCAGATTTTCCCCCTTTTGTGACCTCATATACACAGAGCCCCTCCCCAGCCCAGTGCTCACCTCCGAGCAGTTCTGACCAGCTCAGCCAGACTCTGGTCCCATTTTAAAAGCTACAGTAAATAAGGCTAGGCTAGCAAGTAGCAGCTAATGGCTAACCTAGCCTTCTTTAGCTTTTAGATGTGTTTTATCTTTTATATTGCAAAATGGGGCGGCGCGGTGGTGTAGTGGTTAGCACTGTCACCTTGCACCTCCAGGGTCTGGGTTCGATTCCCCGGCCAGGCTCGATTCCCGTCTCTGTGTGCATGGAGTTTGCATGTTCTCCCCGTGCTTGGTGGGTTTCCTCCGGGTACTCCGGTTTCCTCCCACAGTCCAAAGATATGCAGGTTAGGCTAATTGGCGTTGCTAAATTGCCCGTAGTGTGTGATTGGGTGTGTGAGTGTGTGTATGTGTGTGTGCCCTGCGATGGATTGGCACCCTGTCCAGGGTGTACCCCGCCTAGTGCCCGAAGTCTCCTGGGATAGGCTCCAGGTCCCCCGCGACCCTGAACACAGGAATAAGCGGTATAGAAAATGAATGAATGAATGAATATTGCAAAATATTGAGGACGTCATGGTGAATTAATCATCTTACACTTTTACACACACACACACACACACACACACACACACACACAAACGCATATATAATATATATATATATACTGTACGGTACACGACAGGTAAAGGAAAAACTTAAATATAAAGCATAAATATTTTAATACTAAATTTATTGCCATTCATTATATATTAATATATATTATAATAATATATATTGTGATAATATTATTACTATTATATTTAAATATTATACATTATACTATTTTTCTTTTTCTAAAGTGTGTATACTGATTCTGTATATATTATATTAATTTTAATTTCATTATACATTTAAACAGGTGAAGGTTAAGGGCCCTGCTCAGGGGCCAAACAGTGCCAACTTGGGGGTAGTGGGGTTTGAACCTGGGAAACTCTGATCAAAAGTTACCCCTGAGCCCCATGGGGAAATTCCTGATACTGTGAACGTTTCCAATCCCTGCGTTCTGATTGGATAGAAAAATGCACATAAATCTGAAACAGACACTGAAACAGCACGTTTGGAAAAGGAAACTCAAGCATAAGAAAATGTTTAAGCTGAGTTAAAAGTCACATAGTGAAGACCCCTAAGACTTATGAAAACCTGTCCAAGGAGGAGTATAAGATTTTAGATTTAAGTTTTAATAATCGTTCAAAACACCTTCACAACTCTCAATCCTGCCACATTGGCTTACAGTATGTGCCGTTTGTATTGGGGAGAAAAAGTGTCCTGAGGAAGCACATGTTAGCGTGTCCTCATTCCGTAGCTGTCAGCGTGATTACAAACAGCATTTTAAAAATCCTGGAATATTCCTTTAATGTGTAAATGCCCTGAGGGAAGTATTAAATAGCATTAGACACTGATGATGTCGTTGTGGTTACTGTAACACTCCAGGCCAGTGGAGAGAGAGTGAATCTGCTGATCAGCAGGCCTGGCAAGCAGACCATGGCTGTACACACGGGCTCGAGCTCGGTCCGCGATAGCTGGTGCCATGAACACTTCCTGCCTCCGGTGCACCACACGGCCGTGCCAAACCCCACACCCAACCTGCAGCTCAGTCGCTCTTCCACATACAGGGTGAGTGTGTGTGTGTGTGTTCAGCATATTGCAAATTAAACCGTTACATCTCTCTCTCTCTCTCTCTCTCTCTCTCTCTTCTAGCAGCTCTTGCTTTGCTTCTACTTATCCTCAGTAGTTAGTTACTCCTATTGGATGGATCTACTGTATCATGTGATTCACGGTGTGCTGATACATCAGATATGGCAGGAGTAACATTAATCTGGCACATCCCCAGGAATATCTTTTCATATTATGCTCATAACTTGCTTTGGATAAAACTGAGATCATGTTTAGTCTTTTTTGAGAAAGATTTGCCTGTTTTTGTATTTTTGTCTTAGGACCTCTCTCAGTGCGTCACCTGCAAGGAGAAACACATCACTGTGAAGAAGGAGCTGCACGAGTCCCTGGGAATGACCGTGGCCGGGGGACGGGGCAGTAAAAGCGGCGAGCTGCCCATCTTCGTCACGAGCGTCCAACCGCACGGCTGCCTGTCACGAGACGGGCGAATCAAACGGGGTCAGTCACACCTGCGTTTAAACATTTTGGGTGCCAATAATTTTGACTACTTGTAGATAGTAATAAAATACCCGCTAAGACTAGGATTAAATCCTGACGTCGCGATAGCATCGTGTTCCAGGCGAAACCCTGTCTCCGCTGTGCGTGTCTTTAAACTCGGCTCATTAACCTTCGTTTCACTCTGTGCGCTCAGGAGACGTGCTGCTGAGCATCAACGGTCAGGACTTGACATCGCTGAGCCACAGTGACGCAGTGGGAACTCTGAAATCCAGCGCCGCCTCGTGTTCCGTGCAGCTGCGGGCGCTGGAGGTGAGCACGGTGGACGAGCCGGGCCAGGACGAGGGCCTTCTGCCTCACCATGAGAGCGACTACGACGCCAGCTGGTCACCGTCCTGGGTCATGTGGCTCGGGCTGCCCAGGTGAGACATCACTTCCTGCCGGCTTAACATAAAGGGATGCGATGTGAAATCAGGCGGGAGCTGTTAAGGTAATGAGGAAGGTAGATAAAATAGAATAGAATAGTGCTGCTTTTAGCCCGTCTGGTCCCCTGGGCACCGAAGACACAAATCCGCGACTGCTCTTTAACAGGATGTGCTTTTCCACGAACGTTTCTATTTTCAGACCAGTAACAATTGTTCTGCTGGGAAGCTTTAAAAATAGCTACCTGGCCTCGGTGAGCAGCGATCCGAATAAAATGACACCGGGGAGAGTGATGTGGCAGAGAGCCACGAGTGTTAGGTTCACCTCCTTTTTCCCTGTGTCCTTAACAAAGTGTGATCCGAGACTAAGGACATTACAGAGACGAGACGAGACAAGGTGATGAAGCGGAGCTGTTTCGATTAAGAGGACCGAATCGGTTTTCGATTAAAGCCAAGGGATTCCGGGCGAGTGTGTGTGCGGGTGAAAGTGCCATGTTGTAAAATCACAATCTCCCCCTATGAGGCAGGGACACAGAGGGCCTTCAGTGTCCTCCGTCTCACATTCACTGTGCTCCTCTTCTACAACCCTTCTCCTCTGCACCAGTCCGGACTCCTTTCTCGTGTCGTCGTGCCAAATCACCTCCATCTGATCTTCCTTCAGTGCCAGACTCACACTCCTTCGACTCCTCACACTCTTCACACTCCGCAGCTGTCTTTTCGTCTTTGACCATCTGTGGACCTGACGTCCAGCTCTGCTTTTCAATCTTCTTTCTACCGATTCAATACTTTCCTTTTCCTGAAATTGCCCAGGGGACACTACGAGACTTCTAAAAAGTCAACAAACTTTTATCTTGTCATAGGCCGGACGTGGAGAACATGTCCTGTAGATCATGACGTGAGCTCGGTATCGTGTCCCCCATGTTTATTAAAATTCAAATTCAAATTTTATTCGTCACATACACAGTCATACACAGTACGATATGCAGTGAAATGCTTACACGACCGCTAGTGATCTTAAAAAGAGAATTAAATCTTATAGTAAGAAATAAATATGAATGAAGAAATACGATAGGAAAATGTAAACTTAACTAGAATAAAAATAGAAATAAAAATAAAAGTATACTGTACATAAAATAGAAATAAAAATAGAAATATACTGTACAATAGAGATTTTCTTTTTTTTTTTTTTTAATTTGGTGGAGGAAGTATGGTGTGCAAGATTCAATACTTAGAAAAGGGCATAGAAAAGTGTCTTAAGGTGGCTTATTAAAGTGTCTTTGTGCAAAGGTCCAGAATGTAAACATAAACATGAGTTCCGATGTAAGTGTAGATGTGCATGAAAGTGTCCATAGTGTCCATTGACGTTAACAGGTTGTATTAGTTCTGTGTTTGTGGTGTGAATTTGGTATGGTTGAGAGACCTTATCGCCTGCGGGAAGAAGCTCCTCCTCATTCTCTCTGTGTTGGCCTTCAGGGAGCGAAAGCGCTTTCCTGACCGCAACAGAGAGAACAGTCCATTCTTGGGATGGCTGAGGTTCTTCACAATCTTCCTGGCCTTGGTCCAGCACCGCTTGGTGTAGATTGAGTGCAGGTCAGGGAGCTTGGTGCGGATGATGCGCTCAGCTGAACGCACCACCCTCTGTAGAGCTCGTCTGTCCTGCATGGTGCTGTTTCCGAACCAGGTCATGATGTTTCCCATCAGGATGCTCTCTATGGTGCAGGAGTAGAAATTCCTGAGCACCTTGGAGGGCAGTCTGAAGTCTCTCAAATGTCTGAGGTGGTACAGACGCTGCCGGGCCTTTTTCACCACGGTGTTGATGTGACAGGACCATGACAGGTCCTGCATGATGTGAACACCGAGGTATCTGAAGCTGTCCACTCTCTTCACTGGGCTCCTGTTGATGATGGGGGTCTGGTAGTTCCTCTCTTGCTTTGTACTAAAGTCCACTATCAGCTCCTTTGTCTTACTGACGTTCAGGAGGAGATTGTTCCTCTGGCACCAGTTCTCCAAATTTCCAATCTCCTCCAGGTAGGCTGACTCATCGTTGTTCGTGATCAGGCCCACCACGACAGTGTCGTCAGCAAACTTGATGACGGCGGTGGAGTTGGTAGTGGCCACGCAGTCGTAGGTGTATAAAGAGTACAGCAGGGGGCTCAGAACACAACCCTGGGGGGCTCCAGTGCTGAGAGTGAGGGAGGCTGAGACATGACCGCCCATCCTTACTGCCTGTGGTCTGCCAGTTAGGAAGTTGGAGATCGACTGACACATGGGTGAGCTGAGTCCCAGGTGGTGGTGAGTGTGGAGGGAATTATGGTATTAAATGCAGAGCTGTAGTCGATGAAGAGCATTTTCACATAATTTCCCCTCTTAGTGTCCAGGTGGGTGAGAGATGTGTGGAGGAGATTTGAGATTGCATCGTCTGTGGAACGGTTTGGACAATAAGCGAACTGTAGTGGGTCGAGTGTGTCCGGTAGTGAAGAGATGATGAAGTCTCTGACCAGGCGTTCAAAGCACTTCATCACTACTGAGGTGAGGGCTACAGGGCGATAGTCATTGAGGGAAGCAGGATGTGGTTTCTTTGGAAGAGGAACCATGATGCACTCTTTGAAGCATGTGGGGATCACCGACTGAGATAAAGAGATGTTGAATATCTCAGTAAACACAGGTGCTAGCTGGTCTGCACAGGCTCTGAGGATGCGGCTTGAAGCATGTGGGGATCACCGACTGAGATAAAGAGATGTTGAATATCTCAGTAAACACAGGTGCTAGCTGGTCTGCACTGGCTCTGAGGATACGGCCTGAGATGCCGTCTGATCCTGCTGCTTTCCTGGTGTTCACTCTCTTGAAGGCTCTCCTCACGTCGTGCTCGGTGATGATGAGCGCGTTCCCGGTGCTGGCAGTGTCTTCCTGTCTGCAGCTGTTAGCGCCGTTAGCATTAGCGCCGTTAGCATTAGCCCCGTTAGCATTAGCGCCGCTAGCATTAGCATCGCTAGCATCTTTAGCTGCAGCCTCAAAGCGAGTGTAGAAGATGTTCAGCTCGTCTGCCAGAGTCGCGTTCATCATACCGGATGTTGGTGCTTTATAATCCGTTATTGTTCTCAGTCCCTGCCACAGGCTCTGTTGAAGCTGTGACTCTAGTTTTCTCCCGTAGAGCTGCTTCGCCTCATTCACCGCCTTCCAGACATTGTATGACGCAGCCTTGTACGGTAAGGCTTCCGTAAACACGCTGACGTCATCATCGGAGCTGTTTCTGAACATGTCCCAGTCTGCGTCATCGAGTGCGTCCTGTAACGCGGCCACCGATTGGTCCGTCCAGCGCGCGACCTCCCTCTGAACCGGAACTTCCTGTTTCAGCCTTTGTTTATATTTTGGCATGAGGAAGATGGCGGCGTGGTCGGATTAACCAAACGTGGACGAGATTGTGCCTTGTAATCGTCTTTGACCGTGGTATTACAATGGTCCAGTGTCCTTTCGCCCCTGGTGGGGCAGGTGATGTGCTGATAAAAGTTCGGCGCTGCGCGTTTGAGGTTGGCACTATTAAAGTCCCCCCCAAAAATAAGCGCAGCATCCCGGTTCTGTGTCTGGTGCTGTGTGAGCGCCTCATGCAGCTCGCATAAGGCAGTGTCAGTGTCTGCTTGTGGTGGTATATAAACGGCGCTGATTATGACCGATGTGAACTCCCGGGGTAGATAAAAAGGACGACACATGATGGACAGTAGTTCCAGGTTTGGTGTGCAGGAGCGTGTAAGAGGAACAACGCTCGCGCTGTTGCACCAGCTGTTGTTCACCATTAAACACACGCCGCCTACCCTTGACTTCCCCGAGTCCCGTGTCCTTGCCATGCGGTGAACCGAGAAGAACTCGGCTGGTTGTATGGCGTGGTCTGGCACCGCTGGGTTCAGCCATGTCTCGGTGAAGCAGAGAAGGTTGCAGTCCCGAATGTCTCTCTGGAACTTTATCCTGGCCCTGAGGTCATCGAGTTTGTTCTCCAGTGACTGGACGTTGGCGAGCAGGATACTAGGCAGAGGTGTGCAGTGTGCACGGGCTTTGAGCCTATTCCTGACGCCGGCTCGTTTCCCACGGGGCCGCCGCTTCGCGTCGCGTCCATTGTACTTCCTCAGGATCTCACTCGGCCAACTCGGATCCGGAGTTAAAAACGTCGAATTGTGAGTACATTGTATACCAATAGAAACAAGAGTGTCTCTATCATACCTAATGTACTCAATGGTGGTGATTTTGCCGATTTTAAAACACTGAAAACTAACTTAAAAAACAAAAACAAAGAAAAGGTGGTCGGAGCAGTCGTGACGGCAGCCGACCTCACCGGCGCCATCTTGGGAAATATCCCAAGAGTTTAGAGTTTTTATTGTGTTTAGAGCATGATGTGACAGTCGTTATTTGTTTTTTGTTCTTTTCAGCTACTTGAACAGCAGCCATGAGATCGTCCTGCGCCGGAGTCACCCCGGGAGCTGGGGCTTCAGCATCGTCGGAGGTTACGAGGACAACCACACCAACCAGGCATTTTTCATCAAGACCATAGTGTTAGGAACTCCTGCCTATTACGACGGACGCCTGAAGTGAGTCCGACATTCAACACACCACCTCCTCGTCATTTATATTACCAAATAATAATAATACTTCATTTAATGTCAATAATACATTTAATATCATTGCTTTTATCCTTATTTTATGCTTAAGTAACTTTAACAAATAATAAACAAATGAATGTTACAATAAATATTTACAAATAATAAAAATAAATAAATAAATAAATATATATATATATATATATATATATATATATATATATATATATATATATTTCTTTATTCTGTAAACAATGGCCGCTATTAAAAGCATTCTATAAATAAAATGTAATTTAATTGGGGTGGCATGGTGGTACTAGGGTTAGCACTGTGGCCTCGCACCTCCAGGGTCAAGGGTTTGAATCCTCGGGTGTGTGGAGTTCGCCTGTTCTCCCTGTGCTTGGTAGTTTCCTCCCACAGTCCTAAGATGTTAGGTTAACTGGTATTCCAAAATTGTCTGTAGTGTGTGTATCACGCTTACTCCTGTAAGTCCCCTCGGGACCCCCGCAGACCCGGTACACAGGCTTAAGCCGTATAGATGATGACTGAATTAATGTCTTTGAATTGAATTAACTAATAAAACTGCCTAGAAACATTTCTACACCGAAGCAAAAATGCTAAATAGGTGTCTGGCAAGGCGTCATGGTGGCGTAGTGGTCAGTACTGTCACTTTGCATCTCCAGGTTCAAGGTTCGATTCCCGCCTTGGGATCTGCGTGCATGGAGTTTGCATCTTCTATGTTCTCCCGTGCTTAGTGGGTTTCCTCCCTGCACTTCGGTTTCCTCCCACAGTCCAAAGACCTGCAGATTAGGCTACATGGCGTTACCAAATTGCCCGTAATGAGTGTGTGTATGTGTGTGTTCCCTGAGATGGAAGGGCACCCCATTCCAGTGTGTTTTCCCCCGCCTCATGCTCTAAGTCACCTGGGATGAGCTCCAGCCTCCCTGCGACCCTGAATACAGGATTAAGCCGTATAAACGATGACTGAGTAAATTAATTACTGCTTAAACCTATGATTAACATTTTGTCTCTTACAAGGCACGGGTTTGATTCCCAGCCAGTGCCCGAACCCCCCAGCCACTGGATACAGTGCCGGTCCCAAGCATGGATAAAATGGGAGGGTTGTGTCAGGAAGGGCATCCGGCGTAAAACCTGTGCCAAGTTGTTGTGCAGACTGGATAGTCCGCTGTGGCGACCCCTTGCCATGAGCTTTCTTAAATTTAAATTTCTATTTAAAGAGATTATGACCTGAGCTCCTATGTCACAATCTGAGTTTTTTTCCATTTATTAACTATTAGATGTGCATGGAAACCCTGGAAAACAGATAAGGCTGACTCTGGGTTTTTTTTTTTTCTTATTACACATCTGAACATTTGAGGGTTAATGGCCTCGTTTAAGGGCCCAACAATGGCACCTTTGTGGTACAGGGGTTTGAACCCGAGACCTTCTGATCAGTAATACAGTACCTAACCACTGAGCTACCCCTGTCCCTACCCCTTATGACAAGAGCTTCTTATTAAACCTTTCACTCTCTGAATAAAACCTAGATTATTAATTAGCATCAGATTTAAAGGCCTTATTTTCTCTGACACTCGGAGCTCAATGCTGGATCTTCTTGCTTCCCCGTCTCCGTCCTCAGGTGCGGCGACATGATTGTAGCTGTGAACGGACTTCCCACGGCAGGTATGAGTCACTCTGCCCTCGTGCCCATGCTGAAGGAGCAGCGCAGTCGGGTGGCGCTCACCGTCGTCTCCTGGCCCGGTAGCCTGGCGTAGTCTCTCCGTCATCGCATCCAAGCGTTTTATCATTCCTGTGTCCCTTCTGCTCTGCCACGGATGCCATAGTGTCAGTGTGAGTCTCAGAAAAAAAAACTTGTCACTCGATGCTGAATCAAACCTGGCCTTAGAGAACCCTGCCACGCCTACGAGGGAGGCCCCGCCCCTCCGGAGAGCAGCCCTAAGGCCTCCTCATGACTCCGCCCTGCCAGGGGTTTTATATCTAGGTGTTATCTCTATCTTGTGTGAGTGTGTGAATACAAGTGAGGATGTTTGAATATGTGTATGTGTACAGGTGTTTAATAAATAAATCTTTCCCACAGACACGTGTGTGTGATAAAGCTCGGTGTTTGCGATGTGGGCGTGTGGTCACGGCTTTAAGAGTTGGCTTGATTTATGTAAGCTTACATGAGTCATGTTTGACCTGGTTCGTACTGAGATTATCAGCTTTGCTACACAAAACTGTAACCAACAGGCAAAAAGAGAGATGTACAGTACAGTAGAGATGAGATGAAAGGGAAACAAAATCGATAGGAACATTTTTCATTTTTGCATTTGAGATGGGAAAAATGTTGCAGTTCCTCTACGATCCTCTGGGGGTGCTCTAAACTATTCACACAATCACTTATTGGCAAAAAAAACATTAAAAATATTAATATTAAATTAGGATATTCATGTGTGATACTTACAGAATGACAATACAAATCAAATTGATATCTCAGTATTGTAATATCGTATCAGGAGATCCCTGGCGAGTCTCATCTCTACTATATAGTCAAAGTAAACGAATGAAACCTAGGCTAAAACGCTTTGTGTGGCATGATTTATTCTTTCAAATAAGTTTAGCAGGTGTAAAGGCAGTCATGACCAGGACTAGTTTTAGAGCTACACACACAACTTAAAGTACAACATCGGTACAATGTAATATAAATTCCTCACTCAATTACGATCTGTAAATAAGTGATTCATGACTCATCCCTTTTCCAGGTACTCGATCTAAACATTTTTATGCCAGTATTAAGATGAGTAACAAACCCTTCTAAGGCTTTCAGTTTCTTACTATCAGATTTGATTGGGTGATCTAGAGGGATGTGCCTCTGATTGCAGGATCTCAAAGTAAATTCTCAATTCTGACATGCCAAATATGCTTCCTTAAAATAAAGAAAACATGGAAATGCCATGCTATATGTTCAGTTACATTTTAAAATATAAATCCAGTCAGACTACACTGACATTTTCCCTAAAGTATATTACATTGATTACAGGCAAAATGACTTTCATTTTATGTCAAATCAATCTCTAAGGTACAGAAACTTCCATTCAAGTCATCAGTTGATATTCATGTATGAAACTTTGGATCGAAAGGTGAAGCAACAGTCCAGCTTTCCTCTTTCAAGCATTAGTTCATATGCGAAATGTTAAACAATTGTCATTTACAGAAGACTTCAAGCACAGTATGGTGAATTGAACAATAATTTGGTCTAAATAACCATCCTGGGTGATATGGCTCAGAGCCCACTGCAGTTATTCCCATGAACATTCAGCAAGTGCAGGAACTGTACACAAATTCAACACCACTTGCACAGGATCTAGGCTAGAGTTATTGCCATATCCTGTACAGTCCTGACCTCCAGCCAAGCCACTTCAAGTTCCTGGAAGGCCAGTATTTCAGATGAGGATCAGGCAGTAGAAAATACTCACCACTGGAATAAGTGCATTAGTGCAGCAAGAGATTAGAGAAATAAAGGCAGTTTTTATCCTCAAAAACAGTGTTATTATGCACAATCACAAGTTCCATTTTGACTTAAACACCTCGTAGTTAAAATTGTTTCAGTGGACAGCAGCCATCAAATGAAATGTGAACAACGTGGTTTGCTCTGCACCAAAACAAACGAACTTAAACCAGTTTAGACAAAAACTAATCTGCTCCAGAGATTAGACATCAGCACCATCACCTTGATCATACAAATTAAGAAGTCTTATCACATTATCTAAAATTGAATGTGCAGAATCAACACAAAACCAGAGATGCAGGGAAGTGAGAGTTTATTTAGGAGTGCTTTTAAATGGTATTATGCTGAATAGTGAATTTGAAGTCGACTAGGAAATCATTGTTTTCATGGCTTGTTCTGGGATGTGGACTTGTTCAGAGAGAGATTTCGCAGCTGTGCAGAGAGTCCAGAGGCGTTCGAAACATTCATCTTTGTTTTAAGTTTCTTCCGTCCTCGATTGGTCTTCTAATGAGAAAGTGAAAGTCCATCAGGTACATCCTGCTTTTATATTATTTAACACAAACGTCAAAGAACTGACTTAAGCAGAGTCGAATAATTCTTGAAGATTTGTATTCAAGTTTCATTGAATACTCAATCCTTAAAGCTTTGCTGTTCATAGTAAACTATTGTGGATCATTCTACAACAGCACATTGTGGCTTAAACCCTGTTCTGTTTTATTCTCTACATAAAACATGACTTCCATTATAAGTAAAAGAAAACACTCATTTGTTCCATGGCTATAAAACATAATTGATGATCACACCTGCATCTTTTTCTTCTGGGGGTCATGAACTACAGCATGCCGCTTCAGACTTTCCTGTAAAGCAAAGGAATATATATATAATTTTTTTTAAAAAACAAAGCCTAAAGAATCAGGTCACCTCTCCTCCGTTGTTTTGGAGCCGTTTCTCACCTCCATGGCGAACGCTTTTCCGCAACCATCATGAGAACAGATGAAGGAGCGCTTGCCCTCATGGAAGGACAGAATGTGATTCTGGAGGTTGAAACGCGTGGTGTAGATTTTCTCACAGCCCTCCTTGGTGCACTGAAACTCGCGACGTTCACCCGGGTGAAAGAAGAGTTTGTGCTTCTTCAGAAACCAGGCTTTATGGAAAACTTTCACGCAGCTGTCACACTGCAGAGCCTCTGCACAGAGTAGTAGAGACTTACAACACAGGATCAGGACAACTCAAGGAAACTTCATCTGGAAGAGGTTACCTCTGTGCTCTGTTCTCTTGTGTGCCTGATACTCCGTCCACGTCCTTCCCCGGAAGGCGCAGTCCTCTTCAGTGCACGGGTAACCTACAAGATTTGATGTTAGAACAACATCACTGTACTGTACAAGCAATAGCTTTAAATTATGATTACCATCATGCACTCTCTTGTGTTTCTGCAGCTTTTTAGATGTAGCATACTTCTTCCCACATCCCTCATACTGGCACCTGTTTAAAAATATATATACAAATAAAAAAAATTTAAAAAAAGGATTCATTCAGGCAAATTAAACATGAGATTACAAAATGTGTAATTGTGTAATCAGTCCTTACTTACTCAAAAGGTAACGGGTTTGCGTGCTCACATTTGTGAGACTTCAGCTGGTTATGTTTGCGAAACTCTTTCAAACAACCTTCATGGTCGCACTAAATAAAACAGGAGGAATAGATTAATTTAATTACAGTGTAGAAAGGAAGAAATTTCACACCATGACAAGATAAAAGTTGACTGAGAATCATAACTTTATAAACTTTCCACAGGCTCAGTGTCCATTTGTACAGCAATTAACACATGTATAAAAAAAATTAACTGCAGAATCTACAGAAAAGGTGAAATTTGGGTCATAAATCTCATGAATTGTATTCCTTTCATACCTAGAACTTTAATAGCAATAACTTACATTTAAACTACTGTATGAAACAAATAATGCTTAATGCATTTTTATTTAACTCTTATTTTTACACATTTAATAACTGGTGTTACTTCTCTCCCTAGTAACAAGAACAACAATTTGGAGAAAAATCCATTATTTGCAAAATGGCTTCCAGGTGTAGGACCACATGGTTCAATATCAAAATTTAATTATTTATTAGATGTAATCAGTTTTATAAACTATAAAATGATTAAGATAAATGACTAATTTAGAAGCTTCACATAAAATTGCTGAATTTTGCATTTATCCAGTGCTCTTCATCTAGTGACCTCTGATTTAGGAATAATTTAAATTTAAGTACTTAAAAATAACTTGACATAAAATAGGTTAAACAATAATCATAAAACAATTATAATTACTATGAACATAACACTGATGTTAGTGAAACAGATGGTCCCATTAAAAAAAATAAAATAAAAAAACCTACAATTAAATATTGAACATGTACATACTACATTTTCTAAACATGTACAAGTAATGAGTCCATCACAGTAATTTAAATGACTTTGGCATCAGGAAAACTAAAGTAACAGCACCTTCTACCATTTCTGTGGATATAGGTGGCCCATATAGGTGTCCCATATGCACGTACACACACCATGTTTCTTGAAAGAGGATTAAACGAAATCCTTCAATGTTAAATGAAAATTACTAAGCAGACATTTTTGTTGCTCAGACACACACCAGCTCAATTCCTGCTGTTAATTAGCTGATGTTCAATCAGGTGATTAAAACTTGCAGGATTCTCCAGGACCAGGGTTAAAACCAGTGACACAAGGACTACACCACACGCAATCAATAAATCAATCTACTTCAAAGTAAAGCGAATAACCATTTATGATTGCTACAAATGCTTGCTTGCTTTCCTAACCAAGGAGGAGCAAATAAAACCAACAAGAAGCACCATGACATTTTCGGCTGTACACGACCGATGGTGTGTGTTGCTCACTATACTCACCACATAGTTCTTCTGTTTATGCTGGTGCACACGTTCAACATGGTTCTTTAACCCTGCGGTACTGGTAAAGCCCTCCGCACAGCCTTCCACTAAACATCTGTGGATCATTCAGAAAAAAAACAAGGTTAATTAAGTTTATCAGAAGGAAATGATAATCATCATGATAATAGAGGAAGATGTTTACAGAAGACCTCACCGGTACGGCTTCTCTCCACTGTGACTCAGGTTGTGCCTGGTCAGCTGGTAGCGGGTGCAAAAACTTTTATCACAGCTATCACATGCGAAAGGTCTCTAAAGTACAAAGAAATTTGTGTGTGTATGATAGACATTTAATGAGTTAACCATGGCACAGAGGCGCTCTTCTCTTACCAGCCCGGTGTGTTTGCAGTAATGTGCTTCCAGCTTCCATGACTTGGAAAATGAAGCTTTACAGTTGAAGAAAGAGCACACAAAGCTCTGACTTGAATCTTTGAAACATTCTCCCATTTTATTTTTATTTCACATTAATTTTGTTTATATGTCGGTGGCAGGAAGATTTCGCTTTTGCCAAACGACCGCAGCAACTCGTTTCTTTTTATTAAGCCCAGACTGAACCATTTTACATCCACAGGGATATAAAACTGCATTTAGAGCAGCAACAATGTGGAAATAACTGGACATGTAAACTCAGAGACATGGTACAATAATATTGTGTTGTATGTCAGTTCACGACAGGGAAACTAATGTTAAAAAGACAGCAGAAAGATTTTGGATCAATCTGTTTACGTACCCGCCACGGATTAATGGCTCGTTCCAAATTAGCATAAGCAGACCCGTTTGTATCACGTGACCTTGCAGGATGAAGTAAGGTCACGTGGTACATATGGGTCGGCTTGTGTTATTTTGGAAGAGCTGCCCGTGTTTGTCACGTGACCTTACAAACGCTGAAATGGCTAATTGAACCAAGTTAGCAAGAAATATAAATAAATATAACATTTATTTTGTATTTTACGGTGTTTCTATGGGAAAGATATCACGTACATGTATCACAATAAATATACCACAATAAATAAACATTTTAATGTCTAAATGAAGGTTATAGTTAAACTAAAGTTATTTATATTATTTATATTGAAGTTATTTATATTATTTGTATATAACTATATGTTTTCTTTTAATGCTGTAAAGTTGCTTTGCAACAATGACCATTATAAATAAAATTTACTTAAATTTAAATGTTTCACAAACATTTCCAAGATGTGTTTTAAGGTTTTATAATATGACGCAAACTTTCTCATGTCTTTACTACGGTGGCCGTGAAGTGCAAGACAAATTAACAAAACGGAAAACAAATTAACCAATTCAAAACCAAATTAACAAATCCGAAAACAAAACAAAAAAAAAGTTTTGGGTTTTGTTATTTTGTTTTGGGTTTTGATATTTTGTTTTCCATTTTGTTAATTTGGTTTTGAATTTCAGGGCCACCGTACTTTACACCCATAAAAAAATCCTCATCCTCATTCCACTTCCTGACTCTTTATGTGGTATCGCTTCCTATAACCCATACTCAGTCAAATATACATCTAAACAACTTGTAGCTGGTAGAACCCTTTTGTTAATGTATTTTGAAATGAATTGTGCTTTTGATGTACGGAGACATACGTGACACAGGGTACCTGGCCAAAAGCTTAAATATGCCCTCTTTGCTGATAATAAACAGAGAACTTCAGACATCAGGCGAGCGTGTGTGTTTGTCCATCTCTGCCAGTTAGAACATTAACCGATAAGTGTACCGAGGTGTGGTGGACACAACAAGCAATAATACTTCTTTTAATTTTAGTCCTATTAAAACATGTACAGGCGGCACGGTGGTGTAGTGGTTAGCACTGTCGCCTTGCACCTCCAGGGTCTGGGTTCGATTCCCCGGCCAGGCTCGATTCCCGTCTCTGTGTGCATGGAGTTTGCATGTTCTCCCCGTGCTTGGTGGGTTTCCTCCGGGTACTCCGGTTTCCTCCCACAGTCCAAAGATATGTAGGTTAGGCTAATTGGTGTTCCCAAATTGACCATAGTGTGTGAATGAGTGTATGAATGTGCGTATGAGTGTGTGCCCTGCGATGGATTGGCACCCTGTCCAGGGTGTACCCCGCCTTGTGCCCTAAGCCGCCTGGGATAGGCTCCAGGCCCCCCGCGACCCTGAATAGAAGGATAAAGCGGTATAGAAGATGAATGAATGAATAAAACATGGACAAACTTCTACTTAAACCTATCAGTTTGTCACGTGACAAACAGGATGAGGATTATAATATTTGATGAAACAAAATCACGTTTGACACACAGTTGAAAAGAAAAAGAAAAACGGGTTCAAGAAAACAGAAACAGGACTATCATGTTTTCTCCGAAACACGTGACGCCAGCCGACCGCATCTTTTCAAACTGCTCACTCACGCACCATTAGGGCCAGCATAACACACTCGGAGGACAGCGCTATCCGCTCCTTCCACTTGCGCAAGCTCACAGATGCCCCTGATTGGCTGTAATTGATGTGGGAACATTAAGTACCTCTTATCCATCCCTTCTGAGAGAGCTCGGCCAATCAGCTCTCTCTAGGCCTCCGGCTGCGAGCATGACCCGGGAATAGAACTCACGATCTCCGGATGATAGGGCGAGCACTTTACGCAATACTTCAGGGTAATAGGCAAAGTCCACAAATAATGCATATTTTAAATGCTGGACATGAGTACACTGATCAGCCATAACATATACAAAACAATATGCTTAGTATTGTGTAGGTTCCCCTTGTGCCCCAGGGCTGCTCTGGCATCTCACTGTATGATCCCACAAGACATCTTGGTGTGTGCTGTGGTGTCTGGCACCAGAACATTGGCAGCTGATCCTTTGGTTGAATCTGTTAATCTGCCACAACCCAAGGTTGCTCAATCCGACTAGAATCTATGGAGCCTGGTGGCCGGGTTGGCAGCCTCCGCACGCTGTAGTGCACTGGGTATTCTGGTGCCTTTCTGTTGTGGCCAGTATTGACTTTTTTCAGCAATTTGTGCTGCTTATTTTCTTTTCTGTGGGATCGTACTGGACAGGCTGGCCTTTGGTCCACGTTATCTGGTCATTGGTTCCTGTGGGACCAGTTTGCTGGTGTACAATTGATAATTGGTGTTAATGTTACATGGTGTTAATGTTGGCTGATTCGTAATAATAAAAACATGTCTTTGAATTCTTTATCTTGGGAAAACTAAAACTAACATTACTTCTACAAAAGTTTATTGCTTTTTTTATCTCAAAAGCTTGGGAACATTGCTCAGTGATCGCAGTATCAAAATATCGTATTTGCTATCTATCTTACATATCACTGGAAAATGGGATGAATATAATATATAAAATATTGTGAAAATGGACTGGATAACATGGAGATATAATTGTTGAGTGAAACTCTCTGATGTCGCACAGTATTTTATCTCTGTACATCACAACTACCTTCTTTACACCAACTGGTTTGTAAAAGCATGCGATTGGGGATGAAGGTCTTTGGGAGAGTCTGACAAAGATTGATGGAGGGTATTAAACTGTCAAAACTGGCTCTTGGAATGCGTCTGTCTGTGTCTGAAGGACTGCCCTTCGTGATCGACTAATAATACATAACACCCACACACATACATGCACAGAATTTATGATGCACAATCATAGTTTATTGTTGACTGGTAAAGCTCACTGATACAGGTACGTCTGATTTACTGCAGCCATGTGCCTTTTTCCGTTATAAAGTCCCAAAGCAGACCTATTTATCAGCATTATATCTCAGTGGTGACTCATCATATCTTTCAACGTCCCTCGACCCTAGTCGACTCCACAGCCGATGGTTATAATGATAGTAATAATAATAAAATGTATAAATATTGCGGATGAACTGATATCAAAATCATGAAATAGTAAATACACACTGTGCACCATTAATGTCTTAATATATGGTATAAACACAATAAAGATAATCAATATAGATAATCATCCAAAAATATAAAATTTATGTTTTTATTTAGTAAATAACTTGATACGGTGGATATTATAAACTTAAATGGTTTAAAAAGTAAAGCTTGAAAGTTGTATTCAGGCAGATAAAGTTTTATTGCCAACTATTGACAATTATTGGCAACATCTTGGTATAAAGTGAAAGTTTGCATCCACTAATGCACATGGAAATATTTTAGCTCTATTTTTCAGTGTGGGTGTAAGTAGATATTCTTCATTCTTCAATCTTCATTATCCTCTTCAGGATTGTCGCAGATACAGAGCCTATCCTGGGATTACTGGTATTAGTCTCCAGTACACCCTGGGCGGGACATCAAATCAGAAGGTCAGAGGTTCGAGCCCCAGTTTGGACCAGGTTGCCACTGTTGGGCCCTTGAGTAAGGCCCTTAACCCTGTCTGCTCCAGGGCGGCGTATAATGGCTGACCCTGTGCTCTGACTCCAGGCTGCTAACACAGCTGGGATATGTAAAGAATAAAGAATTTTACTGTGCAGTAATGTGATGAATAAAGGCTGAACTTAAAAACCTTAAATAAGAAAATGTTATCCTTTCCTTAATGCATTTTTGTGTTTTTTTTTTTGTTTAGTTTTTTCATTGTAGAATTTCCTTATAGTTGACATTGAGGTGTTACTTGCAACAGAACCCAGAGTTTCATTGTTGATATGTTACTTTAGCTAGTTACAAGTAGTGATGCTAACCCCTAATTTAAATTTTAAATAGTGTAGGAGTAGCTGAGGTACTTTTAAACTAGCGTCGCTGGTCCAGTTAACTAGCAATTTTTGTTGCCAGGTAGCATGGCTAGCTAGCTAGCTAAATATTTCTTGAAATTAACTACAGTATGGTGAGCCGTGAGAATTGAGTTTTGTGCGATGAATTAGCTTCAGACGATTTTCCTCAGTGTCATGTATCAGAATCAGAATCAGAAAGAGTTTTATTGCCAAGTACGCTTGCACGTACAAGGAATTTGTTTTAGTGACGGAGCTTCCAGAACAAAAAATACAAATGACAAGACAAAAACAGCATGGTTACAAAAAAAAAATATATATATATTTTTTTTTTAATAGTTGACATCAAATGGAGTACGGTGTGAGATACTTCTAGTTAGTGTAGCTAGTGTAGCCTATATCAAAATAGTAATTTAGCTTGTAGTTTTTTAATCTCAGAACTTTCATGCGGTCTTGCTCTAGTTGTGAGTATTCATTTTGCGAACCGAACAATAACATTGTAGTCAACCTTCCTGCTATCTAATCCCCGCTCTTCCTCGTCTTCCTGCCCATCCGGTCCTGCGGTGTCCCAATCCTTTTGTGGACAGGATCAATAAAACTGTCTCTGTATCTGAATGACCATGGCTCTGCACTGATAACCAGCACCAAGCTAAAGAAAAAAGGCAAACAGTGGCTCCTGGCCAGCGCTGGAGTTTAATTCAAAATGTTTGTTCAAAAAAACGCTTCAAATCTTTACATTCTTGTACAAGCCAACAGAAGGTAGACGGACAGAGACAGACACTAGTGATGGACCCTGTAGGAAAAACGAACGAACAGGACAAGACGGCACAATGTCTTGGACAGGATCCATCGCATAATCTTGCATGTTTGTTGTCGCCGTGGTTAATATGTAACGCGAGGTCGATACGGCTGCCTCGCTGCTCGATGGCCTCAATCTGTGAGTGTCAAGCAGGCATGATTAAGGAGCTCGTACTCCATGACTGCTCTCATCCACTCCCCAGTACAAACCCACATCACCCCCCCCACTCACACACACACACACACACACACACACACATACCCACACCCTGCCCCTCCTCCTCGATTGAGTCTATTTACTCTTGCTTTATTCAATCAGTAACTGCTTATGAGTCAGCGCCTCTTGGCTCCTCTGGTGCTGCTATGAGAACTGAGTCACGTGCCACTCGCTGAGTTCCATGTTACACAATCTGTACAACGTGCTTGTTGCCCATCATAGTTGGACTGTGATAACATATGAGAAATAAACCACCTCAAGGTGTGCTGTAACAGGAAAATAATCAAGGATGAGGTCACGTGGTGCAGAGTCACTGTTTTTTCTTGAAACACAATGTAGAGAGTGTTTTATTTCTCTGATTCCACAGCAATTTGCCAGCAATTACTATCAAATTTATTAACAAACAACACTTTATGCTTCTTAAGCAATTATTTATAATAGATTTGCAACTGCCAACCTTCAGATCAGGAACCAAGAGCCTTAACCCGCTGCGCTACCGCTGCCTTGAGTTTTCTCAAGGATACGCATGGAACTATATGAAATTCAGGGTACTTCCTTGCACCTTGCCATGGGTGACACCTAACATCCGAAATGTCAATTTGACTCGCATGCACCAAATGTTAGGTGTTAGGTGCTAGATGTTAGGTGCCATGGGTGACACCTAACATCCGAAATGTCAATTTGACTCGCATGCACCGCTTATGCCACCCTCATAACTTTTATCCAACTTGGGGTGCATGTTTAAGTATACAATAGTTACCTAAGTGAAATAGGGGGTGTTGTTATAGGAAAATAATCAACTTTGCTTTGGTGGAAGCAACTTTTCTATGAATTTCCTATATCATCATTTCCTGAAGTTCAAAGTGGTACCAAGGTGGTTGCATAGTGGTGTTCGATTTCTGCCTCATGTTTGTGTGCATGGAGTTTGCATGTTCTCCCCTTGGTGGGTTTCCTCCTACAGTCCAAAGACATCTAGATTAGGCAGAAGTGGCGTTCCCATAGTGTGTGAATTGGCGTGTGTGCCCTGCAATGGATTGGCACCCTGTGCAGGGTTTACCCAGCCTTATCTCCTGGGATAGGCTCCAGGCCCCTTGCGGCCATGTGCAGGATACGTATTAGAAGGTTAATGAATGAATGAACCATGTCCTGAAGTGTTTTTCTCAAATAGTGCAGCTAATAATTCTCATTTTTAATTGAATAATCAATGACTTGCTGTTGCTTTAATGTGTAATACTTGCAGTTTTTATTATTTTATTTGCATTATATCTCTTTAACATTCATTGACAAAATTCAACAACTGCTCTAGGACTTTTATAAGCACTTATACTGTTATAAGTGAATTTGTCATTTGTCATGTTATTTGTTTATTTATTTGCTCAGTGGAAAGAAAGATATCGACCCCCAAAAGTGGTGTAGAACAATTTAGAAATATGAAAACTGCTTATTGGTGTTATCCCTTAATCAGAGCTGAAGTCAGGTAAATCTGGCTCACGCTCAGCAGGTGTTTAGCGCTAACACTCTGCCTTTTAACATTTGCAGGGATTGACTTATCAATAACAGGTCGGCGTGTCACCTGCTGATGGATTGCTTTGGCTTTTGAGCTTTTTCAGCAGGACCTGGTCACCTGCATTCAGCTGGTTAAATATGTGGCTGTACCAACACCAGCGTGATAGCACAGGACGCGCTATCATCTGCCCTCTGTGTTCGACGGATACGCGCAGT
The DNA here is from genome assembly GCA_030522415.1 of Channallabes apus. Taxonomy (NCBI): domain Eukaryota; kingdom Metazoa; phylum Chordata; class Actinopteri; order Siluriformes; family Clariidae; genus Channallabes; species Channallabes apus. The sequence goes on along the minus strand of CM060115.1, from coordinate 29,164,195 downwards.
GTTCACAGAGGTTATCAGCCTGTTCCTGAAAGTTCTCACAGAAACAAGCTGACCCTTTCGCCTTATCATCTCCTGCTCGCACTCGGGCCTGTGTATCCGGTAAAGGTGTAACAACACATGTGCCAGTGCAGCCGATTAGCTTCGGATGAGAGGAACAGATTCGTTCATGTCTCATGAGGTCGAAAATGGATTTAACGAGAAACTGAATAGCCTGATACGATATAGCAGTGAGGATTGTATGTTGTATGTCACTCCTCATTTACTCATCGTCTATATCGCTTTATTCTGTATACAGAGTCACAGGGGCCTGGAGCCAATCCCAGGAGACATAGGGCACGAGGCAGGGTACACCCTGGACCGGGTGCCAATCCATTTCAGTGTATGACTGTAAAAATGTCCATAAATCAGATCTCTCTTCATATATGTGTGTGTGTTTCTTTCTCTTTCTCACACACACACATAGAGAGACACATTGATGTGTGGCTCCTATCTCAGCAAACCCTAATTGAAGTAAATATTGGGTAAATTTACTGAGCAGGGACGAGATAACATATTTGTCAGATATCCAGTCAACCATTCAGCTACTCTGGTTACACAAAGAACGTCAACACAGACAGAGCTGAGCTTGTGTATGCACTGGACACCACACACACACACACACATACACACACACACACACACACACACCACATTACAAGCAGACAAGTCTCAGTTTCTGTACATTCTGTCATAAAACTTTTAAATGTTTTTTTTTAGATCAAACTTTACACTCGACTCCAAAGTATTGGCACCCCAGATTATAAGGAGCATTAACTCTGTTGAATTCTCAGTTCTGATTGGTCAGCTGTGACCGATGTTTAAATTGTTTATAATATTGCTGCTCTAGTTTTGCGATACGTTATCGTTTCTATAGTAACAGCGTATTCACAGTATGGTGGAAAGATTTATGCATGTGCCGGGGCATGTTTTTCTGTGTCCTGAACAAAGAAAAGGTGTCACTGTTGACGATTCTGGTGGCTTGATCGCCTCACACCTCCAGGGTTGGGGGTTCGAACCTTGTGTGAGTGGAGTTCACATGTTCTTCCTTGTGCTTGGTGGATTTTCTCCCGGTTTCCACCCACAGTCCACTGTGCATTGTGTGAAAGCACGCTTGTGCCATGTGATGAGTTGGCATGAAATAGAAAGACTGTAAAGGCTGTTTATACCGTAGGTGTGGTCATTATCTTATTGGTGAAATCACAGCCTCCTGACAGGGAGAAATACAGTTTGGATTAAAGTACTCTACTTTCATAGATATGACACAACAATATGTCCAAAAGTTTGTGCACACCTTAGTATCAAACTTTGATTTTGTATCTGTCAGGCTTATCACTGAAATCTGAGATCCTGGTTTTGGGATGCAGAGGAGCCTCCAGTTTCAGTTCAGGCCAACGCAGATTGAGGTCACTCTGAGCTCTGTGCAGGACACTGGAGTCCTTTCATTTCAAACCTACCACACCATGAGTTCAACCATCAACTGGCTTTGTGCATCAAGAAAGAGAAATAATATTGTTACAGCATACAAGACATCCTATGGTATTCTGTCTAACAAACAAATATAATAATAATATTCAATTGTTTGTCAAATGGCGGCATGGTGGTGTAGTATTTAGCACTGTCGCCTTGCACCTCCAGGGTCCGGGTTCGATTCCTGGCCAGGCTCGATTCCCGTCTCTGTGTGCATGTTCTCCCCGTGCGTGGTTTCCTCCGGGTACTCCGGTTCCCTGCCACAGTCCAAAGATATGCAGGTTAGGCTAATTAGCGTTCCCAAATTGCCCATAGTGTGTGAATGGGTGTGTGTGTGTGTGTATGTGTGTGTGCCCTGCGATGGATTGGCACCCAGTCCAGGGTGTACCCCGCCTAGTGCCCGAAGTCTCCTGGGATAGGCTCCAGGTCCCCCGCGACCCTGAACACAGGATTAAGCGGTATAGAAAATGAATGAATGAATGAAATTGCCCGTAGTGTGTGAATGGGTGTGTGTGTGTGTGTGCCCTGCGATGGATTGTCACCCTGTTCAGGGTGTACCGTGCCCTAAGCCTCCTGGGATAGGCTCCAGGTCCCCGCGATCCTGAATACAGGATAAAGCGGTATAGAAGATGAGTGAGTGTTTATCACATGTACCAACAGTAAAATAATAGTGAAATTATTCTTTCACATATCCCAGTTAGGAAGCTGGGGTCAGAGCGCAGGGTCAGCCAGGAAACAGCGCCTCTGGAGCAGAAGGGGTTAAGGGGCATTGCTTAAGGGGCCTCCACTGATTTTGGGGTGCATTTATGAATGCGAAGGGGCGTTTTTAAAAAAATGGCAACTATCCATAACATTGCTAGACAAATCATTGATTGCTAATCAGAGTAACATTAGCGGGGGGATGCTACGTTTGCTGTGGGGCTTCTTTAATCCTTTTATATTCATTACAAGAGGCGTTCAAGTCAAACCGGGACTTGTGATGACATTTTTGGTAAATAAGTGTGAAGGCTTTTACAGAAGACTGAAAGCACAGTCCGGTGATGAAACACTAAGCCACAGTAAAACATTAAAATGATCGAACGATGATCACAGCCGAGGTGTCTCGAGGCCCACTGCAGTCGCTCCTGTGAACTTGCAGAAGAGACGCATCTGTCTGTTGGAACTGTACACACAATCATTCACCAACACCACTTGCACCGTACAGAAACTCATCCAAGCCATTTCCACATGTTTGGAACAGGCATGAAAGGAGTTCCTGGGAGGCCAGCATTTCAAAAGTAAACCAAGCAGACTGATCAAGGGTCCGGCGTACTGGGAAAACTTTCCATTTGTGATGGTTTCCAAGCACTAGTGAAACACAGGAATAAGTGTATTAATGTAGCATTTATATAGAGAAATAAAGGGAGTTTTTACTTTTTTTATTTTGTACAATTAAAGGTCCTGGTTTGACTTGAACGCCTGTCATAGAACCAAAATAGTCTCGGAGCAGTTCATGAACACTACAAAATCAGATGAAAGATGTAGCAGACTACAGCAGTGTGGTATAATTAAAGGAAAACCCTCAGTGCTGTTGGTAGAATTTACTTGAGTGAAAGATTTACACACCACTGCCTCAAGTCCTCATCAATGCCAATGACATTCACACTCCTCATCTGGAGAACTGCAAAAGCTTTTTGCTTGCTAACACTGCCCCCTGGTGTTCACTGTAAAAGAGTCAGTGGTTGAAATACACTGCCTGGTCACTGCTTTTTTTGGACCATAAGATTTAATTCCGTCACCTTTAGCTTTGACTACAGACCACACAATGTGGTGGCCAGTTCATGTGTAAAAGTGATTCCTCATGCTCCCAGGGCAAATTTCACTATTTAAGTCCTGGAATATGGCGCGTGCCATCAGGAAAGGAAAACTCCATAGATACGATAACCTGGTGATTCAGTACATTCAGGTCGTCAGCTGACAATTTTTTGCCACATAATGTTGCTGAGCCTAGACCTGAGCAACCCCAGATCATAACACTGCCTCCATATGCGCTTCCCTTTTTACCCTGGAACAGGATCAATCTGGACTCATGACACCGACCTTTTCTGATCGCTCTAAAGTTAAGTCTTTATGCTCCCTAGCATATTCACAGCACTTCACTTTAAGTTTAATCCAAAATGGATTCAAATTTATTTCTCAAAATTCTACAAATACCCCAATAATGACAAGATGATCAGTTTAAAATCATGAATGGACATTCATATTTAACAGATGCCCTTATCCAAAGCAACTTACATATTATACATCTGAGCAGTTGAGGGTTAAGGACCCAACTTAGGGGCTGTAGAACATGAACCCGAGAACTTCTGAACTGTAATCCAACGCCTTAATCACTGAGCTTCCCCTGTTTACAAACTTCGTTTAAACTTCAAATTCGACATAAAACATTTGCCAAATCAAATGATGTGAATCATTAACAGGACGGCCTTAGAGGTGGAAGTAGCAGAGATGAAGTCGTTCTCTTTGGGAGTGATAAGTATGGATAGGATCAAGAACGAGTTCATCAGAGGGACAACCCATACCAGATGGAGGTGGTTTGGACAAGTTCAGGAGAGATTGTGAGCATATTGGTAGAAGGATGCTGTGATTGGAACTGTCAGGCAGGAGGTCAAAAGGAAGACCTAGGAGATTTATGGATGCAGTGAGAAAGGACAGGAAGTTAGTTGGGGTGAGAGAAGAGGATGCAGAGAATAGGGTTAGATGATTCGCTGTGGCGACCCCTGGAAGGGAACAGCCAAAGACAAAGATCATTTGTGGCCCCATCAAATTGCATGTGTAAGGAAATTCTCTTCCATTCACAATTAAAAACTGTGCAAAACTACAGCTATGTTAAACTGGACTGATTATTCTTGCAACAATTTTCACATTATTCCTGCTTCAACAGAAGTTAAATCATAACTACATGAGAACGCACAAAAGAAGCAAAAGCAAAAAAAATAAATAAACACTGAGACAGACACATGTGTATAAAGATGTTTATTTCAGTCAGCAGATTTATGCCATGAACTCGTAAGGGATGGGCTCCAAGAGCTGGGGCACGTTGTTCTTGGTGCTGACGAAGTGGGCTGGACGAGGGGCGGCAGGCTATGCAGAAGAAGAACAGGAAGTCAAACGTAAATAAAATGCACAGAGACGTGACCAATTTATAATAAATTCCTTAAGCAACAGATCTACGAAACTTCTCAGCACTGACGAGCAAAAATCTAATCAATTCTGGAAATACTGTACATTACAACTCCATGCTTGCTTAATCAATCATGGAGCTTTAATTCCTGATGTTAAACTGTCCTGGATCCAAATATTCTGCATCAATGTTTTTAATCTACAACCAGTTGAATATGAACACTATAAATTCCACCGCGTACCTGGCGCTTGAGCTCTACCCAGGAGTTCTTGGCCTTGGCCTCCAGCTTCCTCTTCTCGTTCTCCTTGATGCGCTGCAGGAAGCTCTCTCGGCTCTTTGAGTGCTTCACGTGCTCGATGCGCACATTGATTCTCTTGGCCAGGATTTTGCCCCTTTTGGGAAGAAAACATGAAACTTCAATGAGAACGAGCTGAAAGGTGAATCAATCCCTAGCCTGATTCACAAAATAAATAAAATGTACCCTTATTGACAATCTGGTGTAGACACGACAGTCTGTCCAGGGTGCATAAGGAGGACTTGTCTCCCCCACATGAATGACCACACAGGACATAAAGTGGTCCTCATGGTAAAGTGAACATGGGGTAATACATTCCAGCGGTTGTTACTGTGTGATCAAACTACCACCCTAACATGCTCTACCAAAGTGACATTTTTGACCATTTACTAAGAGGTTTATAAATACAGATTGTACTTGTACACTACATGTGCATTTCACAGATGTAGTGTATGAAACACACTACATGTTGGCTTTGTTGCATCTGTTTGAAATCAATTAATAAAAAATTAAAAAAAAAAAGTGACTGCATAAAAAGGATGATTTGAACTTTTAGTTTGTTCCACTACACACGGATGTGTCGGGACAGGCTTGTAGTTTTGGGCAATTCAAGACCATGATTTGAATCATAACATATCGATGACGCGAGGTAGCAGTAGCTGTTGTGTCGTACTTACTTGACCTGCTTGTTGACGATGATGCCTACAGCGTGCTGCGTGACGTTATAAATACGGCCCGTTTTGCCATGGTAGCACTTATGAGGCATGCCTTTCTGAACGGCTCCTGTGCCCTAACAAAAATAAGCAAATATTAGGGTTTAAACCAGCTGTGAAATGAAATTGACTTCCGAGATGAATTATTAAACTTTTCATGGACAGGGAATTTATTTCTATGGCAATCACTTACCTTGATATCAACAATATCTCCCTTCTTGTAAATGCGCATGTAAGTGGACAGAGGAGTGATTCCTGTAAAGATAAAGTGAATTAAAAAAATTATAAATAAATAAAAAAGTCCTATTATAAAGGTGCATGCTTTCTGGTGATCAGATCGATAATGTATTTAATACGATTTCACTCACCATGCTTGCGGAAGGGCCGCGCAAACATGTACCTCGTTCCTCTCCTCTTGCCTCTGGTGTTCGTCATGGTGCCTTAGTACTGGTTTGCAGGAAGAAAAAAAAACATTGTCAGACATCTGTGTAAGATTGAAAGGGTCTGGAGAGACACAGAATCAAAGTTTACTTGTATGATGTTGAATTAAACAGCCCCTGGACAAACTAGTCACTTTGATCATGATTAAGGCCCAGGAGCTAGACTGCATAGTTTATTTCATACATCGTTATATTTTATTACATCAAATGTCTGATTTTGTTAAGGGGGGAAAAAAAAAAGGGGGGGGGGGGGCAGTTATTTCCTCCTGAGATCCTGACTCCTAAGTTAATCCATCAGTCCTGTGTCATTGCTTCTCAGCCGCACTGAGAAGTGTAGGATCACTCACAGTTTTGCCAAACACAGCCATTAATAAATAACAGTATGAAACCATCAGATAGGGACTTCTACCAACCATCCAAGAAGAGTTTGGTGACGAGTCATGATGGAGCACCTTAACATAATGTACAAGTGATAACTACAAAATTTTAGGTCTATGGCCAGGAAACTCTCCAGACCTTCATCCCATTGAGAACTTGGTCATTCTTAAAGGATCAGGTGGACAAAAACCCACAAAAAATGGGCTGCCATCAGTCAGGATGTGGCCCAGGAGTTGATTGACAGCATGTCAGGGTGAATTGCAGATGTTTTAATCAAAAAGGTTCACCACTTCAAATACTGACTAATTTAAACCTAGTGTAATTGTCAATAAAAGCTTTTGACACCTATGGAATGCTTGTAATTACAATTCATTATGCCATAGTAACACCTGACAAAAGATGTAAAAACATTGAAGCAGCAGACTTTGTAAAAAATTGTCACTCAAAACTTTTGGCCCCAGCTGTACATCAGAGCTGAGTAACGTTAATACGCATGTATGAGGCCTGTTTTGATCCAACACATGGATGTTGCTAAAATCTAAAACATTTTCAACTTAACAACGAGCTAAATGAAAAAAAAAATTAAATTAACAACCGATCACAGCTTTTTCATTTTAATCTCAGGCGCATACTGTATAACGGCTAATCCACATGCTCAGCCACGCGAGCGCTACACGTCTCCATTATTTACTATTTAACTCAATTAATATCACTCAGACTGCACTTTTTTAAGAACAACACACGACAGAAGAGTCTAATTCACGTTTCTGAGACGCTACAAACCGACCAAATCTGCGCAAAACACAATTTTTATGAACAATTTCAGGAGTACATCTTACCCCCGGTTGCTCGCAAGATGGCGGTTAGGGCGGAAAGAGAAAGTCGGGGTCCTGCGGCTCGGCCTTCTAAGGGGGAACATAGGAGTCTGTAGTAAATGCCTGATTAAAATTAAAGATTGTTTAAATATATACTGTATGTAAATATGACGCTATGCGGTGCGGTGGACAAAACTTACCTTTATGCTGTTTCAAGATGTCACAAACATTTGTCTATTTTTAAATCTATATATATTATGTCAAACCTTTTCGATTAAATGTATTTCTGTGTAAAATGAATTTGAGAATGGGATTGGTGGTGTTAGTTGATGAAGCGTACATCTAACACACACATATAAACACACGCACTCGCATTAGAAAATGAATTAAATGCTGTTGTTGTTTTATTTTTATTTTTTTATTTTATTATTATTTAAATCTAAAACATCTCAATCATACAGGTGCTTATATCAGGTTGATTTGAAAACCCGAGCACTAAGACCCAGAGGCTTGTCCATCGTGGCGGAATTTCAATTTACAACCCGGTCGCTTTATGAATGCACTTCTTTAAACGTAAGTTATAATCCACTTCCGCGTCCTATGTAGAGCCCTAGAGTTCAGTGTGCAGTGTTATTAGGAGACAGCCAGTAGCACTGAGGCTGTGCAATCGGCCCGGACGGGGTACTCGGTTTCGCCTCCGCGCGGTGATTGGGTGGAAGATGGCGCTGGCCGAATGGAAATCCTAATGACAGTTTCCAAATTTGTCTCTTTTTGTACCATGGTAAGCGAATTTTACTTGAATATTGCGTTTTTAACAGGAGTTAAACCCTAGAGTTCGCTGTCTCGCACCGGTTCGCGCGATTAGCGCTGCGTTAGCGTCCAGTTTTTTTGCTTGCTTGCAGTTTTTTTTTTCCTGTGCGTTGAGTGTGGATGTGAAAATGTCCCGAGGCCTGATAACAAGCTGTTTCATTGAACTAATCTAGTACATGTCGTGTTTTATCGTGCTTTACGGTGGGATTTCATCCGTGAGTGATTTAGTTCTAACCGCAAAGCGGAGGTCTGCGGTTTCATGCTAATGTGCTAAAGCTGCAGGTTAGCATGAAACCTTCATAGCTAACACCAGCGCAAAGCTCTGTCTTTTAAACCATCGTATTCATTATGTTAGATATGATTTTACAGATGTGGTGATGTAAGTTTTATTCCCTCGATTTGTCCTGGAACACTAAATTAAATATGACTGTGCGCTAATGGCGGTGTCGCGCCGAAACTGCGTGTGTTTTTAAAGTAATACCGAGATTTGGTCTGTTTTTAAAATGTCAAATCTCACGGTATCTGTGAGAAATCCCACTTATCGTGTGCTATAATGTGAAGTTTTCTTCAAATAATCTCAATATTGTAAGATGCCTCTATAGTGTAGGTGACACCATCGAACGGCGCATTTTGGCTTTTTAGGGGGAACTCACGCCCATGTTCAGGACTTTATTCACGAAAACAAGTTCGAAACTAAATGTTTGGTAGTTCTTATGAATTACAGACGGTAAATAATGTTCAGAGGTAAATTACAAATATGTTTCCCCACCCTCGTCAGAAAGAGTCGTAAATCTGAATATGAGTGAACACCCCTACGGCGGACTGTACCATCTGTGGAGTGTTGACACTTCCTCAAGCTCGAGACTCTCTGACATCAATGTGTATGTTGTACAGAGAGAAGGGAAGAAGTGACTTTATTAACCTCAGCTAATATCTCACACACCCTTCTCTTTATTTCTCTCTCTCCTTCTCTCTCTTTATTTCTCTCTCTCCCTCTCTTTATTTCTCTCTCTCTTATCTCTTTATTTCTCTCTCTCTATCATTACCTCCCCTCTCTTTCTCTCTTTCCCCCTCCCTCTTTATATTTTTCTCTCCCTCTCTTTATATCTCTCTTTTTCTATATATATATATATATATATATATATATATATATATATATATATATATATCTTTACATCTTTTTCTCTATTATCTCTCTCCCTCCCTCCCTCTTTCGCTCTATCTTGCTTCCTCTTTATCTCTCACTCTCTCTCTCCTTGTGTGTGTAAGTTAGTGAGAACAATATTATTTTAGTTCTTTTATTCTGGTCATAACACATGACTTGTACAGTATTATACTGTTACCATTTGGGGGAAAAGTTAATAATGAGTTGATTCATATGCAACACTATACATTATGTGTGTGTGTGTGTGTGTGTGTGTGTGTGTGTGTGTGTGTGTGTGTGTTTAAAGTTGATCCTAAAATAAAACGAGTGTTTTGGACATCATTAAATTCTAAATAAAAAAATATTTGTCACATATGACACAATACAGCTTCTACAACTGTTTAAGACCTAAATAAAAGAAAGAAAGGTAGGGTAGATATAAAATGTTTAAATTAAACAGGATGTGCAAAATGTCAACATGCAGAATATGTAATATAGTAAGATTATGGAAGTATGTCTAGGCAAAAATAAAATAACTAGTTTTAGAGGTAGTCGTGATGTTAATTTTATAGACACATATACACATTTTTTGATGACTCATCATGTGCTTGTGCTGCGTTCTTTCAATTAAATGCCCTCTACAGTGTCGATGCCCCACCCCAGGGGGTCGTGTCTGGTCCACACTAGCAGCTCGTTAGCCGATAACCTGGATCATAGATGTGTGTTAGGTTTGGTGTCTTTTCAGAGAGTATGTATTGGTTGAGGAAAGACGTGTTAGCTGATCAGGAGGTGTTTTAACAGCTCAGCAGAGATTGTGTGTTCGAAGAAAGAGCAGTGGGCAGTTCCTAAAATTACTTTCATGGTCGGTGAGGGTGTGGCTAAAAAAAAAAAAAAAAATCTGTCAAGCACTTTAACACGCTGTCACTTTGACGTCCTCCTTTAAATCACCACCATAAAGAATGTAATCACAGCTCCAAGGACGGGTGATAAAGTCCCTGTGTTTGACTCCGAGCAGACAGTTTACACAATAGGTGAAGGAAGATCTGTCTGTTAATCAGAAATGTTCTGCACTTACAAATTTCTGATTAAGTCATAAACTCTTGATTCTGTTTTCCAAACATTACTGTCTACATTATTATTCTTATTATTTTATTTATTTATTTTTTTTGTTTTGTATATATTGTCACAAGTCTGCCTGAAGCCTTGATCTGACCCACATGCAGAAAACAGGAATGAGGGTTAAGTGCAGCGTCAACCAAAAAAAAAGATGAGAAAGAAGAAGTGGAACGTCTCTTAAAAGAAAGCAGTAAAGCAGAAAGCTGTTCCTTCTCATGATTCGTTTTCTTTAGGCAGGTGAGAACATATTACGTAGACAGAGACCAGTGTTTATTCCTCTCTGGTTGTTGGCACAACATGCGAGCGTGTTTGTGTCTGATGCTCGTCGGACTAACATGCCTCTAATAATGTGACGACACGGTGCACTCGGTGTTAGCAAAGTGAGGCCTGTTTTGCGGATTTGCTGAGTATGTAATTACTGATTTGATTCGAATTAATTTTAATCAAAATATCATACAGGGAAGTTTAATATGTTTGTGTTTGTGTTTCAGGGCGCCAATGCCTCCGCTTTGGAGAAAGAAATTGGCTCGGAGCAATTCCCTGTCAACGAGCACTACTTCGGACTGGTTAACGTAAGCACACTTGAGTTTGACCCCGTCCTCTCGTCCCTGCATTACCGATCGTGTATTTACGGCCCTCTCACGTTTTTTGGTTTCAGTTCGGGAACACCTGCTACTGCAACTCGGTCCTCCAGGCCCTGTACTTCTGCCGGCCGTTCCGGGAGAAGATCCTGGCCTACAGGAGTCAGCCACGCCGTAAAGAGAACCTGCTCACCTGCCTGGCTGACCTGTTCCACAGCATCGCCAACCAGAAGAGGAAGGTGGGCGTCATCCCTCCGAAGAAATTCATCACGCGGCTGCGCAAAGAGAACGGTGAGGGAATGCACAAAAGACCACTACAACAAAAATAACATCTTAGCAAGTGAAATATTCTGTAATCTAGTCTTCTGTCTGCGATTTCTTAAAATAAGATCACAACCAATGTCGAGGGACGTTACTTTTTAAAGTAACTAATTACATTACAAAATTACTGTCTTTAAAAAGTAATCAGTTACATTACCATGGTACTTTCTGATAAAAGTAACTAGTTCGAGTACTTTTCCATTGCAGAACATGAAAACTCCTCCTTTGTGATTCCTCATGTATGTTGTTTTAGTCAAGACCTTTATAATTATTCTACCATCATCACTCAGCCAAGTTTAGCCCATAATTTGTTACCTGCTAATACCCCTATCTCACCTACATAAGTACGGTTCATCATGATTCACCACGAGTTTTGCCGCTGTGATTGCGTTTCTTTCCGCACGCCTGTCCTCACATAGTCAAACCGCATAGGTGAGATAGGGGTATAACAGCAGGAATAACAGAGGGGGGTGGTGGGTTATCAGGGGTGGGGCTTGTAGGACCGCTTTCACACACACACACACACACACACACACACACACACACACACACACACACACTAATGAATTCGGGATGACTGCTGTCTGGCTCACGGACGGATTACATTTTTGAAAATATAACTAAATAACTGAGTACCTAAATGGCGGACCTAATGCCTTGGATTATTTTTTTTGATGTAACGAGTAATCTAAGAACTCTAACTCTACTTTGTAACGTGTTACACCAACACTGATTACAACAAATTAAATATATGATTTAATAGGCTTATTTCTAGTCACGTTTTAAAATGAAACTAAAATTGTAAGTGAAAAAAATGTCTTGTTCTGTTGGCAGAAAGTTTTACTAGTTTTTAGGAAATTTAGGAATTTATTTCTTGAAGGAAGCAAAATTCTCTGCCAACAGAACAAGAAATTGTTTCATTTGCAATTTTATTAACATTTGACTAGAAATAAGTTTAATAATAACCTATTTGGTTCATTATGATCTTATTTTAAGAGTTATACACAGAAGTGGATAGACTGCACTTAACATGACTTTTTTTTGGAAGTGAAAAGAAGTAATTTGAAATATTTTAAATTATGTGCTGTTTACCAACGTATACTCCGTGCTGCAGAGCTCTTTGATAACTACATGCAGCAAGATGCGCACGAGTTCCTCAACTACCTGCTCAACACTATAGCCGACCTGCTGCAGGAGGAAAAGAAGCAGGACAAGCAGAACGGCAAACTGGCCAACGGCACGCTTGATTCGCAGAAGAGCAACGGCTCGCCTCCGTCCACCACATGGGTACACGAGATCTTCCAGGGCACGCTGACCAACGAGACGCGCTGCCTCACCTGCGAGACGGTAAGACAACCCGGGTTAGTGCGAGGAGGCGGGTCGTGTGGGATTTAATGTTCATGAGGGTGATCTTACCGGTTATGCTGATTATGTATTGAAGGTTTTTAAAAAATTTATTGTGTAGATAAGCAGCAAGGACGAAGATTTCCTGGATTTGTCTGTGGATGTCGAGCAGAACACTTCAATCACGCATTGCCTCAGGTTTTTTTTCTTTTGGCTTGTTTTTAATCATGAGTTGAATTTTGATCAGCGAGCACGTCAGTCCGCGGGTTAATCCCGAACCGTGTTTTAATTCCCACTTTTTTTGTCCTCAGGGGCTTCAGTAATACGGAGACCCTGTGTAGTGAATACAAATACTACTGTGAGGAATGTCGGAGTAAACAGGAGGCGCACAAAAGGTAAAGCAGAGCATTTGTTCAATTTTATCACTCTAGGAGTAGAGTAGCCTCTGTGTGTTTACAGTAAATGTGTGTGTGTTGTGTTGTAGGATGAGGGTGAAGAAGCTGCCCATGATTTTAGCCCTGCACTTGAAGAGGTTTAAATACATGGAGCAGCTCCAGCGTTACACTAAGCTAAGCTACCGCGTGGTCTTCCCTTTGGAGCTCCGCCTCTTCAACACGTCTGGAGACGCGACCAATCCCGAGAGGCTTTACGACCTCGTCGCCGTGGTGGTGCACTGCGGGAGGTCCGTTTGGCAAACCCGTGATCGAGCTCCTTATATAAATTTTTTTTAGCTGACTTGTACTATTGAACAACACTTCACAGTGATTAATCTGTTTCATTTTCCTCTTGATAGCGGGCCCAATCGTGGACACTACATCGCTATCGTCAAGAGTCATGACTTCTGGCTGCTCTTCGACGATGACATCGTAGAGGTAATTAAATACAGCCGTCTGTAAGATCAGCTTCGAATAAACGTTCCGCAGTTCTGTTCATCTGTCCGAGCGGAGGCTTTACAGAAATACAGATTTCGGATTGGATACTTAATGAGGAAACCAGATGTTCCAGTGGTGAGAGAGACAGAAATATAAAGAAGAAAGCCTGAGACTCAAAAAAAAAGTAAAAAGATTGATTTACTTATCATGGACTCGGCTTCATACTGGTGTCATTGACGCTGAGTATTTAAGACTCTCCAGAGTCCCCAGCAATCTCCTCCACTCCATCCAAGCTTTACTTTTCCTTATAAAGTCTTTGTACTGGTACTTTACAACCTCTCATTAAACCTGTATAGAGTTTGGACACGCCTCTTACTTCAATGTTTTTTTGTTTTGTGATTTATTTTGTACATTCCCAAACAATACTAGAGATTTCAAAATTATAAGTAACACATATAGCATTAGCTAATTAACTAACAACAAAAACAGTTGTTATTCTAAGACATGAAGGTCAGCTGTTCTGGAACAGTTCTTGCATGAACAGTGTTGTCGAGTGCATTTGCAAAACCCATTAAGGTCCATAATGAAACTGTCTCTCATGAAGACCTTCCCAGGACAGCAAGACCAAAACTTACATCTGCTGCAGAAGAGAACTTAATTTAGTTACCAGCACCTCAGATTAGAGCCATTATAAAGGCTTTACAGAGCATAGTTAGCAGACACATCTCAGTATCAACTGTTTAAAGGAGATTATTACATATTTTGGATGCCTTCAGTATTGTTTTACAGTGTAGAAAGAAGTAAAAAAAATCAGGAAAGACCACAGAGTTAAAAGGTGTGTCCAAACTGGTGCTATATGTATGAAAACATGGTTCTAGTTCCAGTTTACGTTTCTGGAGAAGATGGGAACTAGAATCGTTTATGCAATTTAATCACACTTTTATTTAAGGATAATTTTTTTAAAAATCAAAATGGTGTACAAAAAAAGTCATAGCTCCATGTGATGTATGTATACAGTACAGGTTAGTCCCGACTTACAAACATTTCCATAGATACGAACAAACCGAAGGTCTAATTCCAGTTTATTCAACGGAAGTAACTCACATGTATTGTACAAAAAATAGACAATGCAGTGCACCAGATACCAATATTTACAATTATATACAATATTCTCAGTGTGTAAGTGGAATTTCTAAAGTCAGGTATATTGTAAATTTTTTTTGTTCGCCTACTGTTTGTCGTTTCTAATGCTCTTTGATTTATTTATTCATTTATGTTTTGTTCACAGAAAATCGACGCCCAGGCGATAGAGGAGTTCTACGGATTAACCTCTGAAATCTCCAAGAACTCAGAGTCGGGCTACATCCTGTTCTATCAATCCAGAGACTGAGATTGTTCAGCACCCGCCCTCTCCCCTCGTGGAACCCCGCGGAACATGCCGGACTGCGTTTCCAAATCCTGCCGTGTCTTAACCCTGAGCAGGCTGCATCAGATCACGCTGACCACCCCCCTCCCTAACCTCCTACCCCAAACCCCCCTGACCCTTAACCCCATCATCCCCCTCCCCTGCAGCAGTCCGGATGTGATGCAGTTACAGCATTGTGTGTACGTCGTGAGAATGTTTAATCGCACCGGCTGAAATGTGTTTGTTGTACCCGGCTCTGTGACACTGACAGTCCTGACATGCTGCAACCTTTTTAAGCCTGAGTTTCTGACAAAAGGCTTGTGCATGGGGAAGATAGGGGGCGCGTCCTGAACAGAGGAGAGGGGCTATAAACTGAACATACGGGGCTATTTGTGGGTTTATGTATTTCTACCTTGTACATAGTGGTATTTGTATAAATATTATAAAATTATAATAATATTAATTACTGATATAGGTGAAAAAGATTGAAACATTGAAAATATGTATAACACTATGGTGCACTTTTGATACCGTTTTGTAGGTGTTTGGCAGGTTTGTGTGAGGGTTTGCTTGAGACGGCCTGTTGTGAAATCATTTTCTGTTTTAAAGAAAAAGAAATAAAGTGTACAGATCGAGATGTAAATTAAGACGAATACCAGTGTTTTATTTCGAGTCCATTTAATCAGGTTTGAACAATCCGTCTGTGAATATGAACAAAACATCAATGTTAATAATAATGTATTTCAAACTTGAGTGCAATATGGTAACACTCTCAGAATGACACCTGGAATATCATATGGTTATAACTTAAATTTGTTGACGTACATTAATCTGCAAAAGTCTTCATATTTTGCTTCTAGCGACCCAGACGTTCTTGTATTCTTAACCTATTATTGAGGAATAGTTCTCCAGGCTTCCTGAAGGCCTTTTTGTCTCAGTCCAGTCCCTGTACCTGAGCAGTTTCAGATGAAAGTTTTTTGCTTTTAAGCCACATAGTGACCTATAAACCATTCAAGCATTAAAAAACAAACTAAGGCATGAACCAGTGAGAAACAGGTGCAGATGAGGACAGATGATGATGTCGGTGATTAGTTTACCACTGATGCTGAATGCTGGGTGGTTTGAACAGACGAGAGGAGGGATGAGGTTGCTGCTGAGGTTAATACATAAATAAAACAAAAATTTAATTGTATCTTTAAGCACTTTGCAACCTGTCACAGTAAAACATTTGTTCTCATTTCTTTAATTTAATCTACATGATTTAATTTAATAAACTGAAGAAATGAGGAGGAGGGGACGGTCAAGACTTTTTCACAGTACTGCATTTTGAAAATCAAATCTAATGAACACTGCAATCAGAATGTGTACACACTACACTGTGATCACTGGACTTATATTTCTGGCCCGCTGTTGCTTTCTGAGCTGGGTCGCAGAAATCTAATCTAATTTCCACCTCCTCACTGTTGTCCTGCGTCAGCGGCTGCATCGGGAACTTCGATGCGTGTGTGTGTGGTGTTTTTTTGAACGACACCTTGGCTTGTCTAGAGATGACTCATTGATTCTGACAGAGGCCTCTCAGTGCTCAAGAGCTCATTAGTTTGCCTCCAGTGAGTTTTCAGAGGAACACCGAGCGGTGTGATGCTTAATGAGACACGTGCGGAGATAAGCCAGTTGTGTTGCTAAGTCAACCTTCACATTAGAAAGCCATTTTTTTCTGAGAACTTGAACTACTGTATGTGATCAGCAAGAGACAAATGCACACCAGTTGACGTTTACATTATTCACTTAAGTACACCAATTAAGTATGACGTGGCTAGGTGACGAATCCAAATGATTAGATTAGAACTCCTAACCTTCATTTTATTTCATCCTGTCATGTACTCAGAACTTATGAACTTAACTCATGAACCTTTTTATAGATGTTAGGAAGAAGAAATCTTGGAATTAAGTAGCAGAGATCATTGGAACCTGTGTTTAGCGTAAAAAGCTATAAAAAGAAAAAGAACGAATCACTCTGACTAATAATCGTTCTTCTGAGTCACGTTCAAAAAGAGTGATCGGTTCATGAACGACCCATCACTAGTATAGATCCCCCTTAAAACAGCATTGGCCGTCGAGGCATGGACTCCACTATACCTCAAAAGGTGTGTGTGTTATCTGGCATGAAGCAGATCAGGTTCAGATCTTTCAAGTCCTATAAGTTGTGAGTTCGGGTCTCCATGGATCGAACTTGTTTTTGCAGGATTGGACTGAGATCTGGAGAATTCGACAAGCAAATCAACACCTTGAACTCGAAGTGCTCCTCAAACTATACTTGAACCATTTTCGCAGTGTGTCAGGGTCCATTATGCTGCTAAAGAGTTCACTTCCGTGAGGAACATCATTGTTTCTGGTGGCCAAGGTGCCAAGGTTCACCAACAGTGCATCACACTGCTTCCCTTCTTGCCATAGTGCATCCTGGTGCCATCTCTTCCCCAGGTAAGTGACTCACGTCATATAACTTCTTCCATTGCTCCATGGTCCAGTTCTGATGCTCGCATTGTTATTAAAGGTGCTTTTGGCTCTGGAAATGGGTCAGCATGGGCACCTTAACCGGTCTTTGGCTACACAGTAACCATACACAACAAACCGTGATACGATGTGTGTTCTGATTTCTTTCTATCAGATCCAGCATTCATTTTATCAGTGATTTGAGATCCAGTAAGTCGTCTGTTGAATTGGACCAAATGGACCAACGTTCCAACCAGTTTTCATTCATTGGAACACTTTTGGTATGTCTTGACCCCTGAACATTCCACACGAGCTGACTGGTCTAGACATCACAATTAGTCCCTTGTCAAATCCTTATGCTTGCCCAAGAGAGATTGGATGACACAGATCAGCCCGCTGATAATAGCACCTTCTCAGAATAGGCAGTCACAGGGGAGCGGCTAAGTGAGCAACTTTCAGAAGAAAATGTGATCTGTTACAACGCTTCAGCAAAAAACACCCACTCAGAACTGACATTGTGAAAACTAGTTGCTGCTGATGAGCCAAAAAATAACAAGTAAAAGAAAAAAAGATCATATTGAAGTGATTTTGTGATTACAACTACAGTGACTTGTGTATTAAATATGTCAGTCCTTTTTGCATCTCATGCATGAAACTAACTAAAACTAGGTATAACAAAGGAACATCCTCGTATTGCGAAACTTTCTACTTTAATGGTGTCCAAACACTAGTGAAAAACTGTGATAAGTGCATTTTTTTGCAATAGAATAAGTCCATTTTGAACTTGAGCTTGCTTTGCTAATCTATTAACGGAGCTAGTATGAAGCTTTACATGTAAAATGTGACTCAAACAAAACTGTGTGTAGAACCATGTAGTTTTTTGATGGACAGACATTGTAATTATTATTGTTTCTCATCACAAAAAAAAAAGATTCACATAGAACGCTCACAAGCAGCAAAATTTAGCAACCTTCATGTGGAAAAAAGGTCATGCTAGTGTGAACGCAGGTGATTTGCACTGATTGAAAAGTTGCATGTGAAAGATTGAACATGACCAGTGTGAATTATGGACTTTATCATTGTTATCATAGAAAAAGAAATAGACCTATATAAAGGGATTTTTTTCCTCCTGGGTTTCCTCTGGGTTTTCTCCTGTTCCCTTCCTGAAACATACAGTACAGTAAGTACAGTAGGTGGACTGGCTATGTCATGCCTTGGTTGCTATATACTAGTGCATGCACTTAACACTGTATATAGGTGCATCTCAATTAATTAGAATTTAATCGAAAAGTTGATTTATTTCAGTGATTCAATTTCAAAAGTGAAACTCATTTATTATATACAGTAGATTCATTATACACAAGTTTTTTTCTTTTAATTTTGATGATTATAGCTTAGAGCTACTGAAAACCCAGCATTTAGTATCTCAGAAAATTGTAATATTGTAAGGAAGTTCAGTATGGGAAACACATGTTGACACACCCTAATCAGCTAATTAACTTAACACTCTAATCAGCTAATTAACTTAACACCTGCAAAGATTTCCTGAGCTTTTAAATAGTCTCTCAGTCTGGTTCAGTGGGCTGGTTATTCACAGAGTGCTGTATCCAAGCACATTAAGGGAAAGTTGAATGGAAGGAAAAATGTGATAGAAAAATGTGCACGAGTAACCGCAGATTATACTTTTCAGTGTTCCAAACACATGTTACAAATTTTTTTTTAATTTATTTTCTTTGGTCATAAGTAATATTCTAATTTTCCGATATACTGAATTTTGGGTTTTCATTAACTGTAAGCCATGATCATCAAAATTAAAAGAAATAAACACTTATATAGATTGGCACCCTGTCCATGGTGTACCCCGCGCCTAGTGCCCGAAGTCTCCTGGGATAGGCTCCAGGTCCCCCACGACCCTGAACACAGGATTAAGCGGTATAGAAAATGAATGAATGAACACTTATATATTGGTGTGTGTGAAATGATTCTATATAATATGAGTTTCCCTTTTGCATGGAATTACTCAAATAAATCAACTTTTAAATGATATCCTAATTATTTAGATGCACCTGTATATCATACAGTATGTGTGTTTGTGTGTGTGCATGTACATAGAGCACTGTAGTGTTCTCATGTTCCATTATGGGTGTGTCCATCACCACGTGCCCAATGTTCCATGATGATTATGATAATGAGCATACTGAAGCTAAAAACATGAATGAATGAATATATTGCACAGTTGGAATGAAATGTTGCATGAAGCATAAGAATGGTTTGTCCTACTAGAGACTAAACATTTTAGCACACTGTGTGAGAATGAATAAATGAATGAATGCTTATCCTTAATACTTAGTCTTGCAGTTGCCAGATTTTAAAGGAAAGACTAGAATATGAATAAATGTTTCTATATAAAAAAGGTTAATGAATCAGACAAAGATTAAAAGTTTTAAAAAGACTATATAAAAATGAATAAATGAGTGAATACTTGCTTATCCTATATGCTTAGTAATGGGTTGCCAGGTTGCAGAGAAAGACTAATATATGGATGAAAGGTCTAAGAAAGGTTTGCATGAATATTAGAAATCCTAATAGACAAAAAGTTGTAGCACACTGTGTGAGAATGAATGAATGCACGCGTATCCTATATGCATAGTCTTGGGGGTTGCCAGATTGCAAACAGAAAGAGTAGTATATAAACAAATGTTTCTTTCTACATTTATAAAAGATCTAAAAAGGTTCTGCAGGAGGGTTTGCATGTATCTTAAAAATCTTAATGAAGAAAAGTTTAAATCATACTGTGCGAGATCGAAAGAATAGTTCCAAAGCCCAAAAATATACAGAATGCACAGTCCAGGGTTGCCAAATTGGTCGATTACGTTAATAATTAAGTGCATATAATCATACATTTATTTCCTTTTCTCACGCACAGGCTAAATTTAATTTGATTTCTGATTTCTTTTTAAACATATTTAAATTGTGATCAATATAGGTTAAAAGGTAAAAAAAAATAATAATAATCTGGCAACCCTACACAAGCGTCACTCCCCCGTGTTTCTGCGACCTTTAGTGAGCTTGGTTGTGATTTTATTTCTCCCCCCAGCGCACTGAGCGCAGTATTCTGTGTGTCCGTGTCTGTGTGTGTGTGAGGAGGAGGGGTAGAGATCCGGTTTCTCTCGCGCTCGTGCACGAAGGACGCTCCTGCGAGGATGCTCGTGCAGCGGCTTGCGCTCGCGCCTGCAGCCCGGTGATAAACGAGCGCGCTGGGTTTTTTTTTTTGCGGCACCGCCGCCGCCGGGGGGACATGGACACGCAACAAGGTCGCGAGCGCGCTTGAATCGCGCGCCCTCGACCTCCAGGATTTCAAGGTACGACTTATTTCTTATTTATTATTCTTACATGAGGATTTTAAAGGTCAGGTGTTTTTTTTCTTTTTCTTAAAGACGATGCATGCATGGGTGGCTGTATAGATGGATGATCTAAAGGCTGCATCCCAAACAGCAGAACAGCATCTTACTGCATGCACTAAACAGGCCAGAAATAATCTATGCACACATTGTCATGATTATCTGTTTTACCATTAAAAAGATTTATGCATAAACAAGGCTGAAAAATGTCAATAAAAATATAATAAATATAATTGCAGAACAGTGCTGTAAAAGCATATATAAAATCTCACTGATACAGGCTGTGACAGAGCAGTGCCATCTTTAGAGATTTTTTATTATTTATTTAATTGCTGCACCTTACCAGCATCAAGGCTTGTCATTACAGTCTACACCATAAAATCATAGAAACATACAATAAAGTTCACAATCCTCATGGTTTCTGTGTAACTAGAAATATATTTTTTAAAAATCATTATATATATATAATGTGTGTGTGTGTATATATATATATATATATATAGATAGAGAGAGAGAGAGAGAGAGAGAGAGACACCATGAGATGGCATGGTGGCGTCATGTTTAGCCCTGTCGCCTCGCACCTCCAAGGCCTGAGTTCGAGTCCAATCTCAGGTCTCTATGCATGGAGTTTGCATGGTCTCCCCATGGAAACTGTGGGTCTCCTCCCACAGTTCAAAGACATACAGATTAGACTAATCTACATTCCCAAATTGCCCATAGTATGTGAATGAGTGTGTATGTGTGTGCCCTGACTGGCACCCCGTCCAGGGTGTACCCGGCCTCATGCTCTCAGTCTCCTGTGATAGGTTCCAGGCCCCCTCTGCGGCGCTGTATGCAATATAGGACATGAGATTTAAAATGAAATGGAGGTCTATCTCATGCATCAAGATCAGGGCTGAAGCTAGGATGTAAATCTGAGTGAGGTCCCAGGTGGAATAATGTGCCCTAATATAATATAATATAATGTAATATAATATAATATAATATAATATAATACAAGGCTGAATCAGGCTATATTTAACACAAGACTATTAGCTACAAGACAAACATACTGTATGTTACCTGTTGATTTCTTGACCGTTTTTAATTTCTTTAAAATGACAAAGTGGATAGTTTTATATTAAACTAGTCCATAGTGTATTTTATCCTCCCAAATGAGGATGGGTTCCCTGGCGAGGTTGGTTCTTCTCATGGTTGCTTTTTATTGACATCTCAGGGAGTTTTTCCATGCCACCGTCATCGCCCTCGGCTCGCTCATCAGGGACAAACTGACAAGATTATAGTTATAGTTTACTTTTAACCCGTTCATGTTCATATTCAACTACTACAACCGTCCAGTTATTGTAAAATGTTAGATATGAGAAATTATTCGTTAATGTATTGTAGAAAATTATGTATATTAACTCAAAAGCCAAGACCACCACAGGGCATTTAACTTGACAGATTTCAGGTTAAAAGCTCTACGTGACATATGCCATCGCATTATGGTCTTAATTTGTTTATCAGTTTGTTCACAAAATGCAGTCAGAACAGGTTACATATAAAATATGAGAAACTGTTTCTCTGCTTATTAAAACGATCGAGTTCTGTCACAAATTGAGCTTGTTAACCTTTCTAGTAACTACATTCTTATTTGGTTTCTGTAAAAACACCTTTTGAGTCTGTAGACCTCTGTGTCGTTGTATCTCGTTCCAGCCATAATCAAAACGTCAGTACAAAAGATTGTATATTAGAATGCAAATTCATCATACAAATAGTTGTGGTTTAGTTTTTCCATCACCTCATTTATGCAAATTATTCTGTGCTTGTATGATACTTGTGATCAGCTCAAAAGTTTAGTGAGGTTACATCAGTGTAGAAAATTGGAAAACATTTTGAAAAATCTCAAAAAGTAGGTTTTCCTTTCATTAAAATTAATTTTTTTATAAAGTAACGATGCACAAACAAAAAACCTAAAACTGACCTGGCGTTGAGTTTATTTATAGCCAGCTGTGGAGCCTGTGGCTTTATCTGCTCAGCAGTGTGCATTAGACAACTTGATATGAAAAATTAAATAAATTTTAATAAAATAAACCCTTCCTAAACTACTGAGGTCCAGACCTTGGTGTCCTAGTTATAATGAAGCATGTGATCTGGATGAAATAACAACAAACTGGGAAATGATTTGCATTTCTTTGTCTACTTCATGTTGCCCTAGGGGTATGAAAGGGGTAACTTTTATTTTGAACTTGTAGTTGTGTGGACTGAACCATACAGTATATGAAAGGAATACTGGTCCAGATGAGGGAGGTTGAGGGTGACTGTGACTTCTTGCGTGCATCATGCATGCTGTCTCTCGGGGCTTCAGCCAGGGTTTTACTGTTCCATAGAGACTATTTATACGTGTCATAACATTTCATTTATAAGGAGATCTGTTAAAGTTCAACTGTTTCAAATAAAAATTAGGCATAGTTTGCAATATTACATTTTCTTGAGAACTATTCCTTAAGACTACATTAAAAATAAATGAAAGTCTGGCTCTTTGAAAGCAAAATATAATGAAATGATGGAGGGGGTGTCAAGACTTTTGCACAGTACTGTATATCAAATCAAATAAGGTTTAACCATGCTCAAATTTTAACAATTTTCTCATTTAGAACTGTGATTGTACCAGAGATTAGTGTTCTGCAGTCAAGAGCACGAGATGAAAAGGTCTATTATAATGGCATAATAGTGTTAAGATTAATATAATTAACTGACAGCAAGACCGAGAGTAAAAAGTGATATTTGTACAACATTAGTAATGCTTTCACAAAGCCTGTTAATGATGATGATGGTGATGGTAAGAACACGAGACTTTTATTTGCATAGTGTGTCATCCTCCTCACTGAATACAGTTTTATAGGACTGTAACTTTTAGTCTCTTTATGTCTCCAAATCACGGCTTAGAAATATTAAACTACTACTAATAATAATAATCATAATAATAATACATGTCTGAACAGAATGAATAATTCACCCTCTTTTAGGTTTCTAAACAGGAGATCTATATTCCTTATAGGTGGACTGTACGTAGGCCACAAGGGTTCGATTCACGCTCTCCCTGTGCTTGGCGGGTTTCCTCTGAGTAATCAGGTTTTCTCCCTCTGTCCAAAGACATGCACTCACTCTTTCATCTTCTATACTGCTTTATCCTGTATTCAGGGTCACGGGGACCTGGAGCCTATTCCAGGTCATAGATACACAGTCATAGATTAAACAACCCTGCGTGTGTTTCACAGGGCGTACACACTACGGGCAATTTGGAAACGTGTCTTATCCTAACCTAACCTGCATATCTTTGGACTGTGGGAGGAAACCGGAATACCCGGAGGAAACCCAGCTAGGGAGAACATGCAAACTCCATACACGCAGAGACGGGAATCGAGCCAGGCCGGGAATCAAACCCGGACCCTGGAGGTGCAAGGTGACTGTGCTAACCACTGCACCACCGTGCCACCTCAAAGACACCCCAGAGTGTACACCCAGTTCCCCAGGGATAGGTTTCATCTTCTCGTTTTTGTCTTATCAGTAAATATTTTCTACTGCTTCACATGAAGTGTAGAATATAAAGACAAAATTAAGTTTTTACAGCCTTTAAGATTTCTTGGGAGAAAATAATATACAAAACATGGGTGTCATAGCATGTCAGACACGGGGAGATGGGTGTCCAGTGTGCGTGTATAAACAAAAATGTGAGAAACAAAACATTCCCTGCTTTTCCTCCTTTTTTCTATTTTTTCATCGGTCATTGATTAAACAAGATAATTCGATTTAACCCCCAAATATGACCTCATGTGAGAAGATTCCCTCCCCTGGCTTGCTGCTCAGCTCTATTGTTCTCTGCTGGATCATGACTTAGGGGTAGCTCATTTACAACCGATGGAATTTAAGATATGGGAAAAACCTGTCTGAGGTGTATTTCAGCAGGAGGATTATCACACACACTTTGGGGAGCTCTGAGACCATTGTTAAGCTGTTAAAGAAATCGAAAAACACAGGACCTTTAAATGTTTTTGCAGAACTAAAGATAAAGTTAAAGTTCCTGTGTGGATGGTTAGGTTTTCTGCCCGTGTCAGTCATGAAAAAAATTAAACCTGTGTTTGCTTTCAGACAGGAGGCACAATGAGCGAACAGGTGTCAGTCACCCCGAATTGGCTGAATCCTGACCCCAGCTGGGTCAGCAGTGGTGGCGGGAGCAGTGAGAACCTGACGGCTGGAACGCCTCCCCCGGCCGCTGTTTTACCCCCGGAGTCTTCTGCTGAGCTGCTGGTGAACCCGTGGGACATCGTCCTGTGCACGTCGGGAACCCTGATAGCTTGCGAGAACGCCCTGGTGGTCCTGGTGATCTGGCAGAACCCGGCTCTGCGCGCTCCCATGTTCCTGCTGATCGGTAGCCTAGCGCTGGCTGACCTGCTAGCCGGCGTGGGACTGGTGCTCCACTTCACCTTTGCCTATCTGCTGCACTCGGACTCGGCCCAGCTGCTCACGATCGGCCTGGTGGTGGCCTCGTTCTCTGCCTCTGTCTTCAGTTTGCTGGCCATCACCATCGACCGCTACCTTTCGCTGTATTACGCACTAACGTACAACTCGGAGCGCACGGCTGCCTTCACTTACACCATGCTGGTGCTGCTGTGGGGCGCGTCCCTGTGCCTCGGTCTGCTACCCGTCACGGGGGTAAACTGCCTGAGTCAGGAGGACGCCTGCAGCGTGGTGCGGCCGCTCACAAAGAACAATGTTGCTGTCCTGTCGGTGTCCTTCCTGCTGCTGTTCGGACTCATGCTGCAGCTCTATGTGCAAATCTGCAAGATCGTAATGCGGCATGCGCACCAGATTGCCGTGCAGCACCACTTCCTGGCTGCCACGCCGCATTACGTCACGACACGCAAAGGGGTCTCTACGCTCGCCATCATCCTGGGAACTTTTGCCGCATGCTGGATGCCTTTCACCGTCTACTCGCTTGTTGCCGACTACACCTACCCTCCGCTGTACACCTACGCCACGCTGGTTCCCGCCACCTACAACTCCATCATCAACCCCGTCATCTACGCCTTCCGCAACCAAGAGATCCAGAAGGCGCTCTGGATGGTGTGCTGCGGCTGCATCCCGGCCAGCGTGGCACAGCGGGCACGGACGCCCAGCGACGTCTGACGTACGCATCTCCCTGGGTTTGCATGAGACAAGGAAACATATGTGTGGCTCTTCTTTACACGTCTTCCCCTTAATGTGATGTAACTTGACGACCACTGCCACATGGCCTTTTCTCCCCGTCACACCGGTGCCACCAAACTGCCACCAAAGCCGCCTACCTTGTCACGGCAAGCGTCTGTACATAAAATGTAGATAAACTTGCTGTTGTAAACAACGCGAGCTCCTTCAGAAGGCCTCGGCGGCGTCCCTCAGTGAGGGAAGAGGCTGAGACGAGGGGCCTCGCTCTTCTCTGCTGCATTCTGAACGTGTGCTGAAAACCAAGCAGCCACGGGGAGCTAAAAATAGCCGAGGCGCTCGCCGATCCGCGCCTCACCTCATCTGGTGGAGAAAAAATCGGCGCCCATCTTGCTTTATCCTGCTCGTGGGACTGTTTATTTCTTTCTTTCTTTATTTAGTGATCCAAATGTGCCCGAATGTCCTCCAAATCAGAAGACCATGAAGAGCTAACAGGAATCCCCTGAATGAAACCCGTTGATGCCTTTATTTCGATTTCTAGCCACAGATTGACTAGCAGCGGTTTCCTCCAGCATGAAGCGCAGACGCTTGGAATCAACTCGGATGGACGCGAAGTGCACGGATATATTATCAGCTGTGTATGAATGGAAGGGGGAGGGGTTCATTTTTGAATGAATGTACGCATATGTAATTTGTTTACTTCAGTGACCTTGTGTTGGATTTCGAATGCCCTTTGTTTTTTCGCCCTTCACGCCTAACTCCCAGCTGAGCTTCAATCGCCAAACTCAGACACAAAAAGCGAACAAATTAATTGACACAACTTGTCAATTACTCAAAGTGTTTTAATTGAAATGTACAGATAATCAGAGCTCAGTTCTCGAGGGCTGCTTAACAAAACACAGAAATAGCTTGATCACCCTTTGTCACCTGCTCAGTGTGAAGGATTCACCTGACTGAAGTGAAAGTGAGCAGCTGATGATCCAGTAACCCGGTGTAACGATCTGTCCATTAACAGAAATTTCAAAGCACTTTTGTGAGTCGCTCTGGATACGAGTGTCTGCCAAACACCTTAATGTAAATGATGAGGAAGATAATGAGGGAAACAATAGACGCAGCTTCATAGATAAGAAGCAACACTGACTTTTGATGATAAGTGAAGATCTGACATGATATAATAATGTGCTTGTGGAAATTATGAAATTACTAATGGCGACTTTCCAAGAAAGAGCTTGGCTAAGCTGCTGTCGCAGAAATCGTGAAGCAGGACAGATCACACCAGTTGTCCAGTTTCTAAATTCTGCCCTTTTTTTCTGCACTCGAGCTATAACGCTCAATACCCATAAAATCTAAAATAATTGAGTGCATGGATTAATGCACTTAGCTACCTTTCTGAAGGACAAGCTGTAGGACCTGTTTTAAGACAAGCAAGGTTACGGACAGAAATACAAGGGGTGCTCAAGTCAAACCGGGACTTCTGATCGTGCTGAATAACAGAACACAGTTATGAGAGTAAAAACTCCCTTTATTTCTCTATATAATCCCATGCTTTATAAATCCCGTGCTTGGACACCATCAAGGTAGAAAGTTTTCTCAGTACGCTGGAGCCATGATCAGACTGCCTGCTTCACATCTGAAACACTAGCCTCCCAGGAACTCCTTTAATGGCTCAAACATGTGAAGGCTTGAAGCAAGTCAGGACTGTAGAAAGTGGTGTTGGTGACAGGAATTTCATCACAAGTCCCGGTTTGGCTTGAACGCCTCACATAGCCGCATGAATATACTTTGTAAAAACTTAAAATGGAGAATCCTAAAAAATCTTAGGCTTGTTCACTTGGGGTATAAATCTCCTACAACAAATAACCTTTCCATACCCATATTTAGTTGTAGGCACACATCTTATTCGAACGTGACAACACTGGCCTCCCAGGAACTCCTTTAATGGTGACAAAAATGCATTGAGACTCTGGCCCCAGTTGCTTACAGTGTACAGACTTCACAGTCAGTGTACAGACCAGGAGAATTTGTACTGACCCAGACCTGTGATAATGTCATTATACCAAACTCAATTTTGATTTCACTTCAAAAAAATCTGAACTGTCCCTTTAACTCGTGGGTGTTTCGATAATCTTAACCATCCCAGGAATGAGGTTTTAAGCATTTAGAAATGATGCTAATCAGTGTACACGTTTTGCGCTATAGCTCCAGTGCAAAAAACAAACAAACACTATACTGCAATGTTTTTATTGTCACTTTGTTTGTAGAAAAAAAAAACTTTCATACTCCATTTTATTCCCAGAATCACATTTTAATTGTGCTTTGAATCTCGTGCTCTCGAATCCGCTTCCACGCTAAGGTCAGACTCCACGAGCAAGCAATAACCACATTCTGAGCGTTTCACAAAAACAATAGCAATATTCCAACAGCAATAACAGCTTCATCCAGCAAATCAGAGATATCACCACGGCTAACGGCGCTTCAAATGTCCCTGAGTGGAAATCGAGCAAGATCACTGCAGGTGGCTTTTATCATAAAATGAGTGGAGCCGTTTTTTTTTCTTTTTAACCAGACCTCTCGGCGTTACGACACCGGCTGGTCTAACTGCCTACGACATATTTGCTCCTTTTCTCTCAAAGTGACGCGTTCATGCAGTTTGTGAATGTCTGACCTGTAACGTGTGTCATGTCTCTGTATGATCACGTTTGTTGCACGGCAGCGTGTGCGTGCGTGCATGCCTGTGTCTTTGTTTGTGTGTGACTCTAAAAAGCTTGTCTCCCTGAAGGCATGCGGAACAGACGGGCACGAGGTGGCAACCGTCTCATGTGTGAATCCCCCAAAGATACAGTATGTAAGGGGTTAAAGAAAAAAAAAAAAAAAGCTCAGTCTTCCTGTCATTCAGCCTCTTGAGCCTCGGCTTACCCGACCTGACCTTTGACCTGAGTGACCTCTTACTCGTGTTGAGCCGATGAGGGAGGTTTTAATATTTCATCGTGTATGATGATGATGATGATTTTGAAAATAGTTGTCGAAAAAGAAGAATCTATTTATTTAATTTCCTATTTTTTGTTCCTCCTGCATTTCGACTCGCTGTACAGTCTTTTGTGAATGTATCGATAAAGGAATAATTATTACCGTTTACTTGCCAAGGCGTCCTATTCGTCGAGCTGATCCTGTAAATAAGGCATGAGACATTGGAGACGCATTGTGACATCGAGTCATGGTGCTCTGAGTCAATGATTAACTTTGGGCCTCGTCCAGATTCACCCCGTGTAACCTCTTTACCTTGTCTCGCTTTTTCATTTCTTTTTGTTTGTTTTTTTTCCTTGAGAGCTAATCGGTGTCTGTTTCGAGCGCGCGGGACCATCGATGTGCGACGATCCGTAGACGCGAAGACAAACAAGACAAAGACAGGATAAAGATTGTGCTACAAAGTCGAGTCTTTAGTTCGATGTGATGTCATAAAATAAATTTTAATATTATAATTGATAACATTGAGTAATACTGTATTACCTGATGTGTTCGGATGGAGGACACTTTGAAGTTCTCCTTTAACGTAACCAATCGTAGATGCGCTGTACTCCACTGTAGGAGCTTGACTGCAAAAATGACCCGAGATTTTGTGTGTCTGTGCGAAGGTTTTGCGAGGGTTTCATGCGCTGAGGTGAAGCAGAAGGACTAGCGTGATGACGCAGATGACGCGTGCCTCAAGCTTTCACGCTGTGTCGGGACTGAAACCGCCTCACAGAAAAAAGGAGGGTTAAAAGAGGAACAGCATCTTGTGTAGACGTATGCGTAGTCTTAACTGTGAAATGCACTTTATTTTTTTGAGAAATGGCACAACAACAAAAATACGTATCTGCAAAATTATTATTAATAATATTTAACAAAGAGAAAAAAAAAAAAAAAAAAAAAACAACGATAATCGACATGCACTATTTAAGTGGGATGTTGTGAGACATTTACGTGAATGTGGTGTATATTTTTCCAAGGTGTTAGTGCTCTCTTTTTATTGCTTTGGTTAGTTTTGAAATCTGGAGATCCTTGTTAATTTTTGTATTAAAAGAATGTGCTGTGCATTAAAAAATAAACCGCCTGCGCTTGATTTATTTCGTCCGCTCGCCACCTATGCTCCACGGCTTGCCACAGAGATCAGCATCCCAGCTGTACTGTTTTCATAGAGACGACGGTCCCCCAAGAACCCGTTTCTACGACGAGGGCTCGACAGGTCCCGGAGCAGATGAGTAATTCGTCACGAGATGTTGTGATCACGGGAGCGGAGTTGGCATCGCCGTCACTAGTAACTTCTGCTTCGTTACGGGATGTCCAGGTCATGTCACCACCAGGTTCGCTTCATGCACAGCTATAGTGTCTCAGTGGTGGAGTGAGTTTTTCTATTTAACTAATCACTTTGTTAAAATCATGTTTGAATCTTGCCTGTTTTTTAACTAAAGAAAAAAAATATATATATATTTTTAGAAATCTAATAATAATCCAAATTAACAGCTAGAAGAGTTTGAGCGATCGGAACCAGTCAAAAGTTTGGACACATCACATTTTATTAGGGGTCCAAGCACCAAACAAGCCAACGTTTTAATGAAACTCGTCACAGAATCGTCAGGTCAAATTTCTTCTTCTCTCAGTTACCTTCATTGTTTAAGCATTATCGCAGAAGCAGCGTTTTACATTTTCATCATTATTACATGGAAAAACCTGTTTAAATCATTCCACACTGTTCCACTGTTTTAGCCTACATACTGTAGACTGATATTACTTTTTGGGAAGAATACAGCATATTACTTGTTCTGTAAAGTGGCCAAGAAAAATAAGCCCAGGTAATATGTATCATCTTGTTGGTGTAGGAAGAGAGGTTTGGTCTTGGTTCTCCAAACTAAATGAGGTGTAGAACAATAAATTATCGACAGTGTTCATGTAAAAACAAAAAACAGCTTATGGGTATCAGTCTGCTGTTAAATAAGTAAATTTAAATAAATGTATGTAATTTTTAATGTAATGGCTATAAAACAATGAATTTGCTCTTAATATCTGTAATAGAGAACGCTTAACCCACATTAACCTGTCATGACTACCAGAAATGTCCTTCATCAACATTACTAAACACACACTACCAAACAAAAGTTTGTACACCCCTTCTAACTTCGTGGTCTTTTCATTCTACACTGTAAAACAATACTGAAGGCGTTTATCCAAAATACACGATAATCTCCTTTGAACAGTTGATATTGAGATGCATCTGATCTGTAAAGCTTCATAACGGCTCTAATCTGACGTGCTGTTTGTTAATCGGTGATTTCTGAATGAACTTCTCCTCTGCAGCAGAGGTCAGTTTTGGTCTTGTTTTCCTGCGAAGTTCTTCATGAGAGACAGTTTCATCATGGAGCTTGATGGGGTTTACAACTGCACTCGACACGATGCTGTTCTTGGAAGAACTGATCCAGAACAGCTGACCTTCATGTCTTAAAATAACAACTGACTGTTAATGTTGTTGTTACTTAATTACCTAATGTGTGTTATTTCATAGTTTTGAAAAATCCAGTATTGTTCTAGAATGTGCAAAATAAATCAGGAATATTGAATTAGAAGTTGTGCCCAAACTTTTGACTTGTACCGTTCATCCGTTCAGGACGTCTGGAAGGAATACCGACTTCATCCTTATGCAATGTGAGAAAGTTTAATTATTTCATCATTCAGCATCACCAGGCCACTGCCTCATGCTTGGACCCCTTAATCACTGCTTCAGCTATAATGAGGTTTAAACTAAGCTGTATAGATGTTTACAGTTAATCCTGACTCTAACTCCAACATTAGCCTGCGTTAATTATTAGAGCCGTGAATCATCGACAGACTGCTGATTCGATTCCATTAAATTCATGGGAACTGTCAATTTAAATTCGATTTAACAGCAGTAAAATTTACTTGTATGATTTGTTTAGGCAAAGTTTGGAAATATTAAAGACTGAATCTTTTGGTCGATACTCCAGTGCAGGAGGAGGCAGAATTGCACATAAACTCAAAAGATAAAGGGATACTCCTGCAAAACTCAAGTATTCAAGTGGTTTCTATTTCCTGCTACATCTGTAAAAATATATTTTTAAGGAATTTAACAATGTTAGACCGTGCAATATTGGAAATTTACCTAATTAATTTAAAAAGTGTGAATCGATTCTGAAACAGAAACTGTTTCGACGATTCCAATAAAAGATTAATTCAATTGCATGGCTCTATAGTTATTTTTCATACAATCACTATGAAGACACCAGACCATTCAGTCCTTTCAGCTTCTCCAGCAGTCGAGTCTATACGTTTTCCTTCCAAAAACCTTTTCAATGAGATTAAAACCTCTGATTGAGATTAAGACCTTTGATCAAGCCAATAATAAACCCGTCCAATCAGGTCCAATCTTTTGAGTGCTTCTGCACTCCTCTGTACTGTCTATACTACGGCGTTATCGTAAAAGTGTGTTTCTCTAATCAGACCAGTCATTATCCTCTAACTCCGACTCATCCTCAGAGTCGCTGTACTCCACAGCTATGCGGCGGGACAGAATGGTGGCCACGTCGTTCCCCACTGGTTCTCGCTTTGCCTGCTGCTCTTGCTGCTCCTGCACCTTCTTCAGCTGGATACCTGGGAGTAGAAACACATAAACACACACACATATCATTCTCAGCCCTAAAAAAAGCAAGAACAAGAACCAGAAAGGTCCCTTTAGTGAAGAAGGCGTATTATGCTGAAGAAGTGCCAGGTATAACACTAGGGGGTGAATACTTATGCAAACCCTGAGTAACATGACAAGCAGGTAACATCGTTTTATGTAAAGTGGCTTATAGATATAAGATATAAAAAGACTGGAAATACTCGTACCCATGCGTATGGCAGCTAGCAGATCGCTGCGGGCATCATTCATGGGCGGGGCTTCAGCGGCTACAGGAGGCCGTTTGGGTGTGATGGGTTGGGAGGTGCTGGGTGGAGGAGGTGGAGGCCCTGGCGGAGGAGGAGCAGACGATGGTCCAGACACAGGTGATGCAGGCAGGATGTACCCTGCACTTATACTGGGCGGGCCAGGAGGTGGGCCCATGGTGGGCATAGCGAAAGCAGTTTGGGATGATGGAATGAGAGGAGCTGCGGCTGAAGGGGGCGAGGCCGAGTTCATGTAATCCATACTGCGGAAAAAAGACAGGAGGAAAATGAGAAAAGGGATTAATTTTTTTACCACAAGGTGGAGCCAGTTGCATAAAACATACAGCGTGGACTCTGGTGCATTTACAGACATAACAGGTTGTTGATCAAAGTCTGTAGCACAAACCTGTAGTCCAGTGGCGGGATGGGCATCGAGCCATTCAAGCATTCTGTTAGTGGAGGAGGGGGCGGGGCCTGGTGTGGACGTCCCAGTGTGCCCGAGCGGTACGCCATAGACCCCGTCCTGTAGTTCTGCTCCATACCCATGTGGGCGTGCGCCGAGAGCGCCGCCATGCTGGGAGGGGGGCCGGAGTATGTATGGGCGTGGCCTGCATGGTTGGACATGCTGAGATAGCCGTGGTCCAGGTGGTCTTGGCCGTGAGACCTACAGCGAGAGAACGAAACGTGTTCTTATGAGTTCACTTTATTATCTTAGTCGTGCGTGTGTCATTTTACATCCATCTAACTACAAACTCTCTGAAATAAAATCTTTGGAGTGTATCCGTGTGGTGCATCAGGATTCCTTAAGGTTTAATTAAGTTATAAAAAAAGCATACTGAGGGTATGAAACATGTCCCGTTAGAGACGCCGCTCCAGCGGCACGGAACTGCAACATCTGCTCCTTTTCTCAGAGTACAAAGAATATCAGGACACAAGCATCTCAAATCCTGCACACTCATGACTGCTATATAAAGAAACCACGATCTATACTCAGCCATCCGAGCTCTCATTTCTCGACAGAATTTACTTTTAACCCTGATAAACAAATAAATTAATGAATTAATCCTCCCGGCAAATCCTGTAATTTTTTCCGAGCAGATAATTTCACCTGTTTTCCGGTGACATGGAGCCCTCGGACGATCCTCCTCTGTGCACCGTGTGGCCGTGCCTCAGGTCGGGCCTCAGTTCCTTATCGAATGCCATCATGTTCCACTCCTGACGCCGGTTACGAGCTTTCCGCACCTTCTTCACCTCTCTCTGCAGCGTCCCAGTGTCAACGCAGCGCTTCTGCTCCTGTAGGGATCGCAAGTGCTCCATTAACAACGTGGAATAAAGAAGACACACACACACACACACACACAAGCACATATTATGAACTCTCTAATCGGTTTCTATTTAAAAAGTGTGTTGTGTCAAAAGTGTCGCGTGTGTGCTTTTGTAAGAGTCACGGAGTTTTCTGCCATCATGACAAGATAGGAAAAGTTTATGCACAGCAGTTTCTTATTAACTTCATGAGAGAGAAAACAAGAGAGGCTGGTCCGCAGGGTGACAAACGTAACTACAACAGAGAGAAAGAATAGAGAGATACCTTCTGTCGTCGTTTCTCTTTCCTCTTGTCCTCCGTGTCCTGCAGCATTTTCTCCTTCCACAGGTCGAAGAAGTACGAGGGGTCGGTGTAAAATTTCAGCCCTTCCTTATTATCGTCTCTGTACAGACAAAAAAAGCACAGGGGTTCGTTTAATCTGCTCCGTGCTAAGGGGTATCAATAAGCACACACACACACACACACAGTGGTACACACCTGTACGGTGAGAGGATGTTGAGAGGGGGCGGTGGGTCACTCAGCCCGTGCATCTCTTTCACCGGGGTGGGGACGCTACTCTTGGACACCACCTGCTGGTCCTGTATTGTAGAGCTTTTAAAAGCCTTCCTCATGTTAATGTCCTGCAGAGAGACTGCACGCCCATACACGTTGTCACACACACACACACACACACACACACAAAGAAACGTTAATTACATTTATAGCAACTTTTCCACACCACAATAATAAGAAATGGCCCACAGGGGAACCAAAAGAAACGTGACAATAGTGTTAAATTAAAAGTCTCCGCATCATTTCAGAGTGAATCAGTGACGACAGAAATCAGATAACGGTAGCAGCGATGACGCCACGAATCCACCGTGCTACAAAATTATACAGGATACGATTTAATGATAGATGAGTTTCCAACTTTTAAAATACAGTATTGGTGAAAAATAAGATAAGATAAACCTTTATTGTCCCACTGTGGGGAAATTTCTAAATAACTTTCCCAGTTAGGAAGTTGGGGTCAGAGCGCAGGGTCAGACAGGATACAGCGCCCTCTGGAGCAGATAGAGTTAAGGGACTAGATCAAGAGCTCAACTGTGGCAACTTAGCGGCGGTGCTGGGGCTCGAACCGCAGACCTTCCGATTAGTAAGCTAGTAACCCAAAGCCTTGGCCGATTGAGCCCCACCCCTGCCCAAATCCAAACTGTGATGGGGAAAAATATATATATAATATATATATCAAATTTACAAGCTTGGAAATCATATTAGACAAAAAAGGGGAATAAATAAATAAAATGTATTTAACCAACTACTTAAGTGTAAATTTAAGAAAATTACTTATTTGGTTCAGGATGAGAAATGAAAGCTACTTTACAGACTTTCCACCAACAAACAAGACATTTCTGAATTAAAGAAATGTCTCACTGGATTAAAGAGGTCGTGTATTTTATTAATCTCGAAAAGATTCGTTATTCCACAAAGGGTTCGACTCTGGATTTTTATGATGTCTGGCAACCATTTATGAGCTATTTTAAGTGAAGATAAATTGGATCTGTAATAAAAGATTTATTTTTTAGTCTCTTATTCTAATAGCCTACTACATTTTTTTCATTTTTTTTACTATTCTTTTGTTCGATGTGGAGTTTATTTATTTATATTTGTTCTCTTATTTATTTTTCTGCTGACTGGCTGTTTTTTTTGTTTGTGGGGTGGAGGGAGGGGAATGGGTAGGGAAAAAGAAATAATGTATGCATGTATATGTAACTTGTTTATATTTACAATAAAAAAAGACTTTGATAAAAAAAAAGAAAACAACTGAAATTACTAAAACTACTAAAATTGAGTTAGAACTGTAAAACGCATCATTAAAACCTTATTAAGAATAGCAGTGACCCATCGGAGAAACATCTTGTTTAATAGTAAAAGTAAGAGCCACACCCACAATGGGACGAGAACTCAAAGGATTGGGACTAAACAGCTGTGTAGCTTTAAGAAAAGCGGCTTAAAAGGCTAATTGGAAAAAAAAAGACTTCAGTTTGAAATAAACAAATGTATTGTGGAGCACTGGATAAAGGTGGTCATGTGGTCTGAAGAGTCCAGATTGACCCTGTTCCAGACTGATGGGTGCATCAGGGTAAGAAGAGGGGCGAATGAGGTGCTGCACCCATCATGCCTAATGCCTACTGTATAAGACAGTGAGAAGCAGAGTTATGATCTGGGGTTGCTTCAGGTCGAGGCTCAGCAACATTATCTGAAAACTAAATGAAGTCAGCTGATGACCTGAAATGACCAGGATTTTCCATCAATGGATTTTTTCTTCCCTGATGGCCTGTGTGTATTCTAAGATGATGATGATGCCAGGATTCCTCATACTCGAGAGTGGTTCAAGAAGCATGAGACATCATTTTCATACATGGATTGGCCACCAGAGTCCTGACCCTAACCCCATTGAGAATCTTCAGGATGTGCTGTAGAAAGGTTTACACAGCAGGTGGACTCTCCAAAAAGTTACAGCGACTCTGGATGGAAATAAATGTTGTGACAGTGCATAAGCTGATCAGAACCATGCCACGGCCATAAGCAAAGCAAAAGTTGGTCCGGTGAAATATTAAGAGTGTGCAACTTTCTTTTGTTGGACAGGGACCTGGATTAACAAACACCATTTTAAAAACCAAAAGCTTTTGGTAATTTGGTTAAAAAAGACAGGTTTCGCTCTTATTGCTGCACAAAATCCAAAGCAAGCTTTAACAGCTAGTCTGTCTCCGAGCGTCTGTCTCCTAAGTCGCGCTGGCTCGGTGTAACTCTATCCGCACAAATCCATCACAGAAATGTATCGAGTGCTGATCCGGAGTTCGGTTTCCCACAATCCCTTACCCTCCTCCACGGTGGAGTCCAGCTGAGTGACCTTGACGGCGAGCCGATCGATGCGGTCCTGCAGGGAGTTCGCACGCAGATAAAAGGCGTTGGCCTCGCGAAACAGCTCGCCGAATATGTCCTCGGCATGTTTACCTACAGACGAGAGCGGACGCGTGAGAAAATACAATACAAAATGTTGAATAAATGTGAGATCATCATTCCTTATGATACATTATCACTATTTTTTTCTGGATATAACCTGTACAGTAAAGCAGAAAAAAAATCCATTAATCACTGACTAATAATGAACACCTACTCCTATGAATAACTAGACAAATGATAAGAGATTTTCCCCATGTGATTATTCCCATTAGCTGCGTTCACAAACCCTTATAATTTCAAGGAATTCTTTCATTGTGTTGTATAAAATGAGAATATAAAACCGAAATTCTATGAGGAAATTTACTGCCTGGCTAAAAAAAAAAGTTACTTCAGAAGGATCAAATGATTAGCCTGCTTTAAACACCGAAAAAAAATCACAGGGATTCAAGTTGTAAAAGGAATCACTTTCATACAGCACACTGTACAAAACCTCCGCAGAAAAATCCCTAGCATAGCTTTTCCCAAAATTGCATCTATTGTCTGAAATGAATGAGCGGCTGCATGATCTCATGACGTGTTTTAACCCAGAGGGCGCGAGCAAAGACGCATTGGTGTGCGCATGCGTGCTGTTTCAGAGGACAGACGTGTCCACATTAAAGTCAGATAAAAGTCACCTTTGAATGTAAACCGTCGTGACATGCAAATCTGATCTGACCAAAAAAATAGGAACTGAGCCACGCGGCTTGTAAACGCTGTGAGCAACACCAGGTTTGAACTCTCCTGAAAAACATCACAATAAATATCTATAATCATTCTAATGGCTTAATTGTGGAATAATGATTTAAATATATATTTAGTTTAAACAATTTGTATACCATGACAAATCTCTTCAAAATAAATGTTTTTTTTTTTAAAGATTTTCAAAAAAATCTTTCTATCTTGTCATGTGACTAGGACTCGAACCACTGATCAATTACTAATCAAATTAGTTTGTGTAGGAGAGAAGTTTGAAAGATTGCCATTGTGTGATTTTTTTTTCATTTTACATAAATTTGCATAAATTAACTTTCTGCAATACTTCTCGTTCTGTTTTATATGTCTTGTATGCTTTATATGTGTTGTATGTAGTTTGTATGTTTATCGTCCCAAAACACATTTTATGTGCAGAATAACAGAACACAGTTATGAGAGTTATAATAAAAACTCCTTGTATTTCTCTATATAATCCACTGCTACACTAACGCACTTATCCCAGCGTCTTCTCTAATGCTTGAATACCATCAAGCTAGAAAGTTTTTTCAGTACGCTGGAGTAATGATCGGACTGCCTGCTTTACATCGGAAACACTGGCCCCCCAGGAACTCCTTTAATGGCCCAAACATGTGAAAATAACTAGAAGCGAGGTCAGGATTGTACGGTGGGATCTGGCAATAACGTCGCCACATTCCTGTAACGTGCAAATGGTGTTGGTAAAATCTTAGTCCAGGATTTAACTTTTTTAACCGACAAATCTAAATAAAACTAGCAACAGCCAAATAAGTAAAATATAAACAGTATGGAGCTATCTGATATTATGTTTTTTTTCCCTCAAAGCTTCTACATTACCGGAGAACATTAACCCTGATGTATTGAGAAAACAGCGTCATGTTGTGTGATGTGACATTTTTGCCATGTCCTCCCCCTCTTCATCTGAGCTCGCTGTACTTTCATGGCCGCCGGCGTACACTACTCTACTCTACTCTACTCTTGGTGGAAAAATCAATGTGCTCTTCTTTTTTTTTTTGGAGATGACTAAACTGACAGAATGTCGTAATCCTGCTGCTGAAGTAAAGCCTGTATTCAGTAACACACAGCGCTGAATGATAGCACGAACAATGGAGTCTATTTATAAGGGCAAATGCAGAACAAAAGCCCGAGGGACGCTTTCAGGAAAATATTTACAGGAAGGAAGAGTGACCTGGCTCTATCGAGAGCCCTGACCTCTGACACTGCACACACAAACACGCTAAGCACATACTTATCTACACGTGTTCCTGATCTAGACAGGCTGTGGCCTTGATTATGTGTGTTCCCACTCTGATAGATTCACACACACACACGCACACACATAGAGTGACCATGTCTCTGTTTGCCTCCCCACCCCACCATCTTTTGTGCTGAGCCATTTATATTTAACCCACACAGCTGCTGCTGAAGGCTCTTCTCCACTCCCTCTACAGGCATCTACAATACTACACAACACACACATACACACACACACAGGGGTGGGGTGCTGAAGTGGCCGGAGAAGAAAAACAGATTTCAGGGTGCATCTGTGGGATCGAATGTAGCATTTATAATGTACACCCCTACTGTAAGGTGTGTGTGTGTGTGTGTACTCACTGAGGCTGCTGAGCTGGCGGATGATGGCAGACAGTGTGTTGTTCATTACACACTCCAGCTCACTACCGATGCCCTCGGGCAGCGCACCACGGCACAGGTGCCGGGGCTCAATGTTCCTCTTTAACAGCGGCATGGTTCTCCTTCGCCACACTCAGCCTGATAGAAAACACACACACACACACACACACACACACACACACACACAGTCAGGGCTTGTCTACGCTTCATCCAACACGGTGTTCATTGGGTTTGGAGCTCAGCTGGGGATTAACACACATCCATCTGTTCACAGCTTTGCTAAACTAAACCTGTTCTCAATCACACTGTCGTTAATGAGATTTAACCCTTACGGGTGGGGGGGGGTTGGAGCAGGAAGAAGGGAAAAAAACGAAAGAAAAGAATCATGAACAAAAAAGTCTACAATTTAATATATTCACCAATTTCAAATGTTAAAGCAAGTTAAAAACTTTCAGTAATGTGGAAAACTGGAAGGCTTGTCTGTGTTTGGATGTGCCGCCTGTCAATCATTTCATAGACGTTCTACCCTACATGGGACAGAGCTTTACAAAGATGGGCGGGACACATTCAATAGTATGATCTGGGCAGAGCTTCACGAAAATTAAAATTAAAATTTAGATTATGGGGCTGAGCTTCACAAAGATGTGCAAGGAATATTCCAATATGTTGCTTGGAGGGAGGCGGAGCTTCATGAATATGTGCAAGAATAACTCAATAGTAGTGTCTGGGACAGAGCTTCTCAAATATACGCAAGAAATATTTAAAATGAGATTATGAGGTTCACAAAGATGAGCAGGAAACATTCTAATTTAGATTATGGGGTGGAGCTACACAAAAATGTCCGAGAAACATTTAAAAGTAGATTATGGGGCGGAGATTTACATAGATGAGCAGGAAATATTTCAAATTAGATTTTTTGGGGGGCGGAGCTTCACAAAAATGACAATGAAATATTCTAATTTAGATTATAGAGTCTAGCTTCACGAAAATGGGCCGGAAACATTAAAAAGTAAATTACGGGGCGGAGCTTCATAAAAATAATCTGGAAGCATTCAAAATTCCATCATGGGGCAGAGCTTCACAAAAATGTGCAGGAAACATTTCAAAGTTAAACTCATATAAACTGTTAGAAGGCTAATTTTGATTGGAAATAAAAAAGGAAAAACGTCACCCAATGTGCACCTTTAAGCACAACATTTTATGATCAAATCATCTGCATTTAATTTAGTAAAAATATCACAATCTAATATTATCAGTAAAAGCTCTCTGACATGTGACTCTGGACTCTGTGAGCAGTTCTTCCTGACTCCTGCAGAGCTCGGCCAGCTGAGAGGCCATCTGCCACATGATTGGCTAAGAGCTGCTTTTGAAAGTCAAAAGCTCAGGGAGAAGACCAGAGGACCGGCGGGGAAGCACCTCGGAGGTGGCCATCTTATCTGCTCACCTTCCTGCTTCCTGTTTTATGCCTCCCCACCCAGGCTGGAGCTTCCCGTTCCTCTGTGTCTGTCCCATCTCTGACGTCCTGTCCTCCAGAACAATGCAGTGAGGTTGCACGCCAAGCACACACATGTGGAAGCTCATAGACGCGCCTGTCTTACATTATTAAAAGTACACAGGCATACACGCTTATCCGCAGCCTGGGGGGAGAAATCAGGCTCCCTTTGTCTCGAATAAAAGACGCTGACACGCAAAACACACCGGTTTGACTTTCACTGTGTGTCAGCGTAATACGGTAAGGTGATTCCAGGGGTCGCTGGGCTTGTAGCGACTCACGCCATCCCCTTTCTCATCCGCTCATGATGCCAAAATACACTCAGAACCCAACATGTCATTACTCTTAAAAACTGATTGGTCTGAAGGTGTTGATTAAATTTCTATAACAGCAGCTCTGAGTGCAGCTGTCAGTAAAATCACAGATCTGTATTAACACAATCGCTGGTATACGTTAACGTTTCTATAGCAACAACTAATTTTTCATGTCAAAGTGTAACATGAGTGGAAGGAGTTTCCAGCGTCAGAGCTTTATAACAGTCAAGAGTTTTCAGCACTTTCTCATTAAACACATGCTGTCTGAGAGAGAGAGAGAGAAAAAAAATAGAAGGAAGGAAACAACTATTTATAGCTGCTATAATGTAAATCCAGATGGTCTCTGACTTATGATGGGGCTACGTCCCAATAAATCCATTATGTGCTAAAAATATAGTGGAAAATGTATTTAAAACATTACACCAAACCCTTTGAACATCATCACTGGGCCTGGGCTTCCTGAAACGTTCTCTAAACACTTGCCTTATCTTACAATTGACAAAATCATCTAACATAATATCCTTTATTATACAACATTCCAATTATACAATATCCTTTATTATAAATATTCCAAATGACACCGGCAACAAGTATTGGGTGTAACGCGTTACAAAGTAAAGTAGCGTTAGAGTACTTGGATAACTTTTTTGATGTAACGAGTAATCTAACGCGTTAGGTCTGCCATTTAAGTAC
The DNA here is from genome assembly GCA_030522415.1 of Channallabes apus. Classification (NCBI taxonomy): domain Eukaryota; kingdom Metazoa; phylum Chordata; class Actinopteri; order Siluriformes; family Clariidae; genus Channallabes; species Channallabes apus. The sequence continues at coordinate 29,122,136 of CM060115.1, read as the reverse complement.
TTTCTTATTTTTATTTTTAAGTACTTATTTTTTCAAAAATGTAATCCGTTATTTACACAATTTATGTAATCCATGAGCCAGACTGCTGTCATTCCCAATCTGTTATTGTGTGTGTGTGAAAGTCGTCCTACAAGCCCCGCCCCCCTCGTTATTCCTGCATATTGTTTTAGTCAAGACCTTTATAATTATTCTACCATCATCACTCATCGAAGTTTGGCCCATAATCTGTTAACTACTAATACCCCTACCTCACCTATGCGGTTTGACTATGTGAGGACCGATGCGTGGAAATATGGAAACCTAATTCACACTCGCTGTGAATCATGATGAACCGTACTTACGGCCACCACGCGAAACGTCGTAGGTGAGACAGCTGACTTAATTTTTTGGCACACAATGACGCTGCGTGAGCCTAGACCTGAGGAACTGAAGCAACTCCAGATCATAACACTCGCTCCAGAGGCTTGTACAGTGGACACTATGCATGATGCTTCATACACATCCATTCTTAGCGTCACACGCCCAGCTCTCTGGAAATCTTTGGAATATGATCAATCTGGACTCATCAGACCAGTGCTCCAAAGTCGTATCTTTTTGCTCCCTAGCAAAGTGAAACCTTTTTTTCTGATTAGTCCAATCATGGTCCACATTTTTTCTTCAAGGTTGACGGTTCAGCAATAGATTAACCCTATTGCAGGCATTTAAATCTTTTATTATATCTTATATTTTCTTTTTTTGTGGCCAGGTGCTAGATATACTGTATATATCATTAGAGCTGTACTGTACAGCAGCACACACCATCATGCTTTATTCCTGAGAAACAATATATCATAAACTGCAACTCACCATTCTATAAATATTCTGCTAGGTATCTCTGATACCTCACAAAAATCACAAAATTTGACCCAAATACCACGCTCGACAATCAGCACCGGATATTTCTAAACCCTGGGCACTGAGTCCACGGTGGTTAAAAGACTGCATTGTTTATCTTTCGCGAGGTTAACGAGCCGAGTGCATCGGAAAGCCTTCATTAAGAGCAGCTTCTCTCCATGGTGCTGTAACTCTGGTGTGTATGGAAAGCTCAGCGCTAATTATATGATGCGGCGAATATAAAGAGCGCATTGGAGAAAGAGAATCTAGAGGCATTAATTTTCTGTTCTAGTGATAACTTTGCAGCAATGCTTAAATCATGTGACATCAAAAAGGGGCGTGGTCATCATTCAACAGGAGGTCAATCAGCTTTGGTTAGATTTTCCAGAAGGATTGGAAACTGTCATGACTAATTTATTACACAGGACTAATGTAAGATGTACTGCTGTAAAAGGGAATAAACATTTAAACTTCATTCAAATCATGTAGAAATCATAAAAAAAACTTTTAAAATGAAGATACACTGTGTGTGAAAGCGAGTCAAAGAAAAGCAGAGGAGACCGTGGGACAGAGAGAGTGGGAACATCAGTGTGTGTAAGTGTATGTGTGTGTTCCTGTTGTTTCAGCCTGGCCTGAGAAGAGTGATGGTGATTTGGCCGGTGATGTGAGAGTGAGTGTGTGTGTGTGTGTGAAAGACAGAGAGATGGGGGAAGGGGGCGTGAAGAAGTGAGGACCTCAGGGAAGCCTCTCTAAAAGGTTGCCGGGACAATAAGCTCTCCGTTCACACGGCAACACACAGGCTCTCCCATGCATGAGACTCCGCTCCCTCCCCCCAACCTCCTTTAACACCCCCTTCTCCTCCAACATAAAAGCAAAACACTCCTGCTCCCACCACCACCACCCCTGCTGAGACCCCTTCCTCCTTCTCCTGAGCACAAATTGTCACCCAAACATCCTCAGACTCAAAGTTCCATCGAAGGTTTTATGTGGAGACGTGATGTGGAACCGTGGAACATGTCATCAGCGATGCGGTCACAGAGACTAAAGCTAATCAACCGTGGTCACTCGTGCCAACGCAACAGCCCCCATCTGCCACAAAAAAGAGCTCCCTGCTGGAGGCGACACCGGTGTAGCGCACTACATACTGTACATACTGATTTTATAGACTATATAGTGAGGATGCTAGTTTAATGAGCCAAAGTATACATTTTATAAATAAATAAACAAACAAATGTTGCATCAACATTCCAAATAAACAAATGTTGTATACACATTCCACACTTCCGATATCTTTTTCTGATGCTTGTCTTTTTTATTAGAAAATTTGCCTTTGTGTTTCTATTTGTAGCCATGAACAAAATTAGTTTAAAATGTGTATATTACATCTAATTAGTCACATGCAAAGTAGAGGGATTAGACAATATGGCATCGATACCCCCCCCTTTGAGTGCATAATCTACATCCGATCTTCATCTTAATATCACAACCTGAATGATAAAACCATTACGAGCCGATTTAATTACATCGTCCATTACATTAGAACAGCATCATACATTTGGTAAATTCTGTTCTTGCGCAATTTCTATCCTATAATATTTTGAAACTTACTTCACAGCTTAATTTTTTTTTATTGCAAATAATTTTTTCTTCCCCTTTAGTTTAACTGTATTTTCTAGTACAAAAGTTTCTATTTGTAGTAAACTTTTGATACTTTCAGGTCACAGACAGTCATGTAATCATTTTACTGCGCATCATAAAGTGTGTGGTTGTGTATGTGGCAGATAAATAAAATCTGAATTAGAATTTTAATATTTGTAACCAGGAAACTGGACCTCTGCTGACGTGCAAAAGTTTACACCCCTCATGGTCTGACTGGGATAAAAGAAAGTTAAGCAAGGAGCTGTATTTATACATTACCTCCAAAAATATAGTTACGTATTGTGTTGTGGGTAAAATGAAAATATTCTGATGACATCATACATATTGTTTAGTAATTAATGTTAATATTTAATTTTTAAAAAGTTTAATGTTAAATGGTTTAAAAAACAAAACAAAAAACAAGCATCCTGACTCTAACCCAAAAATACATTATTATTAAAATAGCAAGCATTTTGAAATAATTTTATGATAAAACTTTTTCCTACATCACTTGTTTCAAATCAATAAATAAGACAATTTTAGGGAAATACTCTACGCGCACACAAACACAGAGCACGAGCGCACGCACGCGGGTATTTAATGCCCCATAAATAGAACTGAAACACCAATAAAAGTGATATTTCTAACCGAATGTCTCACAACGCTATTAATACACAATATACTTATTAAAAGATACTGAAACACACTGTGTCGCTCACCTAACCCGGGTCTCCACACACACACACACACACTCGGGTCCCTGAACCCGCTCTCTGTCCTCCTCCCCCTCCCCCTCCTCCATCAGCAGCCGTTCCGAAATCTCCGCTCCGGGGCGGGGCTTCACACGGGGCTCAGCCAATCACAAGACGAGAACGGGTACCGTTTGTTATTCCGCGCCAATCAGACACAGAGGAAAAAAGAGCTGACGCTTAATAGAGACCGGATGGAGGCGGAGCTTAGAGACTCTACGGGAGGGGGGGGGGGTTTAAACAGAGTTTAATGGATGTTCAATGACATCACGTGTCGTGAAAGCGATTTTAACTCATGTTATAATGTTTATTTCAACCACCAGGCAAGAGTTTAACCTTAAAATGTAGGGAAATGTATTTGTTTGCTTGTTTATTTATTTTATTAATTAATACCATAGCTCATCCATCCATCCAGGAATCTCTGTAGTACAATGGAGACTATTGTATTTTTTCCCATATTATAACCGTGCTACGACCTCCGGTCAACATTCAGTGGGAAATTTGGGAACGCCAATTAGCTCAATCTGCACTGGAGGAAACCAGAGTACCCAGAGGAACCCCATCAAGCACGGGCAGAACATGAAAACTCCACACAGACCCCAACACACCAACACCACAGTATAATTTAAACATAAAAAATTTATTAACTTCACCAACTGATTGGTCATACTCATACATTTTTACATTTATTCATGTAACCAATTCAATTAACTAAAACATACTTGAATAACACTTTTTTTTTAACCTGGTATATATTATGTTGAATTTAAAATAGCTCTTCCAGTGTGAAGATACTTTCAATACTAAAATGCACAGAAGATTTGCTGAAATTGATTTCTGCTACATTTCATGTTTTAAAAACAATATTAAACAATTAATGAAAGTATTTTTTTTGGGGGGGGGGGGGTGCTTGTGCAAGTTTTTTTATCATTAAAAAAGGTTCAAGATTTATTTTTAGAAATTGTTTAGAATTTTTTTCTTTAACCTTCCAGGAACATGTGAAATAAGCATCCTTCTCACTTCACATCTCCTTTTTGAATCAAGTAAATAAATAAGATGTTTCAGAGAATGAGGTTAAAATCTACCTAAACTGGTCATGGAATTAAAGTACATACTGTACATCATTAAGGAGCTCATAATACAGGGATATGATTTAAAATGAAGTGATGCATCAACAACAAAAAAAGACGAAGTAACCATGGTAAGCTCTTCCAATCTTTATGAGGACCACCAAGATATAAAAGCTTACAACCACCCACGCACGCACAAAGACGAACAGGGTGACATCCCATTTTAAACATTTCCAACTTTATTATCAGGATACTTGCTTCATGTAAAATATTTCATTACATTACAGTACAACGCATTGTCGCTCTGCTCTCCACTCATGTCCGGCTTTAATCAGGCTCAGACCTGCGGCCGTCACAGCAAAAAAAAAGAAACGGAAGCCTTTTTTCTTTCCTAACGTGAAAACAAAGCCAAAAACATTCAATTAGAACTACTAAAGTCAAGTTTCTGTTTTCTTCTCCATCCCTCTCATCCCAGTGACCATTAGTGCTGTTGTCCAGCAGGGGGCACTAGGTGCACTTGTCAGACTCCACTCAGCAGCTCCAGCACTGAGAATACACTTCCAGCAATGACTTGAATATAAATGTGTGTTTAAATGTAAATGTATATGTGTGTGTGTGTGTGTGTGCGTGCGTGCTATATGCGGTCAATGCTGGCAATTAATTAGCAGCTTTAGTTCTGGAGATGCTGGGAGCTTTGCTGATTAAAGAACCCCCTCAGATTAAGCGCAGCTTTCAGTACCACTTTGCTTTTTGTTTTTGCTCTTTATCTTTTCTTTATAATGTTTATTAATGACTTTGTGAAAGGTCACAGCGAAGAATCGGACAGATGACCCATGGCACAGACACGTATTTATCGTCCGCCCTTTCGATCTCCACCGTCGCGTCATGTTAGTTTGGGTCTTGGCGGTGTATCTATGGTAACATTACACGACGAGCACCTGTAAGGAGGAGGAGTGGCCAGGGTTTCGTGCCCTGTAGCCACACCCGCCTCAGAACGTCCTGTGTCGGGCGCCGGGTGGGCGTGGGCTCAGTAGCGGTGGGTCTGGTGAGAGTACTGTGGAGGCTGCTGGGAGGTAGAGGAGTATCCCATGCTGCTCTGGGGCAGTGATGTGCTTGGTCCTGGGTTCTGGTAGGCAGCATGTGGATTCGAACGCTGAAATCAGAAACATCACACGTAGGATCAGAGAATTCAACATCAAGGAACACGTAGAGGTTTTCTGACAGATGACACAAAATCCTGTGGATGTAGCAAACCTGTGCAGCTCTACCATGGTTTGTGTAATGTGTGTGTGTGTGTGTGTGTTAGTTACCTGGTAGTCTGAGGTCATGATCAGGCCGCTTGAGGTAGTGGTGGGCGGAACCACTCTCACTTTTTTAAGAGGCGGGCCTTGTGCATGGCTGTTGTCAGGGTTACCAGTGTGGCCCGCCCCGTTGGTGTGGTTATTCCCCTGTTGCTGCTGGTTCTTCTACAGATTATAAAAACACAAATGCTGACAATAGCGAAAATTCTCTACATAAACACAAACACATTCTATGGCATTTAAGAAAAAAAAAAAAAAGAGAGAGAGAGAGAGAGAGAGAGAACTCAGACACGGCGTTTTTTTTTTTTTTTTTGTTTAGGTTTAGTGAAATCTTAGGGAAAAAAATCCTACATCATAGAATGAGAGAATTATAGTTGGAACTATGCTTCTATGGAATTATGGAAGAGGGTGCTTTAGTTTTTTAGGATATTGTCTCAATGTTCAATCCTTAAAAAAGACAGAACTACTCACTTTATCCGCCTTGTCCTCAGGTTCCTCCTCAGTCAGGAACTCTCGCTTGGGGTACGGTATCTGGCAACCGGCAAAGACGCTGAGAGGGAAAAAAATAACAATGTGTTTAATTACGTTCAAGCACTTGAGAAGCTGAAATAAACGGTTTGAGCGTGAAGAGAGCGGCGTCACTCACTCCGAGGTGGGAAGAGGCTCCTCCAGGAAGTACGGGTCCTGCATGGCCTGTTCAGATGTGATCCGGCGGATCGGGTCCATAGTGAGCAGCTTTTGCAGCTGGAACAGAGACGAGACTCGTATCAGCGACGGTATTCGTTCAGTATAACGTCATCGAGACAAATATGGGTGAACTTTACAAACTCACCAAGTGGAATGCTTTACTGTCGGGCTTGACTTTATGCTTTTCCATGTATTTTATGAGGCTGCAGTTAGTGTATCTGCAGCAAGGAAATAAATAGATCAGTCACAGGGTAAGAGAAAGTGTGTTGCAAGTTTGTGGACGAGCTTATTAAACAACTGTCAAGCTTGTACTTACGGTTGCTAAGCTACAATCGCTATACGTTTCTAGTTTGACAAGATCAACAACAGGTCACGAGATCGTCCTCACTAGGAACTACACACAAAGCGCGGACTCACGTGTTCCTTCTGAAGTCTTTCATCAACGTGGAGTGTTCCGGCATCTTCTTTATGTCCTCCCAGTCTTTATCTGGAAAAAACAACAATTAAAAAAAAAAAAAAAAGTTAATGGGTAAATCCTCAACATTAGACTTTAACTGAGTGGCGACAGGATCACCGGCGCCTTCGGCTCTCGTGTACTTGAAGGAAACAAAAAATTTGGAACGACTCCAAATTTGCACCACAACAAAGAGCCCAAGACCATCAACCAGACCTGACCTGGGATGCACCAGACAAACACGTTCCATGGAGGCCCAAATACGTAACACACAGAACCCAAAGGATCAATCTCTACTGTCCTGGTGCCAGACACGCCCACACACCCCCAAAGGGCCCCGAGTTGCCCCGGTGGCACAAAGGGAACCCAAAACCCAGGTGGATTTAATGTTAATGGTAAACTCCAGCTCAACCAGCTGGTGTAGAGAAAGTGTGTAAGCATGGCTGTGCGGGGAGTGAGAGAGAGATTTCACAAAAGAAACAGGTCATTTAACGCAACATCAAACTATATCAAATATAAATATTATTTCATCCTATATGTTTTTGCAAAATATACCGATCTTCATTAAATATCCAATCGGTTCTAGTTCACACTGGTGACCTTTTATTTATTTCCCGAACACGGAGCTAAGATTTCAGCAGATTTCCCAGCAACAGGGAAACTAATAAACTGAGATTTTTCTCAACTCTGTTAGAGCAACAAATCCAAACGATTCTTCAGACCAATCCCATGGCGCATGTGGTCTGTTTTGTTAAGTACCTGAAAATCGAAAAAGCTGCTTAAGCAAACATCTGAGCAGACAAAGGAACAACTGTAATCTGAGCACTTCTGTCATGGAGGAGGGTAAACGCACAGCGCACTTTGATGACATTGTTGTGCACTAAAACGATGATGTAATTGCTTTTATTGAGGAAATTGAACCTACACTGTAGTGATGAGTTATTTCTGACCGCGTCCGTGTTTAAAAGATGGTAAATGCATGAAAATCAAAGACTGATGGAGTGAGAAGCTGGACGAAATTTACAGACTGGAGTAAAACTAATGCAGAGATGCCTCAGATTACCTGCAGGGAAGCCCATGACGTTGAAGATGCGGTCCAACTGGTCATGGTGGTACGGGTTACTGGTCTTAATGTCCTCCTGCCTGCAGTGGAAAATCGGCTCGGAGGTCAAGAGCTCGGCAAAGATGCAGCCGATCGCCCAGATATCTGAAAAACAGTAACAATTTTAAACCTTTAAAATTTGTAATGATTAAATTACATGTAGCCCTTTTTATTAATTAAATTTAGCTACAGAGCTGTACTGAGCCACACGTGTCTCAGTCTTCTGCCAGTTACTATTTCTAAACAAACTTGGCAAATAATTCACTTCTACCGCACAGGATGAAAATGTGTAAACAATTCAGAGAGCGCCACCTGTAGGATTATTAAGAAATGGTGACGTTTTACCTCCTCAAAGTCTCAAAACTCAAGTTGACAGTGATGGCTGCGAGCACATGGTGCTTCTAACACGTGACCTTCGACTAATTAGCGTTTGTTGTGTTTTGAAACTGGTGTAAGCGTCTGATGTTTGTGACTAATTCACTCACAGAGTTTGGAGAAAAAGAGATCGGAGGCTTTTAAAGTGCGTGAACTTTGATAATGTAATGCCATAGAAGTTCGTTTCTGCTGCACCACTCGAAAGGTTCTGTGCTCGTTTATATCTGAGGCTGATCAGCCGATAACCGGTGACGGCCAATCAAACTGAAAACCAGCCGATTCTGGTCACTGGCCCATCTGTTATAAATGTCGTTTTTTTGGCTGCCCCCAATAGAGGGGTCGCCACAGCGGACCATCTAATCCACACAACAACTCGGCACAGTTTTCGCCACAAAAAATTATTGTTTATTCATACCAATCAATTTCCCCCCACATCTACTAAGATACACTAGACTGCAAGGACTCACAAACATAAATGCACACACGTGACTCACCGATGGCTTTGGTGTAATGTCTGGCCCCCAGCAGGAGCTCCGGTGCTCGGTACCAAAAAGTAACCACCACAGGGTCCAGATCAGCTAAAGGCTTCAGTGGTGAATTAAAGAGACGGGCAAAGCCCATATCCGCTACACACACACACAAATCACAAAAAATTTTTTATTACATTATTACTACACCTATATAACATTATAAACATTTGCTGCACTGTTTCAGGCTGAATTTCAGATCACATATTAACAATATATTTTTCACATGGATGTGACAAAGAAAAAAAAAAAATCTAATTTGAAGGGAATGAAGAACTAGAAAACACTGCAGCACGTGCTGTTACAGGAAACATACACATACACTCTGTTCCAAAGTATTATGCAAATTGGATGCAAGTGTCAAACATTAAATGTTTGGTTTTTAAATTAAACTCATGGATGGTGTTGTGTCTCAGAGCTCTTTGGATCACTGAAATGAATCTCAGACACGTGAGATAATTAGTTTGCCAGATAAGCCCAATTAAAGGAAAAGTACTGAAGAAGGTTGTTCCACATTATTAAGCAGGCCACAGGTTTCAAGCAATATGGGAAAGAAAAAGGATCTCTGCTGCCGAAAAGCGTCAAATTGGACAAGATATGAATACATTAGATATTTCATGAAAACTCATCATACTGTGAAGACATTCGCGGCTGATTCAGAGCACAGACAGGTTTGTGCAGATGAAGGCAGAATGAGGAAGGTTTCTGCCAGACAAATTCATCAGATTAAGAGAGCAGCTGGATTCCCGTGAACCTCAAGGTGTAGGATCCTTTAGAGCAGTGGTTCTCAAACTTTTTCTGTCATTCCCCACTTAAGGGGGTGAGCGAATTTTCAAGCCCCACTTGTCAACAAAATAATAACGAAATCGGCCAAGTTTACTGTTTATTGAAATATCAATTTCTAAACCAATAAGATCAAACAACACCAAGTTCAAAACAGATAAAATACACGTGCAATTGTTATAAAAGGCTTACGTTGTCACTTATCATTGCATAATTGACCCCACGTTTATTAGCTGCTCAGCAATCGTTTGTAGTTTTTTTGCATTGGCCAATTGGCCAATTCTGTATGCAACTTTGAATGAAGCCATTTGTGCTTTGCTGTCCACTGATTCAGATTTTACCATGCGATTATCCTGCTGTCTGTTTTCTGCCAGCTTTCTTTGAAAGAAGTCGTGTGGCTCATTAACGAGACTGGAGTGTGTTGTCTCTAAGTATCTTCCTAATTTGTTGGGTCTCATGCGGTCTGCTGCCAGCGGTTTAAGACACAAAACACACACGAGCCTCTCCTCTGCTCCCACCATCACCACCATGAATCCAAGCTCAAGATTCATTAGGGGTGGGCGATATAACCAAAATCTTCTATCACAGGAGAAGCGATTTTCTACCTCGATAACGATCACAATCGCAATTGCTATATCACAATATAGCAATTTGTATCTGAAAATACATAAATAAAAATTAAAACACAAAGAAACTGTTTTACATAATGTAATTTTATTTAAACTGTGAATTGCTGAGGTTTGTCGCATTTTTTTTTTACTTTGGCCATATTCGTTTGGATGCCTGGATTTCAGATGATAGAAAAGGTTTGACGTGTTTCCACCACTTGTTAAAACAGTGCACTTGCGTACTTTACAAATCACGTTCATCTCATTCGTATCACTTTTCTTATACCCAAACCAGTTCCACAACACAGACGAGGCAGCTTTTTTCTTTACAATCTCCTCGTTCTTGGTTTCGTCACATGTAAGCAAACTCACTGCTGCTGCACCGTCTTCTTCCATTGTCGAAGTGTATGTCAAGGCAAACACGTCAAACGTGGGACGAAACCGTGGCACCCGATTGAACCGAATATCTGCGCAAATACAGCGCAGCGCGACTATCTGGATAGCGCAGTGATGATTTGGTTTATTTGCGCAGCCCGGTGGATCACGCAGCGCCGCTCGAATCACAAACCTGCGCGACTCACTGTGTTTTATTTAAAAACAATTTAAAATGTCAGGACTGTTTAATATTGTTTCCGCCTTGTCATGCCTGTTTTGTACGTGCGCATCCCAGCGGGGTAAAATGTATTTTGATGGTCGGCACGGTTTTTTTCTGTCAGAGTTGCGCAGTGCTGCCCAGTGGCTCGCGCAGGTTTGTGATTCGAGCAGCGCTGCTCAAGTTGGCCCGACGTTAAACCATTATTGTTCCACTATGGTTCCACTTTTTCTCCCGGCCCACAACTGATGTTATTTTTAATTTACTTGTATTAATGATCCATTTATTTGTGTGTCATTGTTTAGTTTTTTCCTATTATTTTCCACTAATTTCCTCTCGTTCATTGCGCCCCACTTGTCATGTCTGTATTCCCCACTAGTGGGGCGCGCCCCACACTTTGAGAACCACTGCTTTAGAGGCTTGCAGTTGTGCATAAACCTACTATTCGGCCACCCCTAATCAATGTTCATAGGCAGAAATGGTTGCAGTGGGCCCAGGCATACATGAAGACAAATTTTCAAACAGCCTTGTTTACTGATGAGTGTCGTGCAACCCTGGATGGTCCAGATGGATGGTGTAGTGGATGTTTGGTGGATGGCCACCATGTCCCAACAAGGCTGCGACGTCAACAAGGAGGTGCCGGAGTCATGTTTTGGGCCGGAATCATGGGGAGAGAGCTGGTCGGCCCCTGTAGGGTCCCTGAAGGTGTGAAAATGACCTCTGCAAAGTATATTGACTGACCACTTTCTTCCATGGTACAAAAAGAAAGAACCGTGCCTTCCGTTGCAAAATCATCTTCATGCACGACAATGCACCATCTCATGCTGCAAAGAATACATGTGTCATTGGCTGTTATAGGCATAAAAGATGAGAAACTCATGGTGTGGCCACCATCCTCCTCTGACCTCAACCCCATTGAGAACCTATGAGGGTGGGAGGCAGTTCGCATCAGAACAGCAGCTCTGGGAGGCTATTCTGACATCCCGCAAAGAAATTCAAGCAGAAACTGTCCAAAAACTCACAAGTTCAATGGATGCAAGAATTGTGAAGGTGATATCAAAGAAGGGGTCCTATGTTAAGATGTAACATGCCCTGTTAGGACGTTTTTGATTGAAATAGTTTTTGATTTCAGTAAATATGACCTCATAATGCTGCAAATTCAACAAAAGCCCATTTTCAGTTCTTTACAACCTACCTGTATAAAATATTTGAACTCTGTTGTGCATAATAATTTGGAACAGTGAATTTTCAGTTTTTTATTTTTAAAATTAATATTGTTATAATTAGGAGGTTTGTTCAATAAAATTCAAATTATACCCCAATAGTTGATGACTAGAAAATTATACTGATATAATAGTTGATGACTGTCATTTGCTTTTACTAATTATGAAAATCAGAAAGATATCATTCGCGTAAAAATTTGGAACGCAGTGTATATATAAATGATCAAAAATAATTCTGTAGAAGTGTTATTCATGCCATATACAGGGATGGAATAAGACACAGGTGAGGTCATACCTATTTTGACACGGCCTCTCTCTGGCCCCTCGCCCATTACTAAGATATTTGCAGGTTTCTGGACAGAAGGGAGAGGGAAAAAAGAGAGAGATAAGAACACACAAGCGTGCACACACACACACACAAAAAGAAAGAACCAGACTACATTCTAGTTCTGCATCATATTTTCTCACTCTCTCATTTCACACCCTGCATCTTTACACCTAAAGGTCACATGACCAGACTTGAGAGTTGTGCACGTCAGTATGCGTTTACAAGGTCACTGAAACTACCCGAAATACCCAGTTCAAACTGGATTACGCAAAGATGTAACGTTCGCGTGTATGCCAAAGCTCGTGCTGCGGTTCACCGAAACCCATGACATCATCGGATCACTTTTTATAAGTATTACAATATTCACACTGATGAATCGTGCACATGGTTAAAGGGCCGCGGGAAGGAATAAAGAACGGAGGGTGATTACTGAAAAGGAGGATTATCAGGGATTCTTCGAGTATTTAAAGGTTTAAAGCAATCAAGAGAGATGACTAATCCCTACCGCCACATCCAAAAACCAATTACAGGCTTTTAAGAAAACAGATCTGGCTTTTAATCGATTCATAAAAAGTGTACAAAACTAAAACTGAAAGCAGGAGGATGTTTCGTTTGCATGTATCTTAGCTCTCTTATAAAAAAAAAAAAGGATGTTTACTGAACTGTACTGTGTGATGTCTCATGTTTCACCAAGCATGAGTTTATAAGATTTGTACCCGAACTGCGCTCTGCCGCGGTGTCCCGGGTAATCACGCGGCGACGGCGAGTTTAACATTCGTTCTCCTCCTGTCAAATTGTCAGCACTGAATCATCCGTTCCATCAAAACATTTCATAACAAGTGTATAGAAACTGGCGGACTAAACTGTTCGAGAGAGATAACAGCAGGAAAGTGTGTATGTAAGTGCACGTACACACACTCACCAAGTCTCTGTGAAGGACCCAGTTGGCGTGCAGATAGTGGATGCCGTCCAGGATCTGGTAGAGGAGAGACTTCACCATCCCGCGCGGCAGCTGCAGAGGTTTCTTATTGGCCTTGGAGGCTCTGTGGAACTTAATGATGTGCTACACACACACACACACACACACACACACACACACACACACAGTGAGCAAAGAGACATACGTTCATAACAGAGCTTTTCCCATCAGTGTCTGAGGCTTTAAAATAGGAGCTGAAAAAAACAAAACATCCATGGGATATTGGGGTGGAGCTAAAACCAAGCGCTGGGATGTATAGGGGTGGAGTTAAAACCAAGAGTTGAGATATAGAGGAGGAGCCTAAACAGAATTGGGATAGAGGAGTACAGCTAAAAAAGAAAAAAAGCGTGGCATATAGGGGTGGAGCTAAAACAGAATTGGGATATGGGGTACACCTAAAAACAAGAGCTGCGATATAGGGGTGGAGCTAAAACCCGTGCCGCGATATAGGGGTGGAGCTAAAACCCGTGCCGCGATATAGGGGTGGAGCTAAAACCCGTGCCGCGATATAGGGGTGGAGCTAAAACCCGTGCCGCGATATAGGGGTGGAGCTAAAACCCGTGCCGCGATATAGGGGTGGAGCTAAAACCCGTGCCGCGATATAGGGGTGGAGCTAAAACCCGTGCCGCGATATAGGGGTGGAGCTAAAACCCGTGCCGCGATATAGGGGTGGAGCTAAAACCCGTGCCGCGATATAGGGGTGGAGCTAAAACCCGTGCTGCGATATAGGGGTGGAGCTAAAACCTGTGCCGCGATATAGGGGTGGAGCTAAAACCTGTGCCGCGATATAGGGGTGGAGCTAAAACCCGTGCCGCGATATAGGGGTGGAGCTAAAACCCGTGCTGCGATATAGGGGTGGAGCTAAAACCCGTGCTGCGATATAGGGGTGGAGCTAAAACCTGTGCTGCGATATAGGGGTGGAGCTAAAACCTGTGCTGCGATATAGGGGTGGAGCTAAAACCTGTGCCGCGATATAGGGGTGGAGCTAAAACCCGTGCTGCGATATAGGGGTGGAGCTAAAACCTGTGCTGCGATATAGTGGTGGAGCTAAAACCCGTGCTGAGATATAGGGGTGGAGCTAAAACCTGTGCTGCGATATAGTGGTGGAGCTAAAACCCGTGCCGCGATATAGGGGTGGAGCTAAAAACCTGTGCTGCGATATAGGGGTGGAGCTAAAACCTGTGCTGAGATATAGGGGTGGAGCTAAAACCCGTGCTGAGATATAGGGGTGGAGCTAAAACCTGTGCTGCGATATAGGGGTGGAGCTAAAACCTGTGCTGCGATATAGGGGTGGAGCTAAAACAAGAGCTAAAAATCCCAAATGAGTTTATCGCCTTTCAAAAGGGTCAAACACAAATCCAGCTGTCTGCAAACACACACACACAGTGCTGGGTTGTGAGCAAGCTGTGCCATGCTGTACTGTGAAAAAGTGCTCTAATCTGTGTGCGTGTGTGTGTGACCATTACCCAGAGGTCATGCTCTGCGTAGTCGAAGAGAAGCCACACTTTGCGGTCCGCATGTGACAGGAAAACTTTCTGCAGTGAGATCACGTTGGGGTGCTTCAGCTCTCGTAGCAGCTGCACACACACACACACACACACACACACACACACACACACACACACACACACACACACACACACACACACACACACAGATTCCCATGAAGACACAGAACAGACAGATTTGCTTCATTGCAAAATTTTTATTCCAGGAGACTGACTCCTGATATTGCAGCGACATATTTCCAAGCTCCTCCCCATTCTTCAACTAAACCCCGCCTCAGATTGTCATGTACAGTAAACGCTCCACACACTCCAATAACTCACCGCTATCTCTCTGCAGGCTGACATGGAGATCCCCGTGCCCTCGATCTGCTTCAGCGCATACTCTTTATCGTCCTTCCTGTGAATAAAACACGAAGCAAGTGTGTGATAACGCTGATTAAATGAGACACGACAGGAAATGAGGCATCTTCTTGACGTTCAGAATCCTTATACAGTGTGCGCGCTGCAATGACAGTTCACTCGAGTAAACATCTACAGGTAAAACATACTGCTGCATATACACACACACACTTCGCGACACAGATATTGAAAGATAGCAAAACCACAAACACACACATGCAGTCTGACGGCTGTATAGCGCGGCCCCATGTTATGGATGTTCTTATGGTGTTAAACAACGACAAACATTGCAGAAGCGCAAATCCTGACTGGAAACACTATTATTATTAAACTTTGATTAAGAAATGAGATTGTGATTCTTCAAGAGCAGTCTAGACATCAACTGGTCACAAACCCTAGTTTGTCGAATCAGGTTATGGCCTGAGCGCCTCAAGCAACCAATCAGGACTGTACATTTGATAATTGATTTGATAATTTTCCCACCCGACACCAGCATGCTTTCGAACCTTCTCATGGAAGCGAAGAAGGTCTGGAAGTTGACTCAGAAGATCAGCTCTTTACACAAGTTGTTTTTGAAGCAGCACTGGGAAGTCGGATCCAGTTGCTGAAGTGAGCGGCAACTTAACAAAACCAGCTTTAAACACTTAAGAGGCTTAACAAGGCTGTGGCCGCCAGGCTGTCTGGATTTTAACGAGGCGGCGCTGGACGACACGAAGCGTCTCCGTGCCAAAAGTCCTCAAGTGAAGGGAAGGAGAGCTCCATCTAGTGGGCGGTTGGTGGAAACCCGTTAGCAATGATGGATGAATGAAATAGGATTCAGTTACAAATTACGATTATTTTGTGTTGCAATTCAAGTCTGACAGCAATACAATAAAGTTTTTTGTTCATTTGTTAAGATTAGGAGTTGCAGTTCCTCTATGATCCTACAGGTGGTGCTCTGAACTATTCACACAGGAAAATTATAGGCTGAGAACAAGATCTTAAAAAAAATTATATAGAAATAAAAAGGTGATGCTAGGTATCGTGATAATATTGTATCGAGCGATTCCCATCCCAAGTAGGTAGAGATCGGTAGATAATATCTTATTCAAGGGTATGTTCAAGATTTTGTTCAATTCTAAACAAACTTAGCAAATAATTTTCCTGTCCTGTCTGCCAGTTTGTGAATAGTTCAGAGCACCACCTGCAGGATCACAGAAGAACTGCAACTTCGAAAGTTGGCACCTCGAATCTTAAATATAATTTTTTTTTATACTTTGCAGTCAGACATGAATTGACACTTCAGGAAGTGAACACATCATTCTCCACGTAACACTAAACAAACGCATCCGCAGTCGAACCACAAACGCTTGTTAAATCCTTAAAGCGACGATCACGTGCCAAGCCGTGTTGTCTCAGCTGGCGTGCAGGTCCTTTAACATCAACGCTTGGTTCAAACCCAGCATTAGCCTGAACACTCCCATGGCGTAATAAAAACACAATCTGACGACTCTGTGTCTAAACTTCTCCCCCTCGCACACAGTTTTACGTCTGAGGGAGAATAAACCTGAGCCCCTAATAAAACACACGGAGACGGAGAGACACGCCAAGCTGTTGTGGATTTATTTTATTTCTGAATAAAACACAGATGGTTTCTGTGCGTGTGGTTCTTTAGTCTGCTCATGAGGTACCAGATGCTGCCATTTTCTTATAAAACATCCTTTTTTAGGTTAATTTAATACATCAGCGTCAGAAAGCTCGCTCGAGAAAACGTCGACTGGTGTACAATTTGCTTCACTTCGGTGGAGAAGGACAGACCTCCAAGATGGTTATATTTCTCACAAAAAACATTCACAAAAAAAAAAAGAAATCATTATTTTTTTCATGTGGCATTTCACACTGACTTCAAAATATTTTTTTTAAATTACTATATTTAAATTATACTTGTTTGCACACTTGAGGCGGTAAAATGTTGCAGTTCTTCTATGATCCTGAAGAGCATCCCAAGTAGTAGGAGCGAATGATTTGCTAAGTTTGGTTAGAATTGTAACGAAATCTGAAAAAGATATACTGTATATGTAATATTAAATGAGGATATTTATAAAATCGTGATACAGAATCGCAAATACAAATCAAATCACCTCCTAGTTATCATGATAATATTGTACACCTGTGATTCCCGTCCCTAATACCCACCGTGACCACTCAGCATATAGATAATAAGCGCCTGTACATTCGCCTACGGTGAGAAGTGACTAATTCATCCTTATGTTTCGGGAGATGTAATACAATAAAGGAACGAAAATGAACGAGGTGAGAAACGCTCATCATCTTCAGAGCTCAAACTTCAGCTGAAGGTTCCAATTATGAAGGTTTCTGTACACAGTGACAGTTTGAGAGAGGCATAGTTCTAACAGGTGAGAATAAGAAGCGACACCAAGCTGCATGATTTTAAAAAAATAATAATACATTTTAATTCATCACATTGTGATAATTTTGGCACATATCACTATTGTGATTTAAACTGTGGTATGTAACTATTAAATGCATAAAAAAATCATATCATAATCATATTACTCGTTAAAGACGACGTTTGCCGATATTTATTCCTTTTTCAATTAAATAATTGTGCAGGTCCAGATCGCGACTTGTAATTTTTATGCAACTCATTGTGTGGCGCTACAGCTAACGGCAATGACGTAATTCTGTATAAATCTCATCTTTCTTAAATGACATGTGAAATCTTTTGCTACAAGTTTTCAACGACGTGCTGTGTGATATATTAATCCACATTAACCGGATTATTGGAGAGCCCTCGAGCGCTAGGTTAGTTTAAGCTTGACTCGAATCACTTGGATCACGACACGTACCGACCCAAACCGGGTGTTCAGTATAAACCCGAATGTGTGTACGGTGACACTCCTAATCTACAGTTTATCTTGTTTAAAGGTAAGAAGTTTTACTTTGTGTGTATGTCTGGTGCCGTGTGCAGCCGTGCTGATTTTATGTCACTCCTCAAATGGGGGAATTTTTTTTTAGTTTAATCTGAAGTGACATTTTTATGTCATGAAAGACACACTGCCAGTTTACTCCCCCCTTTTTTAAAGAAGTGTTGTTGGGATTATTCACTACAGACAGTGCTTTTATTATTTTGGCACAGCTTAGAGCACCGAGATAGCTAGACATTTACAAGTCATAATAAAGTAAAGATTTTTTTCTTAATTTACTGTACTGAAAATGCACTGATTTAACAACGCACCAAACCGTTGCACCTGAATACATATCTCCGAGGGGGTTTCCATTCAAACCAGGCCTTTTGATTTGAGCAGAATAACAGTTATGAGAGTTAAAACTCTCGTTATTTCTCTATATAACCCCCTGCTACACTAATGCACTTATCCCAGCGTTCCGATAATGCTTGGATACTTTTAAGTTTTATCAGTACGCCAGAGTCGTGATCAGACCGCCTGCTTGACAACTGAAACACTGGCCTCCCAGGAACTCCTACAATGGGAATGGCTTATAGGGTGAGATCAGGACAGTACGGTGGATGCGGCGATAACTCCCAGCCGAGTTCCTGTAACGTGCAAGTGGTGCTGGTGAATGATAGAGTGTGCAGTTCCGACAGACACATGCGTCTCTATTTTTCTGCAAATTGGGAACAAATTATCAGTCGATTTGCAATCCGTTGAGCATTCCACTCGCTGGACGTTCACGGGAACAACTGCAGCGTGCTCGAGCCACCTCGACCGGGATCGTCATTCACGGCTCCACGTATGTCTTTAAAAGTTTCGAACCGTTTACTGCGGCTAAGAGTCTCTCTTTAGACCACGCCCACTTCAACCCGAATAGAGACAGAGCTACAGACCGCTAGCAGCCGAAACAGATCGAAGAGATTGTGTTTGTTTGTTTTTTGTTGTATTTAAAGACATTTTGATAAACGTTTAGTGCTGAAATAAGTTTCTGAAACAAAAGTGTTTTAGCTTTGATTATTAAATCCAATGAACCGCTCTTTTTTTTTTTATCTGTTACATTCTTTTCAATGTTACACACACCATGATATCTTTTTATTGTTGTTATTATTTGTGGATGCATTATTAGATAAAGTATTGGCACCCGTTAGAGAAGCAGGGTTTGAACAGGACAAGCTTACAGACACCACAGAAGACGTGATTTAATCAGATCAGTCTGGATGTGAGACCCCGATGGTGGACATGTCTCACCTCATATAAAGACGTGTAAATAGAAAACAAACAAATGTAGTAGAAAAAAAAAACACACACGCGCGCGCACGCATACACAATGGCACGCGGGTCCCCGGGTGTGAAGGTGCAGTAAAGACCTCTGTGACCGAGAGAGAGAGCAGGATGATGATGATTGTTCAGGCACGAAGGCCTCGCGGTGAAACTCACCCGTCTTTTCTCTTCGCCTTGTACACATGCCCGTAGGTCCCCCGGCCCACTTTACACCCCTCATACTCGAACAGGTCCTCCACACGCTCCCGCGCTCCGGTCAGTTTCACTTTGAAATCATAGTCCATTTTCACCGCAGCTCGTTTCTGTTGTCTTTCTTCCCTTTAAAGCGCCGCTAACAGGGAGGCAACTTTACTCCAAACCCCGCTGACACTAACGAGTTGCCTTCCCTCCCCGCGTCGCCGTTAATCCTGCTTAAACTCCCACATTTAACCTCTTGCGACGTGCAGATGACAACCAGTTGTTGTTTTTGTTAACCGCACAAAACGCTCGATGTTTTTCGCCTTTGCGAGCCGACTTTGCTAATTTCTTCCCCCCTGCAACTGCGCTTCCCAGCCGGTATCTCACTGGGGAGAGCTGAGCGTCGGCATACGGCACTGTCGCAAAAGCGTCGTAAAAGCCGCTAATTGAGAGCGATGGGCTTTGTGATGCACCACGTGGATTTCTTTTTAACTCTCTACAAGTGGAAAATTAGATAAAAAAAAACATTGGAATTCCAAAAAGTCCCACACATCCTTGTTTTGTATTAAAGTACTTTCTACAAACACTCAGTTACATAGTAATTTGAACATACTTTTATTGTGCTAAAAATGCCTTTAGTCTTGGGGAGATAAGGGAAAAAAGCACGAATAAGAAGTAACTCATAGACATATGAGCTAAACTCTCCGAAAAAGAGACACGATAGAAAGAAGAATTTTTAAAATGACATTAGAGGAATCTTTTACTACACATTCCTGTTTTAATTCAAGTCGAGATTTTTTAAGGCCATGGAAAACTGTTGGAGTGTGTATACATTTTTGCCCGCTTTGTATGTACATATACAAGACGTAATCCCTGATTAAAATGACGCAATTTACAAGTAGGACCGTGTTTTCGTCCCAAACATGTTACCCAGTCGGTCATGTATTTGTGTAGCACCATCAGTCCCATCTTAGTCGCTTTATTTCCGCACCTGTATTCCGAATACGCCCTCCTCTCGCTCTAGGATTGGTCAAATTCCTCTGCACATTAACCAATCATGGGGCGAAATTGGGCAACCCTGGGCCGTCGTGCCAATCACCGTGTAGGAGGCGCGATTTGTTGTAATACGGGTGGAAGAAAAAGATAACGCACCTAGGCTACATTTGTAATCAGAGCGAAGAGGAAAGAGCACTCGTCCGTGTTATAGCTGCTGTTTCAGGTACGTTTTTGGCTGTGTCATCGCAGCTTGTCCTGAGCGCACATAGCTTCGGTGTTAATGATACATCTCGTTAGGTTTGTTCACTAACGATAGTATTTTGAATGTCGGCTAAACAATTGTCAAACGGCTGTTTTTCTGAAGCTAACCCGTTAGCTTCGTGGATGTCTTCTCGTCATCGAATGAACTCGTATACGAAAATGACAGCTCGTTTTTCCTTGTCGTTATCTCTCCTGAAGTGTTACTGTGACGACGTTTTAGACTGTGATTTTCGCAGCGTTTTAGAGGCAGCACGGCGCTGCTTCATTGTGTCTCGGTTTCAGTGCTAGCCTTACACGGTGCCCGACGTTTTCTTTGTCATGGCCCGCCCTGTGCTGGCGCTGATTGGTGAGTTCGCGTGTCAATCATGTTTTCTCTTTCTCTGATTGGTCAATGGGTTGACGGCGTCAGTTTAGTGCTCCGCTAGCTTTGCATTCTTCACCATGGCCTGCTGGAACTCTGGATTATTCCTGAACAATAACGGCGATTAATAAGATTTATTTCAGTTTGCTTTGTTCGTACTATTGTGGTAATCTGAACTGAAAAGGTTCGAATTTACGGGATCACAATATTCATGGTGTAGATTTTGAAGTCTCTGATTGGAATTAATATCGAAGCATAACATCACCCTGTTTGTAATTTGTTTGTCATTGCGTTAGAAATCTTAAGCATTTTAACCTTTCCCAGGCTTTATCACTTCCCACGACATGCCACACATAGCCTGGTTTCCTCCTCAGTCATCACATTCACGTAGAATTCTTCTTAAAACTGCAAACTTAGTATTTAAATCCTGCCACACCGCCATGTTGGCCTTCATTCAGTTACCTCTCTTCAGGGGAAAGTAGCGAGTACGTTCCAGAAGTCTCCCGGTGACGTCATAAAATATAACTTTTACTTATTCATTGCACCGTTATGCAGGTCATTTGCATAAAAAATGTTGCATGAAGAGGGAGGGGTTATGGGGACCTTAGCAAAGAGCAAGAGTCTCTGTTCTGTGGTTTAATCAGATTTCAGATAAGAAAATGGATGATTAAAATTGAAAGAGGTTGTCTTTAGTTGCTGGCTATTTATTAAATATCACCAAGAGAGGTTAATAGGAAGAACAAACAAAGAAGTCTGTTGGCGGAGCAAACAGCAGTGGTTAGTGATTGGCCTGTTGGGAAGAGTTCTGATCAGTGATTGGCCTGTTGGGAAGAGTCCTGATCAGTGATTGGCCTGTTGGGAAGAGTCCTGATCAGTGATTGGCCTGTTGGGAAGAGTCCTGATCAGTGATTGGCCTGTTGGGAAGAGTCCTGATCAGTGATTGGCCTGTTGGGAAGAGTCCTGATCAGTGATTGGCCTGTTGGGAAGAGTCCTGATCAGTGATTGGCCTGTTGGGAAGAGTCCTGATCAGTGATTGGCCTGTTGGGAAGAGTCCTGATCAGTGATTGGCCTGTTGGGAAGAGTCCTGATCAGTGATTGGCCTGTTGGGAAGAGTCCTGATCAGTGATTGTCTTGTTTGTTTATTCTTGTTTTACCGCCACCTTCTTGGTCTCGATCTCCCCATCTCCATTTTCTAAAATACTTTTCACTGTGTACTCAACATTTCCAAATTCCCATTGCTCCTCCTCCCCTGAATCATGCTGGTTATGGAGTGGTCATCAAGAACATTGCCGGTCAGTGATTGGTTGTTGGCATCAATGATCACTGCACAAAATGTAGCTTCCTGCTATGTAATTATGTCCATGTGCTAGCAGTGTGTGCTAACAGTTTACCCTTTTTTCCATTTGCTCACGGAGAACAGCGGTTTCCGCGGTGATGGACCCTCCCGGCGGGCGAGACGAGCGTCGTCGTCAGGCCGAGCGTCTTCGGCGGGAGGAGGCGTACTACCACTTCATCAACGAGTTGAGCGAGGAAGAGTATCGGCTCATGAGAGACAGCAATCTACTGGGCACACCGGGTGATTAAACACACACACCCACACACACATTACAGGGTCCTCATCGTGATGCTAATCCCAGCACTTTGCTGATATGTTTGTTAAATTGCTGATTAACTCTCTCTCTCCCCCTCTGTAGGTGAAGTAACAGCTGAAGAGCTGAGACAGCGTCTGGACGGAGCGAAGGAGCGCGTGTCCTCACAGCCTCGCGCTGAATCGCGTCCGCAGAACAGTGAGGCAGGACAGGAGGGCAGCAGCGGTGAGTTACACTGTTCACAACAGCAGCATTTTTTAATTATAATAAGAATAATAATATGAAACAACCCTGACCAGACGCCGTCCCGTGTGCTTGTGTTGCAGCTGCCGCTGAGCCGGGCGGCGAGAGCACTAACGGAGATTCGCTGCTGGAGTGGCTCAACACGTTCCGGCGCACGGGCAACGCCACGCGCAGCGGCCAGAGCGGCAACCAGACGTGGCGTGCCGTCAGTCGCACCAATCCGAACAGCGGCGAGTTTCGCTTCAGCCTGGAGATCAACATCAATCACGAGCAGCCCGAGCCGGGGGAACACAGCGACGCCTCAGATGCCATCGAACTTCCTGTCTCGCAGAGAACCTCTGCGTCTATACGTACCCCCCCGAGGCCCGCGCCCTATTTCACTCAGCACCCCGCGCCTTATTCTACAACCAGGCCCACCCTGGGGAGGCGTGCTCAAGCCCGGCGCACTCGCAGTAGCACCACACCACCCATAACCCCGCCTCTCATCTCTCAGGCGCCGTATACAAGTTTAAGAAGGAGCCTTGCTCTGTCTCAACCAGCACCGCTTCCCCCTCCTCCTCCCACCCCTCCTCCTCCCCCCCCTCCTTCACAGACCATGTCTACGTCCCTGCCTCAGGAGCAGGACAGTACTAACAGCGTGCAGGGTCAAGTACAGCCGCACCCACCTTCGCTTGGCAATGAGGAGGAGCAGGAAGCTAACGACGCTCCGGAGTGTCCGGAAACTGCTTCTCAGTCCGGTGCGCAGGGGGCACCAGCCGGACGTGAGGCTCGGAGGACTCGTTCACGTGGCCGGGTCCGCCGGATAGCTCTGTCCCGGTCCTCACGTCGTAGCCGTTCTCCTCTGGATAGGAACCCCGCCCGAAGCTCTAGCCCCACCCCTAGCAACAGTGCTCCTGCCATAGAGTCCACCGGAAACACTGCAGCTGTAGAGATGGTGGAAATTCCAGCTGAGCCGGCAGCACCGGTGGAATCTGCCCCCGAGGCGAGCACTGAGGAGGGTGAAACGCCTGCCTCAGGCACAGCGGGAGGCATCCGCCGACACCCCACCATCATGTTGGATTTGCAGGTGCGCAGAATCCGACCAGGTGAAAATCGAGACCGGGATAGCATCGCCAGCCGCACGCGGTCTCGTGCCCGTGCTGCTGAAAATACGGTCACCTTTGAAAGCGACAGCGGAGGCTTCAGACGGACCATCTCGCGCTCGGAACGTGCCGGAATCCGCACCTACGTGAGCACTATCCGCATCCCTCTGCGTCGCATCTCTGAGACTGGTTTGGGCGAGCCGAGCTCCACGGCACTGCGCTCCATCCTGCGGCAGATCATGACAGGCTTCGGAGAGCTCAGCTCTTTAATGGAGACCGAGGCCGATCCGGAAAGCGCCGCCCCTGGACAGAACACGGGCACCAACACGGCTGCTCAGACACAGCGTGCGCAGGGGAGCGAATCCACGACGGGGAATGCTGTGACCGATTCGGGGCGAGAGAGCGGAGGAGTCGGTGGGGCCGGCCAGGCGCGGGTGGGCACCAACGGAAGGGACACGAATAACCTCGTGGAGAACGGCACCTTGCCCATCCTGCGGCTGGCGCATTTCTTCTTGCTGAACGACGAGGAGGACGACGAGCATCCGCGCGGTCTCACCAAAGAGCAGATCGACAATCTGGCCACGCGCACCTACGGCCAGGCGAGCCTGGAGGGCGAGCAGGGGCGCGCATGCAGCGTGTGCATCAACGAGTACGCGCAGGGCAATAAGCTGCGTAGCCTCCCCTGCACACACGAGTTCCACATCCACTGCATCGACCGCTGGCTCTCGGAGAACAACACGTGTCCCATCTGCAGGCAGCCCATCCTGTCCAGCAGCCATCAGGACTGACTCGGTTCCTCCGTCGCTCCTGTATATAACGCTCCAGCCGTATCACATCCGGTTCCTCATCGACTTTCACCATATCCCTCTGTAGGTTAGAACCGAAAGAAAGAAACCACACAGAGAATTAACAAAGCTTTATTTTTTTAGACTTTTTTTTTGTTTGTTTGTTTGTTTTTTTCCCCCGCTGCATACTTCCCTCCATCCTGCTTCAGGGTTTCGTTACACAACAGATACTAACTGTGATGAATCAGTGTTAGGAAAAGCTAATTTTCAGCATTTCACAAAAAAGAAAAAGAAAAAAAAAGGATTTTATAGATCGATCTGTACATGCCAGACTCTGTAAATATATGAATGCCTGTGCTTTTTTTTTTTTTTTTCCCCCTTTGCGAAAGTTTCACATGAAGACACAGTATAGACATGCATAAGATAAGCTCCTTTTCAAGTTCTAGGTTTAGTGTTTTTTTATTTATTTATTTTTTAACTCCAGTTTTAAGCCTCTTTTAAGACTCTTTTAGCTTGGCGTCAGTCAGGGTGCGGGGGCTCGCCCCTCGCTCGGATTGATTCTGATCGAATTCGTGATTTTATCTAGGATAGAAACTAAAACGGCAAAGAGTCACTTAACACTACATGCTATAGAACCATACAGACTGGATTTTTTTTTTTTCCGCTTATATAACGGTTCACAATGCCGGTTATTTAATAATAATATTCGCTCTGCATCATCACGTGCATGTCATTTTAAATTGTATTTCTCTCTGCACATCCACGTGTGAAGAAAAGGGCAAGGCGTCATCTTAACGAGTGACAGATAATCAGTTCGTTATTCTTCTTAAAGCACTTGGAGGAGGAGATTAGTGTTTCGCCTGAAACAGGCCAAATTTTTAAATAGGTGCAATGAATTAAAAAGAGTTGATAATTTAAGTCTACGTTTAACTTTTGCCCAAATGTTCAGATGTTTTTTGTTTTTTTTTTCACCTCGCCTTTTTTTTTTTTCAAGCTACACATTTTTTTTTTCTCTCTCCTCCTCAAAATGTTTCCCCTCCCATGTCCGTTCATCGGAGCACAGACAGCTTTGTTATTAGAAGTATGAACTGACCGCTGCTTAAAATTCTCCAAGCGTTTAATTCTTAATGAAGGTGATAATTATGAATTAGTTGTCTCTTCATGTCTACAAAGCGCTTAAAGGGCATCTGATGATAACGCTGAGCTCGTCCTGGTTGCGTTCTCATCCTCTGTGCATGAACAAGGCTGTAATATACACACTTTTTCTCTCTCTCGCACACACGCACACAAACCACAGCCTCGTGCCCTTCTGATCAGACGAACCGGTACACCTCTCGACAAACCTTCACATTATGCCTCAGTGTCTCGTCGAAAGGAAATAGTAGGAAAAAAACTGTTTCCTTAGCATTTTCTTTCCAGATGTAGTGTATTATGCTTATCTTTTGCGTGTATGTTGCAAAGGAATTCCTTGTGAGAGTGTGTGAGTGTGGGGTATGTATGAAATTGAGAATATGCTAGTGGTCATCCCTCCGAGAGTTTCGACAGGTTCTTTGGCCACCAGAAATCCAGAATGATTTATTTAGTTCTTATTTAATAAGGTAAGAAATGACCTCGAGATATGAATATGTATTATGTTCTAATGTGATGCTAAAACAGTTACGGATATGTATTCTGTTACTGTGTAATAAAACGAGCAAATGAGTTTTCTTTTCCGCTCCTTTAAAAGTAAATAAGGTTTGATTGTACTGGACCATAATGCATTTGTTCTTCTGTAGGAATGATTTTGGGGGCTCGTACCGTCAAAACGCACACACATACCCCTGGTGTAATTCCCAGATGAAATTAATAAGATTATCAAATCTTGTCACATTTTTCTTATCAATATGATGTTGCAATACATGTTCAGCTGCTCAGAGAGTTAAAACAAATACTTCAGTCTATGAAGTTAAAGTCCAAACGTAATCATTTCATTTTCTTTACAAATCTTATCTGATACACCTTTAACTTGTTTAATGCCTGAAAGAAAGAAAAAAAACATACACACATTTTGTTTGAATCTTTTAGAAAAGTAAAAAAAAAAAAAAAAAAAAAGGATTTGTATCAAGGTGGCACGTTGGTCTTGTAAGGTAGGAGGGGTACTCCGGTTTCCTCCCACTTTCCAAAGACGTGCAGAGCCGGATCATTATTTCAAATTTATTGTTGAGTCCTGAGTTGTACCCTGGGATAGATTTCAGGCCTCCAGTGACCCTGTACAGGACAAGATATAGAGAATAAGTGAGTATGAATTTTGGTACCAAAAAATAAATGATACTGGTACTAATAATAGTACAGTTTCCTTGTCACAATAATTTCTTCTATCATTGTGGAATTTTTAACATACTGTCAAATGATTTAAAGCTTTTTAGTCTTGTTTCTGTTATCCATCTATTTTAATTAACATAATTACTTCAATGATTTCAGTAATTTAATCTTGTAATTTATGTTTTGCTAGTGCACTTTTTATTTAGCTCAAATTAAGTACTAAAAGTTTAGTTTTAAAAAGGTCTGTAATATGATGCTCAGAATTAAATTAAAATGCACATGCAGTGAGGTGGAAAAATGAAAAAGGTAATAAATTAATGTAAAAAAAGTAATAAACCCGGATTATCCAGATATAGAGACATGTTAGAGGTTTATTTTTGGCAATGGGTTTATTTTCTTAATTTTTATTTAGGGTAATACTTAATTTTTATTCAGGAAATATTACAATTGTTTTTGATTAAGTGAAAAGAATGCATGGCTAATTTACGATGCTAAGTGTGGCATGTATAAAAGAAATTATACATGGTGTTCGGTTTTGCCTTTTTTTTTTATGCCATTTATCTGTTTTTGTAAATGATCCTTAATGTTTTTCTTATTATAAGCATAAAAATAAGGATGTTCTGAACACCTGTTTATATAGAAACATAGCTCTAACACATGTACACTATATGGACGAAATTATTGGCCAAATCTGCAATGATATTGTATCCAAATACGTATACTTCAATATGGAGTTGGTTTTGCAGCTATAACAGCTTCCACTTTTCTTGGAAGGCTGTACACAAGATTTTGGAGTGTTTTGTGGGAATTTGTGCCCATTTATTCTGTAGAACGTTTATAAGGTCAGGCGCTGATGTTGGTTGAGAAGGCCTGGCTCGCAATCTCCGTTCCAGTTCATCCCAAAGGTGCTCGATGGGCTTGATGTCAGGGGCCTGTGTTTGGGCCAGTCAAGTTCTTCCACACCGAACTGATCAAACCATGTCTTTATACAGTGGTGTGAAAAACTATTTGCCCCCCTCCTGATTTCTTATTCTTTTGCATGTTTGTCACACAAAATGTTTCTGATCATCAAACACATTTAACTATTAGTCAAAGATAACACAAGTAAACACAATGCAGTTTTTAAATGAGGGGTTTTATTATTTAGGGAGAAAAAAAATCCAAACCTACATGGCCCTATGTGAAAAAGTAATTGCCCCCTGAATCTAATAACTGGTTGGGCCACCCTTAGCAGCAATAACTGCAATCAAGCATTTGCGATAAGTCTTTTACAGCGCTCTGGAGGAATTTTGGCCCACTCATCTTTGCAGAATTGTTGTAATTCAGCTTTATTTGAGGGTTTTCTAGCATGAACCGCCTTTTTAAGGTCATGCCACAACATCTCAATAGGATTCAGGTCAGGACTTTGACTAGGCCACTCCAAAGTCTTCATTTTGTTTTTCTTCAGCCATTCAGAGGTGGATTTGCTGGTGTGTTTTGGGTCATTGTCCTGCTGCAGCACCCAAGATCGCTTCAGCTTGAGTTGACGAACCGATGGCCGGACATTCTCCTTCAGGATTTTTTGGTAGACAGTAGAATTCATGGTTCCATCTATCACAGCAAGCTTTCCAGGTCCTGAAGCAGCAAAACAACCCCAGACCATCACACTACCACCACCATATTTTACTGTTGGTATGATGTTCTTTTTCTGAAATGCTGTGTTACTTTTACGCCAGATGTAACGGGACACGCACCTTCCAAAAAGTTAAACTTTTGTCCTGTTGGTCCACAAGGTATTTTCCCAAAAGTCTTGGCAATCATTGAGATGTTTTTTAGCAAAATTGAGACGAGCCTTAATGTTCTTTTTGCTTAAAAGTGGTTTGCGCCTTGGAAATCTGCCATGCAGGCCGTTTTTGCCCAGTCTCTTTCTTATGGTGGAGTCGTGGACACTGACCTTAATTGAGGCAAGTGAGGCCTGCAGTTCTTTAGATGTTGTTCTGGGGTCTTTTGTGGCCTCTCGGATGAGTCGTCTCTGCGCTCTTGGGGTAATTTTGGTCGGCCGGCCACTCCTGGGAAGGTTCACCACTGTTCCATGTTTTTGCCATTTGTGGATAATGGCTCTCACTGTGGTTCGCTGGAGTCCCAAAGCTTTAGAAATGGCTTTATAACCTTTACCGGACTGATAGATCTCAATTACTTTTGTTCTCATTTGTTCCTGAATTTCTTTGGATCTTGGCATGATGTCTAGCTTTTGATGTGCTTTTGGTCTACTTCTCTGTGTCAGGTAGCTCCTATTTAAGTGATTTCTTGATTGAAACAGGTGTGGCAGTAATCAGGCCTGGGGGTGACTACAGAAATTGAACTCAGGTGTGATAAACCACAGTTAAGTTATTTTTTAACAAGGGGGGCAATCACTTTTTCACACAGGGCCATGTAGATTTGGAGTTTTTTTTCTCCCTTAATAACGTAAACCTTCATTTAAAAACTGCATTTTGTGTTCAACTATGTTATCTTTGACTAATAGTTAACGGTTTTTGATGAGCAGAAACATTTAAGTGTGACAAACATGCAAAAGAATAAGAAATCAGGAAGGGGGCAAATAGTTTTTCACACCACTGTACAGTATATATACTCACAAAAAAAGAAACGTCCTCTGACTTTCAACTGTTTTTACTTTCAGTAAACTTAATGTGTAAATATTTGTATGAACACTAAAAGAGTCAACACCATAAGACATAAACTAAAAATGTTTCACAATGTGTCCGTGAATGAAGGGAGGCTCAAAATCAAAAGTACCAGTCAGTATCTGGTGGCCACCAGCTGCTTGAAGTACTGCAGTGCATCTCCTCCTCATGGACTGGACCAGATTTGTCAGATCTTGCTGTGAGATGTTACCCCACACTTCCACCAAGGCACCTGCAAGTTCCTGGACATTTCTGGGGGGAATGGCCCTAGCCCTCACCCTGCGATCCAACAGGTCCCAGACGTGTACCCATCCTGTGCAGGTGTTGTTACACGTGGTCTTCCACTGCGAGGATGATCAGCTGTCCTTCCTGTCTCCCTGTAGCGCTGTCTTAGGCGTCTCACAGTGCGGACATGGCGATTTATTGCCCTAGCCACATCAGCAGTCCTCATGCCTCCCTGCAGCATGCCTAATGCACGTTCACGCAGATGAGCAGGGACCCTGGGCATCTTTCTTTGGGTGTTTTTCACAGTCGGTAGACAAGTCTCTTTATTGTCCTGCGTTTTTAGAACTGTGACCTTAAATGCCTACTTTCTGTAAGCTGTTAAGGTCTTAACGACCATTCCACAGGTGCATGTTAATTAATTGATTAGGGTTAATTGAACATTACTGTTGAAATACACAGTCCTGAAAAAGGGGCGTTTCTTTTTTTTCTTTTATATATATATGGAAAAAAAGAAGTTGGTCGCTATATACGCTGATAATATGATAATTTATACACCATATTATTTTTCTTTTCCTGAAGTATGTTATACACATAGACAGAACTATATCACACACTATATATACAGTATATATAGTAGTGTCTGTGACTCGGTGGGCGGAGCTAAAGAGACAACACGGCAGCGCGCATGTAGAGGATCAGCAGCGTGCGGGATGCGCGCTCCCGCACTACTGCGCGCCGCCGATCCCTGGATGACCTAACGCTTGTGCCGACGCTCCATCTGTCGGAGCGCAGAGCGCGTGCAGTCCGCTCGCCCCCCTGAGCTGGGCTCCTGGTCCTCGGATATGCGCTCTCTGCTCTCGGTGCGCTCGGACGCCCGACACACGCAGCCGCAGGATGTACTTTAACCGGCGATCGAAGAAGATCCACAGCGAGGGAGGTAAGACAGACAGACAGACAGACAGGCAGGCAGACAGTCTGGAGCGCGAGCAGTATTCGATTATAGCGGGTGTTTCTGTTGGTTTGTTTGTTTGAGTTGTTTTTGCGTGATAAGGAATGTCCCGGTTGTAGGTTGCGGATTTGCGCAGCGCGTCGGCGGATGAAAATGGAGGCGAGCGCGTGAGGCGGATGCGCCGCGAGCGAGGCCTGTCACCGAGCACGACTAACGCACGGCCTGTTCAGGTCTCATCGCTGTGCGCGAGCTTCACGGCTCCAGTAAACACACGGGTTGCCCCGGTGATGTCTCGGTCGTTACACTCGTCCTTGCGACTCATGCGCCTGCATTCAGCGGTTATAACATCTACACCTGACTGTATGTACAAGATATTAGATCATTAATAACACAATAAAGGAAAGAAAAAAACATTGGTACTAAACTCACTCAGTCACTCACTCACTCATCACCTAGACCGCTTTATCCTGTATACAGGGTCACCTGGGCCTGGAGGCGGGGTGCACCCTGAACACCTCACACACTCATTCACACACTACAGGCAGTTTGGGGACAGCAGTTAGCCTAATCTGCATGTCTTTGGAAAAGCAGAGTACCCAGAGGAAACCCACCAAGCACCAGGAGAACATGCAAACTCCATGCACACCGACCCCGAGGTGAGACACAAACCCTAACCCTGGAGGTGCGAGGCGCCAGTGCTAAACACTACATCACCATGCCACCCTGGTACTAAACTGTATATTTCATTTGAACAGAGTTTGTAGCCTACTAGGGTTAAAGGTTAATCTTTTGTACATTATGTGTCCTATATTTAAACAGTAAAGGTATCTCTCATGTACATCTAGTTATCTTTTGAAATGTACATCAGTTATCAAAAGTCTAATTCATTCATTCATTCAGTCATTCATTCGTTTATTAATTAGTGAGAGTGGAATCAGAGAACTAGGCACACAAACTGAATATAGTCAATCCTGCATGGTTTTTGGAGGAAAAAAACAGAGAACCCAAATAAAACTCTCTGAAACATGGAGAACCTTCAGAAAGACAGTATGAACTCAGAATCAATCGAGGACGACAATGCGTTCCACTGCATCACTAGTGCCCAAACCCTTGCCCGATTATGTACCTTCATTTTTAAAAGGTAGACATACAAATATACTCTAACAAAATTAATAAAATGCAAAAAAATAATAATAATAAATCAGAGCTTGGCAGCATCTTTCATTAGTTGTTAGTCTTTCAGCTGCTCCTATCGAGGGGTCACCATAGAGAACCATCTGACCCGCACACAACTTGGCACAGGTTTAAGGCCGGATCCAATTTAATCCTGGCACCATATCAAGTGGCTGGGTTTCGGGAATTGAACCAGAGCCTGCGACATGGCAATCAAGAATCCTACCACTGAGCCACCAATGCCCACCTTGCATAGCTTTCATATTTAACTTTAAAATAATTCAAGAAACATACAGGAAATAGACCTTCGAGAAGCATCTTTAAAGCTTTACTCTAATGCAAACACTTTCAAGTCTAAAGATATACAAGCTACCAAAGGTAGATAGATAGATAGATAGATAGATATGGGCATGCAGGAGCAAATGCAGCTCGACCTGCTGCACTTTCTCCCTTTCATCTGGACCATGATTAAATCAGTGCAAACTGTGAGTGTATGAGTAATCAGCCAAATTACACTCCTGATCGAGCATCCAAGCAGCAGTGACTCACCCAAAAAGTCCTGACATAAGCCATTCACCTAAAGCAGCACTTTATTTCTGTTTGCTTTATCCTTGACTGCTGAAGGCAGAGCTCTTAATTAATCTGCTCAGAGTGCCACGCCCACACAGATGACTGACAGCTGCCTGTGCCTCCTTTTGTCCCGATCACAGAGTGTATATCCGAGCCATATCCCTTGTAAACAAGTTGAATTCTTCATTCTGTTTGATCAAAAGGTGTTGATTTATGTTCAATAATACTGTAGTTTTTCCACTGATTCAAAAGTTTGCATTAATGGACCTGTTTTATAAATTTTTTTAAATAGTAACAAATAATTTTTAACCAAAATAAATTATTATTTAACAAAGAATAATATGTACTCATTGATGTTGTGCTATTTCATAAGGAATCTTTTATAAGAAGATGCTTATTTAAAATGTATAGCAGGAGTCTCCAGTGTCAGCACTTTATAACAGTCACTAGGTAGTGTTAAGTCTTCGGGGTAGATGAGTTAAACTTTCCAGCTTTGTGGCAAAGACAGACTGATGAGGCTATTACAACGGTAATAATGTGTGTCTCTTTGATGTTCTATACCATTAAATGTAGCTATAAACAGATAAAAAAAAAAACACAACATGCAATTTGTTAGTAGATGTGTACTGTTGGAAAATCAATGTGTGATGGTGTTAGTGTTGTAACAGTAGATCTGCTTCATGTCAGCACACATCACACATCACATAACGCCTGTAAGGGAATGATTCCTTACATTTTGTCCAAAAGTCAAGAATCCTGTCCAGTTAGAACTCTTTTCTGAATCATGGCGTGGATGTCATGTCTTCTCGAGTGTCTTATCCAGAATATATAATGCAGAGCTATATAGGCTTCTCTACACGTGACGAAGCAGAATATGTCTTGCAGTGCCCTATAGGGTGCCACCACATGCAGGTATACGTGATAAATGTCCTCTAGGTTGCCTTTCCAGTAAAAAATACAGTGCCATGAAAAAGTATTCGCAATCAAGTGTTTGTGATAACTGACAATAAGACTTTCACCGCAATGGTGGAGGAATTTTGGTTTTAGTTCAGCCACATTGGAGGGTTTAATCTGTTTAAGGTCTCACCACAGCAGCTCAATCTGATTTATGTCTGGTCAATCCAAAACCTTAATTTTGTGTTTTTTGAGACATTCAGAGGTGGACTTGCTAGTGTGTTTCAGATCATTGTTCTGCTGCATAACCCAAGTGGGCTTCTGCTTGAGGTCAGGAACTGATGGCCGGATATTCTCCTTCAGGATTTTCTGGTAGAGTGTAGAATTCAGGGTTCCATCAGTTATGGCAAGTCGTCCAGGTCCTGAAGCTGCAGAGCCTCAGACCATCACACTACCACCACCATGTTTGATTGTTGGTGTGATGATATTTTTATGAAATGCTGTGTTAGTTTTATCGCAGATTTAACAAGATGCACACCTTCCAAAAAGTTAAACTTATCAGTCCCAAAAGTCTTTTCCTTATTGTTGCATCATGAACACTGACCTTAACTGAGGCAAGTGAGGCCTCAAGTTCTTTAGATGTTGTTCTGGATACTTTAAGTTTTCTCAATTTGTGGATAATGGCTCTCACCGTGGTTTGCTGGAGTCCGAAGAATTTCTTTAGATCATGTTGCTTTCATAGATCTTTTGGCGTGCTTCACTTTGTCAGATAGGTTCTATTTAAGTGTTTTCTTGATTCAACAGAATCACAGCGGACCATACGATCACACGATCATACGATTTTACACACTGGATGCCCTTTCTGACGCAACCCTCCCCTATTTTATCCAGACTTAGGAGCGGCAATGCAAGTGAAGTTTAACTCAGCTTTCCAAAAAATTACAGTTCATTTATGATTTAGCAAGATAGGGGGTAATTTTTTCACATAGGGCCAGGTAGATTTGAAGTGTGACAAATATGCAAAAAATAAATTCAAGAAGGGAACAAAACCTTTTTTCATGGCACTGTATGTGATGTAGTGCTCGATATCATGCGCTACGTGGCAGAAAGCATTATGGAGTGTCCTCTAAAATTTTCTTTAGAGAGGATTTTCTACATGTGAGGCAACATGATGGTGTTCCTTTTGTGGTGAGCTTCCAGTAAAGGATATGTGATGCAGTGCCCTATAGGCTGCCACTACATGTGATTAAACATGATAAAATGCCCTGTAGAGTACCTTTCCGGTATGTAATATTTGATGCAGTGCCTTATAGGTGGCTCAGCATGTGAGAAGATGTGATCAAGAGCAATCCATGGTGCCCTTGATGTATTGTTCAAAACAGTTTCCTATGTGTGAGTGTACATGATGAACTGTGTTCTTTCCAGCAGATAATATGTGACGCAGAAAACATGATAAAGTACTCTCTAGGCAGACCTTCTGGTAAAGTGAGGAAATATGATAACATGCCCTCTAGATTGTCATTGCAATAAAGAATGTGATGCAGTGCCTTATAGGGTTGCTGACACATGAGGAAACCTGATGCCCTCTACTGGGAGTTTCCAGTCATTATTGTAGTGATGCAGTGATTTATAGGGTTCTCCACATTATGAGGAGAGAGGATTAAGTTCCTTGCAGGGTGCCTTTTCAGTAGAGAATGTTTAAAGCAGTGCCATATAGGGTGGTAATACATGCAAGGACATGCATGTAATGAAGTGCCCTCAGTGGTGTCTCTCCAACAGAACATATCTGATGCAGGTTTCTACATAGAGTTCCCTATATTACAGAAATGAGAAGAAATATATTCTGGATGCTTCTATGTGAAAGAAAGTGTGCCCTATAGACTAGAGGAGCTAAAATTTGTTAATTGGATATGTTGGACTTTTGGATATTCTTGTGTTGTATCCTTTCTGCCTGTAGGAGGTGCCATTTTACACTCAATATTTTCAAGTTAACAAAATTCTGCAATTATGTCACCTGTCCACACGAGGGCAGCATTTACAACATAATGATACAGTTCTCAATACAATCCCATTAAACATGCTATTTAAACAATATAAAGGCAATTTTAAGACTCTTTATATTACACTTGAAATAAAGCTCTTTCTCTGTACAGAGTACACTAAAGTTAATATACATGAAAATGGTATTATGTATCTTTCCTGGAATGACTGTTAATACTCCGGTATCAAGCGCAGTGCTATTCAATGACTTCTGAATATATTTATAACTGTTGTGATGTAGAACATAACCCCAACACACTCCAGTAAGCAGGTAACATTTCAGGCGTATTTAGTCCGACGTCCTTGAGGTGGTATCAATTATACAAGCTCACAGACTAAACGAATCCCAAAGTATAAAAGCAAGATTTTTTTTAAAGCTACAGCACAGGGATTTGATTCTTCTGCTTTGATGAATTGAGTGCAATCAAATTGAAGGACAAGATCGTGTTGCACTCAGGATGAAGGTTCCTCGGGGAAACGTTGCTTCTGCACCATAAACTGTGGAGATGCAGTTGTCTCTATCTTGGATTCATTTTCATATGCATTTCGCTTGTCACTGATATTTAGCTCAGATTTACATTTACAAGCTCTCGGAATCTCATGTATACTGTATATTCCTATTTAATCTCTCTTTTCTTTCATTAAAACGAAATCTCTTTTTTAGTAAACCAACACTAGAACGGCATATGTTGCTGGTAGCATGACTGACTTGCTGTATCTTGTGTGTGTGTGTGTGTTTTCTCCTGCTGGCTCTTCCAGAGCAGTTAGTGTTGACTTCTCTTAGCCAAGAGTCCACCTGCCAGCAGGACCAGCCAATGAGCTCCAACATGCGCTCCCGTCGGGCAGACAGGTTTGAGAAAAGTGAGTCCCTTTCTCACGCTGGTTGCCGCTCGGACACCTGCCCTTTCCTCCCATTCGCTTCCCTTTCCTTGCTGCATGTCGTCTTAGGTGCATGACGGTGCTTGCTTTTTAGAGCCACTTGGCTGCATTTCATATACGACCTTGCTAGACTGCATGAAAAAACAAACTAACCAGCCAGGCGTTACAAAGCACCGACCTGTACATAAGCACAGCATGCACTAAAGAAAGCAGAAATGTGCATGAATTTGATAAAATTGATACATAAACTAATAAATAAGTGTATGCTTGCGTAGATTAGAAATTAAGGCTCTAGCTGGGGTGATAGTGGTGCATGGTGTCGGGTGCATGAAGGCCTAAATCTGGTGGCTATTGCAGGATTAACCCGGGTTAATATTAGACGTGGTGAAGTTGCCGAAGTGACAGGAAGAGGATTATAAGACCTTCACGCGTTGTCTGTAAGGAGCTTGAACCCTCTGTGTCTTTATCGTGCATCTCTCTAAGACCGAAGGAGTGCCAGAGGTCGGTCGTTCGCCTCGGAAACAGGGATAGTATGCCACGGCGAGGGGAGACCCGGACCAGGCGGAGCTCCATAGGTACCGGCGTAATGGGGTGAATTAATATTCGGTGACCTCTATTTACACTTTGAACTTTCAGAAAATCTTCCCTGTGCTTACGCTTCACTGCTTTTATCCATGAACTAAGCTGCTTGGACTGTTAATGTTTTCAGTTTCCAGCATTTTTTTTTTTCTTTCAGCACTTCCTGATGAAGCTTTAAATCACCGTTGAGAATAGTCCAAGTACAGACTGACTAATTACCAGCATTGGGTGACTGCAATGTTGTGATGTTGCAGCGAGAATGCGAGCAGCACTACACAGGCACTGCTCCAATAAATAATGCAGGTCAACTTATTTATTATTTAAAAGCAGGTGCTTCTTTTTAGTAATGTAAGTTGGGCTGGAGGCCAAACCGTGATCTGATTCTCACCTATAAGACCCGAGACACTGCTATAAAGCACAAGTGTCTGGCGGAGGGTATGTTCGCCATGTGCCACCCACTGTCGGAAACGCACCTGGATTGAACTTGGTGTGATATCAGGTTCTCTGAATTCCCCGTAGCAGCGTGTTAAGGTTACTCCAGCTTGGGTTATTCAGGGATTTCCCAGACAGGGCTTGAATTGCTCATTGTATATCCTATTGAGTGTTAATATTTTAGATTCTTGTCCTTTTCCTGTAACAAAGGTTTTTCTTTCCACACAGACGAGGGTAAGTCAAATGAAAACCTACAGTAATTGTTTTACTTTCGTGCATTGCGAATAGGTGTTATAGAGGTGTGTTAGGTTGAACGTAGCGGTAGAAAGGACAATAGTCTAGTAGTACATTTTAACTTTTGTGATGCTCATAAAGCACACTCTTTTATTTGGTTTTCTGAAAGAAAAAAAAACACAATGAGATGCGATTCTTATCTTAAAGCTGTATAACACTGTGCAAGAATGGTAGTCTTTGTTGTGTTCTTCTTTAGATTAGATTATAATCATATTCTATTTCAGCTTCCCACTCTATAGATTATTATTATTATATTTTTATTAATAATATTATTGTTCCCATTAGTAACTTTTTAGTGCTTTTTTAAAATCAATCTTCACACACTGAGGTTTTGTTTTAAAGCCGGAAATTCCTTATTGGGTGTGAGCTTGCCAGTTTGAAACCAATGATCAAGAACTTATTTTATGGTTATTCCAATATTTAGTTGTGACAAAATTACCACAATAATACCATGGTACAGTGCATGATTACCTTTTGGCTATTAGGAGATACATTTTGAAGATTTAATTTCTGAATGTGTTTTAAATACTTACATTTGTCCCATGCTGTTTCTAGACTTTCAAATCATATTCATATCATTAATTTCTAAACTGCTAAGCAGTGTTACAATACATATGCCATACAATGCATAAAATACACTATTAATATCACTGTAAAATACTGTATATTGTAATATAATAGTTGGCTTTCATGTTTACGAATTCAGGTTGAAAAGACTGTTAAAAAAAAACAACAACCTAAAACTAAAAACTAAGCGGACCAAAAACAGAACCATGTGGTACGCCATACTACACTTTTATAGCTCTAAGGAATCATTTTATATATATATATATATATATATATATATATATATATATATATATATATATATATATATAAATAATAATCATTTATTATTCAATGTATTCATCGAAATAAAAGTTTATAATGAATTATAATATGGAATATGGAATTATTATTGCAATCATTAATTATAATTGTAATAATTATTTTAGATTTTTATTACAATGAATTATTAATTTTGACAAAATTAATTAGATTTACAAATACCATTGTATTTTTAAAAAACCTACGTACAGTATGTAAATTCATCAAACACTAACAATGCTTAGGGCTTAGCACTGTTGCTATGCACCTCCAGGGCTGCGTTCAATTACCACAGGTCTGTGTGCATGGAGTTTGCATGTTCTCCCCATGCTTGGTGGGTTTCTTCTGGGTACTCTGGTTTCCTCCCTCAGTTAGGTTTTTCCCATTAAAATTTTCCCAGGCAAATTATTTATGCCCAAATTGCTCCGTAGTGTCTGAATGAGTGTGTGTGTGTTCTGTGATGGATTGCCACCCTGTCCAAGGTGTACCCTACCTTGTGCCCTAAGTCTCCTGGGATAGCCTCCAGGCCCCCTCTGCGATCCTGCACACAAGATAAAGCGGTCTAGACGATGAATGAGTGAGATGAGACGAACAATGCTGTTCACGCTAATTCTTAAAATGTGACTAGCTAGGAGGAAGATAAGTTAACCAGCTAATGTTGGCAGAGATGTACTCAGGATACACGACATAATTGAGTGTGTATATATATATTTTAATTAATTCATAGAACATTACAATTGCTCTTACATGACAACTAAGATAATTAGCTATAATTATAATTATTATATTATAAAGGTTATATGATAATTTATTATCTTATGATAAGTTTAAAAAGATATATTGCTTATATTACTGACCTTTTTAGCCCTGCACCATAGCTGAAATCTGGTTCAGAAGTTCACGCACTCCATAACCTTGTTTGTGGAGTGTTTTTGATTGCAAAAAGATGATAAATCAACTTGAACATCACCATAACAGATCTAAAAACATCTAGTCAACCCTTATCTTTGGCATTGGTACAGGCTGTTGTGTTTGGAAATGTAGTGTAAATATCTTTTAGAAACTATTCATTTAAAAATAATAATACATATATTTATAATAATAATAATAATACATAAAATCGTATATAGAACATATAATTAAACTTATAGGAAAGAAATATATTTAGTGTTGCTTTAATTTAAAGATATGTTTTGTCATAAAGTCATAAAGTAACATGAGCTTGTTTTATAGCCCCAGGGCATGCTGGGAATATTTATTTGTTGAATCAGAATATTGGCATGTCCTTGAGAGTAGCCCACGCGTTGGGCAACTCAAAAAGATTACCATACCCTGATTAGGCGATCTGTAAATTATTGTCACTGTTCCTGTGTCTTGTTTCTGGTCCCATGTCGACGGCTGTATTTCACAACTAATCAAAAAGATGCTTCAAAGTCGCTTCTCTGTATAATGGCTCACTGTTCTTGGATAGCCGGGTGAATGAGTCATGTTTTTCCATTTAAATCTGAGACTTTATCGGTATCATGCCAAGAAATAACATCCACGGCTACATCTGACACTCGAGGTAGACACGGGAAACCTTTAGCCAAAGACTAGACCTCCTTTAGAACTACTTTATGCATTGAGAAAGAATCTTTTTACACAGTACATTCATATTGAGACAGATAGATTATTTCAATTTATTTTATAAATTCAAGATATATTTATAAAGCAAGTATAAAAACTTAACTTGAAGAGAAGAAATTCAATAAGAATTTTAAGTAAGAAGTTAAAACACTTAGAGGGGAATAATCAATGACAGGGTGTTGTGATACAACCCTGAAAGTTGATTGCTTTTCCAATAATAAATTTTTTTTTTAATGGATGCATTTACGTGTTGCAAAGAAAATGGAAAAGTCTATAATTGTTAAAAAGCCCAGACATTGGACACTCATTTCATGAATGTCCTTACAAGGGCAGTACTGGCTCAAACAGTTAACGCTCTGGGTTTGGGTTTCTGA
The DNA here is from genome assembly GCA_030522415.1 of Channallabes apus. Classification (NCBI taxonomy): domain Eukaryota; kingdom Metazoa; phylum Chordata; class Actinopteri; order Siluriformes; family Clariidae; genus Channallabes; species Channallabes apus. The sequence continues at coordinate 29,081,345 of CM060115.1, read as the reverse complement.
TTTGAAGATCGGGATTTCGAGCCCCAGCACCGGTAAATTGCCACTGTTGAGCCCTTGAGCAAGGCCCTTAAGCCACTGACTGCATCTTTTTGAGCTAACTCTCAACTGCATACCACACTCTGAGAAAACCGCTATCCACCCCGTTACACTTGTGGGCGCTCACTGGTAGCCATGATTGGCTCACATTACAAGTCACGTTGGTCTATTACGATTTTTTTTTTTTTACCGGATTTGCATGAAATGACACTTCACATTCATATTTACAAATGACATTTTTATCTGACACGAACAAGGACGCGTCTGTCCTCTGAAATGACACGTCTATAAAAGTAAGTAATAATCTATTAATATGGAGTCATATGGAGATTTGGAGACAGACAGACGATAGATAAGACTTTATCATTTTCTGGTTAGACGAAAGGGTTCCAGCCTGATTAATCATGCAGAAACTGGCTATCGGAAGTATCCTATAAGAAACGATGAAGCAGAATGAGGGGGTTGTTTTATGAGAATAGAGGCATGGGAAAATCCTCGCGATATCAGAAAAACTTGCACATTTCAAACAGTGGATGTGATTTGAGAACAAGATATGCTGGAAGTTTTGCTCTGGAGGATGGCAAACAGAAAGTCGGATGAACTTGTTGAGGTCCAGAAGAAGGAAGAAAGCCAGACACCTCCCATTGTTTAAATATATCGTTTCTATCGAAGTGACTCAGTGTGCTTTCAGACCGCCCTAAAAATCAGATTTGAGTCACTTCAATAATGTGAATGTAGACCAAGAGTGCCATGGAAGAGAGCACAGTCATTCTGCTCTTCAAGCTCCCTGCTACTGATAGCTATAGCATCATCCAGGAACCACTTGGCAGCCAACAGGATGTTCTTTTGTTGTGCGTTTACTATGAGGTGTAGGTGAAGTTGAGGATCCGCATCGACAAGTTATTGTGAATGAGCTGCTTTGTTGCTATAGAAACTAGTTTTGTTTTTTTTGGTCCATCCACGTGCCATCCGGCACATCGGGTGTAAGATACTCCACACCCTGAAGATATATACGTCGTTTCTGTTACTTAAGGGATCTGGGAATTTGGGAACGCCAAAAACCCACCAAGAATGGGGAGAACACAAATGCACAAATACCTGGGGCTGGAATTGAACCCCGACCCTGGAGGTGCAAGGCAACAGTGCTAACCACTGAGCCACCGTGCCACCATAGAAGCTAGTATAATAATGTAACATAGTTAGTGTAATCTGAATTTAATGCTTGGATTTAAATGACAGCAGGAATTCCTGTCAAATCTGTTCTTATAGAAAAAGAATCAACATTAAAAAAAAAAAAAAGTTGAACGATCAGCAGTGAAATAATGCTAATGGTAGTTGTTGCAATCGAGTAATCATTGTTAACACAGGTGTTAATCAGCTCTCAGGGTCACGGCTCTGTCCAGATCCTGAGCGTATTGATAATATGCTGAACACACCTCTGCATTGTTAATCACTCGTTAATGTGCCTCATCATTGACGAGTACCCGAAGCATTGATTCGTCATCTCAAAACAAATTAGAGTTGCTCACAGGAGCCGTCGTTATTGATCCCCCCCCGAATCGAGGGTCTGAGACGGAAGAGGAGATGAGATTAGAGGAGAGGAGCATGTGAGGAATCAGTGTTGAAAAGGTGACTCAGCTCCGTTCCTTTTGCACGCTGGAAATCAGGTTGAGATGAAAGGCTCACACTTTGGCTTCTGACCTGTATCATGCGGTGTGATGAGATTACTTGCTCTGCTCTCCCTTCTCATCTGTGTTGGATATTGATTTTTACGAGGCAGGACGCGGATATTGTATTGTGGTTTACTACCATAACCGCATTCTCATTTGCTCTGCCGCGTTACGATGTAGAGCTCGGAGACACATTGAAGTCTAGTCATAAATTGCGTCCTTGGTAAAATGCAGTTCCAGGGCACGCCTCGTTACTCCGTGTTGCGAAACCTAATGGCATTGTGGTTAGGAACTGGGACAGTCTGGATGATCCTGGATCATGTCTGTGCTCTAGGAAATTATTTCATAGTGACTGGGAGCAAAAACGAGATAATAAATTCCATTCCGTGTGTCTACATCAGTTCTGTGGAAGTTGTTCAAATAGATGTGGTTTATTTATGCAAGCTGAAAATGGATTGATGCGTGTGTTTTTTTTAAACAGGTCCACGGAGAAGTTGTGAAAAATTCATGTGAAGCTTTGTATTCTGTTCATTATACTCTTTTTAGTATATAGTGTTAACATCCACAGTATAAATAGCCAGCAGTGAATCGTGAAATGGGACGTACTCATAAGGACCATTTTTTAATCCATAGATATTTAGAAAACTAGGAAATGTGAATACAATAAGTCACTTGTGTTATTATAGAAAATGTATAAATGCCTGGAAGTTGCATAAACTGCTGCTTATTGGTGTTTTCAGATTGTCCATAGTGCATTATAAAAATGATAAATAAATTAATTTCTGCTGATTATTTTATTATAACAAGACATCCTGGTATTCTGCGTTCTTCGTACCCCAGAGCTGCATTTATTAAAGAAGGTTGTCATATTATTATTGTAAATATACTCTTGCGTTTAATATCGCCTGCTTGAAAATCATGCGGTTTACTGAGAAACTGCACTGCAGATCATGGTGAGAAACTTTTACAGCTTGTACTGCGATAAAACCCTGCATATAATAAAAATGATCTACTGTTAGGAAAAAGGTGGATCTGGCAACCTGTTCTTTTGTTCAGTCTTAAGCACAGCTTAAAACCTAGCTCAGACTAAACCATATGTTGATCAATGTTGTTATATGTGCATACTCGTCCACATGTAGATATTTATGAAAAGGTCTTACCTCTCCATTAAAAGATAATCCACATAAATTTGCAGAAACAAATGTGCTGCTAGAATAGTTGGTTACATTAATGTGCTATAAACTGTTATGTAAAATTGTACAACTATAACGTGAAGCGAATGTGGATTTTAAGGTGAAATACATTTTACACGCTATATAAAAAGTTTATACACCCATGACTGTCACAATCATATGTGCTTGTTGAACATCCGAATCCAGATTTAGGCCCGGCTTTGCTGTTATAATAAGCTCCGCCCTCTTCTGGGAAGGCTTTGCACTAGATTTGGAGCATGTCAGTGGGGTTTCTGTGAGGTCAGATATTGAATTTGGGCAAGGAGTGGTCGGTGAAGTTGAGGTCAGGGTTTTGTGCAGGACATTGGTGCTCTTATACTCCAACCATAGCACACCACAGAGCTCGCATTGTGCACAGGACATTGTCATGCTGGTCTGGGCCTCTTAGTTCCAGTCAAGAGAAATTGAAATTGAATTCAATTTTATTTGTATAGCTCTTTTAACAATTGTCATTGTCGCAAAGCAGCTTTACACAATCAAAAGAATTATTTAAGTTTGCTATGGGCTCACCAAAATTGTGCATAAGAAGATTGGAAAAACATCGCCTGGTCTTACAGTATGAGTCCCGATTTCCGCTGCAGCATTCGGACGGTAGGATCAGAATTTGGCGAAAACAACATGAAAGCATATCCATGTATAAATGATTCAGGCTGCTGCCGGTGGTGTAATGATGTGGATGATATTTTCTTGGCTCACTGTGGGCCTCTTAGTACCTGACTACAGCATAATGTGCCACATGTCACAAAGCTAAAATAATCCCAAACTGGTTTCTTGGACATGACAATGAGTTTGCTGTACTCACATGGCCTCCACAGTCACCAGGTCTCAATCCAATAGAGCACTTTGGGACGTGCTGGAGTGGCTGGAGAGTCACATTATGGATGTGCAGACTAATCTGCAGAAACTCTTTGCGTGAAATGTTCTCATGTCAATATGGACCAAAATCTATAATCAATGTTTCTAACACCTTGTTGAATCTGTGCGATGAAGAATTAAGAAGGTTCTGGAGCCAAAACAGGGTCCAACCCGGTACTAGCTAGTGTACTTAATGAAGTGGCAGGTGAGTGTATATCTAGTGTATATAAATAAAAGAAAGGTTTTGTCAGAACTCGCTCTTTCAGTGATACATTTGTGTTTCATGCACTGGAGGACCGGAAACCAGTCTCAGAAAAACTGACTGGACTAAATTTTATGAAACTTTTGCTGTACTTAGGTTTTTGCCTGAAGTTTAACCTTGCACCATGAGTGAAATTGTTTCCGGATTTAATAATCTACTTTAAAATAAGCTGCTTGCTCAGTGTAAACAAATAGATATTGCACCACTCTCACTTTCATCATTACCGCTTTATCCTGTATTCAGGGTTACGGGGACCTGGAGCCTATCCCAGGAGACTTAGGGCACGAGGCGCGGTACACCCTGGACAAGACACCAATGCATCGCATAGCACACACACATACACGCACTCCAGGCAATTTGAGAACACCAATTAACCTAACCTGCATTTCTTTGGACTGCGGAAACTCCATGCACACACAGACGGGAATCGAACCCGGACTCTGGGGGTGCAAGGCGACAGTGCTAACCACTACAACACCGGATATTGCACCAATAGATTCTATTTCTATAAACTCTTTAACCATCAACGACGGATACTTATGCCAGCATCAAATAAGGTTGTGTATATAAAGTGTCATCTGAAAGGAGGAGACACTCGTATCGTAGCGAGCAGACCGGTCTTGTTTTGCGTGAAGGAGCACAATCTGGCAACCCCGTCGAAATCCCGCAGCTGTCCCTTTAAAGGCGAAGAAGCCGTTTGCCACCCGGGCAGGATGCGCGCTTTCTCTCTACTATAAACTCCTATGATGATCGGATCCGCGCAGTGTGTGATGTACAATTAGCCATAATTCGGAGGGAAAGTGTTAAAAAGGCGTTAACCGGAGCCGGACTGATGACACGCGGAGACCGAGGGGTTTGTCTTACCGCTGCGACTCACTGAGGCCTGGGGACGAGGGGAGAAAGAGAGGAGGAGGAGGAGGCACCATCCTGCTTCATCAGTTTATCCATCCGTCCAACCCGATCCACTCCATCATCACCGCCTGTGTTCGTGCTGCTCTCGGCAGCTGGGTAAACCGCGCGCCTCTGTGCATTATTAACGCGCGCGGAACAGCCACGTGATCGCTTTACGCGCGTTAACGAGAGTAAAGAAGCGCAAAGAAAAGAAACATTTCTCTTTATTCTTCTTGTTTTTGCTTGAACTTTGTGAAGAAAGAGAACACAACAGTAATAGTACAGCATACGAACATTTATTTTTCGCTTTTAAATTATAATTTTGTTATTATAAAGAAAAAGGCGCAAATCCAGCGTCTATGATTGTGTAGTATATCTGTGTGCTCGGATTCTCTCTGTGCGTAAAACAAACGATGGAAAGATCTCCAATCAAGGCGCGCATTCATCAGCACATTCTCTACTACTGTGTGTGTGTGTGAGAGAGAGAGAGAGGGTGGTGGAGGGGGTGTGGCCTAGTGGGCGTGTCGGTGACAGCTGTTTGTTTTTTTTAAATCGTGGGCTGATGGAGACGTTGCGCTCTGATGGAGAGGGTTTGAGAGGCGCGCAGGGAGGAGGAGCGCATGTCGGGTTTCCTCTCAGCATCACTCTCTCTCTCTCTCTGTCTCTCTGTCTCTTTCTCTCTGTGTGTCTGTGCCACTGTGTCCGTGTCCCACACACACACACACACACACACACACTTACCGCAGTCTGTCCCCTCTCCAGGACCCGCCTGCTCGGCCACCGGCTACCGCAGGGCAGAAGACGAGATGTCCGCCAGCACGTCGCACGCAGAGCCCGCAGACTTCTCGGCTAGGACGGTGTACCTCAACCGGCCCCAGAGCACCAAGTTCTGCGACAACCATGTCAGGTGAGTCTTCATGCATTCATTCATTCATTCATTTATGTATCCATTAGGAGCCTATTAATGCTTCAGGAATAATGTAAATACAATATGAAGGCCATAAATACTTGCACACTTTTTTAAAAAGACCTTAAAATATACAGTAACTGTAAACAACACAGAACAGCATGCACACAACATATAACTACACACAATTTTATAGGATTTTATTCCCCTTTTATTACTATAATTTCCCCTTTGAATGTGTGCATACTGTTTATATTAGTTTGTTATATTAGTATATTAAAAATATTAAGGTATAAAAGTAACCTATTTATATATCAGGAGTTTTATCATAATTAAGATGAGAATGTCACGTGACCTGATTTGATTGACAGCTCCATCATCATCATTATTATTATTATTATTATTATTATTATTATAAAAAAACAGGAAATACAAAATAGATTAAAATATGATGTAACACTTATAACAATTAAATAACCATAAGAGTAATACAATGAATGCGCATATTTTGAAATAAAAAATGCATACATACATACAGTAAGTTTGTAAATAAATAATTAAATGGAACTTTACATAAAATTCTGCACTTTTTTACGTAATGTATTTTAATGTGACTTTGTGCATATTGTTTATATTACATTTAAAAGGCTTTATAATAGTTTTTTAAATATTTTATATTTAAAAGAAATAAAAATAATTTATATATAGAGAGAGAGAGTCCAAAAAAATTTATACAATATAATATTATATTGGGAGTTTTGGTATTATATGCGACATGTTTGATAGATCCAACATAAAAAAATGTAGATGGAACAACTTTTAATGTGGATAAAAAGATAAACGCACATCTAATTAAATGATTAAATAAATAGTAAATAATTTAAATGTTTATTACTAGAAACCACACACACAGTGAAACCGCTGTAATTCATTTACAGTAGTGCACTCTAATAAAGTATTTATTTATTTATTTATTAACTCTGCATGTTGTATTTATTGTCTTAAATATGGAATTTTTTGAATACATGGCCGCGGGAATGCAGTTATAGTTAGAATAATCTCGCTGTTGCACAGGAAGTGCTGAGGTCAGGGATATTCATGGCATTTTATTTACGCTTGCATTCAGCTAAGCTTGCTATTAAAGTACCGGCTACTTGGCTTCTCTCGGTCTCTGGTGAAAGACGAGACTCGATCTCCCCTCGCTTTTATTCCAGTTTTGTCATGCGTGAGTCCAGGCAGTGTGAGACAGTGTTGCTGCTGGTGGTATTAATTTATTATAATTATTATTGAGTTGATCTGTTATTAGTTAAGTTAAATTAAAATACATATAAATCCAATGGCTGCTCTCTGAAGAACCTAAAAACTTATAACAGAAGATTTGTGTAAAATGTCACTCTTAATTCCTGAGGGTAGTCCATGTGACGCTGCGATCGCCGCTGTGTTTTTCTTTTTTACACACCAAACTGCAAAGAAACACTGAGATAAAGATAAAACACAAGGGTTGCCATCATCAGTGGGTTTTTGTCAGTGCATTATTGGCTTATTTTCTTCTGGCCGTAGCAGAAACCACGTCTGTGAGGATAAAATGTCACCATAATGACGTGAATGTCAATTTCTGTAAATAGCACCTGTAAATTGGGCTCATACGCCATTGTTGTTCTTTTCACTTTTCTCCTTTCGCATCGTTTGCTCAGCCCTTAGATGGTCTCGGTAGGGCTCTGAGTAAGCCATATTTGTCTGCACTTAAAGAGCAAGGCGAGCCAGTTTATCGTTAGCGTTAGTTATGTTTGATGTAAAGTTCGATGATATAAATCTCCCCCAAGGGATTTCCCCAGTAAACACCCCCCCCCCACCTCAATGTATCATCCTGTAGAATCTGCAGCATCTCGTACTAATGGCGGCGTGTAGAAGATAAACAGCGCTCTTCACTCGACAGAGCAGTAAATGTATTTAACAGATTAAATATCACATGTCCTTATTTGGTTACAGAAATGAATGAAAGATTTCATGTGAGAGATTTCACTCAAAAAGCCGTTACTAGTGTTCTAGGATGACTTTTCAGCCACATAATACAGCTCAGCATTCTTTAGTGATATCTGATATTATTCCAGCTGAGTGTACAACAAAAGCTGGAAACTTCCATCTAGCGGTCTGTTCATGGGGAAAAAAAATCATCAAAAAAAAAAAAACCTGAATTGACATTTAAACAACTCCGATCTTGAACACACCAAAATAAAGAAAGGTAAAAATATGGTAAAGATATTAGACGAAATACTTCACATAAACATATGTGCTACATACAATGCCTTCAGGTCATACTGTAAATATTGTAATTACAAGCTGAATGAACATGGACGACACCACAAAGACGTAATTACAACTTATACACCTGAATGTTTTTACAAGAGCCCGATTTTCTGGCTTTTTTTTTTTTTAAATAACCGTGACAGAAAGTCATTTTTGTTTGTTGCAGATACGAGTGTGATTTAAAAGGTTCTTTTGCCACCCAACCCCCCCCCCCCCCCACACCACTTCCATGACTGGGACTCGAACCCAAGCCATGGCGGTGAGCATTAAAAAATATACTGACAAACATAGTGGCGAGAGAGTTCACTAGTCAAGCATGGACACACCAACAGAGCTCGGTGCTAATGCTAGTTAATCTTAGCTAAAAATGACCGAGCAAACCTTTAATCCAGCAAACAAAATGGAACCTGAATTATTTATTTACTTATTTATTTATGATTGTAAAAAAAATCAAGCAGCTGATGCAGCAAGAAGCTGAGGTAGTTTTGGTCATAGATCATATCCTCAACCATTTTCATATTAACTTCTATTCAATGTGGGTTGTTCACCATTTCTCTGCTCAGATATACACACACACACATGCATGCGCACGCATACGATCGATCCATCAGTTCCGTCTCAAGGATGGATTTTACCCTAAAAGGCTCTATTTCGGTTCCTGAAACGAGATTAGTGTGTGTGTGAGGGAGGTTTGCTCCTGAGTTTGATTGGATGAGTAAATGGAGAGGGATGCTGCGTGTGCGTGCATGTGCCTTCTGCTTCCTGTTCCTCCTCATGTCTGTCATGGTGCGCGCTCGACCCGCTGATCTCTCCTCGCTGAGTGGAAATTGATCTCCGGTAGATTAAAGGCGTGTTTATCCAAACCATGGTCCGCCTCCGTTATCTTCCTCTTCGCCTCCATGTTTTATTCACAGCAACGTTTCAGCTTCCTGACCTGTCAGCCTTACCTGTCAATCCCAGCGTCACCGTGGCAACATCACTGCAAAAGACAACATTAGATATAACAAAGGCTTGATTGACTCTCTCTCTCTCACTCACACACACACACACACACACACACACACACACACACAGCTGTATTAGCACAAGACTTACAGCTTGTATATCATACTAGTGTGGTTCTCCGTACGTGTGTGTTTGTATAGGTGTGTGTGTGCGCGTCTGCGATCAGATGAAGAGGATGATATCGTATGAGCTTTAGCCCGCACTCGGATATCAGAGCTAGACTTGCTGCACTTCCAGGTCAGCCCCGGAGCGGGTGTTTGATATCGTTGTGTTGGTTGCCGTGTGTGTTAGGCTGTGAACTCGCCTGCTTGGGTACGAACAGTGAGAACAGCGTTCTTGTGTTTACACAGAGAAGTAGCAAACACACCAACACACCACCTGTCAGACGTTATTCCGCTTATATAAGCCTCAGCTTTGATGAGTGTTGACACAGCGGTCACCTTGTGTCAGGTAAAACAGTTGCTAGAGATGCTAGAGAAAGAGTTTACCGATGCTGAGGGTCGTCTCATAAACATAGTGTTTAGTAACATCATACAGTATACACGGTTTACAGCAAATCCCTGACTTAAATACGAGTTCTGTTCCGGGATCACGTTCGTAAGTCAGGTTCATTCGCAAGTCCGACAAATATACAATGTAAAGCGTAAAAAAAAAAACATACAGGTTTGGTGTTTTGGTTCCGGATTATACTCTTGCGAGATGGACGCTATTTTATCTCAGAGCTGTATTAGACTGTGAACTCTGTCTTGTTGAGGATATTTCTGAAATTAGGACCATCAGGACTGATTAATTGAAACCGGTGAGGCCGACTCATTTCTCCTGCACGTCCACAAGCACACACATACAATATACCAGACCTTGGACATTTTATACATTTACTTAAACACTGCAAATATTCTGTATAATTGTAAATATTAGGAACTGGTGGACTGCAGTGTCTATTTTTAGTAGACTACGATTTGTTCATATCTACGAATGTCTGTAGAACCGCAGTCCGTTTGTATCTATGGAAATTTGTAACTTGAATGTTTGTAAGTCGGGGACTTACTGTATTCGCTTTTGTGTTTGGATTTACTGCCTAACAAGGGAGGAGAGAGACCTCAAATCTTCATGCTTCAGTCAAAGACTTGTTTATCATTCAAACCGTTAGCATGAAATGTGTCAAAATGGTTGGTGTTAAAGATGATAAGAAGACAAAATAACAGAACACCGTTATGAGAGTAAAAACTCCTTTTATTTCTCTATATAATCTCCTGCTACACTAATACACTAATATCTCAGCGTTTCACTAGTACTTGAATACCATCAAGGTAGAAAGTTTTCATGTCATGATCTGAAACGCTGGCCTCCCAGGAACTCCTTTACAGAAACTCCGCATTCCACATGTTTGGGACTTTAAAGTGTTGGAGAATGATTGTGTGTACAGTTCCACCAGACAGATGTGTATCTTCTGCAAATTGGTGAGAAGTTATTCATTGAGTTGAGTAAAAAGTGGTCATAAGCAGGGTTATTATACCATGATAACGGTTATGAACAAACAAACTCTAGAAACACCTAAAGTTTAGGCCACGCCACTTTAGGGTTTAAATGTACAGAACCAATAAAGATACAGATAACCTTTGAAGTCAAAATAGATTAAAGAGATCTTTTATCTCTTTAATGAGATAAAATGGCATTATGATAAACGTTTACTGTTGAAATTAGTGTCTGAGACAAAATGTTTTAATGAGTCATTTTAATTACACATTAAACTGTTTCCCCCACACATTTTTGGTTTTACACCAGATATTTCATCACAAGTCTTGAACACCTTTTTTTTTTTTTTTTACTTGAACACCTTTGATTTGGAGTGAATGTGTAGCAGAGTGGACTGCTCACTCAAATGATTTTTCCCGTTTTAGATAAGCCTCGAGACAGAGACTTGACCTCCGACCCTCATGTTGTTGTTTTTACTGACTTCAAGAGCGAACTGTAACGACTGTAAGACTATTTAAAATCCACTCAGTGGCGGTCAATAGGTGTAAAAGCTTTGCCAAGGTCCAACCTCGTATTTCTGGACTCTTTCTCTAAATCTGGACAGAATTGAGATGTCAGGGTGTTTTATTTTGGGTGGGTGGCTGCTACAAAAACACAAGCAGAAGCTTTTTCAAGGGACCTAAAGTGGGATTGAAGCGGAAATCGATTGGGAATCGAGCGACGGCAATGAGCAGCAAGCTATATTTAGATCTGCTCTGCTTTTAAGATGCGCAGAACAAGGCTGGTATAATGACTTTTTTTTTAACAGTAAGGTAGCACTTTAGATGTTTACTGATAGCAAAAGATTCGCCTCAGCAGGCAGGAGTACGAATTGTGAAACGCAGAACGTTGAGGAGATGAGATCGATGTTTACAAGATCTTCCTGTTCTTCTGCAGCACGACCAAGTATGGCATCCTCACCTTCCTGCCTCGCTTCCTGTATGAACAGATTCGGCGAGCTGCCAATGCTTTCTTCCTATTTATCGCCCTAATGCAGGTACAACTTGATATACACACACACACACACACACACACACACACACACACACACACACACACACACACACACACACACAAATTTACCCGTAAGTCAAAGTGTCTTGCAAAAATATGCATAAAGGATCAAACACTTGTGCTAATTTCAGAGAATTATTAATGACACAATGATGTCATAAAGTAGTATTACTCTCAACACCGAGAAACTGATTAGCTTCTGATAACAGCATGTACCAAAATGTTTTATTCCACAGCATTTAGTCAAGCTTCTCCTTTAATGTTAACATTAACATTGTTGGAGCATCCAGGAAACACGTTCCTATGTTTGTTCCCTTTCCAATCTTCTCTTTCTTAAGATTAATTGAAACAAACTAACAAAAAAAATCTTAGTAGCTTGTCATCTTTCTAAGAAATCACAAACTTGTCTGTCCTTTATCATGTGATAACTGTTACAAAACTTTTAATTTTTTTCTCCGCTATGTGTATTCGATGACTCTGAGGTTTGCTGCTTTTGTGAGCCGTGAACTGGCTGAACCGTGAACGGTCTCACTGTTCATTTTTGATATTTAACTATTTGTTTTCCATCTTTTAAAACTAAACGCTATTGGCTGATCGCCATCATGTGACCCGTTGTGTTAGAACAAGCCCTTATTTGTCCAGCAGAGTGGAATTCTTTCCTTCATGAATCCCTGCTTCTTAGGAAGTTGGGGACAGAGCGAGACGAATATCGGACATAGTAGAGACACCCGTGGAAGAGAGAGGTTTAAACATCTTGCTCAAGAGTCTACAAGTGGCAGCTGATGTAGCACTTGGGCTTGAACCTCTGACCTTCTGATCAGTAACACCGAGCTCCTGTTATGAGCATGTTCTACTGATCGGTAGAGTCTGTTTTTAACCAGCTCTAAATCTTTCCCTGAAACGATAGCTTTTAATTCCTACAGTACATGCGATTAGAAATCCGTCTGAGTGCCTCACGTCTGCGTGCTGCATCGTTCTCGTCGTCCCATTGATCACAGATGAAAGACGGACTCCGGTCAGATGAAAGCTAGATTCACAAAAGCTCTTTTTTTTTTCATTCACCCTTTTAGCACCAGGTTTAAATGTAGTGCTTTAAGAGTATCTAAAGAAAGAATGATGCTGTGTGTGAGTGTATCATGATGGAACTGTCGTGTGTGTGTGTGTGTGTGTGTGTGTGTGTGTGTGTGTGCATTCGCAGCAAATCCCTGACGTCTCACCGACGGGACGCTACACCACTCTGGTGCCTCTCATCTTCATCCTGACTGTGGCTGGGATTAAGGAAATTATTGAGGACTATGTGAGTAAGAGCGCCCTCTGGTGTGTGTACTGTAGGTGCATTCGAAATAGAGTACAGCATAGTGCAAGTGTTAAAAAACATCAATGAGTGGGTCGTGAAGTCACTCTTATCACCGAAAAGTTGATTATTTTGAACACATCATGTATCCAGAAGTGATTTATTGCTCCTTATTACACGTTATAGCAGCTATTAACATTTCTTCATCGGGCTCTCATTGTTTTTCTTTCAGGTGAACAAATTGTCATGTTACACAGAAAGAATAAAATGTGCAAATTACAACACACATAATGCATGAACTATAAAAACAAAGTTAGACAGATGCACTTGTGTACTCGCACTCTTTCACTTTATGTACTTCTGTCATCCGTCTGAAAAGGTGCATTGCATTGTGGGATGCATACGTAGTGCATACATGCTCATGTGCTTTGTGCCACAGTTCATTTACTGCCGAACAAAGGATTGGCAGGATGTTGGTGGTGCCCGGGTTGCCAGATTGGTTTAATTTTAAGACTAGCATATATTTTGAACATCAGTTGTATGGGTTTGATTTGAAGATTTAGCCTCACCAAGGTTCAGAGTTCGTGCTGAACTCTTGAGCAAAATCAGAATTAAGTCAGATCTCAGAATGACCCGTTTTTGAAGGAGGGGAAAAACATGGACGTCCCTGAGTTTAGAAAGAATGGGTTTATTCTTTTTATAGTTAGAGGTTAGAAATTATGAGCTTTATATATTAAATATGTATTTGCCGAATAAATATCTGTAAAAAAAAATAATAATTATGGATGTTTTGTATTAACCTGGCAGCCTCGTTAATGATCCTCTGCTTTTTTGCAAATTACCTCGAATTTCTTTTTTATGTCTGCAGAAACGGCACAAAGCAGACAACACAGTGAACAAAAAGAAGACAACAGGTTGAGTAATGTTTTTTGTGTGTGTGTTGTAGAGATTGCCTCCTTAAAAATAATGCATTATGGTCCACTAATCATGTTATTTAATCTTTTTTTCTCCAGTGTTGCGCAATGGCACATGGCAGACTATCATCTGGAAACAAGTAACCTGATCCCTCTAATTCTTTTACATCCTCTCTGTTCATCTCTCCTTCCCTCTTTCTGTCAGTTTGTCTTGCTTCTCTCATTTCATCCATGCCTGCTGTAGATGCAGCTCGTTTAGTCACGTTTCCATCACTGGCTCCAAGTGCACAAGTCTGTCTGCTCACATTCTCCATTTTCTCTCTGTCTTTATCTTTTTGCTCTTCTTGTGTCGATGAGTGTGTCTGCGTGTCTCTCCTCCTTCTATTTCTCATACTTGTTCTCATTCTGGATCTCCCCCTCCCTTCATGCTGTCGCAATGCTGCACCTGCCCACTAGGTGGCAGTGGGAGACATAGTGAAGGTGACCAATGGGCAGCATCTCCCCGCTGACATGGTCATAGTGTCCTCCAGGTCAGCAACACAGTGTGTGTGTGTGTGTGTGTGTGTGTGTGTGTGTGTGCGGTACAAACAGAGAGAAGTTCAGACTAGCAAGTGACAAGACTACTGCTGTTGTTGCTTGTTTGTTTGGTTTGGAAATGTAATTGGAAACTAATGAAATGTCGGACCAGAGGCACAATAACATCGGCCCCAGGAATCATTCCAGACATTTGTTTAAATATATTGCTTTAGCTTTAAATCGTGCCTCTGTGTCCAGCATGTAGTTAAAAACTAAACGGTTTGCATGATGCTTTATCACTTGCTAGTGTGATGCAGATTGAGTGCATGGTTGAGGTATATGTCTGTGTGTTTGTTTTTTATACATTTGTGTTTTTAATCATATGTTTCTGTGTAATTGACAAAAATGTTGCCAAGACATATTTTTTGCCTGGTCCAAATGTACGCAGGTATTTTTTCAGCCATGTTGGCCAGTCAGAAGCTATGTTTGCTAATGAGAAACCATGTTGGGTAGTCAGGAGCTTTGGTGACCAATGAAGTGCCATGTTGGTCAATCAGGAGCCTTGCTGGACATCAGAAGCCATGTTGGCCAATAAGAAGCCATGTTGGCCAATGACGATACATGTTGGCCGAAGAGGAGCCATCTTGGCCTATGATTAAATATGTTGGCCAATCAGGAGCATGTGAGCCAATTAGAAGCCATGTTGGTCTATGATGGGACGTGTTGAATTGTCTGAAGCTATATTGGCCAATCAAAAACAATGTTGGTCAATCAAATGCCACACCTAAAAAAAATTAAACAAAGGAGCCATTGGCACATACGCTGACAGGCTAAACACTCCATTTTTCCCGTCTACACATCTACATTGAAAACCATGTTTAGAAATACCTTCATCATGGAAAGAGTTTATAACCTAAAATAGTATGTGTGCAGACAAAAGGGTAAAACGCATAGACAAGTGTTAAGAAGTAAAAATGTGATCTGTACATGTGGACTAGGCATGAATTTGATGTTTGCTTCTGTAGTTTTGCACCAAGCTAGAAATCTAATTAACTAACAAGTACTAAAAATCTTTCTCACCCAAATTCTATCAATTTTCCTTACTGCTCAAAGCTGATTTATGCTTCTTTGTCAAGTCTTTGCTGTAGGTCTTACAAAGCCACTCCATAGCCTGACATGCAACTCCCCAAAAATGTAACTACAGTACATATCGAGGTGACAAATATGATCAGTCCACGTGGTAGCAACGCAGTTCCAGCTTCATGTGCATTTCCATTTTTGACTTGCGTTGAACCTTGTCCCACCTCCTCTGACGTCTTCTCTCATTTCTTCTTTACAGTAATTTCAGCAAAACATAACTATTGTTCAAAATCTATTAGCTCCAACTCCACTAATTTTCAAGCACCATTATTTGTAGTACATCAAAAACTCTCACCAGGGGCGAAGAGACTTGGCACAGTGGTATAGAAACTCTAGTGCCAACTGACTAATTCCAGAGCAATACAGACACGCCAGTATAAATGCTCATGACGTCATAGGCCACACTGGAGCCTCTGCATAGACCCGACACAGAAGCATACAACAGGCCTTATCCTGAATGTTTTTTTAAGTAACATAGTTTAGCTTAGCAAAAACAATAGAAGCACAGGTATGAAATCTCAGACATGCTGTACTTAATAAAAAAAAATATTACTTGTTAGTTAAAGTAACTTCATAGCTACAGTTAAAAACTAAAAACAGTCACTAAGAATGTCATGGTTGATTAAAGGAAAAGTGTTGTATTAATGAAATCTGTTACTTTCAGTTAGAAAGCTTAAGTTGGATGGATTTAAGTGTGATCTCCTGTTAAAAGAATGAAAAATGTCTATTATGCCAATACATTGGTGGTGTGTAACATGGTGTGAATGCACTAATAACTTATATTCTGTTAAAATTATATAATAATTTTGTTGTTTCTTTCACAGTGAACCTCAGGCCATGTGTTACACCGAGACCTCAAACTTGGACGGAGAAACCAACCTGAAAATCCGTCAAGTCAGTGAAAGGATTTATATTAGCCAGTGTGTGTTTATGTTTATGGTGTCTTTTTGGTAACTAGCTCCTCAAACAAAACTCCACTGATCCTCACCTTAAACAAAATAATTTAAACTTTATCTACAGTTTTGTATCAGTAAGTGTTGATTAGCCAGCTAATGATAGCTAGTTTAACTAGCATTTAATTTTAGTTATGGTAGCTAGCTAGCAAAGTTAGCTAGTGAGTTATTCTAGCTACAGTATAATAATTGCTACGTTTGCTAAATTTACTAACTAAAGGTTAACATTAAGTACAAACTACCTAGCTAGCTATGTTAGCATATTGGTAAGTTAAACCATTGATAATTTTAGGCTTTAAGTCTTTGTGAGGTAAAATTAATTTGAAAGTTATTTGCAGACAATGTTTGAACTGTGTTCTTTTATATTAGCATATACAATACATTCTTTCAGTGGTAGCTTGCTAGCTGCAAGAATGCAGGTACATATTACAATCATAATAATAATAATAAATTTTATTTATAAGCGCCTTTCAAAACTCTCAAGGACACTGTAAAAAACAATCATTATACATGTGGAATAACAAAACAAAGGGGGGGGTGATAAATAAATAAATAAATAAAATAAAAGTACAGAAAACAATGAATTCAAAGAGAATAAGCTCGAGCAAACAGAAATGTTTTGAGTCTGGTTTTAAAGAGAGAGAAGGAATCTAAGTTACGGATGTATGGTGGGAGGGAGTTTCACAGAACGGGAGCAGAGCGACTGAATGCTCTACTCCCCATAGTACTGAGACGGGCAGAGGGTGCGACCAGGCGAATGGAAGCAGATGATCTGAGAGATACTGTAACTCCTTACAGTGTGTGTGTGTGTGTGTGTGTGTGTGTGTGTGTGTGTGTGTGTGCATTGTGGCTAGTCAATCAACCAAATAAAAATTTTGTAATATATACCACATCACATATTCACGAGATATGATTTTTGTCAAATAAATAATTGATAATAAAATAATAATAAAAGGTGTGTGTATATGTGTGTTGTAGGGTCTCTCTCTAACAGCCAGTTTGCAGTCTGTAGAGGAGCTAATGAGTCTGTCTGGTCGGCTGGAGTGTGAGGGACCAAACAGACACCTTTACGACTTCACTGGCACATTGCGACTTGACAACCATAAGTATGTGCACCCTTCATCTCATTGTTAATAGTCATACAAACATTCATAACTGTAGATAGTATTCTCGCTCTCTCGCTCTCTCACACAAACACACGTTATATACATATACACGATATATATATATACACACATACTTAGTGACTATTACATTTTCTCTTTTACAGTCCAGTTCCTTTGGGACCGGACCAGGTGTTACTCCGGGGAGCACAGATTAGAAACACGCAGTGGGTTGTGGGAATCGTTGTCTACACCGGCCATGACTCCAAACTCATGCAGGTAAGTCCATAAAAGTTTTTTTTCCACACAAAAAGGCCATTAGAGGAAACAGGACAGGAGGCATTGGTTACCTTGGTAGTGTCCACTCTACAAGCCTCTGAGGCAGTGTTATGATCTGAGGTTGCTTCAGTTCCTCAGCTTTGGGCTCAGCAACAATAAAATGAAGTCAGCTGATTACCTGAATGTACTAAATGACGAGGTTATCACATCTATGGAGTTTTTCTTCCCTGATGGCACAGGCATTTTCCAGGACTCACGTTGTGTTCTGAGAGTATGAGGAATAATTTCCACGAGAGTGCTGACCTCAACCCTGTTGAAAGTCTTTGTGATGTGCTCGAGAAGACTGATTCGATTCTCCCATCATCAATACAAGATGTCAGCCAAAACTTAATGCAGCACTGAATGGAAATAAATGTTGTGAAGGTTGTTGAAACAATGCCATGGTAAATGCGCTTTGTAATCCACAGTAAATGCACTCTTAGTGCGCGCGCCTTTCTTGGCACAGCAGCGTATTACTCACAGCGTCGTTAAGAATTTACTCGGCTGTTAATAACAGCGTGATTTAACTTTCCCAATATTCTGTCTCGCGCAGAACTCCACTAAGGCTCCTCTGAAGCGCTCCAACGTGGAGCGTGTGACTAACGTCCAGATCCTGGTGCTTTTTGGGATTCTACTTGTGATGGCGCTGGTGAGCTCTATCGGTGCGGCCATCTGGAACAGGCAGTACAAGGATGTGGAGTGTTGGTACCTTTCGCGTACAGGTACACACACGCCTCAACAGTCAACATGCACATGCACGCTCAACACAAAGACATTTCAGTAAGCGGTTAGTGTGTGTGTGTGTTTGTGTGCTATTCTATAGATGACATCTCTCTGAACTTTTGGTACAATCTGCTGACCTTCATCATTCTGTACAATAACCTGATTCCCATCAGCCTGCTGGTCACCCTGGAGGTCGTCAAGTTCACACAAGCCCTTTTTATTAACTGGGTGAGCATGTTAGTGTGTATGTATTTCAATAAAAAAAAATTTAAACCATCCATAATGTATTTTAAGCCCATTTATTAATGTTTAATTTTTATTTTAATTCAAAGGTGTATGTATATTTTTTTTTTCAAATGTACTTTTATTACAGCTTATCTGAACAAAATATTGAAACATAAGCTGTAGTGATCATTTTTCATATTTGTGTTTGCACTGTACTACCTAATTCTCCTCATGTCATTCAGGACAGGGAGATGTACTATGCTGAGACGGACACGCCCGCCATGGCACGCACATCCAACCTGAACGAAGAGCTTGGCCAGGTGAGACGAAGCTCCAAATCATGCATTTATCAAACACTTCTTATCACATAATTTTTTGTCTTTCTTCATTTGAAACCCATCTTTCTTTCTATCTCATTCTCCGCCCTCACGCTCTCTCTGTCTCTCTTTCAGGTGAAGTATCTGTTTTCTGATAAGACCGGCACTCTCACCTGTAACGTTATGCACTTTAAGAAGTGCACCATCGCCGGGATCACATACGGGTAAATCTTCAGCGTAATGCTTTCATATTTATCGTCCCTCGTCGCTGAAACTGCATGAGCATCCATTTTCAGGCTTTGTTAGCTAAAAGCATATTGACCTGTTGAAAAGTGTATGTGTGTGTTTATATTTGTCTAGAAATCATTGATTTATTAGTCTATCTGCAGGCACTTTCCAGATCTTGACACCGATCGATCCATGGAGGATTTCAGGTCAGGAGCCATTCTGTCTCTATAGCGCAACGAACTCCGAGCTAAGCTAAAAGCACAATCATTTTTAATTTTTGTACTTCACTAAATTTCTCTCTTGTTCTCTGTTGACCATCTCAGCCACCTTCCCGCCAGCAACCAGAGCTCCACAGAGTTTGATGATCCTGCTCTCATTCAGAACATAGAGAAGGATCATGTGAGTGCTCCTCCGTTATGACCTCATCATCATCACGCAATGTAAACATCTTATCTTATTTTATAAACCATCTTCTCTTCTCTGGGTCCTTCCCCCTGTAGCCTACTTGTCCTCAGATCTGTGAGTTTTTGACCATGATGGCTGTGTGTCATACCGTGGTTCCTGAGCGAGATGGGAACCAGATCATATATCAGGCCTCCTCACCAGGTGTGTCACCCAATCACTACACTTCATCTAATCACATGATTGGGTCAATCTTTAGACTCCAACAAACCCAGGCCCTTGACTCCTTGACGATGTTATTAATCCAGACATCAGTTCTGATATGATGGATTTTGTCTGTACCGCCTGCTGGTTTTTGTGGTTTATCGATTGTACGTTCATGTTGTGTTCAGATGAAGGAGCGTTGGTTAAAGGAGCCAAAAGCCTGGGCTTTGTGTTTACAGCAAGAACCCCAGATTCAGTCATCATAGATGCGGTCAGTGTATTTTCACACCTTAAATGATCAAGTGTATAAGTGTACTGTAAAATAATACTCTGTAATAAGTGTTTCAAATTTCATATGGAAAATATGAAATATAAAATTTGCCATCTTTGTGACATTTGTTTGTTTTCTTTGAAACAGCGTGGAAAAGAGTTGTCTTTTGAGCTGCTTAACGTTCTTGAGTTTTCCAGGTAAGAACACAGCGGTTCATCATACACAAATTATAAATAACTATAAACAGTATTGTACAATACTGTATAAACACTACATATAGAGTAAATACTATTTAAAAGCTGTCCTGAGGCAATGGTCCAACTTTAAATGGAACTGTCAGGCACAGATACCATATCTCTGTTACTAATGATTGTCAGGCACAGAGGCCACGCCTCTATCACTATGACTGGCAGGCACAGAGGCTGTGCCACTTTTAATGGAACTGATCACTATTGACTAATGAGCCCACAGGTTATGCCTCCATCATTATGATTGACAGGCACAGAAGCCACACCTACATCATTATGATGACTGGCACAAAGGCCACGTCTCCATCACTATGAACGACAGGCACAAAGGCCACTCCTCCATCACTATGACTGACAGGCACAGAGACCATGGCTTTAATTAATTGATCACTATTGACTGACGGGGCACACAGGCCACGCCTCCATCATTATCACTTAGAGGCACAGAAACCACACATACATTATTATGACTGACAGGCACAGAAGCCACACCTACATCATTATGACTGACAGGCACAGACGCCACGCCTCCATCATTATGACTGACAGTCACAGAAGCCACGCCTCCATCATTGTGACTGACAGACACAAAGGCCATGCCGCCATCATTATGACTGACTGGCACAAAGGCCATGCCTCCATCATTATGACTGACAGACCACATCACTTTCTTCTCTTTACATGCCGTTTTCTTGATCGCAGCAACCGCAAGCGCATGTCAGTGGTGGTGCGAACCCCGACAGGAAAACTGCGACTGTACTGCAAGGGAGCGGTGAGTTCTGAAACACTTTCACGCTGAACACTAATTTCATGGCACAGCTCAGAGTTGATGACCTCATCCCATCGATGTTGCAGGATAACGTGATCTTTGAGCGACTGCATGAAGCCTCCCAGTATAATGACCTGACCGTAGCTCACCTCGAGCAGTTTGCCACTGAAGGTGTGAAGATCTTTCTACATCCATCTTCCTTCATCTCTGGCCTCAACACCGCCTGTGCGTCTAATATTTATGATCTGTGTTTCCTGGCAGGATTACGGACTCTGTGCTTCGCATACGTGGATCTGGAGGAGAGCGCGTATCAGGAGTGGCTGAAGGAGTACAATCGTGTGAGCACAGTCCTGAAAGACCGAGCACAGAAACTGGAGGAGTGCTACGAGCTGCTGGAGAAGGTTATCTCACCATCATGCAGCTATATGGTGCACTTTAAATAGCGAGACTTTTAGCTTTCACACCTCTAGGTCATGGAGACTTAACTCAGGGAATATATACAAAAACAGTTCAGTCTTGCAAAAGACATGCTTGTCACTAGAAATCCTCTGATCTACAGTAGAAGGTCGCTCCATACAGGGAAACTTTACATCTCTGTGCTGCAGCTTTTGGCCAACTGGGGGCGCTCTAGTATTATGTATCTTTCGTAGAAAAAAAAGATACAGGGCAGGAGAAAATGCACTCACTCAACTCTTAACTCCAGTTTATTGAAAAGACACTTACTGTACCTGTACTTTATTACAGCACACACTCCTGAGATCCTGTTTAGAGTATTCACACACATGTACACATGTATATTATTCAAGATAGTGGTTAGTGGGATATGTATGTGTGTGTGCGCGCGCACTAGGACTTCTTCCCAGATCCCAGATGAGCAGCTGAAGGGTGGGGGGCTTAAACCGCAGCAGGGATAATTACCTGCACCAGTCTGCCAAGAGCCTCGTAAAGCTAGAGTCAACAACACTACCATGTTACCAACACACACACACACACTGTCTCTCTCGCTCTGTTTCTCACGCACACACACACTTAGACACACACACAACAAAGACAAAGAATGATGGCAAAGTGGAAAAGTCAAGGCACTTATATTAAGCATTAAGTGAGGAATTGAACACTGTGTGTCACGACATTCAGGGAAAATAATCAACCAGGTGAGACGATGAAGCAGCGTTACACTTCTACTGTCAACCTTACAGGTTTCATTATACAACAATATGCGATCCTAGGGATTAGTTTCTTTTTTTGCATTTAACATTTTGGAAACAAGTTACGAGGATGATGAAAATTTCTGTCGGCTGCACCGCTTAATCAGCGCTTTGCGTTTGAAACTACAACTCCAGTCTCTGCAGTGCAGGTGTGAACGTGTTACATCAGTTAGTTTGTAACTGCGGTGCGAGTAAAAATGGATGTTCCACTTCTGATTTGCACAAAAGAAGAGCAGAGTGGTACCTGGTGACTTTATTTATCAAAGACTTTGTGTAGCAGTATGGACAAAATGTTTTGTTCAGAAAAATATGAGAAGTTAAAGGAAGGTCACACAAATGTTAGCTGTCAAGAAGGAGCCGGACTCCTGCCAATCTGCCAAACTTTCTGCAAAAGTGTCATTTTTAGGTGTTTTAGCATCTTCCCTATAGTCTTGATCTCGATTCATCGGGACTTTCACCTGTTTGGTCCCCTGAAATCAGCCCTACGAGGACGAAGATTCATTTTGGATGAAGACAGCGTTGTGTTTGTGACTCGCAGCTCATCCTAAAACATATTTTAATGAAGGAATCCAAAAGCTTGTTTTATATATATATATATATATATATATATATATATATATACACACTACTGTTCAAAAGTTTTAGATCACTTGCACATTTCTTTGTTTTTGTTTAGTGATTTATTTTCTACATTCTACAACAATACTGGAGATTTCAAAACTATAAAATAACACATATGGAATTAGGTAATTACGTAACAACAAGAAAAACAACAGTTAGTTGTTATTTTAAGACACAGAGGTCGGCCTTTCTGTAATAGTTCTTGCAAGAACAGTATTGTCAAGTGCATTTGCAAAATCCGTCAAGCACCATAATGAAACTGTCTCTCATGAAGGCCGTCCCAGGAGGACGAGACCAAAACCTCCCTCTGCCGCAGACGAGAAGTTCATTTAGAGTTATCAGCCTGAAAAATGACCAATTAACAGCAGCTCAGATTAGAGGCGTTATGAAGTCTTTACAGAGCAGAAGTAGCAGAAACATCTCAATATCAACTGTTCAAAGGAGATTAATGCATTTTTTGGACGCCTTCAGCATTCCTTTACAATGTAGAAATAAATAAAAATCAGGAACCATCATGGAGTTGTGACTACACACCTAATATTGGGTAGGTCCTCCCTTTTGTCACCAAAACTGGGACTGTGTGTTCTGACTCCTTTCTATCAGAACCAGCGTTAACCTTTTCAGCAATAGCTCTTCTATGGGATCGGACCACATGCGGCAGCTTTCACTCCCCGCCGGTTTCCCCATTTTCCTTCCTTGGATCACTTGTGGTACGTCCTGACCACTGCAGACCGAGAACATCTCACACGAGCTGCAGTATTGGAGTTGCTCTGACCCAGTCATCTAGACATCACAATCTGGCGCTTGTCAAAGTCACTCACATCCCTTACGCTTGCCCATATTTTCTGCTTCCAACTCCAGGGGGGGAAAAAAATCACATTTCACATGCTCCCTAATATATCTCACCCATTCCAGCTGCCACTGTAACGGGATATTGTAACTGTAGCTACTGTAAGAAGGTCCAAATTGTGATGTCTAGACAACTGGGTAAAAAATGCAGCTCTTGTGGGATGTTTTCAGTCTGCATGAAAAAGCCAAACGTGTTCCAAGGAAGGAAAAGGTCAATGGAGGCTACGTGAGTGAAGGATCTAATGAATAGTCAAATCTAATAGAAGAGTTCCAGTAGGTTGAGCTGCTGAAAAGGTTAACGCTGACGCTGAGTCACAAAATGCATCACTGTTTTGGTCCAAAAGTGGGGACCAACTCAATATTGTTTGTGGTAATAATCATATGGCTGATTTCTGTGTGTGTGTGTGTGTGTGTGTGTGTGTGTGTGTGTGTGTGTGTGTGTGTGTGTGTGTACATATCATTCTAGCCATTTTTCTGTCACTTTTCATATCTTTTTTCTGTCTCTCTTCTTTCTCCCACAGGACCTCTTGTTGCTCGGTGCCACGGCTATAGAGGACCGTCTGCAGGCAGGAGTCCCCGAGACCATCGCCACTCTCATGAGAGCCGACATCAAGATCTGGGTGCTGACTGGAGACAAACAGGAGACCGCCATCAATATTGGTGTGTATTTGTGTGTGTGTGAGAGAGAGCGAGAGACTCTGATGTATTAGCGTACTAGTCTTTATGGCGCCATGTGCATGATATAAGCGGGTTGGACATGAAGCTACAGCATAATAATCAATCCTAACAGGAGCTGTCCTGTGTATTGTTACCCCGCTGTTGATTATTATTACCCCATGACTACCCGTGCTGTAGCGGTGCCCTGTTTGCTTACACCCCAGCGCGCTCGAGTTCTTTAATCCGAGGGTGTGTGCAGTCTTCCTATAACAGCCCGACTCAGACATGTGTTCCAGCTTTAAGGCAAACATTGGGATTCTAGTGCGGTCTTTCTAATATGTTACGGTTTCCATAGCAACCACGGACGTTCCACGTAGTCCACCATTTGTAAGTGTTGTCTTTTTGTTATAGGTTATTCCTGCAGATTGGTGTCTTACGGCATGTCCCTCATCATCGTCAACGAAGACTCTCTTGATGTGAGTGTTGTCTGAACTCTCAGTGTGTGTGTGTGTGTGTGTGTGTGTGTGTGTGTTGGTAAAGCAGGGTGTGGCATACAGAGGTGGGTGTGTTCCTTTGTTTCTTTGTGCAGGTGAGGGTAATTAAAGTGTCTGGTGTCATCGGGGAGAGCGTGTCGAAAGACAGTGAGACGAGCTCTCACTATCACACACACTCTCACACACGCATTTGTGTGTATTCAAGCAGGTCATGTACACACATTTTGCGTTGTGTAGAGTGGATTAGCAGAAACAGTCATTACATTACAGGGTTACAGAGAGCAGCGCCGGTGTGTGGAACAGACTTATTACACATACACACACACACATACACACACACACACACACACACACACACATACACACATACACACGCGATGTATGTGCATCAGCTGCTTCATTTGTTCTCTATATCCATTAGAATGGGTATTTGACAATTGGTGATGTCATCGTTACATCATTATATTTTCTTTCTGAATACAGTGTCTGTAAATCTGTGTGTGTGTGTGTGTGTGTGTGTGTGTGTGTGTGTGTGTGTTTATGGGGTGATGAGTGAGCGGTAATACGATCTGCCTTTTCTGCTCCATCTCGTCAAAACACACTCTGGCAGCAAAGCCTCCTGGGTAAACATGGCAGCCATGACGAAGACTGTGCGACAGGTTCCATCTGTCACTCTGCCGTCTTTCTCCCACACACACACACACACACACACACACACACACACACACACACACACACACACACACACACACACAGATCGGGCAAACCCTTCACACAGCTGCTGTCCTTGTAACACAGTTGTTCTTGTCCAAACAGTTTCGTTCTGGTTCTTTCTGCATTTCTTTAATTGTTTGATGACCATCTCACACACACACACACACACACACACACACACACACACACGCACTCTGCAATCCTATCAGTAACTGTTTCATCCTGTTATCCTGTGTAAGCTGTGTTAACACTCAAGCCGATGGAAATACCCTACAACTGTATTAATATATATATATATATATGTGTGTGTGTGTGTGTGTGTGTGTGTGTGTGTGTGTGTGTTCGACCCGCCGCTTCTTTGTGTAGAAAAGGGCACGATGGTAATCCGACCCTGGCTTTGAATGAAGAAGGCGTCTGGTGATATGTCACAGCAGTTGGCATTAACTTCTAATAAGTGTGTGTATCCCAGTGTGTGTGTGTGTGTGTGTGAGTGAGAGCGTTCCTACAGTAAGTGTGTATGTATTTGCTAGGTTAATTTGTGTGTGTGTGTGTGTGTGTCAGATTTTTTCCCTTGTCACTCTAAATATATAGCTGATAAGAAGTGAAGAGTTTTGAGAACCACCGGCAACTGTACCAGTGTGTGTGTGTGTGTGTGTGTGTGTGTGTGTGCGCACTTTATTGTTTTCCCCTGTGTGTTACGTGTGTGTGAACATGTATTTTAGTCTGTTCCCAGCCTCAAAGCTGCTGAAAATAACATTTAACTTGGATCATGAAACTGACTTGCGAGTCGTGTCCAAAAATGGAGAGCTCATGTACGCAAGTCTGAGCACGGAGAGGTGTGTGTGTGTGTGTGTGTGTGTGCGCGCAACACCGTGAATTGTGCATTGTAATGACATTGTGATGGATTATAACTGCGCTCTGCACTGTGTTTTCACTTACTGTAGATACACACACACACACACACACACACACACACACACACCACTGTATGGCTTAAATCTGTCCTACACCCTAAATAAAGTATTTTTTTTAAGTATTATGATTCATCAAAAGCACAGAAAATCACTTTATGATCATTTTATAAAATGTTGCAGATTTGATTCTTTTTAGTCCCTAATAAGGTAAAGAGCAGATAAGTAGTGTGTAAAAGTTTGTACACCCTTTCAGGGAAATAGTGTGATAAACGTACCTTGAACGGTACCTTGATAAGAATATAGCACACACAGGGTGTTCAAGTCAAACTGGGACTTTTAATTGTAACAAAACAACATTATGGGAATTATTAAAATTTCTCTTGATATAATCTCCTACTACACTAATGCACTTGAACCAGTGTTTCACTAGTGATTGGACACCATCACGATCGGACTGCATGTCTGAAACGCTGGTCTCCCAAGAACATGTGGAAATGCCTTTGAGCGCGGTCAGGACTGTACGGGGGATGTGACAGTAACTTCTGGTCAAGTTCCTGCAATGTGATTGTGTTGGTGAATCATTGTGTGTGCAGTTCACTCAGATTGATGTGTCTCTTTTTTCTGCAAGGTGGCAACAAGTTATGAGTAATTTTTTTAAGGATCAGGTGTTCCACCCTCTGAATGTTAACGGGAACGACTGCAGTGGGCTCCGAACCATCTCGGCCAGGATCGATCATATGTTTTAAAGCGACTTCAAGCTCAGTACAGTGATGAGACTTTAAGCCTTGTAATTACATTAACAGCGTTTGACAGACGCCCTTATCCAGAGCGACTTCTGTTTTATCACATTATATCACATCATATCTGAGCAGCTGGAGGTTAAGGGCCTTGTTCTGGTGCTGGGGTTTATCATTTTTTATAATGGGGCAATTAAATGATTGCGCACATACACTTAAAAATAAATAAATAAATAAATAAAACTTAAAAAATAAATAACTAAGCTGCCAGGGGGGGTGCAGTAAATGTACAACATGCATCAGTAAATTATAAATTGTTAAATATGAACAGTATTCCTGTATAAACCTGGGCTATAGATACCCGACAGTGGCACGAGATCACTTTTTGTCCAGTTGATGGTATAACCTGACAATCTACCGAATGAATTAATTAATTCCAACAAATTAGGAACTGATTTTTCTACATTTTGCATACATAACAGTATGTCGTCAGCATATAAACTAATCAGTGTTTCAGTGCCACCCACTGTTAGGCCTTCAATATCAGGGTGACCTCTGATTTTTAAGGCAAGCGGCTCCAGTGCAATAGCAAAAAGAGCAGGTGAAAGAGGGCAACCTTGTTGAACCGAACGATGTAGAAGAAATGAAACTGACTTATCACCGTTGGTTATAATTGAGCATACTGGACTTTTATAAATAATTTTTACCCAAGAGATTAATAATTCACCAATGCCAAAACGCCGCAACGACTCAAGCATATATGGCCATTCTATCTGGTCGAAAGCCTTCTGTGCATCTAGGGATACAATAGCTGTTTGATTATTCATGCCATGATCTGCGTATATTGTATTAAGTAGTCGTCTGACATTAAAGAAGGAAAACCTTCCTGGAATAAACCCAGTCTGGTCAGGATGAATAATAGATGTAAGATATTTACTCAATCTGTTTGCTAGCAACTTTGTGATAACTTTTCTGTCAACGTTTTGAAGAGCAATTGGCCTATAATTGGCGGGGTCACTGTCTTCTTTTCCTTTTTTCAGTAAGAGACAGACATTAGCCTCGTACAAGGTTTTGGGTAATTTCTTCTCTTTTGCGGAATGACAAATCATTCTAAGTAATAATGGAGTTAGTAAGTCTGAAAATGCTTTGTAATATTCGCTAGAAAATCCATCAGGTCTCGCAGCCTTCCCGGAAGGAAATGATTTAATCACCGAAAGTAGTTCTTCCTTGGTAAAATCAGAGTCCAATTCTTCCCTAGCCAAATCGCTGAGCCTTGGATTATCCAGAGAGTCAAAAAAGATATCTAGGTCAGATTGTGTGACATTACATTTAGAGGAATAGAGGTCACTATAGAACTCTCTAAACTTGTTGTTGATGTCCTTAGGGTTGGTAAGCAAAACACCTGAATTTGATTTAATTCTATAGATTGACCGAGTAGCTTGAGAGCCTCATGTGTTCAAGTGTTAATGTCAATCTTTTTTACACCTTCATTCACCAGAAGTTTAATCACATGTTCCCGGTTTGACTTGAACACTCCTTGTATTATGTTACAAGGAATAAATTCCCTGTTTAAGTCATTTCTTCAGCATGAGTGTGCTGCATTGCTGAACAAACCAAGCAGAATCATAGGGAAGTGTATACTCTTTAGAACTCAAACACAGCGATTATAAAATACATATTAGAAAAATCACATGATTACATTGCTGTAACTTGACTTTGTTTAAACACACTTCCAATGCAAGTTCAGTTTATTCTTTAATTAAATGTGTTAATTAATCTTCGTCAAGTTTCTTAAGCTGAAGAATTCAAACTAGTCCACTAGATAGGGAAACTTGTAAGACCAAGTTAAAGTCATGAAGAGGAAGTTCAAAGGCTTAAGACATTCTGTAGTACATTAGAAGTACAGAAACAGTTACTCTTTCACCATTAACCCTCCCCCACCACCACCACCACTCGCACACTTTTTTTCCACACACACACTTTTAGTCCCGTACACTTGTCTGATCATTTAGCGCTGTCGTATCTGTGCATCCGTTGGCGTTTATTATGTTTTGCCCTCCCTTTTCACTGGAAAGGTGGCTGTGAGCTGGAATTTCTGATCAATCAGATAAACAACTCAATAAGCACACACACACACACACACTCTCTCTCTCATGTTCAGGAAGCGTGCACTATATCCAGGCTGATCTGAGGATAGAGATTGGAGCTTCGCTTAAGCGAATCCCAGATTCCAGTCTGTCCTGAGACCCAGATAGCGAGAGAAGTGGGCGGAGCCAGGAGGGAGATATGCTAACTATGGTCATGGATGTTGGAAATGACCTGACGGTTGCCGTGGCAATGGCACGCACTGACTTGGAAAGGGTTCAGGTGGTCAGTCAAGTGCGTGTGTGAAAGCGTGTGTGTGTGTCAGATGGTTTTCATTACAGTCACAAGTATAGGAAGTACTTTTACTTTATTAGGCATTTCGTCTAGTTATGAAGAGCCGCATCTGGAAATGGCTTCCAGACACAAGACGATAAATATGTAAACGCACACACACGCGTGCACACACACACACAGAGTGAAAATGACTGAGACATACACACTCTCACTCATTCTCTGTACTACTTATCCTGAGGCTAATTAGCTGGGATAGGCGCCAGGTATTCCACGACCTGTACAGGATAAGCGGTAGTGAGTGAGAGAGTGTATTTGAGTGTGCATACCGCAAATATCTGATATAGCTATAGGATCTCGTGTGAATGTGTGTGTGTGTGTGTGTGTGTGTGTAAGCACTGATGTGTGTATTTTGTGTCCTGTAGGCGACGCGGGCCACTCTGATCGCTCACTGCTCCTCTCTGGGCGACTCTCTGGGCAAGGAGAATGACTTAGCGCTCATCATCGATGGCCAGACGCTTAAATACGCGCTTTCGTTTGAAGTGCGTCAGGCTTTTCTCGACTTGGCACTGTCCTGCAAGGCTGTTATCTGTTGCAGGTATATACACACACACACACACACACACACTTTGTAAGTTCCGTAAATCTGAGTGGTATCACAGATTTAGTTAAAACACATACTCACTATTTTATATACAGAGCCTACGTTTTTAATTAGAACCAAAGTAATGGCACCCCGGACAAACCCGCCACAGTGACTGAATGGCATTACTGGAAAAAAAAATTCCAGCTCAAAGTAGTTCAGGCATGTTACTTAATCCATAGCCGTGTCTCGGATACACTCTGTAATTAACCGATTAGCATTTGACTCTGACAAGCGTTTGCTAAGATGAAACACAAATGATAACGAAACATTTACGTTACACAATTACACACGACAGCGAAGTGCATTATTTCAGGTCGGTTCTGATCGCGAAACCATTTCCATGCAAATTGAGGACAGGTTAGATGCAAAAAAAGCAAGCTTCATCAAGCTAGTTACACCTGAGCTACTGTGCCTTTCAAGAGTATTTATACACCTTGAGCTTCTTCCACATTTTGTCATGATATAGCCACAAACGTAAAAATTTATTTCATTAGGATTTTATGTGACAGCTTCATGATGTTCTCTAACAAACCTCTATATATATATATATATATATATATATATATATATATATATATATATATATATATATATAGCTAAGTGATTAGCGCTGTCGCCTTGAACCTCCAGGGTCTAGTTTCGATTCCCACTTCAGCTCTGTGCATGGAGTTTGCATGTTCTCCCCATGCTTGGTGGGTTTCCTCCAGGTACTCCGGTTTCCTCCCACAGTCCAAAAACATGCAGATTAGGCTAACTGGCGTTCGCAAATTTGCCTGTCATGTGTGAATGAGCATGTGAGTCTG
The DNA here is from genome assembly GCA_030522415.1 of Channallabes apus. Taxonomy (NCBI): domain Eukaryota; kingdom Metazoa; phylum Chordata; class Actinopteri; order Siluriformes; family Clariidae; genus Channallabes; species Channallabes apus. The sequence goes on along the minus strand of CM060115.1, from coordinate 29,050,007 downwards.
TGTATGTGGGTGTGCCCTGCGATGGATTGGCACCCTGTCCAGGGTGTACCTCTGGGATAGACTCTAGGTTCCCGCGACACTGTATACAGGATAAAGCGGTTTAGACACTGAGTGAGTGAGTATCAGAGTAAAAGAGGCTGAATACAAGTGAACGCCACACTTTTTAGATTTTTATTTATTTTTCATTTTCCTTCAACTTTACATCGTATAAAATGTGCCACTTTGTGTTGGTCTGTCACATAAAATCCCAATAAAATACGTTTGCGTTTGTGGCTGTAACGTGACAGATGTTTAAGCGGAAAACTATTAATACTTTTGCATGGCACGTTGGCAATCTCAGTGAAGAGAAAAAGGCAGATTTATTCTAGTAGGATTGTGATAGCACCGATGTTATGCTGTGTGTGTGTGTGTGTGTGTGTGTGTGTGTATAAAAGTAGAGGTTCCGTCCCGCCTCAGGTAAGTAAATAAATAGCGCTAATGAAAGCTTAAAGCTTGGACTGCACAACACAGAGCTCTGTGCTGAGGGTAATATAATCCCTCGAGTTGTGTGCAAATGTCAACCTACTGACTCATTTGCTGTGATTATCCCAGAACACACACACACACACACACACACTCTAACATGCCCTGTTTTTCTTTACAGTCAGCTAATAATAATCCCATGTTGGGGAGTTTTATAGTTCTGGTGCACTTAGGATGGAAAAAAAAAATGCCCTGGTGTCAGCGGGTGTGTGTGTGTGTGTTTTGTTATACTTGTGCAAATCCTATATCCGGAGTGTAGAGTCTCCCAGGTCTTACAAACCGGCTGAACCACCTTCCTCCCTCATCGACCCTCTCGTCCTGACTGTATAAAATCCTCTGGAGCTCACACACACACACACACACATACACACACACACACACACACAGCTATACTGACTCACTCTCTCACCTAAGTGATGCACCTCAAATTCACTCTGCTCCTTCACAGTCATGCTTATTAGTATGATTTAGAGAGAGAGAGAGAAGGCATGTGTGTGTGTGTGTGTGAGTGTGTGTGTGTGTGTATGCGTGCATGACTCTCAGACTTGTGTTTGTTTACAGAGCTACTTTCTGCTCCTTATTTTCTGCTCAATCCCACCATGAAGAACATCTTTCATCTTCCACTGCTTCAAGAAACCCTGTGTGTGTGTGTGTGTGTGTGTGTGTGTGTGTGTGTGTGTGTGTGTGTGTGTGTGTGTGTGTGTGTGTGTGAGAGAGAGAGTTCAAAGGACAGGAGATTTTCTGAGATTTGGCTCATAGGTTTGTGAAGAGCTGCCGATCTTACCCAGATGCACGTACACACTTCTGTGGCACAAGAAAGAATCGGTGCAACTTAAGCTTGTGTTTTCCACTGAGGTTTTTTTTTCTTCTACAAAGAGAAAGAAAACGAGAGAGTGTGTGTGTGCGTGTGTGTGTGTAAGAGAAAGAAGAAACTGAGAAAGAAGGCCACCCAGTAGTGAGTCTAGAGGAAATATCTCACGTTATGCGTCTCAGACTTCACACAGGTGTGTGTGTGGGGAAATGAGCCGAGGAGAAGATGCTCAGAGGAGACGTCGACGGAGCGGCACATCCCAGAGACGCAGAGCAGAAAATCCCCATCCTCAGCCTCGTTATTCTCCCCAACAAAAAAAAAATCAGAAGTCCTCCTTTCCCTCGAACGCGTTCCAGTTTGCTTTACAACTCCGTATCTTGCTGTCTCAGCAAAATCTTTCCCCTAAATCCCAAGCACAAGTTCATTAAAACAACATCAGGAGGCTAGACGTCTGTACGCACAAATTTCTGTTCATTATGAAACTATGTTATCATCTGCATCGCTTTTTTTCTGCTACACTTGGGAAGTGTGTTTATACAGGGAAATCCAATCATCATAATTAAAGTCCAGTGCTTAGGCTAGTACGAGGGAGAAAATACTCAAAATTCTGATGGACCGGGATGAACAAACGTCTAGAATCTAGAATGAAATACTTCAAAAGATTTTAAAAAAGAAGAAAAAAAAAGGGAAGCTCATGAGCCGGGTTTCAATTTCGGCGCCGCATCCTTCGAAGGAACCGTTCACGACATCATTTACACACTTATTGATTACAGTGTTTTTAAACTACGAACTTGGTACACTTGACCCCAAAGCTCGTGTAACTTAAACACTGTATGCTGTGCCGGGTCACGGGTCGGCGCACCGGCCTCCAGTCCACTTGGAAAGGTAATCTCAAGTACAGTACCGCGTTCTCGGGTGCGGTTTAAATGACACATGAAGCCGACTGTATAAAAACATGGAACTGGATCGTTGTTTAGAATGTGACACGATCAGTGTCGTCTGAACTTCTGAACTACACAAGCAGAATTGTTAAGCTAGGAAGGCAGGCGAGAGGGGTTTTATTTCAGTATTATTAGGTGAAGTACTAAGCTCAGCTTCATTTCCCTCTTTTTCTAAGTAGTAGATCTTTGACAAAATACTGTAAGCGTCAAAATAACCGCCACCTGCTGTATCGGAGTGTGCAAACATGCACGTATGGAATCTATATAAATAAAAAAAGAAAAGGTTTTGTCTGTACGTTGATCAGAACTTGCTCTTTCAATTGTACAGTATGTTTACATTTCATACATTGTAGGACCAGAAACCAGTCTCTGTATGTCTGTATGTCTGTCCGGCCAGATTTTGTCACAGCATAACGCAAAACTGGCCGTACAGAAGTTAATGGACCTTTGCCAGTCCTTCAGTATTTGCCTGAAGTTAAACATGTGCCATAAATCAAATCAAAATATTGAAATCATGAGAAATTATGTGCCAAATTACATCACCCAGATTTTTTTGGACGAATATATTGCTTTTTCCCTCATGGTGGGCGTGGTTATACGGGTCACTTAGCAGAGCCAATCAATGCGATAGTTTACCGTAAATACACAGAGGTTTTTTCAAACTTAAAACTTTTATCCTTATCCGATCTACATTTTGAATTTCTCTTCTCGGATTCACTCTCCGATTACCGAACAGGGAGTGTATTTATTTGACTGATGTTGAATGAAATACAACTTTGTGTAAACAAAGCATAAAATACTCAACCTTACGAGATTTCTTTGTGTTAATAAGTTAGGCAGGGAGTTCTGTTTAACAGAAAGACAGACAGACATGTACGTGGACTTCAGCCTGAAATAATATCACTGATTACAGTAAAGTTCATCAGGGTGTGCTGAGTATGAAAGGTTTTGAATATATGTGTGTGTGTTTGTGTTTGCAGGGTGTCTCCTCTGCAGAAATCAGAGATAGTGGACATGGTGAAGAAGCACGTGAAGGCGATTACACTGGCCATCGGAGACGGAGCCAATGACGTCGGGATGATCCAGACGGCGCACGTTGGAGTCGGGATCAGCGGTAACGAGGGCATGCAGGCAACCAATTCATCAGATTACTCCATAGCGCAGGTCTCTCTCTCTCTCTCTCTCTCTCTTTCTCTCTCCCACACACACACACACACACACACACACACACACACAAACTATGTGACTTCAAAGCTTTATGAGCAATGTTTGGACTTTTCATCAGTCATACACTCAAGCGATGTGTTACCGGGAAGCGTGTTGCTGAGCGTAAGACCAGTACAGCGGTGTTGAGTGAAACAGGGCCGAATATAAAAAGGGCTTCAGTTTTGCTTCATCTGGCGAAAAGAATGCTCTACAGCTCAACTCCATGTCTCGTACACAATTACGGCACCGCAGAAAATAACCGCAGGTCACACACACACACACACACGTGCACACACACACACACACACACACACACGTGCACACACAGTCTCTCTGGATTCTTGCCTACAGTGTTGTCGTATCCGGGTGCTTCTGTGCTAATGACTTACATGTGTTCCTGTGGGTACAGAATCCAGAGACTCATTTTCTCTCTCTCTCTCTCTCTCTCTCTCTTTATCCAGTTCTCATACCTTGAGAAGCTCCTGCTGGTCCATGGAGCCTGGAGCTACAACCGAGTCACTAAATGCATCCTGTACTGTTTTTACAAGAACGTGGTGTTATACATCATAGAGGTACGTTCACTGGCCCGTACATTGTGTGTCCTGGAACGGTTTAGAAACTTTTATTTCATAAAAGACTTAAAAAGTATCATTTTATTATTGCTAACGGGTTGGACAAAAAATGAGAATGAGCTTCCTTAGTCAACGAAAAGACAAAGGAATAAAAGACAGACATTCTTCATGAAGAAAACCAATCATGAAACTCGTACTTGAGATAATTTTTTAGTTTTTGTGTTTTTTTTGGCCGAAGTTATATTGTACACCAGGGATCTTTGTGCGTGATTACGTTCACAATGAAAGGACAATTAATAAGCCGGATAGGGAAATAAATATAAAAAATATGTTGTCGAACGCTCAGCAGCGTAGCACAACACAAACAGCGTGATGTTTCCTTCCCCAATCCCAAATTTTATTGTTGTTTCCGGCACAGTGAGATTCACTCAAGCTTGGCTTAACTTGATCGTGTGTGTGTGTGTGTGTGTGTGTGTGTGTGTGTGTGTGTGTGTGTGTGTGTGTGTGTGTGTGTGTGTGTGTGTGTGTGTGTGTGTGTGTGTGTGTGTGAGAAAGAGAGAGGAACTTTCTCTCACCTTGGAGTTTGATCAACTTTTAAAAGCATCGCCACCTTTTCTCATCTTGTTAAACACACACACACACACACACACACACACACAATCTTGTGTATATTAAGTGGGACATTTTGGAGCTGTTTGTAGAAGTAGTTGACAGTGATAGATGAAGCACCACCTCTAGTCTCTGCTTTTTGTCTCACACACACACACACACACACACACACACACACACACACACACACACACACAAAGTTACACTTTCTGACCCTCATCCAAGTCTGCCTAAGATCGTCCCTAGCAAGGATACTTTCGTGTGTGTGTGTGTGTGTGTGTGTGTGTCTTTGACAGGGCTGCCACTTTGTCTAGGGGTGTGTTTGTCAGCTGTTCTTGCTTTTAAAGATTCCAGCAGGTGCTGCAATGTGACCCCCCCCCAACCATGATTTTTGTGTGTGTGTGTGTGTCACAGTGCATGACTGTGCATGTTAACAGAAGCACCGTGTCGAGGTGTGTTGTGGTGTGAGCGTTCCTGTGTGTTTGTGCATCGTGGTGTAAGCACATCACTTATGTGAGAATGTTAGGAGGAGGGGGAGGGGGGGGATTTGCGGGAAGGCTAATGTAGGGTTATTAGCGGGGATTACCTGCTAGCAAGGATGAGCTTTCAGGGTCAAAGTTCATTGACTGTCTTTGTCTTCGTCGCTGAAGAGCAGTGGGGGTGGACTGTGTGTGTGTGGGTGTGTGTGTGAGCTGTCAAAAAGGTCTGATGTTATCTTAACACATACTTTTACTCTCTCTCACTGTATCTCTCTCTCTCTGTCTCTCTCTGTCTTAATCTCTCTCTGTTTTTCTGTATTCCTTTTTCCACACCTCTTTCCCTCCTCCAGTTGTGGTTTGCGTTTGTAAATGGCTTTTCCGGGCAGATTCTGTTTGAGCGCTGGTGCATCGGACTCTATAACGTGGTAAGTCTAACGATCTCGTCCATTAAACCCTTAACAATATAAACCCACATCCAGAACATAGCAGTACATGTCACGCCCCCTTTTTCCACGGGGCGGTTCAGTATGAGTTCTGTGGCAAATTCAGAACTGTTTGTGGACAATAGTGTGACAAAAATCATTAAGTAACAGCAGAATGACACAATTAACATGTGAACAGTAGCATGACAAAAGTTGCTTATAAACAGTAGAAAGTCGTATGATGAAAATGACATGTAGCAGTATGACAAAATGACCTGAGAACAGCAGTATGACAAAAATGACATGTGAACAGTAGAATGACAAAATTGACATGAAGTCCTCGTAAACATCATTCGTTATCTTCTTTAAATCAAATATTTGCCCAACGTATTGCTGCTCATTCATCATACGACACATGATCATTATGTCATCTTGGACGTACTGATCTTCTGCACACGCACGGTCTCACTGTTTATCTCATTCACTTCTTTGTATTTCTTTGTGTGTTTGTAGTTTAAATACGAAACACTATGAAAGTACACAATGGATTAGCTTTCGTTCTGTTTAAATACACAACATGAACTGCCAGATCGTTTTTATCATTTGTGAGTATAAATATTTTTTCAACGAGTGCATTGGTTGAATATGTGTGTGTTTGTGTGTGTGTGTGTTTGTGGCAGATTTTCACGGCACTCCCTCCTTTCACGTTGGGGATTTTCGATCGTCCTTGTAGCCAGCAGAACATGCTCCGCTTCCCACAGCTGTACCGCATCACACAGAACGCAGACGGCTTTAACACCAAGGTAACACACACACACACACACACACACACACACACACACACATACACGTACATACACACACACATCCCAACTCCAATACATATACTCAGGGTGGGAGCTAAAACTGTAGTTCAGATGTAATCAGACATTCGTCAATAGATAACATCATCTTTAACAACATTTTTGTTTGTTTGTTTGTTTTCTTTGCTTAACCGCGTCCTACATTACCCATAATGCCATTGAACCACCTTTCCTTCGCCGTGCATTGATATTTATATATAGAGATGACCTGTCCAATTTTTCCATAAGGTGTACCTGCAATGCATTCTGGGATTTTGACCCATTTAAGCATTTGCACTGATGTCTAAAATGACAGTGTCGAAAAAGTGCAAAAACTACGCAGTCACCCTGGTGATTACAATGAAATTCAGTGAGATCGAATAAGGAAGTTATTCATTTAAGGCAGGATGCTTGGGGGTACGTGTGTGTGTATGTGTATGTGTTTAGGGGTAATCGGGAGGACACTAAGCCGGTTGTGTAGGTGTAGAGAAGCTGGTTGTGTGGCCGATGTATGTCTTGGCAATGTGATGTCTGAGTTGGCTTTGCTCTCTTTCTCACTCACTCTCTCTCTTTCTCACTCTCTCTCTCTCTCTCTTTTTTCAGGTGTTTTGGGGTCACTGTATAAACGCTCTTATCCATTCTATCATTCTCTTCTGGTTTCCGCTGAAAGTACTGGAACACGGTAAATAGCCCGTTCATCCCTACACACACACACACACACACACACACACACACACACACACACACACACAGACATTTGGAGCTGTTGGAACATATTTCACTATCTCAGGTTCTGACATAAATCTATCTAAACCTAAGTTCAGACAAAACCGACTCTGAATAAATCCCTGTCATTTATCACATAATTTAATTACACAAATTATTTCGTATTGGGACGAAATTCCTACAAAGTGACTCTTTCTCTGGGAGATGAATTTCATACACATCTCTTACATAAAATTATACGCAGCTTATGTTCTGTAATGCTTTTACTTAAGATACAAAAACACACAGCAGCTTGAAGTGTCTAAGTAACTATCTTTTTTTTTTCCTTTCACCACTCTTTTGTATATGTGTGTGTGTGTGTGTGTGTAGACACTCCGTTCTCCAACGGAAACAGCGTGGACTACCTTTTTGTGGGAAACATTGTGTACACGGTGAGAATCAGCCAGTCACACACAGCACACCATTTTGTTGCTGTAAACATTGAGCTCAAGCTCCAAATGTCCTCATTCTAAAGCCAAAGTTAACACACTCGTCTTCCTCGTGTTGAATGAGTAACGTCCGCTGGCGCTGAAAAAGCGCTGTTTGTTTTATGCTTAAAAATTTATCTCATATCAAGACTTTCTCTGAAGTTTAATTAATGTTGAATGTTGAAGAAAGAATCCCAGGGATGTTCGCGTCAAACTGGGACTTTCTCATAAATGAAAGCGTAAAAACTCTTAGCTGCAGTAAAACATTTCAATGGTGCAAATGTTGTAAAGAAGCCCGTATGTTCGTGAATGAGGATCCCAGACGAGGTGGCTCTGAGCCTGCTTCAGTCATTGCAGTGAACATCTAGCCCACAGGGATCTTTACTTCAGTACGATGCTGACATAACTAACAAAAAGTTCTCTTGATGTACGCAAAGTTATCATAAGCATACATAAAGAATAGCTCACTTGGTGTCATGATGTTATAGGAAAGTAATCAACAACAGGATGAGTGATGAAGCAAACTTGTTTGAGCCCGAGTTGATTTGAAATTCTACCACATAATATAGTGTACTACATGTCAGTTCCAAAAGGAACCACGAGGGCTTTACTAGGTGGCGCTTCATTGCCTGAGAATAATCACTCCATTATGCATGATTGTGACATGATCACGATCAGAATTCATAACAGGAACTTACTGCTTCTTAGCAGAATCATCGACAATCACTGTCTCATGAGCTGCAATCGTGATAAGTTCAGGAAATTTTGTAATGGAATAGTAGAAACTTGTAGGAATTTGCCATCGTCTCGGTTTCGGGCGATCCGTTAGGAAAAGGTTTTGAAGTCTTGAAGAACTGCCATTATACACCGTGTCGTTTCTTCATAGCAGATGTTTTAGCATAGTTCGTAAATATTGGGTTACATCATCACACTCTCAGCCAATCAAAACGACTCGAAGCCTCCGACTTGAACAATGCTGTTTCATAAAATATCCGTTATCTTTTTCTTCCTGTCACTTTTTCCGGGTGAAATCGTAAGTTAAAACAGGTTCCCAGGAAAGAATACAATCTGCGGTTTTATCGGCTGCCTGCCGTTTGTTATTAAAACTTAAACGGTTTCCCGCGGCTCAGATCTTCACTTTTCGTGACGAGACTTCCTGCCGTCGTTAGCTTTCACATCTGTGTTTTCAGACCCATGTTTCATTTTGATTGAAAGGAAGGCTGTGTCTGTGTGTGTGTGCGTGTGTGTGTATGCACGCGTGTGAATGCCAAACTGTGTGAAATGTGCCGGAGATGTTGGAGGAGATGCAAGATACCGGCTCTCTTAAAGCCGTAATGAATTGCTCTTATGGGATCTGTGTGTGTGCCTGTCTCACAGCTTTGATGTGCACGTGTGTGTGTATGTGTGTGTGTGTGTGTGTGTGTGTGTGTGTGTGTGTGTATATAATGTGTGTGATGGACGTGAGCTTTGTGTCTGAGCATGTACATTAGATTTTTTTAGTAAGTTAATTTGTGGCTTGCATCTGTGTAAACGCTGTTTTCAGGTTTGTGTGTGTGTTTGTGTGAATGATGAGTGTGTGTCATTGGTGATATTTCTAATCCTGTCTCCTCTCTTTGTGCAGTACGTGGTGGTCACAGTTTGTCTGAAGGCCGGGATGGAGACAACCGCATGGACTCGGGTACAGTACAGCCTCAGCCTCTCCAGTGCTTCTGTTCATTTCCTGCTCTAAAATGCACAAAGCACCGAAAGCAGCCAATCCAGTGTGTGCAGTGCTGCTGGCCCCGCCCACATTTACATTAATGCTGCAGACTGAAATCGCAGCGCAGATAGGGCACTGGTGGCTCAGTGGTAGGTTTTTCGCCTGCAATGCGGAAGGCCCGGGTTCGATTCCCAGCCAGTGCCCAAACCCCGGCCACTGGATGCAGTGCCGGTCCCAAGCCCGGATAAAATGGGAGGGTTGCGTCAGGAAGGGCATCCGGCGTAAAAACTGTGCCAAGTTGTCGTGCGGACTGGATAGTCCACTATGGCGACCCCTTGTCGGGAGCAGCCGAAAGACAAAAAAAATAAATAAATAAAAAATGAAAACGCAGCGCAGTAACATAAGGACAATTGGGAGTTGCATTATCAAAAACTTTGCCTATGGACAATGATGTGTAGCGTTAGCCTATGTTACTAAAATAGCCTGTTATTAACGCAGCTTCTCAGTGTCTGCAGGCTAGCTTGTTACTAGTTACTCATGACAATCTGCTAGCTTGCTGCTAATGCTACATGTTTCTGTAAGCTACTTTGGTGCTAACGCTACATGTCATTGTCCATAGGCTAACTTGTTGCATTAGCCTGCAGACACCGACAAGTTGCGTTAGTAACAGGCTATTTTCCAAACGATAGTGGCATTAGCAGCAAGCTAGTCTACGGACATTGACAAGTAGTGTTAGCAACAGGCTAGGCTGTAGACAACAGTAAGTAGCGTGATCAACTAGTTAGCTCGCGGAGAGTGACAAGTAGCATTAGCAACACCCTTGCTTGTTGAAAGTGACAAATAGCATTAGCAACAAGCTAGCATACTGTAGTGAGTGGTGTTCGTAACAAGCTAGCTGCTAATGAATAGCATTATCAACAGTCCAGCCTGTCAGTACTGCTGTAGACTCGGGTAGAAGTAGAGCGGGACCTTGTGGCGGACATGTTGGTGTGACATCATTCTGTAGGCGGGGGAGGAACTGCTGGATTAACCTGCGAAGACGGTGCCTGTGTGGCTGAGTTGAAATTTCAAGTTGAAGAAGCGTTTCCGAGATTTAAAACAGTTATAGACGGGAATTACAGGTTTGCCTTGAAGGAGGAATGAATTCCTGTTGATGCAGCAAGAACTAGAGGACTTTGGTAGCGTACCACTGAGCGCTGGAAAACCTGAGTGAAATGCCTTTCACACAAATTCTCAGTTATATTCTGTGTGCGTTGTGTGTAACAGGTCAGGATTTTAAACGTGCCATGAGATCATTATGACACACACACACACCGAGCTTGACGGGAAACTTATTTTCAGTTCCTGTTTGAACGCCTGCTCCTCCATGAGCTCAGAAAATGTGTCAGGAATCTGCCACGTCTTTAGATAGACGTGATTACGTTACACTACGCCCATATTCTCTGCCTCCATGTTCTCATTTACACTGTGTGTATGTGTGTGTGCGTGTGCGTGTGGGTGGATTGGGATGGGGTTATGCAGACAGAGATTGTCTGTTCAGCTGTCCACTCAGGGAAGCCCCTTTAATGCAGCAGACTTGTGCTGAAGAATTCACGTAGGGTCTCATTTCAGAGAACGAGAGAGAGAAACAGGTGGGCAGGCGGACGAGTGGGTGGGTGTCCATACAGGTGGGCGGCAGGGTGGGCCCCGTATGGATTAGTTTTATATTCAGAAAGACTGAGAATGACCATGACTTTCTTTTTCATTCTTCTGTCCTTGCATCACTTGACCTCTGTCTTTTCTTTTCTCTCTCTCTCTGTCTGCAGTTCTCTCATCTGGCTGTTTGGGGCAGCATGGTTCTCTGGATGCTCTTCTTCGCCGTGTATTCTTTTATCTGGCCGCACATTCCCATCGCCCCGGACATGCTTGGCCAGGCAAGTGCACACACACTCGATCATTTTTCACAGCCACTGCAGCACACAGCTGATGATGACATGCAGTAGGTTTAATTTTACCGCAGGAACTTTCTTTGGAACTTACACTACTCCAGGCATGATTCTAATCTAAAACCTACGCGTCTCATGCATGTTCTCGATGCAGGAACTATTTCAGAAACCTAGGAACTGATTAGAATCTCAGGAACTTTAATGATGTTGTCCATGCAGGAACTTTTTAAGTACTCAGAAGCTTCAGGCACGTTCTCGGTGTAGGGCCTATTTTAGGAATGTAGAAATTTATTAAGAATTACTGGTGTTTTTTTTTTTTTTTTATATATATATATATATATATATATATATATATATATATATATATATATATATATATATATATATATATATATATAGATAGATAGATATGTAAGTTAGAATTACTTTGATAAAATGACTTTTGAATGAACTTTGAATGAGTCTCAAGGACAGATTATCAACCATTATTTATCACAGAATGGATCTTGGATGTTACATGTTTGTACTGGCATTTTCTGACAGATCTCAGATGAACCTATGACTAGAGTTCAACACTCCCACTATGACCCAGGTTCGAGTCCTGGTCAGGGAATCTGCTTATTTTCCAGGTAGAAAAAAAAATGGAATCAGCACTATGAGCATTTCAGGGATATATTTCAGTTCACATATAAAAATAATAAATGCTTTAAGTAAACATTGTGTTTGTAATGTGTAGATGTCATGTAGACATCATCTCATTGAAATAATTCAAACCTTCAAAAAAAAAAACCCATAAGACCACAAGTGTTTCAAAATCTATAATGTTGCCACAGTATGAAAAAAAAAAACAAAACTTTTTGTGCAGGATCTTCTGAGCTTAGCTTAGCAAGTCATTCGTGTTTGCACTTAAGGAGCCTTTTTAGGAGCACCTTAACTTTTACTTCAATCAGCTGCTTTTATGAAGACCAAAAGTTTTATTATTTTATTATTAATAATAACATGTGATAACAATAATAATATTAATAATAAATAAATTAACTGTAACAATACTTTTGTTTTGTGTGTGCAACGTTTGTATCATTTGTTATTAAATTTTTATTGATCTTACATTTTCAAGTTGAATATCTACATTTTAAAAATAAAAAGTGAGGGAAAAAATAGCAATACAGTAATTATTATAAATAAATAAATAAATAAATAAATGGTAGTCGATATCATATATACAAATATGGAATATGAACGTGTAAAGGACTGCAGTAGGTTCAGAATGGGCTCCCAAAGTCTTAAATGTATATTTGTTTTACATTTCAAACTGTATGTTCGAACATCTTTGAGTTATCTCTTTTAACAGTTGTTTTAAAAAGATCAAATGTTGGTTGATGTTGTTTATTGCAATTCAACAAAATACATGCCTTTGCTATGCAAGAAATTAAACCTAATCTTATCGAGACGTATAGAGACCTAATCTTATAGAGTCGTATAGAGACCTAATCTTATAGTTCTTCACTGGGGTCGCATGTCGCCTCTAAAGCTTTCTCTGAGAAAATATGGACAGACGTCTAGAAGAATTGCAGCTCTGCGCAATGCCAGAAAAGATGGAATATACATCCAAAATGCGTTCTGCATCAAGGACACAACATTCATCTTGTGTAATCCGACTGGAGTAAAATAAATCCTGTGTATACATTTATAATTTTGTTCCACAATTTTACTACATGAAAATGACAGAGAAATGCTACTATATATCTGTTCCCACTAATCATTACTGAAAAAGTCCAAGGTCCCTTTATTGATGCCATTTTAATGCTTTATTTGGTCTGATTAATATTAATATCAATATATATAAATATTAATTAGTGTTTATAATCGTATGAACTGAGTGATTTTCCTGTCATATAAATCTTCGAATTCTATACTGTTCACATTAGCCAGCTGGACAGTCTGAGCCAACCTGACTCATTGTTTTCTTAATAGAACATCTACACTGCTGATACATGATAGCTAGGAGAGATCAGGTGATCAACATGACATAAATGGACTAGTCATTTTAGCCATTCAGTCTGAGGAAAGTTTGATAATAAAATAATAAATAGGTTCACTCAGAAATAAGTAAAAAATCTTTTTCTACACATGGACGCGGCACCTACAGTATAGAGATCGTCCTCCCTGGTGACGCTCTCTGGGTGTTCTGCGTCAGCATGACTGGAGCTCAGGCATGGATTTATGAGCGCCCAGCCAGGTGTAGAGACCCCGCACCTGCCGTGTGGTCACCCGAGCCCGGCTTCGTTGTCGGCTCCGGGGGCGCCGCCTCAATTTGTCTGCTTTTAACTAGACGACTGTGTTTGGAATTGTGGGACGCTCGAAATGCTGTCTGGCTTTTGCAGTACAATGTGCGTAGTATCTCTGTGTGTGTATACATACTTTAGAAATATATGTATATGTTTATACACTACGTTGAGACATAGATAAATTGGAACCCTCAGTCTTCGGAGTGATGTAGGATTGTGTTCTCCAATGGCCTTTAGCCCATTAATTTAATTTATGTCAAATTTGGGAACGTACTCAAGTAACCCTGCAGCTGCTCTTTCTCAATGCTAGGGAGCGGAAAGAAACCCGGGATATGCCTTTTTTTGCTCTTAAATGTCCCTGTTCATCTCTTTATCCTTCCTCTCATTTCCTGTCTCTCATACATCTGTTTCTTCCATCACTGTGTCCTAATGATATCGTTCCATCTAATATCATGTGTGTGCACGTCTGTGTGTATGTGTGTGTGTGAGTGAGTGGACGCATACACAGGATTTGCCTGAGACCCTTTTTCTTTAGGAGAAAACAGGCTGCCCAGGCCTGCGTGCAGCTGTCACAGGAAATACCTCATGGTTTTTAGGGCTGAGAAGCATCCAGTCCATCACAAGTGTTGAGCTGGGCAAGAAACTTAAATTATGAGTCTGCGCGCACACACACACACACACACACACACACACACACACACACACACACACTATTCACTAGATACCTGCAGATCATCCAGAGATTAACTGCTAGTATTTCCTGAAGTCATGGGAAATCCCTTGATCTAGATCATGATCCAGACTTGGATGTTTTTTGTCAGGTCATGCGACTTACAGTATATAGCAACTCAATATCTATATAAATGAGAGAAAGGTTTTGTCTGTACATTGGTTAGAACACACTCTTTTAATATTTTAACGTTTCTTACATTGGAGGATCAGAAACCAGTCTCAGAGAATTTTTATATGTATTACAGTATGTATGTATGTACAGTATGTATGCATTTCTGAATTTAATGAAACAGTCCTTTGGTATTTTCTTAAAGTTAAACCTGCGCCATAAATTGAAATCAAAATGTTGAGTAGAAGTGAAGTTATGAGCAGTGCCAGATAATAAGCCACAAGTTTTAACAGCGTACCGCGCATCCGTCAAACTGTGGGCGCGTCTTAAATCGACCGCATGACAGAAATTAATGCAGTACCTTTCGCAGTACTTTGATATCTGCCTGAAGTTTAAGCTGCACCGTAAGTGAAATCAAAATATGTCAAATTACCATTTTACAGTCCGCATTGAATGCATTGAACATGGCAGACTTATCAGTTTAGCATGCAGTTATGCTAATTGTATTTACAGCTTAAATTAAGTTGTACAACATTTTTTGAACACTTTGTCAACACATTTGAGGTAAATGTCGACATTCCAGATAATTTTGTCATGTTTTTGTTGTCGGTATGTGTACACATTGTTCTTATCAAAGAGTATAATCTTCTGTTTTGCTATAGAAATACTGATGCATTGAAAAGCCAGTCAAAACCTTTTCTTATTTATTATAAGATTATAAGATATATAGGGTGACACAAGAAAACGGGAATTTTTTTACACTCCAATAAAACTAGAAGTGATGAAAGAAAAAAAAATATTCATACTGTAGTAATTGAAACCTAAAACCATTTATGAAACATTGATGGAATTTATAATTTTTTTTTAATTACGTCCTTTAGATGGCGTCCTCCTGTACGAATAAATTAAAAAATCCCCGTTATTCTGTGTCACCCTGTATTTATATAATATATAAGATATATTTATTAAGAAATGTTTTTCAGATTTATTAGTTATGAGTTTGTACATTGTAAGGAGAGTTAATAAAGTGGAAAGACAAGACAGGAAAAGAAAAGAGAGGGAGAGAGGGAGTCAAAATCGGAGACAGCGTCTGACGTGATGATTAACCCCCCCACATTGCAGGGGTCAGAGGTCACCGTTCCAGCTACAGCTGTGCAGATGACCAGACAGGGAGGCTTCCTGATTAGGGTCGTAGCGATGTTGTTCTAATGCTGTTTTTGTTTCTGGGGGGTTCTCCACAGGCCGGCAAGGTCATGCAGTGCTGGAGCTTCTGGTTGGGGTTGATATTGGTGCCGGCTGCGTGCTTGCTCAAAGATGTGGCATGGAACGCGTGAGTAATCAACCCACACACACGGTTTATGTTACACGTTCCGCTCGCGAACATGCACATTCGTTAAACTAAATGCTATAGGTTTGTGATCTTTTTGCATGTGTGTGTGTGTGTATGTGTGTGTGCGCAGAGGGAGGCGCACAGTAAGGAAGACTCTCCTAGAGGAGGTTCAGGAGCTAGAGGCGCGGGCTGTTGATCCTGGCGCAGCTGTCCTCAGAGATGCCAGCGGCCGCAGGTGTGTGTCCCGATCTGACACATTCCGATTCACCACATCAACTCAGTTTACACCTCGCTTTTAGTGTTTAGTCTGCCTTTTATTCTGAGTGAGGGGTGTGTATGTGTGTGTGTGTGTGTGTGTGTATGTATGGAAGTAGATCTCATGTGGATTTATATAAATTCCTTTGTTGATTATTTCACTTTATTTAGAGCCCCAGGGAACTAAAATCCATGGTTAGTGTTTAATATGTAATAGAAATTGCAGTGTTAAGTGGGCAAAACTAATCTTCTGGAACATTTGCAAAAGATCCTATATTTTTATAACCTGTGTGTGACACCATTTGGTTGCATTCTCACTGAGAAATTCTAAGAACTTATATAATTTGAACTTGATGTTGTGACGACGTTCACATTCGCTCATGTATCACGTTCGCTCCAGGACCCCCATGACCCTGAGTACAGGATGAAGCGGTATAGACGATGAGTGAGTGAGTAAATAACAACAGACTATGACTGTGATTAATTTTAACGTTCCTAAACAACCTTATAAAAAAGTAGCCTCACTCTCTGTAATGTTGCCAAATAAACGTCACCACTATTCTTAGATAACAGATTACAAAACGATCCTCAAATACGTTCTTAAAAAAGACATTTATAGTATAGTACAATTGACACCACTATAAATTATTAAAAAGATTTGTAAACATATTGTAGTTTTGGAAAAATATCCAGGACGCCAACTGTTTAGGTCGACTTTAATCATTCTCTATTTATTTTTTTATTATTTTTGTCAATTTTTACATTGAAATTTGACAAATTTTACTAAATCTAATCATAACTAAGCTAACTCTTGAGGAACAGAGTGAAAATGGGGTCGTCATTTTGTTAATGTGTGTTTAAACAGTCCTGGTTCATTGTGTCAGAAGACTCAGGTGAGATGTCAATCAAGCGTGCTCATTAGAATATTACTGTAGGTTGTATTTTACAACAAGTTCCCTGGGAGTATACTGTAATTATTGTCCAAAAATCGTCCAAATCGTTTCTATGTTAAAGTGTTTTTGATATGTGTGTTTAACCCCTACACCAACGCTCCACAGGCCCAAAGCTGCAGTGCCCTAGGTTTTCATCTGGACAACCTCAGGTAGAGCTCACCTGCCTGCGTGTGCTTTGTTACACACACTCAGAGTGAACTCTACCTCCTCATCCTCATCCTTATTGTTAATCCTCTCACCTCATTTCCTTTATCTCATCTGACATTTATGTTTTTTTTCTTAAATATTTCTTCACACTTTGCGTTGCCAGACGGCGCTAAGTTGGTCAGGTTTGTGTGGCTCTAGAAACAGGGTGTGTGTGTGACTAAGAAATGTCCAATATCTGTGTGTTTGTGTGTCTGTAAGTGTGTAGGGAATGTGGTGTTATTATTAGGGCTGTCAAATTCAAATTCATCTAATAATTGAGGTTTTAATTGTGTAGTATAATACATAACTACTGGAAATATTAGTTACTATAGTATATAGTATATATAAAGTAGTATATACGACTGCTGTTCAAGTCAAACCGGGACTTTCTAGTGTCTTGAATAGGAGACATCATGCACAGTACAGTGATGAGACACAAAGCCACAGTAAAATATTTGAATGATGCAAACATTTTAAAGAACCCTGCATGTCCGTGAGTGACGATCCCGGCTGCAGTCGTTCCTGTGAACATTCAGCTAGTGGAACACCTGATCCTTGGCAGTTAACAGATAACTTGTTGCCAGTTTGCAGAAGAGACACATCTGTCTTTGTGAACTGTATCATTCACAATCATTCACCAACACCACTTGCATATTACAGGAACTCGGCTGGGAATTATTGCCACATCCCCCCATACAGTCTGATCTCGCTCCAAGCTATTCCCACATGTTTGGATAAAGCATTAAAGGAGTTCCTAAGAGGTGTTTCAGACATGAATCAGGCCGTCCGATTATGACTCTGGCATACTGACAAAAATTTCCAACTTATTCAAGCTTTAGTGAAACACTGGGATGAGTGCATTAGTGTAGCAGGGGATTATACAAAAAAAATAATAAAGGGAGTTTTTATTCTCATAACTGTGTTCTGTTATTATGCACAATCAACAGTCCCAGTTTGACTTGAACGCCCCTCGTATTTCCTGACCACCACCATCTTGGAAGAGCAAAGGCTTACACAAGCAACGTACAAGATACTATACATGAAGCCAGGATTATTTATAATTTTTTCTTATACAGGATTATTTGCTATGCCACAGGGCTTTCTTAGGAAAGCATGATCTTTCCTCTTTTACATACAGTACATGAGCTCACAGACACCCAGGACTGAAGAGTGTTACTGTGAATGATAGGGGAAGGACAGAATGCCCCTCTTACCCAGCCCCTGACCGGTTTGCTTCTTTGGCCATGTAAATATTCTGAAAAGCTCTGGAATTGCTTCTGACAGCCCTAATATTTGTTCTGTATGTGTTTATGGAATATAGGAGTGTTGAATTTTCCGACAGATTAGTTCAAGTAGTTAAAGCCTGTACAGTAGATCTCGATTTAACTCAACCCTTAACAGTAAGATTTGTCACTGGTTTAATGTGCAGTCTCTTTTTTCACAATGTTTAGGCCACTGATTTGTCGTTTGCTGCAGTTGACAGAAATGGCTTCTAATGAGAACAGTATTTGGCCCAACGCCTTGGGTTCGGCTTTCTGCTCCATTTCTCGGCTTTCTGCTCGAGCTAATTACGCTCATTTAATACATGCAACATGGGACTGAGTTTCGTTGAAAGCACAAGAGCTGCTTTTTAAAATGTTTAAAACCCCTTTGTTGGGTTGTGGTTTAGACGCTTGTGTTAAAGGTTCAGACTCGGTGCCCTGTTGACCCGAGGTGTCCGGGAGTAGTATCCGCAAAAGGATGTGCAGAAACAAAGCTTCTGTTTTAAGAAAGACTCCGCTGGACTGACAGAGGAACACGGAGCTCAGGTTTCCCGGCAAAACCTCTGCGTCCGTTCGTTTGTTTATTTCTTTATTTATCTCTCCATCGCTCACCTCATCTGACCGGTCATGCGTTTAGCAGATGGCATTTTCTTTGGCAGACAGTCGTGCCACGGTTACGGTTTCCTACCGCTTTCATGACAAAGCCAAACATATCGAGGCATCCTTCCAGCATGAGTATTGTGTCTTCTCTCCACCCTGTATAAGTTCCTCTGCCGTACGCCGTGCCTCTCAGATGTAACCTTGTGCAGCTTTGGCCATCTTCCATTATGGCTGGAATTTACATCATTCCGTGATGTTTATGGATGGGATCGCTTTCATCTGATTTATAGAGAGACATCGTGGTATCATCATGGGGGTCATCACTCTATCTTTTTTTAGGGTCTGTTTATCATAGGACAAGCTGAGCGCCCTGGGTTTAGCTTCATTCAAAATCGCATCAGACGTCTTCATTTTGGCGGCATAAATGTGGGTAAAACTTTGTTTATATATTGATTTTTTTATTTTTTATTTTTTTCGCATTTAAACCATGAACAGATGGCAATGACAGCTTCGGATGTGATTTCAAGACACCGTTAGCAGGCATTTCAGAATTATTTGCTATATTCCAGTCAGAAGATATTCCAATTGCTCCCTAGATAGGCAGCAAAAGCACGTTCTCCAAATAAAGTCTGTCCCATTTAGAAGCCAGGTGTTCTCTGAGCTTTCACCAAATTTGATGGAAGTACAGTATGTGGCCTTCTCAGAGAAGTAAACACTTTCATTTATTCATAAAAATGATGATAAACAGATTTTTGTCAGGAGGCAAGTTCACCTCCTAATGGCACCGGGTGGTGTGTGGCTGGATGTTGATTGTGCTGTTTGGGGGGAAGAGGCTTTCTTAATGTACCCTGTCAATCAGAGTGACGCTAGCTAATTGTAGACATCTATGCAGAAGTTATAAACACTTGGTTTTTAAACACTTGATTCAGCATGAGCAGCACTTTTAAAAGATGCAGAGATCAGCTTCAAGTGTACAATTTGTTTTTGACCAACTAGTACATGCTGAAAAGTGTGTCAGTAGTGGTGCCATATAATGACATCATGTCTGGCCGGATTGAATGTTTCTTTTGAGGTTTAAAAAAAATGCTGCCCATGAGGCCAGTAAGAGTGGGTTTAGGGTGCTAAATTCTGAATTGTGATCAGTCAGATTTTCGCACAGCATTTTTGCACCAAGCATGTGACCTTGAGAAATGGTGGTAACATTTGTCTTTTCTGTGTGCCCTGTGGTTTAATTTTTAACCTGTCAGTCACCTTGGCCTGCTTTCATGGACGCAGGTTGAAGCTAATCCTACAGTATGCTAAACGTCACGGTCTGTCAGAAGTTTAATCTGCGTCCTTCAAAGCAGTACTTAGACTTTTCCTTCCTTGCTGTGTTTTGATCTATGAGTGGGAACTCTTGATTAGCAAATCACTGATCCATTCTGCTTTCTGACTGATGATTAACTTCTCTCTCTCCTCCTCTCTCTCTCCGTTCAGTCTGAACGAGCGTGCCCACCTGTTGACCCGGGTGTTCAGGAAGACGCCGTCCAGCGTGGGGCGCTCCAGCTCCGTACAGCAGACCGTCTCACGTGAGTGCCACTCAGAGTAATTTGTAATTAACAAGTGTCAAGTAGAGAAAATTAACTGGTCGTTTTCATTCTCTGCAGATGGCTATGCATTCTCCCAGGAAGAGCACGGGGTTGTTTCTCAATCCCAGGTTGTGCGTTCTTACGACACGACCCGCCAGCGGCCCAGCCTGTAGCTACATAGCCAAAGGCGGCAGCTGAGACTTTTTTAAGGGACGTTTCCATCTCACATGAGCCTGCTGTGGCCTTACCGAAGCAAACTGGACTGAAGTGGACTTGGGCCGCACCGCGCCGAGCCTTGCTACACCTTTACCGAGCCTTTTCACACAAGACTCCAAAAACTGTGGGGATGATGGTGGTGGGGGACGGGAGGGGAGGAATCTCATGAAGCAAAAACGGCCAGTCAGAACGTGCCATGCTATGACGGACAGGAATGAGGAGCCAATCAGCATCCGGATTTGATGCATGGAAACCAGAGACACTGGTGATTCTGTCTGTATTTATCACACTGCGGTGCACAGCCCTTTGGATGTTGTCTTGCATGTGCGTATAGCGTGTGTATGTGCGTTTACTGTGAGTGTGTGTCTTCTTGTTTCTATGTGTGTATGTGTGTTATTTCTGTTTCGTTGAATTTGGACTTCGGCTTGTCCGTCATCATCAGTGCAATGCCGAGGGAGCTCTCAAAAATAAACATCAAACATACAACCCTGAGGAATTCCTTTCTTGTGTGTGCGCGCATGTGCAATAGTGCGTATGTGTATGACACTTGAGATTTCCATTCTAGTTTTAAAAATTCTTTTCTACTCAGAATAGAAACCGATCCTGATTGCTTCAGTTAGTTGACCAATCAAGAGAGAACCTGGAAGCTGAGAGCTGGTATGAAAATGAGCTGTTTCATGTTTTAATTACACGCTCTGAAACTGTGGAAAAATACTAACATTGATATTGATTAATACCAACGTCTGATCAGTCTGAACCAGGAGAGGTCTTCAAGATTTGCACATCAACTCATAAAGCCCAAGTAAGGCAACTGTATATCCAAGAAAATAAAGTTTTAAAATAGAAAGTGTATTTACAGTAAATCATTGTGCTAATGTTTAACATGGACACGCAGGAGCGTACCTACTGTATGTTTTCAGGGGCATATGTTCCTTATTTAATTTTTCTGTTAACACACATTCACCCTCTGAATCTATTCAAGACAAATGTGACCCATTTCAAGATAAAATACTTCCTGAATATTATCCTGTTTATTTTACTGGAACAAGACTTCAAAAGTTTTTAAACACAACAAAACTGATGGTTATCATTTTATGTGGTTTTGGAGGTCTCCAAAAAGAAGTTCATCAAACACACAGGGAACATCTTTTTCTGGTTTTTATTATGTTCTACAAAGTGCTGTGAAAAGTATTTGCTCCTTCCTGATGATATTATTTTTTTTAGTGGGGCATATTTGTCACACTTGGTTCAGAAATTGGGATACTAATGCTTCAGATCATCAAACTAATTTTAGTATTACACAAAGTTAGCTCAAGTAAATACAAAGTACAGTTTTTTGATTTCATTTATTAAGGGAAAAAGCTGTCCAAACCTCTCTGGCTCTATGTTAAAAAAGTAATTGCCTCCTAATCCTAATAACCGGTTGTGCCACGCTTGCCGGCAACAACCTCAATCAAGCAATTGCGATAACTGGCAATGAGTCTTTCCCAATTGTGCCAACTGTGGAAGAATGTTGGCTCACTCTTCTTTGCAAAATTGTTTTAATTCAAACACACTGGAGGATGCAAACATGAAAGTATATGCAAGAACTTTTTCACAGCTTTGTATATAGGCCAGGGTAACATAGTGCTCTGGGAACTTAGGACCTTTTGCCATTATCCTATTATGTGCCATATACAGTATAGCACCAAACAAAAGTTTGTATTTATGTTTTATGGTCTAGAACAATACTGTTTTTTTTCCCAAAAGTATGAAATAACATGGCATTATGTAATTAAGTATCAACAACATCAATAGTTGTTGTCACTTGTTCTGGAACATTTCTTTCAAGAACAGTATTGTCAAGTGCATTTGCAAATCCCATCAAGCACCACGATGGAACTGTCTCTCATAAAGACTTTCCTAGGAAACAAGACCAAAGCTTACCTCTGCTGCAGATGAGAAGTTCATTTAGAAACACCAGCCTCAGAAATCACCAACAGCACCTCAGATTAGAGCCGTTATGCTATGCAGAGTATAAGTAGCAGATACATCTCAATATCGATTGTTTAAAGGAGATTATTGCATAATTTGGATGCCTTCAGCCTTTTTGTAGTGTAGAAAGATGAAAATTCTGGAAAGATTATGGAGTTCGAAGGGGTGTCCAAACCCACTTAGGAATGATCCCTAGCTAATGTTGCACAAGACGCACAACCGCCACTTCAGGTGTTTATTAAATGAAATGGCTGTAATAGAAGTGTGAAGATTTTCTGGCATTTAGAAGAAGCAATTTGTGGATTGTAATGTTGTGAATCCTAATCAGGCTATCTTTATCAAGTCAAAATCACTGACTAGATTGTTGCCATCAGGATTCCTTCATGTTCTTCTTACTTTACAAGTCATAAGTACAACGGGATGTGTATACAGTAACAATGGTTATAGTTGAAAATAGAACAATTGGGAACAAATGATCGATTCCACAAACTGAACCCACATTTAACACTTAGCATAACGTTAACATCATTAATGTCAATTAATAATTCATTTTTTAAAAACGTACTGTCTTCTGAATCTTTTTTGTTGTCATGTAAAATCAGCTAAAGCTTGTTAGCTAGCTATATGTATAGTACTGACAGTGATTTTCTTCCTTTTCTCATTGACCATTTTTTCATTTTTTGCTAACAAAATCGGATTAGATATATTAGCTAAACATGCTAAAAGCCATCATTTTAGTTTGATACAGCTTATTATTTCATAATAATTAATGCTAGCTTTCGTACCTGGCTAGTTAAACAGCTAACGTACAAGTGTTTTCATGTCATCATTTCAAGAATGTTAACAGTGCTTAGCTAATGCTAGTTTGGGAATAAAGTAGTTAGCAGACGTTGTTTTGCTTGGCCGTCTGACAGAAAAACGATCGTTTCTACCCTGAGAAAAGTGTCTGTGTGTGAGCACATGCGTGTGGTGTGTGTGTGTGTTTATGAAGCTGACAGATGCAGAGCCATAGCCTAGCTTGACCTCCTCTAAGTTCTTATACACACACACACACACACTCCCTCCACCCACTATCACAGACTCTCTGCCAAAGAATACAGAGATGGCACTGAGGCAGAACCCTCACTCATGTGGAGCTCCCCAAACACACTCAACTCCTTAACGCACACACACACTTCTCTCTTCTCTACCTCCTTTAGGATCATCACCCTCCTCATCTCTTCATTCTCTCTATCTGCCTCTCCGGCTTCAGGGCTTGTATCTGGTTTTGTCGAGCTTCCGCTCTGTTTTCTGTCGAATAAACTGAACCCGAGTCTCTTTCTTTCTTTTTTGGAAACAATGTTTTTGTTATTCTTTTTGCTCTTTGTGTACCCTGAAGTATTTGAAAACTGCGTCCAAAGACATGTGGTGCAGGCTGATTGGTGTTGCCAAATTCCCCATAGTGTTTGATTGCGTGAATGAGTATGTGCTCGTGCTTTGTGATAAGGTGGCACCACATTCAGGGGGTACCATGCCTTATGCCCTATGTTCCCTGGTGCAGGCTCCAGGCTCCTGGCAACCCTAAACAGGATAAGTGGTAGATGATGGATTAATGGATGGATGGATGAATGGAAGGGATTTTTTAGGTGCCCTAGTTTTTCATCTCAGGGCTTTGTGGTTGTTTCGGAAGGACCTCACTTTTCAAACGAGAAGTTCTTAAGTGACCTGATTGAATAGTCAAACATTTATTT
This sequence comes from Channallabes apus, assembly GCA_030522415.1. Lineage (NCBI taxonomy): Eukaryota > Metazoa > Chordata > Actinopteri > Siluriformes > Clariidae > Channallabes > Channallabes apus. The sequence continues at coordinate 29,025,583 of CM060115.1, read as the reverse complement.
ACATGTAAACAAGTCTGTTTCAAGCTACAGTTTAACTTCCATGCTTGTTTATATCCCTATCATAAACTTAAAACTCTTTGAAGCTGTTTGTAATTTTTGCTAATATTGCACCACATCGGATATGTCATTTATTTGGGTATGCAAGTTTTTCCAGTTCAGAGATTTTCCCCACTCAGTATCACGACCGTACACTAGCGGCATTCCCATTAAAAATACGCAAATTCAGCGGATTCATTGATTTATTCTATTCATTCATTCATTCACTTATTGACTTCAGGAAATCTTTTATCCCCGTCGTTAACAAAAAGATAACTTTTCTTTCTTTACCTTCACAAGAAATCTATAAAAGTCATCTGAACCCATGATTACATTTAGATAATAGTTAGAAAAAGCACTAAAATGCGTGACTTGTGTCTTACACACTTATACAGAAAAAACAACCATTTCCATCTCTACCTAGTACAAATTTTAAAAATATATTTTATTTTGTTTTTGAAAAATTTGCTACTGTAGATGGAGAAAGCTAAGGCTTGCCTGAGTTGTATTTCTAACTGCATATACACTAGATAATGACGTCATACCATAAACTGCAGGTTTATTACTTATGACAAACTTAATATACTGTAATAAGGTCCATAGAGTGAAGTTAGATCTGATCCAGCTTTTTCTACGTGTGTTGTATAAATTTGTGTGGGTTAGGGGTTAGGGGTTAGGGATAGGCTTATAGGAGAAACTTGGATTAGATCCAGCTCTACCCCCAGGACTATAGACGTATGGTTGAAATCAGTGTGAGCAGTTGAGGTTATAGATCCTGTATATTAGTTATGTGTATTATATGCTTCATTGTTCAAGTGCAAATTTTTGAGCAAAAGGCCAAACATGACGTTCTGACATCAGACATTTAAAGACATTTAAAGAATGTGTAGCTTTTAAACTTGATTTAAGATTTGCACGTTGTCCAAAAAACACACTGGACATCTGTGTGCTGAAAAGGTGTGTGTGTGTGTGTGTGTGTGTGTGTGTGCGTGCGTGTGCGTGTACGCAGCGTGAAATTAAGTGTAGACCACCCAGTTAAATACTTGGTTGCATTTTGAGTGGCTCAACATGTGTTCTTCAGTTATAATGATCATGCTGATAGAAGCAAATCTGAATATGAATGCTCAGATGGAACAACTGTATGTGTGTGTGTGTGTGTGTGTGTGTGTTAGTATGTCCCTTTGTCCTGTCCCCATTGGCTCAGTGCTGGGAAGCCCACGCCCGGCCTCTGGATCAGACCCAGCTCCGTCCTGCTCCAGCGCCTCCAAAATGGGGAATCCATTCCTCCGCTGATCCGTTCCACCTCAGCAGGGGCCACACAGATCCATTTCAGCTCCGTCCAAGATCTCCTCAAACGTCCTCTCCACTTTCTTCCCACTCTCGGGATTGCTTTGGAGCCTGCCAAAAATATGTACGCCCACCACTTTCTGGGGCACAGAGTACTATTTAATTATCATTACTATTATTATTACTATTATTATTATTATTATTATTATTATTGCTGTTGTTGTTTCTATTATTATGGCCATGTTCATTTGGTCTGGGATTTGTGATGTATACTGTGTGTGTGTGTGTGTTGATGTGTGTGTGTGTGAGAGAGAGAGAGAGAGAAAATATATGAGATTTTAGATTAGACCTTGAATTTTAAAACCCCCAGGGTTGTTTTTACACCCCAGCGCTTGATTTAATTTCTGCAGAGGCGGTAACAGCATCTGCATTACAGAACAAAGTGGACTCTGTATTTTTTATTTCATTATCGTTACTAAAATTTGAGCTATAGAGAGGCTATTAGTGTAACTTGTGTGTCCTACACTAGACATTTAAAAGGCACAGCGATAACAAAAAACAGTACAAATGTATCAAGAATGCCAACATTTACCTCAGATGTGATGATGAATTACTAAGAACAGGGTCTATACAACTTTTATTCAGATAATTCCAATTAGCATAAACCAAACTTAGCATTAATATAGCAACAAAATAATTTTTGGCTTTTATACTAACAAACAATTTTCATTCACATGTGTTGCATTTGGTACATTTTATATTTACCTGTGTACACTTTTTTATTTGTTTAAAAAAAGTTTGGTCAGTCAGCTGGTGCTTAGCATGGCTAGCTAAAATCACAGCAGCAGATAAAGACTTAAAGTATTTTGTTTGCTAGCTGTTTTCTGAATAGTTTTTTACTTTACAGTTAAGAAAACTAAAGTCAAATGTAAATATTTTGTATAATTGCACTCAAATTGTTGGCCAGCCTCAAGCTAGGTTATAATAAGATCTTCCACAGCACAACTGTTGCTTTCCAGTCAGGTCAAGCGAACAGTGGCGAAGTGTGTTAGCTCGCGGTGGAGGTACAGTACTGTGAAGTTGGCAGTTCTGTTGCTTGTCCACAGAAATTGAAGTGAATACATTTTTCTTAAGTAGCTGAATGATATAATTTACAGCTTTAACAGCACATAGGCAAAGTCGGTGGGCCAAAGCGTACCTGAACACATCACTGACAAGCGTGAATATTTATATACAGACGCATGAAAACTGATCTGGAGCCAGCTTGAGACTGTTCTGCTTTATATAGCTGGAGCCGTAACTTATACACACTTCTACATATGGAAGTGGGGGACAAGTCGCTGACAGAGCGAGTAAAAAAAAAAAACTTACAGACACCCAACACACTCTGTAATATTTATTATAGTTAACGCATTTCAAATGAAAGGGAAACAGTTCTCGCAGAAAGAGTCAGGAAGTTGGTCAGTTCAAAATAAACACTTCTTCACTTGCACGCGTTATTGAACGCAGCATGGACATGGAACAGTCCTTTGACTGTCCATGTGAAGGTTAGAGATGTTTTTTCAGCCTAGATTGCTTTTTCTGCCTGTCCTTCGGGAAGTCCTGGGTAGTTCAGTTCACGCTGACTTAGGATTAGCTGTTTAACCCTGAGCTTTGACTTTTGCCAATAAAAAATAAATAGAATCTGGTCCTTGGGTCAGTGAATTCTATTATACTGATAATCAGGTATACAGCGTATCGTGGTATTCATTTTAGACTATATAATAGAAATGACTATAAACTGATATTTGTGACCGGGACTTGTGATAAAGTATCTCGTTATTCTCAAAGAAATGTCCTATTACTCTGCACAATCAAAAGTCCCAGACTGATTTAAACACCGCAGTCTAAAGGCAGTTTCTGAATTTTGTCAATGTAAAGTTTAATAAAACCGGCTTTTGTAGAACATTATAGGAGATCTTCAGACAAGAGTGTCCGATTAAGCCCTGATTTTGTATGTCCTTTCAAGAATGCGACTAGGAAAGAATTTGCAGTTATGAGGTACTGTCGTAGCTGTGCGGTGTCTTATGACACATACCACAAAAGCTTCAGGAAAGTGTGAGTAATACTGTGTTGCTCCTGTGCTGGAAAGCTTAAAAGGCTTTATTTCATGTCACCTTTATTGTTTGACACATTTCACTTTTTTTAAGCTTTACTGACAAAATTCTACAACTGCCCTCAGACTTCCATTGTGTCCCAACAATGTGGTTTATTTTCGTTCCCGTCTCACTTCAGGGAAACATCTTGAGCTGAAAGAGAAATCTTATCTGCAGAAATGACATACCGTACAGATAGTGTAGATAGAAACTCTGCGAAAAGTTCTGGAGTAATCCTTAAATATGGGCACTAATTTTGTGTAAAGCTCTGATGGTGGTTTTTGGCAGCTTGGTCTCGGAGAACCCTGTTCCAAATGAAATACGCTGGACCCTTTATGCTAACAAACCAAGAGGGAAAGTGGCACACATACACCTCTTTCACAAGGGCACCTAGTGAATGGGTAACGGTTGGCAGGGGGTTTTACTGCATAATAAAGTCGTCGGCTTCTGAAGGTCACTGATCTCACATGTATGCACATATACACATTTTCATTTGATATATACACACACACACACATACACACACACAAAGATATATATATATATAGTGTATTTAGTTGTATGTATCCTGGAGCAGGGACAGTATGTTTAGTGTGTTTTCCACAGAGCGAGAATATATGTGTGTGTTTTCCGTTTAGAGAATTGTCCAGGGGGTGGAGCGTCGCAGTCTGTGTATTGTGCTCACTTCATTAGAGTTTAAGCGTCCATTAGGGAGCATGGGCTGCTTTTCACATCACGCCACCTGTGATTCCCATTACACATTGTAGTTCATACACGCACAACACACTACTACCTACACTCACATCTCCAACAGAACATGCGGAGACTACATGAAGAAACCCTGCATGTCTGTGCACATACACACACACACACACACACACATGCACATGCTACATTGCCTATGACACCAACATTCACATGGCACACTCTGATTTAAGAGATGATGTCATGTGCAATGTGAGGACCATCTGGCCGCCATATTGGTTATTCCTATAAAATTAACAGCTCTCTGTAGATGCAGTGTAAATATATGACATGTTTCAATGGAACTTGTGAATTTGTACTTTTGGATGCGTAAAACTTTGTTTCAATGATGAACGTCGTAAAAAACATTGTTGCTAGGTCACTGAACGCTAGCTACAACCCTCATGCTAATGATTTCACTAGCATATCCCCGTTATGTGCTTATAACAGACATTAGAAAAGGCACAACCACTAAGAAAATAAGACAAAATTGTAAAAAACAATTGGAACATTTACCTCAAAGACACAAAAAAAGTCAACTAATATTACACTAATTTTAATTGGTGGTTTAGTGGTCGCCTTGCACCTCCGAGGTCGAGGTTCGATTGGAGTTTGCATGTTCTCCCTGTGCTTATAGGTTTCCTCCAGGTACTCAGGTTTCCTCCCACATTTCAAAGACAATCAAATTAGGCTAATTTGGTGTTCTCAGATTGTCCGTAATGTGTAAATGTGAGTGTGTGTATGTGTGTGAAAGTTATGCTAATCAGGTAAAGTTACTTGGTTCTATGGGACAAAATCAGACTGTTTTAGAAATGCATAAGAAGCATAAGAAACTTTTTTTTTTTTTTATTTAAGTTCTCAAACCAAAAAAATAATACATTATATTAGCATTAATATCAGATGTTCTCTGCAGACAAAAATATCTTCAATTATTTAAAAAAAAAAAAACCAATATTTTCAAAAATAATTAAAAACGAAGACAAGTTGACAAGGGGATGATGGGGCACGTTGTTCTTGGGAACAGGTCTGCTGGAATAGTGGCTTCAGTTGTCGCCTAAAATAGGATCTAATTTGTTTGTATCTGTACCACAAGAAGCTGGCGATGGTGTACAGTATATCCACACTCCCGGTCTTTACTGAAGTGAACAGATGGGGTGTGACTTTGTTAAAGGGGGCCAGGGGACTATAACCCAAGGTGAATATGCCTGGAGTGAAAATTTGACAAAAACGGGACAGGCAATCACTTTCTCCATGATATGTGCTAATGACAGGAGTGTACAGAGTGAATGGTTGTCTTCTCAACACAAACACAGCTCACACGCTGTCTGCAGCGCACATGACACGAACAACACGGCGTCTGGCCCTGAACTGACCTGGGATTCAGGATCCTCGTGACTTCACTTCTTGCTCCTTCATTGTGTGACAGGAGCCTCTCATATAGTCACAGACGGCTGCTTCTGCTCTCCACTCACACTTGTAACACTCGTCATGCTCGTCAAACTCGTGGGTGGAGGAAATGGAGACTGCAGGGGCCTGTAGGCAACGTGCGTAGGGTCCAGGAAGGCCGGGGTGGGCGAGACTGGGTGGGCGTAACCGATGTATTGAGGATGAAGAAATTGGCCCTGGTGTGGCATGATTTGTGTCGCCTGCTGGCAGTTCAACACAGAGAAGTTGGTGGGCATGTTGACATAGACACTGGCATCTGGCGGCAGACAGCACGAGGCTTGGGTGCGCAAAATGGGGGCGGGAGCAGGGACAGGCATAGTGCGGGTGGTGGCGGCAGGCGGGGCCGAAGAGCTGGACGAGGTGGCTGTGCTCGATTGCCGAGAGGAGGAGCCCCGTGATGTCATCATGGGAATGGACTCCAAGAGACGCCCACCCCCGGAGGCAGGTTCTTGTTTGGGACGGAGGCAACGACAGCAGCACACAGCGACCACTGATCCGAGCAGGACGAACGCCACAAAGACCGACCCCACGATCAGGAAGGGCACATAAATGGGCACTGCAAAGAAAGAGAGTCAAGGTCAACACAACAAGAAGCAATATTTATACAAAATATGCTGGATTTAGGCACTGACCTAACCACTGTTTAACCTTTAATAGCATATACCAAATATAAATAAGTACATTTATGTACATGTAATATCAAAACCTCAGAGTCTTATTGAACACTACATTTGTCCAAACTTCACAAGTGAGAAGAGTACGTCACTCCAGTGTCAGTAATTCAAACACATTATTTGCAATTGCATTTCCGTTGTAACGTTACACTTGCTCATTGTGTAACTGTCCCTTTGTTATCGCTGTAGAAACTGTACTGAAATATAATCTTCACTACCTCAGAGACAACAGTCTTTCCCAAACAGATCAAACAGACTTTCTCAAAGACATCAGCAGTCCGTCGGCATTCTGCGTGAAGATGTGAAGTGGAGCGGAGTCCAGACGCCAGTGATGTGTCCCCAGGGGTTCAGACTCGCTCGTTAGCAGTTATTAACATTGTTTTGATCAGCTCTAATCTACTGCATGCAGCTGTGACCTTTCTGACCTTGCTGTCATGGTGTGTTTGTAATTATGTTTTAGTGAACGTTTCCTTGCTAGTGCACACTGCGTCAGTGTGTGTGAGATGAGTGTGTGCATATTAGCTATAATAACCATGTAAAAAGGCTTTGCATGGGACTGTAAAAAGGACCATCTTTCACCATGCCTTCAGCAAAACCTTCAAATAACACGGTGGGATATTTCGTAAATGAGTGGAAACAGCAAGATGGCATGCGCAGGATATGCTAGGTCGTATGAATTATATGGCGAAACGGATTAGACAACTGTATGGTGACTAGTGACTGGTCCTGCTTCCCAAGGCCAAACTTTGACCTTGTAACTCTGGACAATGGATTTGTTTCTTTAAAAATTTATTACATAGCTTTATGATTTAAACCACATACTGTATATAAATGTAGATTTTTTTCCAATATACAGTATGTATTTGATCCTCCTGTCCTTTTAAGATCCTTAAAAGGTGCTTTCTTTTAACTTAAGGGCACACCTGTTGCGTTTTTGTTCAGCATGAAGCAGCCATCGCAGAGCCAGACATCATGTGTCAAAGCCCATGGTCTTAAGACTGCAGCTGTCTTGTGTTTGCTCGGGTGATTCCCCTCCACCACTCACTAGTGAGCATGGGCTCAGTAGTTCAGGTTTCTCAGCATTGTCATTCAATAAGCTCAAACCAGGTATAAGTTTGAAGTGAGATTTGTGGAGTTGTTGGAAATCCTGATGAGAAAAAGAATCTGAATGTTGACTCTGGATTTTGCAGAAAGTCCCTTGTGTTGCATGAACACCTAGAGTAGTATTTAGTAAAAAGTCTAACTTGATGCAGGTGGATAGTTTGAAATGAGGTTTTTGCAGTGTATAGCATTTCTTCCACTTATATCAGTTCTGCTTAATCCCTGCTTTCAAGGACGTAAAGGTGAACCGGTTGGTTTTGGTGACAGCACGCTGATTGTGAGAGTGGACAAAATGCCCTTCTAGTAACAAGAGCTCTTTCCTAAAACTGCACTGTTGGTAGGATTTCTAAGATTTCTCCAAGCTGCGTTTTAAACAATCCAAAGCGAAGTGGCCAGACATCCATTTCACACTTGGAAAGTGTTTTTTGCAGGGATTTGTGCTTCAGAGGCCTTAGACATGATCCATTGTTTATGAACATGCAAGGCGAGCAGTGCTGTCGCTATGGAGATCCAGTCAAGTCCGAACTGGATCCTCTCGCTGTGCAGCACGCGAGCCGAGTGAACTCTGCTATTAATAACCACGAGGGACAATTTGCCATTTGTGTGCGTGAACTGACCAGGTTTGCTTTCTAGGGTTGCAATGCTGCCAGTCCAGATTTTACATTTCCTCCCAAGTGGGCTATTAATGCAGGCACTGAGCAGGATAGAATGGTACAGCAAAATCCCCAGTGCTGAATTAACACCTTGGTGTTGAATTAACTCTTATTGTCTAACTACGGAAGGAATAAAACATGACAGGGTGTGCTATTAAGGGAAATTATTCAAGCATAGGTTGGTGTGATGAGGTCTGAGTTACTGTTATCACCCTGAAGTGGATTCATTTGCTATAACAGCAAGTGTTTTATTCTTCAGAGACTACAACATTGTGCCAGTTTTTTTTTATTAATAAATAAAATATTTTAATAGTTTTAGTATAGTTACATGCAATATTGTGGAATGTCTGCTTAACAAATTTAATTCACGTTGTCGCTTACATTACAGCAGCTCCTAAAATTGTTCCCTCACCAACCTCTATTTTTCTCTCTTGTTATATTTAACAGGACAAATTACAAATTAGATATTTTCTTATCATGTTACTAAGAAACAGGAAAGTGCATAGAAGCTTCGCCTATGGCAAAAATGTTACCGTATCCATCAGTGGAGAGGCAACAGATATGAGATAATATATTCAATATGCATTCATTTGGCACAATCCTAGATACTGTACTGGGTTACACTTTAAGCCGAACTGGAACGGATTTTTGTTTTTAAACCGTGATTGAGCTGGAACATTTCAGGACGGTGTGCCAGCCCTGCCAAGGAGCAGACGAATTCAACAGCAGCTGTCATAGTCAAACACTTTTGTACTGTTAGAAAAAAAGATGCAATATGATGGTTTGCGAACTCCCTTTAATTTTCTCTCCTAGATGCATGAAACCAAACACCTGACTTCCTTTTCGGTGAAGAAAGCTTTGGCAGCCCCTGAGGGCCTCCAACCTTTACACAACTCTCATACAGGATAAGTTACTCCCTTGTCTAGGCTGTAAAGTTTGCACTAAACCTCACGGAGTTGAAGCAATCAGGGCCATGCAGAACTTGATTAAGAAGCGCTGCTGCAACTTGGTGTAGACAAAGGATGTGCTGTGTGTTCGTATCAACGAGGGTGATGCAGTGATCCGTAATTATAGGCGATTCGCCAACAAGTCGGTTTAAGCCACTCTTTAAGTGATTCGAACAAGCGAGTTGAACGGATCTAAAGTTTGAGCAAACTGCCTATTTTTTTATCTCCTTTTTTCTCTATGTTGTGTCTCTTGACTTGTAAAAAGGACTGTAGTTATGCATTATTTAATAGGCTGATAATTATTCTTAAATATGATATTTATTTTATCTAAGCACACAAGTATGTGTTCTTAAACAACAGCTTGTGTTAAATAATGTGACATACATTTCTTGAAAAATATAAAGAGGGGTTTATAAGGGGATTATAAAACCTGCATTAAAATATTACATGTTTACCCTGTTTTATCCCTGTTAAAATCAATAAAAATATTGTTGAAGAAAAATATAAAGAGAAAAGAGTGCAGGTTAGCCTTACTTACTCTACAATTTAAACTGTTCAAACTCTGTGGTGATTTTGAATGCGGAATTTTATTCATTTCAACAGATTGCACGTAGTAGTAAAGCTGGTGAATCTGTAAAGGCATTCATTATAGTCAGCACTACCTTGCAATGTCTATCCAAATATGGAATTAATTTTAAGCAAGACAACAGGCCAAACATCTGCCACAACAATATATACAATATATATATACTGTATATAATTTTAAACTTATTATTATTATTCTAATAGGCTAAGGGAACAATTGTATAGCATTGGTATGGGTGTGGTTATGTGGGTGGCTTGTCATCTCATTGCCATCCAAACGTACATTTCTGACCATTAATATAATGTTGATATAATCAGATATTCTACACACGCACCTTCATTCTGGTACTTATTGTATTAATAGTAAATGCTTAATTTATTTTTTTTTTAATGTGGAACAGGAATGCAAACTGGTCAGTTTACTGTGAGTGGAGAGCTGCGGTTACTGTGCGCTTTTACGCATCAAAAGGAGACACCACATGGTGAGCGCGCGCTCCAGCTTACCTGCCCCGGAGTTTGTGCCCTCCTCGTGGCCCGCACCCGGCTCCTCTTTGCTTTTCTTGTCGTTGTCACACGTGCCCTGGTCGAGCCTGGCCTCGGTGCTGGAGCAGCAGTAACGCAGCTCGCACTTGCCGCAGCAGATGATCGCCTCGGCGGCGTCGTAGCGCTCCGGACACTGGAAGCCGTCCCGCCATGCGCCCTGCGGATCCCGCCAGCCGTGACAGTACTCCCCGCTCGCCTTCACGTCCATCACCGTGCTGAACAATGTCAAAAGCACCGCGAGAGCCATCGGGGACCCCGCGCTTTGCATGCTGCCGCTGGTACGGCTTTATAGAAGAGGAAGTAATCTGGTGAACAAATGAAGCACGATGAGAGAGAACTTTACAAGCGTGTCGGGCATTTGTCGGAGATGCCAGAAATGACTAGATCCGTAAAGGCACTGGCAATAAATCCACACCAATACATCCACACGTATCCACTGTGTCCGAAAAAGAAGCTGTCATGAGATTTCCAATAAGTTTGCACGATTTGGAATTAAATACTGCCGCATATTCGAGCTAATAAATATCTGATGTGTGTGTTACTGAAAGCATTAAACAAAGAACATCCAGTGTTACAAACTTCTGGCAAGTGGTGCATCAATCCTGTACACGGCTGAAAACCTTGTGTGTGTGTGTGTGTGTGTGTGTGTGTGTGTGTCCGTCTTCTCAAATGTCTCCCCCCAGAGACAGAACGAACCCAGCACTGACTTCTGGTGCGTAATCCATTCTCTCCAAATCCCCCTTTTCTTCCTTTCTTTACAACTCCTGTTAATTTTCCTTCTCACTGCTCCATTCCTTTGGCTCTTTTTTATTTCCCCTTCCCTGAAGTCCTCCTCACAAATCCACCAACGACTTCTCAAGTATCATCTTCCAGAAACAGAAGGTTCTCCGGCTGCTCTCCAGGCTCGGAGCAGGGTAATGATGGACTGAAGGTATTTCTGACATCGTGCCCAGCTCAGGAGGTTGGCCTCTACGCATGCGCACTCCACACCACCTTTTTTGGACATTTTACAGCTCTTCCAGTTGCCAGTGTTAACAAGTGTCACTGGACAGGCCTGTGTGGAGCTTGTCATTTTTAGACCCCTATGTGTTGGTCAGGGTGCAAACTTTTCCCAAATTTCTTTAGGAATTAATTATTAGTAAATGTTCTCTTATTCATTTATTAGAACTATGGGATAGTGGTTAAGATAGTGGTTAAAAAAACACTTTAAAAATTTTTTATGCACAGTAAACCCTGGCACACCAATAAATTAATATAATACAGTACTATAACTGACAATAATTCAATCATTCATCTTTAGTAACCAGTCTATTCTGGTCCTGGTCACATTGGAACTGGATAATCTAGGTCTCTAACCACAAGGCACGAATGCACTTTACATAGGACTGAAGTTATCTCAGACGACCAATGTACACACACATTTTCACACCTAAGAAGAACACAAGGTCACAAATTAATCATTGTAGGAGAAAACCGGAGAACTCAGAGAAAACCCAGACAGACATGAGCGTACCATGCACAGAATCTCCAACAGGCAGTAACCTGAGCTCAAGCCAACTATATGGACCCTGGAGCCGTGAGATGAGAATGTTACCTGTTTTACCATCATGCTGCCATATCAGTCTATAACGCACATCAGAAAATGAGTAGAACTGTTTCTTATCAAATATAGAGGCACATATATATTTTTGTACTTTTAATGAAATATAAATATAGTGTACCATTGAAAAGATTTAAAGCTTCAAAGCTTAAATGCATAAGCTTGAAGTTCTCCAAGAGACAGGGGATCTTTCTGAGAATCTTATTTAGTTGGATCATATTCATAAATCAATCCGTGCTGTGGCTATTAAATGGCCTATTATAATTATTTTACAGTAGAAGGAGAGAAATCTCCTAAAAAAAATGGCATTGCTTAGACTGACAAACAGTCATTTGCTTGTTGTTCATTCCATCTGGCATTTCTGCCTTTTTTTCTTTAATGGGTTTCAATTTAAGGTATTTGTCCTTATGCCAGTTACAGATAAGGCTATAGCCTGAATTTTTAAGCAATGCTTCTCACCATACTGATAAAGTCCTGAGATTGTATCTGCCCATCTCTGGTCATCCAAACAGTGGATCTGAATGACTGAATATTTTTTGCCTTAAATGGAGAACAGCTGCCACTTATGCTTCACCTGTTAAAATAAAGACCAGTTTTTGATTAAATAACAAATTTTCCTGGTGTTCATTAGCAGGACAATGGCGCTGCGCTGGAAGGTAACTTCTTGTCCAATACCGCCACCTGCTGCACAAAAAGAGTAAAATGTAAAGTGGTGCAGACCTGAAAAGTGACTAGTCTAGTTGCTGAACCTAGACCTAGCAAATGTAGCTGCTAACATTATTGCCAATATCCACACAGAGCTAAATCATACCATTTATTCTGATATCTACTCAGTAACAAGGAGCACTTAATATCCTGATATCTGTTCATATATGACCAGGGAGCCAGACACATCTCTGACGTGTGGATTTGTCTGCATGATTTTACTCAGGATTCGCTGGTTTCCTCCCACCCCCTGAAAAACATGCCATTAGGTGGATTGTGTGAGATAAAATTCATATGCATGTGAATTAATGTGTAAACAACAGTGACGTCCTATCCATGATGTATTTCCTCTTTTTGCATTGACCCATATAAAGCATGTGATGAATGAATTAAGGTTTTTAATTTTTCAGAAAAAAATTCTGATTTAGCACCTTAGCCACATGTTTTTTCTGTGTCCTGAGCTGGAAGGTTTCTGGACCGGTTATTTTGCCATTATGTCAACTGTTCTTGGGGTAACTCTCCAACCTTGCCCTCTGATTACTATATTTGTGATTCCTGATCGCTCACTTACACTTAATTCTACACAAAAGGATAACATAGCTTTCACATCCTTATTAGCAAGATGTCTATTGTTGTTGCATTGGAAGTCTGCTAAATATCCTACTATCTCCCAGTGGCTTAAATATGTCATGTTTTTTTTAAACTTGAAAAAATTAAATATACGTTAAGAGGATGTACAGCCAAATTTTTCCACAATTGGCAACCATTTATTTCTTATTTTACTAGTCTAGAAGTATTGCCTGATTAAATGTATACCTGTTACTGATATTTATGTAATATGTTTGGTGGTTGTCTTGAGCCGTGGGGGGCGGGGAGGGGGGGTGTTCTTTGTTTTTTGAGTGTTTTTGTTTAGTGTTTATGTGTGTATGTATGTGTATATATATGTATGTGTGTGTATTTGTTTATTTAGAAAAATTAAAAGGTAAATTGGATTTCTGTAAATGCAAGTATTGTATTGTTTTCCTTTTTTCAATAAAAAATATTGGCAAAAACATTCAGGTTTAAGAAAACCTCTTATCAGTGAGACCAATTTAGAAAAAAAAATGCATCAATTTGTTAGGGAGCATAAAGAATGGACTGTATTTGATATGAAGGTTATGTGATCTGATGAGTCCAGATATATATATGAGAAGAGAGACGGATGAATGGATGTACCTGTCATGCCTAGTGCCTACTGTACTGTGTAAGCAGTTTTATGATCTGGGGTTGCTTCAATGCAAAAAAGGAAGTCAGCTAACAACCTGAATGTAGTGAATGATCAGATTTTTCCATCATTCTTTTTTCCCCCTTCCTTGATGGCACGACCATATTCCGAGATGACGATGCCAGGCTACATCAAGCTCAGGCTGTGAACAAATGGTTCAGGGAGCATGAGACATTATTTTTCCATAATGGATTGGCCACCACAGAGTCTAGACCTCAAAACCATTGAGAATCTTTGGGATGCGCCGGAGAAGGGTTTACACAGCAACGGTCCAATTCGCTCATTATCAATACAAAATCTTGGAGAACAATGAATCAACTCTGGAAGGAAATAAAATGTTCCGACATTGCATAAGCTTATTAAAACGATGCTGTGGAGAATCCATCCATCCATCCATCCATCTAGGAACCTCTGTAGTTGAATTAGGGACCATGGAGGCCAATGGTGATTGCCATTGTATTTATTCCCATTTTTATGACCATGGTAGAACCTCTGGTTACCATTAATTCACATGTTCATCACACACTACAGCCAATTTGGGAATGCCACGGCCAATCTGCACTGGAGGAAACCGGAGAACTCGGAGGAAACCCACAAACCAAGGGGAGAACATGCAAACTCCGCGCACACAGACCCCAAGACGGCATTGCAATCTGGATCCTGGAGGAGCAATGCGCCATGGAAAATAAAAGCAACATGAAATATTAGAGAGTGAGACTTTTTTTTGTTAATTAATGAATTAATAATTTTATTAATTAATTAATTAATTAATAATTAATTTCCTGGAGTGTAGTTGGGAGTTTGAGGAGTGTATCAAACAACAATCTTTTGACAAAACACAGTAACCATAATTTTAAATATTTTAATAGATAAATGTAATGAAATATTTTGGACAATATTTGATGCTAATGTTGCTAACAAGCGGCCGTTTAGGACTTTTATTTTGGAGCGCGCGCTGATTGGCGGTGGTTTTTAAAAACTCAGCTCTTAGCAACAACTCACACACCGACCGCTTTATCTATCCGGGGAGGTAAATACTGTGGAGGATTCAGTGGTTTTTAGCAAATATAATCTTTATTTCTTCAGTGTTTTTATAGTACGTTAAGCAGACAAGTAAGTAAGACGCTGTTTAGCACGGGTAAGTTAGCTAGCTAGCTGACAGGCTCGCGCTGCTTTTTAATAACTTCCTTTAGGATTTTGGTTGTTAAAATGGCGCAAAAAAAAAAAAAAAAAACATGATGTGTAGACAAAAAGTTTAATAATTAAACTTGTTAGTGATGTCTGTGTTGTTATGTGAAAGGGATGTCGTTCGTGCGGATTAACAGGAGACCAGTGAGAACGAAGAAAGTCTCAGTTCCCAAGAGAGAATGGGTGGTAATTTACAGCATTCATTTTTACACTATAAATATATAATTTATAATCTTATTAGGAATCGTTTTCGCTTAATTTGGATTGTTTCTGTTCCTCATTTAGAGCACAGTTAATGATCTGTCAGTGTACAAGTCTACAGCTGAGGAGCTGGTGAGAAACTCATACAACACTTAAAGGATGTTCACTCAGAAATGTTTCTTCTTCTTTTTATTTTCCAGGGAATAACTTAAATATTTTTTTAAAAGTCACAAAGAGCGGGAATGATAAATGTATTCTCAGTTTAACATGAAAAATATATGTACAAAAAAAAATCACGGTCACACAATAGCATCAACGATTGTGTGACTACTGACATCTTTAGAGGAAACATAATAGTACAAAATGCTGATTCCCCCCCCCCCCCCCCCCTCTCTCGCACAAAAAAAAAAAGTCTGTTGTTGCTCTTCCTTGCACTGGACATTTTAAGGCTTCGACTCCATGCTTATTTTATTTTATAACTTTTTTTGGGAGGGGGTGTGCAGAGAGATTTACCCAAATACCTAAGAAACAGTTGTCGCCAAAGACAGTGACTGCAATCTTATGTCCATACAGCACAATTACTCGTGTGTAATCTGTTAGATGGCCATACAGCCAGGTTACTCGGCTGTATGTACATCTAGAGGATTCACGTTTTAAAGAAGAAATTGACAGTTTGAGTGTTAGTTATTGTGCATTGTGTTTTATTTGCATGGTTAACTTAACAGTCAACTAGTGGAAACATTGTTAAATCACGCAGTCAGAAAATGCTACCAGTGTTAAAGTAATGGGTATTATATTTTTGCAGTGCTACGACCATACAAAACTGTCGGTAGGATATTATGAGAAATTTGCAAAGGAAAAACAAATCATTAAAGTTGAATTTAATTAGTCTGAGGTATTTTACCCTGTGTTGCAAGTGTTGCAATTCCATAATTTTGCCAGTGGGTGTATTGTTTCTTAAAACCCCTTTTCTCTTTCAGTCCAGGCGCCATGACATGCACCGATCTTGCAACAGAGCTGCTGCACAGTGGGAGCTGAGGGAGAAAAAAGTGAAAAACAGAAAACCCCGGATGCCCAGCCCTCTTGGACTAGACCAGACCAGACTGCGATTGTTCAGAGAGGTACACGCAGACACACGCGGAGAATAACATGAAGCATCTTGGAATTCTGTTTTCTCCTCAGATATATTTGAACATCTATGTTTTAAACTTGAGCAGTTTTTATTTTCAGGAACTTCTGTAGAGTTATAAATACTAATAAACAAAATTGATCAAGATAGATGAAAGCAAATTTCATTACTGATTATTTTGGCATATGTTACAAAGCATGTACAGTCGTGGCCAAAAGTTTTGAGAATGACACATCTTAGTTTTCACAAAGTTTGCTGCTAAACTGCTTTTAGATCTTTGTTTCAGTTGTTTCTGTGATGTACTGAAATATAATTACAAGCACTTCATATGTTTCAAAAGCTTTTTATCGACAATTACATGACATTTATGCAAAGAGTCAGTATTTGCAGTGTTGGCCCTTCTTTTTCAGGACCTCTGCAATTCGACTGGGCATGCTCTCAATCAACTTCTGGGCCAAATCCTGACTGATAGCAACCCATTCTTTCATAATCACTTCTTGGAGTTTGTCAGAATTAGTGGGTTTTTGTTCGTCTGCTCGTCTCTTGTGGATTGACCACAAGTTCTCAAAGGTAGTTCTCCAGGCCATGGACCCAAAATTTCAACAATTTGGTCCCCGAGCCACTTAGTTATCACTTTTTTCTTATGGCACGGTGCTCCATCATGCTGGAAAATGCATTGTTCTTCATCAAACTGTTGTTGGATTTTTGGAAGAAGTTACTGTTGGAGGGTGTTTTGGTACCATTCTTTATTCATGGCTGTGTTTTCGGGCAAAATTGTGAGTGAGCCCACTCCCTTGGATGAGAAGCAACCCCACACATGAATGGTCTCAGGATGCATTACTGTTGGCATGACACAGGACTGATGGTAGCGCTCACCTTTTCTTCTCCGGACAAGCATTTTTCCAGATGCCCCAAACAATCGGAAAGCGTCTTCATCTGAGAATATGACTTTGCCTCAGTCCTCAGCAGTCTATTCACCATACAGTACTTTCTGCAGATGATCAATTTATCCCTGATGTTTTTTTTTGGAGAGAAGTGGCTTCTTTGCTGCCCTTCTTGACACCAGGTCATCTTCCAAAAGTCTTCGCCGCACTGTGCGTGCAGAAGCGCTCACACCTGCCTGCTGCCTTTCCTGAGCAAGCTCTGCACTGGTGGCACTCCAATCCCGCATCTCAATCCTCTTTAGGAGACGATCCTGGCGCTTGCTGGACTTTCTTGGACGCCCTCCAGCCTTTTAACAAGAATTGAACCTCTGAAATGCAGTGGAAAGGTTTTTTTGGGATTAAGTAAATTTTTATGGCAAAGAAGGTCTATACAATTCATCTGATCACTCATCATATTCTGGAGTATATGCAAATTGCTATTATAAAACCTTAAGCAGCAACTTTTCCAATTTCCAATATTTATGTAATTCTCAAATTACATAATACTTTTGGCCACAACTGTATGTCACCTGAGTTTATTTGATTAATAATAAGCTCAAAATTAGCTACATCATTTGATTTGTCTTGACGTACACCATATAAATTTGAGTCGACTTGTCAAAGGGATTGTATTCGATCCCAAAGAGAGTTGATTCTCTTATCCCCTAACCCCACCCCCCACCACATGCGCAAACACACACACACACACACACACACAAGGGTCCTACACTAGTAAGAAAAAGAATCTGTACGATACTGTGACATCATATTTCGGGTGTCTGATTTGGGGGAGGAACAAACTCGCTTTCTCATTCATAGGCTTTTGTATAGGCTTCTGAAACGCATCACACCGCTACATAAGTCATGTCTGTGTGTATGTACAGTAGGTGCTCTCGGATCATTGCGAGCTGCGGTCTGACCGAGCACTGGCCGTGGTAAAAGATCTGTTCGGAGACGCACCTCGCAGACAAAAAGGTACAGCACTATTTTCAAACCACACTGTATTTTTATTATTATTTTTTTTTATACTTGTATTTGAGGTAGGGCTGGGCGATATGGCAAAAAAGTAATCTCGATAATTTTTGGCCCATATTGAACGATAACGATATACATTTCGATATAAGCTGTTAATGCTGCCAGCTTTAAAAGAGAATCCCAACAATGACTGAAGCCAGAAAAATTTAAGGGTTCATTAAATTACATTTTAAAGTATAGTTTATTAACAAAAACAGATGACCGATTTGGCCTTAAAAATTAAGATACTATAGGCACATGCTCAGAATCTTTACAAGGCAAAGATTTTTATACATAAAAAAAAAACACTTGTTTGTGATGATAAAAAGTATCTTGTGATGATATATTACAAAGTTTTGAGATTTTTAAACAATAATGAGAAACAACATTTAGACCACACACACTAGGGCCGTCTTTTTATCCCACAATTCAGAGTTAAATGAAGGCTATTTCACACTGCCCCAATAAACTGACGCAATGACAACAAAAATGGAATGAATTATGCAGCTATCAATCTGGGTCAGGACAATTTCACTTTTACTATATAGTTGGGTACCTGCTAGGTGTTGTATAGTTCATATGTGCTTGGCCAGAATGGTTTAAGCCACCAAAATAACATTTTATTGATAAACTGCGCAGCTTTCGCCAACGTGAACACTCCCGTTTAGTAACGAGGCGAATAAGGAGCTAAACTTCAGCCGCAGAGTGAGACGCTGCGCAATAAGAAGCCGAATCGGAAGCTGCGAATAAGGAGCTAACTTCAGCCTCGTGTACTTAGGGGCATCATATCTTTCGCTAGAAAGTTAGAAACGGCCCTGGTTATATCCTTACTCCTTTTGGAACATCTTTCATAAGGTGTAATGGCCACGAAAGATGACACGATCGATATCTGCTTTGGTACAGCCCCACTGCTAGCTAGCCCTGCTAGTTGACGGAGTAGCATCGGCCCGCATTTTCATGCTCTCCGTGTGGTCGTTTGGGTGGTGCGTTCATATAACGAAATTTGTCCTACCTTTTTTTTTGTCGACAATTTCAACATCTTTGGATAATAACTCGGTTATAGTCACTTTCATCGCTGCTTCCACTCATTTAAAAATTTTTTTTTTTGTCGTCCTGGTATCAAGTTTGCTTCGCAAAGTGCGGTAGGAAATTAACTTTGACCTGCACGGCACGCGCAAGCTGGTTGTTGTCGTATTGTTCTGCTGTGTGATTGGCTCTTAGATTAATCCATATCGAGCAAAAAATGTCTAGAGCTTTTCATCGTTTTTAAAATCAAATAAATCGTGATTCGATATATCGTTTATCGGCCCAGCCCTAATTTGAGGCTTATTCTCTTAACGCTGTCTTTTTTTCTGTTGTGTGGTTTTGATTCAGGATTCCCGAGTGTGACCATAGCACCCAACAGCAAGTCGGATTCTGAACTTCCTGTGCTGCAGAAACCGGACCCACTAACACAGCTGTCATTGCTCAGCCACTCAATGATGGACCACCAGGTGAGGCGGTCTCTACCCGAGTCAGGTATTCGTGGGTCTGACGTACAAATGGAGATTTCTGTTACGGGTGTTATGGAAAAATAGTCAAGGACCGTCTGATGTAAAGTAGAGACGCTGCTCCAGTGTTTCGGCAGATAAATGATTACCTAACAGTATTACATAAAATGCCATAAGTATGCTGTCTACTGTTACATGGTTGACACTGCCTACTGTGACAGTCTGTGAGGAGGCCTGTGATGTGCTAACAATATGGCATGAAAGTTGATGCTGCTGCCTACCCGCTTCCCGTACAAACAACACCTGCTATAAAGAGCCATTATGTCACTAGCTTCTTGTTTTTCTCTTAAAAATCATAGAGCACTTAATAAACTTCAAAATTTTATATATATATATATGTTTTACCTATGAATGTTGGGTCTTTACTGTATGCTAGAGCGTTGTTCCACGACAGATACTAACAAAATGGCAGTTAAGTGCATTAATTCAAGGGCATGCTAATTTATTTATTTATTATTATTATTATTATTTATTTATTTATTTATTTATTGGAACAAGATTTAACCTCACTCGTGAAAGACATGATGTGATATCTTATTCCCTCCAGGCTTTAAATGATAATTCTGCACTTGAGCATGGGCAAGAAGATCTTCAGGATGTCTCAGGCAGTTTCTACAGAGAGACAAGCAGGTCCTTATTTATCATTTAGTTACGTTAAGTTCTTATTATTACAGATTAATACGACTAGCCTGTTTCATGCATGTTTTATAGACAGAAAAGAAAAACGTGTAAAACAAAGCCTTCTGTTTGGAGAACAACTCAGCAACCACATCAGCAGAACCTGCCTCAGACTCCCTCTAATGCAACAAGCTCAGAGGGCCGTGCTGGTAAAAAATTTTTTCACTGAATCTCACTGAAGTCTCACTAAAGTTTTATGAATCTTTTATTATTTTTTTTTTCTCTCTCTCTCTTTCCCCCCTCCTTGAAAAGCTCTGAATGCAACCCTGGCTGTGCAGCGTCTAAAGTTGAAGCAGTCCCCGTCAGAGGCAGACGAGTCCCCTGCTCTCGTCAGTCAGGTCCTCAATCCTGAACTGTCTCCCTCTCACTCTGGTAATGGTGCACAAGTTGATGCTTTTACTCCTGAACGTTCACAGCTCCTCTTTGTCCTGGTCGTCCAGTGACTTGTTGTTCGCCCATGCATTTACTCATCCTGTTGTTCGTCTTTTAGGTGGTAAAAGCAGGTCCACCAGATGGCGCTCACTTGAAACTTCTCAGAATGCTAATCAGTCGAGCCTGGAGCTCCTGCAGGACATGCTAGCACAGGTGGAGACTGAGCTGGCCTGCTTGGAGCCGCAGGAGCTTTTCGGATCCTCAGAGCAGCCTGAGCTTCAGCATGGCCGTGGCCTTACCGGCTTCTCAGTGGCTCTCATTGGTACTTTAGGACGCATCGTCAGTCACCTGGGACGAGTGAGGAACCGTACACAAGCTTTAAATAAGCATTTAAATTATTATTATTTTTGATGAGTGTGTTGAGTGTACTGTATTTGTTTTCGAAGAGGGACGAGGAGGCGCAGAAAGAGGCGCAGGCAAGGAGGAGGATGGAAGAGGAGATGAGGGAGCAGAGAAGCCTGATTGATGCCCTCACAGCTGAGTGTCTCGCACTGAGAGAGGAAAGTGCCACCCTAAAGGTCAGCTCCCAGAGTGCTTGCGTTCTTTTTATTATTAATTTGTGTGTGTGCTTTAACGGAATTTTTTTTTGAGCTGGAGCGCTCTGGTGTTCTTGTACAGGTGAGTCTGCGGAAGCGGATATCTGAACTTGAACAGCGGGTGGACTTGGTGATCCTGGCAATGGGAGATCTGGGGAAGGACGGAGACGCACAGAACGAAGAGGGAAATGCACGAAGTATGAGCTACCACACACTGTTGGTGTTTGCCATGACAGCATGGTTCAGTAACTTAGGTCTAGGATGAATCACAAAAAGCAACATTTGAACTGAATTCTATCCTAATTAAATGTGCTGCTGCAAAGATCAAAGAATTCCTCAGACCATTTAAAATATATTCTGTATATTTTTTTCATTTCCTTATTCATAAATTCAGTTTCTACGTGGATTTGTTTAATCTTTAATTCAGAGAAAAACGTATGGCTGTGGTTGAGCACGTCAAGTTTGATTTACATAAAATAATGGGAAACGTTGAATTGTTTAAAATAAAAGTGACAGTCTAATTAAAAATTATTTTCCATCGTTTGCGGAGACCTCCAGCCTGTAACCGCTGAGAGAGTCCAAGAGGAACCAGCCATGTTGTCTCCTGCTGTGCTGCTCTCTCCTCCACACCAGAGAGACAGCAGATCACCACCTACAGGTGAGTGTCAGATGGTGCAGCATTTCTGATGATTTCAAATACAAACAGGACTCGGACTGATCATGAAGCACCAATGATTCATCAGCAGTCTGTCAGAAAACCATTTACATCATTTCCCTCCTGACAGGACGTGGCCGATCATTGCAATTCGAGGACTCCCACACGCCAGGCAGCGGGTCACCGGCAGAGTCAGACATTTCGTGCACTCCGTCCTCGTTCGCTAGCCTGCCCGAGAGCATCCTGCCCCGTCCAGCTCCAATGCTTGACCAGCTTTCCCAGGATGCTGTGCTGGAGCAGATAGCAGAGTTAACACGTCAGAATGCAGAGATTCAGGCTCAGCTGGGGCGCAATGACACCTCTCCAACACCGAGCACAGAGAGACGGGTATTGCCCTCTGCTGTACCCCAGCCCAAACAACAGGTGGCATTACTGAGTATTGTATTGCTTGTTAAGTACTAATGCTTTAGTGTGATTGCCAAAATCAAAGGATGTGTAAATAAATAAACGAGTATAAAAATGTTCCCTCCAGCAATGGTAATGTAGTTTATGTTTTGTTTTTTCTTTTCGGAGGTGGATAAGACGACAGTATTATAAAAACACAAGATTCATCCAGCCCATTGTATTTGTATTAAAATGTCTTAAACAAAAGTTGTGTGTGGGTTTTTTTTTTGCAGTGTGTGGACGACTCCTCAGTAAGGCTAATGGAGGACAGACTTCAGGAGCTAAACAGACAGAGCGCAGCAGCCAGGGCCAAACTCCTGGAGCTTATCGATCAGCAAAGGCAGACTACGTCTCACAACGCCTCTCCCTCCATCTCTCCCATACCCCCGCACTCCACCAGCCCTCACAGAGGTGTGTGTGTTTTTCCACAGGCATTTCCAAACTTTTACCAGTATGACTAAGGAATGCCATGTTTTATTCGTTGGATCCGTTCCCAGACTGAGCAGTCTTGAGTATGAGTAATGCAGTTTGTTAGAAATTACGACCAATGAAGCATTCCAGTATTACAAACTGATATTGGGTGTGAAGCGCTATCGATGTCTTGAGGATTAATCCCTTGATTCGAGATCTTGTGTTAAGTTGTGCGTAGAGCATTAAATGCCTGAAGGTTTGAGTTCACGTCCTTTTTCGAGGGGTGTTCAAGCCAAAGCGGGACTTTTTTAATTGTTTAGAATAACAGTTAAAGCACTTTCACTAGTGCATGGACACCATCAAGGGAGCCATGATTTAACTGCCAGCTGAAACAGAATTTTTTTTTTTTTTTTTGTGGCAGTTATTGGAAGACCGACTCCTGAAGTGTGTGTGTCCATACCAGAAAGAGACCATCCGTCTCACACCAGGACACACAGCAGACAGTGAGTCAAATATATGCTAACGAAGCTGCATGTGCAGATCATACAAAACTCAGCAGCACGGTTTAATCGCTTTGGTTTCTCTGCAGGTCAGCCAGAGGGGTTTCTCCACAAAATGTTGAAGGAAGACAAAAGCAGACCGTTACTGCACAGGTACACGCGTTTCACACACACAACACATTCTCTCTCTCACTCATTCAAACAAATCTCGGTACTAAAAGGTAAACTGGAAATCTGTTATCCAAGATACACAAAACACATGATCTATCACAACAAATTTTTTATTGTGCAGGTGGATAAACCGAAAGGAGGAGCCTGGTTCGCACTGTCCTCTCATGTCCGATAGAATGACCAGAAGGCTGGTGGGACGCTACATTTACACAACAGCTGTGTTCTTTAATTCCTGGCTGTTTCAATTTTTAATTTTGCAAATGTCAATAAATTTCTAGACAAATATTTTATTGCATAGTTGTGTACCAGTGTACAGTAACTGTGAATGTAACAATAATGAGAACACTTTCACTATTGAGTTGCATGAAATGTGCTGACATTCACAACACTAACATGATATTCACATAACAGCACTGTAGTATCATCATCATCATCAGCCAACTACAGAGTGTATTCTAATAGCAACAGTCTGAAAATGCATTGTTTGGCAAAACTGTACAGCAGTCTTTCAAATGTATGTTTATAAAAATGAGGTTATAAGAGGTAAAGAGACAAATACATAAAGACTTTGGTTTCACAATATGAACACAGTGATAAGAAAAAGTATGTGAACCTGGTGGAATTCCATGGTTTCCTGCATTAATTTGTCATGAAATGTGATCTGAACTTAATCTAAGTCAAGAGTATTGACAAATATAATGTGACTAAAATAATACTAACAAAACAAAAAAAAATCCTGATCTTTTTGACTTTATTGAACACATTCAAAATGCTAGTGGGAAAAAGTAAGTGAACCCTTGGCAGCAGTACCCTCAATGAGGCACTTCCTGTAACTGTAGGCTTACTTATAGATCTCACCTGCACGTCATTCAGGAGGAATTATACCCATTCTTTCGTGCAGAACTGCTTTAGCTCTTCTTCAATCTGGCCACGCCCTGTTGCAGCAAAGAAGGCCCAAATCATGTTTCCTCTACCATACTTTACAGTAGGGATGATGCATTCATGATATGCAGTGCCCTTTTTACACCAGATGTAGTGCTATGTTCTTTCTAAATAGTTTAATCTTAGTTTTATCAGTCCACAAACATTTTTTTGAGCGCCAATGTGCTCTTTGGCAAACTTCAGGCGTGAAGTAAGCAGTGTAAGCAACTTTTTAGTAAGCAGTGGTTTCCTCTAAACTCATTTTCTTAATAAGACTTTTGTCGATACTCTTGACTTGGATGATGATCAGATCACATCTTATGACAAATGAATGCAGAAAACCAGGAAATTCCAAACTATTCATATCCTTTATCTTGCCACTGTACCAACCAAAAAGCAAAAAGATTGGCTCAGGGGGAGTAGGACTAAAAATGACCTCATAAAAAAAAAAAACTTTTCCATAGTTCAGAAATACAGTAGAAATACACCCTTTAGTTAATTTGCCAGCATTTCTTCAAAATTTAGAGAAATGGAAGTGTTGCCAAATAGAGAAAAAGTGACTAAGTAACATCATGATTCTTTCATGTGGCAGTTCATGTGTCATAACACTGACTCCAGAATTGTTTATACACTGTGTATGTGTGTATATATATATATATATATATATATATATATATATATACACATATACACACACACACATTTATATATATTTATATCAGGAGTCATGATACTAACTTAATTAAATCAACACCTTGGTGGGGTGACATCGTATTGACTGATCCCTGGTGATTCCCTTCCCTATTTTTATATATATATATATATATATATATATATATATATATATATATATATATATATAATTTTATTTTTTATACATAAAATTTTATTTTTTTTACTTTAAGTGATGGTGTAAACAAGTACATAAAGAAATCTAAAAAAAAAAGTAAAAAAAAAATCACCTGATCAGGAACACAGAGATGCTGCTCAATCATTTTCAAAATATCCAGAACACAAAAACAAAAAATACCAGCATGTTTAATTCACTTCCTGAGGGTGATTCTTGTTCAAGTCCATGTTTGTTCAAGCCTGATCGTTGTGTTCAAACCTGCCTAAAGAACTGTACATACCAGAATAAACATTCCATATGTGTAAATATTCCTCATTTAGTTTGATCAGGACGTGCCACTGCTTTAAAAGTGTAGCCTCAAATCACCTCACATCCTCTCTGGGGCGTGGCCCACAGCCTCCCGCGCCTGTACATGAACTTTACTTCACACTCGGACTCTGAGGTCGTGATGGTGAAACAGCAGCCTTGTTCCTGAAGCTGTGCAGAATATCTTAGTGTTACACACTGCAGCTCCTCCCACCATCCACTCCCGCCTTCCCTAATCCACATTTTATCATCCTCCTGTGCTAAAACCTCCCCGTCTAAGCAGTGTATCGCCCGTGATCCTTCCTCGCTGAGCCGGGAAACGCGCACACACCGAGGTTTGTGGACTTCAAAGCGCCCTTTGCTTTTCTCGTAACCAAGGCAGTGCAGATGCACCAGGAAGCACGCTGGCTCTGACGTTTTGAAACTAAAGTTCTCCTCCATACCGTCGTCGATGGCGACAGGCCCCCTGGCGCTGTTCACCGATATCAGTCGTGGTGACCCGAGCATCTGGACAGACTCCAGGATGAAGTGGAAACTGTGGTATTCCCCTAGCTGGAGGTATTGTTTAAGGTCAGATAGGGTCTCCTGATGCAGCTGCATGAGAGGGCCCAGGCCCAGCTGTGCAGGATTAAACTCGGTCAGGGACATCAAGCGGTTCCAGATTCCTGCATCAAAAGCCTGCGAGTTAAAAGCAGGTCCGGAGAGGACGAGACGGATGTGCTGGGTGATTTGAGCAACAGAGGAATTTGCGAAATCTCTAACGCTCCTTTCCGCCTGCACTGTATCCAACAGTTGTGCCACATAAATGCACACCTCTCTGTACTGCCGAGCTCGAGGACTCGCGTCCTGCTGTGTAGAGGGAGCCAGCACGCTGTTCAGCACTTTACGAATGACCCGGGTCGACACGCCTTGGAAAGATGTGACCCTGTGAAGTCGGGTCCAGCAAGAATACAAACCCTCTACTGGACTCGACAAATGGAGACCGGCATCTAGTGGGTGCAGATCTCTCAGAATTTGCGCCAGAACTCTGATGCTCTGGAGCAGGTTCTCGGTTCCTCCTTCACTCCAGCACTGCTCCAGCTCCTGCAGGAGCGCCGTGTCCACTCGGGTGCAGCCGTACAGCTGCTGTAGCATCGCAGCCATGCCGCCGCCGAGCTTCAGCTTGGTTTCCTCCACAGCCTCGGCCAGGCAGTCCCACACCAGGAAGCTGAAGATGGTCCCTAAGGTGCATTCATCGCCGCAGTCTTCACTGCGCAGGTAATCCCAGGTGTGGAAGCGATTGTGGCTCGCACTGCGGATTAGAGCATCGGCATCCTGCAGGAGCTTCAGGGACAAACAGCCTCGCTCGGAGAGCTGCACGTCTGGAGAACACACAGCGAGAAAATGGATAAAGGCAGATAATAAAGTAGATAATGAAACAAGCTTACTACTAGGGTTGGGTTGCTTCCATAAACAGTAGTGAATAGACAAATTAGAATTTCATGGATTAATCGAATATTGATATATACCAACTGCATGTAATTTTACTGCTTTTTAATGCTTTTACTTGGAATTTGGGATAATGTTCACCATCTGTAACTCATCTACATAGATTTGCTCAATATATTTCTTAGTACATGAGTCTGTAGAGTCTGCATGATGCAGTGTAACCTCAAAAGGATCACAAGTACAGGTTGTCTCCGACCTACGAACGAGTTCGTAAGTCTGATCTGTTCTTAAGTCCGACAAAGGGAGTCTTGTACACCTTTCACGATGTAAAGCATACCAATCCACTTGACTAAAAAACTGTCCCCTTTCGCAACACTGCCATCATGTGGCCAAAAAAACATAACCGGGCCTAGGGAAATGGAACTCAGTGGAATGCCACTTTCCACTGTATTGGACTGAACTTTGTTTTGTTGGGGATTTGTTCTCTAAATTAGGATTGTTCACCAACAGGACAGCCATTTTCTATCACTGTGCTCCTGGACTGATTACTTAAAACCGGTGCGATCGACTCATTTCTCCCGCACACATACAATATATATTCAATACGGATTTTATACATTCACATCCACACTAAAAATATGGTACATAATTATAGATATTGGTATTTGGTGCACTATTTTTTGTAGAATTTTTACATTTTCCTACATCAACCAATCAAGAAATCATTAATTTATAGAATCATTCTCTACAGCACTCATCCTGTATAGGATTGCAGGAAGACTCCGGGCATGAGGTGGGAAACACCCAGGACGGTGTGTCAATCCATTACAGGCCACACCGCTCATTCATACACGCTCATTCAAACACTATGGGCAATTTGGGAACGCTAATTAATCTACTCTGCTTGTCTTTGGACTGTTTGAGGAAACTGGAGTACCTGGAGGAAACCCACCAAGCATAGGGAAAACATGGAAACTCTATGCACACAGACCCGAGGCAGGAATTTAATCCGGACCCTGGAGGTGCGAGGCGACAGTGCTAACCACTGTGCCACCTGCCCACCTCACCAAGGAATCAACTGTTTATATAATTAGAAATGAAAAGGTGGTTAGGTGAATAACTGCACTATTTGTCATGTCTTTTTTGACCACTATAATGTCAACCTACTTCGAATCTCGACTTCAGCTACTCTGCTGACGAGCCGGTCTGCATCCCGAGTCTTTTCCATGAACAGAGCCACCAGAGCCTCCAGCTGGGCCGTGTCCTCTAAGCTCACCCCCTCCAGAAGACACTCCTTTGCTGTGCGACGTGGCAGACCCACTGCAAGCCCCAGCTCACACACGTTCAGCCTGGCTTCATCTCCTACAGCCACGCCTAGCTGAGCCTTTACCTTCAGCAGCACTCCTGCAAAGAAACAACACGTCTGTATAAGCATCGTAACCCGGGACGTCACAATCGAGCAGGAGTAAGCGGGAATGTTTTGTTCACCCGAGTAAGGCAGGTGTCCTGCGTCTCGTGTCTCCTCTACTGCCACGGCAATCCTGCTGTCCTCCTTGCTGTTTAGGGACAGATCCTTTAATGAACTACTGACTGGAAAAAAAAGAAAAATACATCATTCCTTAAACAGGTGTAAGTTCTTTTATCAACACATGCATCTCTTTGATCACTGGCGTGAATGGAATCATGATAACTTTTATTCCATAAGGGGAAATTAATTAATATGATCATTAAATACGGATTTCTTGATGAGGATTAAAGAATTTGATTCATGCTGTAAATCATCTGCTCACACACATCACATAAGAAGCAGTGAACAACAGGCAAGGGTAGCTTTGTGGTTAAGGTGTTGGGACTACTGATTGGAAGGTCGCTGATTCAAACCCCAGCACCACCAAGCTGCCACTGCAGGGGCTTTGAGCAGGACTCGGATGTTTAAGAAGATAAATGTAAGTCGCACTGGATAAGAGCACCATAACTATAAATACTTCACTTTATTCTGCGCAGGAAGACTGACACACTACCTGCCTGTGACTCCTTACTGTGTATGTCCTCGGCGAGCTGAGGGTCTTCGCTGTACAGCGCCGTGTAAAAGCTCTGGCACGCCGTCTCTCCTTTCGTAAGGCAGATGGTCAGCAGGGTGTGGCTCTGCTCCATGGGGGTCGGTGGTGCCTGGATCCGTTCCAGATCGAACTGAGTGAGGGTGCCGCTGGAAAACAGGGCCAGAGACACGGGCAGCAGGGACAAGCCCAGGCGGCTACACAGGCAGGCGAACTGGTCACGCAGTTTCCGCTCTAACACACACACAAAAAGATTGGATTTATACTTGCGCTTACTGGCCATATTATTACGAGGCTGATTCAAAAATTGCAAACACACAAAAAAAAGTGGGCCCTTTAAAAGTAATCAAGAATTGTTTGATCTGAGGACTGCTGTCTTAGCCACTCCGTATATGATAAATATTGTTTATAAGCAGCATGTGGTCTATTAAAAATTAATGACTTAATAAGTGATAAATAAATTATTTTGTAAGTGATCAAAGAAATTACAGGCAGAACCCCAGAATCAAACCCTGAGGGATTCCCATTATGATAACATACATAAGAAAAGACAAACCTGTGGGTCCGCGCTGGATCTCTGTAAACGTAATTAAAAAAAAACAACAATTAGTGCTTATAATTCTCATGCTATAAAAAGTGAAATACAGAATGTATTTTGTTGTTTCACCGTACCCGTTTCCACAGACAGCCAGTTACGCAGACGCGGATAATGCTGCTTGCATTCCCTCAGACACTCCAGGAAGCGAGCGGCTTCGCTCTCGTCCATCTGACCCTGAACAATCTCCAGAAGCTTGCGAGCGCTCTTCTGTGGCGTCTTTTTAGCCTTCACCTCGTGGTAGTTATCCTGAGACAGCAGACCTGCAGCCAGGACGGAGTCTAACAGCGGTGCCAAGTTATACAGAGACGCCACCAGGAGCTGCTGAGATACCAATAGCTGGCCCTTCACCGACTGCCGGCGTCCTGAACCTGGGCTCAAACGTGGAGTACGAGTCACACAAACATGTAATCGGAAAGCCTGAACATGAGTATGCATTTTCTGAGGTTTAGTTTAGTGTACACACCTAAATCAGGGCACGTCTGAGGGGGTGATGCCATCTTCAGACTTCAAGGTCATCTATGCAGCTTAAAAATGCCTGATATTTGCAAAATAAACGCTGGAATGATTACAATTATTCAGATTTCATTTTCATTCAAGTTCAGGATTTTTTTTATTATTACATCATGTACGTCTATAAGCAAATGCAGGAATCGGTGAATGCTAACTATAGCTAAACAAAATATTATTTCATGTTATATATTAACTTATAAGAGCCCAGACATTTTGCCTTGACAATTTTAGTTAAATGCCCTATTTGACATGTGTCACAGCGATATTTTCTTACTTTGTTTTGTTTTATATCAATTTCTTTAACTACTGCAGTCAGAACAGTTTAAATATAAAATATGAGATGTTTGTAAATCATTAGAATTGTTAAATAGAATTGCTTTCAGTAACAAAAACAAGCTTATTAAAATCACCTAGTTCTGTCACATGTGCTATTCTGATACACCACCATTTTTGGAAATGATCACAGACGGTCACATGACTGCACCAGGGTGTTCATTAGGTGTCACGTAGGGACTTCATGAGTTAAAGTCAAGGATAAAAATTAAGTAACTTTCCAGAAGATTTAAAGGTTTGTGACACTGTGGCAAGTGTGTATCCGGAAATACAGTGAGTTCATATAAAGGCTACAGAAAAAGACCTTTCAGTCTCAGGTGCTGAAGGTGGAAGTTTTTAATCAGATTCAGGAACTGAATCTTTTATATTATAAAAGTTTGAACATGGGGCAGACTGGTGGAGCAGGCAGTGTTTAAATTAGGTTTACTGTGTGTGATGTTTTTGTTCTTACTTCTCAAAAACATGGTGCAATGTTAATAGGCTGAACTTGGTGTAAATACGTGTGGCTAACATCTGTAAAACCGAACCGTCCCAGTCAGTAACATCTGTAAAACACACTTCCACTACATGTCTCCTGTAAACAGAACTGAGAAAACGCCAAACTTTGCGCTCAAGCTAAGAATATAATGACGTAATGTTTAAAGAAACACGACGCTCCATGTGCACTTTAATGGTCTATGACTGTTAATAATTACTGACTCCTGACACTAAACACAGACCGAATCCTGAACATGTATTAAACCGACACCTGACTCGTACAGAAGGTTACGCGGTACTCACTGTGTCTGAGCTGAAAGCGCTTCACTTCCGGGAAGTTTTAGATAAATTACTAGAAAAGGTTTAAACTTTACCGTCTCGTTAGTTTCCGTTAGTTCTTATAAACTAATGGTTAAAACGATATCCGGAACTTTTCTTTATCATTACAGCCTCGAAGAGATTAAACCCGACACTGTTACCACGAGGCCGAGGCGGTTCAGCTCCCAACTTTTAGCCAACAAGGCTGTGGCTCCATGGACTACACTGACAACAGACTACATTTCCCAGAATGCCCTTCTAGCACCTGACACGCGGTCTTAGCCCGCGCAGAGACTGGGCGACTTTTGTTGATTGTCGACGGTTTTAAAGTTCTATTTGTTCATTAATTAACAAAGTTTACTGAATATTAGACTTCCTGTGATATTAGACTTCCATAAAGTTTGTGTCAGATAGAGAGAAGACAGGGTTTACAGAACAGCATGGCCACGACTTACTAAAGGTGTGGAAACAAAATAGTACGTTGTGGCCACGACTTACTAAGACGTGGGAATGAGATACTATGTTGTGGCCATGACTTACTTAAGACGTGAGAATGAGATACTATGTTGTGGCCATGACTTACTTAAGACGTGGGAATGAGATACTATGTTGTGGCCATGACTTACTAAGACGTGGGAATGAGATACTATGTTGTAGCCATGACTTACTAAGACGTCGAAACAAAACAGTATTATGCATAGCTATAAGGGACTATGCTCTGGCCATCACTTAAAAACGTGTGGGTAATGAGATCATTCATGTCCCTGATGTGACAGTATGAGTGTTATTTTGGAGTTATGCTATGTGTCAGTTTCATAAATATAATCCTCCATCTATGCTAACAGAAGTATTTAAACAAAATATTGTCTACTAAGTGCGATATGAGCTAAAATATACAGTACTGAAACTCTAGGATGCGCATGTACGTTTGTCAACACAGCATAGCTCCAGCCGCACATGTTCCCAGTAGTGAAAGGAAAGTTGTGTTGTGGAGGAAAAAGTATTCATAGTTGAGTATTATTTCTGTGCATACAGAAGTGGTCGTGAATGAAGAGAGTTTAAAAAGGTGGCAGCACAATTCCTTTCCATACCTGTCCCATTCCCCCGATCTTACACCACCTGATGACTACTTGTGGAGAATGTTAAAGTGCCACTATTATGCTTTTTCAAATATTTTCTTTCATGCAGTATGTCATGTAGCTGTATGTGAACATAAACTATCTGTGACGCTGACGATAAATACGTTTAACTTATAAGTTTTTTATCTATAAAAAAAAAGAGTCTGCTCAAATTCGCCTAAACGAGTCGTTAGCAAATCTATTTTTACTCTGTTACGGATCCACGTCACTCCGTAACATATTTGCATAATGTCCGCCCACGTTCTACGTCGCAAACAACTTGCCCGCCATCTTACAATTAACGTTACCACACTCTTGTTAATGTGACCTAGCATTCATGCCGGGTTCGCTTAAACACTTTGTAATATAATAAAAAACGAGAGCACACAAAATCCTTTTTAACTGTTTATTCTCCACCATTCACCAAAACTGAACTTAACACACACGAAGTGGCAAGGTGCATGCGCACTTCATGTGTGCGAATGAATTTTTTTCCTCTGAGCTTGCGGTGGGAGGGGGGGAGGACGAGGAGTAGTAATGTTGGACCAGCCATTATTTATTTGGACGAGAGAAGGAGAGATTACTGTGGATCATTTTCTTTCGAAGATTTTTTAACCGGATTATCTTTGACTGGCCATATTCCGCGGAATTCTCTCCCTCCGTCATCGGCCTCCCGGACTTCATTAACCCCAGTGAAACCGAACCATATTCCGTATACTCGGATAACTCAATAAACACGGACTTCGGACATTTTCCTCACTCACACACACACATACCATTTATTATATGTAGTTTGTAAATATTGTTTATATCTTTGTTTGGTTGTGGCGCACTTTTTTCGTTTACTCCAGAGCCGTCATTCAGTTATGGTAAAGGACGTTTCGTTTTCCAGCACACGCTGTAGCGGTAGCTGCGCTGGCGCTATTTGTTTTGGACGAGAGAAGGAGAGATTGCTGTGGATCATTTTCTTTCGAAGATTTTTTTAACCGGATTATCTTTGACTGGACATATTCCCTGGACTTCTCCCGCTCCGTCATCGGCCTCCCGGACTTCATTAATCCCGGTGAGACCGAACCATACTCGGTATACTCGGATAACACACATACAATAAACACGGACTTCGGACATTTTCCACTCACTCGCGTTCACATACACATACGGTTTATTATATGTAGTTTTTAAATATTGTTTATATCTTTGTTTGGTTGTGGTGCACTTTTTTCATTTACTTTATTTAGTTTTGTATAATACACGTTTGCTTTACCTACTTGTTTGTGTTTGTCCTTTTTGCTCACTGGCCTTTTAACGCAACACTGACACAAAGATAAAACACCTTTCGATTTTTGTAGCCACGGTTAATATAAAATTAGCTGCTCGTTACACGGTAAACCCGACGCCATCTTTTCTATGTATTGACGGGTCTCCAGAGCCGTCGTTCAGTTATGGTAATGGGCATTTCTTTTTCCGACACTGCCGCTGTAGCGGTAGACCAGTCATAAATCACCGCGCCATCTGACCAATCACAGCAGTGAGGGCTCACGGAAAGGGGGTGTTTAGATGGACTGAATCTTTGAACTGCTTCACACAAGTCGTTTACGAATCATTTAGAAATGGGGTAAAATTAAATCTATTTTTGGAGAAAACTAAACTGTTTTTTGACCTTGCATACATGTAAACCTGTTTTAAGAGACTCATTAAGCAATATTAGCAACCTTTAAAATGGCATAATAGGGGCACTTTAAAGGAAAGTGTGTTCAACTGTGAAGATCCGCCAAGAACTATGTCTGCATTACACGAGCAAATCATCTCCTTTTGTATGAGTCTGTAGTGACCTTTGCTACAGAGTTGAAAATCTGCGCGAATGATATGAACACTGTCTACACACACTTCAAACACTTACATGACGCATACTGTGGTTAATCAACACAATAACAGTATGTGTTAGTTTCTTTCAGGAAAATAAACTTACAGATGACAACAAGGTGATATTGTCACATGGCATATACCTGAACTGTAAACTCATAGTTTACAAGAGGCTAAATGGTATGAGGTTATTAAATCATGGCCACAACATAGTATCTTGTTTCATCATGGAATTTTTTTCCCTCAAATGGTTATTTTTTTCCCCTCAAGTGGTTAAGTGGTTATTTCACCACAGGGGAAAACCGGAGTACCAACCAACCAAACACGGGGATTCACCGTAGTGTGTTTATAGCATCTGTATAAATCCGAATAAAACTAATAATGAGTTATACTGCTCCTAAAAATTTATGATTTCATGATGTTCTCCTTTCTGTTCCTGTTTTACACTAATTTTAAATCTGTATAGCTGGTATCGATACAATTGGACTTATATCACTCACTCACTCATCGTCTATAACGCTTTATCCCATATACAGAGTCATGGGGGGCCTGGAGGCTATCGCGGGAGGTGATGAGGTGGGGTCCATCCAGGATGGGTGCTAATCCATTGCAGCACACACACGGTATGAACAATTGTCTTTGGACTGTGGGAGGAAACCGGAGTACCCAGAGGAAACACACCAAGCACGGGAAGTACGTGCAAACTCCATCCACACAGACCTGAGGTGGGAATCGAACCTGACCGTAGAGGTGCAAGGTGACAGTAATAACCACTTAGGCACTGTGCTGCCAGACTTACATCTAATTTGGATATATTGGAATTTTATAGCACTTTCATATCATAGTTAAGTGAGAGTTCAATATTTTTAAGATGCAACTTGTTTTAAGGTCTTACGCAGCTTATAACATACTGCAGAAACACATAAGTGTGCAACACGCGGTCCAGTCCAGTAGAGGGCGCTGATGCCGCACATTGTAAGCTTTATCCGAGATAAAATTTCATGAGACAAAAATGTTACAAAAATTTGTACTTAACACAGGTTTAAATAATAAATAAAAAATAATGTATTATAATAAATACAAATATCTAAATAATAAATAAAATACCTTAATAATAATAATAATAATAATAATAACTTAAAACTAATAACTTTAATAACAATAACATTTAATAAACCTTAATAACTACAAATAATAAAGCTAACTGGAATTATTCGTTAAAATTTGTTTTCTAAAATGAAAAGCTTTTCACTTCCTGTAGGTTAGAGCTAAAGCACAGGAAAAGGTTCAGATTAGCGTCGTTAGCAACCGATTTGTCAATTATACAATAGATTTACACACCGTTAATGTCACGAGATTAGATTAGAAGCGACCATTAGAACAGAAGCGACCTCATCACAGCCGAGCATGTTCAGCTCTCAACTTCCAGAACAAGAACTCAAATAAACTCCATTTCCCAGAATGCAATCAAGCACGGTGCACGCCCCGTTTCGTTTGCCATGGCAACAGGCTCTAACACAGTCAGAGCTCAGAAATTAGCGTTAGCATTTCAGTGTAAAGATGTAAATACTGCAGGAGTGTTTGGGTTTATTGGATGAGAAAAGGATGCAGTGAATTCTTATTCTTCTGCTCAGTAAAGTGAAGTTAAAGGCAGGTGTATCAGTGATCAGCTCAGCTGCCGAGTATTCTACTAAAACTATCCTATGGCATTTTTATGACATCACATCTGAGGATTTATTAATCAGATTTAGGCATTTTTCATTCAGTGGATGCATTACAAATCTGATATCTGTTTTTAAAGAGTCACTTGAGTTCAAGGTGAGTTAGTTTATAAAATCTAATTATCTAATAGAATGTAATGGAAAGACTAACTATATGAACAATTGTGTCATTTTAAAGAAATTGTAAATTAAATAGCATTTATTCATATATTTATTTATTTATTGCAAAAAGTAAAAATGAGCACAAATTTGCCAAACTCCACCGGGTTCTCCAGTTTCCTCCTAACAAAATCATTATGGATTAAAAAAAAGTATTGTGAAAAAAAACCCTTGTTTCAAAAGTATTAGCTCCCCCTTACCATTTGCTGAAGCCTAAGATTTTGTTGTCTTCTGACATTTCTGCAGGTTTTGAATTCTGCAGATTTGAAATTTTAGACACTCAGGATTAAACATGGAGCAGACCGTACTGCAATTCTCGTATCCTGCAATCAATCAGCAAATCTATCTATATAATTGTCTGTCTGCCTATCTATCTGTCTATCTATCTGTCTATCTATCTGTCTATCTATCTATTCAATTCAATTCAATTTTATTTATATAGCGCTTTTAACAATGGTCATTGTCTCAAAGCAGCTTCACAAAAATTAAAGGAATTTAATCCAAAAATAAATAAATAAATAAATAAATAATAATAATAATAATAATAATAATTATAGAAAAGAAAATAATTGGAAGTGTGGATGTGTGAGAAAAATGTGCAGATAATAATAATGAGACGAAATGAATGAAATTCATTTGAATGGCAAGGAAAAACTCCCTGAGATGGCATTAGGAAGAAACCTTGAGAGGAACCAGACTCAACAGGGAACCCATCCTCATTTGGGTGATAACAGATAGAAATGATATAACATCTTGTGTGTTGTGCAGGTGAAAATTCAATATGACAGAAATTATTTAAATTGACATGAAGACCAGTTCAGCATAGGGACGAGTCAGTAGGTGCAGAGGGCAGATGAGGTCTGGATCACTGGAAGCACAGGAGGAGCATGTGTAGCTCCAACCATCATAAAGCTGAATCCAGCTGTAGCTGGTCCTTCTCTGTCTCTGGATGCCTCAGGAACCTCGCAGGGTCGGCCTTTGTCTACTGAAGCTGGCACAATCTCCCGATGCCTCGGGATGGGTAGAGAAATACAGAACAGATGGGGAGAATTAGCGTAGTTGCCATTCGAGATAGGTGTACTGGAGTATGAGATTATGGGATGAGTTATGTGTATGCCAGATTA
The DNA here is from genome assembly GCA_030522415.1 of Channallabes apus. NCBI lineage: Eukaryota > Metazoa > Chordata > Actinopteri > Siluriformes > Clariidae > Channallabes > Channallabes apus. Next base: position 28,988,248 of record CM060115.1, on the reverse strand, counting down.
AAAAGATGCGTCTTGAGTCTACTTTTGAACTGAGAAACCATGTCTGCTCCCCGAACACTGTCTGGAAGGCTATTCCAAAGCTTTGGAGCTAAATATCTATCTATCTATCTATCTATCTATCTATCTATCTATCTATCTATCTATCTATCTATCTATCTATCTATCTATCAATCAATCAATCAATCAATCAATCAATCAATCAATCTACTGTACATATGCAATTCTGAGAAACGATCCCTAACTGCGCTCCAGACATTCGTTCGGCTATGACTGCAGAAGACGAGGAAACCTGCAGCTGCTGGACGAGGACACGCTGGCCTTCATGGCCGGAAGCATGTTGGTCCTTTTGGACATGAACACCAAGCAGCAGCGGTATATCCCCAGCAGCAGTGGAGAAGGCATCGGAGCTATTATGGTAATCTAAATTATTTGTACATTATACATCAATGATAAAATATATTTTTTGTGTGTTGAGTTTCATATTATTTATTATAATATTTTATTATGGCCATAATACTTAGTATTTTAAGCATTTTTTTCTTGTTTCTGTGTTTAAAGCCTCATCCCAGTAGGAAATATTTTGCTGTGGCAGAGAAGGGCAATCAGCCTGAGATAATCATTTATGAATATCCGTCGCTACAGCCCTACCGTGCCCTCAAAGGTATTGTCTAATAGATCAAACTTTATTGTATATTAAACTTCTTCAAAATGGCATCATCATCATCATCATCATAACAAAACAGCTGAAAATCAGCTTTCTTTAGTTTTCTCCTTACAAAATCAATATAATCGACTGAACAATGATGTACAGTATAGTGATTGAATACAGCTTTTATAACTTTGTTCATTATAAACATAAAATGCATAGTGTACTTTTCCTCTTGTTTAATGAATAAACATCTAAGTATAATTGTTTACAAAATGAACATGATTTAAAATTTTCATTTTTAGGAGAACACTTTAGATTAAATGTAATGTAATTCTGTTGAACAGGAGGCACAATCAAAGCATACAGCTGTATAAACTTTAATCGGGAAGGCACACTGCTGGCGAGCGTCGGGGCAGGTCCTGATTACATGCTGACCGTGTGGGACTGGAGCAAGGAGCATGTGGTGCTTCGCTTTAAGGCCTTCTCTCAGGACGTCTACCGCGTTACGTTTTCTCCAGACAACCCGGGCCAACTCACCACCTCCGGATCCGGACACATCAAGTCAGAGTCTATTCAATACTGCGGCTGTTCACGTGTACAATTTTCACACTTATAGTCATCGTACTGTTGTTGCTGGTTTGTAGGTTCTGGAAAATGGCTGACACCTTTACCTGTCTGAAGCTGCAAGGAATGCTGGGAAGGTTTGGCAAGACCCCTCTGACTGATATAGAAGGTTATGTTGAGTTCCCTGATGGAAAGGTGTGTTTGATGACAATATGCATATTCTTATATTAAACACACACACACACACATTTAGCTCTTACAAGATAAAACATGTTCCTCTCTCCATCAGGTGCTCTCTGGTTCCGAGTGGGGAAACATGCTAATTTGGGACGGAGGTCTGATCAAGGTTGAGATCGGACGGAAAGATAGACGCAACTGTCACGCGGGGGCTATAAAGCAGATCACTCTGACCTCGGAAGAAGAGCTGGTAACCGTGGGCGCAGACGGAGCAGTCAGGGTGAGTGTACACGGACATGAGGATATGCGTGCGGTGTGATTTACAGTAACGTGAATAACACAGCCAGCGGTTTGTCTGTTGTAGTGTTGGGACTTTGAGTCCATCGATGCAGCAGACTGTATGGACGACAGCGGGCTGTTTGAGCTTGAACCCATAAACGAGCTGATCATAGGCCGCAACGTGAGCCTTTCCTCCATGGTCAGGAGCACCGTCCCAGACTCCACCGTCTGGTTTGCGCAGGTCTGTACACTGTAAAGGCAAACTGAGCTCCAATAATCATGTGTTAGGGCAAAACACTGTAGATGTATTCGGAAGGGCATATTGACCTGAGATGTTTTCGCTCTATGATTAATGTCTGTGTTTTCAGGATTCTAATGGAGGAATCTGGAAATTCGACTTGTCGTTTTCGAACACTGTAAGTTTTGTGTATACGGCAAGCTGATGTGTTACACATTTGTTTTTTGCGTAACAAAGAAGCATATAGCTATAATATAATTTTTTTATAAATGGAACAGTAATTTGGACACTCCTGCCCTAAAGTCTGTGTGCGTGTGTTTGTGTGTGTTTGCAGACCCCACCGCCTGAATGTCTTTTCTCATTCCATGCTGGTGCGATTGAGGGAATGGATGTGTCCGGATTGAGTCACCTGATGGCCACCACTGGATTAGACGGTAAGACTGAAACTAAACTGGAGTACACTAATCTGGGTCTAATAAACAAATGTATATTTAGAAGTTTTGTAAATACCGTTGTTGGTCGGTTTTCTTACATACACACTTTCATGTTCGTGTCAGGTTCAGTAAGGGTTTTCGACTTCCTCTCCAACAAGGAGATCGCCGTCAGCCGTTACAGACAGGGAGGAAGCTCCCTCACCTGGTGTCCTCGAACGGTGTGGACACTAAATCACTTCACATGTCTGTTGATTTTATAGATAGGATAGAATCACACATGTACAATGTCCAGAAAAATGGCATCTATATGAAGAGTATTTTTGGAATATAAAATCTTTCTTTCTCTCTCAGGTGTCTGAGGGTCTCCTGGTGGTGGGCTTCGAGGATGGTGTGGTGCGTCTGTTGGAGATCTGCAGTCAGCGCACACAACTAGTCGCCAGGTCTCCTCTCTCAAAGCTTCATCTCAAACAGGCCTTCAAACCCCATGATGCATCTGTGACGGCCATCGCCTACAAGCCCAGTGGACTGATCATGGCTACAGGGGTAAGGGCTTTGTGTGTGTCTGTCTGTCTGTCTGTCTGTGTGTCTACTGTCTGCTTTTATTGACTGTCTTTCCTCCTCTCTTCTATTTGCTCTCATAGCCTGTCTGTCTGTCTTGTCTACTGTCTACACTTGTCTAGTGTCTGACTATCTGCCTACTGTTTGCTTTCATTCTGTTTGTCTGTCTCTCTGTCTGCTGTCATTGTCTGAGTGTCTTTTCTGTCTGTTTATCTGTTTACTGCTTGCATTTATTCTCTGTCTGTCTGTCTGTCAACTGTCTGTTCTCACTGTCTGTCTATCTTGTCCGTCTACTGCCTTCTTTTATGGTCTGTCTGTCTGCTCACTGTCTGTCTGTCTGTCTTTCTCTTTCTTCTCACTGTATCTTGTGCCATCCGCACTGTCTGTGTCTCTTACATTTTTGTGTCTTTCTCCTAGTCTGTGTCTGTCTGCTTCTCATGTGTGTCTTTCTCTTTAACTTTTTCTCATTCTCACTGTGATTAACTGTTTGTCTCACTCTTGTCTCTCGGCAGAGTGTTGATGGCAGGGTGTTCTTCTTCTCAGTGGGGGAGAGTTATGAACCGATCGGCTTTGTTAGAGTGCCGGCCGCAGTGCAAAGTCTGCAGTGGGCTCCTCAATCACAAGTGAGTGTGTATGAGTGAGTCCAGCACATGGAGATTATATGTTTTGCCCGGTTGCTGACAGTAACTTTGTGTGTGTGTGTGTGTGTGTGTGTTATAGCAGAGAAACGCTCTGTTAGTTGCTTGTCAGACGGGTGTGGTGGAGATCGAGGCTCCTGACTCGCGTGGCGCTGCCGTAGGAAACACATTTCATCTGCAGAACATTCCCATCAGGCACTTCTTCTTCCACAGCATCAAATCACGCCTTCAGGTCAGCGGCAGGGCGGAGAAATAAAGTACACACAACACGCGTCGTGTATGTCTAATACCTTCTTTACTGTGTGTGTTTTCTTTGTGTGTGTGTGTTGTGATTCAGAGGGACGCAGAGATATCCCGCAGGCAGGCCCTGAAGGAGCAGCAAGAGGCAGAAAAACAGAATGAGGAAGGGAGGAATCAGGTGCAAACTTCAGCACAGGAAGGGGAAGAGGAGGAAGAGGAGGAGCTGCCACCGATCTTCATCCCCAGTCCCCCAAGTCCCCTTCACTGTGCCTTCTACTCCACTGAGCCTGGAGCATTCTGGCTCTCTATGGTACACACACACACACATACACACACACACATTCACAAAGCGCGAACACCTTTACACATTAAAAAAAATATACAAACATATACACATTAAAAAACACATTAAAAACACACAAAGGTACTGTACATGTATGTTCACACACAAACTGTACACACACACACACACACACTTTCACAAACTATACAGTACACAGAATTCACAAAAACCTTAAACACATTAAAAAAAAATACACACACGCTCAAAAACACACACACACACATTCACAAAATTAACAGACTGTACACACGTTATCAATTTACACACACACTCAAAAAAGGTGCACACACACTCATACACAAACTATACAATACACAGAATTCATAATTTTTTACACTCATTAAAAAATACACACACATTCACAAACTACACAGAATTCACACGCACACACACACACACACACACACACACACACACACACACACACACACACACACACACACACACAATGCACATACAGACTCTGAGTTGAGTTTTATTTTGCCTCTTGTCTTTTGTCTTTTTGTTTCCCTTTTTCCTTTTCTTGTTTTTCCTTTTTTGTAATTATTTTGTGTCTTTCTGTATTTTTCTCTCTCATTACCTCTTTAATATTCTTTCTTTATTTTTTGTTGCTCTCTCTCTCTCTCACACACACACACACCCACAGGGAGGCTATGACTCAGGGTATCTGTATCACTGTAAGTTTTCGGAGCAGGAGTCTGTGGACGAGTCAGAGAGGACAGACGAGCCGTTCGCTCACGTCCCTGTCCAAGATACAGATCACAATCCCATCTTCACTGTCTGCTTCTGGTACACAAATATGCACACACACATGTATATCCACAATCACATGCAGATATACACACACACAGTCAGTTAGTTTTCATGTCTTTGTGTCCCCCTCCGTCCCCCTCAGCGTGGTGAGGCAGATGCTGCTGTGTGGCATGCAGGACGGCAGTATCCGGGCGTATCCGCTGGAGTCCGGAGAACTGCAGTCTGCGGACATGAATGTGTACCAGGTGCTCAGTGTCTTTGACAGCCAGTACGGAACCGTCCGGCAGCTCCGAGTCAGCCACGACGGCCGCTTCGTGCTGTGCACCGCCGCAGACGGAAACATCTTCTCGTTCAGGCTGCTGGAGAAGGACGTGATGGAGGCACCTCAGAAGGAAGATGCCAAAGTGCCCTCACCCCGCCTGGGTCTGGACACGGTGTCTGTGCCTATGGATATAGACGACCCCGCTGCCTACAGGTGAGTGTGTGTGTGGAAATGCTAACAGACAGGGGATCTTTCTTTATACTCGAAGTCTTTGCACCATTTTTTATAATCAACTCAAAATTATCGGCACCCCTAGACACTCTTCTTTCTTTTCAAACGTTGAAGAAACTAAATTCAAATAGTTGTTAATTCTTTAAGAAATACATTGAAACATGTAAACTAAAATAAACAAACAAACAAATAAATCTTCTGCATATAGAAGGGTCTAAAACCCTGTTAGTCCCTGTCTGAATGGGTCCCTCAAGGGGAGGTCTGGGTGCCAATACTTGATGCAAGGACTTTCCAGAAAAACATGGATTACATTATTGGTTAGTTGATTGCTAGAAAATCAGATTACAAAGAACTTGATTGTGTGTGTGTGTGTGTGTGTGTGTGTGCAGCATAGAGACGGCTAAGCAGAAGTTGGAGTCGGACCGCTTGCAATGGGAGGCTAAATTGAGGAAGCAGGAGCGCCGGAATAAGCTCATCAAGTTGCGGCGGCGTTTCAACGCCCTGCTGCAGGAAAATCTGACCCTTCCAGAACGTATCCGCCTGCAGCGCTCGGTAACTAAGTTTAAGTCAATCCTTTATTCATCACATATACATTACAGCACAGTGAAATTCCTTCTTCGCAAATCCCGGCGTAACTGGGGTCAGAGCGCAGAGCAGATAGGGTCAAGGGCCCAACAGTGGCAACCTGGTGGAGCTTGGGATCGAACCGCCGATCTTCCAATCAGTAACTCAGTGCCTTAGCCCTCTGAGCCACCACTAACTAACTAACACACACACACCTTGCTTCAATCCTGCATGTGTTCAGGTGCATTTACTTTTACTGTACCTTTACACGCTGCTACAGAGGAGGAAATGATTCGTTGAGACGGTTCGTTCCCGTGCACCAGACGTTGTTTCTTTGATTTTTGATGCGTGTTTCAGGAGCTCGAGTTGGATCGCTGTTTC